>OX276371.1:7470000-8967500 GCA_946251885.1 Cosmia pyralina | reverse complement strand
TTCGTTATGTAGTCGTAGCATTTTCACATAATATGTGCTGCTTTGAGCACTTACAGTTTAGTATTTTGTTTATATGTTTAATAGGGTAAAATAATGTTTCAATTAGTTATGTAATTACTTATTTGTAACGTTTCTCATTCTGTCCATTTCTTCTAATGCAACAACATTACAAGGTTTCTTCGAAGTCAATTTGGAGCAGTCAAGTTCTTCGATTCGAAGACCTGCTAAAGACCTAACTCGGCTTAACCTCTGGGGGGAGGGACCGTTTTTGTCCTATACTCGTGGGAACAACATGAATAATAAAAAAGAAACAACTACACAAAGAAAACGACGTTTAGAGAAGGTTAAAGTTATAAATAAAGTCATAAAAGTTACCTACTATATAGTATCAAAGTACTCGTCAAGACGAATTAAATGAGCCCAAACTCGATGGGGTTGAGTCGTTTAATTACCGAGTTCCTATGGCCACCTTCCAACTCCATCATCAGACCCTGGTTACTATATAGTATCAAAGTACTCGTCAAGACGAATCAAATGAGCCCAAACTCGATGGGGCTGAGTCGTTTAATTACCGAGTTCCTATGGCCACCTTCCAGCTCCATCATCAGACCCTGGTTACCATATAGTATCAAAGTACTCGTCAAGACGAATCAAATGAGCCCAAACTCGATGGGGCTGAGTCGTTTAATTACCGAGTTCCTATGGCCACCTTCCAGCTCCATCATCAGACCCTGGTTACCATATAGTATCAAAGTACTCGTCAAGACGAATCAAATGAGCCCAAACTCGATGGGGTTGAGTCGTGTAATTACCGAGTTCCTATGGCCACCTTCCAGCTCCATCATCAGATCAGCTCCACGTCATAATAATATTGCATTGTCATCCGATTTATAAATGCATGCAAAATTTCAGCTCAATCGGAAACCGGGAAGTGCATCAAATTTAACTTGCAAGATTTGATTACAGAACGACAGACAGACAGACAACGGGACAGGTGAAACTAAATAAAAGCTTGTAAAAAGATAAGTCCTGACTGACTCATCAACGCCCATCCCAAACCATTGGACCTAGAAAGCTGAAATTTGCACAGAGGTTCCCTTTATTAATATACACAACGAATAAGGAAGGATTTTTATTCCCGTGGGCATGACATACTCTCAACTGTCTTGTTATTTCAAGTCAAACTTACAAACATCATAATACAATAATAATCGGCTCCATGGTACTCACATTCACAAAAATTTTAAAAATGCTTCTACGAGTAATTTATACAAAACTATTTTGCAATGAATCGAGAAATGAATTACTATTTACCAAAAAGTAAGAAAATCATTGCTTTAGCAATCTTTTACAGGCTGATGATAAATTCTAAGTTTCTTCATTTTGGAGGAGCCACATGAAATACGACGCTAAAACATATTTGCTTTTGCTTTTTTTTTTTTTTTTTTTGACCACTCAATTAATTAATGTTTATTGCTAATTAAGGTAGACGACAGCGGGTGGTGATGGCCAAACGGTTAGGGAGTGTGACTGTTGAAAGAGAGGCTGTGAATTCGAATCTGGCTTGAAGTTTTTTGCGTCACTTCTTCTTCTCAGCTAAAGCACTAGGAAGTGGTGAAGGGCGGGCGTTTTGTGGGACTGTCTTATGTAATTTTGACGTTCGCAACGTGCTGATTCTCAGCCCAGTTTGAACAAATGACTATTGATTTGATTTTTAGGGTTCCGTAGTAAACAAGGAACTTTTATAGTTTCGCTATGTTGGTCCGTCTGTCCGTCTGTCTGCTAGTAAAAAGAACTAAAAACAAGGCTTATTCAAAATAACTTTTATACTCTAAATGATTTTTTTTATTTCAAGGGTTAAATTAGATTTATTTAGATTTATAATTAGGTTGTTTGTTTAAGTTATTGTTGTGTTTTATTGTTTATTTTATATTGTAGGTTATAGGTATCAGAGAATAATAATTAATGTGTTTATAAGTCTATAGTTTTAAGTGATTTATATTGTTTTGTAGAGCGTAAGTATGTAGTTTATAAGTTAGGTTTTATGCCCATGTGCAACTATTATTGTAAATATTCGTATGCCGCTTTTAGCGGCGGATGTGTCCTGAACACAATTGTTTTATATACCAACTTTGTTGCTACCATATCCGACGAATAAATGTCTTTGTCTTTGTCTTCTTAAAATGTTGAGTACTTCTGGTCCGATTTGAATTAAATATTTCGCTTGATAATTAAGATTAAAAAACTGCAAGTGATAATCGACTTTTGTTGCTGACTGTACAAAGATGAGTATACAAGATGTAATTGAAATAAGTGACAACCTCTTAAGGGGTCATTGTACTAGTCATTATGAACAACTTTTACTATGAGTCCAAAACTGAAATTGCGAAAAAAAAATTAAGTGTTCCCTATGTTCGCTTAACTTTTCAAAATATAGGGAACAGCAGATTTTTTTTCGCGATGTCTGGTTTTATTCATAATGATGAGTGAGTGAGAGAGTGGTGGCCCAGTTGTAACGACTTACGAGTTGTAGGCCGTAAGTTGGAACCTAGCCAGGCGCTTTAATTTGTGTAAATAATTTCATCACCGCTGCTCTCAAAACGGTGAAGGAAAACATCGTGAGGAAACCGGCATGTCCTAGAACCAAAAATTCGAAGACATGTAACATCTACCAACCCGCACTGGGCCCGCGTGATGGATTACGGCCCACTCCCTCTCACTGAGATGAAGCCTGTGTCCCAGCAGTGGGAACATTATAGGCTTTTATGCTTATGATGAGTACAATGACCCCTAAGAGGTTGTCACTTGTATTAATTACACCTTGCTTACAGGACGTACTAGAAAGATGTGGTCCAAACCAGACCATCAAACTGAACAACTTTCTCCATGGGAGCAACATTGTAATCGCGAAAAAAATTATTAACTGTCCCGTACAAAACTTCAATACCTACTCGACCCAAATGTGTGGGACGGCTGATTATTTTTCTTAATACGATGTTGGTCCCATGGAGAAAGTTGTTCAGTTTGATGGTCTAAACCACACCTTTCTGGTGCACCCAGTATAAGGATGGCTATAGGTTCTACCAACCACCATTGTTCAAAAAGCGTGAATTCATGTAGGCACTTATGTAAAATACTGAATCTCTATTAAAACATGATTTCATGTCAATTTCTCACAAAGAGGATAAATTGATGTTCTGAGCACGGGTGTCAGGAACGTGACTGGAAACTGAATTACAAGTATTGGCAAGCCTCGACAGTATTGGTATGTCGACCTTGCAATTGAAATTTCAGCTGATTAGGGTCAAATTGGTCAAAGGTTTTCACTTAAGTCCGTGTCAAGTTAAGGCGATGCCAAAATAAATTGGGGGCTTTTTTGTAACCATTTTTAATTCACTATTACAGCATGTATGGATTTAATTTTTAATTCACTATTACAGCATGTATGGATTTAATTTTTAATTCACTATTACAGCATGTATGGATTTAATTTTTAATTCACTATTACAGCATGTATGGATTTAATTTTTAATTCACTATTACAGCATGTATGGATTTAATTTTTAATTCACTATTACAGCATGTATGGATTTAATTTTTAATTCACTATTACAGCATGTATGGATTTAATTTTTAATTCACTATTACAGCATGTATGGATTTAATTTTTAATTCACTATTACAGCATGTATGGATTTAATTTTTAATTCACTATTACAGCATGTATGGATTTAATTTTTAATTCACTATTACAGCATGTATGGATTTAATTTTTAATTCACTATTACAGCATGTATGGATTTAATTTTTAATTCACTATTACAGCATGTATGGATTTAATTTTTAATTCACTATTACAGCATGTATGGATTTAATTTTTAATTCACTATTACAGCATGTATGGATTTAATTTTTAATTCACTATTACAGCATGTATGGATTTAATTTTTAATTCACTATTACAGCATGTATGGATTTAATTTTTGGACATTATAAAATATGTTTATTGTTTGTTTATACTCTGACTGAAGAAAAACGCAATTGGGTTAAATTTCCTCGTTAAAATTTAATTCCGAAAATACCTCTTTTTAAAATTAATTTTTCTGTAATTAAAACTCTGGCTGAAAATATATTTTTGAAAGATAACTTAATTTATTTTTAAACAATTTTAATTTGGTTTGGCGTTTCATTTTGGTTCCAGCGTATTGAAGCAGTTTTTAGGGTTCGTCAAATTAAATAAAAGTTGGAAGCAGGCGGGACCCATTTGAGTTAGAAAATATAAAAATGGAATGGGTCCCGCCTGCTTCCAACTTTTATTTAATTTAAAATGGGCATGTTTTTAACTTTTCAGTTTTTTACCGCAGTCGGGTTTTTTAGTTTTTTTTAATTACTTTTTTTTTATTTCCAGCTTTTTAGTTTACAAATGTGAAAGATTTCGCAAACGATTTAGTTCTCGCAAGGAGTTTTAGTCGTGAGAGAAATAGTGTTTTTTTACGATTTGTCACTTTGAATTACTTTTAACCATGTAAGTAGTGTATATTTTTGTAATCACTTTTTGAAACCCTTCATTTTGATATCCCACTCGATGGTAATAGAAGAAAAAAAAATAATTTCTAACTCCACAACATGGCACCCCAAATCCGCCATTTTACTTTGTTTTTGATTTTAATGTAGCCAGTGATACTCGCGCTACCAAGACAAATCTGAAGACGTTTAATTTATCCAAATCCGTTCATTCGTTTAGGAGTTACGAGGGAACAAAGAAACGGACAACCACACATACATACATACATACTTACATACATACAGGTCAAATACATAACCCTCCTTTTGGACTTCGCCACAATCGGGTAAAAATACTTACAATTCTAGATGTTAGGCCGACTTTACACCTGTAAGTTTTCCTCAACTAAGTCCCTTACGTAATTAGCCTACGACAAAATTTCAAGTGTAAACTCTCTTCTACGTAGCTTCTCGTAATTTATTCAAGTTAAGTCAATTCATGTAAGTTACTTCCATAAATTTTACGGAAGCAACTTACAAGTGTAGACCGCCACCTAAGTTAACAATTTGACTTATTAGCTTTCAATTCTACCACCGACAGAGTGGTTTTTAGGGTCCCGTGCCTCAAAAGGAAAAAACGGAAACCTTATAGGATCACTTCGTTGTTCGTTAGTCTGTGAAGATCCTCCTTCTCAGGAACGCGTGGAGTATCAAGTTAAAATTAATATCAAATACGTAGTTCTATGGTCCCATGGAGCTCTAATAAAATCAAGTTTCTAAGTCAACGCAGTAAAAAAATACGACCATTTATGCGACATATTTTGATACTCGCAAGTACGAGTAAATCAAAACCTATAGGGTACTTCCCGATGTCCTAGAATCATCAAATTTGACAAGAAATAAGGTCTCACAGCACAAGTAAAGAAAAAAATCCGAAAATGGTTAATTTGTAATTTAATCACATAAACATTTTTTTTTTTTGGGATTATAATGTTATGTTTGTTTTTTTGATAAATTCTTTTCAACTACGGAACCCTTCGTTGTGTGTGGTCTGATACGCACTTGGCTGGTTTTTGCTGTTTTATTTGGTCTGAAATTACTAAGCAACTTTTCTCTTCATAAAAAATTGTGAATGCTTTATTGTTCACAATTTTTTTAGTCAAAATAAGTTCCTTGAATACGGTCGCAGTTATTAAAAACCTTCCTGTAACAAATTTCCCTGAAATATCCAGAAAATGTCCGTGAATTTTGTTATTAATTTTATTTTCCAAAATATGAAATGGGTCTTGAAAAATAAAACGTGGCTGTTATTAAAGGAGCTGTCAAAAGTAGGAAACTCGTGTTGTAGATGTTGGCATATAAATATAACACCTACGGCAGCGACAGTTTAAGCTGGTCTTGCGTTGTATAGAATTTCTTTACAATGAACGGTCAATGTAAACTGGAAATGTATAGCTTAGTCTGTAGCCGTGTCAATCTGCCTAGCCTTTTCCCAACTATGTTGGGGTCGGCTTCTAGTCTAACCGGATGCAACTGAATACCGGTATTTTAAATGTAGCGACTGCCTCTCTGACCTCCACAACCCAGAGACTGGGTAATACGATACCCCTTGGTAAGACTGGTTGTCAGACTTTCGGGCTTCTGACGACCCGTAACGACTGTCAAAGATCCACGAATGACAGCCGGGACCAACGGCTTAACGTGCTTTCCGAGGCACCGATGAGTCTCGGTATGTAAAGATGGTCACCCATCCACGGACAACCCCAGCAAGCGTAGCTTAACCTAATGGATCGACCCGTGCGGCTGTTATTACTTAGCCAAAAGCTCTTCTTGCCGTGTGTACAAATATAAAAGTTTTTTTTTTAAAGAAAACTGCTACAAAAATAATAAAAACATTTTTATTTCCTTTTATTTTGACAGGGTTTTTATTCGATAACCTTTTTGCAATACCCGGAATTAGGAAACGAAGACAAAAATAGTTTAGAGCACTTCTTGGGACTTCCTATGTTATGATTGAGAACGAACGAGCATTGAGCATCATGCTTGCTCATCGTGTTGATGTTAGACCAATAGGGCGGGAATACACATGCATGTAGTTTTACAAAACTATGCAAGTAGCTTGCAAGCTGTACCATAATAACTGATATGTCATATTGGTGGATGTCATAATGGCATGCAAGTATGCATTGTTTTGTACAAACTATAATATAGGTAACAGGTAATACGGGCTGGTATCCGCAACTTCACGACAATGCGCGTATTTTGCGTATGGGTGGGAAAATCGATTATTCGATCCACCCCAGCTCCTCAAAGAAGGCCAGCAGCGCCTTAATATTACTGACAACCTCCCGGAGGGTACCTGGGTTACCGAAGTACTTTGCCCTGTATGCGGCGACCACCGGGCAGTTTAGAAGCACATGAGCTGCTGTCTCATCGTCCTCCATGCAGGCCCTGCACAGCGGACTGTCTGTGACTCCTATGACAAAGAGGTGTTTATTAAATGACCCCTGGCCAGTTATAGCAGCTGTAGCTGTACGCAGCTGTTGTTTAGTTAGTCGGAGAACCTGTTTCGTGAGGCGGCCATCAATTGTAGGGAGTGCTTCCTTAGCCTGCCTACACTCACCTTGGTCCGACCATAGTTTGTGATGCTGGTCCCTGGTACGCTGCCTTACCAGAGCGCGCAAGTACCCGAAGGGGAGCGGCACTATGGGTTCTGGTCCCACTGGTGCCATGATCGGCCCGCTTCTGGCAAGTTCGTCGGCTGCGACGTTGCCTAACGAGCCGCTGTGTCCCTATAATATAATAGGTATGTGCTCACGGCCTTATAAGTCAAGTTTTCCTCGCATATTTTCCAGACAGTGTAGTCAGTGAATTAAATCACTTATAAACTGACTGAGGAGCTCGTGGCTAAGTAATAACAGCCGGATAGGTGACCATCTTTACATACCGAGACTCCTCCGTGCCTCGGAAAGCACGTTAAGCCGTTGGTCCCGACTGTCAATCATGGATCATTGAAAGTCGTTACGGGTCGTCAGAAGCCCGAAAGTCTGACAACCAGTCTTACCAAGTGGTATCGTATTACCCAGTAACTGGGTTGTGGAGGTCAGATAGGCAGTCGCTCCTTGTAAATTACTGGTATTTCGCTGCATCCGGTTAGACTGGCTGCCGACCCCAATTTATTTGGGAAAAGGCTAGACAGGGATGATGATAAACTGACTGCTTCTAATGGTTTTGATAGTAGACAAAGTCACCCGCTTTACCTACGGGTTGAAGAAAAGTTATCGGGTTTTTTAATTCCGAAATTCTTTACAGCCTTCCAGATGCTTGCTTCATGCCCGGTTGCTGGTACTACCCTATATTTTATGACCCTGTTTACTGCCCCACTTTTGGATATAAAGTTCTCTCTTATCTTCTATTTTATTTTACGTAGGACCTTGAGATGATAGTTAGGTATAAGAAATGCGTAGGATATACTACTTCTCGTCCTTTGAAATTTTCTTACGTTTTTTACAATTTGTAAGTCAGTATTAGGTTATATGTTGATCAAAATATATGTTTTACGGAAAAGACTCAATCCTATTGAATGACTATCTCATTAAATCTTGACATTTCAGGATTTAATAAGGAGTTGTATTATTGATTCTAATGATTATAATTCTGTAAATACATATTTGTTACGGTCGCGATTCATACGTTAATCTATATACAACCTAATACTGACTTGCAAATTGAAAAAAAAAACGTAAGAAAATAATTTAATAAATTTGATTTGATTTTTTTTTTAAGTTTTTTTTTTTTTTTTTAAATAAATTTGTATTTCGCGGGCTATCGTGGCGCTTCCCCTTAAATATGTATAATAATATAACCTTGTAGAATGTAGGTACTTTATGAAATTAACAAAGTCGAATTGATGGTCTTGTTGGCATCAAGAGGCCTCAAGTGGATACTTACCCTGCAAACCACAGCCAATGTATTCCATTGACTGTGGTTTGTGGACAAATAATAATCTCGAGAAAAGCCACAATATCCTGCAGACGTCTAAATTAGAGATAGGCGCGGATGTCATGAGAGAGTAATAAAAGACGCTCGCTACTTCAAATGTTTGTGCTGGCATATCGCGGGCGTATGTTACACCGTAGCTTATAATGTAGGATTTAAATAGCGCTACTCTTTAGATACCCCGTTTACACTCAGCCCATTTCCACGGCAACTTGCAAGGAAATTGGAAATAAAATGGGCAACGCGAATGTGTAAACAGATCACTTCCCTTGCCGTTGAAATTGCCGCTTGCCTTGCCTGGTGATCCCTAAATTGGCGGTCTTTTGGCGTATATTAAAGGGCCGGCAACGCGAGCGCGAATGAGTGTTTATGTAGATATTGCTCTCCATTGTTGGAGAGGACATATGACGCGGCAATGTAAACACTCATTTCCCTTGACGTTGCCAGAGCAATATTTAGGGAAATATTTCCGGCAGTGCGAATAGGGCAATGGCAATGGCTGAATGTAAACGGGGTATAAACAGCATTTCGAAATCCGAACGCGGCGTCTCGTTGTAAATCCGCGATAAATTGCTTCTATCTAAATATGAAAATCACCATCACGAAAGAAACAAAAACAAATCTACAAATCCACAGAATTATAGCCAATAAAACTAATTACAAACTGCAAGCCTTTTAAAACAAAAGAGCTACACTCTGTATAAGCTTACCTGAACAAAAACTGTAGAAAAACTTTCAGGGTTTTCTAAACTGGGTTAAGTTTGTTACTTAATCCCTGCCCTAATAAGTTGAGCGGGTTCACTTAATCCTTTCACTAAGTTTGTCATGAAATTGTAAACACACACTGCATCGTTGGTCTAAAGGTCGTCAGTGCAGCAGTAGCTGAGCACGAGGTCCTGCGTTCGATTCCCGGGTCGGGAAAAAGTGCTATAGGGTTTTTCCATCTGGAATATCTCAGTAGCAGCCCGGAGTCTGGATTTGTGCCCATTTGATGGCAATAGGCTTGCCCCCGTTACATGCGACTATAACTGGCGAAATGTTGGTGTACTAGAACAGCTCTACCTAACACTTATCTGGTGCACTTCTACAGAACTTCTCAAAATCGACAGCGTCTCTGGCAGGAAACCTGGCCGACGCCCGTTGCAAACTGTGGCAGGATACTCTTCCCCATCGTACTTACTAGCTACCACCAAAGGAGCATCTCTTTAGTCCGGTAAGGACCAGACCCGGGTCGACGGCGCGTTGTCTGATACGGCTGATGCCAGCCAGAGTCGCGGGTTGTTCGAAAGAGATACCGTGGCCCTGGCACAGGCAACTGAAGGAACACGGGTGGGTTTTAGTCAGTAAAAGTCTGACACGCCCTCCCGCTCCACCCAGAGCGGGAGAAGTCATTGAAGATTTCCCATCCACAAAAAAAGGGTGTAACCTTTCGTGGTCCACTAAGAAGTCCCTTAACCGTCTTCAGACACAAGTGGGAAGATGTAACTCCAACCTAGTAAAGCGTGGCTACCTTGACGGAACGGCAGCAGGGTGTGGATGTGCAGCTGTGTCACAAACTATGCTCCACCTCCTATCCTGCGCTGTGCCCCAAAACATACAGCCAAAGTGAGCTCTGCGCTGCCACCGATAACGCCGTGGAAGTGGTGAAGTTTTTGCCAACAAGATCTATTACTAAAACACTATTAGCTGGTAGATTTGATATGTACTGATTACGCAGCTAATTTTGATATCGATCTGCATTGATTTATTTATGGTAATCGCCGTCACTATCAATACATTTGTGCAAAATCAGTGCACTTGGAAAAACGGCTTTTTCATTGCCAGCGTTAAAGATGATTACACGTTCTCCTCTCAAAATTGGCTTCTTTAGACCTTTTTAGGGTTCCGTACCTCAAAAGGAAAAATCAGAACCCTTATAGGATCACTTCGTTGCCAGTATGTCAAGACCCTTTTTATCAAGAAACGCGTGGAGTTGAAATTAATATCAAATACGTAGGTTTATGGTTTCTTGATGTTTTAAAAAAATCAAGCTTCTAAGTCAACGCAGTAAAAAAATACGGCCATATAAGCGACATATTTTGATAATCGCAAGTAAATCAAAACCTATAGGGTACTTACACTTGACCTAGAATCATGAAATTTGGCAAGAAGCAAAGTTCTCACAGTACAAGTAAAGGCAAAAGTCCGAAAATCACTAATTTGTAGATTTATCACATAAAAAAACTGTTTTTGCGAATACAAACTTAAATTTGCAGTTGGAGAATTGACCATGACGTATATCAAGGTATGGGAGAGTATGTTTTTCAACTACAATGTTAAGTTTGTTTTTGGGATACATTCTTTTCAACTATGGAACCCTTTATTGTGCGTGGTCCAACACGCACTTGGCTGGTTTTAAGGGTTCCGTACCCAAAGGGTAAAACGGGACCCTATTACTTAGACGCCTCTGTCCGTTTATCTGTCTGTCTATCCGTCTGTCACCAGGCTGTATCTCATGAAACGTGATAGTTCGACAGTTGAAATTTTCACACATGATGTATTTCTGTTGCCGCTATAACAATAAATACTATAAAATAGAATAAAATTAATATTTAAGGGGGCTCCCATACAACAACGTGATTTTTTTACCGTTTTTATA
Source organism: Cosmia pyralina (assembly GCA_946251885.1). Classification (NCBI taxonomy): domain Eukaryota; kingdom Metazoa; phylum Arthropoda; class Insecta; order Lepidoptera; family Noctuidae; genus Cosmia; species Cosmia pyralina. The sequence continues at coordinate 8,956,360 of OX276371.1, read as the reverse complement.
GATAACGGAACCCTTCGTGCGCGAATCCAACTCGCACTTGGCGGGTTTTTTATTTTTATCAGTTCAAGATTTCCCTTTTGAGTGCGACGTATGCACTTATAATTCATCCATGAAGACAATATTTTTGCCATCGGCCTTTATTCTTTGAATTTCTCGGAGATAATTAAGCCTTTTAGGGCGAATATCATGCTTTTCAATTAGCATTTCCCGATTGCTTTCTGTTTTTATCGAAAACCAATATCTTTCAATTTTTTTTAATGTCTCCAGACAGCCTCCAAATTGGATAGCCTCAATTTACTTCATTTTTAGAGTCCTCAAACAAGGTAATAATGTAAATGATGTTACTTATGGTCCAAAGAATCAGGGCAGAATTTGTACAAAAAAATAAAAAAAAAAACAAGACAACACATCTGACTTGTCTGTCAGTTTAATAGATCCGGTCATCCGGTAGTGTCACTTGTCACTTCGTTTTTTTTTTTTCATAAACAGAAAATGGACAACTAGATGAAACGAAAAACTGATATTTTAATTTCAAAATATTTTAAGGGCGGGTTACTTTGACTCTAGGGCATAAACTTTGGCCCAAATCGAGACAACTGTATAAACTGCCCGAAGTGTCACGACCACACAACCGAACGTCGTATGTCCTTCGGTAACTATTAGATGGTGATATAGACGCGTACTTGCGGAACCTTGTGTGGATTTAATGACAGTAAACATCTGTCTCGATTTGGGCCAAAGTTATGCCCTAGAGTCAAAGTAACCCGCACTTACTGTATTAGGGGTTTTAAAAATATGATAAGTATATCAATCTACTCCCGGCAATGTATTCTCAACATTGGAAAATGTTTTGAACCCTCTAAATGAACACTTTTTACTGTACAAATTAATGTAAGGATCTTGCCATGATTCTTTAAACAAAATTGTTGTCTTTTTTACTCTTTTTGTGATGGGAAGGGAGCCGATTTATCTTTTTTTTTTTATCATTTTCTTTTACAATATTCTTTACAATTCCGACTGAAATACCACAAGCTTCAGAAACACGTTTTTGAACTCTTTGAAAATAACTTAATGCTTTCTTTCTTGAATCCAAAATTACAAGTATACACTCAAAACTATCTGTCGTGCGTGCAACTTTAGGAGCTTTCCTCCCATTTCTATAATAAATTACATTAAGTTAAAAGAGTATTAACAACTCTATATACTCCCAAGTCGATTGAGAGCATCCGGTCTGCAGCAAGTGCAAAGGGCAACTGATAGAAATCCGACGACTGACGAAACACGAAGTTTGCCGAGGGATATTAAGGGGGAAGCGCCAGGACAGCCCGCGAAATTCAAATTTTCTTACGTTTTTTGCAATTTGTAACTCAGTCTTAGGTTGTATGTTGATTAAAGTATGATTTGCTACCGTAACAAATATGTATTTACAGAATTATAATCATAAGAATCAGTAATACAACTCCTTAAGTTAGTACAATCCTCAAATGTCAAGATTTCATGAAATAGTCATTCAACAGGATTACCTGGTCTTAAAGAGTTGTATTGATGACTTTAATGATTATAATTCTGAAAATACATACTTGTTACGGTCGCGAATCAAATTTCGATCAACATAAAACCTAATACTGACTTGCAAATTGCAAAAAACGTAAGAAATTTTGAATTTCGCGGGCTACCCTGGCGCTTTCGCCTTAAGAAAATAGTTGTACTCGTACTTTACGTGTTGTTTTGTTTCGACGATGCCAAACATTTACCCTTCAATTTTATGGTATGCCACAGGCAATAAACTTGCGCTGTGTAAATGGAGCTGACATTTCTATCAGCCGTCCAATTCCATTCTATATTATTTTGATACGCTTACGATACGAGGAGCTCGTGGCTAAGTAATAACGGCCGCAAGGGTCGATCCATCAGTCCGTGGATGGGTGACCATCTTTACACACCGAGACTCCTCCGTGCCTCGAAAAGCACGTTACGCCGTTGGTCCCGGCTGTCATTCTTGGATCTGTGACAGTCGTTACTGGTCGTCAGAAGCCCGAAAGTCTGACAACCAGTCTTACCAAGGGGTATCGTATTACCCAGTTACTGGGTAGTGGAGGTCAGATAGGCAGTCGCTCTATGTAAAATACTAGTATTCAGCTGCATCCGGTTAGACTGGAAGCCGACCCCAACATAGTTGGGAAAAGGCTAGGCAGATTGATTATTTTGATACGCTTCGGTGTAACATACAGCCATCGTATTATCATTCGGCAGCCACCGAACTAACAAAATTTGTCTGCGAAGTAAACAAAAACAAGTTTAATATTATTACGACAGCGCCAAGTGGGGGTGGGCTGTCAGTAACTTTTGGTGGGAGAAAGTTTGTGAGAGGAAATCATAACTCAGACTTGTACTAGTGGGCTTTTGATGTTGGCTTATACAAGATCTTAAGAGCGTTGGCACCGTACGGCATTTAATACTAACTTTCAAATCCTTTTTCAACCGACTTCAAAAAGGAGGAGGTTTTTATGAACCGATTTGGAAAATTCTTTTTTTGTTTGAAATGATATACTTCTAGATTGGTCCCATTTTTATCAAAATCCAGTTCTGATGATGGGATCCATGAGGAATTGAGGGAACTCTTCAAAAATTATAGGCATACATATAGCGATTTTGGTATTTTCATCAACAAATCAAGCATTTGCATTCAGAAAGTAGCATCTGGTGAAGTGGAAATGATGAAGAAGACCACAGATGGCCACGGGAACTTCTCAATGATAATAAGTATTTCACGGGTGGCGATAAGATATCTCGATTAAGACAGTTAAGCGACTATGACGAAGCTTTAAATAAATGGTTTTGATGAAAATGGTACCATCGAACCGATTTGATGAAGAAGCCGGAAGGTAGGCACCGGAACTCAGTAACAAAACAATGTATTCTAGCCGTGTTTGGGCTTATTGGAATTGTCATGAGGTGCACTTTGGCTATAAATGATTTTAGAAAGAAAAAGAAAGAAAAAGAAAGAAAGATTTTAATGGTAATTATATGCCGCTTCAAATTGCGCTACTTGAGTTGTATGTTATGTGTGGCCTCGATTGTCAGAAGTCAGATTTCGTAGCCTCGTTATCTCCGTCAACATAAAACTACGCCTTCCAAACTTCTGACACGGCTTAGCGCGACGTATATTTGCCTTTTTTTAAATTAAATTAAATCATTTATTTCAGACCAAGTCCATAATTCCACATAAAAATACATTAGAATAATTAAAACAATAAAATAAAATTAAAATTAAATCAAAAACAAAATTAAACATTAAACATACACAAAATCATCAATCTAAATAAATAATTAAACATGTCAAATAATACGAGGAGAGGCGCTAACATGAAGCTGCATCCACCTCTGTAACAGGGACAGGTCCCACCGCTCGGACAATACCCTCAGGAGACTGCTCGAGCTGCTTCGTAGGCGACTTAATAGTGAGGCGCTCCGCTTCCGTATGATCGCGAAAAAATCATCAGTCCGCGCCTCAGCAAACATAGTCGAAGCACTACAAAACCGCGGAAGCCCTAACAGTATCCTGAAAGCATTGTTGTACTGCACGCGCAGTGCGCTATACGCCCGCTGCGTAAAGTTGGTCCACAGACTGCACGTGTAAAACGACTGGCAATATGCCTTAAATAACGTTACCTTCACAGGTCTAGTACAACGCGCAAACCTGCGAGCCAACATTATTACACCGGACAGATAGCGCCCTGCGCTTTTTGCAAAGTTTTTATTTGAGATGGTTGCATATAAATATCTTCAAGTTCTTATGAGTGGCTTTTGAGTTAGCGTTAATCATTTAATACGTATTTTTCCCACATAGTCTATGTAAATGCTGCTCTAATTTATTTTGCAGAGTGGTATTCGATGTGTGGGGTAGGCACCACTAAAAAGTGAAAAATAAAAACTTTTTACAAAAAAAATACAACCGACTCCCAAAAAAACACTACAAAGTGAAAAATAACTTTAATTTCGGAAGTCGGTGGCAAAAAATGAAACTAAAAAGAAACCAAAGATACCGACTTCCGAAATTAAAGTTATTTTTCACTTTGTAGTGTTTTTTTTGGGAGTCGCTTGTATTTTTTTTGTAAAAAGTTTTTACTATCGAAATGAATGAACCGATTTTAATGAAACTTCAAACGCATAAGCAACATACATAGGTCTAAAAAGCTTAAGAATATTTTAGAAATGTCTAATTTAAAAAAAAGTTAATTGAAAATCTCTGTTTCTATGGAATATTTAAAATCGGTCGAATTTAGCTGCAACACTATTTTTCGAAAATGTTCTTAACAAACTTATCAGACCTATGTATCCTGCTTATGTGTATGAAGTTTCATTAAAATCGGTTCATTCATTTCGATAAAAAAGGACTTGAAAGTTTGTATGAAATGCCGTACGGAGCCAACGCTCAATTCAGTGCTCGAATGTGCGATGATGGTGCTCGATCCCGACTTTTTTGCTACTGCAGTAAAAATATAATTTTATTCAAATGAGTTTTATGTCTCACTCATTATACATTTATATATATTATTCCCGCGACTTCGTCCGCGTAAAATTTCGGCCCCCAACACACTGCGTCGCCTCCCATCGCTCGCCGCAGCTCGATTCTCGGCAACTCTCATCCAGCTACTACCAGCCACCCTGCGAAGGTCTTCGTTCCACCTAGCATGAGGGCGTCACATTTGCCGATTCGCGGTCTCCACTCAAGAATACTTCTTATCCAACAAACGCCTATTACAAGTGAAATATACCAAAGCTATTAAAAAAAACTGAAAATCAGGAATTTTAAAGCCGATAAAGCGAGTGGAACCACAAACTCAAAGCATTTATTTCAATTAAACCAATTAAAGGCACTTTTGAATTGTCAAAGAGTCGGTCAGTTAGTTTCAGAAAGTTGAAGCTAAATGCCCATTCCAAAACGTAGATCTCAACGGGCAAGAAACTCCACGTACACTCTTTTAAATCAAGATAAGTAATACAACATCCTGGGTACATTATTTTTGTTGCTTCTACATGTGAGAACAATGTAAAAAAAATAAAAAATACTTAAAAAAAAGTCAAAATATAAAATTAAAAATAAGCTCTGGCAGATAAGAGATGACCAATCTCAACTGACGGCGCCCGTTCACGTATACTTCACGTACACAGTATATTGTAGTTGGTATAATTAGCGTCAAGAACATCAAAATATGTATTTATTATCTCGACTAACTTAATAGCACAGGCTGTATTACTAAAGGGATTTACTCGACATCAATCTTCATTTAAATCGCGTAAACAATGTAAAGATATTATGGAATAAGATGTTATTTTTAAGGGGATACAACGTTTTATGTTTTTAAAATTATTCTAAAATTAAATGTATATGGTTAAATCATTTGGATTTTTCATTATGTGTTATTTGACTATATTGTCTACTGTAGTACGAAATAAAACCGAATCATGATTACTTGAAATTTTTTCGACAGAAAAAAAATCCAAAGTGGCTCCGTTTATTTTCTGTTTTATACTATTATACGTAAACAGTTCCTTATTGTGCTGTAAAATTTACATTAAATCGAAGGTAGTTAAATATGTTAAAAACTTACTAAGTTAAAAATTGATTTAAGTATAGTATTTTGTCATAAATCTATATATAAACGAGGCGAACGAATGCATTTACTTTTTCTAAAAAATCTCCTAAAAGGGGAAAATATCTTGAGGTGGGAACCTTGAAACAATGTTATTTTGTCAAGGTGACATGACTGAAAAATGAGACGTGACGCGTCCTGATTGGCGTTTAATGTCACGTGACCAATGGCTATATTTTTACGTAATTATTTCTAAAAAAATATTAATTAACTAAAATCATTTACAAAACTAAGTCGAATTTCGATTTTTCTTACTGTCATCTAGCCTACTGTGTGCGCTCACTTGAGTGAGGTTCCAAGTGAACTTGTACTATACTCGTAATAGCCCCAGTAGGCTACGGAGCTAGCTTCCATCAGGTGAGCTTTTAAACTGTTTGCCCAATTATCCTAACTTATAAATGCGAAAGTGAGTTTCTTTGCTTGTTACGCTTTCACGCTAAAACGGCTGAACGGATTTGGATAAAATTTGGCGCATGAGTAGACCATGACCTGGATTAGGACGTAGGATACTTTTTATCCCGGTAGTTCCGGTTGGATGAATTCCGACAAGCACAAGAGCAAAGCCGCGGGAAAAAGCTAGTAACAGATATAAAATCTATCTTCTATCGTTATCCAGACTATTACCTTCCTCCGATCCATTGAAGAACCGATCATAGGCTCTATATTATAAGTAATCGTTCAAGGATGTTAGCACGACCCTCTCGTTCTGAAGATGATTGTCACGCCCCCTGTATGTTAAATAAATGGCCGAACATTCCGGCGGTCAAAGAAATTGGTCATAAGTTTTATTATCTCTTTCTTAACATGGAAAAATAACTCTCTATAAAGACTTTTAAAGCTCATTTCTCTTTAACAATGCTATTCAGTAAAGTTCACTTGGAACCTCACTCAAGTGAGCGCACACAATCCGAAAGCGAACTTATTTGTTTTTAAAGTAAGTCATCGCGGATTCACAAAGTTACCGTTCGAATTTTGAAGTGATGTTTAGAGAATAAAAATTTGAGGAGCTCGTGGCTAAGTAATAACAGCCGTACGGGTCGATACATCAGCTTAAGTTACGCTTGTCGGGGTTGGTCCGTGGATGGGTGACCATCTTTACATACCGAGACTCCTCCGTGCCTCGGAAAGCACGTTAAACCGTTCGTCCCGGCTGTCATTCGTGGATCTTTGACAGTCGTTACGGATCGTCAGTAGCCCAAAAGTCTGACAACCAGTCTTACCAAGGGGTATCGTATTACCCAGTTAATGGGTTGTAGAGGTCAGATAGGCAGTCGCTCCACGTACAATACTGGTATTCAGCTGCACCCGGTTAGACTGGAAGCCGACCCCAACATAGTTGGGAAAAGGCTAGGCAGATTGATTGTTTAGAGAATAAACACTACAGCATGAAATTATATTCATAAAGCTGAATCTTCATGACATAAGTAGAGAAGCTCTCTTTCTTCAGGATAAAACAAAGTTATAATTTGACTGAAAGTCATATTCGATTCCCACAACATTTTGCTTTAAAATAAACATGAGTGAACTTCCATAGAATGTGAACGAGGAGTATAAATGACTATAGAAGTGTTAAGTATTATCATTTTCCAGGCTTCCAGTCTAACCAGGTGCAGCTGAATACCAGTATGTTATATGGAGCGACTGCCTATCTGACCTCCACAACTCAGTTACTGGGTAATACGATACCCCTTGATAAGACTGGTTGTCAGACTTTCAGGCTTCTGACGACCCGTCTGCTGTCAATGATCCACGAATGCCAGCAGGGACCAACGGCTTAACGTGCTTTCCCAGGCAAGGAAGGGTCTTAGTATGACGAAACAACCGCGTCAACCTGATCGCTCGCACAGTTGGAAAAAGCGGGTTATTGGAGAATGATTGTCTCCTACTTGCATTCATTAGGTAATATCGACCAAAGTTAGTAAGATCCTGTAATTAGTTCAGTAAACTTTGCTTTTCCGTCATCCTATCTGTAAGGTCAAATCAGGGGAATCTGTTAGGAACTTGTTCGCAGTTAAGTTGCCCTTATTATGTACGTTACCCTAAGGGTCGGTGAGTTAGGGAAGTTTAGCAAAACAGTGGCGATGGTAGATATGGTTTGATGTTTTGCTATTGTGATTCGAAATGGACTGCAGGGAATTCGGGTTTATACAAAATATTATGAGGGTGTGCCGAAGCGATGTAGAAAATCCGTTGACAAATTGAAACAGATCTCGTTTCTCAGCAGTGAGAGGGCGATTAGAAACAGATGAGAGTGTTGTTAAATGTTTGGATAAAAGTATTTTTAGAGTTCCGTACCTCAAAAGGAAAAAACGGAACCCTGATAGGATCACTTCGTTGTCCGTCAGTCTGTATATCTGTCAAGACGTTTTTTCTCAGGAACGCGTGGAGGTATCATGTTGAAATTAATATCAAATACGTAGCTCTATGATCCTTTGGAGTCCTAAAAAAATCAAGCTTCTAAGTCAACGCAATAAAACAATACGGCCATTTATGCGACATATTTTAATACTCGCAAGTAAATCAAAACTTCTAAGGTACTTCCCATTGATTTAGAATCATGAAATTTGGCAAGAAGCAAGATCTTACAGCACAAATAAAGGAAAAAGTCCAAAAATTGTTAATTTGTAATTATATCACATAAAAAAATATTTTCAACAAAAAACTTGCATCACTGAACAAAAATTCCGTTATCAATGATAAGAACTTTCATAAAAGCGTGTTGCACACTTCCACTTACTTAATCAACGTTATCAGGCGTATCTTATCAGCTATACAGTTGGTATGGTCGGGTATTATTAGAACCCTACCCAATTGGGACTTCGATTTTTTGCACGAAACTGTGTTGTGTAAGTTATTAGATTTTTCCTGCCGTCCTGTATACATCTCTACTTACTTCATGCCTGTATTGTTGTTCTCTAACTACAGGGTGTATCTTTTGATACACCATTCAATTTGAGCACACCTTTCTGATACATCCTGTATACACTCGTAGTTAGCGAAAAAGTAGGCTTCTTCAAACTGCGTGTAGGGACAATCTGTCCTATATTTTTTTCATGGATCTAATGGCTATAGTTTACACAGTGCCAGCTAGCGTGCGAGTCAGCCTACCGAGTAGCTGCAGTGCAGCAACTCGCACTGTGCGGACGCATCATACGAGTTACTCTCACTTGCGAGTTGGACAGTATAACTCGCAACCGAGTAACTTCAACATTTTTTCTTTTCACTCGCCTTTTCGCCTCGCTCGCCATGCAAGTGATAGGGGTCCATCACTCGCATGGCAGCATCTCGCACATCACTCGCATCGTTCGGACGCTTACGGCAGTAGCTCGCCAGTCAGTTGCAAGCACAGAACTCGCAAAAGACAAGGCAGCTACTGTCATAATGTAAACATCCAAGGCAAGCTGAGCTACTGGCATGCGAGTACACAGTGCGAGCAGCTGTCTAGTCAGCAGCTCGCACTGCGTAAACCAGCCATAGCTCTATGTTCTATGTTAATGGATTTGGTTTCCGCACTTAGTCCTTCATGTGGACCATTGTGCGTGGACCAGCCATACCTCTTGATATTAGGTTGGGGAAAAAGTCTTTTCGCATTATAGTATGTATGAACTTAAAATAAAATCTCTTTGGCTATACTATTTGTATCTGGCTGGTTTTGGTATCATTGAAAGTTTAAATTTTAAAGAACATAATTCCAAATTCAAATTAGGAAAATGTGTGATTTTCATTTGTTTTTCGTACTGTCAAGTTGAGTGAATCTAATGAAGAAATTCGATACATTTCAAAATTTTACTAAAAAAAAGGTAAAAATGCAACGCAAGCCGCGAAAAAAATTTGCGATGTTTATGGACTCAGTGCAGTGTCTGTGAGAGTAGCACAAATTTGGTTTAAGCGTTTTCAATCCGGAAATTTTGGTGTCAAAGATGCACGTCGCTCTGGTCGCCCTATTACGGATAAAATGGATGCCATTTTTGAAAAAGTGGAGCAAGATCGGCATATCAGTAGTTACGACGTAGCTGAAGAACTGGGAATTGACCACAAAACAGTTTTGGCGCATTTGAAAAAAACTGGGTACACAAAAAAGCTCGATATTTGGGTACCTCACGAGCTCACTGAAAGAAACCTAATGAACCGTGTACTCATTTGTGATTCTTTATTACGACGTAATGAAACCGAACCATTTTTGAAGAAGCTGATAACTGGTGATGAAAAGTGGATCACGTACGACAAGAACGTGCAAAAAAGATCGTGGTCAAAGGCCGGTCAGGCTTCACAGACTGTGGCGAAACCCGGGTTAACTCGCAACAAGGTGATGCTGTGTGTGTGGTGGGATTGGAAGGGCATTATTCATTATGAGCTGTTACCACCAGGTAGGACCATCGATTCTGAACTCTACTACGAACAACTGATGAAATTAAAGCAAGAAGTTGAGAGAAAGCGGCCGGAATTAATCAACAGAAGGGGTGTGGTTTTTCATCATGATAACGCTAGACCTCACACATCTTTAGCCACTCAGCAAAAATTAAGAGAGTTTGGCTGGGAGGTGTTAATGCATCCGCCGTATAGTCCTGACCTTGCACCTTCAGATTTCCACCTGTTTCGGTCTCTTCAGAATTCTTTAGGCAGTGTCAGGTTAACGTCGCGAGAGGACTGCCAAAATCACTTGTCGCGGTATTTTGAACAGAAGTACCAAAATTTCTATAGCAATGGGATCATGTCCCTACCTACAAGATGGCAAAAAGTTATCGAACAAAATGGTACCTACATACTTTAGATAAATGTAAATAATGTATATTAAAAAATGTTTTGAATTTTCTTAAAAAATGCGAAGAAACTTTTTCCCCAACCTATTAGATTGGTAAGTAGAAGTTATCTTGAGATGTTTGATCCTTCGTCTGCACCAGGTGCCTAGGCCTCGTTTACGGAGACGCGGAGCGTCGGGCGGCGCGGTGCGCGTGGCGGGCTGCGGAGCGTCAAGTGTTTTCTCCGTTTATGACAGGCATGCGGTGGCGCTCGCGGTGTCGCACGCGGCGGCGCCCACGCGGTGTCACGGAACGTGAAAGTAGTGAAAACCGCCGCGTCTCCCACTGCGTCACCCGCCGCGTCCGCCGCGGCGTCGCCCGTCGCTTCACCCGCCACATGCGACGCTACAATTCAAACAAACGCGTGTAAAATCGCTTCTCCGTAAACGCTCTCATAGAACGCCCTATGTTGGAATTTAGTGCGGGCCGCGCCGCTCAACGCGACGCGCGACGCCCCGCGTCTCCGTAAACGAGGCCTTACTGCATAGACTCGGATAGATTCCCTCATTCTCTTTTGCCCTTATCCCGGTTGTCGACGTATGAAAAAGTATATGCTTCAGAATAATTAAGCGGTTGTAGGATGTAGAAAGACAGCGAAAGGAGCTCAAAAAGTTTTAGCACCCCGCCTCAGATAGGTTTTTATTTTGACCGATCAACAAGGTACAAGGTTAGGGGGAGGAAGTTAGGTTTACAAGGTATAACATAAATAACGCACGATCTCTTAAGGGGTCATTGCACTCATCATTATGAACAACTTTTACTATGGGGCCAGCTGGGCAAAAAAAAAATCAGCTGCTCCCTACATTTTGACGAGTTTGATGTTGATAAATGTACTGAACAGCAGATTTTTTTTTGCGATTTCAGGTTTGGTTCCATAGTAAAAGTTTTTCATAATGATGAGTATAATGACCCCTTAAGAGGTTGTGCGTTATTTATGTAACACCTTGTAGATTAGAAGTTAGGGCGTCTAGAAGATAATTACTTAGTAGTTGAATCAAGAAAATCAAACAGATTCTGGCAGACTACAAGAGGCGCTTTGCGCCGCCCTTCGCAGTCTGATATGATGAAATGTATCTGATTCGCGGAACCCTTGTGACTTTTTTCACTTTTTCCACTTTAGGAATCGCTGCTCTAACATCACTGCGAAATTTGAACGGTGTCGCGTTGTGAATCCGCGATGATTTACTTTAAAAACAATTGAGTTCGCTTTCGAATTGTGTGCGCTCACTTGAGTGAGGTTCCGAGTTAACTTTACTGAATATCTACAAGTAGGTTACTGCTTGCCTCGTTGTGATAATAAATGGTAAGTATAGTTAGAGGTATAAGGGATTTTTAGCACGAAGTTTTTGGATTTGTGCCCATTTAATGGTAATAAGTTCGCTTTCTAGGCATTACAGATGAAATGTTTTGTTCAATACATAATACCGTCTAGTGTCTAGTGAATCAAGTATTGTAAAGAGGATATATAGAAGCGTGGTTTACCTCGGTGTGTAAGTGAAATGGCGTTATGACTGTCTAGTTTGACGCGAGAGAGATAGAAGACTCTCACCGGAATTTAAACGCGCTTCGTTTAAATGTAGATTTAAGACAAAATGAAAACTTAAATAAATTTTTAGCTTAGTAAATTCTTAACATATTTTAATACCTTCGATTTAAAACAAATTTTACTGCACAGTAAGGATTTTTTTACGTATAAAAAAATAGTATAAAATAGAAAATAGACTGTACTATTTTGGAATTTTTTTCTATCGAAAAACTTTCAAGTAATCATGTTGCGGTTTTATTACAATCAATCTGCCTAGCCTTTTCCCAACTATGTTCGGGTCGGCTTCCAGTCTAACCAGATGCAGCTAAATACCAGTATTTTATATGGAGCGACTGCCTGTCTGACCTCCACCACAACCCAGGTAATATGATATCCCTTGGTAAGACTGGTTGTCAGACTTTCGGGCTTCTGACGACCCGTAACGATTGTCATAGATCCACGAATGACAGCCGGGACCAACGGCTTAACTTGCTTTCCGAGGCATGGTCACCCATCCACTGACCAACCCCGGCAAGCGCAGCTCAACCTGATGGATCGACCTGTACGTCTGTTATTATTTAGCCACGAGTTCCTCGCGGTTTTAGTACAGCAGTAGACAATATAGTCAAATACCATATATGACAAATCCAAATGATTTAACCATATACATTTGGTTTTATAGGAATTTTAAAAAAACAAAATTATCGATGTATCCCCTTAACAAATTTTATCGATTCTTTCACGCCATAATTTGCCGAACCTATAGCTTCAACGTGGTTTGACACTAATTGCTGGATCGATTAACGGGCTGTCATGTTAGAATTCAATTAATTAGATAATTGACATGAGTGGATGACCTCGCAGAACAAAATTCATGAAGTGGACTAACATGCTTTGAAAGATTTAACATAACATTGCGGCCGTATTACCAAAGGGTTAGGCAGATTTGTACCTATGTAGTACCTACACCACATTTTGCCAGTAAGTTCCATGATATAGGAGCCTTTTGCGCTATTATGTATTTTAAATCATAGATCAATGAGTCGTAGACATTTGACATTATAAATACACATTTGAATCATTTCTGTGAGCTTCGGTAAAATATATCACACTAATATTATAAAGGCGAAAGTTTGTGAGTGTGTTTGTTACTTCGTCACGCTCAAACGGCTGGACCGATATAGATGAAATTTGGTATGTAGATAGCTTATACCTTGGATTAACACATAGGCTACTTTAATCCCAGTCTGCGTGGGTGAAACCGCGGGGCACAGCTAGTATGTATATAAAATCATAGATCAATGAGTCATAGACATTTGACTCATTTTTGTGAGCTTCGGTAAAATATACATTTCATAAATTTCATATAGGATAAAAGATTTGATCCTACATGCTTATATGATTGTGTAAAATCCCCCATATCATAATCAGCCTATAATGTTCCCACTGCTGGGACACACACACACACACATCACACAGGCATCCTCTTTCTGTGAGAGGGAGTGGGCCATAATCCATCACGCGGGCCCAGTGCAGGTTGGTAGATGTCACATGTCTTCGAATTTTTAGTTCTAGGACATGCCTCACGATGTTTTCTTTTACCGTTTTGAAAAAAGTGGTGATGAAATAATTTACAGAAAGTAAAGCACCTGTCTGGGTTCAAACCTATGACCATTACCACTGGGACACCAGTGCTATCCCCCAAGTAAAGTAGGGTGAGCCTGGGCAGTATCAACATCAATAATCTGCCTAGCCTTTTCCCAACTATGTTGGGGTCGGCTTCCAGTCTAACCGGATGCAGCTGAATACCAGTATTTAACATGGAGCGACTGCCTATCTGACCTCCACAACCCAGTAACTGGGTAATACGATACCCTTTGGTAAGTCTGGTTGTCAGACTTTCGGGCTTCTGACGACCCGTAACGACTGTCAAAGATCCACGAATGACAGCCGGGACCAACGGCTTAAGGTGCATTCCGAGGCCCATACACGGACTAACCCCGGCAAGCGTAGCTTAACCTGATGGATCAACCCGTGCAGCTGTTATTACTAAGCTACGAGCTCCTCGGTATCAACATCAAATAGGTACAAATCCAGACTTCGGGCTGCTACTAGGAAATTTCTAATGGAAACACTCAATAATACTAAAAGGCCCAGGGACCGAACCCAGGACCCCGCGACCAGCGGTCAGCAACCGCACTTGCGACTGTTAGACGATGATGCAGTGAAGGAAAACATCGTCAAAAACTCTGCGCTAAATAAGTAGGTAGCTAGAAATGTGTAACTTAATTTGAGAAGAATTTTTGTAGTTAGTAGTAGTTTACTCCTTAAATATCCATACCGGGAGATATACCTTATAAGAAAAGATTTTCATATAAGGCCCTCGGTATGGATATTTTATGAGGAGTAAATATAATACGAGCGTTAACTCAAAAGCGTTACGTTTTTCTGCGCAACGTACCTTGGGCACTTTTCACTTTGAAATTTTGAAATCATGTATGGTGTATACTTGTTTTGTTTGTTTTCGGCCAGTGTTCATTGTAGCGGTCAATCTATCCATTATATTCAAAGACAAGGAGGATGTAATGAACATGTACAGAGGCTAGCACATCAAGTTACCCCAATCTGTCAAATTTCTTTGATGGATTTTCAACTTTATAACAAAGGAATAAGGTTCATATTCAATTGGAAAAATTTGACAGATTGGGGTAGCTTGATGTGCTGGCCTCTGTACTTAAGGAGTAAACTCCCGTCGTGTGTCGGAGCTGACACACACTTTTTTTTTATCTAAAATATTAATCCACTTCGCAACTCGAAGCGTTAAAAATTATCTTCGCCTACACTCTGTAGCAATTTACACAAAGAAAGTTTGTCTGCTTCAGAAACATGATACTCACGAAAGTCTTTATTGTTTTACCACGATAACTTGTAACTTATAAGATTCTTTGAACAATTTGCCAAGTTATGAAAGCACTTTAAATACTTAGTGAAGGTACTTAGACTAAAATGACTGAAACTTAATATAAGTGCGAGTCGGACTTCGCACATTTAGGATTCCGTACCAAATCTGATTTATGAAAATATTGTTAATAAAAATACATATTAATAAATATTATTACCAAATTTCAAGCTAAGTCAATGGGAAGTTAAAAAATTCTTCGTAACAAGATTGTGTAAAAAAAGCTGACTTTGGTGGTTTCTCAAACCATTGTTTTCCAATATTTTTTAAAACAAAAAATTTAGTCCGCACGATAGCGTAAGTTAACATTTTTTTTCGCGCCCCCCTTCAGCTGTATGTGAGACCCCTTAAAAACATAAAAAAAAAAATTGATAATGTGTATGGCTTTGGGTCAACAAGATGCAAGATACTGTGAAAAATTTAAGACTGTAGCTTCAACCATTTGGCTGTAAAACCTGTGTGACAGACGACGGACAGACGGACATGTGAGTGACTGCAAAATAGGGCTCCGTTTGGAGCCATCGGGTACGGAACCCTAAAAAAAGATAGGGACAAGCCACTCTTCAAACGACAGGTCCCCTTCCGACAGCTTATTCTAAGGCCGTAACGTCACTCATCACACTTCACACTACTAATATTATAGAGGCGAAAGTTTGTGAGTGTGTGTGCATGTTTGTTACTTCTTCACGCTCAAACGGCTATACCGATTTGGATGAAATTTGGTAAGTAGATAGCTTATACTTTGGATTAATACATAGGCTACTTTTGTCCCGGTCTACGTGGAGAAACCGCGGGGCGCAGCTAGTAAAGTAAGCGGCTATCCGCTGGGGCTAATCCCCATTGCTTCATCATCGTTATCCACACCTACATTTATATAAACACGAGTAATACAAGGAAATAACCAGGATATGTTTCAAAAGCTTTTTTTATTTTAGCATTAAAAAACAATATGTATAAAAATCTTTATTTTATACAAAAACCTTATAGGAGATCCTGTGACTTAGGAATCAGTGTTCTGCTGTCACTATGATGGCAAAAACTTTTAGTAAAAAAGTGTGTAATATACATGCCAAAAACAGGTTTGAAACGTACAAAAACATACACAAAACGTACATTAAACGCATTAAAAGGCAAATCTAGCAAAGACGAGGGTAGGGGAGAGTATAAAAGGTCAACGCCAAGGTTACCCAGCCCAACAAATAAGTCATGAACCATAAGAAGCCGGTGAAATGGAGCACGTAATTTGACCTTATTTCTGGTGTTAATATTGTGAATATCACTGTTTTTACTGTATAAATGTATATTTTGCCTAATGTGTACGATGTTGGCGAAGATGAACTGTGATGCCACCGTGAGAATACCAATATCTTTAAAAAATTCTGTCAGAGAATCTCTAGCACCTAGCTGGTAAATTGCTCGAACAGCTCGTTTTTCAAGAACAAATATATTTTGAATGTCAGCCGCTTTGCCCCATAGTCATCACCAGTTCTACTTCACCAAATGGTGCTTTCCGAGAGCTAATGTACAAGTTATTATAAAAATACCCAAATCGCTATAGGTGTCTCTATAAAATTTTAGGATTTCCCTCGATTTCCATGGGATACCCTCAACAAATTCTGATTTGGTGACCATGGGACCACCTCGAGGGCAAAAGATCTTTCCCAGTATAAAATAATTTATCAAAATAATAATTCTACATTAAACAAAAAACAAAATACGATCGACCATTTTACCCAAATGTTACCAACTCAAAAATAAGTTCCGTCAAAAACTTTTTAACTGGCAACCCCAAGACGATCAAAGTTTGTGGCCCACAATTTTCGTTTGTGACAACTTCGCACATTACCTATCTCGTCGCAGTGTTCGTTACGATAACGTACGATGTTCAAACTTGGAACGCATTTTATTCAAAGGGGTGAATTATTTTTCCTGTGTCCCAGCAGTGGGAACATTACAGGCTTGTTATGTACGTAGCGATTTTTTTTAATTTTCGAAGTGTTAATTTCCTTTTCTATAATGAAATATATCGAATGAAGTTAGTTAAGGCAAGTATAGCAGCGAACCGGCAGCGCCACCATTGAAAAATGAATAAGTGTGTTTTACCAATAAACTATTTTTATTTTATTTTTATTTATTTTATTTTTTAAGTATGGAGATATAGAACATTTTGAAATTTCCTAAAAACTGTTGACTTTGGTGTTAACTGCTATAACTTCGAAACTAGGAGGTTTAGTGTTGATTTTCTTGATACAAAAAATTCTACCTCATCTGACTATAAATGTAAGCATAGGAAATTTCAAAATGTTCCATATCTCCTGACTTATTATTTTTTTTTTTCTCAATGGTGGCGCTGTTAGCTCGCCTATACTCGGCATATAAGCCTTATCATAAAATTGCGTTTTGACATATTAGTGACATATGTGTGGCGGAATCTACATCGCCAAATACGAACTACGCGTCATACTGATGTGACGCAATCCTGCATCGCGCAATCAGAGTTTATCGCGCGACTAGCATATATACAACGTCCCGACATCAACCGTCGGGCAGTAGCCCACCAGACACGACACCCGTCTGGTCGGTCACTCATCCTCCCTTTTCTATGGAGGATGAGTGAACTTTACACCCTGTTCCTCATGCCTCCATAGATGTATTGAAGCATGGCGACGCATCGCATTAGGTAGCAATTTGGCAGTTGTAATTACGTTTATTTTGAGTCTTATAACTTTTTTTTTGTTTAAAGTATGAAATTTTTATTTCTTATGAACTAACGTTTATTCTGGTATAAATTTTACGTAATAATACTCGTATTAACGAAGTAAGGAAAAATTTGTTGCGCATTTTGTGAAAATCTTGCTTCGGAATTTTGTCTTCATTTATAAAATTGTCGAAGTCTTTCAGTTTCGCAGAATAATAACGCCAAATTTGGCAAATTTACGCAGAAATCACGGTCGAAAGGTAATAATGCCTCTTAAGGTAACATAATATACAGGTGTAACAGATATAGAACAAATGTTCCCTATTACTAAGCAAAACAGTTTCTACCCTCATTAACAATTGTTTCCTACCCACATTTCCGGTAACCCTGCTAAGGTAACAAAGAATGGCAGTCGTTTCATGTAAAATACTGATAGTAAACCGCATCTGGTTAGATGGGGAACTGACCCAAACTACAGACCGTTAGAAGTAAAGGGTTTATGTGGGTTTAAAAAGTTCACATCTAAATTGTAAATTTCGTGAAAATTGCTACGCATGTTTGTATATGTCGCAGTAAGATGGTTCTAGCCGTGATTTAGTTATATCCCTAGGAATATAGCTATCTACCGTCATATAGTTATATGAAAACTATCGGAGCCCTAATTTTGTTACTGCGACCAATTTAGACGGAGCGCTCGCTAGCTGCTTCCACGGAACCGCTCGGCTCGCGCGTAGTTGCTTACAGTAATTCTAACCTTTTTTTTTGTCGGGGTGGAGCGGAGGGGTCTGTCAGAGTCTTACTGATTAAAACCACCCCGGTGTTCCCTCGTACACCGGCGTCGGGGGCGTGGGGGAGTGAGGTGTTGAACTTCCCCGTTACGTCTTAGAACGGCGCGCGTGGAACACTACGCGCCACCATTTCGGGTCCTGTGGTATGGGGGGCGATGGATCTCCCCGAGTCCGTCGCCTTTGGACCCATTTAGGGGAGCTGGAAGAGGGCATTATCTGCCCTCCGTCAACGCCCAGTGCACCTGCTGCGGGACGGGAGAGCACTCGTGATCTCCCTTTCTCTTCCTGCTGCTTCTGCGAGATGACTGTTTCGCAGAAGGATACCATCGCGTCCCACGACTCGGCGCTCCCGACCATCGAACGAGCGACGGCCGGTAGCGACAGGTCGGCTCCGACTTCTGATACGAGGGCACGGCGCGGCTCCTCCCATGCGGCACACTCTACCAGTGTATGCCGCGCCGTATCCTCAGTACTCGTAGACATGATACGGAACAATATTATGTACATTTGGAAAGTACTTACAGCAGTAAGCAGCCTGGAATGAAATAAAAATCACACATACTTATTTGTGTTTATGTTAGTTAAAATATATTTGCGCTGAAAGTTTAATTTCATCATCCTTACCACGGTATTGGATTTTACCAGATAAAATCCGATTAATTGATCGGCACCAACTGTATACCAATACATTTATTGTTGTGTTTTCAAAAACATTTTTCAACTCTTTCTTGCGGATCTCGCACGTGAAAGAATAATCCACAAATATATCCAAAAACATTTTTTTTTTTCATTTTATTTTTTGGTACATTTTTTTTCAAAATTTCCAGGGTAATATTTTAGTAATATTTAATAAATTTAAGTATTGTTGTCATACATTATGTTGTCATTGTTGTCTATTGTCATTTTGCATCATTATTGCCATACAAAAATATAATTATAGAACATTAAAACACTTTTGATCATTGAATTATATTATTTATTTACATTATTATTTGTTGATACTCATCATCATCCAAAATCAAACTAATGAAATATTTTTTAAATTCCCATTTAAAGTGATATTTGATCGAAATTACTTTGTTGATGAAAGCACTATCTATTGTAAATTAAACGTACTAAATAGTTTGCGCAGACGAGAGAATCTTGTCTACTATGGAAGTGACCAGCCCCTGGTCAATTCAGTGTGGGCTGCCGCGGTTCGATACTCACTCACTCACGCGCCGCGTCGTAAAAGACCCCCCCGTAAGAAACCCTAACGAGTCAGAAGGTATAACAGTTACGCGATAGAAGGAAGGCAACTTATACCTAGATGAATATAACTGTAGGTAATAAACGTTGTGCGACTGAATGGCATTTTATTGTGTCGTAGCAAGAGTCACTTTTTATTTAAATGATTTTGCGGAGTGTCCCATCTGTATTAATCTGTGACTGATCCTACATTAAAATGTTCGAATACAATTTCTCGGTGCAATTTGTAGAAATTGAAGAAATTTTAGATTGCTTTCGAATATACCGTTCACTTTTTAGGGTTCCGCAGCCAACCCTAAACTCTTATAATTTTGTCATGTTCGTCTGCCTGTCTGTCCGGATGTTACACGACGACGTACTAAAAATAAAATAAATAAATAATTTATTGAGACTAACAAGTTGCCGTTGGCTGTCGTTCTTGGATCTTTGATAGTCGTTACGGGTCGTCAGAAGCTCGAAAGCCTGACAACCAGTCTTACCTTGGGGTATCGTATTACCCAGTTGTTGGGTTGTGGAGATCAGATAGGCAGTCGCTCCTTGTAAAATAAGGGTATTTAGCTGCATCCGGTTAGACTGGAAGCCGACTCCAACATAGTTGGGAAAAGGCTAGGCAGATTGATTGGTACCTCTAAACGACGCATTTGAAGCTCGTCGCAAGGTTAAATGATTTTTAGAAGGCAATGAAAAGTTAGCTTCGGTTTCAGTGCGCTAAAGTGCTGTAGTGTTATAATGAATAGTTCACATGGAACCTCACTCAAGTGAGCGCACACAATTCGAAAGCGAACTCATTTGTTTTTAAAGTCTATCATCGCGGATTCACAACGCGACACCGTTCGAATTTCGAAGTGATATTTAGAGAATTGTTGTGTAAAGTAAGTTGAAGTGAAAATAATTTTTATTAAGACCGTCTTAAGAGGGATGCGTTGTGGTAGCTCGCGAAATTCAATGTTTTTTGGGTTTTTTGCAATTCGCAAGTCCGTGATAGTAGGTTGTATCTTGATTAAAATATGATACGCGGCAATAAAACATATGTAGTTATATAATTTTAACCATGAAAATCATCAATACATCTCTATAAAATAAGGGAAAGAAGAATAAGTTGGTGTTTAATACGTCAAAGTGTTCGATAATAACTTTTAGTAGGATGAAAATGGCCAAGAAATACGACTATAGAGTGGACAACACGTTATTGAAAAGAACAGAAACGGTGCGTGATTTGGGAGTACGCCTTGACTCAGACCTGGCATTTCGTAATCACATCGTAAATGTTTGTAAAAAAGCCTACAGGAGCCTAGCTTTCGTCCTAAGAAGAGCAGAGGGTTTTACAAGTATCACTGCGCTAACATCTTTGTACAATGCGTTGGTAAGAAGTCAGCTAGAATGTAACGCAATCATATGGGCTCCGCATGAAGCTAAATACAGTCTCATGCTGGAGCGTATACAAAATAAATTTACTAGGATTCTTTACCTAAGGTGGTATGGTGTATATCCATTTTATCCATTGATGTATCCCACTTTGTTTGTTATAGGCATGGTGGGACACAATAAATTGGAAACAAGGAGGGACATAGCTCTTGCTACCTATATTTTTAAATTATTGCGTGGCAAGACTTCAAACCCAGGTATATTAAAAGAAATAAACCTGTGTGTGCCCGACAATTATGTATTACGAAGACGACGGCCACGTCTATTGGCGGTGTCCAGTAGTAGAACCAATCTACTGCGTAAAGCCCCTATAACGCGTACCTTGCGTGTACTTAATGACGTAGCAGATAGCATAGATCTCTTTACCTGTTCTCTGAGTGAGTTCACAAAAACCACAATGTACAGAATATGTTATGGTAAATACCAATAATAAAACTGTAATTATGGCCACACTATTGAATTAGGAACATCCTGTAATGATAGTGATGATAAGTTAAAAAATAAATAAATAAAAATAGAATTCGTGCAGATTCGTCGAACGAATGAAATTCTAACTTATATAAATGTATTGATAATTTTCATGCATAAAATTATATGACTACATATGTTTTCGTATCATATTTTGATCAAGATACAACCTGACACGGACCTGCAAATTGCATAAAACGTAAGAAAATTAGAATTTCGCGGACTACCACAACGCATCCTCCTTAATAAAAATTATTTTCTCCATTTCTTAAACTGGTAAATTAATCTGTGATTTTCCGACTTTCCCGTTGACCACCATTAAACCAACAAAGTTATTAATTACAAAAAAATACTTCAATTATTTTTAATTATGTAATACATTCCCTTCAGTTTCCCTATGCTATTATTTCCCATTCATTATAATTACAGGATTAATATTTTACGGTATAATTAAATCACCCCTCGGAATTCTTTGCGAGTTGAATAAATCACAAAGATGTATGGTGATTAAAACTTGTGTGGAATAATAATTAGGTGAAGAATAATGGCTTTACGTAATAGAAAATAGCTAAAATCAATAAAATAACCGAATAGTTTTCTTTGATATAGGTGAACAGTACAACTATTTTCTTAAACTCAAACTCAAACTCAAAGCATTTATTTCAAATAAACCAATTACAGGCACTTTTGAATTGTCAATGGGTCGGTCAGTCAGAAAGATGAAGCTAGTTGCCCATTCCAAAGCGTAGTAGATCCCTATGGAGAAGAACGGGCAAGAAACTCCACGGACACTCTTTTAAATCATAATATTTTTACAAAATATTGGTTACATCGTTCAAGTTGAAAATATACATGTGAGAACAATGTAGAAAGACGTGCACGTTAAAAAGCGTCCGTAATAAAAAGATAATAACTAAAACAACTAAATTAAATATTAAAATTAAAAATAAGCCATGGCAGCTAAGAGACGACCAGTCCCAACTGACGGCGCCCGTTCACGAACATGACGCATGGATCAGCACCATTTAGCTCAACCATTTTGAAGGGAACTTAATGATCCAACACACACGCCACCATCAGCGAGACATTTGAGTGAGCATGACATACTCTCAACCGCCAGGGCACACTCAAGTCAGTGAAAGACGTACCCAGTAAAAGGTAGCTTAATAGTAGCTACATAGTGCTCACACGTGCTATGCAATTATATAATACTAAGAGATTGAATCTAAACAATGCAAAGAAAGTTTTCTCTCATCTCCCTTAATGTCCCTCAGCAAACTCGACTTGGATATCCATTGAGAGCGTCCGATCTGCACCAAATGCATAGGGCAACTGATAGAAATCCGACGACTGACGAAACACGAAGTTTGCCGAGGGACATTAAGAAAATAATTGTACTGTAGATACTTATTAGAAAGGTATTGACTAACGGCCGAACCCAATGACATATTATCTGTCACCGGTTTTGGCATACTGGAGATAGAAAACCTATCTATCTATGGTTTTAACTAGGAGTGAGGCGTATTTATCGAAACAGTTACAAAAGTAACAACATGGAACAGATATCTCAAAACTGAAAAAACAGTTCCTGCCTGTTTCGCCTGTTCCACAACCTACAACAGATATTGCCGTAACTGGTGTGTGTATCTGCGTAATATAACAAGCACTTCTCTATCTAGCTTATGGATGTTTACTTTGTTAGAAAGAGAGAGATACAAACAAAACTGACCTAGAACAGTTTGAAACAAGCTCTTCTCTCTTCCGACTTATTGTAATAAAAAGATATTTTATCTGTTCTCTGGAACAAGATCTTTAAAAAAATAGAATTTAGTAAAGATTGTAATCTGTTACAATCATAGTCTTTGGTTGTAATGTAACAGGCTGTTATTTTGGAACAGGATTTTGGAACTGTTATTTCCCAGGAACTAGAACAGATGAAACAGATTTCTAATTTTACCTGTTACAGACCACTTCTAGTTTTAACGTCCTAATAATTTAAAACAAATAGAACAAAAGAACACGAACGACCGAAAGGAATGTAAGGACAGATAGAATTATATTGTCTATCATCAGTAGCGATCTGTCTTTTACTGACAGTAGGTTACTAGGTTCGGCCGTCTACTTATCCCAATCAATCAATCTGCCTAGTCTTTTCCCAACTATGTTGGGGTCAGCTTCCAGTCTAACCGGATGCAGCTGAATACCAGTATTTTATATCGAGTGACTGCCTATCTGATCTTCACAACCCAGTGAAATTATACACCTTTTTCATTGCATTAATTCTGTATTTTATCTTCTTGCACACATACAAACTTGGTATAAGATAGCCATATTTAACAAACTGTTTAACTAGGCACTCAATAAATATCAGTATAGACTAGATTTCTAGACAACCTTTAGGATCTGAGGCTCGAAGCGAACTAACTTGGAAAACTAGGCTACGCTCCAAATAGGTATCATGTTTTCATTACGTAGGTAATGGCAATTCTCTAGAAAAAAACCAGTACTTTTGGCGGCAACTGTCAAATGAGATACTTTTTAACTTCACGAATACACAGATACAAAATCATTTGAGTCAAGTCACATACTTTCAACTTTATATTTAGTATTTTAAATCCACAAAACTTATTATTATTTGAAAATCATGACACCAGTTACTGGGTAATAGGACCACTGGGGTCAGATTCAGAGACAGAACTATTTTGACATCGGACCATCGTGGTCCGTCTCGCATAACGTGCACTCAGAGGCACGAAGGGGTCTCGATATGTAATGGTTCTCGTCTATTTAAATATAACGTAAATTGCTAGTGAAATTGCTATTTGGACGAAATAGTTTTTTTTTTTTAAGGTTCAATAGGGATAGCTTTTAGGTACGTCATATTCCATGTGTCTATATATATTTCGAGCATATTTAAAATTCATTTATAAAAGAAATGAGCATCAGTAGTGCTATTCTGTAAACTGTTCACTTGGAACCTCACTCAAGTGAGCGCACACAATTCGAAAGCGAACTCATTTGTTTTTAAAGTCAATCATCGCGGATTCAAAACGAGACACCGTTCGAATTTCGAAATGATGTTTAGAGAATTACAATGCAAAACAATTACGTTAAAAGAAATGGTCTTATATTCTGAAATTTTCTTAGTTAAAATCCTTGAAAACACAACAAAACTAATATCAAAGAACAAAGCTATCTTTAATAAATCACGTAACACATTTCTTCAGAGGTAAACCACTTAGAAATGGACAGACAGCCTTCCGTTCTACTGGCTATCACACGCTTAACGTAGCGGAAGAATACGACCGAACGATCAAAAGTAACATCCATACTTACATATACCTACTTTAAAAATACTTCAGTAGATCTATCATTCTCATTGATGTATAAAACAGGAAGATATGGTACCCTCTAATGTCACGTAAACATTTATGTGACTAGAAACAAATAAATGTAAACACACTCACTCAACTACATTTCCCGATGTCGTGGGATGTGCATCAACAACCGAACTAGAGAGACATAATTTACGCGGGCTGTAGCTGGAAAGAGATAGCAATAATTGTCACTGTTATGTATCCACAACAACTCATAACTGCACTGCCACTTGTCTCTTCATACTCTTACGAATCATATATTTCTATCCCTTTCTGCAAATGGCGATCTAGCCGCGAGCTCACAGCAATAAAATTAAGTTTTGATGTACTTACGTTTGAACTATTTGTGCGCATTTTGAAAACACAGGTAGGCATTGTTGGTACTTATTTAGACAACTACGTTAATTTTAGCTAGTTCAATTTAATTTTAGCTAGTAATTACTTCAATATCACAAAAACAAGTAAGTTTGAAATTCTTTTAAGCACGTTTTTGACCTAATTTTGAGTAACAAGGATGAAATAAAATATGGCGCTTTTTACGAAATAATATTGAAAAACGTCAAAAAACTTTGCCGCGCGTCTTTGACAGTTTGCTTTGTTTACCCCGCGTCAAAATGGCGCCATCTGCTGTCTCAGTTTTGCATAATATTCTCTGTTGCTAAGCTAAACAATTGAAAAGGTATGAAATATAATTAGTATAAAATTTGCTACGCTTTGGTAGCTATCATAGGATATTTTAAAACATTACGGAGAACCATAACATATTGTGCTAGGTGTTCTGCCTAGCCTGTAAAACTGTAAACCGTGATAATTAACACAAAAACGTAGTCCCAAATATAATGAAAAGAGTCAAAATTTATCTAATCTAACTCATTTGTGTAGGTTTTCGTGTTATCTCTGACGTCAGTAGACGAGTAGGCTTGACTGACTGAAAAGCGTGCAATGCCTGATTACAGTAGTGATTTCAGTAAAGTTCACTTGGAACCTCACTCAAGTGAGCGCACACAATTCGAAAGCGAACTCATTTGTTTTTAAAGTAAATCATCGCGGATTCACAACGAGACGACGACGTTCGAATTTCGAAATGATTTTTAGAAAATTTTACAATTTTTATCTCATTTCATTCTTCAATCAAAATTATGAAAACAAAAGACATATTAACCTCAACATTTTGACATCTTTACCGTAAACATTAAACCGCTTGACAGCCATACAACGTTTGTTTTGGTGAATAAAACATCAAAGATATGACATGTCTATCTAGATTCCAGATATTCCTTTGTACCAAATCTCTTTGTTTAGGGGTCAGAGGTAGGAATAAAAATGAAATGTGTGTGTGTGCGGGTTTTATCTGTGAGTGGGAAATTCTCCTGATAGAGAAAATGTTCTTCAAGCCCAAAAAAAAATGTGTGAGAAGTTTAACCGGACTTAAACAGACTGACTCATGCAAAGAAGTGTATTAGTGTAAGTGCGTAATAGCCCTAAGGGCTATTACGCACTGTCGACTAGTCGCCGGCGACTCAGTTGTCGACGACTGTAATATTGTATAGTTTAAATAGGTGTTTACGCACTAGTCACCGGTTGCCCGGGCGACTCGGCGACTCGCCGCGCAGTGGCGACGCACAGGCAACTGCCGGTCGCCGGCGACCAATAGGAGCACGGTTTCAAATGAAAACATTCACACTGCGAGCAACTGTCGTAACGACCGGACGGCCGCGCACAATGAGTTTTGACACGGATAAATTTGAAACGAATGTACTTGGAATACTGTCGCTCGGCTCGGTCTCCGGCCCTAGTTTCCCATGTTTCGGTCGCCGAGGGACTGAGTTGCCGGCGACTAGTCGACAGTGCGTAATGGCTCTAAGAGGTTAAACATTTTAACTCTGCCTTCATTATACATGGCGCTTCATAAATATATATTTATGAAGCGCCAACAATGATAAAAAGCGATAAATGAAAATATGAAACACTTAGAAGTGCACGACATAAAATTGAGCTATTCGGAATTAGATGTACCTACTCGTAGCTAACAGTTAAATTTATATCTAGTACGAGTATATTTGAAATAGGAGTAAAAATTTATAACAAACTACCAAACTTTGTAAAAAGTATTTAATATTATTTTATTTAATATTTTTAAACTTAAGCTAAAGGAAGGAGCTAAATGATTTTTTTAATGACCAAAACTTGAATAGATAATGTATGACTATTGAATGTATGAATTTATTTTAATGTATAATTTGAATAATTCATAAATATTTGAAAGGGAGAGCTTTATTTGATTATATAAACATAACCTAAAAATAACAAAAAATATATCCTAACATAAAACTAAAACTATTCACAAACTAAAACAAGGCGTCGAAAAATTCATCCGCATCGCTGTCGACTGGTTTACCAGTCGACAGCGATGCGGATGAATTTTTGTACTTTAGTACCCAAGAGACTGGCGGCATTGCCACGTTGTATGGCAATGCTTAGCCTCTGGTGAAAGTAAAAGCCAGCCCTTGGGTCACGGGAAGAGTCAACCAGACGTTTCGATATATCTTTAAAGATTTTAATGTATACTAAGCATAATTATTAATTTTTATATATTTTTTTTAAGGTATAATTTGAATAATGCAAAGAGTGACTAGACCAACTGTAAGAATGTTTATTATAAAAATAACCTAATATAATATTGTACGCTTTATAGGTATGTCACAGTGCTACTATTATTATTAACTATAATATCTTTTTATACATGTAACAAACAATAAACTAATTTGAATTTGGGTTTATCAGCCAGCTGTGTTTCTGAACTTTCCATCCGAATGGGTCAAATTCGCCGGTGCGGTTCACCTAATGGTGTACAAAAATAAGTCGTGGTTAGATAATTAACTAGTCAATAAGGTTGGTAACGGAATGACAGCTTGGGCCAAACGAAAAACCGATACAACTCCATAAAATTGCAAATCCAATCAAAGTACTACCCTACTTCAGAGGATTTGTAAATAATAGGTCTTTACCTATGAAATTGCCGTTTTGTATGAAACAATTTAAACGAATTTTTTTCATGCATTTTTTATTTGTATTAATCGAAGTAATCACCCATGAAATCAATGCATCTTTGCCAACGCAGTGGCAGTTTATTGATGCCCTTCTTAAAGAAATCAGCTGGACGGGAGGCAACAAATTCTTCAAAGGCATTTTGTACTGCCTCTCGGGTATTGAATTTTTTTCCCGCCAAGAAGTTATCCAAATTCTGGAAAAAGTAGTAGTCTGTAGGCGCAAGGTCTGGTGAGTAGGGCGGATGACGGAGAGCTTCCAACCCCAGTTCTTGCAACTTGGAGACCGTCTGCTGTGCAGTATGAGGTCGCGCGTTGTCGTGCAGGAGCAGCGGAAACGGGCGATTGACCAATGCTGGTTGGAGATGTGCCAGCTTCTCCATCATTGTGTTCAGTTCTTCACAGTACACATCTGAAGTAATGCTCACCCCGTTTGGTAAGAAGCTGTGATGAATCACACCGGCGCTAGACCACCAAACAGTGACCATCACTTTTCTAGGGGTAAGTTTTCGTTTAGGGCATTGTTTAGGTGCTGAACCAGGATCCAACCAACTTGCTGAGCGCTTGCGGTTATCAAACAGAATCCATTTTTCATCGCAGGTAACAATGCGGTTCAAAATTCCTTCATTTGTGTGTCTGTTGAGCAGTGCAAGGCACGTCTCGACGCGTACTTCGCGCTGGCGATCATTGAGTTCGTGGGGCACCCATTTGTCAAGCTTTTTTACCTTGCCAATTTGACGCAAATGGACCAATATTGTTTTGACGCTAACGTCGAAAGCTGCTGCTAATTCAGCCGTAGATTGTGTATCATCAGCTTCCACAATCGCCTTTAATTCGTCATTGTCGACCAAAGTCTTCGGACGACCGCGAGGTTCATTTTTCAGGTCGAAATTTCCAGAACGGAAGCGAGCAAACCAATAACAAGTGGTGCGTTGGTTTGTAGTGTTAGCTCCGTAAACGTCGTTGATGTTGCGTGCCGCTTGTGCCGCGTTGCTGCCACGACGGTACTCATATTCCATAATTACTCGAATTTTTAACGTATCCATGATGACGAAAAAGATTGAAATGCGATGAAAATGTAACACTAATCAATAAACAAATGACTACTTTTGGAAAAAAAAAACCATATTTTTAAACAAAAATTAATTTGAAATTAGAATTCTTAGCCAAATAAAAATTATTTTGATTTGAAATGGCCAGTACTGCAGAACGGCAATTTCATAGGTAAAGACCTATTATGACGTATATGTCGCAGGCAGATTGTATGATTCGCCGTTATGCATACGACCGTCGTCCGTTTATAAACGCTCGCAGTTATGAAATATGCCGAAGGAAAATTGGCAACTCGTTCAATTGTTATAATTTCAACATTGATTGCTATTGTAAGTTCAGTCGGAACTGTGACTAACCACGCGCGATCCGAATTGGTCGCAGTAACTAAGCACCCCGAACAAATGGGTGAGGTTAGGTTAGAACTGTGACCAACCGCGAGCGGTGCCGCGGCAGTGGCCGGCGAACGCCTTGAGAAATAGAACTAAATACTTAAATTTGCCGCGGCATTTTGTAAACGGTGTTTGAATTGTCCATCAGAATAAATATTGTGGTATATATTACTGAACATCCTGTATATACTGAACACAGTTCAAATGACACCCACACCGTAATGCAACAATCTGTTTGGTGACAAAGATAGTTCTGGTGACAGTGTTTTTTCTAAAGAGCGTTTGGGGATTAAAATTACCACCTCCACGCATAGACGTTTATAAAAAGGCGGACAGATTCTCGCTAACAAAAAGCTGTGTCTATCGGAGTCAGCCAGCTCGTTGTACCTACAGCACGCACACATTCACACATTAGTCAAAGTAGCGAAGCTTATGTAGGTATGGTCAACAACAAAAGTCGGTTAACACTGCTACTTTTTGATATCATCTAAATTAACACAAAATTATATGATAACCTGCTTTTTAGCATTTCATTTATTAGATCAGAGTTAATTTTCTTTAAAATTTACATCTGTTGCGATTTTTATGAAGTATTTTTCGCAATAATTAAGGTTTACAAAAAACACAACTTTTAATCGACTTTTGTTGCTGACTGTACCATCATGCACATTTTTGCGGTGAACCACTTTTCTTCGACCTTATTACTATGGCAGTAAGATGCAAAAGTGGTTCACCGCAAATGTCCGCGATAGCAGGTTGAAACTGCGCCCATATTGCTGACTATAGCTTATATACACATATTTACGATAAACAATCTTCTAAAACAAACAATTATTCTTTCCTTCTTAACTGTAGTGTAAACTATTTTTCGATATAATATGACAGCTGACCGTAGTGTCTTTTTAAATTACCCTTCGCCAACTCCCCAAGGGCACAAGCACAATATAAATATGGACACAAGTGTTATCGTAGCGTCAATTCAAGGTTATGTTGTCAAGTGGAGTTTACATACTCGTATATGTCATATGGATCGATAGAGATGGGAAAATAATTTGAGTGGCGATTTTTGTTACTGACATCGAAGTTACTTAGTTTGTGGAAAACAAGGCTACAATCTTTTGCTTTTGCTATTATATGTAATTATAACTAGCTGACCCCACAGACGTTGCCCTGTCCAAATTTCAATTCCCGTAGGAAAAAGCAATTTAAATTTTTCCCGAATTTTTTAAATTTTCCAGGCAACTATGCCAATTTTTTTCCTTTAAAATCTTATTCGGACTATTACGAATATTTTGAAACAAAAATAGCCAAATCGGTCCAGCCGTTCATACTTGATGCGCTTACCAACAATCAGCATCAAATTTTTAGGGTTCCTTACCTCAAAAGGAAGAAAAACAGAACTCTGCTAAGATCTCTTCGTTGTCTGTCTATGGGTCTGACAATACCTTTTTTCTGAGAAACGCGTAGAGGTATCAATACGTAGGTATATTGTTTATTTTGCTTTGCGTAAAAAGCGCCATATTTTGTTTCTTGGATAAGGTTTTCATTAAATAAAAATCACACTTATAAAATAGAAAATTTGGTAGAAGGGCTGGATGTTAGGATATTCTCTTGGATCGAGAGCGTTGGCTCCTTACGGCATTTCATTCAAAGTTTCAAGTCCTTTTTTATCGAAATGAATGAACCGATTTTAATGAAACTTCATACGCATAAGTAGGATACATAGGTCTAAAAAGTTAGTTAAGAACATTTTCGAAATGTCTTATTTAATAAAAGATAATTTGAAATCTCTGTTTCTATGGAATATTTAAAATCGGTCGAATTTAGCTGCAACACTATTTTTCGAAAATATTCTTAACTAACTTTTTAGACCTATGTATCCTGCTTATGCGTATGAAGGTTCATTTAAATCGGTTCATTCGTTTCGATAAAAAAGGACTTGAAACTTTGTATGAAATGATCACAGAGGGCCAATTCTCGTAATTAAAAACGTTCAAATTCCAAGTCGCAATGTCAGCCAGCGACAATCAAATGTCAAAAATGTAGGCAAACTCTATACAATTTTGACAGATTGAGACTGAGATGAGATTGCGAACGTTGTTATAAAAATACGGGAATTGCCCCTCTGATTAAAGAGAAAATCCTAATATACGTACATATTCTACCAAATTTTTTATTTTATAAGTGTGATTTTTTCGATAAAAAAAAGGACTTGAAATGCCGAACGGAACCAACCCTCTTAAGACAATAACTTCAGAACAACGTCTCCTTCTGATCCTAAAACCAGCCTTGCTGAAACAGCTGTTTTGATCTCTTCATCATTCTCCTGTCCTTATCCCAATTTATTCGGGGTCGGCGCAACATGTCTTTTTCTTCCATACTGCTCTATTAGTAGTCATCTCGGTAGTCACTCCCTTTTAAGCCATATCATCTTTCACACAGTCCATCCATCGCTTTATTTGGTCTTTCTCTACTCGTATAGCCAACCACATTCATACTCAAAACTTTCTTGACGACATTTTCCTCATTAGTTTCATGCCCATACCGATTTTCACACAACTTTTCAGTCACCGGTTTCACTTTCAGACTTCTTATACAATCTTATTTTTAGTATATGCAAAACCTGAATATAGTTTGTTCAGAATAAATAACTGAATCGATTGCAATCATTTTTATACCGTGTTATATTTTGCCCCAAAAATCTTTAAAAAAGGTTACAATATGGACACCGAGCGACGAACACAATTCACGGCAGGTCATAGCGGCACTAGACACGGGCGCATAGCAGCCGCGTGCTGATTATGTTTTTGTACGGACAACCAGGTAACATAACAAGAGTATAACTTTGTGATTTTTCAAGATACAGTTTTGAAATAAAGTACATAGATTCTTTACATAAAAATACTAGACACGTGTTTCGGGTTTCGCATATACTAAAACTGATGTTGTATACTCATTTCTTATTCTATCCATTCGTGTAACACCACACATCTCTCTCAGCATTCTCATCTCAGCTGCATACAATTGCTCTTTCATTCATTCAATCTATCTTTTAAAAATGTCAACATAAATTCAGAAAAAGCAAGCCGAAATAATATCCATATTTTACGCTATGTAACTTTATCTAGGGATGAAAATATAAAGACTTGTTTACTGGTGAATTTTCCGCGACGTGTAAGAGGTATTGTGAAAATGTTACCTACCTTTTTTGTACACTAAAAGGTTTCCGGCTTTCGGGAGCTGGTTTGGTAAATTCGATGAAATGTACGTGAGTAAGTAAACAGTACAGTTTGTACTTCCTATATTCTTCCTATATTATCACATACTGGATGACTTTTTTTACCGTCTTAAAAAAAATAGGCTGTAATAGAAGCCTTATGGCATACCTCGTTTTTTTATTTTTTTTATAAAAACTTAGAGAGAAATTGATCTAAGTATCAATAAATACTACAAATTCGAAGTAAACTTTTCATACTAGAACAATAAATACAGAAATAAAAAAAAAATCGTTAAAATATATCGAAATTCAAATCATATATGCACCCTGCATTTGAATTTCGAATTTTTTTATTTAAAAAAAAAAAAATTGCTAGGTATCCCATATGCTTCTACTCTATTCACCTATTATTTTCAAGACGCTAAAAAAAGTCATCCAGTTTATCTATAATTTATGCGGATAATGTAGTGGGCTGTAATATTATTAATATTTTGTATTATCTTTTCTCTATTTCAACACACAACACAACAGCTGTCCCTGAATAAAATAAAATAAAATAAAGTACCTCCACCGGTTGCCTGAGGATTATGTAAAGCAAAACATACCAAATGTGAACATTATGAATTCAACAACAGTTCATAATTGCCAATCACAACAGCTCTCAAAACATTGTGAGGAAGAAATAGGCATGTCTTAGAAACAACACAGCTATGTCCCACTCCCTCTCATAGAGAGGAGGCATGTGTCCCAGCTGTGGGAATTATAGGCTGATTATAATGAATCACATGATCAATCTGCGTAGCTTTCGGATGCAGCTGAATACCAGTATTTTACACGGAGCGACTGATTCTGATTTTTTTTGCGTAAACTATATTACTTACTTTTCATGTGCTATGCATGAATAGACAAAACTACAGTCAGCCTTGCAACCGATCTGGTTCAGCGTTTCATCACAGCATATGCTATTTTCGAATATCTTACGTCCGTACAAAATAATAGAGCAGTACTGGCCCAGTGGTAAAGGCCCGACATACGAATTGTAGGCCGTGGGTTCGAACTCAGGCAGGCGCTTTACTTTGTGTAAATTATTTCATCACTACTGCTCTCAAAACGGTGGAGGAAAACATCGTAAGGAAACCGGCATGTCCTAGAACCAAAAATTCGAAGACATGACTGTGACATCTGCCAACCCGCACTGGGCTCGCGTGGATTACAGCCCACTCCCTTTCGAAGAGAGGAGGCCTGTGTCCCAGCAGTAGGAACATTATAGGCTGATTATGTACAAAATAATTTTAAAATATATACAAAAACCATGTATTAAAATCCTTAATTTAAAAAATATCTCGTCTCAAGCTAAAACGAATTCCATTTTATATATTACGTAATAATCCTATTACATAATATTATAAAATGGATTCCGTTCTTCAATTCGCTCCTCAAGATCTAAGGTAAATACTAGAAAGTAGAGGATTCCAGAAAATTCTCTGAGTACCGCAAAGTTCTGTAAGAATTCCGTTCTCAATAGTTTTCGGTATTACGTAGTGTGGAGACCATCTGCTTTGATAAATAAGGGACATTTCTCGGTTATAATTTTTTTAACCTCGTCATAACAAATATAAGTAATTTTTAGAGTTCCGTACTTCATAAGGAAAAACGGAACCCTTATAGGATCACTTCGTTGTCCATCTGTATGTCTGTCTGTCTATCAGTCTGTTAAGACCCTTTTTCTCAGGAACCCGTGGAGGTATCAAGTTGAAGTTAATATCAAATGCGAAGGTCCCGTGGAGCTGTAAAAAATCAAGCTTCTAAGTCAACGCATTAATAGGGATGCGCTGTAGCCCGCGAAATTATTTTTTTTTTTGGGTTTTTTTTAATCGCAGTTCCGTGTCAGGTTGTATCTTGATCAAAATATGATACGCGGCAATTAAGTTAGATTTCGTGCAGATTCGTCGAACAAACGAAATGTAACGACTCTGCACGAAATCTAACTTAGAGAGATGTATTGATAATTTTTATGGTTATAATTATGTAAATACATATTTTTTATTCCCGCGTATCATATTTTGATCAAGATACAACCTGACACGGACCTGCAAATTGCATAAAACGCAGGAAAATTTGAATTACGTGGGCTACCACAGCCCTTTACTTAAAGAATTACGGCCATTTATGCGACATATTTTGATATTTGCAAATAAATCCAAACCTATAGGGTATCTCGTTGACCTATAATCATGAAATTTGGCAAGAAGTAAGGTCTCACAGCACAAGTAAAGAAAAAAGTCCAATCGTTAATTTATAATTTTATCACTTTTTTTTATTTTTTTTTATTTTTGCGATTACAAACTTATCTAGGTTTCTACGAAAGCAAAATAAAAAAATTTGGAGAAACAAATTCAGTATGAGCATCCAAAATTCTGCTTTGTTGCACAAATTTTACCTGAACTTTGGCCGTTCATAATGTGCTCATAAGTTGAAAAAGTAAAGAAAACATCTTCGTAGAAACCTCGCACATGTAATGGAGATTCTAAATGACAAACATTTATTTCACAAACTTATAAGGCTTACTCAAAAACATGTATTTCCTGGAACAAGTTTTATGAAATTTCCGAACACTATTTTTCGTTCCATGTTATCGCGTTCTCACTTGCTCGTTAGTAGTTCTCACTTGCGCTGGACGACACAACAAGCTTTTCGACCATACTCGCGTTGACGATAGACAGACCGGGAAGGGCCCTCTTCCACTTGAATGTCCGCTGTCAGAATTTTTTTAAATTGTTTTCGTTAATTTTTTAATCAATCATAATAGGTTTATTTTTAACGTTGTTTTTATAAAGTCAGCAAGGCTACTACAGTAGTGCTATTCTGTAAACATCTCACCGTGTTAACCCAAGTGAAGTGAGCGTGAATTGAGCCGTCATTCCACCTGACGCTAGGGGTTGACACTATTGACAGCTCACTTTAAGATCACTTCACTCATGTTTTCACGGTGAGATATTTACAGAATAGCACTACTGTAGTCGGGACACGCAAGCGGTTAGGCTTAACCTTTGATCGACTCGTGCGGGTGTTAGTAGTTAGCCAGACATAGAGTCTATTTTTATTCTGCAGAAAAGAGCCATCAGAGCAATATATGGCCTCCGCAGGCGCGATTCTCTAAGGGAACTGTTTAAAGATATTAACATCATGACGGTACCTTGTCAATATATCTACGAAAACATCATGTACGTAAGGAAAAATCTAAATCTTTTCGGTAAAAGAGGTGAAGGACACAATTATAGGACTAGAAATAGGGACCAATTAGTTCAACCAGGTTTCAGACTGGCTAAAGTAGACTCATCCTTCATGGGGTACTGTTTAAAATGTTATAATAAAATACCTCCCCACATACTCCAGCTGAATGAAAGGAAATTTAAATCTTGTATAAAACGCACACTATGCAGCCAGGCATATTATAAGTTGGGGGATTACATCGCTGACAAAAATGCTTGGCTGAATGCTTGTCCTGCTCCACAAGGACACATTAATTAATTGATTAGCATTCGGATATATTGTTGGACCTGCTGAAGATTAAGATGAGAGAAAACTTTCTTTGCATTGTTTAGATTCAATCTCTTAGTATTATATAATTGCATAGCACGTGTGAGCACTATGTAGCTACTATTAAGCTACCTTTTACTGGGTACGTCTTTCACTGGCTTGAGTGTGCCCTGGCGGTTGAGAGTATGTCATGCTCACTCAAATGTCTCGCTGATGGTGGCGTGTGTGTTGGATCATTAAGTTCCCTTCAAAATGGTTGAGCTAAATGGTGCTGATCCATGCGTCATGTTCGTGAACGGGCGCCGTCAGTTGGGACTGGTCGTCTCTTAGCTGCCATGGCTTATTTTTAATTTTAATATTTAATTTAGTTGTTTTAGTTATTATCTTTTTATTACGGACGCTTTTTAACGTGCACGTCTTTCTACATTGTTCTCACATGTATATTTTCAACTTGAACGATGTAACCAATATTTTGTAAAAATATTATGATTTAAAAGAGTGTCCGTGGAGTTTCTTGCCCGTTCTTCTCCATAGGGATCTACTACGCTTTGGAATGGGCAACTAGCTTCATCTTTCTGACTGACCGACCCATTGACAATTCAAAAGTGCCTGTAATTGGTTTATTTGAAATAAATGCTTTGAGTTTGAGTTTGAGTTGAGTTAGACAGCCCACTTGTGTGGAGCCTCACCCAGAGGACTAAATCTGTCTTAGTTATTAGGTACTAACATAGTTTTTAACTTCATACTAACATTATAAATGTAAATGTAATGGATCAATTGGTTATTTGAATAAATTAAATTATATCTAAATGTCGGAGAATCAAACGGATTAGCGTACACGTGCTCGATGTTGGTGTCTACCATGTTGCTTCTATATCAATCAGTGCGCACGACCGGCGCAGGCGCTGTCTCCGGAGCAAGAGAGCTCGAAAATAGACAAACGCACTACTGACAGATACAACGTTGACACTGACAGCTTCGAAATTGACAACCCTTACTCGAACTACCGACTTCAATGACAGCTGTTAATCGACTAACGATCTCAAACGCTTACTAACTAATAGATGGCGCTACTAGTACGTAAACAAGCCTTTTACTTCACTTCTCCCACATATATATGCCGTTTGCCTCACGATTTCCTTCACCGTTTTTAATCAAGTGGTAATTATAAAATACGCACATGAATCCGAAAAGTCAGAGGTGCTTGGCTTGGGTTCGAACTCGAGACCTACGACTTGGCAGTCTGACGGTCACACCACTAAGCTGTCACTGCTGGTTGAACAGTGTAATAATTGTAGATAGACCAATAAATAAAAAAACTTTTTTACAAAAAAATACAACCGACTTCCAAAAACAACACTACAAAGTGAAAAATAACTTTAATTTCGGAAGTCGGTGGCAAAAAACGAAAATACATTTAACTAGACACCGACTTTCGAAATTAAAGTTATTTTTCTCTCTGTAGTGTTGTTTTTGGAAGTCGGTTGTATTTTTTTGTAAAAAAGTTTTAGCTACCTGCAAAACAAACTAGAACATCATCCTTATAAAAGTGGGGACAAAATACGTATTACTGAAGCTAACTCAAAAACTACCGAAGCAAAGTTAATCAATTTTATATGGGACCAACTGTGATGTATACCCTCTCGAACAAAACAAAAAAAATCCAAATCGGTCCAGCCATCTTCGAGTAATCGGGGAACATACATAAAAAAAAAAAAAAAAAAGGTTCCGACGAATTGAGAACCTCGTCCTTTTTGAAGTCGGTTAAAAAAAAGCTCTCATTTGCTGGTTTACTATGCTGTTGAGTAATTTAGCAAATTAATAGTAATGAAAAAGACAATGTTTGAGTTTTGTTTTTGAAAATAACCTTCACAGGTTTTTAAGGAACGCAAATAAATGAGTTTACCAATTTATTTGAGTGTACCAAGTGTGTCTTTGTAAAGATACGCTATTGGTCCCATATGTTAATAATAACACTACGGTCCGTTATTACTCCTCATTTTCCAAATGAGAAAGGCTCAAGACAGGCAGTTTTTTAGGGTTCCGTAGCCGAAGGATTCCAAATGGAAGCCTTCGCTGTCCGTCCGTCTGTCTGTCAGCGGGCTATATCTTATTAACCGTAGTAGGCAGACAGCTGAAATTTAGAAAAAAAATTAATATAAAGTGAAAAATTAAAGGGGATCCCCATAAAAGAAACGTGTATAGTTAAACTTATTTTTTTAAAATATTACTGTTAAGAGCCCATACTACCTCAGGTTTTTATCTCGCTCGCACGATACTGCTCGCGGACTGAGTGAGAGCGGGACTGAGTGCAGGGCGCTAATAGTTTATTTAGGTAATTGCTTTTTACGGTAAAAATAATGGTTATTTTAAAAAAATTAAAAAACATGAGACCTGCTTTATAGTTAGTTCAGTTAGTAGAGTTTCATGATCTAATTTGAAGTATTTTTCGAATACCAGCGGTATTGTTCGGTTTAGAGGTAACTTTTTTTTTTCTATCCAGAAAATTTTATGAAATTGTGCTTTCGTCAAACATAATCCTTTCCCCTCCTTTTTCATATACCATGTACATATTATTATTTTAAATCTGTTAGTTTATTTAATATGTCTATACAAATAAATAGTTTACGTTTTCTTGTCAATAATTTTGTTAATATTCATAATAAATACTGTCAACTGTCAAAATAAAAAAAAACATAATACTTAAGATTAATCCTCAACTTTACCATATATTTATTTCAAAATGAATGCTGCAGTATTTTCAACATAACGGAGGATCATGCTAAGCCATTTGAGGAAGTATAGGCAAGACAAGACAAGGGGGGGGGGGGGGTATAGACAAGGGTTCCGTAGCACTGTACAATATTTAAGAAGATATTGTACAGTGCTACGGAACGCTTGTTGTGCGAGTTCGACTCACACTTGATCGGTTTTTTTTGCCTTTTTCTTGTAAGTTCGTGGCCAAAGTTTTAGTAACATATAAATTCTTGATTGACGCCGTCATAAATTTTATAGAATGTAGTCTAGCCATCTGTGACCTATCCGACTGGAATATAGATATATTAGGGTTCCGTACCTCAAAAGGAAAAAACGGAACCCTTATAGGATCACTCGTGTGTCTGTCTGTCTGTCTGTCCGTCTGTCACAGCCAGTTTGCTCCGAATCTACTGGACCGATTAAGTTGAAATTTAGTACACATATGAATTTCTGTGACCCAAACACGGACGGGTAAAGTAAATAAATTAAATTTGAATATAGAGGTCACTTTTGGGGGGCAAATAAGAATATTAAAAAAAAAAAGTTTTGCAAACTACATCATCATGTGGCATATCAAATGAAAGGGCTTACTATGAGGGTCTCAAATATATTTTTTTATAATTTTAAAATAAATTGTTTTAAAGTTATTTAAGAAAATAGACGAAAATTTACCATTCCCACCCCCTTATCTCCGAAACTACTAAGCCTAAAATTTTGAAAAAAATACAGAAAATAGATCCTTACCTGTAGATTACAGGAAAACCTATAAGAAGTCTGTGGTCTTAAAATAACATGGTAAATCTATCAATATTGTCAGTACAAACTTACATTTACAGTTGGAATGTATGGGAGAACATGTTTTTCAACTACAATGTTAAGTTTGTTCTTAAGATAAATTCATCCCAACTACGGAACCCTTCAGTGTGCGTGGTCCGACACGCACTTGGCCAGTTTTCTTTTTTTTATCAGAGAACTTGCTGCAAAACACTGAATTAGGGTGCATTTCCACCATATAAATGCTATGCAGCTATGCTGCGAGGATGTGAAAGCTAAGCTACGAATAATGTGACCGTTTCCACTAATGCTAAGCTGTGTAGCGGAGCGAGTAAGATGTGCCATGAAGATACGCCGCACCGTCGCGAGGTAGCTGTGCGAGGAAGATGCGCTGCTCGAGATAGCTGCTGATAGCCGATAACACGGTTTAAAAATTATTGGAATCGATTCAGTTATTTATTCTGAACAAACTATATTCAGGTTTCGCATATACTAAAAATAATGTTGTATAAGCTAGTCGCGCGGTAAACTCTGATTGCGCGATGCAGGATTTTGCGTGACGTCAGTGTGATGCGTAGTTCGCATGTGGCGATGTAGATGCAGCCACAGTTCCAAGTGAATTTTACAGAATAGCTCTACTTTCCAAATTCAATTGTTTTTGAGATATGTCATTGTTTTTTAAGTCTACTCTTATTAGACTCTCTCTCTCTCTCTCTCTTCTTTTAGTCTTCTCTTTTATTTAGTTTACAACCTGATTTTTATTTGAAACTGATTTGATAGGTCCTTGGTCCTAATTCATCATCTGCCTAGCCTTTTCCCAACTATATTCGGGTCGGCTTCCAGTCTAACCGGATGCAGCTGAATACCAGTATTTTACATGGAGCGACTGCCTATCTGACCTCCACAACCCATTAACTGGGTAATACGATACCTCTTGGTAAGACTGGTTGTCAGACTTTCGGGCTTCTGACGACCCGTAACGACTGTCAAAGATCCACGAATGACAGCCGGGACCAACGGCTTAACGTGCTTTCCGAGGCACGGAGGAGTCTCGGTATGTAAAGATGGTCACCCATCCATGGACCAACCCCGGCAAGCGTAGCTTAACCTGATGGATCGACCCGTGCGGCTGTTATGTCCTTGGTCCTAATTGTACTTCAATTACCAGTTACCGTAAATAAGCTTGAAACATTTTTAGAACCCCATTGTTAAGTCGAAGGAAAAGGAGATTTTCTTTTCCCTTTTGTGTTTCGTATTTCAGGAGGTAATGATTGGCCTGTATTTGGCCAAGCCATGTCGTTTTAAAGTAAGTCGAATATTTTTGTAATTTGAAAGGAAAGCTTTCTATTAAGTTTCTTTTTAACCGATTTCAAAAAAGGAGGTGGTTATTTGTTCGTCTGTATGTCTTTTTACGTTTTTAGGGTTCCGTACCTAAAATGGAAAAAACGGAACCCTTATAGGATCACTTCGTTGTCCGTTTGTCTGTCTGTCAGTCTGTCAAAACCCTTTTTCTCTGGAACGGGTGAAGGTATTATGTAGAAATTAATATTAGGTCTTTACCTATGAAATTGCCGTTCTGCAGTACTGGCCATTTCAAATCAAAATAATTTTTGTTTGGCTAAGAATTCTAATTTCAAATTAATTTTATTTTAAAAACATGGATTTTTTTTTCAAAAGTAGTCATTTGTTTATTGATTAGTGTTACATTTTCATCGCATTTCAATCTTTTTCGTCATCATGGATACGTTAAAAATTCGAGTAATTATGGAATATGAGTACCGTCGTGGCAGCAACGCGGCACAAGCGGCACGCAACATCAACGACGTTTACGGAGCTAACACTACAAACCAACGCACCACTTGTTATTGGTTTGCTCGCTTCCGTTCTGGAAATTTCGACCTGAAAAATGAACCTCGCTGTCGTCCGAAGACTTTGGTTGACAATGACGAATTAAAGGCGATTGTGGAAGCTGATGATACACAATCTACGGCTGAATTAGCAGCAGCTTTCGACGTTAGCGTCAAAACAATATTGGTCCATTTGCGTCAAATTGGCAAGGTAAAAAAGCTTGACAAATGGGTGCCCCACGAACTCAATGATCGCCAGCGCGAAGTACGCGTCGAGACGTGCCTTGCACTGCTCAACAGACACACAAATGATGGAATTTTGAACCGCATTGTTACCTGCGATGAAAAATGGATTCTGTTTGATAACCGCAAGCGCTCAGTAAGTTGGTTGGATCCTGGTTCAGCACCTAAACAATGCCCTAAACGAAAACTTACCCCTAGAAAAGTGATGGTCACTGTTTGGTGGTCTAGCGCCGGTGTGATTCATCACAGCTTCCCTCATACTGCACAGCAGACGGTCTCCAAAGTTGCAAGAACTGGGGTTGGAAGCTCTCCGTCATCCGCCCTACTCACCAGACCTTGCGCCTACAGACTACTACTTTTTCCAGAATTTGGATAACTTCTTGGCGGGAAAAAAATTCAATGCCCGAGAGGCAGTACAAAATGCCTTTGAAGAATTTGTTGCCTCCCGTCCAGCTGATTTCTTTAAGAAGGGCATCAATAAACTGCCACTGCGTTGGCAAAGATGCATTGATTGCATGGGTGATTACTTCGATTAATACAAATAAAAAATGCATGAAAAAAATTCGTTTCAATTTTTTCATACAAAACGGCAATTTCATAGGTCACCTATTATCAAATGCGTAGGTCTATGGTCCCTTGGTACTCGCAAATAAATCAAAACCTATAGGCGTAATTACCGTTGACCAAGAATCATGAAATTTGGCGAGAAGCAAGGTCTTACAGCCCAATTAAAGGAAAAAGTCTGAAAATTGTTAATTTATAATTTTATCACATAAAAAAATTTTGCGGTACAGCGGTTTGGTCCCAACCAAACCGCTGCTCCCTACATTTTGACGAGTTATGCGAACATGATTGTATGGGGCAGCTGATTTTTCTTCGCGCTTTCAGGTTTGGTCCAATAGTAAAAGTTGTTCATAATTATGAGTACAATGACCCCTTAAGAGGTTAAATATCCATTAATTACGGGACACCCTGTATATGTATTTTTTTTTTGATGTATTGCCACGTATAACTGTTTACAGAGTAGTCCGATTTGATAGATTCTTGTTTTATTCGGGAGGGTAAACCTCGAAATTGGTCTCATGTAAAATTTATTAACTTTGCTTTGGGCAGTTTTTGAGTTAGCTGCAGTAATACGTATTTTTTACTTACTTTTTATGTCGGTGATGTTTTATGTGAAAGCGTACTTTAATACAAGTTAAGGCCTTTTGCTTTTTTAGCTAATTTAATAAGAAGCGAGTGCTTAAGATTAATATATAAGCCTCTGCAAATGAAAATTTCTCCTAAAGTTTGGTAATTTTAATTAAACTTGACTCAAACTAAGTTAATTTCATGTTAAGCTTATCAAGGATCAATGTAAAATTTTAACGTAACTACAAAGTCTTCAGACAGTTATTAATAGTTCACTCGTAATCGATCTGCACTATTCATAACTGCTACCAATAAGTAAACAACAACTACTGCAGTACTTAGTGCTATTCTGTTAAGTTCACTTGGAACCTAACTCAAAGCCTTAGCACATCTCCGCCGCGAAACAGCGAAACCACGAAACCGCATGATGTTCCGGAGTAGCGGAACATATGGTTTCGCGCGGAGATGTACTAAGGCCCTAAATTGAGAGCACACAATTCGAAAGCGAACTCATTTGTTTTTAAAGTAAATCATCGCGGATTCATAACGAGATATCGTTCGAATTTCGAAATGATGTTTAGATATAACACCTAATTCATGTTTTAATATCTGCATGAATTAGAGGCTGTACTTACTATTTAAGAGAATATGTCAAGTCGTGGCATAAATATAAGGTCTTTGCCTATGTAATTGCCGTTTTACATAGCAATATCACACATTTTTTTTTAAAAGAAACATTATCGATGCACTTTTGCCAATTTAATGAAATTTCGTTGATGCCTCTGCTATAGAAATCCCGGCGGGAATCGATGATTTCTTTAAAGACGTTTTTCGCCGCTACATTGGTTTTGATCGCTACCCAAAAAAGTACGGCGCGTTCACTTGCGGTACCTTGTCCATACAGCTCGTATTCGAACACAGCGCACTATTTCGATTTTTCAATGGTTACAGAAACATCAATATCATAGAAAAATCGAACGGCGGAAAACAAACGAACAACTGATTTTTTTTTTAAATATCAATGCTATATTATAAAATTAATTTGAATTTGGAATTCTAAATAGAATGAAAGATATTGATCTTCACACTAGCCTGTATCAATAAACAAGTAAAGTAAGACCTATTATTATCTTGTCAGATGTCATAATCGTTTATCATAATCACACACATTTTTGAAAATTATCTTTATTAGATTCTATAGAGCTAATAAGCCACTAAAAAAAACACAAAATTTTTACTCAATAGGTAAGTGCCATAAAAATGCATTTAAATTTTACATTTTCAAATTTAGCACGAAAACGCTGAACGCAGTGGTCGCCATATTGCTTTGTGGCCATGACGTCAGTTGGCTGTGCAAACATTTTACACGATGATCAGTTGACAGTTGACATTGACACTTTTTAATTTACACATCCGTATGACGTAATAACATGGCGGCTACTTTCATGGTGTTAGAAAACAGATTAAAAAAACTGAAAAAATTGTATTGTATTTTAAAATTTATATTGTAACTAGCTGCACCCTGCGGTGTTACCCGCGGTTTATGAGATACACTAAAACGTGTATTATTTAATCGGTGAGAAAAGTATTCACAAAAAAATTGCTCATCCCACGGGAACACTACATTTTTTCGGGATAAAAAGTAGCCTATGTGTTTATCCAGAGTGTCAGCTACTTCCACACTAAATTTCATCAAAATCGGTGCAGCCGTTTATGTTTGAAAGAGTAGCAAATATATTTGAATTCCTTGCTCATCCCACGGGAGCACTACATTTTTTCGGGATGAAAAGTAGCCTATTTGTTAATCCAGGGTAGGTATAAGCTGTCTACATACCGAATTTCATCCAAATCGGTCCAGC
This sequence comes from Cosmia pyralina, assembly GCA_946251885.1. Classification (NCBI taxonomy): domain Eukaryota; kingdom Metazoa; phylum Arthropoda; class Insecta; order Lepidoptera; family Noctuidae; genus Cosmia; species Cosmia pyralina. Next base: position 8,911,559 of record OX276371.1, on the reverse strand, counting down.
CGTTTGAGCGTGAAGAAATAACAAACATACACACACACTCACAAACTTTCGCCTTTATAATATTAGTGTGAAGTGTGATGTTATTTTATGAACTAAAACTAACATTTTCCGACTGCTTTTTAATATTTTTTTCGATTTTTTCTCATATAGATTAAAATACCGTAACATGTATATTGGATCGGCTTCCAGTCTAACTGGATGCATTTTATATGGAGCGACTGCTTATCTGACCTCCACAACCTAATACTGGGTAACACAATACTCATTGTCTTGGACGTAACCAGTCAGATGTATATCACCAGTATATGCTATTTTATGTTTTGTAATTTACAAACTACACAGCTTTCCCGGTAAACTCATGAACAAGGAAAAAAAACGACGACAAATTCCCGCAAATTCACCTTTTTAATACACAAAGCATGGTTTTTCCTTGAATTACGCTATTTGAAAAAGGGGCTCAGCAGACAAAGAACTCAAAAGGGAGAAAGAACATAAACGATTCTTTTGTAAAATATTATTATTGTGTATTATGGATTGGAATGAAAATTAATTATAGGATGGTTTTCACGACATAGATTCAAAGGTAACAAAATTATGGATATGGTTTCTATACGCTTAATGTCCGCATCGAATTTTATACCTAAAGTCAATATAGATACAATTACATACTCAGTGAAATTTAAAAAGTGCTCGAGCATCTGCGAGGATTTTTCCGTTTGGTGGAAAATATGGAAACTTGACGAGGGCTATTTTTTTGTGGTATCGTGTATAAAGCTCGTGGCTAAGTAATAACAGCCGCACGAGTCGATCCATTAGGTTTAGCTACTCTTGCTGGGTTTGATCCTTGGATGGGAGATCATCTTTACTTAACGAGACTTCTCTGTGCCTCGGAAAGCACGTTAAGCCGTTGGTCTTGGCTGTCATTCGTAGATCTTTGACAGTCGTTACGGGTCATTAGAAATCTGAAAGTCTGACAACCAGTCTTACCAAGGGGTATCGTATTACCCAGTAACTGGGTCGTGGTGGTCAGATAGGCAGTCGTTCCATGTAAAGTACTGGTATTCAGCTGCATCCAGTTAGACTGGAAGCCGACCCCAACATAATTGGGAAAAGGCTATGCAGATTGATTGTTGTATTTAGATATCGATTACGAAAGCGGAGTTTTGCTAGCTAAATTAACTTGACCCTGCGTAGTTCTAAGTTCAATTTGTCATTCATACTCATAAGTTTGTCATAGTTTTTCAATACTCAATACTCAATAATTTATTGCATTCCACAATTTATATACTTAGGTGGTAAGTAGACATCAGTAGACATGTTGTAACAATCGTGAACCCTGTCGGGCACAGCAAAAGAAAGTTTGAAGGAAGAGGACTTATGCAAAACATGCAAAACTAACTTATTATAAGTAAAAGCTATGGTAACATTTTATTAATTATTAATTTAATTTAAAATTTTTACTATTCATTTATATTAATATGTCAGTTCTATGGATTTGTCAATTAAATATTCATTTATACTATAATAACATTTATTTAGTAATATTTTCTTTAATTTATTTGTAAAAATAGCTATTTTTTTTCTCATTTCTGAGTACCTCTGGTAGTTTGTTGTACGTTTTTATCGACATAACCAGTGGACTAAATGAGTACATTTTTAGCCGGAATGTCGGTAGGTTTAATCGTGTTTGGTATCGTAGTGTGTATCTCGTTTGTATGTCTTCTGGTTTAGTGTAAAAGTCTTGGTGTGTGCGAATTTACAGATTTCCAGTATGTATATGGAAGGAAGAGTCAGAATGTTAAGTTTTATGAAATGGGGTTTGCAGCTATCCGTTTGTTTCAAATTAACTAAAATCCGAAGTAACTTTTTTTGAGTTGTGAACAGCGCCGGTGCGTATGTGCTTTTCCCCACATTATTACGCCGTAGCTAAGCCATGCATGAGCATAGGCATAGTAGGTGGCCAGAGCAGTTTCCAAGTTTGTGATCTTTTTTATTTCACGAAAAGCGTATAAAAATTTGAATTTTATTTTCTGTGCATGTGCTTTCCAATTGATATTTGAATCTATAGTTAAGCCTAATAGTGAGTTAAAAAAAAAATTACATGAAGCGGTTTTTTTTGGTGGGGGTGAAAAGTTATTAATTTAGTTTTAGCAAAATTGATTTCCAAATTATGTTCATCTACTACCTTTCGGTTATATAATAAATAAAGAAAAAACCACCTCCATTATGACCTATTTCATCCGACTTTCACGTACTCGTAAAAGCAAATAGCAAGAAACAGTAACGGGCACCAAGCACGCAATGTATGGAAAACAAAACAATAACTCATTGTAGAGGTAGGTACTCTTAATATGCATTGTTTCGATTGATATAATATCACGCTTGTCAATAACTAAGTCATAACTAAGTAATTTATTTCATAACAAAATACATTGTGTTGAATATTTAAATAAAATAATATTAAAAAAACCAGCCAAGTGCGTGTCACAATGAAGGGTTCCGTAATTGAAAAAAAATTATCTCAAAAACAAACTTAACATTGTAATCCGAATTTTTTTATGCGATTACTTTTCCTTTAACGGCTTGTACACACGGCTACATATCAAGCTAACCATTTCCAGTTTACACTGAACTCTCATTGTGAGGAAATCCTATACAATGCGAGATCAGCTTATACTAGAATATATAACTTGATCTGTAGCTGTGCGTACAATCTAACATAAAATATACTACCGGTGAAATTCACACCGTGCTCGCGTGAGCTGTTATTTGTGCTGTGAGACTTTGCTTCTTGCCAAATTTCATTAGGTCTAGGTCAAAGGGAAGTACCCTATAGGTTTTGATTTACTTACGAGTATCAAGATATGTTGCATAAATGGTCGTATTTTTTTATTGTGTTGACTTAGAAGCTTGATTTTTTTTGGAACTCTAATGGCCTACATAGGTATTTGATATTAATTTCAACTTGATACCTCCACGCATTCCTGAGATAAAGGGTCTTGACAGACTGACAGAGAGACAGGCGGACAAACAGACAGACAGACGGACAACGAAGTGATCCTATAAGAGTTCCGTTTTTTTCCTTTTGAAGTACGGAACCCTAAAAATATAATCATATATTTATTTATTTATTTCATTTGGGAAAACAAACAGTAGTATACTAATCATAAACAGTGTTGTCTTAAAATTAGAACTTTACAAATATACTACCCACAACATTTTCCACAGATTACTACATTATACAGGGTGTTTGGTGCATCGTTTGCCAAATTGAATTGGCCGAAAGAAGAGGTCATTTGCTATCGCTTCAGGCTCAAGTACTCATTTTTGGCCACACCGGTTTTTTTATTACAACTTTCTAATTTTTATTTTGAAAAAATCCAAAACTCAGCATTAAAGCTTAAATTAAAAAAAAGTTTTAAGTGTAGTCGTCAAATTTCATTTTTATTTACATATGTACTGTTGTATGGCTCTATCAAATTTAAAATTACTTGCCAGTTACATCTAGTTTTTTTTTAATAAATCACAAAGTTTTTGGAAAAATAAAAAAATGAACTTAAAACTCAACTTTAAATAGCTATAAAAAAAAAACTAAAAGCGATCGGGATCTTCGAATTATTTTAAAAAGTTCTCTAGTCTATCCCCTTTCCAACGGTATGCAATGTGTTAAAAAACTCTTTTAATATCTTTAATAATTAGCTAAATGTGTAGTCGAGACACATCAGGCTGATATTGGATATTACGTTTAAAACACTAGTTTTCGCATAAATTACATGCTATTAGTAGATAGATACTGTTATCTCACGTCTTACGTAGTCTCTTATCTCGTTCTTACATAGGGAACTTTCCTCGAAATTGAAAAAAAAATACATTATTACAAAAATAATCATTTATTAATAAGTAATTTAATTACATACTAATCTTACAAGTCTTGTTCAAACTGTCTACCACTATTGCGTATGCACGCGCGACATCTTCGTCTTATCTCAACTGTAGTGGTGCGTAAACGCATTTCTGCTTTGATCGTCATGAAAGCCGCCTCAATGCGTTGGACTAAATCATCTCTTGTCTCAACTTCCGTGGCGTAGACGAGTTCTTTGGCCCGTCCCCAGACGTAAAAATCCAACGGAGTTAAGTCTGGAGAACGTGGAGGCCAAGGAATAGGGCCATCCCTCCCAATCCATGAGTCCGGGAATGCATCATTCAAGTACTCCCTGACGGTTATTCTCCAATGAGCGGGACAACCGTCATGTTGGAAAACAAAAGACCTGTCTTCACTGAAAATTGGCAAATCAGCTAATAATAAGGGCAACTCTGTTTGCAGAAATTCTAATTCTTGTAAGATTAGTATGTAATTAAATTACTTATTAATAAATGATTATTTTTGTAATAATGTATTTTTTTTTCAATTTCGAGGAAAGTTCCCTATGTAAGAACGAGATAAGAGACTACGTAAGACGTGAGATAACAGTATCTATCTACTAATAGCATGTAATTTATGCGAAAACTAGTGTTTTAAACGTAATATCCAATATCAGCCTGATGTGTCTCGACTACACATTTAGCTAATTATTAAAGATATTAAAAGAGTTTTTTAACACATTACATACCGTTGGAAAGGGGATAGACTAGAGAACTTTTTAAAATAATTCGAAGATCCCGATCGCTTTTAGTTTTTTTTTTATAGCTATTTAAAGTTGAGTTTTAAGTTCATTTTTTATTTTTCCAAAAACTTTGTGATTTATTAAAAAAAAACTAGATGTAACTGGCAAGTAATTTTAAATTTGATAGAGCCATACAACAGTACATATGTAAATAAAAATGAAATTTGACGACTACACTTAAAACTTTTTTTTAATTTAAGCTTTAATGCTGAGTTTTGGATTTTTTCAAAATAAAAATTAGAAAGTTGTAATAAAAAAACCGGTGTGGCCAAAAATGAGTACTTGAGCCTGAAGCGATAGCAAATGACCTCTTCTTTCGGCCAATTCAATTTGGCAAACGATGCACCAAACACCCTGTATAATAAAAACAAGCTATTAGCAAACGTGAACTGTAGCAGGGCTACCTTACTGAAAAACAAGTTCTAAAAGATGTAACAAACAAATAAATTCATGCGTGATATACGATACAGGTCCCTAGCCTATTAATAATGATTGTGTGCCTATGGAGCCTACAGCCGATCCTTGATAATCTTAACAATATCAGTTTTAAATTAATATATGATAAACTAGCTGCGCCCCGCGGTTTCACCCGCGTAGACCGAGATAAAAAGTAGCCTATGTATAAATCCAGGGTATCAGCTACATCCATACTAAATTTTATCAAAATTGGTTCAGCCGTTTGAGAGTGAAGAAGTTAGTAACAAACATACAAACACACACACTCACAAACTTTCGCCTTTATAATATTTATGTGATAAAATAAAATATTCCACAAAGGGGTAGGCGGAGGTGAATGGAGAACCTTAATTTTGCTAGATATGCTTAAGTTTTATTTTATCCATTTTATAATATACTAACCGGGCACAAAAAACCTAATTCACCCTCCGATCAAAACCAGGATCAGGAACCATAATAAGAAGTATTAATGCCATCATGATTCCAGTCCAAATAAGGGATGGTGCTATCGGTCACATATAGCCCCGTCTCTCTTTCGCACTGGAACATGATGGCATGAAAACCTCAAAATACGGCACCTGCTTAGTTATGTTATTCTCTAAACATTCATACACTTTGAAATCTCTTTATTTGAGACAAGACAGTCAAACGGAAAATGGGTTTTTAGTGTTTCAGACAGAGCTACTCGTATTCTCTGAAAATCACTTCGAAATTCGAACAGTGTCGCGTGAATCCACGATGATTTACTTTAAAAACAAATGACTTCAGTTTCGAATAGGGTAATACACCCATTTTTGAAAAGTATCTCAATTAGATTCTGTAGTGCAAATAAGCCACTAAAAAAAACACAAATTTTTTATTCAATCGATAAGTGCCATAAAAATGCATTTAAACTTTGCATTTTCAAATTTCGCGCGTAATTTGACGAAAACGCTGTACGCAGTGGACGCCATATTGCTTTGTGACGTCAGTTGGCTGTGTAATCAAACACTTTATATACGCTGATCAGTTGACAGTTGACATTGACACTTTTTCATTTACATAGCCTTATGACATAATAACATGGCGGCTACTTTGATGGTGTTAGAAAACAGATTAAAAAAACTTAAAACTTTGAATTGAATTTAAAAATTTATATTGTTATTTTATGAATTAAAACTAACATTTTCCGACTGCTTTTTGCCTAAGCTATCTAAATAATATATTTTTAGATTTTTACGAGCTTGAATGAGGTTCCAAGTGAACTTTACAGAATACACTTACAAAGTTACAAGCAATGATTTTATATTAAACAAAGAGGTACTCGTAGAATCGCACTAGCGCGCGCAAATTGTTACAGATAAATTCAGACCGTTGTTGTAATTTGATTTAATCGGCTAATAGCAGCGACCGAAACAAAGCGTGTCCGTGGCGTGACAATAATATATCTAAAATTTCAAGCTATCTCTTTCTGTATCATACGTTCCGTATTATCTATCGCAGTCATAGTTGAAAACTATTACTATACACCTATGTATGTAAGTACATTTCTAATAACAACGCAATAATATCTGAACGCCGCTCAGTAATGAACGTAGCGTATCTTTCCGTTATAATATAATTGCTTACAAGGCAGTTTTTTTGACAGGTGAATAAATAGTTCTGATGGATTGTTTAATATTATGTTTCATGCTTTTTTACGGCACTTTTTGTCATAATAGTGGCGAAGAAATGTGGTGTTGATTGTTTTGAAGTGGTCATTAATTTTGTTGTAATACTTACGTTTAAGGTTGTATTTATTATTACAAAACACGCAAGTATCGCGTTACTACTATTAACAAATTATTAATTTCCGCCCAACTAATTAATATTAACATGGTAAATGTAATATTTAAAACATAAATATTGTACAAAATCTACCTTTTTGTAGTAAACAGTGGTTTGGCATGCATTAATATATTATTCTTCACGAGTTACGGGTTGTCAGAAGCCCAAAAGTCTGATAACCAGTCTTACCCAGGGGTATCGTATTACCCAGTAAGTGGGTTATGGAGGTCAGGTAGGAACCGCTCTATGTAAAATACTGATAATCAGCTGCATCCGGTTTGACTGGAAGCCGACCCCAAAGTAGTTGGGAAAAGGCTAGGCAGATGATTCAGGACAATTACGGTAATTTTACTTAACGTGCTACACAAACGCCAGTTCGATTGTGACTAAGGTCAATTGTGTGCGTTAACACAATTTATGCGGTCCACGTCGAGGAGCGCGAACCTTATCTTCCTAATTATACATCAATGCTAAAATTGCAATTTCTCCAACTTCGCGAGCTATTGCTACCTTTTACTGTAATAACATCATCACCATCATAATCAATAACTATTCTTACCATCTATCATGTCTAATGAAAAAACAGAATATTAACACCATTGACTACCTACAGTATTGTCTCTCCTTCTCCCCTTAATCCATCCATAGGTTATTTGTTAAAAGATCGCTTTTAGCGATAAGACCACCCATAGGTTGAGGCAGCAATTGGTATGTAATTTTCTTAGCCTACAATTATGCAGAAAATAAGAAAATTGCTTTCAGTAATGTTCGAGTAATTGGAACTGTAGAATTGGATTAGTGTTGGACTAATAATCGTGGCGAGAACGTTGGGGTTTCATTAGGTACTCGAAGTAATTAAATTCGGCTACTGTCAGGGCCACATACCAACGGGAAATGCCGTTGATTATCGCGATCTCTTTATCTCTGACCTCCACAACCCAGTTACTGGGTAATACGATACCCCTTGGTAAGACTAGTTGTCAGACTTTCAGGCTTCTGACGACCCATAATGACTGTCAAAGATCTACTGATGACAGCCGGTACCAACGGCTTAACGTGCTTTTCGAGGCACAGAGGGGTCTTGATATGTAAATATGGTCACCCACCCACGGACCAACCGCGGGCAAGCGTATTAACCTCATCGATCGACCCGTGCGGCTGTTATTACTTAGCCACAAGCCCCTCCTCCCCTCCTCCATTCGTAAAAAAACTTTTTTTACAAAAAAATACAACCGACTTCCAAAAACAACACTACAAAGTAAAAATAACTTTAATTTCGGAAGTCGGTGTCTAGGTAAATGTATTTTCGTTTTTTGCCACCGACTTCCGAAATTAAAGTTATTTTTCACTTTGTAGTGTTGTTTTTGGAAGTCGCTTGTATTTTTTTGTAAAAAAGTTTTTATTTTTCACTTTTTAGTTGTGTACCTACCCCACACAAATTCTAATACCACTATCTGCAAAACAAACTAGAACATCATCCATATAAAAGTCGGGAAAAAATACGTATTATTGAAGCTAACTCAAAAACTACCCAAGCAAAGTTAATCAATTTTATATGGGTCCAACTGTGATGTATACCCTCTCGAACAAAAGAAAAAAAATCCAAATCGGTCCAGCCATCTTCGAGTAATCGGGGAACATACAAAAAAAAAAATAAAAAAAAGGTTCCGACGAATTGAGAACCTCCTCCTTTTTGAAGTCGGTTAAAAAGTGTTCTCGGTTAACATGTTTTTGAAGCTACTTCGAACAATAGTCTAACAACGTTAATAAAATTGCTATGGGACCACCGTACAGGCTTCTTCTACCAAATAAATAAAAAAAAACTAAAACCCGACTACTGAAAAAATCACGCTCGCCGCGGTCGGTCTGTATCTCCACTTTTACTTATTTTTAACAATTTAAACATATTTATTTACTTAAACAATATCACATATATACATATTAGTAATGTGCTCGTCAATACCTTTCTTTTGGGTATCAAACATGTCATTATCATCTCACTTTAAGTTTTTTCGTAGTCAGAAATTTACGTGTACAGTCCACCATATTAAATTTAGGGAGAATTTATATAGCCTATGTCACCCGGACCATTATTACAAATCTATTGATACCTCATTCATTAAAATCGGTTCAGTAATTTAGGCGCTACGGTGGAACACACGTAAATACATACTTATTACATACATAGACTGGTAAAATCATTGCCCTACCTTTTGGCTTTGCTGTAGTCGTGTAAAAAAATATCACGTAAATTGCCTCAGTAATTATTAGTCACAAATCGGTGCAAAACACGTCAAATGCATAAAACCTTTTTTGAAGTCTATTAGAAATACTATTTTAGTTTTAAAGTTTTTGCTAAATAAAACTTTTCCAAAGAGCGTTCTTATTTTCCACAAGAATTTTTCATAGTCTGTTTTTTTTTAACAAACGAGTACCGAAATGACTGCGGTGCTATTCGTCCACGTAATCAACATAAAGTCCGTTCCACACAAACCAAACGCTGTAACATGTACATTCAGTTGAGTCATCGAGTACCTGCGCGTCGCACGTGTTTTAGTGAGTGAACCAGACGATATTGTTTGTGCGTGAGTCATGGCGGACATATCTCCTGTAGAGTGAATTTTAGAAGTAATCAATATGAATGGGCCTTAACAATTTCAAAACAAAACAAAGGCGTTGGCCCCACCCCGACCAATGACCCATCTCACTCTGTCAATATCGGAAATGTGCGAGAGACGTATCTCAGTACTCGTTTGTTAAAAAAAACAGACGTTATGAAACATGGCGATGTGACAACCATTTTTAGCTCGTGTTTAATATCTTTTAGTTAACGCACCATACCAGTACCATGCGTCACTATGCTTTTTTAGGGTTCCGTACCTCAAAAGGAAAAACGGAACCCTGTTAAGATCACTTCGTTGTCCGTCTGTCAGTCTGTCAAGACCATTTTTCTTAGAGTTCTAAAAAAATCAAGCTTCTAAATCAACGCAATAATAAATTACGGCTATTTATGCGACATATTTTGAACTCGCAAATAAATCAAAACTTAGTAAATTATTTAGTCGGTATCTAGGTATCACGGCGACATAAGTAGATGCTTAATAATTCCATCAACAATTTTCTCGCCTTTGTTCTTTGGCAAGAAGCAAGGTCTCACAGCACATGTAAAGTAAAAAGTCCGAAAATCGTTAATTTGTAGTTTTATCTTATAAAACAAATTTTTTTGCGATTACACACTTACATTTGTTAAAAAACCGGCTAATAAAGACAAGTTGTTCTGTATTAACAAGACAGCCCTAGAAAAATTTGCTATTGTTATATTGTTATTGTTGCTCGCACAGTTTTTTTTTTTGTTTTCTTCTTCTTTCTTTCTATTAAAAAAATTGGTTTCTCACAGACCTAACCAAATACTGACAAGTATTTACCGAAAGAAAACTCAATATTGATTCTGTCAAAAAGACAAGCTTATCCGTACCTATTAATATTACAACGCGAAAGTGTGTCTGTCTATCCATCTGTTAAATAATGATAAATAAATAAATGAACCATTTATTTCAGGCGACACAGGCCCATAGATAATTAAAATAATAAGAAAAAAATGTTCTCTCATACATGTTACAGTCTATTCTCCATCTGCAAAAAGTTTGTAATCCAAAATTTTTTTTTATGTGATAAAATTACAAATAAACGATTTTCGGACTTATTCCTTTACTTGCACTGTGAGACCTTGCTTCTTGCCAAATTTCATGATTCTAGGTCAACGGGAAGTTGTTTTTGATTTACTTGCGTATCAAAATATGTCACATAGATGGCCGTATATTTTTATTGCGTTGATTTAGAAGCTTGATTTTTCTATAGCTCCAAGGGATCATAGACCTACGTATTCGATATTAATTTCAGCTTGATACCTCAACGCATTCCTCAGAAAAAGGTTATTGACAGACTGACAGACAGACGGACAACAAAGTTGATCCTATACGGGTTCTGTTTTTTCCTTTTGAGGTACCCTAAAAACAACCTCAATAGGTGTAATGGAGTTTAGTTAGTAGTCAAGCAAAATCGCGGTCGAAACCACTACTTCCAAATAAAGTCGGCATCGTCTTCAAATGGCCTGAAAACGTAAATATTTGTGTCTGAAACTCATGAAAAGGTTTTCATGGAGTGAACGACGACGGTAGAACGGAGCTTGAACGAATTGTTATTAGTTTGTTTGTTATAGGAAATTCTTTACGATTGTGTTTTTCTGGGTTCCGTTCTTAAAAAGAGGTTTTTGAACTTTTTTCTGTTTTTCTCTGTTCATTAATTGCAGTTTTTTTTTAATAAAAAAAATTATAAAATTGTCTTTTTACAGCTGTTTATAAATAAACGAGGCTCCTAATAAAAAAATGAAATGACATTTTAAAAATCACTTGGTAAGGCTCCTTCAAACAGGCGCGACACACGACGCGAATCGCACGCGACACAAATGCGAATCTTCTTTTCAACCGACTTCAAAAAAGGAGGTTATGTATTCGACCCTTATGTATGTATGTAATGTTTGTTTGTCCGCGATTTTCTCAAAAACTATTGAACCAATTTTGATGATTCTTTCACTACCGTGATCTATTTAGATCACGGTAGTGAAAGAATCATCAAAATTGGTAAAAAGTATTTACTTTCAGGAAGGTTTTAGTATATAATACATTATGTAATTATTCTTATGTACAAAGTTATATACATAAATGCACTGTATCTCCGGCATTTCTAAGCGGATTTTGATAATAGTTCTTTTCGTTCGACTTTGGCTTACCAACTTATGTAATTGTATATTCAACTAAAAATGGAATAATAAATTCACTTTAAAAAAAGTAAAAACCGACTTCAAAACCAAAAACGAATAAAATAACTTTCATAAATAACTTATCAGCTTCTGAAGTCAGTGTCTTCAATTCTTCAATGCACTTTAGCTTGACACCGACTTCAGAAGCTGTTAAGTTATTTATGAAAGTAATTTTATTCATTTTTGGTTTTGAAGTCGGTTTTTACTTTTTTTAAAGTAAATTTATTACTTTCCCTTTACATGACTTTACCAGACTTTTATCAATAAGTTAAACAGGATTTAATATAAAATTAATGTGAGTTATTAGACACAGATTCTTAAAATCAACATCATCTCTACCAGGTAACCCTGTCGTCACCAGTTGCAAAATGTGGCAGGATACCTTCCCCCCATCCACTATCTACCACCAAAAGAGCATCTTCCTGCAGGGTGTAACCTTCCGTGGTCCACTTGGAAGTCCCCAAACCATCACCGGGCACATGTGGGAAGATGTAACTCCAACCTGGTAAAGTGTGGCTACCTCGACGGAACGTATGTACTCGTAGGGTGTGAATATGGAGCTGAGTCACAAACTATGCTCCACCTCCTATCCTGCGCTCTGTGCCCCAAAACATGCAGCCAAAGTGATCTGTGCGCTGCCACCGTTATCGCTGTGGAAGTGATGAAGTTTTGGGCCAAAAAAATTTGAGTAACTGTTGTGCCAACGACACGAAGAAGAACAATGTGAGTTATTAACTAATTATTATTAGAGGAACTAATAAATTAAAACTGTTACTAAGTGGATTTTCAATCAATCAATTTTTAGCCTATTGCAGTCCACTGCTGGACATAAGCATCTCCCAGGTTGCGCCACAACACCCTGTCCTCCGCCTTCCGCATCCAGTCTGTCCCAGCCACCTTCTTAAGGTCGTCGGTCCATCTAGCTTGGGGGCATCCCATACTACGCTTACTTCTACGTCTCCACTCCAGGATTCATCTGCTCCACCAGCCATCGGTCCTTCAACAAACATGGCCAACCCACTGCCACTTCAGTTTGCTTACTCTGCAAGCTATTTTTTTTTTTTTTTTTTTTTTTTAAATTAAAAGTTATTTATTGTCATAAAACAGATGGTACACCAGATATGGAATTCTCTGACTCCTGCACTAGTTAAAACTGTGTTGCAGGAGCCAGTGTCCTCCCGTAATAAAAAAGCACACAAGGTTTTATGATACATAATAACTATTCTAATTTCTAATTTTGCGCGAGGGTATATTTGTATGTTTGTGCGCGAGAGTATCTGTGTGTGTGTGCTGTGTGTGTGTGTGTGTTGTGTGTGTGTGCGTGTGTGTTGTGTGTGTGTGTTATATGTGTATGTGTGTGTGTGAGCTGTGTTTGTATATATGTGAGTTGGCTTGCCTGAATTCCGTGACACTATAAATCAGATTAATTATGTTGTCGAGCAAACCATTCTTTCGAACATAAACAAATAGCAGATTAGCAATTTGATTCAAGACGAATCAAATTTGAATTTGTGTTACGCAATGGTGATGTTATTAATTACTATTTTATGTAATTTAAGTCACAACAGTCAATAAATTCTCTTATATTAATAAATTAAAATTTGGTAACTCCGGTTCTTTTTCGGATAATTTAATTCTAAAAGACACTCCGAGTGTAGTCCGCTCATTTCATGGCGCGCTGAGCGATCTTGAATTTGTTGACCAGCTCGACTGACAGTGTCCACGTTTCGGTGTTCACGCCAGGACGCACTGGTTGAAGACCTTGTCTTCAATTACTGCGGGATAGGCTACGAGAAGACTTGACGAAGTTTTCCAAACGCTGTCCAACCGAACTGGATATTTCTGTCGGCTTCTTTCTCAAAGTTGTGTTTACCGAGCTGGACTACTTGCTCGACTTACTGAATGACTTGAAGTGGACTTTAAAATGAGTAAAAGTCAGAGTAATTCATTAGTATCTTGGGTCCTGTTTTTCGTCTTTTCAGCTTACAATATAGAATATATCGGATCCGGTCATTAGTATGGACACGAAACGAATTGCAAGCGTACCACTGGCGACATCACGTGATCTACCCACACCTACAGCGCGCTTCTACAGAATCGTGATGTTTTAACCTCATGGCGAGGAGGACATTCTAGTGACTGATCGCATCGGAGTTACTACGTCGCGGAACTGTACTCGATTCGTGGTGCTCAGTAATTGTGTTAATTTTAATTTGGAGTGATCGTGTGAGATTGTAATTTTAAACACCGTGTATCGCACCCAGTGTGTTTTCATTGCACGAAAGCCATCTTCTGCCCACATGCTGTTTGAATCTAACTGAGTAAATCCTGACGATCCGACAAATATATATTTGTCTATCCACTTTTCGGCTTTTAAACCCGCAACCAGCTAAGAAAATAGGTTCGCAAATCCCATAGTACTATAAATTAAGTAAATTACAACTTTTTATAATAAAAACAACATTGTAATAAGCTTAGCAGTGTAAACGGCACGCCAAAACAATTACTTACAATGCTGTGAGCAATTACATTAGTTCCATCGATCGCCTCGGATATAGCACATGGCAGTACCGGTGTGCCACTATACAATATAGACAAAGAAGGGTGACTTTACGCAATTTGTTTATTATGAGCTGTTGCCACGGACTAGAAAAAAAAAACTCCGCGCTACGCGTATCGAAAGTGAAGCACCATATCGATCTATGTGTGCGTGATTTGACAAAGACGCCGTCGTGTCACGTAATGGCGGCCGGTCAGCATACTATGATTTAAATGTGTGCGTTGGGCGTGTTTTTACAAACGGTCCCGGCATACTTACTGTGCTTCACTTTCGCTAAGCGTGGTGCGGAGTCCTTCTTTTTTTCTAGTCCGTGGCTGTTGCTTACGATTTCATTCGCATCCAGGGGGCTTAAAATATCAGAATCTGCCTATAACGTTCCCACCACTGAGACACAGGCCTCCTCTCTATGATAGGGAGCGGGTCATAATCCTCAACGCGGGCGCAGTGCGAGTTAGTGAAGCGAGTAGTTATTTCCCTAGGATAAAAATGATTCTATACGAATATACGATGTTCTGATAACATCAGTGATATTAGTATAATATTATAATCTATCCAGGACATCGTACGTTTATTCGTGATTGAGTAATATCCAAAAATATTTACATATTACTGACTTTTATATAATAGTAGGAAAGGATATTAGTGGGAAAAGTTCGCAATAGAATTTTTAAATATACCATTGCCATTATTTTTTGCCATTTGGCAAATGGCTCAAAACTCTTTTGTGGTCAACCACTAACTCTTCAGCTATGACATTAAATATTATAGTATCTTAAATGTCTTTCACTTTTTGAAAAAATAGCATCGACTTTATCCGTAACAGGGCGACCAGAGCGAACTGCATCTTCGACATTAAAATTCTCGGACTGAAAACACTTGAACCAACTCTGTTCTTCTACTCTTACTGAAACTGCCTTAAGTCCATAAACGGCACAAAATTTTTTCGTGTCTCATGTTACATTTTTCCCTTTTTAACCGACGATAAAAAAGGAGTAGGTTCTCCATTCGACACGTATATTTCTTTTGTAATAAGACTTCAAAATGTATCACATTTCTTCGTTAAATTCACTCATTTTGGCAGACAGAAAAACAATTGAAAAATTTCGGGCAATCGTTTTTACTTTTTATTTTAAAAACTGTCATCTATTTATTGGTATCAAAGCCAGCCAGATACAAACAGTACAGCCAAAGATATTTTACTATGACTTTATTGTATCTATAAAAACTTGGTTACAAAAAAAAAACAAACGACTTCCAAAAAAAAAAAAAACAAGTGAAAAATAACTTTAATTTCGGAAGTCGGTGGCAAAAAACTAAAATACAGATCCAAAGACACCGACTTCCGAAATTAAAATTATTTTTCACTTTGTAATGTTTTTTTGGAAGTCGGTTCTTTTTTTTTCCTTTTTGAGAGCAATGGTGATGAAATTATTTACACAAAGTAAAGCGCCTGTGTGGGTTCGAACCTACGACCTACAACTCGTAAGTCGAGGCCGTCACCACTAGGTCACCACTGCTCTGGCACACTGCACCTAATCACTCATTTCTTTTCAATTGTTTTTGCTGTTCTATATCACCCATTGATACGTCAGTGTGTTGCTTCTTAAAACACGCCTATGTTCTGAAGTTCAAGGTTTTTATAGGCCAACAGTGCTTGGTTACAGTCTTACCAACTTATCTGTGAACTGAAAGAGGACGGCACCGTCGATTCAGTGTTGCTAATTAACACAAGGTGCCCAATATTGAGTAAGTTTTCAAGAAGGAAATTTCACATTAGACATAATCGTTTAATAAGAATTACAGTTTTTTACAAATTATAAACAATGATACCTATAGAAAAATAATAAAATAACATGACGGCCGTAGTTCCAATTTTCGCCATTTCACAGATAAGTTGGTAGGAGTGTAAGGCTGTTTTAATGATGCTGATGTTAGATAGTCATCTGACATCATTGTTCTAATGTTTCAGGCCTACAGAGATTTCGATAGAGGAACCCACCCTAAAACACTAAGGCAATCCCAACCAGTGCGGTCCGCACGCCACCAGTAGACCACTGGTGGTCTGATTATGCTGAAACTCTACTTTAGGTACATTAATTATTATGATCATCATCAATTATTAATCATTATTATATATCTTATTATTATATATTATTATTATTTTTATTTATTATTATTATTCATTAATTATTCATCATTATTGATGATTTCCTATCCACAAAAAAAAAAAAAAGTTTCATTAAAAAATCCATTACCTATTTTTAAAGAATATTGAAAGACCATAAATAAATTTAGTAACTTAAAAAAAACCTTTTTACATTTTCCGTGGATGGCAGAGTTGTCTCAGTGCTCGATAGATGGCGTTGGGATCGAATTAGATCGCGCTATGGTTTCGTTACCGCGAGTCACATAAGTCGGGGTGGCCCACGTAGTACGTTCGAATCAAAGTCCAGAGTAGAATAACCAATTATCATTAATTTTTGCTAAGGTCGGGCCCTTTGGTACGATCTTTGAATTTTGAAATCTCAATCTCAACTTAAAAATAATCGTAATATGTATGGGCCAGTTCCACCAAAAAAATAAAAATTTATCTTTAGCACCAGAGGAATTCAGACAAAGTAACACTCGATTAGCGATGACGCTATAGAAAAGCCAAGACTTTTTTACAAAAAAAAAATAAAAAAACTGGTCAAGCTAGAGCGAGTTGGACTCGCGCACCGAGGGCTCCATAGAATCCATACCATAATTAATATGTAATTTTTGTTGATGGTTTCTGAAAAACTGTACTATTTAGAGACATCGTTTTATTTTTCCTGTAATCTTTGCATAAACTTCTATCACATAATATCAATAATTTCAGATTTTTCTCTATGCAAACTTCGGAGATAAGGGGGAGGGAGGGGGGCGGTATTTTTTAAAATATTTTTCATCAAAAGTCGAACACTATGCGGTTTAAACAAACGCAAAATGTATGTCCGAGAATGTGCAAACAGCGCTCTTTCATTATGATACCCCACATGCCCTAGTAGTCCCACTTCGAATTTTTAAGTCCCTCTTTCAGTCACTATTTCAAAAAAAAAATAATCTTTCTTATTTGCAAACGTCATAATACAACTGTTCTAAATTTCAAGTTGATAGCATTATATAGTAGTTCTTGAGATATCCAGCTATGACAGACGGACAGACAGACTGAGTCGCTGCATAAGGGTTAATTTTTTCCATTTTTGTACGGAACCCTAAAAAGCGGCCAAGTGCGTGTCAGACCACGCACAATTAATGGTTCCGTAGTTGAAAAGAATTTATCCCGAAAACAAACTACATTATAATCCCAAAAAAAAAAGTTATATGATAAAATTACAAATTAACAATTTTCGGACTTCTTCCTTTACTTGAGCTGTGAGACCTCGTACCTTGCCAGATTTCATTATTCTAAGTCAACGGGAAGTACTTACCCTATAGATTTTGATTTACTTGCGAGTATCAAAATATGTCACTTATATGGCCGTATTTTTTTACAGCTCCAACCGACCATAGACTTACATATGATGTGATACCTTCACGCATTCCTGAGAAAAAGGGTCTTGACAGGCTGACAGACAACGAACATATACGTATATGTTTGAACAGGAAAAATTCTGTTGACTCGACACAGTGGCAATAGTGCCTTATCCTTCTGCTTTAACCTGTTTACTGACACCCACCAGTGTGCTATCACCATGGATGACAAATTAGGCCATAGAGGTCAAGGGTGCCTCGAACGAAAACCTAATGCCATGGTGTTGCCTCTGCCTTATATGTTTTCATAGCGTGACCGACTTTTGCAATTTTGTTTGGTTTTGATGCAGTTATGTGGGTAGGGGATTGCTCCGTGGGTAGGGAAGTAGGTGAGGCTACGATGTATATTGTGGTGTAATGATATTGTATTTATGTAATAGCTAGGTTTACATTGTTTAAATTTAATAAGAAGGATAAAGATATGCCAATGAAAGCAAAAAAGAAAGTATACGAAATATGCATTATGCCATGCTTACTATACGGTTGCCAGACATGGGCATTAACAGAACTACAAGAAAGTAAATTAAAAGTTTGCCAAAATGCAATAGAAAGGAGTATTTGAGGTATAAAAAGAAGGGATGGAGTGAAATTACAAGAAATTAAAAAGAAAACAAAATTTAAAAATGCACTTACAGCTTACAGACAGCTTTTTTTTTTTGTGGATGGGAAATCATCAAATGACTTCTGCCGCTCCGGGCAGAGCGGGAGGGCGTGTCAGACTTTTACTGACTAAAACCCGTGTTCCTTCAGTTGCCCGTGCCAGGGCCACGGTATCTCTTTCGAACTACCCGCGACCCCGGCGGCTTCGGCCCTATTGGACCCCGTCACTGCTGACATCTCTTAAAGGCGCGCGTGGAACACAACGCGCCGCCGTCGACCCGGGCCTGGTCCTTACCGAACGGCGAGCTGCCCATTACTCGTCGTCCGCAAGCCCGCGCCTACGGTGGCCGGGAATCGGCGATAGATTTCCGCCGCCCAGGGCGTCTCCTGCGGCGGCTAGGGCCGCGAGGGCGCGGCTGTTGCCTCTCCCTCTCGCGTTTCGCCTCCTCCTTTGCGAGCATTACTGCTTCGTAGAAGCAGGTGACGGCCTCCCATGCACTCTCGCTCCGCACCATGGCCTGGACCAATTTTGGACGCGAGAGATCGCCTCCGTGAGAACACGGCGGTGCTCGGCGGTGGTGCGGTGGAGCTTACAGACAGCTCAAATGGTGTTGAACGGGACATATGGACTAAGTTAGTAACAGAATGGTATCCAAGAGATAGCAAAAGAAATAGAGGCAGACAAATCAAAAGATGGGAATATGACCTCAAAAAATAGCTGGTCCATATGGACCCGTTTAGCAAGAGACAGGAATACGTGGACATTTTTAGAGGGGGCCTTTGTCGACAGACAAGCTGTTCCACACAAACATCCAGTTGCCGAGCATTCAAGTGCAAGTTAGAAATATTTAAATCAATTTAGTTTTAGTATATAGCCATCTATTTGAATTAAGAAAGAAACAGCAATAAAGGCTATTTTATTTTTTACTAGCTGCGCCTCGCGGTGTTACCCGCGGTTTATGAGATACACTAAAACGTGTATTATGTTTAATCGGTGAGAAAAGTATTCACAAAAAAAATTGCTCATCCCACGGGAACGCTACATTTTTTCAGGATGTAAAGTATTAGTAGTAGTGTGCTATTTATATACAGGGCTTCTGCTACTTCCACACCAAATATCATCAAAATCGGTCGAGCCGTTTCAGTTTGAAAGAGTAACAAATATATTTGAATTCCTTGTTCATTTTACGGGAATACTACATTTTTTGGGGATATAAAGTGGCCTATGTAATAATCCAGAGTGTCAGCTACTCCCACACCAAATTTCATCAAAATCGGTTGAGCCGTTTGAGTTTGAAAAAGTAGCAAATATATATTTGAATTCCTTGCTCATCCCACGGGAGCACTACATTATTTCGGGATAAAAAGTAGCCTAGGTATGTGTTAATCTAGGGTATAAGCTGTCTTCATACCGAATTTAATTTAAATCAGTCCAGCCGTTTGAGCGTGAAGACGTAACAAACATACACACACACACACTCACAAACTTTCGCCTTTATAATATTAGTGTGAAGTGTGATTTTAATTTTATTATTATTATTTTTTTTAATAATTTAATAAGACGCAAGGGAAATACTTTCTTATGAACTCCACACTAGGTCAAGCCTGTCTCGTGGAGTCCTTGGGAGATATATAGAAATGCGCATTACATTAAAGGTTTGTTATTGCTACAATCGAGACAAATGAAATAGTATTATTATTTTATAGCAATTAAAACATCTTCTAGACTAAGGACTGTTAAACGAAAAGAATCAAAACGAATAGAAGAATATGTTGGCGCAATGTGTGTGAGATTTTGTGTGTGTGGGGGGGGGGGGGTGTGTGTGTGAGGGTGTGTGTGTGTGTGTGTGAGTGTGCGTATGTGTTGTGTGTTGTATGTTATGAAATTACCTTTAAGAGAGATTCGTATTCACTGTAGGATTGGGCTAGCAGCCATTTGCGAACAATCTTTTTGACTAGGCTAGTTCTAGAGTTACTGATGTCACACATCCTTGCTACTTTTTTGTAAATGTGGCTGAGCATGAATGGTTTATGATTCCACTAGCTTTTACCAGCGGCTTCGCCCGCGTGTATGTCGGAAATTATCCCACGGCAACCTTCTACCGGGATGAAAAGTATCCTATGTCTTAATCCAAGTTATAAACTGTCTGTATACCAAATTTCATCCAAATCCGTTAAGCCGTTTTTGCGTGATTGAGTAACAAATATCCAAACGTACAAACTTTCACATTTATAATATTATATAGTAGGATTACCTTAGTATGTAATAAGATTGTAAAATGGTTCACCGCGAGTGTCCGTGATGGTACCTGCTGAAATCAGATGTTATCACTGGAAACTTACGAAATTACGCGACTGAAAGTTGCTTACACCTGCAATACTTTCTAATGCAATTTTCTTCTCATAGAAAATTTACCAGGCATCACGATTAGAACGCGTAATTTTCAAAGAAGACTATAAGCGCGCGGAAATTCCGTCGCGTAATTTCCGGCAGATGAGTTGCTAGGCTAAATAAATAATGGTTGAACAAAAACTGTTCAATATCTGATGTTATCAGTGCGTATTCTACTGGAAAGTCGGTGTGGCCTTATACTTGGCGAAATCTGACTGAACTCGAAGGTCATGGGTCAGGGTCAATGGTTAATGCAAACCTATTGTTTGAAAGACTGTCTTATGTTTTTGGTAGATAGTAGAAGCCATTAGTTAGGGATGATGACTAAAACATTTTTTTTGTCCGTCATCAATCTGCCTAGCCTTTTCCCAACTATGTTGGGGTCGGCTTCCAGTCTAACCGGATGCAGCTGAATACCATTATTTTACATGGAGCGACTGCCTTTTTTTTTTTTTTTTTTTTTTTGTTGACGCTGGGAAAAATGCATTACGCATGGCCCACCCGTCGGGGGACGGGTGGGGTATGTGGGACTCCCCGGTAAATCCGGTATACCCACTAAACGACCCAGCGGCGCTCCCGCATCGCCGTGACGGGAGGGTCATGGGAAACTGGCTCAGCCTTTACATCCACAACCCTCCCGGCGCATGCCCGCCTAGCTGGCGGGCCCCGCTTGCCCCCCAGCAGGTTGAGGGGCTACGGGAATGGCCGGGAGCACCTGACCATTCCCGTCCGGCACTGGTGGAGGTCCGTGCGATACAGGCAAGGGTGCCCCCGCACCCGTTGCCTGCTGGCCTCCACCTGGGAGGAGTCGGAGATGAGTATCAAACTCACGTCTTCTTCGACCCCTCCTCCGCCTTCGGAGCGGCGCCGCGTGAGGATCATCCTCCCGCGCCCGCTCCGCCGCCTCCTTCTGGGACATGACGTGTTCGCAGAAGGAGGCGACCGCCGCCCAGGACCTCTCATCCGCCAGCATGGCGTTAACCACGCCGGGGAGCGAAAGGTCCGGTCCTATCACCGCGACCAGATCGCGGCGCGTCTCGGACCACGACGGGCACGACCCGAGGGTGTGCTGCGCCGTGTCCTCCGCCGCGCCGCAACCGTGGCACGACGGCGTCTCCTCCCGTCCGATTCGGTGCAGGTACGACCCGAAACAGCCGTGTCCGGACAGCACCTGCGTCAGACGGAAGGAGAGGAACCCGTGCGACCGCTCGAGCCAGTCTCGCAGCACTGGCCCGAGCGCATCGAGGGTCCGGCGGCCAAAGACTGCAGTGGCGAGTTCTCCCGTCCAGTGGACGACGATGGCGTCTCGCGACTCCCGTCGGAGGGCCTCGCGCTCTTCCGGGGCCGGGCGTTCTCCTCTCGCCCTCCGCCCCGCCGTCCACTCGTATACTCTGGCGAGCACCCACGCCTCGAGTTCCCAAGGGGGGGTGCCGGCCAGAGCACAGGCCGCCGCAAAACCCACCGTCCGGTAGGCCCGCGCGACCCGCTGGGCTATGGCCCTCTGAGGCGCCCGCAATGCGGCGGCGTTCTCCCTCCTTCGGAGGGAGTCTTCCCAGATGGGGGCACCGTAGAGGGCCATGCTCCTCAAGATGCCGGCGTAGAGCTGCCGGCATCGCGCGCTGGGCCCGCCCGAGTTGGGCAGCAGCCACGAGAGCGCCCCTGCAGTCTTCAGCAGGCGCGACGACAGCCCGCTAAAATGCGGGCCGAAGCGCCACCTGCTGTCGAGTACGAGGCCCAGATATTTCATCTGGGCCTTTACCTCGATTCTGACGCCCTCCACGAAGATGTGGGCGTCAGATGGGGGGCGCTGCCGAGGTCCGTGGAAAAACACGGCCTCGGTCTTGTGCAGCGCCGCCGTCAAACCCAGGCGGCGGATCCTCCCTGCCACCAAGGATCCGCCCGCCGAGGCCAAGTTGGCCGCCTCCCGGAAACTCCTTCCCCGGGCGGTGAGGAGAGTGTCGTCCGCGTAGCAGACGACACTCGTGCCTCGGAGGAGAGTTCCCCTCAAGAGCCAGTCGTAGCCGACGTTCCACAGGAGAGGTCCCACGACAGAGCCCTGCGGAACGCCGGCCCCGACGGCGTATCGCCGGACTAGGCCAGTCCTGTCCACCAGGACGATCGCCCGGTCGTCCAGGTAGCTGGCCAGCAGACGCCGCATGTACCGAGGCACTCCGTGGAATCGGAGCGCCTCCAGGATCGTGGAGTGGGGAACAGAGTTGAAGGCGTTGGCTATGTCGAATGACACGGCCAACAACCCGTCCCCCGCCTCCATCGCCTCCTTCGCCTGGTCCTTCAGGCGGGTCAGCGCGTCCACCGTCGAGCGCTCAGCCCGAAAACCGAACTGAGCGTCCGACAAGTCCGGCCCGATGGTCCGCAGATGGCTCTTGAGGCGGGCAGCGATTATCCCCTCGAACATTTTCCCGACCTCATCGAGCAGAACGATGGGCCGGTATGCCGAGGGGGAGTCCGCTGGGCGGCCCTCCTTGCGGAGGAGGCACAACTGCCCCTCCTTCCACGGTTTCGGGAACCTCCCGCACGCAAGACACGCGCTGAAGAGGTCCCGAAACCATGGAGCGACTGCCTATCTGACCTCCACAACCCATTAACTGGGTAATACGATACCCCTTGGTAAGACTGATTGTCAGACTTTCGGGCTTCTGACGACCCGTAACGACTGTCAAAGGTCCACGAATGACAGCCGGGACCAACGGCTTAACGTGCTTTCCGAGGCACGGAGGAGTCTCGGTATGTAAAGATGGTCACCCATCCACGGACCAACCCCGGCAAGCGTAGCTTAACCTGATGGATCGACCCGTGCGGCTGTTATTACTTAGCCACGAGCTCCTTTTTTGTCCGTCATAAAGATTTAAAAAAAAATATTGGACACATATTTTTCCTTTTTTTATGTAATCAAAAGATTACGGCGATACATTGAGTTAAAATATGGCATGACGTCACTCCTTGCTAGATTGTATAGGTAGTTTGATAAAGTTGTGACGTAGTGAGCCCCCACTCTCCAACTTTAATGCGTTTTACATAAATATAATATGATAAAACATAAAATACGTGTCTAATATTTTTTTATTTCTGACTGGCGGATGAAATAGATTTTTTTTTTTTTTACCCAGGCATCATTGTAATAGTCAGCTAGATTTTTTATTCTCAATGAGGATACAGTAATTATGACATGTGAGGTCAATTCAAACTTAGAGAATTGTATTACTGATTTAATGAAAATAATTATACACATAACGATCACAAATAATATTTTGATCAACATGCAACCTGATCAGCAAATTGCAAATAAAGTAAGGAAATTTGGAAATTTCGCCATGTACTTTAGCGCATTTCTCTTAAGGCGCGGTATTAGCTCAATATTCACAAAAATTGGTTTCTTGGATTGTCGAGTATGACGTAACGTAATGAAACTATCCGTCGCAAAAATACAGTGGACAGAGAAGGGTTTAAAGAAAAATTTTAACCGAGTAGAATAGTAAAAAATAATTTGACATTCCCAATAAAAAATTTGTAAGTAGATCCACAAAAATAAACTTTGGCGTCGAACATCTCTGTATTTTCAGCGATAACGACATTCTTTTTTTTATGAATTTAATAGAATTAGCATTTTTTCAAACTTTAACTGGAAAATTATTTAATTTATTGTGAATATTCTGAATAACCTAAAGAAAACCCGGAAAATAAATGCACATTCGCAGCTTAGTCACATGTCGGCAACACAAATGTTATTTTCAATTTTCAGCCTTATTTCAAGCTAGCTAATGGTGCACAATCGATTACGCGGTTGTGTGACGTTTAAAATCGTAGTCAGTCCGCGCCTTAAGTAATACTTACTATTTTGGTATTTTTACAACAATGATGCTTTATGTAAACTTACAAAAAAAAAATATCAAAAGTAAACTTACATATAATATTTTACAACATACTTTTTCAACCAATGAAAAACACAACAAGAAAACGTTTCAAACTTATTCACAAATTCGAATGGACAACAATTCACTATCAATATCAAGAGTGACATTGTTTTGAATTCAACTTGTGATATCAGTATGAAGATTAGATTAAAACCTACTAGAAATGGGGCTGACTGGCTGATGTCAGGTACAGTTATTGGAAATTTATTAGTACTGACATTTTAAGCCAGTGTTTTTGCGATGACAGACAGGTAGGCATAAATACAAGAGTTAGACAACCATCAGTCTTGCCAAGGGGCATCGGAGTTAGTTGTGGAGGTCAGATAGGCAGTCGTTCCATGTAAAATACTGGTTAGACTGGCAGCCGACCCCAACATAGTTGAAAATGCTACAGTGGTGAGGTTTGAACAAAAGTAAGAGAGAAGCCGGTTTCAACTTACATACTCACCAATAAAGTAAAAATTAATTTGTTCACTTCAAAATTAGTCTTCTTTACTGAATTAAACACCATCTATCGTCAAATAGCAGAAACAAAAAGAAGCTATCACTACATAAACAAAACTTTCAATGTTTTTGAGAAATAAACTCAACTAAATTAGATCTTACTATCATTCTAAAATTATTATAGGAATATAAAAGATCGACTATGTACAATACAGTAAGTTGAACAGGTGAAGACTAAATAAAATGTGCAATATTTCTTCATCTCGTTCTCGCTGACGCATTTTTCCTATATCTGTCTCTATCGTAACCCGTTGTACATCGGCTTGCTCTCGTGCATTATCAAGCGGTGCCACGTGACCTAGAGTGACGTCATGACGGGATCGCTATTGTATGAATTTTTAGTTCCCGATTATGACGTTTTGGCGCCGAGTTATTTTAGAATATTTTTTTTTGTTGTTGTAATTCAAAACTAAATAGGCGTTTTTGTTGTTTAAATGTTATGGATTGCGGTAGCCTGCAAAACCCTCAGAGGGCTTATCGACTGTCCTGAGCTACATAACCTATTTTGTCAATTATAATTATGTGCCTGGCAACTATATAGGTCACCGCCACAGTAAGAGGCACAAATTGTTTGCTCAGCCAGCATGTCGTACGGTCGCTAGAGCAGAGTCGCCGGTGTGTCGGACTCTGGAAGCCCTCAATTCCCTCCTGGCAGTCAATCCTGATTGTGATCTGTTTGCCGATGAATGGAGAGAGATAATGCGAGTGTGTCTGAAGTTTTGCGAGAGAAAGTATGAGAGAATTTCCACTGTTATTTATTAAGTATGTAGTAGATATTATAATATTAGTATTGTGTTTCTAGGTTAATTATTGTAATTGGTGTATAACCGTTTTAATTAACTATAAATAAATAAATAAATAAATAAATAGTGAATTAAATATCCACAGTGTAACTCTTGTTTTTGGCAATAGTAGACACTATATTGACTGAGCCATTTTTCAATAGCGGTAGAATAGCGAACCGCCGAAGGGAAGCCGATAGGAATCGTGTTATTAGGTGCCTTCGCCACTGAAAGGCTATGCACTAGGCTAGGGTTGCCATATTTTCCCGAGACAAATTTAAAGCGAAGGGAAATTTTTGTAGGTGAAATAAACCGAAACACAAAAAAATATTTATTTTATTTATTTTTATTTTTTTTTATTTTTAAATACTGAGGATGCAATCATTCTTTTTTATATTTTTCAGATGATTTCACCTGGAACAGTAATTGTGGGTCATTTGTCACGAATTTATAAAATTCTTCACAACTCATATTAAAATATTGTAACGGAAACGCGCGTCGCTTGTCCACATCATAGCGTTATTTGTTGATTCGGTGTGTTCCGTATAAGTCGGGATGCTGTGTATTTGTCGGGACATTTTATAGCTTATCGGGACGTCGGGACACCACTGTTAATAACGGTGACAAGTCCTGACGTATCGGCACAAATGACAACCCTCTAAACGGAAAATGGTGGCCACTTTTTTCCGTTTTGACGATTATAATAAAACTAAACAATATAAAGCTACTATTTGTAATAATAATAACGTATAGTCTTGTGGAGCACAATTATTCCGGCTTATTTTCTGCATTTTCATTCTAAAATAAAAGAAATAACCATAGAAACGATGAGGGCGCCACTGCGCGGTCGGTACCCCGGTGTCTCGTTGTGAATCCGCGATGAGTTACTGACTTCGCTTTCGAAATGTGTGCGCTCACTGGAGGGAGGTTCCAAGTGAATTTACAGCGCGGTAACAGGGTTAAAGTAAGAACCGGTTACATTTTGACAGTACAACAACATTCATAACGTTATTTACGTTGTTGAGCAGACAAATTCGAACATATTATGAACATATAATGAACATATCGTAACACATTTTTTTTTTTTTATTAGCCTACATTGTGTCCCACTGCTGGGCAAAGGCCTCCCCTTTTTCCTTCCAAACCTCCCTGTCTTGTGCGATCTCTGGGCATGTTGGCCCTGCAAACCTTATCAGATCGTCACACCACCTTCGCTGTTGCCTGCCTCGACGGCGATGTCCTCCCTCAGGCGTCCAGTGGGTGACGATCTTTGCCCATCTCTCCGGGTGCATTCGCGCGACGTGTCCGGCCCACTCCCACTTCAGCCTGGCTCTTTTTCTCCAACATCTGCTACTTAAGTTATGGAGCGCAGGATGTATATTGGATATTGTGTTACGAAATTAGGGTGCAGAATAGCTCTAATGTATTTAAGCATGCAAAGAATGCTGAACTTGAACTTACAATTTCCAAAACAAACAGTTTAGTATTGAACGGTAGCAGCTCATACTTACGTACTACATACAAATTAGAGGAGCTCATACGACCGTTCACCACCATACGTCCGCGCGTACTGACCTAGCCGAAGTGGAAGGAACGCCTACTAGCCGGCCGTATCATCGTGCTTGTTGTACGAAGGGAGCTCGGTACATTCTACCGACTAATGTCAGTAATCCAAATTATGTTAGTTTTAAGGTTACCCTATTTATTTTAATTGTTACTGACTGGTACTGTATATAAACAGCGCTTTTTAATAAACGCCTTCTTACTTGAAACATCCTAATACCTAAAGAACTAAACATCTCTAGTCTTTTTAACCGACTTCAAAAAGGAGGAGGTTATCAATTCGTCGGAACCTTTTTTTTTTTATTTTTTTTTTTTATTTTTTTTTTTATGTATGTTTCCCGATTACTCGAAGATGGCTGGGCCGATTTGGTTTATTTTTTTTTGTTTGAAAGGGTATACTTCCCAGGGGGTCCCATGATCATCAAGTCAGGATCTGATGATGGGATCCTGGAGAAATAGAGAGAACTCTTCCAATTTTATAGGCACACTTGAAGCGATTTGGATAGTCTTTGGAAGAGTACTTTCTTGGAGTGGTCCCATTTCAATTTGGTGAAGATCTGATGAAGAACTTCTGAGATAGGCAACGGAACTCCTCAATAAATGATAGCAAATGGACTGGGATTGCTGAAATCTCATGTCTGTTTGTTGTTCACACCAGTTCATAACATAACATCACGCCAGTACGCTGTGAAGGGGTAAGCACATGTGAACCACTAAAACGTGAAAAATAAAAACTTTTTTACAAAAAAATACAACCGACTTCCAAAAATAACGCTACAAAGTGAAAAATAACTTTAATTTCGGAAGTCGGTGGCAAAAACGTTAATACATTTAATCAGACACCGACTACCGAAATTAAAGTTATTTTTCACTTTGTAGCGTTATTTTTGGAAGTCGGTTGTATTTTTTTGTAAAAAAGTTTTTATACTATAAAATATTGTCTTCAGGGAATATTGCCCTAATTACCATTCTAGATAGTACAGCCAGGAATTCCTATTAAAAGCCTAGTACATCCGCACATTTCCTAGATCTATAGTTTAGATTAATACTCGCTGGAAGTAGGGATATAAAGATGGCGGACGGTACTAATAAAAAAAGATATTAAAATGTATTGGAATTATTATGTTTTTCATTGCTCAACAGTATTAAACATTTTGTTTTAGAAAGGATGTAATAACTCGGTGTAATGTTTATTAATGTTATAGTTAGCAAATCGCGATTAATCAATCTGCCTAGCCTTTTCCCAACTATGTTGGGGTCGGCTTCCAGTCTAACCGGATACAGCTGAATACCAGTATTTTACAAGGAGCGACTGCCTATCTGACCTCCACAACCTAATTACTGGGTAATACGATACGCGTTGGTAAGACTGGTTGTCAAAGATCCACGAATGATAGTCGGGCTTAACGTGCTTTTCGAGGCACGGAGGAGTCTCGCTATGTAAAGATGATCACCCATCCACGGACCAACCCCGGCAAGCGCAGCTTAATCTGATGGATTGACCTATACGGCTGTTATTATTTAGCCACGAGCTCCTCGCCTCCTCCAAACGCGATTAATGTTGCAAAATTATCTGTGAAAGACGACTAACAAAAGTTGGCAAGCATGGTGGCAAGGGGGTGTCACAAGGCAGATGTGTGTAAATTGAAAACCTATGCTTAGATGGTTTGGTCATGTTGAGAGAATGAATGAAAGGCGACTTACAAAAAGTATATAGAGGCATGAGGAACAGGGTGTAAAGTTCACTCATCCTCCATAGAAAAGGGAGGATCCTCCGACCAGACGGGTGTTGTATCTGGTGGGCAACTGTCCGATGATTGATGTCGGGACGTTGTATACAACATTAGTTAGTATATGCGAAACCCGAAACACGTGTCTAGTATTTTTATATAATGAATCTATGTGCAAAATTTCAAAACTGTATCATGAAAAATCACAAAGTAATAAGCTTGTTATGTTACCTGGTTGCCCGTACACAAACATGGTCACCACGCGGCGCCCGCTGTGCGCCCGTGCCTAGTACCGCTATGACCTGCCGTGGCTTGTGTTCGTCGCTCGGTGTCCATAATTATTGTAACCTTTTTTAAAGATTTTTGAATCGATTTAGTAATTTATCCTGAACAAACTATATTCAGCTTCCGCATATACTAAAAACTAGCTGTTGCCCGCAGCTTCGCCCGCGTGTATGTCGGAAATTATTCCACGGGAACCTTCTACCGGGATGAAAAGTATCTTATGTGTCCAGGTTATAAACTATCTGTATACCAAATTTCATCCAAATCCGTTCAGCCGTTTTTGCGTGATTGAGTAACAAACATCCAAACATACAAACTTTCACATTTATTTATTTATTTATTTATTTATTTATTTATATAACAATTGCTTGCTGCACTTACAGTTTACACCAAAGCGCGCAGCGAGCCAACAACATAACATTTAACTAAAAAACCTCATGCAAACATTATACATAAGTTTACTGCTATACATAAATATGTCAACATCTGGCTCCTGAGCAATCAGGGCGTTCAGCAGTATAATATTAGTAGGATTAGTAGGAAGGATAATGTTGTGTATGCTGGTCGCGTGGTAAACTCTGTGCGATGCAGGATTTTGCGTTATGTCAGTATGTTGCGTTGTTCGCATGTGGCGATGTAGATGCCACAGGTATTTACAAGGCAGATGTGAGTGGAAACGCCGGGAGGGGACGCCCTAGGTAGACATAACTGGGTGTAAGTGGAAACAGTGGCAAAATTTTAAGCGGTCATTGTACTCATCATTATGAACAACTTTTACTATGGGACCAAACCTCAAATCGCGAAAAAAAAATCAGCTGTTCAGTACATTTATGTTCGCATTATTCATCAAAATGTAGGGAACAGCAGATTTTTTTTCGCGATTTCAGGTTTGGTCCCATAGTAAAAGTTGTTCATAATGATGAGTACAATGACCCCTTAAAATATTGCCACTGTTTACACTTAGACTTGTGTAGTGATCTTATTGGTGATGTTCTTCAGAAAGGTCAGGTGCGTAGTACTCGCAACCGGCGTGCGTGTATGACCAGATGTATGAACGTAAACGAGGCAAAAGGAGTATGTAAGGATGGTAGCAGGAGGCGTTCTGTAGTTTCTGCCTACCCCCATGGGAAGAAGGAGTGAGTTTAAGTACGTAATTATCTGTATTTTTTTTTAAACTAGTATTTCTTTTCCACATAACATCAAGCCTGCATTTTCTCAAGAGTTAGGCAGAGATATACTTAATAGTACACTCACATTTTGCCAGTTATATGTACTCGTAAGTCCAATGTTATAGGGGGCTCTTCCCTTTTACCAATAAATAACATAATTATTAAATATTTTTTTTTTGTTTAAGAATAAAAGAAATACATTAATTATTTGCGGAAAACATAACGTTAAAAAAATACAACTACAAAAAAGAACGAATAAAAAAAAATCGGCCAAGTGCGTTTCGGACCTCACACAATGAAGGGTTCCGTAGTTCGAAAGAATTTATCCCAAAAACAAACTTAATAAAAAAAAATATTGATAAAATTACACTAACAATTATTGGACTTTTTCCTTTACTTGTGCTGTGAGACCTTGCTTCGAGAAGTACCCTATAGGTTTTGATTTACTTGCCAGTATCAAAATATGTCGCAAAATGGCCGTATCTTTTATTGCGTAATTTATTTAGGACTCCAAGGGACCATAGACCTACGTATTTGATATTAATTTCAACTTGATACCTCCACTCGTTCCTCAGAAAAAGGGTCTTGACGACTGACAGACAGACATACGGACAACGAAGTGATCTTATAAGGGTTCCGTTTTTTTCCTTTTGAGGTACGGAACCCTAAAAAAATACAAAAAGAGAGTTTAAGTCTTCTTAGCCGGCCCACGCCAAAGCGATCAGTAAAACTTTTTAATTTTTGCTTAAGGAAATAGTTTTTAATATTAATAATACCGTATAAACCAAAACCCCAAAAAACAAACCCAAATTGAGACAATCTCGGGTACTGCATGTTATACAACTCCGTGATAAAGCCTGTCGTACTTTACGGATCGGAATGCTGGGCCATGAAGAAGACTGATGAAAAACGTTTGCATACAGTGGAGATGAAAATGTTGAGATGTTTGTGTGGAGTGACGAAAATGGGTAAAGTAAGAAGTGAGTTTATAATGGGAAGTTTGAAAGTGCAGCCAGTGACAGAAAAGTTGAAAGGAAATCGTTTGTCTTGGTATGGGCATGTAATGAGGAGAGACGAAACGCATGTGACTAAAAGAGTGATGAATATACATGTTGATGGATGGAGAGGCAGAGGAAGGCCAAAGAAATGGATGGATTGTGTGAGGACTGATATGAAAGAGAATGGAGTGAATTAGCGTGACGGTTGACAGGGGGGAATGGAAGGAGAAAACGTAGTGCGCCACCCCCACGTACCATGGGATAGGGCAGATAGATGATGTACTACATGCTGTAGGCAACAAATTGTTGTGCATCATATCGGGATAGCCTCAGAAGTGTTGTAGAAATAAAATCCAGTAATATCACACTACTATTTACTTGTACTTTAATTACAAAATTCACCCTTTTTTACAATCGTTGCGCAATATCTGCCGATCGCATCGACTGTCGGCCATGACACCCACCTCGATTATCGATACACTATCTTAAATTAATATAATGGCTATTAACAAACGATTACTCATCTACAATTAGTTGATAATTAACAGTTCATTTAATTATTATCATTTAGGTTCACAATGTAATATATTTCACCATAAATCAAAAATGTTTAAACTTTAACTTCCGCCCATCTGTTGCTACTTAATAAAAGTCAATACAACGTCCGTTAGAGGTATAATAATTCCACGTACATTATACTAATTAGGCTTACAATCATAATTTTTGTCACGTTGCACCGCAGATGTGCAACAAGGATTTTGAAGGATAAACTTTTGTCAAACTGCAATTGTTTATCCAACAATCTTACTGGCGCCATCTGGCAAGACATGTCGTAAGAAATTTCAAAGTGCCGTTAGGAACATGAAACAAAAACACGTGTGGCCTGCACAAATTGCGAATGGTTAGTACTGTACTTTGATCGATCTAGGAATGAAAACCTAGGACTTGATGCTTAGTTAGTTCTGCTTGCGTCAATTAGACCAACGAGGCGGGCAAGACACTCTTGCTTTTCAAGACAGAACCACATTGTGTCGGCATCTGTAACGCTACGCCACATGAACGAACTACGCATCTCACCTGACGTCACACAATTCCTACATCGCGCAAGTAGAGTTATCCGCGTGATTAGCATGTAATATACAATATCATGACATCAATCGTCGGCTGGCAGCCCACCAGACAGAGCACCCGTCTGGTCGGAGGATCCTCCCTTTTCTATAGAGGAACAGGGTTCCTCATTCCTCTAATTGAGGAGTAACTAAAAACCGTTAAATCCATTTTGTCACTTTTTTCAAAAATTAAAAACCTAACATAATTAAATATTTAGAAAAAAAAATATTTATGATGCTTAGTACCTACTTAAAAATATTTTTAAATAAGGTAGTGAAATGTTTTCGAAAATAGCTATTGTTATTAACGAGTTATTAGGCAAAGAAATATGGAGATGCAAGCTTAATGGTTTTTGTTCAAGCCGTTTTGTAGTTATGCGGTTTAGATCAAGTCAGGCTTTGATTTATCGATATTTATCGACATTTATCGATATTTATCGACATTTATCGATATTTGTCGATATTTGTCGACAGATCTTTAGACAGGACTTTAGGTGCGTTCACAAAGATAATTATTATTGTACAAAGATTAATCGAAACAAACGAGAAAAATCGATTTGATTATTTATATCATTCCGAGGTATGGTCTATTCAAGACCATACCTCGGAATGATAGCAATAATATTTGTAGAATTTTGCCCAAACCATCGACTTCAAAAAAAAATTTTTTAAGCGGTTTTTGAAGTGGTTTGTTAGTATTTGGTAGACACCCAAATACTAACAAACCGCTTCAAAAACCGGAAACTAGAACTTATAACTTAGAGAACCAATAAAAAATAAAAACGGAAAATTTCATACTTGGTTCGTAACTGGCGATCAAACAGACGAAGTAAAAAAAATCCCTTTGAATTCAACCCCAAAAATACTCTGATACGGTACATTATCCCGTAAAATTTTAATAACATTAAACAAAAATTTTTGCACGGTTAAATTCTCCACACAATCCGACTACATAATTGGACATCCGTATAAAATACAAAATGGCGTAACAATATACAGGATGTTTCCAACTTTTCGATATATACAACCTGTTTTTTTTGATTTCCCATAACTCTAGGAAATTAATGAGACCATTATTTTGAACAACTTTTACTATGGGAACAAACCTGAAATCGCGAAAAAAAAATCAGCTGCTCCCTACATTTTGACGAGTTATGCGAACATAAATGTAGGGAGCAGCTGATTTTTTTTTCGCGATTTCAGGTTTGGTCCCATAGTAAAAGTTGTTCAAAATAATGGTTTCATTAATTTCCTAGAGTTATGGGAAATCAATAAAAACAGGTTGTATATTATATATATATTTTTTAAGTAGCCCTAATTTTTCCTCCCAGTCCTGGGCAAAGGCCTCCCTACTCTCTGTCTACCTCTCTCTGACCAGAGCTGCCAAGGACCAATCTTTATTAAAGGAGTCCAGCTCATCTCGCCATCTCCGTCTGGGCCTGCCGCGATGTCGTTTGCCATTAAGCGGGACCCACTGGGTAGGTTAGGCCCATTGATCGTTTGACATGCGGAAGATGTGTCCAGCACTATTCCATTTAAGCGCGGCAGCTTCCGAGTGACATCAGTTATTTTGATGATGGAACAGATTGTTGTATTCTTAACTCGGTCCACAAGTTTGATACTCAGAATCCTCCGTTTCATAGCTCTTTGGCAAACTCCGATCGTGGACCTCTGCTGAATTGTCAAAGACCATGTTTGAGAACAAAACGTTACTATTAAATTATTGATAATTTAAATGAAAGATGACTGATTTTATCTGAAATGGCACCACAAATATAACGATTATTGTAATTTTGATTGACCTGTTATAATTTGATTTTTTTTTTAAATTTGAAATTTCTGTTTTTTATTGTAACTCAATTTAAAAATTCAGTATAATTATTTAATGTTGCTAAGTAATATAATTTATTAATTTGCATACCTCAGTAGGTTATAATACAATGTACTTTTTATACGTAACACCTTTATAACATGTATTATGCAAATAATTTGATTTGATTTGATACGTGAGGAGGATGTAGATTGCATATGATTTTTATCATATTTTTTATCCGGCCATACATTGCAGTGGAAAAGTGGTTTATTCCACATTAACAAAACAAAAACAACAACAAAACAACAACAACAACATAATATAGGCCTGCAACTCTTATAATGGAGTTTTATTAGTTTTATTTCTGGCGAAAAATGGTACTATACATATCTGCCAACCCTTTTGGGAAAAGCAAACGTGATTTTATGTCATGTTTACTTCGATATCAGTGGTAAATCTCAAGGTTTCAATGAATGACACGAATATCAAACACCCTGTATACACAGTAGTACCAACACCAGAAGTCGGGTGGTATCAATTATTCATAATTTCCGGCTGGGCGTCCGTGATACGAATTAGTTCAGGTCTGCCAACATAATGTTTACTAAATTGTTTATAATGCGAGAATGAGTTTATGATTTATGAAAGAATCTCAGGAAAGTATCCGGTTTTCGTATGTTAAAAGGATTATTCGGTCGGATAGGTACGAGACGAAGATAGGATTAAATATACAGTGTTACTTGTAATTCGACGTATTCCTTGTAGGACATCTTATTAGGGTTAAAATGCAACAAATTAAGCCATCAAATGTTCTACCCAAAGTCAGTATTTTTTTTTGAAATTTTTGTCTAAGATAATAACATAAGTTACGAAAAATAAAATGTTTAATTAGTGATCTTTGCCAAAGTTTTAGGCATTTTTCAACTTTTAATTTTTAACAAAGATCTGTTACGGCATCAGCTATGATAATAAATTAAATTCCAGTAAAGTAGCGCCATAAATGTTTTTTGAATTGTATTTTAAAAAAAAAAAAAAACTAAAATCTAACTAACTCAAAAATATTGAATTTCGGTAGAACATTTGGTGGCTTAATTTGTTGCATTTTAATCCTACTATGACGTCCTACAAGGAATACGTCGAATTAAAAATAACCTTGTACACATAACATACTTAACGCAATGTATTCCACGGATGGGTTTGCAGTGGTTTATACTAGGTACACCCATATTTCGCCATAAAAATGTAGTAGGGGGCAATCTTTTTGCCATCTACCGGTTACAACTTCAATCCGGACTGCTGCTAAGAAGTCCTTGATGAAAAACCCAATAACACTTTGCTCCATCTTGAAATTGAACTCAGGATTAAAATGATTTTTTTGACATACTTTACGACCCGTTATTTTTTAGCCCGACTGTACTAGCGACGAGCTCTGACAACATATGGGATCGCGCATAGCGATATTGGTATGTTTTTTTTGTTGTTACCGATTCCTATGTTGTCAGAGCAATTTTTTCTTTGTACTTTAAAATTCCATTTATTTA
Organism: Cosmia pyralina; assembly: GCA_946251885.1. Classification (NCBI taxonomy): domain Eukaryota; kingdom Metazoa; phylum Arthropoda; class Insecta; order Lepidoptera; family Noctuidae; genus Cosmia; species Cosmia pyralina. Next base: position 8,875,281 of record OX276371.1, on the reverse strand, counting down.
TTTATTTAATGGATCGCCAACAGAGGCTACACAATTACATACTTAATTTATTGCAGATATGGACAACACAAATGTGCGCTTCCAATTATAGGCGACCACATCATTCACTTAATAACTAGGTAGGTACAAGAAGTTTGATAAGAACAAGAATCATTAAAATTAATCAAAATACAATAAACGAAAGTCATTGAAAGCGAATCAAAATGGAAACCAAAACAATAAGGGTACAAAATAATACAAAATAATTTTAAACAAATTCAAATAAAAATAAATTAAATTAATTTCAAATAAAATCAAACAATAATAATAATCAAAGAATAAAAATAGAAGTCAAAAAAAAAAAAAATACGATTTGGATACTAAGACGTTGACGTCTATTTTAAACTTTGGTAATTTGCATGTAATATCCAAATCAATAAGCTTCGATACTCTGTTAAACTGCCTACAGAGCCTTGGCAAAACGGCGAATTGTTGTTGGCGATTTGTTTTTTAATAGAGTACACCAAGCCAGATAGCTCTGGTTTTCCCTTGGGGGCTAGACCCTCAAGCTGAAGAGTTCAATATATTCCAAAAACACATCCATCTCGTCCTTACGGCAGGAGAAGTTCCACTATCGTGCATCACGGATTCCCGGCGATCTCCAGGACTGACAGATAACTAAATTCGATTAAATTTCTCAAATTTTCTTTTTTCGCGTTTTCTACTAACTTATGATACATTAAAGTTTACGAGCTTAGTTATTTACACTGTGCGTGTAACTTAACGTTTTAACATAAGTCTATCCTACCAGGGATATTAATTAATTGCAATTGTTCCGGTTTAGGTCGACATTTTATTTTTTGGATTAAGTTACGTTCACTACCTAAAATTAAAATTAAAATTTCTATCTGGTAAGATTTTAAAATTCTTTTCATATAAAACTCGGTACTTATGTAATTTTTTATTTTTAACTTGTCTTTTATACTTTTTTTATATAAACTGTTTTCGATTTTAAAAATATTTTTTTACGTTTATTGTGGCAGAAACATTGCGTTTCATTTTTTACGCGACTAGCTGTGGCCCGCGACTTCGTTCGCGTGGAAGTCGTAAGATACACAATATACTAAAATAACAGCCACATTTTAATAAAACTCCCTCGTCCCCCGACCCGCCGCGCCGCGTTGCAACGCCCGCCCGCGCTAGTACTTCGTTTCCGCTTAGCGTTCTTTCTGACTTTTTTCTTTTTTCTCGGCACCTAAGAATCGAAGCGATGTGTGGCGTTATAGCACATAACCATCCTCGAGAATTGGGCTACCAACTGCAAAAATAATTTTTCAAATCCGATTTTTTTGTTCATAATTTCATGGGTTTTTTTTTGCGCGGAAACCTAATTATTTTTTCAAAATGAAAGTAGCCTAAGTTACTCCTTATAACATTAGCTACCTGCCAGTGATAATCCCTTCTAAATCGGCCCAGCCGTTGCGGAGATTAGCCGGAACAAACAGACAGACAGATGGACAAAAATTTTAAAAACTGTTTTTTTTTGTATGAGTACCGTAATGTAATACACTTTATGCATTTAGAAAGAAAGAAAGAAAGAAAGAAAAATATTTTATTTGGGACACGCACAGGAAATACAGTTAAAAAGGATCATATAAAAGTAACAAAATAAACATTAAAAAACAAAAAAAAAAAGAAATTAAATTAAATAAAAATTCAGACTAAAAAAAAGAGACCTGTGCGAGGCCGAAAAGGCTCCCATCTCAGCATAAAGCTGCGATATTTAAAAAATAAATACCGCAACGCTGGTATTCTGATAGGGCCTGTGTGATGCCACGGACATACCCACGGATATCAATTAAAAATCGCAAGGGGAATAAAATAAAATAAAATAAAATAAAATACAAACACTAGAATACTTGAAAAGAAAAAACAAAAACCGACAATAAGGTGTTAAGTTCGACTTTTACGACGATTTAGTAAAAAGCTGTTATTTTGACACTACAAACAGACATTTCAATTTTATTTATTTATATAGATAACTCGAAAACGAGCACCTACATAAATATGTAGAAGGAACGATTATAGGATGATAGGATTATGGAAGGCTTTGAAGGTTGTTTGAAGGTACTTATCATGCGGTGTTGCGGGATTTCCGGGTTGGGAAATTATAGGGCCTTTGGGAGGACGTGTACGCGTATGGCGTTAGTGTTTCTGGGTTATATGTATTTTACACTGTCTTATAGCGGATAGTAGCCAAAACTGAAGCATAGTTTTTAGGTTAATTAGATTCAGATTACGCCAGCAATGCTGTTCTGTAAAATTCACTTGGAACCTCACTGAAGTGAGCGCACACAATTCGAAAGCGAACTCATTTGTTTTTAAAGTCAATCATCGCGGATTCACAACGCGTTTGTTCGAATTTCGAAATGACGTTTAGAGATTATTTGGACATTATGAAGCGAAAAAAAAAAAACATTTTCCTTTACGGCTTATGGATCTAAAGAATAAACAATGTCACAAAGGTTTGACTTGCGGAAAAGTCCACTGGTATTATAAATGGTCCAGTGGCGTTTCGGTCTACAATATTGGGCAATGTTGAAAAGGGTTCGAAAGGTTTTTTAAAGGAATTACTGAGACCTTTAAGGGGAAGCGCCAGGGTAGCTCGCGAAATTCAAATTTTCTTACGTTTTTTGCAATTTGCAAGTCAGATAGTTAATTAAAGTATGATTCGCGACCGTTACAAATATGTATTTATAGAATTATAATCCTTAGAATCATTACTACAACTTCTTAAGTTAGTATTATCCTCAAATGTCAAGATTTCATGAAATAGTAATTCAATAGGATTACTTCGTCTTAAGAGGCTACAGGCCGCGCAGTGGCGCCCTCATCGTTTGTTTGGTTATTTCTTTTGTTTTAGAATGAAAATGCAGAAAATATGCCGGAATAATTGTGCTCCACAAGACTATACGTTATTATTATTACAAATAGTAGCTTTATATTGTTTAGTTTTATTATAATCGTTAAAACGGAAAATGGTGGCCACTTTTTTTTGATAGACAATTTACGTAATAAAAAAAATTTAATGATATTAAATAAAAAAATAAAAAAACCATTACATTTTATTGAACTTGTTTCGTTCGCTCATGTTTGGATGATAGAAAATTGGCAGAATTGAATGCGATTTTATTGTAAGTGCAATTTTATTGTACGTGCAATTTTATTGAACGTGCTGTTTACACCTATACCAGTTTTGAACGGCAAATAACTTATTATCGTGCAACAATATTGTACGTGTTGTTTAGACGGTAGGTACCAGCTAATTGTCTTTCAATCTTATGGTGTGCCACAGGCAATAAACTTGCACCGTATAAATGGGGCTTTAAAGTATTTTTTTCTATAAAATAAACCCAAGGCTTTCTAAAAAACTTCTAAAAAATAAACAAACGAATATCTAAATAAATACTACGTCCCCCATTTGTCAAGATTTGAATAAAAGCAAACCAAGGTTTACTAACTAGAATTATATTATTTAGATCCTCGTATTAACATAGTTTATCCGTTGTGTTGTGGTTTATATTATTTCTTGTGGTCGGAATTAAGTAAGGGGTTTGAACTAGGATTAACGACTTAGAGTGTAGTTTTGTTAAATATTTTGTTTATTTAATTCTAGTTTTTGCTTGCGTGGAAAAAGCTATGTTAGGCAATATGAGTTTTTAAAGAAAGGAGTATTAGTGTGTTAGCTTTTGAATTGTGTGCAGTCACTTGAAGGAGATTTGAAGTGAACTTTACTAAATCGTACCATTCTGGTGGTCAATTCAAATAATGGTTACCCAAAATACAACTGGTTTAAAGGCATTAAAATACCTCCGCTGCGAAACCATAACCAAACCTCAGTAGTTCAATTCAACTGAGTCGCATGATGTTGAATATCATGTGGCTTCGCGGCGGAGGTGTGCTAAAACCCTAAGTGTATGTTTAATGCTGTAACCACTGTAATGTACACTAGGACTCAGAGGTTGATATTAGGAAAGAACAAGTCACACCAAATACGTCGTCTTCACTCCGCGGCGGTCGGTAGGCCAGTGACTAGTCCCAACTCGCCCCGCGACACCGCGCGTGCGCTGCTCGAGACTACAGACTATACACAACTATAAATGTCTATACACTACAACCACTATATGGAATAGCACCACCAGACCTTCGAAGAGCGGTGGTAAGCTCAAGAGAAAGAGCAATGATGGTATCTGACTCACGACACCCTTTGCACGATAACATCCTCGTGTCACAAACAGGGACCATTTTGGTTACCCATTGAAAGGGTTTTCGATAAGGTTTTTTTAAGTTGTTAAACAAAAACCCATACGATGTGGGTAACCCTTTTGAACGGCTTAAACTAAGCCGTTCAAAAGGGTTTCACTTCAACTCTCATAAAAACGATAACAGCGTAACATTCCGACTCGGAGCAATGTAATCTGATCTCTCGATGATGGGCATACTTAGCAAATAGCTAATATGGTAAACCGAACAAAACCCTTATACTATATACTATATCATCTTTACGCTGATGATCTTCAATTGTATACAGCTGCGCGGGTAGAAGGTTTATCGGACGCTATAGCAGATGTAAACCGAGACTTAGATGCTGTCAGAAAGTGGTCTGATAGTTTTGGGATGTCAGTAAACCCGTTAAAGTGTCAGGCCATTATAATTGGAAGCTCGCGCATGTTGAGTAGGGTGACACTTAGCTCTCTTCCTCCTCTTATTTTCAATGGTACCGTCATATCCATTACCCCTAACGTGAAAGATCTCGGTTTGCATCTTGACTCGACACTTAGCTGGCAACGTCAGGTCTCTAGTGTTAGTCAAAGGGTCAATGGTACTCTGCGGTCACTGTATCGTCTGAGAAACTTTTTGCCCGCTAAGACGATAACTATGCTTGTGCAGACTTTGATTTTCCCTATCATCGACTATGGTGACGTGTGCTACTTTGACTTGAATGCGGTTTTGCTCAATAAGCTCGACAGACTGCTCAATAATTGTATCCAGTTCATATTCAGCCTCACAAAATATGACCATGTGTCTCGCTATAGATCTGAGCTCAAATGGATGTCCATTCGTCAAAGAAGAAGTTTACGTGCTTTGACTACGCTTTTCGCCCTTCTCAACTCTCCCACTCCTCCTTCTTATCTTGTGGCTCACTTCCAATATCTATGTTCTTCACACGCTAGGAATCTGCGTTCTTCTAACAATCTTCTCCTACTCTGTCCTTCTCATACTTCTGACTTTGTTCATTCTTCCTTTCATATTCAGTCCATTCTTCTTTGGAATGCGCTTCCTCTTGATATCAGGACGGCCACCAGTCGGTATGCATTTAAGCGGAAATTGCAGAGTTATTTTCTAAACAAATAGTGTAGAGATATTTCAACACCTCTCTTTCTCTTGAATTTGTATATAATATGTATTGTATTATAGGTATATCTTATAGTAAGTGTATGTATGTGTATTATTGGTTTATAACCTATTTATGTGCTTGTATAGTCTATTTATAATTAATTAAGATATATTTTTAGTGTTCTTTTTATAAGTATTCCTCTCATACTGAGCACCTGCCATCTAATCTCTTCACCACCCTTGGTTGACTGGTAGAGAATGCCTAAGGCATTAAGTCCGCCTTTGTACGTTTTATGTGCGAAAAGGTTACCTTAAGGTTACCTTAATGAATGGGTAACCCTCTTACTGGGTTTCAAGCCTAAAACCCATTAAATTTCATATATAATCGGATACAGCTATGTATCCGGATAGACTGAAAGCCGAGCCCAACATAGTTGGGAAAAGGCTAGGCAGATGAGAGACAACATTTAATAAGAATTAATGCATAAAATTTTCAAAATTCAAGTCGCCAGCGACAAACAAATGTCAAAATGTAGGTAAACCCTGTACAATTTTTGACAGATTAAGATTGACATGAGATTGCGAACGTTGTTAAAAATACGGGAATGGCCCCTCTCTGTTATTACAGAGAGGGGCAATTGATTGGATTTTTTTTGCGGTATTCCGCAGTCATCATACAGTCGTCCGACGAGAGCCCGAGCTGTTTACGTAGTTCGCCGAACTTCGTATGCAGCTCGGGCTTCGTCGGACGACTGTGTGATGTCTAGACTAAGGTAATACGATACCCCTTAGTAAGTAGGTACGATTAAAATCGTAAACATACCCAAATAATAAATTCTTTACCGAACTAATTCAACGCAACATCCTAGTCTAATAAACTAAGTCTTAACTTCAAACCGCCATAGAATTTGGATGAAACGCATTAACAACCTCTGCGCAGTTGAGTAACAGATTGTTATGTTCTACAAAATTACAATGCAATATTAAACTTTATATATAAAGGCATAGAGTTCAGTTTTGGGTGGGATTAAGAAACCCAATTTCGAAGATGGGTTTCAGTTTTACGAGTATTATCAGTAGTTGAGGTAATGAATAGACAAAAGCTTGGTTTTATTGGCTAAGCGAGAAATGATATGGCTAGCTACAGTTTATGACCGAGCGAGCGTAGCGAGCGCCTTCGCTCGCTACGCTCGCTCGGTCAAAAACTGTCTGCTTCAAGTCTGACAAAATTTGCTTTCGTCTGTCAGTTTGTTGCTACTCCTCTACAGGGTCCTTATTATGAAGTATTAACGCCATCATGATTCCGTTGCGAAAAAGGGATGGTGATATAGGTCATGTATAGCTCCGTCTCTCTCTAGCACTGGAAAAATGATGGCATTAATTGTGCATAATACGGCCCCTGGTCGTATTTTACAACCGATCTGGACAAAACTTGGTATAAAGGTTTTACGACTTTATTTAATTTTATTGTTGTCGGGGATTTTTGATTGGAGGGGTACGTCCTCCAAAAATGGGCAAAAAGGGGGCTACTGGATATCTCCGCCGTTTGAGATCCGAATTCATTGATTCTTTTTTTATTTGAAAGGTAGTTACTTTAAATTGGTGTCATAAAAATTTGGTGAAGAACTGATGAAAAAAAAAAAATAAAAAAAAAAAGAAATCTGTTTTTTGGGCATGTGTCACGTCGGGGAAACAATTCCATATAACGTCTAATAGTGCAGGGAAATGTCGAAGGAACGAGGCACGCGGCAGATCACCCATGCGATGGACCAACCAGATTAAATCCGCAGTAGGAACCCACATCGCACGACACGAACATACCTATCGAAGTGTTCCCATTACACGAATGCACACATGTTACAGCCGACAGAAAGAAAAAAAAAAAGAAAGAAAGAAAACTTGTTTATTCTGCACAAATAAAACGCACATTAGAAAAAGAGACAGAAACAAACAACACAATGACAATGACAGACAGGGAAGGATGGCGTCGCATCGTGAGTCCACAGCTGTCCGAACTCTTACTGCAACGTGATGACCACGACCGCTCTGTCAAGAGTGTTCCGACAAAGAAGAAGAAGGTCAACCACTTGGTTGCAGGTACCTGTCTTTGGGCAGAGTTGCAACCACTTTATATCAACCTGTAAAGCCTGCTTTACCTGCCTTACTAACCTGTAAAGAAAAACTGGATTCATTAAATTTCGAATACGTTTCAATTTCCTATTATGTTTCACAGCAGATTCAATGTTCACTGGATCAGGTTTTTAGAACTCTTGACGAACTGACTTTTCAGACTATGAATGATAGGCTGAGGAATGATGTGATAAGGCAACGGTAAAAGATGTATTGATAAAATTTAAAAGAGTATGCTTAGATGGTTTGGTCATGTTGAGATGATTAATGAAAGGCGACTAACAAAAGTATTTCCAAGGCAGATGTGAGTGGAAACACCGGGAGGGGACGCCCTAAGAAGACATATAGTGACCTTATTGGTGATGTTCTTCACAAAGGTCAGGTGCAAAGTACTCGCAACCGGCGTGCGTGTATGACCAGATGTATGAACGTAAACGAGCTAAAAGGAGTATGTAAGGTGGCGTTCTGTAGTTTCTGCCTACCCCAAAGACGGCGTGAGTTTATGTATGTATGTACATACATAGATACATATGTATGTATATGTAGCTTTTCAGACTAAACCGTAATGTTTAAACAAGAGTCAACTAGTTAGGAAGATAAATAGAACTTCTTGCAGACATTTCAATGCACTTGCAAAATGGTACGAATCAGTTGAACTAATTAATTCACTGTAGTCTGTTTTTTTTAACAAACGAGTACCAAAAATTTTGACTTCGTTGCTATTGGTCCACGTAATCAAGATAAAGTCCGTTCCACACGAACTAAACGCTGTAGTTACATGTACATTCCGTTGAGTTATCGACTACCTGCGCGTCGCACGTGTTTTAGTTAGTGAACCAGACGATATTGTTTGTGCGTGAGTCATGGCGGACATGTTTCCTGTACAGTAAATTTTAGAAGTATTTAATATGAACGGGCCTTAACAATTTCAAAACAAAACAAAGGCGCTGGCCCCACCCCGACCAATGACCCATCTCACGCTGTCAATATCGGAAATGTGCGAGAGACATAACTTAGTACTCGTTTGTGAAAAAAAACAGACTATAGTAGAACCAAATATCTCAAGGAGTTTGTTGAAGTTTTTGATTGAAATACTTCGAGTTCTATCTCATTATTGGATTGGGACCAAGATTCTTAAAGCTACTGAAGATTCAGAGAGAAACCTCCTAACAATACTTATCAACTCCAGAAATGCAGATTTCTGTATTTTATATCAAGCCTTTGATTAAATTTTCGATTAAACATCCCCCAGACACAGTTAATTGTGTCTGCGGGATGTTCGACCACTACGATTGATCTGGCTGCTTACAAATATTATTGAAATAGTTCCCCGAGTATCATTATATTAAAGAAAATTTTTTACAAAAAAATATAACCGACTTCCAAAAACAACACTACAAAGTGAAAAATAACTTTAATTTCGGAAGTCGGTGTCTAGTTAAATGTATTTTCGTTTTTTGCCACCGACTTCCGAAATTAAAGTTATTTTTCACTTTGTAGTGTTGTTTTTGGAAGTCGGTTAAATTTTTTTGTAAAAAAGTTTTTATTTTTCACTTTTTAGTTGTGGTACCTACCCCACACAAATTCTAATACCACTACCTACAAAACAAACTAGAACATCATCCATATAAAAGTGGGGAAAAAAATACGTATTGTTGAAGCTAACTCAAAAACTACTAGAGCAAAGTTAATCAATTTTATATGGGACCAACTGTGATGTATACCCTCTCGAATAAAACAAAAAAAAACCAAATCGGTCCAGCCATCTACGAGTAATCGGGGAACATACCTACATAAAAAAAAAGGTTCCGATGAATTGAGAACCTCTTCCTTTTTGAAGTCGGTTAAAAATAAGTTTCTAACTGTGTAGTTAAATATCAAAACCCGGTAAGCCAAAAACATATTTCTTTAATTTCCCACTTCTCGCTTGGCCACTCCAAGCGAAAAGTAATGATATTAAGAGAGAGGAAATATTAAGATAGAGGAATGAGATTAAGTTGAGGTGTTTTATTAAACGATCACTCGTTTATTAGAATAGAAATAAATATACATAAGGAGCGAAGTCAATGTAAACAGATTTAGAAATAAATTAAAAGCATATTATTTAGAAACATGTTAACTACTAAGTCTAAATAGTATAAAGTTGTAAATTGTGTATGAAGACTCGCCTGACCCCACAGTCAAATTATTGCCATGGTTTTGTGGGGCGGAGTTTATAAGCTGCTTAAGTAATTATAATTAATAAATAAGTAAAAAACAATAAATAATATTTATACAACGGATTAAGCTCAAAAATCGGATTAAAGTATGGACATACCGTTGTTTGATATAAACTAGCAAAACACACCGGAGTTTGAAAAAAAAATAAAAACCGGCCAAGTGCGTGTCGGACCACGCACAATAAAGGGTTCCGTAGTTGGGATGAATTTATCCCAAGATCAAACTTAACATTGCAGTTGAAAACATGTTCTCCCATACATTCCAACTGTAAATGTAAGTTTGTACTCACAATATTGAGAGGTTTATAATGTTATTTTAAGACCACAGACTTCTTATAGGTTTTCCTGTAATCTAAAGGTAAAGATTTATTTTCCGTATTTTTTAAAAAATTTTAGGCTTAGTAGTTTCGGAGGGAATGGTCAATTTTCGTCTATTTTCTAAAATAACTTTAAAACAATCTATTTTAAAATTATAAAAAAAATATATTTAAGACCCTCGTAGTAAGCCCTTTCACTTGATATATCACACGGTACAGTTTGCAATTATTTTTTTTTAATTTTCTTATTTGCCCCCCAAAAGTGATATATTAGGTCTTTACCTACGAAATTGCCGTTCTGCAGTACTGGCCATTTCAAATCAAAATAATTTTTGTTTGGCTAAGAATTCTAATTTCAAATTAATTTTATTTTAAAGACATGGATTTTTTTTCCAAAAGTCGTCATTTGTTTATTGATTAGTGTTACATTTTCATCGCATTTCAATCTTTTTCGTCATCATGGATACGTTAAAAATTCGAGTAATTATGGAATATGAGTACCGTCGTGGCAGCAATGCGGCACAAGCGGCACGCAACATCAACGACGTTTACGGAGCTAACACTACAAACCAACGCACCACTTGTTATTGGTTTGCTCGCTTCCGTTCTGGAAATTTCGACCTGAAAATGAACCTCGCGGTCGTCCGAAGACTTTGGTCGACAATGACGAATTAAAGGCGATTGTGGAAGCTGATGATACACAATCTACGGCTGAATTAGCAGCAGCTTTCGACGTTAGCGTCAAAACAATATTGGTCCATTTGCGTCAAATTGGCAAGGTAAAAAAGCTTGACAAATGGGTGCCCCACGAACTCAATGATCGCCAGCGCGAAGTACGCGTCGAGACGTGCCTTGCACTGCTCAACAGACACACAAATGAAGGAATTTTGAACCGCATTGTTACCTGCGATAAAAAATGGATTCTGTTTGATAACCGCAAGCGCTCAGCAAGTTGGTTGGATCCTGGTTCAGCACCTAAACAATGCCCTAAACGAAAACTTACGCCGAGAAAAGTGATGGTCATTGTTTGGTGATCTAGCGCCGGTGTGATTCATCACAGCTTCTTACCAAACGGGGTGAGCATTACTTCAGATGTGTACTGTGAAGAACTGAACACAATGATGGAGAAGCTGGCACATCTCCAACCAGCATTGGTCAATCGCTCGTCTCCGCTGCTCCTGCACGACAACGCGTGACCTCATACTGCACAGCAGACTGTCTCCAAGTTGCAAGAACTGGGGTTGGAAGCTCTCCGTCATCCGCCCTACTCACCAGACCTTGCGCCTACAGACTACTACTTTTTCCAGAATTTGGATAACTTCTTGGCGGGAAAAAAATTCAATACCCGAGAACAGTACAAAATGCCTTTGATGAATTTGTTGCCTCCCGTCCAGCTGATTTCTTTAAGAAGGGTATCAATAAACTGCCACTGCGTTGGCAAAGATGCATTGATTGCATGGGTAATACAAATAAAAAATGCATGAAAAAAATTCGTTTACCTAAATTTTTTCATACAAAACGGCAATTTCATAGGTAAACCTAATAAATATAATATTCAAAATTAATTTACTTTACTTTACCCGTCCGTGTTTAGGTAACAGAAATTGATATGTGTACCAAATTTCAACTTAATCGGTCTATTAGATTCGGAGCAAATTGGCTGAGACAGACGGACAGACAGACAGTGACACACGAGTGATCCTATAAGGGTTCCGTTTGTTCCCTTTGAGGTACGCAATCCTAAAAAACAGGAAACAGGGTTATTATTATTATTAAACAAGACTTAGTCACGAGCCCCCATTACTTCACATGTAAGTAACAAAATAATATCATAAATAACTTGCCCCACATCTCTTTGGCTGGTAAATACGAGTACAGAAATAAAGGCATTTTCTTATTACTGTCGAGACTAATAAGTGGCTCTCGGTGAATACATGAATAAGAATGGAGAAGAATATTGAGATGAATAATGAAGAAATACTTAGGTTCTGTCACGCCACGGATGTCGAGTTTTTACAAAGAGTCTATGACAGTCTGTTTTTAAAAGTTTAATAATATTTTAGTCAGCATTTTGAAAAGAGTGTCCGTGGAGTTTCTTGCCCGTTCTCCTCCATAAGAACCTACTACGCTTTGGAATGTGCAACTAGCCTTATCTTTCTGACTGACCGACCCATTGACAATTGAAGTGCCTGTAATTGGTTTATTTTAAATAAATGCTTTGAGTTTGAGTTAGTCTTGTCAGCGAATTATTTTATTACAAGCTGTGTGCTCTATGGTATTTCATATCGGCAAATGTGACCAACTTTCATACAAACTTTTATCTCGTATTTAACCCCTTTAGGGGTTTTTTATTTTAGTACTTCCAGTTATATATTTTTTTTTTATATACAGGGTAAACAGTGGCAATATTTTAAGGGGTCATTATACTCATCATTATGAACAACTTTTACTATGGGACCAAACCTGAAATCGCGAAAAAAAAATCAGCTGTTCAGACATTCATATTCGCATAATTCGTCAAAATGTAGGGAACAGCTGATTTTCTTTCGCGATTTCAGGTTTGGTCCCATAATAAAAGTTTTTCCTAATGATGAGTACAATGACCCCTTAAAATATTGCCACTGTTTACACTTATACCTTGTATTGTACCTACCTAACTATTTAGAAATAAAATTCTATAAATATGTTGAATCTATTTTCTAGGGAGTTTACTCAACGTACGTTACATTAACATAATTAGTTACTGTATGTAATAAAAAACCAATCAATCTGCCTAGCCTTTTCCCAACTATGTTGGGGTCGGCTTCCAGTCTAACCTGATGCAGCTGAATACCAGTATTTTACATAGAGCGACTGCCTATCTGACCTCCACAACCCATTAACTGGGTAATACGATACCCCTTGGTAAGACTGGTTGTCAGACTTTCGGGCTTCTGATGACCCATAACGACTGTCAAAGATCCACGAATGACAGTCGGGACCAACGGCTTCACGTGCTTTCCGAGGCACGGAGGAGTCTCGGTATGTAAAGATGGTCACCCATCCACGGACCAACCCCGGCAAGCGTAGCTTAACCTGATGAATCGACCCGTGCGGCTGTTATTACTTAGCCACGAGCGCCATCTAATAATCTACAGTTATTACTGTAGACACATCAATTATTTATATAAACCGCATGAACTTGCTGAAGGGCAATCGTCTACGTACATAACGATATTCATACTGTTAGAGGTTATATTAATTTATGTACACGCTTATCTATTCAGGCCGAATTCACCCCTAAAACCACAGAACAATGCAGTGGGTTGGCTCCAACGAGCGAGCGTACGACGATCTTAAACAAATGCCGGTCTCGAGTACGCTTGCACTCCCTGTACGTGAAAGCATGTCTACGTGTGCGTGTGTTTTCGCTTGTACGTAATCTATTGTCTCGTATTTTGCCTAGTAGTATCTTATAGACGTTATGTCATCATTATTACCAAGACCTGCCCTGCCATCCAGGCAATGGACAACCTACATTTGTAGAGTACGAGGTTTATGGCAAAAATAATATATTTATGTGAAAAATTACAAATTAACTATTTTCGGACGTCTTTCCTCTACTTGTGATTCTTGGTTAGGTTTTGATTTACTTGCGAGTAACAACATATGTCGCATAAATGGTCGTATTTTGTTATTGCGTTGACTTAGAAGCTTGATTTATATAGCTCCAAAAACCAGAGACCTACGTATTTAATATTAACTTCAGCTTGATGCCTCTACGCGTTCCTGAGAAAAAGGTTCTTGACAGACTGTCAGACAGTCTGACGGAGAATGAAGTGATCCTACAAGGGTTCCGTTTTTTTCTTTTGATGTAGGTATGGAACCCTAAAATAATAAGAACGAGTTTATTGGTAACCTTAGCACTATTTACACTCGACTGGCGTGGTGTATGCTAAGTACACTATTCTCCTCAGTCGTCACTCAATTAACAACTTTGTTGGACAGAATTTAAATCACAAATTAGTTAAGTTTTAGAGGAACCAGCTTTTGAGAATGGCAATTTTAGCAGAATTTCAACCGATGAATAAACCCGATATACATCACACAGTGCTTATATTATCCAACGGGGCTAAACAGAAGTATTGGTATTTATTGGCATTTCGCCAGTTTTATTTTACTAGTTTCTGCCCGCGACTTAGTTCGCATGAAATTTCTTGTCTTGAGCTCGTGGCTAAGTAATAACAGCCGCACGGGTCGATCTATCAGGTTAAGCTGCGCTTGCCGGGGTTGGTCCGCGGATGGGTGACCATCTTTACATACCGAGACTCCTCCGTGCCTCGGAAAGCACGTTAATCCAGTACACCTTTCATGACTATAATTGAACCTAAGAATCGTACCTATATTCGGCAAGCTTGCTGGGGCGGGCAGTGTTACTGGGATTTTAACCGACGAAAAAAATAGGAGGAGGTTCTCAATTCGACAAGTATGTTTTTTTTTATGTATGACCACGCAAAACTTTTTACAGAGTCGTCCAATTTGATTTTTTTTTAATTTTATTTTATACCTCAAACTTTGCTTGGGTAGTTTTTGAGTTAGCTTCAATAATACGTACTTTTTCCCCACTTCTTAACCGACTTCAAAAAGGGGGATGTTCTCAATTCGTCGGAACCTTTTTTTTTTTATGTATATTCCCCGATTACTCGAAGCTGGCTGGACCGATTTGATTTTTTTTTTGTTTTATTCGAGAGGGTATACATCACAGTTGGTCCCATAAAAAATTGATTAACTTTGCTTTGGTAGTTTTTGAGTTAGCTTCAATAATACGTACTTTTTCCCCACTTTTATATGGATGATGTTATAGTTGCTTTTGCAGGTAGTGACATTAGAATTTGTGTGGGGTAGGTACAACAACTAAAAAGTGAAAAATAAAAACTTTTTTACAAAAAAATACAACCGACTTCCAAAAACAACACTACAAAGTGAAAAATAACTTTAATTTCGGAAGTCGGTGTCTGGTTAAATGTATTGTCGTTTTTTGCCACCGACTTCCGAAATTAAAGTTATTTTTCACTTTGTAGTGTTGTTTTTGGAAGTCGGTTGTATTTTTTTGTAAAAAAGTTTTTTCTATCAGGAATTTCTTAGTAGCAGTTCGGAGTCTGGATTTGTGCCCGGTTGACGCCATAAGCTCACCTACTCCTCACATGGGAAGTTGAACGTAACTGGCGAAATATGGGTGTACTATTTATAGCACCTCACACTTGCACCCTTCTACTCATCATCATCATCTGCCTAGCCTTTTCCCAACTATTTTGGGGTCGGCTTCCAGTCTAACCGGATGCAGCTGAATACCAGTATTTTACATGGAGCGACTGCCTATCTGACCTCCATAACCCAGTTACTGGGTAATACGATACCCCTTGGTAAGACTGGTTGTCAGATTTTCGGGCTTCTGACGACCCGTAACGACTGTCAAAGATCCACGAATGACAGCCGGGACCAACGGCTTAACGTGCTTTCCGAGGCACGGAGGAGTCTCGGTATGTAAAGAATGGTCACCCATCCACTGACCAACCCCGGCAAGCGTAGCTTAACCTGATGGATCGACCCGTGCGGCTGTTATTACCTGCACCCTTCTACTATTACTTATAATTATAAAGTACGAACATAACACATTTTGTGTACGAGTAAAACAATTCAGAACACAGAAATTCTCTTGTTTTTAGTGTTCCGTACCTCAAAAGGAAAAAACGAAACCCTTCCCCCATTTCGTTGTCCATTTGTCTGTCTGTCCGTCAGTCTGTCAAGACCTTTTTTCCCAGGAACGCGTGAATGTATCAAGTTGAAATTAATATCAAATAAGTAGGTCTATGGTAACTTGGAGTCCTAAAAAAATCAAGCTTCTAAGTCAACGCAATAAAAAATACGGCCATTTATGCGACTTGTTTTCATACTCGCAAGTAAATCAAAACCTATAGGGTACTTCCCGTTGACCTAGAATAATACATTTTGCCACAGCACAAGAAAAGGAAAAGTCAGAAAATTGTTAATTTGTAATTTTTGCATAATTATGACATTTTTTTTTTTGGATTGCAATGTTAAGTTTGTTTTTGGGGAAAAAAAATATCAACTACTGAACCCTTCATTGTGCGTGGTCCGACACGCACTTGGCCGGTTGTTTCATTTTATATTTCAATAGCTTCCTTCGAGCAAAAAAACGGTTTTAAAAATAAATTCCACATTTTTATGGAAGTTTGAAGTAAAACGAGGTCGAGATTTTAAGAGTAAAGTTTTCAAGGTTTTGATGTTTTTTGTGGGAGAAATATTTTTAATTTAAATCTCTGGTACTTAATAGGCATTTTATTTAAGTGGAAAAATAAAGTAAATCCATTAGGCTAGTCGACCGTGCATTTAAAATAAATACTTAATTCCTCGTGTCGGTGTCGCAGGCAACAACTGGTATATTTTGCTGTTTAGTTAACCGTCTAGCTTTTTAACTAAATGGCGGCCATTAAACTGGCGTCCTCCTGAATGGTATTCAATTATAGGTAAGGTTGGAACTATGACCAACCGCGTGTGAGTCGACCGAGCGAAGCGAGTGGTGCCATGGCAGCGGCTAACGAGCACTACTTCCAATGGCTAGGCGCTCAGCTAAACGACTAATTAAACCAGTTCGCTGCGACATCGGTACAAAGTACTTCTGAAGAAAATATTTATTATATATTTTTTTTTATTTATTTATACGTTTTTTTTAACATTTATTTTTATTTTTTTAACAGTTTTTATTATTATTTCCTTTATTTCATAATAGGTTTTAATTAATTACATATTTAATAATTCTTAATTACAATGTACAAGCTAACACTTAAATATATATAGGTTGGGGAAAAAGTTTCTTCGCATTTTTTAAGAAAATTCAAAACATTTTTTAATATACATTATTTACATTTATCTAAAGTATGTAGGTACCATTTTGTTCGATAACTTTTTGCCATCTTGTAGGTAGGGACATGATCCCATTGCTATAGACATATTGGGACTTCTGATCTAAATACCGCGACAAGTGGTTTTGGCAGTCCTCTCGTGATGTTAACCTGACACTGCCTAAAGAATTCTGAAGAGACCGAAACAGGTGGAAATCTGAAGGTGCAAGGTCAGGACTATACGGCGGATACATTAACACCTCCCAGCCAAACTCTCTTAATTTTTGCTGAGTGGCTAAAGTTGTGTGAGGTCTAGCGTTATCATGATGAAAAACCACACCCCTTCTGTTGATTAATTCCGGCCGCTTTCTCTCAACTTCTTGCTTTAATCTCATCAGTTGTTTGCAGTAGAGTTCAGAATCGATGGTCCTGCCTGGTGGTAACAGCTCATAATGAATAATGCCCTTCCAATCCCACCACACACACAGCATCACCTCGTTGCGAGTTAACCCGGGTTTCGCCACAGTCTGTGAAGCCTGACCGGCCTTTGACCACGACCTTTTTCGCACGTTCTTGTCGTACGTGATCCACATTTCATCACCAGTTATCAGCTTCTTCAAAAATGGTTCGGTTTCATTACGTCGTAATAAAGAATCACAAATGAGTACACGGTTCATTAGGTTTCTTTCAGTGAGCTCGTGAGGTACCCAAATATCGAGCTTTTTTGTGTACCCAGTTTTTTTCAAATGCGCCAAAACCGGTTTGTGGTCAATTTCCAGTTCTTCAGCTACGTCGTAACTACTGATATGCCGATCTTGCTCCACTTTCTCAAAAATGGCATCCATTTTATCCGTAATAGGACGACCAGAGCGACGTGCATCTTTGACATCAAAATTTCCGGATTGAAAACGCTTAAACCAAATTTGTGCTACTCTCACAGACACTGCACAGGGTCTATAAACATCGCAATTTTTTTTCGCGGCTTGCCTTGCATTTTTACCTTTTTTTTAGTAAAATTTTAAAATGTATCGAATTTCTTCATTAGATTCACTCATCTTGACAATACGAAAAACAAATGAAAATCACACATTTTCCTAATTTGAATTTGGAATTATGTTCTTTAAAATTTAAACTTTCAATGATACCAAAACCAGCCAGATACAAATAGTATAGCCAAAGAGATTTTATTTTAAGTTCATACATACTATAATGCGAAAAGACTTTTTCCCCAACCTAATATAATATTATGTACAAGAATTTAATAAAAAATAAAAAGGGGAAGAGCTCATAGGGCATCAAAAATTCGCCCACATCGCTGTCAATGGGAAAAGTGCCCAAAAGGCTGGCAGCATTGCCACGTTGGATGGCAATGCTAATTCTTTGGGCTAAAAATAGGCCAGCCCTCTGGTCCCTATTTCATAATTTTATACATATAAATTACAGTTTTAAATGTTAAAATATTAAAAGTATAAACACATTTCAAAATATAAAAAAAATAGTAGCCCACCGGTATCGGGTCAGGGTTCAAGCTACCGGTGGTCAGGGCTGCTGAGAGAGGAATCTCCTAACATTATTATTATTATTTATTATTTGAAATGTAGTTGTATTGTATTCAATACTACCTAAATTTAAGAAAACCAGAAAACTTCAGTAGCAAGGCTTGTATTAGAAGATCTTTGCTTAGAGGCGGTAACCACTTAAAACATCAAAAAGACTGTTAGTTTGCCACCATAGACTAGGCAATCCTTAGTGTGGACAGCGTTCATAATTATCTGCCTATTTTCCATTAAATAGCTTATTTACCAACTTAAAAATATAAAATTATTATCTAGTTATCTATAATTTTATTATCTTAAGAAAACAATCACTTAAAAACTCATCAGCCCAAAAGTGTTCCAAAAATTCTGTGCGAAATGGGACAGTAAAACAGAATTAAACTTTATAAAATGGCGTCCTTTTTCCGTTAATTGGATTCCAATTACAAACTAATTCGTGCGTGTCAAGCGTGAGTCGGGGCAGGACAGCCGTGTGATGCTGTAAGACCTCATTCTAAACTTCGAATCTGAATCCGCTGAGAGTTTCTTGATTGGCATTCTAAAAACTCATTTGATAATTCAAATTTACACTAGCGCTACCGTTTCGAGCGTGTCAGCGAGTTGAACTAAATTGACCGTAACATTTTGACACATAATGTATGAGATGACGTAAGAAGTGGCATTCAGTAGGAATTCCCCAGTCACTTCGACGCTCACTTCGCACTCGAACTCGATTCAAAGTTTCAAATAAAATAAAAACTTTTTTACATAAAAATACAACCGACTAACAAAAACAACACAAACTGAAAAATAACTTTAATTTCGGAAGTCGGTGTCTAGTTAAATGTATTTTCGTTTTTTGCCACCGACTTCCGAAATTAAAGTTATTTTTCACTTTGTAGTGTTGTTTTTGGAAGTCGGTTCTATTTTTTTGTAAAAAAGTTTTTAATTTTCACTTTTTAGTTGTGTACCTACCCCACACAAATTCTAATACCACTATCTGCAAACAAACTAGAACATCATCCATATAAAAGTGGGGAAAAAATACGTATTATTGAAGCTAACTCAAAAACTACCCAAGCAAAGTTAATCAATTTTATATGGGACCAACTGTGATGTATACCCTCTCGAATAAAACAAAAAAAAAATCCAAATCGGCCCAGCCATCTTCGAGTAATCGGGGAACATACATAAAAAAAAAAGGTTCCGACGAATTGAGAACCTCCTCCTTTTTGAAGTCGGTTAAAAAAGCATCTATTTTACGAGTGAGAGTGAATAGCGATGTGACATGCGAGTTGTTGTCTGAATTTTACAGAATCGACGTACAGCTCTGGGTAGGGCGGTATGAGATGGCACAAGTTTCGATTGTCACAAACATGTTGGATTGTGGTGTGGTGGCAGTTGTGGCGATTTTTATGGATCGGTTTTTAAGGCGGAGATTTCTTGAAAACTGTCAAAAAGAAGGTTTTTTAAAGCAGTGTATCTCATAAACCGTAAATAATTTTGTCAAGTAAAAATAATATATTTTCGTGTCCTTTTCGCATCAGTGATGGAACTCAAAACATAATTAAACATACTTTAATGCACCAAAAAGACTTCAAACAGACTTTTTAATAGTCTTTAAAAGCAGTTTATCCCTAATTTTTGGATATAATGACTATTTGACATTTACTCTGACTGAAAGAAAACGCAATTGGGTTAAATTTCCTCGAAATACCGAAAAAACCTCTACTATTTATATTATTTTCTGTGATTCTAAAATCCTAAGTAATTTCATTGCAACATTGCGTTCAAAATGAGCGTATTATGTTATTAAAAACTCTGGCTGAAAATATTTTTGTAAGGAGCTTAATTTATTTTTAAACAATTTTTATTTGGTTTAGCGCTTTTATTTTGTTTCCAGCGCATTGTTGCGTTCTCTTTTTTTCGCATGTGGAAGTAATTGACTCTGTCACTTTTTTATTTCCGCATAGTTCGCTTTTTAAATATCACCTTAAGGATTTTAACGGACTGATTATGTATTAATATGACTATGGTTTGATGAAAATACTCTTAAGAAAAAACCCACTTTAACATAAATGCACGTTTTTCATACGCGTAGGTACTAAATTACAAATTACTAAAGGTGAATTTAACTAAACTTATAAACCCAGTTTAAGTCTTAACCTTCGAATAAACTTTGAATTTCTGACAGTTATTCCATTAAAAAAATGTCAGGATCGTCAATTTTATTCCACGGATAAAAGATATTCGACTTTGGTCAAATTAGAAAGTTTGATTTTTCTGATCTCAACTTTTAAAAATAAAAACGAACCTATGGTACCTGCATTATCCATAGTTCTATTATCCTGCAAAGTTTCATGACCAAATTTGAAATTTTTCATTGATTATTCTCCATTTACTATAAGGTTTAGAGGTAACTTTGAGATTTTTTTGTATCGAAAAAATTGTATGGAATCGTGAATTCGCAACCTGTGATACCTAGCAGTAGTCCTCATCTTTACTGTATATTAATCACAAAGTGAATACTGCAGAACTGTTGAAACTACAACCATTTATGATAAGACAATTTTCGCAATCTGAGGTAATGCAGGCCTTTAAAGGAACAGGGTTTCAAAACGGTTGTCTATTGTTTGCCCGAAGATTATATGCCATAATCATCATTTTCCCGAATTTCATTTGCCCGAATGTTTCATTTGCCCTAAAAGACATATGACATACTTTTAATTGCCCGAATTTTAGATACCATAATAATATGATACGAATGCCATAAGTATTGTTTGCCTTATTTTTATGTGCCATAACAATTATTAGACATAATATTTAAATGGCATAATATTTAAATGGCATAACAAGTATTAGACAAATATTTAATATAATTATATAGTTTGATTATTAAACTTGTTTTTAATTCTAATACTTACCTACTTATTAGCTTTCTGGCTGTCGATGTCGATGGGTGCGCAATGTTTGGTATAATAAGAATAAACTTATTAATTCTGTGCATGGTTTTTTTTTCTGTGCATGGTTGATGGTGGGCTAGGTCGACGGAGCCCCGCTTCGCGGGGCTGCTGCTTCTGTGTGGTTTATAAAAAAATAACCACGAAGGGGATGGCGGGGTCTATTCGCTCGCTTCGCTCGCTCACACGACCCCGCCATCCCCTTCTAACCTAACCTGTCCGAGTCGGGGTGCCCTAAAGTCCCAATTGCATCCAATTTCTCTTGATATAAACAACCGTTACACACCCGATGTCGATGGCAAATTATGTTATGGCATATCATAATTATGGCATGTGATAATTAGGGCATGTGATAATTAGGGCTTACAATGATTATGACAAATGATGTAATGGTAAGTGACTTTATGGGAAACAATGATTCTGGCACGTGACTAATATGGCAAATGAGAGTAGGGCAAATGAGTATTATGTCGTATGATATTACGGCTGCTGACTATTATGGCAAATGATATTAGGGCAAATAAAATTCGGGTAAACGGCGGTATACCTTTCAAAACCTCCACTTTTTGATACCCTATTCACCCTTTTGATTTAGGTATATCTCAACATAAACACTATTTGTATGTACGAGACAAACATAGTACTAGGTCTAAACTAGAGCTTGTTTATGTAATTCTAATCATGGTCTAGAATTCTAGATAGGATTTATGTGAATGTTTAGTTTGGGACTGAATTATTCGGGATACCTACTGAGATATTTAGACGGGACGATGTTCGCCAATTAGATTTTCTAACTGTCGAATCGGCTCGTGACTAAGTAATAACAGCCGCACGGGTCAATCGAACAGGTTAAGCTACGCTTGCCGCAGTCGGTCTTTGGATAGGTGACCATCTTTACATACCGAGAAAGCACGTTAAGCCGTTGGTCCCGGCTGTTATTCTTGGATCTTTGACAGTCGTTACGGATCGTCAGAAGCCCGAAAGTCTGACAACCAGTCTTACCAAGTGGGTTGTGGAGGTCAGATAGGCAGTCGCCCCATGTAAAAGACTGGTATTCAGCTGCATCCGGTTAGTCTGGAATCTGACCTCAACATAGTTGGGAAAAGGCTAGGCAGATTGATTTTGATTACTATCGAATAAAAATCTATGTCTAGCCAGGACGCCTGTGTCCATCAGTGGACGTGTTTCGGCTGAAATTATGATGATGAATAAAAATTTATAATCGTATGTGTAAGTAAATCGTTATGAAAAAGTGTGTACATATGCCCTTCCTCCTTCCTCTTTCCTCCTTCCTCTTTCCTTATTTATTCATTTTTTTTTCTCCTTGTTTTTATTAAATGGGCGGATATAACAACTTAATAAAAAACTAAAATTCTTTCACTCATTGACAGACAACGGTTGAAATTGTAACAAGAGTTCCTTTTACAAGAAAGGTGACAAAAGAAGGATATTTGAAAATTCGTCCCTAAGAGGGGTCAAATAGGTGATAGGGGGACAAAGGGGTATGGTAGTTCATCATTTTTGCATATCAGAAACTTGATTTAGGCACACAGCATTTCTTTATTAATTATTTGTGTATAAGGTAAAAAACTTCTTTACAAAAAAATACAACTGACTTCCAAAAGCAACACTACAAAGTGAAAAATAACTTTAGTTTCAGAAGTCGGTGTCTAGTTAAATGTATTTTCGTTTTTTGCCACCGACTTCCGAAATCAAAGTTATTTTTCACTTTGTAGTGTTGTTTTTGGAAGTCGGTTGTATTTTTTGTAAAAAAGTTTTTATTTTTCACTTTTTAGTTGTGTACCTACCCCACACAAATTCTAATACCACTACCTGCAAAACAAACTAGAACATCATCCATATAAAAGTGTGGAAAAAATACGTATTATTGAAGCTATCTCAAAAACTACCAAAGCAAAGTTAATCAATTTTATATGGGACCAACTGTGATGTATTAGGTTGGGGAAAAAGTCTTTTCGCATTATAGTATGTATGAACTTAAAATAAAATCTCTTTGGCTATACTATTTGTATCTGGCTGGTTTTGGTATCATTGAAAGTTTAAATTTTAAAGAACATAATTCCAAATTCAGATTAGGAAAATGTGTGATTTTCATTTGTTTTTCGTACTGTCAAGATGAGTGAATCTAATGAAGAAATTCGATACATTTTAAAATTTTACTACAAAAAAGGGTAAAAATGCAACGCAAGTCGCGAAAAAAATTTGCGATGTTTATGGACCCAGTGCAGTGTCTGTGACAGTAGCACAAATTTGGTTTAAGCGTTTTCAATCCGGAAATTTTGATGTCAAAGATGCACGTCGCTCTGGTCGCCCTATTACGGATAAAATGGATGCCATTTTTGAAAAAGTGGAGCCAGATCGGCATATCAGTAGTTACGACGTAGCTGAAGAACTGGAAATTGACCACAAAACAGTTTTGGCGCATTTGAAAAAAACTGGGTACACAAAAAAGCTCGATATTTGGGTACCTCACGAGCTCACTGAAAGGAACCTAATGAGCCGTGTACTCATTTGTGATTCTTTATTACGACGTAATGAAACCGAACCATTTTTGAAGAAGCTGATAACTGGTGATGAAAAGTGGATCAGGTACGACAAGAACGTGCGAAAAATGTCGTGGTCAAAGGCCGGTCAGGCTTCACAGACTGTGGCGAAACTCGGGTTAACTCGCAACAAGGTGATGCTGTGTGTGTGGTGGGATTGGAAGGGCATTATTAATTATGAGCTGTTACCACCAGGCAGGACCATCGATTCTGAACTCTACTGCGAACAACTGATGAGATTAAAGCAAGAAGTTGAGAGAAAGCGGCCGGAATTAATCAACAGAAGGGGTGTGGTTTTTCATTATGATAACGCTAGACCTCACACATCTTTAGCCACTCAGCAAAAATTAAGAGAGTTTGGCTGAGAGGTGTTAATGCATCCGCCGTATAGTCCTGACCTTGCACCTTCAGATTTCCACCTGTTTCGGTCTCTTCAGAATTTTTTAGGCAGTGTCAGGTTAACATCACGAGAGGACTGCCAAAACCACTTGTCGCGGTATTTTGATCAGAAGTCCCAAAATTTCTATAGCAATGGGATCATGCCCCTACCTACAAGATGGCAAAAAGTTATCGAACAAAATGGTACCTACATACTTTAGATAAATGTAAATAATGTATATTAAAAAATGTTTTGAATTTTCTTAAAAAATGCGAAGAAACTTTTTCCCCAACCAATTATACCCTCTCGAATAAAACAAAAAAAAAATTAAAATCGGTCCAGCCACCTCCGAGTAATCGGGGAACATACATAAAAAAAAAATTAAAAAACAATAAGGTTCCGACGAATTGAGAACCTCCTCCTTTTTGAATTCGGTTAAAAAGGTGTCGTAACATTTGGATTTTTTTGGCGCCCGCCGCCCCGGGGTGCCCGGGTAGATTTTTCAAACTGAACGTCGGTCGGTTCGGTCAGCAACAGAAGTCGGCTAACACTGCTACTTTTGGACATCATGTAAATTAACACAAAATGATTCGATAAATGCTTTTTTTCCAATTTAAATTAAATAAGATTAAAAAACTGCAAGTGTTAATTGACTTTTGTTGCTGACTATTTTCTTTATTATATCCTAAATCTGTTTTCAATTCAAGATAAATCTTACATTAATTTAGGATGCAATTCTGAATTAATGTATCGGTAATAAGAATGCAGCTGTGAGTGCAAGAGAGAGTGGATCAAGTGTCACGTGTGACAAGAGAAGACAGATAGAGAATGAAGGATGGCAAAAGATGGCGGATTAATGAGTAACGACTTAAAGATGTGATTATTTTGGTTTCCAATGAATTTATTTCAGTCATCCTTCCTCACATACCTACAAAGTGTGTACTGCCCTTTTTGAAAGTGTGTCACTAATTTATTATGTCTTCCTACATGCACATTTAAAGTTTACTTTACTACTACGCTATCATAGCACACTTGTTGTTCTGAATTTCAATATTGGTAATGGAATCGATCGCCGCAGGGCGCCAATGTTGATTGCTCTTTGAATTTGACGCTAATATTATTGTTGTAATCTTTATTAAGGAGTTATGTAAGGTTATTAACCGACTTCAAAAAGGAGAAGGTTATCAATTCGTCGGAACCTTTTTTTATTTTTATTGTTTTTATGTATGTTCCCCGATTACTCGAAGATGGCTGGACCGATTTGGATTTTTTTTGTTTTATTCGAGAGGGTATACATCACAGTTGGTCCCATATAAAATTGATTAACTTTGCTTTGGTAGTTTTTGAGTTAGCTTCAATAATACGTATTTTTTCCCCACTTTTATATGGACGATGTTCTAGTTTGCTTTGCAGGTAGTGGTATTAGAATTTGTGTGGGGTAGGTACACAACTAAAAAGTGAAAAATAAAAACTTTTTTACAAAAAAATACAACCGACTTCCAAAAACAACACTACAAAGTGAAAAATAACTTTAATTTCGGAAGTCGGTGGCAAAAAACGAAAATACATTTAACTAGACACCGACTTCCGAAATTAAAGTTATTTTTAAACCCAATAATTAATATTAAAGCTGGACACAGGTTCTCCTGTGTCCAGCTTTAATATTGATTATTTTTAGGGTTCCTTATTCCAAAAGGAAAAAATGGAACCCGAAGAGGATCACTTCGTAGTCCATCTGTCTGTCTGTCAGTATGTCAAGACCCTTTTTCTCAGAAACGCGTGGAGGTATCAAGTTGATATTAATATCAAACGCGTAGGTCTGTGGTCCCTTAGGGCTCTAAAAAATCAAGCTTATTATGTCAATGCAATAAAAAAATACGGCCATTTTTATACGACATATTTTGATACTCGCAAGTAAATCAAAACCTATAGGGTACTTCCCGTTGACCTAGAATCATGAAATTCGGCAAGAAGCAAGATCTCATAGCACAAGTAAAGGAAAAAGTCCGAAAATCGTTAATTTGTAATTTTATTACATAATAATTTTTTTTAGGATTACAAACTTAAATTTTCTGTTGTAGAATTGACCGTGACGTATATCAATGTATGGGGAGAACATATTTTTCAACAACAATGTTAAGTTTGTTTTCGGGATAAATTCATCTTAGCTACGGAACTTAGCCGGTTTTTTTTGTATGTACGTAGATACAAAGTGTCGGTTTCTTTTATTTTCTCTTGTGCCCGTTTTACAGTTGGTTTTACAAACTGGGCGCCTTCTACTATATTATTGCATTATGCGCAAAGTCTGTTACTGAACTTAACATTGTGTTCGCTGGCTATTTAGATGCCCATTGCTGATTTAAACTTCCTATTTGTTACATTTAACTTATACTTCACTTCTGGCCTATAATTGCACACTTCTTGTTCTGAAGTTCAATACTAGAACTTAATGGAGTCGGTCGCCACAGGGCGCCAGCGTTGATTGCTTTTAATAACCGACGCTAATATTATTGTTGAAACCATAATTAAGGAGTAATGTAAGATTATTGTTATAACGTGTGTCTATCTTTAATATTGTTTATTTTCTGTACGTAGGGCTCTATGCAAAGTGTCGGTTTATTTCGTTTTTTCTGGCGCCCGTTTTACAGAGTTGATTTACAAACTGGGCGCCTCGGCGATGTCTGTAACTGTACTTAACATTGTGTCCGCTGGCTATTTTGATGTCCGTTGCTAATTAAACTTCCTATTGGTTTGCACATTTAACTTATTATTAATTCACTTCTCGCCTATGGCACCATTCTTGTTCTGAAGTTCAATATTGGTAATGGAGTCGGTCGTCGCAGGGCGCCAGCGTTGATTGCTCTTAATAACTTTGACGCTAATATTATGATTGAAATTGTATGGGTTTCTGTGTAGATGTTTATGAGAATCGATAAGGATGTAGGTAATATTTGAACGTGTAAACAGATTTGTTTACATTTAGTTAGAGAATCGCTATCTTTTACTAACAAGCAGCATGAGAAAAGGACGGCTATAGCTATGAACTAACTTGATTTGTCAAACTAGTGTACGCCTTGTGCTTCATAGTGTTTTTAGTCGACATGTTTTTACGTGTTTTTGTCGTGTTGTTGCTCTTATTTTCGTCCGTCTCTTTCTTGTTACATTAGAGAGAAAAAGTTAGCAATAGCCTAAATTAAGTTTAGTTTGTGCACAACAGAATCGGCACCAATGTCTATCAAAACATCGACTGACTTTTATCTGAAACCACAGACTAATACAGGTGGGACACTCCGTAAAATCATTTAAATAAAAGCGACTCTTGCTACGACACAATAAAGTGCAATTCAGTTCACACAACGGTTCATTACCTACAGTTATATTCACCTAGAAGTTAAATATAAATAAAATAAATATGTTTGGACATATCACACAACGCCATCTAGCCCCAAGCTAAGCAACCTAATGCTTGTGTTATGGTAACGAGATGGCTGATAAACTACTTATATAAATTTTTTTTTTTTGTAAATACATACATATTATAGATAGAAAAACACCCAGACTCGGAACAAATACTTGTAGGTCGTACAAATATTTGTTCCGTGCGGGAATCGAACCCGCGACATGCTGCGCAGCAGTCAATCGCTCAACCACTGCGCCAACCGTGTCGTCAAAGTCAAGTTGCCTTCTTTCTATCGCGTAACTCTTATACCATCTGACTCGTTAGGGTTGTCTTCTTGTACGACGCGGCGCGTGAGTGAGTATCGAACTAACGTGCGAGCCGCCCGGTGCGCGGCAGCCCACACTGAATTGACCCAGTGAGATGAGCCCGCCACGTACTTGTAGCTTCATACCTAAACTGCGGAGTGTCCCATCTGTATTCATCTGTGCTCAAACACTCTATACATCCTCTTACTCACATACACTCTCAGATTCTTGTGTACACCACACAAACACACGCATTGTTGCCTTTTTCTTTGTATAACGTTTATTAATTTAGAGTTTAGTTTTATTTTTACCATTTTGTTTTCAACTGCAGTTATAGATAATCCTAGTCGAAGAGCGGAGGCTCCTAACACAAGTGACAAGCAGATCTCCAAAATATGTATGACAAAGCAATTTGTAATTGCAATAAATATTTTTATTTTTTTTTACTGAAATGTTGTGCAATATTTTTGTTATTTTTCCCAAATATGTTGGGGTCGGCTTTCAGTCTCAGAACTGGATGTAGCTAAATGCAAGTATTTTACATCGAGCGACTGCCTATCTCACCTCAACAACCCAGTTGCTGGGTAACCCTTGGTAAGACTGGTGGTTGATGAGCTTACGGGTTCCTGGCATCAATATAGGGTGCACAAGTGGCTATAGCCAACCACGCCTCCTCAATCATGGTAGGCGAAGGTAGCCTTTGCCTAGCCCTTCGGAAAACACTTTCAACTTATTATTATGCTTTAAAACTATTTCTAATACCACATTTAAATTGCTCCCAAGAGGCGTATTTCCAATAGCTACTCCGAACAATAAAGTTTGTATTACGTAAGGCGGTAATACAGTAGTGTACCCAACGCGTGCACTCTGGTTGGCCTTAATATAATTTGCAAGTTCGCCGTCCTGGATCAGCGATACAAATGTGTTTATTAATTAAATTAGAACGCGGAGAGAAGTCAATTAAGTTTAATATATAATAGTGCACTATGTTAGAGGTGGTTGATATAATAATATTACATTGCCACGCTGAAAAATAATCGAATGTAGTTACTGTGGCTGAAATCAGCTATAAAGCGTCATCATCATCATCCACAAAAATACATAAAAATGTTGAAGTGTGTGTGTGTATGTGTTGTGTGGGTGTGTGTGTGTGTGTGTGTTGTTGTTGGGTTTTTTGGACAACCCAAAATTTAAGTTAAGTCTCTATAGGGGCTGTAACTTGCTGTAACTTGTCATCTGAATTTATAAATTTTATAAAAAGAGTTGTATTGATGATTTTATTTGTTTATTTATTTTATTATATATGTATACAGAAATATACATAGAGATACATCATAAAGAAATTTCTTCCAGCAGATCTGCTTAAATGATTATAATTCCGTAAATACATATTCGCTTTAACCTAAAAGCCACCTTTCACATAAAATAAGAAAACCGGTACATTTGTGAACAACTACCTGTCAAATATGTTAACCGAAAGTTATCTAGAGGCGGTGAAACAAGCCGTTAAATTATGTTCTTGCTTGTCTCATCAGCATCTCAAGAGACAATACTTCAGGGGAAGCTCTTATTAGAAGCGCCCCTACAGTGTCTGAGTGTGTAAACTAATTAGAAGGCATAGGCATACCCTTAAATAACTTTTTCGTACAAGAAAAAGAACATGATTAAAAAAGTTTTGGTTTGGTGAACTTTTTTATCTGTTTGCTGTTAATTCTTTTTAGGTCAAACTATTGCTCGTAGCGCAAAAAGTAAATCCTCAAAGTAATTACTGTATTTTAAGAAGTTTCACATACACACACACACTCACACACACACACACACACACACACACACACACATTATACTTGTTTAAACTCACGCCGTCTTCCAATGGGGGTAGGCAGAAACTACAGAACGCCACCTGCTACGATCCTTACATATTCCTTTTGCCTCGTTTACGTTCATGCATCTGGTCACACACGCACGCCGGTTGCGAGTACTACACACCTGACCTTTCTGAAGAACATTATTGGTGATGTTCACTCACCAGGTCACTATAATATGTCTTCCTAGGGCGAGACCTTTTGTTAGTCGCCTTTCATTTATTCTTTCAATATAATCAAACCATCTAACCGTGTCCGTGGAGTTTCTTGCCCGTTCTTCTCCATAGAGATCTACGTTTTGGAATGGGCCACTAGCTTCAACTTTCTGACTAACTAACCGACTCTTTTACAATTCAAAAGTGCTTGTAATTGGTTTAATTGAAATAGATGCTTTGAGTTTGAGTTTTGTGGTCAAAATATGGGCCAGTCAGCAAGGTAGTAACAGGGCTGACTACCCAGGATACATTTATGAATCTCCACTCATCATCTGCCTAGTCTTTTCCCAAACTATGTTGGAGTCGGCTTCCAGTATAACTAGTTGCAACTGAATATCAGTATTTTACATGGAGCGACTGCCTATATGAACTCCACAACCTAGTTACTGGATAACTCATACACCCGTAACGACTGTCAAAGATCTACAAATGACTGCCAGGAACTACGGGCCCATGGAGATGATAACCTACTTTAATGATTTTATACGGAAGATCACGTCTGAACGAGTAGTATTAATGATTTGGAAAAAATATGTGTTATTAGAGCATTTCTTAAATAATATAATTTGTGAATGTTTTAGACTATGTTTTTATTACATAGTGTAATTAATTTATTTGCCTCTAGTGTGGGACGCAACGTGCGTCGATACTCTTGCGCCATCCCATCTTCCTGGCTCGGCGTGCTGTGCTGGCACTGCTGCTGCGGCTGCGGAAACCTCAAGCGGCGAAAGTATAATAACCTTATCGGTGATTATATTTTCGAGCCGTTTGGGGTTGAAACCCTTGGGCCGTGGGGTCCGAGTGCTCATGGTTTATTCAACGAAATCTCCAAGCGGCTGGTTGACACTTCCCATGACCCAAGGGCTGGCTTTTACCTTGGCCAGAAGCTTAGCATTGACATACAACGTGGCAATGCCGCCAGTCTCTTGCATGGGTACTTTACCAGTCGACAACGTTGCGGAGGAATTTTTCAATGCCATATTTTAGTTTTTTAATAGTTTTAGTTATGTTAGGATATAATTTTGTTATTTTTAGGTTATGTGTATATTACATTTAAATAAAATTGTTTTAGAAAGTAAATAAAAAGGTTTATACGTCTAACGCGGATAAATATTTGAAAATCACGTAAAAACTATCAAGCGTTTAATGAAACCTTCACCATTTATCTTTTAATATATTATGTGGTTTATTAATATATCTATTATAAGTGTTATAAATTAACCGCTCACACGAGCGCGGTGTGAATCGGGTCCGTGGAGTCATTTTACCTAATATTGTACGTGGTATGAGTTCTATACAAAGAAAATATTTTTTTATTATTAACGTTGTTCCATCACTAGTACTAATATCGAATTCTAACTAGTTTTTTAAGCGGGCGTATCTGCCCCTGTGAGCGGTTAATAATGCGTCTAATTAGAGACAGTGCTCCTTGATGGGCGAGTCCTATTACTGGGTGGACGTACGACGCGTTGCGTGAGCTCAGCACAGAACACGCAAGCTAACCACTCAAGGCGGTTGGCATATGTATATAGGGTGCAGTCACCCTAATTAGTGACCGATACTTAAACACATGATTATACTCATGTTAACAAACAACTTTTACAATGGGAACAAACCTGAAATCGCGAAAAAAAAAATCAGCTGCTCCCAACATTTTGACGAGTTATGCGAATATGGGACAGGCATGGGACAGCTGATTTTTTTTTTCGCGATTTCAGGTTTGGTCCCATAGTAAAAGTTGTTTGTTATTATGAGCACAATTATGTGTTTAAGTATCGGCCACTAATTACGAGTCACTCTATTTAAGCGTCTTAACGTGCTTTTGTTTTATAAATTGTTATTTTATTTTGTTGTCCTTTGCGTCATGTTTACCGCAAATAAACGTATTTTCTTTCTTTCTTTCTTCTTTCTTCTTTTCGAGACAAGAAGTAGGTCAATTAATAGGAAGGCATTGTACACACTTCAGTTTAATAATGACGATATAAATTACCTCACATATGCCTGACGTCATTTCAGCTGAAAACTATTCAGATTGAAATAATGAATATTTCATGAAATCTTGAGCGGCGTGTAGCGTTCCTGGTATTTGGAACAATTTACATAATTCCGATGGGAACGATTTCGTTATGTTCATATCTTTAGGTACACTCGCGAGCAAAAATATGTACCGACTTCGGGGAATTCAAATGAGATTTCATATGGTGTTTTGCAGGAAGAATTTTATGCCACAAACGATAATTAATGTTGTGTAGTAGCTCGTGGCTAAGTAATAACAGCCGCACGGGTCAATCCATCAGGTTAAGCTACGCTTGCCGGGGATGGTCCGTGGATGGGTGACCATTTTTACATACCGAGACTCTTCCGTGCCTCGGAAAGCACGTTAAGCTGTTGGTCCCGGCTGTCATTCGTGGATCTTTGACAGTCGTTACGGGTCGACAGAAGCCCGAATGTCTGACAATCAGTCTTACCAAGGGGTACCGTATTACCCAGTTAATGGGTTGTGGAGGTCAGATAGGCAGTCACTCCATGTAAAATAATGGTATTCAGCTGCATCCGGTTAGACTGGAAGCCGACCCCAACATAGTTGGGAAAAGGCTGGGCAGATTGATTAGGTAGCACACAAGTTCGCAAAAAAATCTGCGTCTTTTTTATGGAATGCTTGTTTGTTTTTTTATGGTGTTCAGTGGAATATGTTTATACAAATGTACATAGGTGGATTTAATGCCACGAATGTGTGAGTGTGTGTGTGTGTGCTGGCATCTATAGGACCCGGATATAAAAAAAAGATAAGAGGAGTGCAAAGAGGAGTGTTACTAACATAGTCTTAAGCCAATTTTATTAAAACAAGTTTTGTTTATATTCAAATATGTATATTTAGGTTTAATGTCTTTGGGCGAGTGTCGCCTGAAATAAATTGTTTATTTATTTATTTATAAATCATCTTTTTCAACATGAAACCAGTGTATTGTAACAAGTCAATAATTAATAATTTGCAAAATTTTTTTGCAACATTGTGCAATTTTTTATCTTTTGTGTAGTCTGATATTTTTGCTTTGAATTTTCCTTAGTGTGTACATATTTTTGCTCGTGACTGTACTGGTTTGGGGATAGGCACAGGTGTAAGCTTATGGCGTGTCAGATTTCCACAGCATCCAATATTATATTTATTATATGTATTACAGGGTAACCAACCCTGTGAATGCAAATAATGATTGTGGGCGAATTAAAATGTATTTGATTGTAGTTATAATAATAGGTCTTTACCTATGAAATTGCCGTTTTGTATGAAAAAATTTAAACGAATTTTTTTCATGCATTTTTTATTTGTGTTAATCGAAGTAATCACCCATGCAATCAATGCATCTTTGCCAACGCAGTGGCAGTTTATTGATGCCCTTCTTAAAGAAATCAGCTGGACGGGAGGCAACAAATTCTTCAAAGGCATTTTGTACTGCCTCTCGGGTATTGAATTTGAAAATGAATGTAAACATTTTTTATATATTTTACGAATCATTTCCGTGGAGGAGATCGTGGCTAAGTAATAACAGCCGCACGGGTCGATCCATTAGGTTAAGCTACGCTTGCCGGGGTCGGTCAGTAGATGGGTCATCTTTACATACCGAGACTCCTCCGTGCCTCGGAAAGCACGTTAAGCCGTTGGTCTCGGCTGTCATTCGTGGATCATTGACAGTCGTTACGGGTCGTCAGAAGCTCGAAAGATTGACAACCAGTCTTACTAAGGGGTATCGTATTACCCAGTTAATGGGTTGTGGAGGACAGATAGGCAGTCACTCCATGTTAAATACTGGTATTCAGCTGCATCCGGTTAGACTGGAAGCCGACCCCAACATAGTTGGGAAAAGGCTAGGCAGATTGATTTACGAATCATTTCCGACATAGAATGGATCACTGTACTCCATGACCGTTTCGCAACACAATATTGCTATTCTGAAAAGTTCACTTGGAACTTCACTCAAGCGAGCGCACACAATTCGAAAGCGAACTCATTTGTTTTTAAAGTAAATCATCGCGGATTCACAACGAGACACCGTTCGAATTTCGAAGTGATGTTTAGAGAATGACACTACAGGTCTAGAACTATGAAAAATAGCACAATGTATGAGCTATCTAACCGCGATTTTCCCTCCCAGAGGAAATTACATAAGTAGCGCATACCCACATGGAACGTCGCTTATTTTCCTTCAACACTCGAGATTTAGATTATCTTTAAATTGAATCTGCCATCGATAATGAAAATAGATTACTTTGTGCAAGGACATGTAAGGAAAATAGTTTTGTTTGAGTTATATCCGAACCTTTTTGGTGTAGAGGGTTAGTGCGGATTGGAATATGTACTAGATGTGTCTCTTGGATTATCTTGCTCGAAAGTTTCTAGTTTATGGAATTTTTAAGTTATCAAGACTTATGGTAGCATATCGCCATCAGGAACAGGGTCCAAGTTGCCGGTGGTCGGGGCTCTAGACAGCGGAACTTCCTCACTATGCGTGTCGTGTCCAGGTACCGCTTTCTGGATCAAGCCCTTGATCCAGCCGCGCAATGAGAGCCTCTTAATGAGGTGTTGGTTGAGGCTCTCCGCTATTAGGCCATTAACCGTAACGATTATCGGAACAATGATTGCACAGTCCACGTCCCACATGTTGACAACCTCGTGTGCTAAGTCAAGATACTTGATTTCTTAATCTTTCTCAGCTTTCACGAGATTCTCGTCATGAGGGACAGCGATATCGACAATCATGGCACATCACCCTGGTCGATCTATTATCACAATATCAGGCTTATTGGCTATGTATACTATCTCCCATACCAAGAATTTAACAACCATTTCGGAAATACAGTTTTTGAGATCACTTTAGAGTTTCCGACATAGAACAATTTCTTAATATTGCTACAAGATATCTATCTATATAAATAAAAAGAGAAGTCCTGACTGACTGACTGATTGACTGACTCATCAACGCCAAGCCCAAACCCTTGGACCTAGAAAGCTGAAATTTTGCACAGAGGTTCTCTTTATAATATAGACAAGGAATAAGGTAGGAATTCCCGGTAGTACGTTCCTATGGGATATTTTCCGACAACCACGCGGGCGAAGCCGCTGGCAAAAGCTAGTTATTTATAAAGAAGAAGAACATTATAAATGCGAAAGTTTGGATGGATGGATGTTTGTTGTTCAATCACGCTGGAACGGCTGAACGGGTCAGGATGAAATTTGGCACAGAGATAAGTAGACTATAGTCTGGAATAGTACATAAGCTACTTTTTATCCCGTGGGATAATTTCCGACATCCACGCGGGCGGAGCAGCTGGCAAGAGCTAGTCAGTATTATTTATTTATTTATTTATTGCATATTATAAGCCATGCTTTTAAAAATAATCGGACCAAGAGATAAATTAGACAAACCACAGCAACAAACATGGTCGTAGGGCCCCAGCAGATTCCCAGAGGGTCATGGCCATCCGGCTAGTCCGGGGATACCGCACGGTCTCCTGTGAGGCGGCGAGCCTCCTTGCCGGATTACCGCCATGGGATCTGGAGGCAAAAGTCCTCGCGCACGTGTGGGAGTGGCGCGAGGAGGCGAAACGCCGGGGCGTAACTCCGCTGCCGCGAGAAATCACGGTACAGCGGACAGAGCTCCGGCGGGATCTCATGGCGACATGGAGAGTGCGATTGTCGCAACCCAGCGCTGGGCACGCCACAATTGCGGCGATAAGTCCCCTCTTTGAGGAGTGGTTGGAGAGGCGCCACGGCGTCCTCACCTTCCGCCTGACGCAGGTCCTCACCGGACACGGTTGTTTCGGGAGGTTCCTGTTTCGGATAGGGCGGGAGGAAACGCCCGGGTGTCACCATTATGTGGATCGCCTGGAGAACACGGTGAAGCATACAGTGGAGGTCTGCCCGGCTTGGGCGGAGCACCGCCGTGTTCTCACGGAGGCGATCGGTGGCGGCGATCTTTCGCGACCAAACCTGGTCCAGGTCATGGTGCGGAGCGAGAGTGCATGAGAGGCCGTCACCTCCTTCTGCGAAGCAGTAATGCTCGCGAAGGAGGAGGCGGAACGCGTGAGGGAGAGGCAACAGCCGCGCCCTCGCGCCCCTAGCTGCCGCAGGAGACGCCCTGGGCGGCTGGAATCTATCGCCGATTCCCGACCACCGTAGGCGCGGGCTTGCGGACGACGAGTAATGGGCAGCTCACCGTCCGGTAAGGACCAGGCCCGGGTCGACGGCGCGTTGTGTGCCACGCGCGCCTCAAAGAGATGTCAGCAATGACGGGGTCCAATAGGGCCGATACCGCCGGGGTCGCGGGTAGTTCGAAAGAGATACCGTGGCCCTGGCACGGGCAACTGAAGGAACACAGAAGTCATTTGATGATTTCCCATCCACAAAAAAAAAAAAAAAAATGGCCCCAGCATGCAGCAGATGATTTGCGATTCAAGCCAGACATAATCTTTGTATGCGAGTTGGTATCACTATTGTAGGTAAATCTAAGTTGCGGAAGAGTGGAGTGTCCTAATACTGGCATTTACTTGCTTAAAAGGTTTTGTTTTTTTTTATTATATCTTTTTTTTTAATTTGACATTGAACTATTTTTAACCGACTTCCAAAAAAGAGGTTACTCAATTCGACCGTATTTATGTATATATTTTTTATGTGTGTTCGCGGATAACTTCATCGTTTATGAAACGATTTTTTTTTTTTTTGTTGGAAAGGAGATATCCCCAGGGTGGTACCATGATAAGGAAACTAGGATCTGATGATGGCATCCCAGAGAAATCGAGGAAAACCTTTAAATTTTATAGGCACACCAATAGCGATTTTGGTATTTTTTGTAGTAACTCGGGCATTTGCTCCTGGAAAGCACCATTTAGTGAAGCGGAACTGATGAGGAAGACCAGAGATGGCCATCGGAACTACTCAATAATACGTATTTCACGGGTTGCGATTCGATTATTGCTAAGCAATTTATGCTCGTCAATACTTATGTTGAAATGGAGCTGATGGTGACTTCACCATCAGTTACAGTTTTCCTGGTTCCTTACTGGGAGAACTCCTCAATAATTAACGTCCTTGTATCGGGAAAAGCAATATTTTGTAAAAGGTGATGAGCAGTTGACATTAAGCTATTGTAACTTAGATAAATTACAGACTAACTCCCTAAAAAGTGAAAAATAAAAAAAAAAAATACAAAAAAGAACAACCGACTTCCAATAAAATACTACAAAGTGAAAAATAACTTTAATTTCGGAAGTCGGTGGCAAAAAGCTAAAATATAGATCCAAACACATCGACTTCCGAAACTAAAGTTATTTTTCGCTTTGTAGTATGTATATTTTTGGAAGTCGGTTGGTTTTTTTTTGTAAAAAAGTTTTTATTCAACTACATCCGGTTAGACTGGAAGCCGACACCTACATAGTTGGGAAAAGGCTAGGCAGTTTGATTGATTGAACTATTTTACTTGGCTAATTGCTCACGAGTTCGGTGTGAATCGGGTCCGAGTAATTTTACCTAATATTGTACGTAGTATGAGTTCTATACCAAGAAAATATTTTTTTATTATTACTTAATAGTGATGGAACAACGTTAATAATAAAAAAATATTTTCTTGG
This sequence comes from Cosmia pyralina, assembly GCA_946251885.1. Taxonomy (NCBI): domain Eukaryota; kingdom Metazoa; phylum Arthropoda; class Insecta; order Lepidoptera; family Noctuidae; genus Cosmia; species Cosmia pyralina. The sequence goes on along the minus strand of OX276371.1, from coordinate 8,837,494 downwards.
TATAGAACTCATACTACGTACAATATTAGGTAAAATTACTTCACACCGAACTCGTGTGAGGGGTTATGTGTTTTAGTTGACATTGAATAATATAATTTTTTATATGAGTTATATTGTTAACTTTTAAATTGTAATTGTACGTGTATTTGTGTGTTTTTTATTTTTATTTTTTTATTTTTATTATGTAGAATTATTTCAAACACAATGTTAATTTTTCATGAATAACTTGAACACACAGCTACAAAGCTTGTTATAGAAATAAACTATTATTGTTTGTAAGTCGCTTTTCAGAAGGAAATATTTCTTGTTATATTTTTAGATCAGTTTTTGTTCAAGCCCTAGTAGCATTATTTTTCCTTTTTATGACGCTCAAGTTAAAAGATGAGTCTGCCTCAAAGTATACAACTTTTACGAGACAGAAATCCCTCTGGATGTTGCATTAATAACATTTTATGTTTTTTGTTTCAGGTACATAACAAAACAGCCTTCCTGTTTTCACTTGGGAGCTACCTACTACTACTACGAAGTGCTTATTTATATTGTGATTGAACATAATAACGTCTGGCGCATACTTGGGGTGCGTAAGGAAAAAATGTTAACGTATAGCGGATGATTTTTTTTTACCGTGAAAAAAGTAGGGTAGGTATAATAGGTGAACGGTAAAAACTTATAGGCCTACCTAGTTTTTTTTTTAATATATTAGCCACAAAATTTAAGTATCAATAGATACTATAAATTCGAAATAAACTTTTCATACAAGAACAATAGAAATAGAAATTTTGAAAAAAATTTATAAAAAATTAAATATTTTTATTTCAGATATATTTGGCCCATAATATTGTTAGTTGGTGGTACGATTTAAAAACCTATGTTACATTTAAAAAATAATTAATTTAAGTAAAAAAAAAATCGATAAAAAAAACCTTAAAAAATTTCTCAATTCAAATCAGCACCCTGCATACCTAATATTTACATTTTTTTCCTTTTTAATAAATATCCTTTTATAGAATCACTTTTATAAGAGAGCTGGAGTTAGGAGGCTCTAATAGAATAGAATAGAATAGAATTTCTTTATTTCAGACATACAAGAAAAAAAAAATCTTTATTGTCGCCAGTTAATACATTCATCTTAGAGTAATCTAACATATGCATCGTATTTATGTATTCTACAAAAGGTCCTGTTACTGATTCCCAAACTAAGCTTAAGCTTGTAATATATTTTGGAAAACAGTACAGCCGCAGAAAGTATCACATAATAAAATACGAATAAATAATACAATATCCATATAGTGTTAGTAAAATACAAAGAAATAACTTATTGCCTAGTGTACAATCGGAGAGCCAAGGCTCTCGGCTACAGTTTTCAGGATGCTTTTCCAACTGCTCCTCACTCTCCTCAGTAGCGACGCAGTTCTTTCGCGTATAATTGCATAAAAGCCGTCGGTACGGGCTTGCGCAAACATTTCCGGCGCGCTACAGTAACGAGGCAGCCTCAACAACATCCTGAATCTAATGAATGGAGTTGAAATATCCGAATGATGCGAGTGTGTAATAATTTTTTTAATTAATTACCTACTTTAAGAGGTGCTTTGGACCATCGAACTGAATAACTTTTACTATAGAACCAACTTTGAAATCGTAAATAAAACAGCTGCCCCATACAGTTTAGAACAGTAGGTATTAAACTTTAGTACCTATGGAGCAGTTTGAATTTCGAACAAACATGTTTTGCAGTAGTAGAGGACGCCGATATTCTGTAAACATCACTTCGATATTCGAACGGTGTCTCGTTGTGAATCCGCGATGGTTTACTTTAAAAACAAATGAGTTTGCTTTCCAATTGTGCTCACTTGAGTGAGAGCAGTGGTGGCCCAGTGGTAACGGCCCCGACTTACGAGTTGTAGGTCGTGTGTTCGAACCCAGGCAGGCGCTTTACTTTGTGTAAATAATTTCATCACCACTGCTCTCAAAACGGTGAAGGAAAACATCGTGAGGAAACCAGCATGTCCTAGAACCAAAAATTCGAAGACATGTGACATCTACCAACCCACACTGGGCCCGCGTGGTGGATTGCAGCCCACTCCCTCTCACAGAAAGAGGAGGCCTGTGTCCCAGCAGTGGGAACGCTATAGGCTGATTATGACTTGAGTGAGGTTCCCAGTGAATTTTACATAATAGCACCACAGATTTGGATTGATGGTAACCGTTCCTAGAGCTATTATTTTAGGAAAGAAAGCAATTATCTTGATGTTTGTTCTCCCTTAAATGCAAGTCTTCAATTTTGGTAAAATCAACAAGATATGATGCTATGCGGGTAGTTTTGATATCTGCTCGTTTACTTTGAGAATGAACTATTGTTTATGGAATACTTAACTTTAGCCCGCGACTTCGCTTGCAATTTAGAATTTGACAATCAATTCGGGTTGTACTCTGCTTGTAATAATATAATTTAATCATGATTCGAAAGACAGGTGGCGCCATCTATTATCATAAGAAGGTTATTGTTGTTTTCCTCGGGAATAGTACTTTTTTTCGGGATGAAAGGTACTCCTATGTTTGTTTCTGTACACCTGACAACGTATGTGCAAAATTTCAGGATGATCGGTTCAGTGGTTTAGGCGGGAAAAGGTAACAAACAAACTTCCTTTTGCATTTATAATATTAGCTAGAATTAGGAAATTTTGCATATAATATTAATTAGGATTATAGTTATGAGATTTCGCTGAAAAAACCTTTTAGACCTACTTTTGATATTGTGTTATTGTCACCACTCCTTTACTTAAAACTTACTCGGCGTTATACAAAACAAGGTTTATTTTAAGACCCTGATTGAAAGCATCTAACCATTTTTGAATTTCGAACTTTAGTTCGACAGTGTTTAAATTCTAATTACAAAAACTGACGTTAGACACGGGTCTTAGTTGTTAATTTTGTATTAAGAACTTTACGTGTATCGGAACTAAGTTCAAAATACAATGGTGCCGATTCTGTTGTGCACAAACTTAACTTAATTTATGCTATTGCTAACTTTTTCTCTCTATTATGACAAGAAAGGGACGGAAGTAAATTAGAGCTGTCAAATTAGTTACAAATAATTTTTCCATAGACATTTAGACGACACGTAAAAACATGTCGACTTCCCAATCTATAACTATACTCTATGATGTCGACTAAAAAACACGGTGAAGCGCAAGACGTGAACTAGTTTGACATCTCCAACTTAGTTCATAGCTATAGCCGTCCTTTTCTCGCGCTGCCTGTTAGTAAAAGATAGCGATTCTCTAATTTTAGTTTAGTGCGTTCACAAGAGAATCGGCACCATAACTGGCTCCAAGGTTTGGGCTTGGATTAAAATTAGAACTCGTTTTGTAATGAGACGGAATTTGTTTTAGGTGCATAATTTTTATAATGACTTCAGTTTTAAAAATCCTTTGTCCTACAGGATAAAATACCTATTATTTCATGTAAAATCCTTGTAAATACGTCATGAACATAATATTTATAAAACTGCTCACCCCAATGCTCACAGAGTGTGATTAATTCAACTCTGAGCATAAATATAATACTTCTGTACTAGTGAGTACAGAAGTGGTTTCTCATGTTATATTCTTAAATTAATGTTTTTTGTTACAAATCTCGTGTTGTATATGTTTTTATATCATAATTTATAAGTACTTTAGTGCGTTATAACTTTATAAGTGAGGTGTCGTGTTTTAATTTCATGGCTTATTTTTTTATCAAGCTTTTTAAAGTATTTTGTTCAGTGGATTAAACATATCCTGGGAACATCAACATAACGTCATGAAGGCTTTGCAGGGACACGACCTTCAGTAATAAAGTACACGACCAAGAAGTTAAGAGAGATCAATTATACTTATTGTAGGAACCAAACAGCATTGATATGTCCTGATTAAAGGTGAAATGGGTCCGAAAAGAAGACATTTTGACGCATTTCGGCTGCACGCAAAATCAATTTTTGTCCTCAAAAACTACAAATTTGTATTTCATCATTATAAAAATTTAAGATTTTCTTAAGTAAATTATGAGGACCGTTTGACACAATTTGGTTCGATTAAAAAAAAAACGCAAAGTTTCATCAAAATTAGCATTTTTTTGAGAAAAATTGTAATACAATAAAATTTCGTCAACACAATCAATCTGCCTAGCCTTTTCCCAACTATGTTGGGGTCGGCTTCCAGTCTAACCGGATGCAGCTGAATACCATTATTTTACATGGAGCGACTGCCTATCTGACCTCCACAACCCAGTAACTGGGTAATACGATACCTCTTGGTAAGACTGGTTGTCAGACTTTCGGGCTTCTGACGACCCGTAACGACTGTCAAAGATCCACGAATGACAGCAGGGACCAACGGCTTAACGTGCTTTCCGAGGCACGGAGGAGTCTCGGTATGTAAAGATGGTCACCCATCCACTGACCAATTCGGCAAGCGTAGCTTAACCTGATGGATCGACCCGTGCGGCTGTTATTACTTAGCCACGAGTTCCTCCCTTAAAATTTCGTCTACACGCTCACCATTAAATACATAAGGGGAGTATGGGTTTAGTTTTAATGTAACAGAGCATATAGAATTTTAAAAAGAAAAATTTTGAAAATTCTCTATGCTCCGTATGTCCATACGAATGTCCCAAATCCTGCTATGATACCATTTCGCCTGATTATACTATTAACTCAGAATTAAAATAATAAGAACATAAACAACAACTTGATACCTCATCATTCTCCCGCCCTTATCCCAGTCTATTTGGGGTCGGCGCAACATGTCTCCTGCCCTTATCCCAGTCTATTTGGGTTCGGCGCAACATGTCTCCTGCCCTTATCCCAATCTATTTGGGGTCGGCGCAACATGTCCTTTTTTCCATACTTCTCTATTATTCGTCATCTCGATAGTCACGCCCTTTCTAGCCATGTCATCTTTCACACAATCCATCCATCGTTTCTTTGGTCTTCCCCTACTCTTATAGCCATCGACATTCATACTCAAAATTTTCCTCACGACATTTTCCTCACTCCTCCGCATCATACCTACCTAAAATAATAGCAACGCTCCTTCACGATACAAAGAGATACTTATATATATATATATATATACAGGGTGTCCCAGAATAATGTGTACAAACTTAAGGATGTGGTACAGACCATCAAACTGAACAACTTTTTCTCGGGGACCAACATCATAAACGTGAAAAAAAAACAGTCGTCTCTTACAAAATTTCAATACCTTCTTCACCAAATGTATGAGGTCGACTGTTTTTTTTTTACGATTACGATGTTGGTCCCCGGGAAAAAGTTGTTCAGTTTGATGGTCTGTACCACATCCTTAAGTTTGTACACATTATTCTGGGACACCCTGTATATATGCTATACCAAATCCTAAACATGACTACAAGCTTAAATCCCAAATTATTTCTCCATTTGATTCTTCAAGAGACCATTATCTAAACTTGTCCCTTGAGAGCTTGGCAACACTGTTTAGTACTGAGAGAGATTCTCGGTAGTTTGCATACATAATTAATATCTGGGTAGTGATAATAAACGCATCAAGTGGTGTTACGGAGATGCTGAATTAAGTGGAAAATTGGGTTAAGTTTTTGAAACGATGCTTTTAGCTTTTTTTTAAAAGCGCGCGTTTTCTTTTGTGGATTTGAATAAAAACTTCTTTAACACTTTCAGAGACGCTATGCGTCTACAGCAGTGTAACAAATAAAACTTCTACATGTCTCGTTTACTAACCCGCAAAGTGTTAATAATAAAAGTGCCTGATAAAAGTTTTACAATTATAAAAACACTCGTAAATTCTCACATATACTTACCAACTACCACTTTCATGCATTTATGAATGTGTTATTAAAAAAATATGAATGCCTAGTACCTATTATTTTAAAACACATTTAAAATAATATTTTTGCAATTACTAAGCCACATAATTATAATAATCTAGAATTTTGGCTTAAAGCGAGTGCTGCCAACTAGCGCCACCATTGAGAAAAAAAATCATAAGTCTGGAGATATGGAACATTTTTAAATCTATACTCACATTTTTAGTCAGATGAGGTTAGGTGAGGTCAAAAAATTATACCTCATCTGACTAAAAATTATGTATTTTTTACTTTATAACTCTCTCAGTCATACTCCTCTTTAACTTTATATTATACCTACATAGTATTTACCAAACTAGTAACTAATATTTGCCTTAAGAACATTATAACTTTTTAACCGACTTCAAAAAGGAGGAGGTTCTCAACTCGTCGGAACCTTTTGTATGTTCCCCGATTACTCGAAGATGGCTGGACCGATTTGGATTTTTTTTGTTTTATTCGAGAGGGTATACATCACAGTTGGTCCCATATAAAATTGATTAACTTTGCTTGGGTAGTTTTTGAGTTAGCTTCAATAATACGTATTTTTTCCCCACTTTTATATAGATGAGGTTCTAGTTTGTTTTGCAGATAGTGGTATTAGAATTTGTGTGAGGTAGGTACACAACTAAAAAGTGAAAAATAAAAACTTTTTTACAAAAAAATACAACCGACTTCCAAAAACAACACTACAAAGTGAAAAATAACTTTAATTTCGGAAGTCGGTGGCAAAAAACGAAAATACATTTAACTAGACACCGACTTCTGAAATTAAAGTTATTTTTCACTTTGTAGTGTTGTTTTTGGAAGTCGGTTGTATTTTTTTGTAAAAAAGTTTTTATACTATAAGATCTAGCAGAGCATACAACTCGACGTGTCAGTGTTGATGATCTTGATTTATTCACCACCACTGTCACTAAACTAAAAAAACCGGCCAAGTGCGTGTCGGAACCCGCAGAATGAAGGGTTCCGTAGTTGAAAAGAATTTATCCCAAAAAAAAACTTAACAATGGCTCCCAAAAAAAATTTTTTTTATGTCATAAAACTACAAATTAACAATTTTCGGACTTTTTCCTTTACTTGTGCTGGGAGACCTTGCTTCTTGCCAAATTTCATTATTCTAGGTCAACGGGAAGTACCCTATAGGGTTTGATTTACTTGCGACAGTTGCGAATATCAAAATGTGTCGCAAAGTGGCCGTATTTTTTATTGCATTGACTTAGAAGGTTGATTTTTTTAGAACTCTAAGGAACCATAGACTTACGTATTTCATATAAATTTTAACTTGATATGTCCACGCGTCCTTTAGAAAAAGGGTCTTGACAGACTGACAGACTTGAATTTTTTTTATGTGATAGAATTAAAAATTGATACTTTTCAGACTTTTTCCTGTATTTGTGCTATAAGACCTTGCTTCTTGCCAAATTTCATTATTCTAGGTCAACGGAAAGTACCATAAAGGTTTAGATTTACTTGCGACAGTTGCGAAAAAGTAAATTGTGTCGCAAAATGGCCGTATTTTTTTATTGCGCTGACTTAGAAGGTTGATTTTTTGAAGCTTCTTCGAAGATCACTGATACTTCTCTTGTTCTTTTACTTTTAGTTCTTTTAGTTCTTACTTTTTCTAACCTGTCTACTGTCTCTTGCTCTATCCTAATTTTGTTAGTGAAAACTTGTAATCGACCGTTTTTCACTAATGTTAATCTATCTATAATCCAGCTGTAAATTTTCTTAAATTAATAAAATAAAATAAATAAATAATTTTAATAATGATAACACCATTGTACACGACATTACTCTCAGCTGCTTAGGTAGGCGCACGTGCGGATAACTGACAAATTCTTTAAACACACCTGCGTTATACATATTGTATTATACTTAGTTCCGATGACGGACAGCCGTGGCGAGTTCGCGGTTGAGTGCTAAAGCCGTGTACGCACGAGCGAACAAAACATGGTGAACACGACCATCGAACACGGATCACCTGAAGAAACTCAAACATTTAAAAGTGTTCGATGTTCGTATTCACCATGTTTTTGTTCGCTCGTGGGTACACGCCTTAACGCGTGCCCGTGTTCTCGCCATAAGCGCGGTAGAGGGGCACCGTGGAGTTTTAGTGGGTTGGAATCCCACATAATAGATGTAACATATCTTCGAATTTTTGGTTCTAGGACATGTTTCCTCACGATGTTTTACTTCACCGTTTTGAGAGCAGTGGTGATGAATTAATTATACAAAGTAACTTAAGTTTTTTTTATTTTTTTTTTTAAATAGAACGACCGAAACCAATTACACTATTTAAACATAATAAATAATTTAATTAACACAGTCTTGCATTCTTCTCACAAAAATCCAAACATTCTGGCAGGATCATCTTCCATTCAGTCACAAACACATCAAGATCTGTGTTTGTGTTCAGGAGAGCGTTAACAGCGGCTAATGTCCGAGGAATAGGTGCAACAGTACGGCAAGTTGGAACAGCCAGTAAGCGGTGTTTTCTGCTACGACAGTAATTGTGTGGGACAAATAGATTGCAGATTTCATTATGCAGATCAGGAACATCAATAATCCCCCTAAGTTGGGGCCGTTACACTGCGCCATCACTGCTCTTAACTTCTGACGCGCACACATTTAATCACTCCTGAGGGAGGTATACAGATACCGCACGGTTTCCAGTGAGGCGGCAAGTTTCCTTGCCTGATTGCTGCCATGGGATCTGGAGGCAAAAGTCCTCGCGCACACGTGGGAGTAGCGCGAGGAGGCAAAACGCCGGAACGTAAGGCTTTTCCGCCAGAGATGTGCGAGGTAGCTGGGTGGTGCAAGTATGCGTAGCGAGGCTGTGAAACGGTTGGATCATTCGGTTCCCTATACAAAATGGTTGAGCTGGATGGTGCTGATCCACGTTTCATGTTCGTGAACGGGCGCCGTCAGTTGAGTCTGGTCATCTCTTAATTTTATATTTTGACTTGTTTTTAAGTATTTTTTATTTATTTTTTTACATTGTTCTCACATGTAGAAGCAACGAAAATAATGTACCCAGGATGTTGTATTACTTATCTTGATTTAAAAGTGTGTCCGTGGAGTTTCTTGCCCGTTCTTTTCTCTTCATCTAGCTTCAACTTTCTGACTAACTGACCGACTCTTTGACAATTCAAAAATGCTTGTAATTGGTTTAATTGAAATAAGTGCTTTGAGTTTGAGTTTGAGGTGTCAGTGTTTCCACCAGAAATGTGCTAGCTAGCGGTGAACGGTGTGCAAATCCCTCCAACACAGATCCCTCGTAACACATCCCTAGCACACATCCTTCCCTTGTTTTGAACGTACAAAAACCTCGCTCTGCCGAGCCGTTTACACTAGAACTGCGCCGAGCGAGGCTAGGTAAATGAAGTGATTCTATTGGTTCTTAACAAACATATCCCTCGCTACGCATCCTCGTACATCCCTGGTCGAAAGGCAGCCTTACTCCGCTGTCGCAAGAAATCTCGGTACAGCGGACAGTGCTCCGGCGGGATCTCATGGCGATATGGAGAGTGCGATTGTCGCAACCCAGCGCTGGGTACGCCACAAAAAAAAGGGGGAATACAGATGTGTACTGCTCAAAGTGGGTGAGAACAGTGATGGACTAGTGTTAATGACCACGACTTACGAGTTGTTATTCGAACCAAGACAGGCGCTTTACTTTTTGTAAATTATTTCATCACTACTGCTCTCAAAACTGTGAAGAAAAACATCGTGAGGAAACCGGCCTGCACTGGGCCGCGTGGTAAATTACGGCCCTCTCACCGAGAGGCGGCCTGTGTCCCAGCAGTGGGAACAGTATAGGCTGATTACGCTATGCTCAAAGTGGAAGGGATAGGCAGTACTTATTATTATTATTATTTATTCAGTATCAAGTAACATAGACTCATTATGATTTTCATTATTTACACAATTACAACAACAATACACAAACAAATACAGTAAAATTAATTAAATCAAATTAATAAAATTAAATTACATTAAATCAAAATCTTAACAAATTAAAATAAAATCAAAATTACGTCAAATTATATCAAATTAAAATTAAATACACACATTATAATTATAATTTTCTAATCGGCATTGGAACAGTCACATGCCTGCCACAGCCATGCCGGACATAAGGACAGTCCAGCCTGTCAGCGATCATTGCCAGGATGGCATTGGGGCTGGCCCGCACCCGACGCACCAGGGACGCACACCTCTTGCGAATAGTAGCGTGGAAACAGTCAGTCAGTAGTAGTAGAGTTCAGTGCGGCTGCTGAGCGTGAGGTTCTGGGTTGAATTCCGAGGTTGGACAAAAGTGTTAATAAATTTTTCCATTAGGCATTTTTAGAAAAATAAATACGTCTTTTAGTCCACTCACATAAGCAGTGACTAAGCAAAGGGGTTGATGGATAAAATTATTTTTTGTCCGTCTCGTGTAGATTATTAAAAAATATTGCAAGCTCCCACTCCCCAACTTTAATGCGTTTTTTCTTAGACATTTATTAATGTGCAAAAGCAAAAAAATACGTGTCTAAATTTTTTTTTTATTATCTGACTGACGATGACGGACTAAATAGATCTTTTTTTCAGGCGTCATCCCTTAACTTAAGATACAAAAATTAATCTTGCATTCAATACGATCCCCGGAATAATCAGCAACATTACAGCCTTTGGGTAAATTAGTGGATACAAGGGAATGTATTAGTGTGAGGGTGAATTAGTAACGGTGAAATTAATGAGTACAACATAAGACCCTGAATAATATACCTACAAGAATATTGTTATAGTTCAGATTCAATCAATCTGCCTAGTCTTTTCCCAACTATTTTGGGGTCGGCTACCAGTCTAACCGGATGCAGCTGAATACCAGTATTTTACATGGAGCGACTGCCTATCTGACCTCCACAACCCATTAACTGGGTAATATACCCATTGGTAAGACTGGTTGTCAGACTTTCGGGCTTCTGACGACCCGTAAAGTCTGTCAAAGATCCACGAATGACAGCTGGGACCAACGGCTTAACGTGCTTTCCGAGGCACGGAGGAGTCTCGGTATGTAAAAATGGTCACCCATCCACGGACCAACCCCGGCAAGCGTAGCCTAACCTGATGGATCGACCCGTACGGCTGTTATTACTTAGCCACGCGTTCCTCTTATCAATATCAGGATAATTAGAAACGGTATATAATGTATGCTGAGGTGTCGTAAGAACTAGTTGTGTTATTCTGTAAAGTTCACTCGGAACCTTACTCAAGTGAGCGCATACAATTCGAAAGCCAACATTTTGTTTTTACCCGACTACGGCAAAGCCAAAAGGAAGGGTTATGATTTTAGCAGTCTATGTATGTGTTTACGTGTGTTACACCGTAGCTGACAAATTAATGAACCGATTTTGATGAATGAGGTATCAATAGATTCGTAATAATGGTCCGGGTGACATAGGCTATAAATTCTCTTTAAATTTAATATGGTTGACTTTAAACGTAAATTTAAAAATTAATAATAATATAATAATAATAATATTAATAAGAGTTATTGAGTCCATCAGACATATTATCTCCGGTTGTTCTCGTCTGGCTAACGGCGAGTACTTGCACAGGCATAACCAAGTAGCTAGGATTATCCACCAGCAACTTGCTTTGAAATATAAACTAGTCGATTCTGAGGTACCATACTACAAGTATGTGCCCGACCCAGTTCTCGAAAATGACCATGTCACTTTGTACTGGGATCGGTCTATCATTACTGACAGGACTATTGTCGCCAATAAGCCTGATATAGTAGTGATAGATCGGTTAGTGCGCCACGCAATGATAGTCGATGTTACCATTCCACATGACGAGAACCTCGTGAAAGCTGAGAAAGAGAAACAAATAAAATATCTCGACTTAGCTCACGAGGTTGTTGACATGTGGAATGTGAGCTCGGCTGTCATTGTGCCGATTGTCGTAACGGCCAATGGCCTGATGGCCGAAAGCCTCGAACAACATCTCTCGAGGCTATCATTAGGCGGTTGGATCAAGGGCCTGATTCAGAAAGCAGTACTCCTTGTTACGGCTCGCATTGTGAGAAGCTTCCTGTCTCTGCAGCCCTAACCACCGGTAGCTTGGACCCTGCTCCCGACACCGGCGGACCTCTATTTTTTTATATTTTGAAATGTTTTTTTATATCCTTTTTTTAAGAAATATTTAAAAATGTAAATAGATAAGAAATAAAATAAATAAACGACATAATAATATTATTACATAATTAATAATAATGTAATTTAAAATAGGTTAATTACTGACCTATTGTATTACTCGTACTCTTATTAACGTTGGCGTAACTTGACTACGAAAAAATTTAATGGTCTAAAAAGTACAAAACAAGTAAGTAAGTAAGTAAGTATATCATTTATTCTCTCTTCACAAAGCTGACTTAAAGTTAGTGTGTACAAAAAAAAAATGTTTCAGCTGTATTCCACCTTTGTGAGAGACTGGTGCCTAATATAGGTTTTGGGATAAACCTGTGATACAGGTCACCAGGTTCCCTTACACGGCTAGAATTAGCCAAGAAAAACACAAGAAAACAAGAAAAAAGCAAGAAAATATTTCAGACAAAAATCAAAACATAGATACACAAATTGTCTAGGTAAAGCCGTCGTCGTATGCCTGTATACCATGTGGGTGCCAGGAACACCTGCAAAATTATAATGGCATGCGACAAAGGCTTAGTCAGGTTACAGTTTTTTAATCTTAATTTTTTATTAAAGTAAATTATCGCGGATTCACAACGAGACAGCACCTGTTCTAATTTCGAAGTGACGTGTACTACTACTACTATTTTGTAAGTTTTAGCTCGCTAATTTAATAGTACTTTTGTTCTCTTCATCTTTCAAAAGGCTATGCTCATGAATGAGTTGCAAAGAAAGCAGTATAATTTTAATATTTAACAGAAATATGGCTTGAATAATTTAAGTTTGAATTAAAATAATTGTAACTTATATTGCTACAGTCAGTTACTGCTTGAAACTGCTTCTAATGGAGATTTATGCATAGTTAATTCAGTTGCATTTTGAGATGAAGATTTTTAATTCAATCTTGAAAATTTTAAATTGCAGATTTTGTACTAAGATAATATTAAGTAAGTAAATAACAAAATATTACTCTATCTTACAAAATAAGATAGACTGAAAGAGAGAGCGAGTATAAAGAAGTCTGTTGGGAAAATTTGGCCAGCAGTGACACGATGTGGGTTGAGGAGTAAAATTCGTCACCAGGACAATAGGGAAAATGACAAAAAAAAAGTTTTTAGGGTTCCGTAAATCAAAAAGAAAAAAGGGAACCCTTATAGGATCACTTCGTTGTCTGTCTGTCTGTCTGTCAATACCCTTTTTCTCAGGAACGCGTGGAGGTATCAAGTTGAAATTAATATAGAGAGTTCTAAAAAAATCAAGCTTCTATGTCAACGCAGTAAAAAATAACGCCATTTATGCGTCATATTTTGATACTCGATAGCAAATCAAAACCTATGGGGTACTTCCCGTTGTCTTAGAATCATGAAATTTGGCATGAAACAAAGTAGCAGCGCAAGTAAAGGGAAAAGTCAGAATTTTTGTTTTTTCTTCATTGTGCGTGGTCCGACACGCACTTGGCCGGCTTTTTTTTTCGTCTTTTACAATATTAAATAATATTGGACACGTATTTTTCTTTTTTTATACGTAATCAAAAGATTACGGCGATACGTTGAGTTAAAATGCCGCATGACGTCGCGCCTTGCTAGATTACTTAGTTATGACGTAGCGAGCCCCCACTCCCAAACTTTTACCCGTTTTATCCGAGTAATTTTTTATTAATATGATAAAGCAAAAATACGTGTCTTATATTTTTTTATTATCTGACTGACGAACTAAATAGAAATAGTTTTTTTTTTGCCAGGCGTCAACCCTATTGTCAAACAATGGAGCGGTTATCACCTACCTAGTCTTTTGCCGTCTATGTTGGGGTCGACTTCCAGTCTAACCGGAGGCATACAAACACCAGTATTTTACATGGAGCGACTGCCTATCTGACCTCCACAACCCAGTAACTGAGTAACATGATATCTCTTTGGTAAGACTGGTTGTCAGATCTGGCTTCTGAGTTTGAAAAAATAAGCCGAAATATAAGTTAAGACTAATTTAGTTATTCATTTAGCAACACTTAAGGGACAAGTTTAAGGTCTAAAAAAGTAATCTCCTACAGACACAAATACCTCTCAGTAAAGTATATAAATAATGTGTCCACAAAATAAATAAAATATCTTTAGATTACTACGCCGTAGACCCTGCTACGCGCTATGCGCTACGGTGCTACGCGATATGCGCTACGGTGTAACGCGGTATACGCTGCAGTGCTACGCGCTACGTCGCTACGTGATTATGCCCTAAGTCGCTACGCGGCTACGAATTCCGTAGACATTTCTAAAATTGTTAGAAATACTACAATAAAGTTTTGAATTAACTTCAACCCTTGCTACAAAAGGGAATGGCACAGAATTATTAATTCCCTTAATCTTTGTAAGAACAAATTCTAGGACTAAAGACCTTTGTTAGTTACTTGGTTATAAATTATTGTAAACTTAAAATACTTAGCGCAAGTTTAACTTAATTTGTACTTAGTTGAATTTGTAAAGTTTATTATTTGGTTTAATTTATATTGGGCCTTTGATTTACCTACTGATAATAGCCACACGGATCGATCGGGTAGATGGGTGATCACCTATTACACATTGGGACCCTTCCGTGCCTCAGAAAGCATGTTAAGCCGTTGGTGCCAGCTGGAATTCGTACATCTTTGACAGTTACGGATAGTCGGAAGCCCCAAAGTCTGACAGCCCTAGGGGTATCATGTGTACCCAGTTACTGGGTTGTGGGAGTCAGGTAGGCAGTCACTCCATGTAAAACATTGGTATTCAGCTGCATCCGGTTAGATTGGAAGCTGACACCTACATAGTTGGGACGTGTTGCAAAAGGCTAGGAAGATGATGGACATCATATTTTGTTATTGAGAATCGAAAGAAGTTTGATTCCGATCTAATGCATAGTTTTTAATAAAATTTTTATATTTTTGTAGAAAAATTTATCCTTAATGACCTTATCGGTGATGTTCTTCAGAAAGGTTAGGTGCGTAGTACTCGCAATCGGCGTGGGAGTATGTAAGGATCGTAGCAGGGGGCGTTCTGCAATTTCTGCCTACACCCATGGGAGGAAGGCGTGAGTTTATCTATGTTATTTACACTTACCTAGATTACCTACTGTTAGAGAACACAATATTTCTTAATTTTTTATGTAATAACAAAGTTTTTTACGTTTTATTATTACAAAAATCACAATACAAAAAGCCAAATTATTATTCTAACAACGCCAAATGTTGTCCTGAAACACATATTTTTTATCGCTCACAAAAAATTACCTACACATTTTATTTACCCAACAAAAAATAACCTTTAACAAAAATGAATAAGAGAAAATTAAACTGTAACATTTTGCTTCACCAGATATCATCTCTTGGAAATATTTATTTAACACAATATAATCTCCTATTTCGATGTCGGGTCACAGGTCCTATACAAACAGTGCGATAATTTTGTGAAAAATAAATGATGAGCCCTATACTAACAACGGTGCGGTGGGATGAATTGGAGCTACCTTTAAATCTTATCGTTGAGAGCTTAATATCTTTGGAAGTAGGTTAATTAATAAGCCTGCTTTGATGATTAAAATAATATAGGAATATAGGAGATTATAATAGAGGAGCTCGTGGCTACGTAATAACAGCTGCACGGGTCGATCCATCAGGTTATGCTACGCTTGCCGGGGTTGCTCCGTGGATGGGTGATCATCTTTCCATGCCGAGACTCCTCCGTGCCTCGGAAAGCACGTTAAGCCGTTGGTCCCGGCTATCATTCGTGTATCTTTGACATTCGTTACGGGTCGTCAGAAGCCCGAAAGTCTGACAACCAGTCTTACCAAGGGGTATCGAATTACCCAGTTACTGGGTTGTAACGACTGTCAAAGATCTACAAATGACAGCCAGGAACAACGGCCCATGGAGATGATAACTGACTTTAAATGATTTTATACGGAAGCTCACGTCTGAACGAGTAGTGTTATTGATTTGAAAAAAATACGTGTTAATTAAAGCATTTTTTAAATAGTTTAATTTGTGAATGTTTTAGATTATGTTTTTATTACATAGTGTAATTAATTTGTAAAGTTATGTTTAACGCGGATAAATAAATGAGAATCACGCAAACTATCAAGTGCATTTTTATGAAATATTTAAAGATAAATTTAATTATTTGTCTTTTAATATATTGTTGATCCGTGGATGGGTTACCGTCTTTACATACCGAGACTCCTCCGTGCCTCCGAAAGCACGTTAAGCCGTTGGTCCCGGCTGTCATTCGTGGATCTTTGACAGTCGTTACGGGTCGTCAGAAGCCCGAAAGTATGACTTGGTAAGACTGGTTTCTTACCAAGGGATATCGTATTACCCAGTTACTGGGTTGTGGAGGTCAGATAGGCAGTCGCTCCATGTTAAATACTGGTATTCAGCTGCATCCGGTTAGACTGGAAGGCGACCCCAACATAGGTGGGAAAAGGCTAGGCAGATTGATTGACGTTTAAAATAATATCGCCCTGTTAAGATTTCAGTTTAAGGTGAAATCTACTTTTTACACAAAGAAGTCCATTAAGTTCTAGTAGTGGTGTTCTTTAAACATCACTTCGAAATTCGAACGGTTCTCGTTGTGAGTCCGAGAAGATTAACTTTAAAAACAAATGCCGCTCACTTGAGTGAGGTTCCAAGTGTATTTTACAGAATAGCATAAGTTCCGCTACCAGCAGATGTCGGCCGGATGAACGTGATTGTTGGACGCGAAGGGTGAAAGGAGAGTGTGTGCCTACCCAGGTATATTCCAGTGTGAGGGTAGGCCTCCCAGTCCAAGCGGCGCTGACGCCCGGCACCAATAGATTCATGATATCTTCAGGACGACGGCCGATGGCTATGTGTTGAAGTTTTGACGGAAAAGGATTTCTTGAAGTTGAAAATAATAATACCAATACGATAAATCTTCATGAGATTTCAGGAAGTGACTTGCGGGACTCTTCAGGAGTACTAGTTGAAGAATTTACAAAAGATTTGGAGGTTTTGTCAAGAGGTTATATTTCACTGTAACAGTTCCGAACATTTTTCATTTCAACACAAAACATTCGGTTGTGGGGGCTTGTGGCTAAGTTAAAACAGCTGCTCACGTCGATCGATGAGGTTAAACTACACTTGCCGTGGTTGATCCGTGGATGAGTGACCATCTTTATATACATTCTTGGATCTTTGAAAGTCGTTACGGGTTGTCAGAAGCCAGAAAGTCTGACCCAGTTACTGGGTTGTGGAGGTCAGATAGGCAGTCGCTCCATGTAAAATGCTGGTATTCAGCTGCGTCTGGTTAGACTGGAAGCTGACTCAAACATAGTTGGGGAAAGGCTAGGCAGACGATGTGACAGTTCCGAACATGAACTGGTGAGAAGTAAATAAATTAGTTGTATTAGCGACTTGTCTAACACTGTAAATATGTTTATATCCTGTTCAAGTACTTTGGTTCCTGTCCCTCGATACAAAAAAATAACAAAACCTTACCTGATTTGACCCAGAAATAAATAAAGTCAGTCTTAAATTAATGGAATTAAGGCGTGGTTTATAAGACAAAAGAACGTAAAAAATTACCAAAATTTAATATAGTACAATAAAAATTAAGCTAGCTGTGCCACTGACCTAGATTCCTGCTGATATACAAAACACAATGAGTACAAAGCCAGAACATACCTTTTGTGCCTTTATTTGTTTTCTAGAGACCCTTTTTAGGGTTCCGTACCTCAAAAGGAAAAAACGGAACCCTTATTTGATCACTCGTGTGTCTGTCTGTACATCTGTCACAGCCAATTTGTTCCGAATCTAATGGATCGCTTAAGTTGAAATTTGGTACATATATGAATTTTTGTGGCCCAAACTAACAGATGTGTAACATAAATAAATGAATTTTGAATATGGGGGAGATTATTGGGGGGCAAATAAGAAAAAATAAAAAGTTTTACAAACTGTTCCGTGTGACATATCTAATGAAAGGACTTACTATGAGGGTCTCAAATATTTTTTTTTATAATTTTAAAATAAATTGTTTTTAAGTTTATTTAAGAAAATAGACGAAAATTGACCCTTATCTCCGAAACTGCTGTCTAAAATTTTGAAAAAAAAAAATACAGAAAATAGTTCTTTACCTGTAGATTACAAAGTAATAGGAAAACTAATAAAACTAATATCTGTGATCTTATAATAACATTGTAAATCTCTCAGTATTGTGAGTACAAATTTACATTTTCAGTTGGAATGTATGGGATAACTTGTTTTTCATCTACAATGTTAAGTTTGTTCTTGCGATTAATTCGTCCCAACTACGGAACCCTTCATTGTGCGTGGTCCGACTCGCTCTTGACAGTTTTTTTAAGTTCAAGATGGCGCTGAAAGGTACCCCTTTGAGGTAGTATTTGTCAGGTCAAACAGAATTAATGTATTTTGGCGTCGTGACAATAGGCTTGGTAAGTTGTCAAAGGTCTGAAATCCATGCCACAGTCTCATAAACATTCATGAAAATGGGAAGGAAGGAAACACCATTTTTAGGGTTACGTATTAAACAAGGAACCCTTATAGTTTCGCTATGTCCAACCGTCTGTCTGTGTGTCCGTCCGCAGCTTAGCTCAGAGACTCTTAGTACTAGAAAGCAATAATTTGGCATGGATATACTATTCATCACGCTGACATAGTGGTAAAATAAAATCAATCAAAAAAAAATTTTTTAGGATACCTTTTGTACACTTAAAGTGGGGATGTTTTTTTTTTCTCGTCTACCCCATGGCGTGCGGTGTTGTTTGATGGGTCTTTCAAAAATATTGCGGGTTTGTGAAAACAATTTTTCGATTTAGGTATCTGTTTCTGAAATATTAAGCTTTAAAGTGCTAATTTTTGTTAGAGTTAAGTGTTGTCGTCCCCCCCCCCCCCCCCCCCCCAGCTAAACGGTTACTTTTGGAATGTGAAAAAATTCACGGTAGTAGTATTATATAACGAAGTTAAAAGGAAAACTATCACAGCTAAGTAGGCTTTTCAAGTTTACGAGTTAGAGTCCACCAACTACGGAACCCTTCATTGTGCGTGGTCCGACACGCACTTAAATTAGCTAGCTTAAAGGTAGCTTCGTAATTTAAGTGTACCTACATATTTTTTATCTCAGTTATTACTTATTAGTGCTTTCCGCTGGCTTTTTCAGCTTTTCAGAATCAAGTTTATGTATGTTATGGCTGATGAATTTCACTAGAGTTTTGGTCAGCCAGCGTAAGATTTCGTATATTTTGTTTTATAATTAAAACGTTCTAAAAATCTCTTCTTATAATAACACTACAGGATGACCCCGACATAGTCTACACTAAAGATAAATACTATAAAAGTACTCTTACAATAATAATTGACCGCTATGTCAAGAGTTGTATTTCACAGACACTAACTACGCTACTACACAATATAAGTTGGCACCAAGCGTCCTTCCGTCCGGTACCGACAGACATCTAACACTTCCCAAATTTAACGCAATAGCCCCGGAAATCAAAATTATTGAAAAAAACTCTCTTCGTCTCCTTGGGTCTCCTATCTATGAAAATTCTTTTCCTGTTTTTATTGAAGAAAAAATTCAAAATTTCAATGACGTTTCGGAAAGATTGTTCCAAATTAACATGCACTCGGCCATAACATTAATCCGTTACTGCTGTTTCGGCCCTAAATTAACATATTTCCTTCGTGCTTCCCATTTATGGAAGCACACTCACCTTTTAGATAAAATTGACAAAATTATCCGACAAACTTTAACTTCGATCTTAAATGTGGCCTTGGACGACCGCGCTTGGGCACAAGCTACTCTCCCCATTCGTATGGGAGGCCTCGGCGTCCGCAAAATTTCTAGTATTAGTTTACCGGCATTCATATCCTCGGTCCACGGCACAGATAAATTAATCAGGAAAATCCTAGCCTCCACACTGGTTAATTTTGATGTGCCTTGTTTCACCGAGGCTATAGATGCCTGGAGACTCGCTTGCCCGAATTCAGACCCACCCGACAATCCATTTTCCCAGAGACGGTGGGATGAGCCGCTCTGCAGAGTAGTACAGAACAATTTACTTGACACGTCTGCTACTACTGCGGAGCGTGCGCGTCTGCTGGCTGTGGGTAAGTGGGAGTCGGGTCTGTGGCTTCATGCACTACCGTCGTCGAACATAGGCACTTTGTTCGACGACACTACTTTCCGCCTCGCTGCTTCCCTGCGACTAGGAGCTCCTTCTTGTTCTCCTCATCGCTGTCACTGTGGCGAAGTTGTCAACAGCCTCGGACACCACGGCCTGTCTTGCAGCCGAAGTGCGGGTCGCTTAGCACGGCACGCGAACATCAATGACATCATCCGACGAGCCCTTGTCACCGTCGGCGTTCCAGCTGTATTAGAACCCAATGGCTTGGCACGCAACGATGGCAAGAGACCGGACGGCATGTCTTTATTTCCATGGAAGTTGGGAAGGCCTTTAGTGTGGGACGCAACGTGTGTCGATACTCTTGCGCCATCCCATCTTCCTGGCTCTGCGTGCTGTGCTGGCACTGCTGCTGCCGCTGCGGAAAACCTCAAGCGGCGGAAGTATAATAACTTTATCGGTAATTATATTTTCGAGCCGTTTGGGGTTGAAACCCTTGGGCCGTGGGGTCCGAGTGCTCATAGTTTGTTCAACGAAATCTCCAAACGGCTGGTTGACACTTCCCGTGACCCAAGGGCTGGCTTTTATCTTGGCCAGCGGCTTAGCATTGCCATACAACGTGGCAATGCCGCCAGTCTCTTGGGTACTTTACCAGTCGACAGCGATGCGGAGGAATTTTTCGACGCCATATTTTAGTTTTTTTTTTTTTTTTTTTTTAATAGTTTTAGTTATGTTAGTATATAATTTTGTTATTTTTAGGTTATGTTTACAGTTAAAATAAAGTAATTACAAGATTAAAAAAAAAAAAACCTAATGTATTATAGCGTCCTTTGTCCATTTTATTAGTCACAAAAGTGAGATTTGTGTCCTTGACGTGTTTGTGTTCTACCCAAAATGCTAGACTGCTTGTCAGGTGACCAGAAGTAAAGCAGAAACGGTATAAGGCTAGGATATCACGGAGCGATTTTCACCCGCGCTCGCCCGCGGTGGCACGACCGCAACACTCGTACGAATACGTAGTACATGAAAATGTAGATAGTAAATTTTACGACGCGATTTATGCCCGCGGCGTGCGTGATTGTTTGCGGGTTCCGCTGCACCGGCGGGAATCGCTCGGGTCCCGGTCGCGACCGTGGGCTTCACCCGCACGCTCTGCGATCGGTCGGCGGGCGACCGCGGCCCTGAACAATCTTATGATAGTAAATAACCGCCCGCCAAGTTTGCGTTCTATAATCGCAACCGCGTCGGCTGAGTAACCGTACAAACAACCGGTCTCGTGAATTTAGAAAGAAATCAGCGGTCCCGCCACCGCGGGGTGGTGCGAGTGGAAATCGCTCCGTGAGTTCCTAGCCTGAATGAACAGTACAAGAGCGTGAATTTTGCACATAAAGCTAGAGCGTTCGTCATTCGTGGATGTCTTTGACAGTCGTTACGGGTCGTCAGAAGCCCGAAAGTCTGAGAACCAGTCGTACCATGGGGTAGTGTATTAGCCAGGAACTGGGTTGCGCAGGTCAGATAGGCAGTCGATCCATGTAAAATACTGGTATTCAGCTGCATCTGGTTAGACTGGAAGCTGACCCCAACATCGTTGGCTAATAGAAAGATGGTAAGTCGAACACGCTAATTGGTATAGGACAGTTAACTAACTTGCAACTATTAGTCTTCTATATTCAGTGAGGGTGCTGAGTAGTCAATTCTTTATTAGCACTCTCGTAAGTATACTCATGATCAGCCAGTAATGTTCCCACTGCTGGGACACAGACCTCCCCTCTTCGAGAGGGAGTAGGCTGTAATCTACCACGCGGGCCGAGTGCGGGTTGCTAGATGTCATGTCTTCGAATTTTTGGTTCCAATACGTGCCAGTTTCCTCACGTTCTTTTCCTTCTTAGTTTTGAGAGCAGTAGTGCTGAAATTATTTACACAAAGTAAAGTGCCTGCGTGGGTTCAAACTCACGACCACTAGGCCAACACTTTTATACCATAAGCTTAAAGAGATATTATGCACACACTAAAGAAAAATGTAAATGCATTCTAAATAGGATAGTTTATTTTATTTTATTAATTTTAAGAAAACTTACAGCTAATACATTCAAGACAAGTAGTCAGAAGAAATATGTAGAAGAAGGCCATTTTATGGCATGCGGACGACGAGTAATGGGCAGCTCGCTGTCCGGTAAGGACCAGGCCCGGGTCGACGGCGCGTTGTGTTCCACGCGCGCCTCAAAGAGATGTCAGCAGTGACGGGGCCAATTGGGCCGATGCCGCCGGGGACGCGGGTAGTTCGAAAGAGATACCGTGGCCCTGGCACGGGCAACTGAAGGAGCATGGGTGGACTTGGACGGAGAGATCGCCGCCGCCGATCGCCTCCGTGAGAACACGGCGGTGCTCCGCCTAAGCCGGGCAGACCTCCACTGTATGCTCCACCGTGTCCTCCGGGCGATCCACACAATGGTGACACCCGGGCGTTTCCTTCCGCCTTATCCGAAACAGGAACCTTCGGAAACAACCGTGTCCGGTGAGGACCTGCCTCAGGCGGAAGGGGAGGACGCCATGGCGCCTCTCCAACCGCTCCTCAAAGAGGGGACTTATCGCCGCAATTGTGGCGTGCCTAGCGCTGGGTTGCGACAATCGCACTCTCCATGTCGCCATAAGATGCTGCCGGAGCTCTGTCCGCTGTACCATGATTTCTCGCGACAGCGGAGTTACGCCCCGGCGTTTCGCCTCCTCGCGCCACTCCCACACGTGCGCGAGGACTTTTGCCTCCAGATCCCATCGCGACCCTATCGGACCACATCACTGCTGACATCTCTTTGAGGCGCGCGAAGAATACAACGCGCCGCCGACCCGGACCTGGTCCTCGACCAGTACCTATGTCCCCTATACAAATTTTAGTCAGTTCAAAACGTACTTTCATTCATTTCATAAGTCACAACATAATATTTTATTTGAAGATAGTGTTGAGCTACATAGATAAGATCAGAGATAGGGTAACAAAATGTGTTTCTACTAAAATACCTTCCTATTTTATTTGATAAAAAGTTTTTGATGTGAAAAGGGGCAGTACGGCAAGTTCTTTATGTTTTTATAGTCTGTTATTTTAACAAACGAGTACCGAGTTATGTCTCTCGCACATTTCCTATATTGACAGAATGTGATGGGTCATTGGCCGAAGTGGGGCCAACGCCTTTGTTTTGTTTTGAAATTGTTAAGGCCCATTCATATTGAATACTTCTAAAATTTACTGTACAGGAGACATGTCCGCCATGACTCACGCACAAACAATTTCATCTGGTTCACTCACTAAAACACGTGCGACACGCAGGAAGTCGATGACTCAACTGAATGTGGAACGGACTTTATGTTGATTACGTGGACCAATAGCAACACAGTCAAAATTTTCAGTACTCGGTTGTTAAAAAAAATATACTATAGTTTGTTTGTACAACAATAGAATATTAAATGGTGAACGGCTGCGTCATACTGTTTTGAATGAGAAATTTGTTTCGGAACTTTAAACAATTTAGGGTTAACAATAATAATAGAAACATTAGTACCCCCCGAAAGGATAGGCAAAGTCGCAGGTATTTATGCCAATGGCCTTGAGTGGTTAGCTTGCGTGTTCTGAGCCGAGTTCAAGCAACGCGTCGAACGTCCAGCGAGGACTCGTAGTAATAGGACTCGCCCATCAGGGAGCGCTGTCCCAAATTACACGCAATATTAATTCATTTTATCAACAAAAACATAACAAAGGGTGTTACATTAAAACACGTACACAAAAAAAAAATATCTTTAACATGGTGACGGTTTCATAAAAATACGCTTGATAGTTTTTGCGTGTTTCTCAGTTTTTATCCGTGTTAGATAAACATAGGTAGGTTTAAAGAATTTTATTCTCATAAGAACTTAAATGACAGTTCACTTAAAATGAGATACAAAGTGCTTACATCTACGTAAAATAAATGATCATATTTGCCTCTGGGGTGTTGGTGACGTTATAGGGTGCATACATGTACCCTAAAACATGTATATGTATGTGTATGTGTATATGTATGTAGGTAATCTAAAATATTCACATATCTAGTCATTATAAAAATGCTCTTATTTAACATATTTTTTTTCAAATCACTACTCGTTTAGACGTGCGTGATCGTCAGTTTAAAATCATTATTAAAAGTCCGTTATTGGTGCCGATTCTGTTGTGCACAAACTAAACTTAATTTAGGCTATTGCTAACTTTTTCTCTCTATTATGACAAGAAAAGGACGGAAGTAAATTAGAGCTGTCAAATTAGTTACAACTAATTTTTCCATAGACATTTAGACGACACGTAAAAACATGTCGACTAAAAAACACGGTGAAGCGCAAGGCGTGAACTAGTTTGACATCTCCAACTTAGTTCATAGCTATAGCTGTCCTTTTCTCGCGCTGCCTGTTAGTAAAAGATAGCAATTCTCTAATTTTAGTTTAGTGCGTTCACAAGAGAATCGGCACCATTGTCGCCGTCGTCATACGGGATAAGCCAGTAGTCTTTGAAATTTTTTACATGTAAAACAAACAAAGAAAGCTTTATTCTACTCGAACTCCAGCACGCAGTCCTGTTTTTGATCACAGAACCAACAACACACTTCGGCTTTTTAATGAAATATACGTCTATTTTACTTAGGGTATGGATAGGCTGTTATTACTCAGCCATAAGCCCCTCCGGTTATGGCTAAGAAGCAGCCGCACGGGTCGATCAACCAGGTTGGGCTAATGACCATTTTTAACCGACTTAAAAAAGGAGGAGGTTCTCAATTCGTCGGAACCTTTTTTTTTTTTATTTTTTTTTTGTATGTTCCCCGATTACTGGAAGATGGCTGGACCGATTTAGTTTTTTTTTGTTTTATTCGAGAGGGTATACATTACAGTTGGTCCCATATAAAATTGATTAACTTTGCTTTGGTAGTTTTTGAGTTAGCTTCAATAATACGTATTTTTTCCCCACTTTTATATGGATGATGTTCTAGTTTGTTTTGCAGATAGTGCTATTAGAATTTGTGTGGGGTAGGTACACAACTAAAAAATTAAAAATAAAAACTTTTTTACAAAAAAATACAACCGACTTCCAAAAACAACACTACAAAGTGAAAAATAACCTTAATTGCGGAAGTCGGTGGCAAAAAACGAAAATACATTTAACACCGACACCGACACCGACTTCCGAAATTAAAGTTATTTTTCACTTTGTAGTTTTGTTTTTGGAAGTCGGTTGTATTTTTTTGTAAAAAAGTTTTTTAAATATCGAGGAACGTTTGACAGCATGGAACGATTAACAATTAACACACACGTACTCATCACACCATCACCTACACTCTCACCGAAACACACACACCCAAACATACTCACTCCCAAATCAACATTATTAAGTCACTTTTGCCACCAGATTTGTTTTACTTTAGTTTATAATTATCCATTTTTATTTTTTCATTTTTGTTATTACTAATTTGTAATAGTATTTCATTATGTACAACCTGTATGTTAATTTAATGCAGTCATAGGCCGTTAGTGACTGGTCCGATGGAGGGTAAGCCTGGTGATCTGTAATACAGGTTTTACCTACAACAGACACCAGTCTCTATTAAGTGTTACCTTGACTTTGTACTGTGTTTGTGATTATGAGAGAACAATAAAGAATATTATTATTATATTTTTTGACGTATCTCGGGACACTGGGGTCCCGGACCTTTGGAAGGCGTACGAGGAGCCGAAGCCAACTCGCAGAGGCCCCTTAGACAATTTTAAATGAAAAGAAGGCATCAGCCGACGATTATCCCTGTATGCACTATGCAATTGCACCCAAGGACAACCCCCGGTTGGTGCAGAACTATTGCAGAACATGGAAACAAAACACATTGGGCCTATGGGTTTGGATGGCTACATGGATTGGGTACCTTGAACTATGGAAGAACTATGTCCCCTGCCTGACCAATGTTATCTAATATACACAGATAAATTGGCTCCTGCCAATTTATCTGGGTGACTTGCACACTCAATAATGGGCCCCCGGAAACGGTCGGTAGCACATAGTGACGTAGCGACAAGGGGCAACATGTCCTGAGGTGCTTGAGGAGTGGAGAGGTATTCCACGGCTCTCAGAACAATCCCAGAGCCCGGAAGATGGTCAAGATCCCTACAAGCACTTACTGGAATACTTCCTTCCTCCGAGCACGTTTGCTCTTGCGAATCTCCACTCAAGCCGGCCAATAAAGGCAAGAATGAGGTGGGAGCTCTGTTCCCGTCAGTGTTCACTCCAGCCGGCCAATAAAGGCAAGCCAGAGGTGAAGAACAAGACTTCTCCCGGGAAATAGGGTCCGTGGGGTCGCTACTGCCCAACAGCTCACCACATGCTGCCCTGCGGGTTCACGTATCTCTCTTGGTCTGGCTCCTCACCCTAGACCTGTTTTGGCAAAGTAAGCTCCACCGGCACAGACCCAGAGTTCGGAGCGCGCAAGCCCCACCACGACGTCAACGTAGAGATACGGCGGTGGGGTTATTATTATTATTATTAACTCTCCGTTATCTTGGAAAACACGTTAAGCCGTTGATCCCGGCTGTCATTCGTGGATCTTTGACAGTCATTACGGGTCGTCAGAAGCCCGAAAGTCTGACAACCTGATTTACCAAGTGGGAAATTGTGGAGGTCAGATAAGCAGTCGCTCCATGTAAAATACTGGTATTCAGTTGCAAGCCGACCCCAAAATAGTTGGGAAAAGGCTAAGCAGATGATGATACGTCTATTTTACTTAAAATCACACCTAAAAATATAAATGAAGTTCTATTCAAAGTAGAAGTAAAGGAATAACATTTATTTCCTTCATTTTCAATCTTGATTAGCTCTCCTAATTCCCTGAGCCTGTTTTAATTAAATAACATTAATTTATAATTTCTCGGAGAAGCGACAATGGAAGATAATCCATGGCATAAAGACGGAGTTCTGTGGGAAGTTAATTTCTAAAGAATAAGGTGAATATTGTGGATTCGGTTCATTATTTCACTTAAATGGGCCTTGTATTATACATTGAATAAGGTTTAAAATAGGATGATTTGGTTTTAGTCATATAATAATACTCTCTAAACATCACTTTGAAATTCGAACGATGTCGCGTTGTGAATCCGCGATGATTTACTTTAAAAACAAATGAGTTTATTTTCGGATTGTGTGCGCTCACCTGAGTGAGGTTCCAAGTGAACTTTACAGAATAGCATTACTGGTAGGTCCACGTTGAGGTAAAGGTACCTATTCACATTTTTGAGCACTTGCTAGGTATTTATTCATTTATTTGAATCTTAAGATTTGTTAATCTAGAAAAACGCCTGCTAAATTCAGATTTTAGGG
Source organism: Cosmia pyralina (assembly GCA_946251885.1). Lineage (NCBI taxonomy): Eukaryota > Metazoa > Arthropoda > Insecta > Lepidoptera > Noctuidae > Cosmia > Cosmia pyralina. Next base: position 8,809,930 of record OX276371.1, on the reverse strand, counting down.
TTCCGGACCTCAAAAGGAAAAAAACGGATCCCTTATCACTTCGTTGTCCGTCTGTCTGTCTGTCTGTCTGTCAGTCTGTCAAGAACGTTTTTCTCAGGAACGCGTGGAGGTATCAAGTTGAAATTAATATAAATTACGTAGGTCTAGTCCCTTGGAGTTCTAAAAAAATTTTTGTTGGGATTATAATGTTAAGTTTGTTTTTGGGATAAATTGTTTTCAACTACGGAACCCTTCTTTGTGCGTGGTCCGACACGCACTTGGGCGGTTTTTTTTCTTTCAAGTGCAATCTATGTACAATCCTGTAAAAGTCAATAGGTAATTAATTTCAAAGTATTCACTGGGTAAAATATTATTTATTTATTTATATTTATATATACTTTATTGTACACCACAAAAGTACATAACAAAAAAAGACATAATCAAACACTACAATATATACAATGGGCGGCCTTATCGCTTTCTGCAATCTCTTCCAGGCAACCATAGAATGGACAGTGATTTGCCTGGATATGAAATGCAGCTGTCTTTGGTGCAAATAATAAGTGCCTACTTACAATATTATACTAAAATAGATACATACATAACCTAAATAATAGATACATAAATACATACATACTAAATATAAGCAACGAAAACAAATGAAGACTAAAGATATTTACAGTTACGTGAACACGATCACAACGACAAATAATGTTCCTTTACGAGCCTTTTAAACACTTATTACTTAGTGATCAATTTGCCACCTCTGAAAAACACAAAATAACAATTTTAACGAACAATGAATATTCTCCAAATTTAAATACAATACTCTTGAACTTTAATTTCAAACCGATTAAAACGTTTCCCTAGAGTGTTGCCAACAAGAAATATTATCGCACTTTATTTAATATCAAGAGGAGAGATTCATCTCGGCCTTAATTCCTGAAAGGCCTTCGAGGCTTTCACGTAATTGCTGTTTAATATTTCGCATTTATTATTGAGAATTTTGTTTCGGAGGGTAGGTTAGTAGTTGTTATTTTGTGCAAAGTTCGAACTTCGTTAATTATTTGTTGTTATTTTGGAGTTCTTCAAACACGATAATCAATCATTACTTGGTGTTCAAAACACCTCACACACTTTAACACGTTAATTACGAGTATAATGTTATGCATCACTTCGAAATTCGAACGCTGTTGATTTACTTTTAAAAACAAATGAGTTCGCTTTCGATTTGTGTGCGGTCTCTTTTTTTTTTTTGACGATGGGAAATCATCAAATGACTTCTCCCGCTCCGCCCAGAGCGGGCGTGTCAGACTTTTACTGACTAAAACTCACCCATGTTCCTTCAGCTGCCCGTGCCAGGGCAACGGTATCTCTTTCGAACTACCCGCGACCCCGGCGGCATCGGCCCAATTGACCCCGTCACTGCTGACATCTCTTTGAGGCGCGCGTGGAACACAACGCGCCGTCGACCCGGGCCTGGTCCTTACCGGACGGCGAGCTGCCCATTATTCGTCGTCCGCAAGCCCGCGCCTACGGTTGCTGGGAATCGGCGATAGATTCCCGCCGCCCAGGGTGTCTCCTGCGGCGGCTAGGGGCGCGAGGGCGCGGCTGTTGCCTCTCCCTCACACGTTCCGCCTCCTCCTTCGCGAGCATTACTGCTTCGCAGAAGGAGGTAACGGCCTCCTATGCACTCTCGCTCCGCACCATGGCCTGGACCAGGTTTGGACGCGAGAGATCGCCGCCGCCTATCGCCTCCGTGAGAACACGGCGGTGCTCCGCCCAAGCCGGGCAGACCTCCACTGTATGCTCCACCGTGTCCTCCGGGCGATCCACACAATGGTGACACCCGGGCGTTTCCTCCCGCCTTATCCGAAACAGGAACCTCCCGAAACAACCGTGTCCAGTGAGGACCTGCGTCAGGCGAAAGGTGAGGACGCCGTGGTGCCTCTCCAACCACTCCTAAAGAGGGGACTTATCGCCGCAATTGTGGCGTGCCCATTGTGTGCGGTCTTGAGTAAGATTCCAAACTGTGAGCTGCTCATCATCGTGCGACTAGCAGTATCCTCGCCATGTTTCCTTCACTTGCCAAGTCTTGAACCGTACAAATACATCTTATTAATAGGGAAGTTCACAAAACGCTTGTTTGTCCTTCATGTTGATTATTAAAAAAATTTGGAAACATACTTTTCCTTTTTTTACGTAATCAAAAGATTACGGCGATACATTGAGTTAAAATGTGGCATGACGTCACTCCTTGCTAGATTTTATACGTAGTTTGTTAAAATTGTGATGTACCGAGCCCCCAATCCCCAACTTTAATGCGTTTTATCAGTTTAAATATTTTTTTTATTAATATGTTATAGCAAAAAGTACGTGTCTAATATTTTTAGGCTTCTGTACCAAAATGATAATAAGGAACCCTTATGGTGCGACTAAGTCTGTCCGTCTGCCCGTCTGTCACAGCTGGATATCTCAAGACTTACTAATGCTATCAACTTGAAATTTGGAACAGTCTTAGATGACGTTTGTCCGACTATTTTGCAAATAAGAAAGTTTTTTTTTTGCAACATGGAATGACAGGGGTCTTAAAAATTCGAAGTGGGGCTACTAGGGCATGTGGGATATCATATGAAAAAGCGCTGTTTGCACATTCTCAAACATTTTTTTTCTTTTTTTAGGCCGCATAGTTTTCGACTTTTGATGAAAAATTAAAAAAAAAATACCGTTTCCCATCTTATTTCCGAAGTTTGCATAGAAAAAAATCTGAAATTATTGTATGTAATAGAAGCTTATGTAAAGATTATAGGAAAAATAAAACGATGTCTCTAAATAGCACACTTTTTCAGGAATCGCAAGTCCGACTCGCTCTTGAGCGGTGGTTTTATAATCTGACCGATGGATCCCTATCCTGTGCATTATACAAGATTAAACTCTAGTATAAAAAACTTTTTTACAAAAAAAATACAACCGACTTCCAAAAACAACACTACAAAGTGAAAAATAACTTTAATTTCGGAAGTCGGTGTCTAGTTAAATGTATTTTCGTTTTTTGCCACCGACTTCCGAAATTAAAGCTATTTTTCACTTTGTAGTGTTGTTTTTGGAAGTCGGTTGTATTTTTTTGTAAAAAAGTTTTTATTTTTCACTTTTTAGTTATGTACCTACCCCACACAAATTCGAATACCACTACCTGCAAAACAAACTAGAACATCATCCATATAAAAGTGGGGAAAAAATACGTATTATTGAAGCTAACTCAAAAACTACAGAAGCAAAGTTAATCAATTTTCTATGGGACCAACTGTGATGTATATATATACCCTCTCGAATAAAACAAAAAAAAATCCAAATCGGTCCAGCCATCTTCGAGAAATCGGGGAAAAAAAAAAGGTTCCGACGAATTGAGAACCTCCTCCTTTTTGAAGTCGGTTAAAAAGAAGCCAAATCGTCAAAATTGACCAAAACTTGAAAATTAGTCTTCTAAACAAATAAATCTTATCTCCTGGTCTATACACAATCTGTTTGACATTCGCGCGTCTTCTCTTGTTCTACAAATGTAGACGATTTTTCTAAAGTACAGCCGTTCTGTGTTAACCCACGTTCGCAGGCAGGAATTTTAATTATAATTTTAATTTTTTTTTCGACGGCAGGGATTTTATCGGGCACTCGATTTTCGACTCTAGGTGTTGAGCCGAGCATTGAGAATCCAACAGAGTGCATCCCAGCGCGTCAAAAAAACACACTGTTCAATTTTCAACTCTTGGCGCTAAGCAGAAGGTTAAAAATCCATTGCACGAAAAAAATCGCTCGTGCGAACCTGAACTTAGATTAGGTCTATTGTTTTCTCTGGAGGATTGTTTTTGCTACTTGATGAAACGGGGATTGTTTAGAGTTGAGGGAAATTATTTTGTTTTACATTATGAAGGTCGAACGTGCTTTAAATTTGTAGCCCTAAGTTAAGTTACGATACGCTCAATTTTAAATGATTCAATATTTCTTCAAGTGTAATTTAAATAATAATAAGTTTCAGTAAAAAAAAACCGGCCAAGTGCGTGTCGGGCCACGCACAACGAAGGGTTCCGTAGTTGGGATGAATTTATTCCAAGAACAAACTTAACATTGTAGTATTCCAACTGTAAATGTAAGTTTGTACTCACAACATTGAGAGATTTACCATCTTATTTTAAGACCACAGACTTCTTATAGGTTTGCCTGTAATCTACAGGTAAAGTCTGTTTTCTGTATTTTTTTCGAAATTTTAGGCTCAGTAGTTTCTTTGGGATGCCACAAGGTATAGTTTGCAAAACTTTTTTTTATAATTTTCTTATTTGCTCCCCAAAAGTGACCCCCATATTCAAAATTAATTTATTTACTTTACCTGCCCGTGTTTGGGTCACAGAAATTCATGTGTGTACCAATTTTCAACTTAATCGGTTCATTAGATTCGGAGCAAATTGGCTGTGACAAACGGACAAACAGACAGAGACACACGAGTGATCCTATAAGGGTTCCGTTTTTTCCTTTTGAGGTACGGAACCCTAATACTTCTTCATTTTGAATAAATACTCAGAAACAGTCATACTTACTTACGTTTTTACTAATAAGATTCAAAATCCTGCCAAATAAATACTCATACAAATGCTAATGGCTAGTTTACACAGTGCGAGCTAGAGTGCGAGTCGGCCTACCAAGTAGCTGCAGTGCAGCAACTCGCACTGTGTGGACTTATTATATGAGTTACTCGCACTTGCGAGTTGGACAGTAGCTCGCAGCCCCAGTAACTTCAACATTTTGTTTCCATGCGAGCTAGCGTGTGAGTTAGCTGGACTCACCGAGTAGCTGCAGTGTAGCAACTCGTACTGTGCTAACAGCCAGGGCAAGTCGAGCTACTGACATGCGAGTATACAGTGCGAGCAGCTGTCTACTGCAGTCAGCAGCTCGCACTGTGTAAACAGCCAAGGCAAGCCAAACTACTGACATGTGAGGACACAGTGCGAGCAGCTGTCTACTGCGAGCAGCTCGCACTGTGTAAACAGCCAAGGAAAGCCGAGCTACTGACATGCGAGTATACAGTGCGAGCAGCTGTCTACTGCAGTCAGCAGCTCGCACTGTGTAAACAGCCAAGGCAAGCCAAACTACTGACATGTGAGGACACAGTGCGAGCAGCTCGCACTGTGTAAACAGCCAAGGAAAGCCGAGCTACTGACATGCGAGTACACAGTGCGAGCAGCTGTCTACTGCAGTCAGCAGCTCGCACTTTGTAAACAGCCAAGGCAAGCCAAACTACTGACATGTGAGTACACAGTGCGAGCAGCTCGCACTGTGTAAACAGCCAAGGAAAGCCGAGCTACTGACATGCGAGTACACAGTGCGAGCAGCTGTCTACTGCAGTCAGCAGCTCGCACTTTGTAAACAGCCAAGGCAAGCCAAACTACTGACATGTGAGTACACAGTGCGAGCAGCTCGCACTGTGTAAACAGCCAAGGAAAGCCGAGCTACTGACATGCGAGTACACAGTGCGAGCAGCTGTCTACTGCAGTCAGCAGCTCGCACTGTGTAAACCAGCCATAAACGTCACAATCTAAATTCTAAGTAATAGGAATTCAAAATAAGAGAATACATAAAACGAGCTGTTACATAAAATAGTATTCTCCAGACAAAAAAAAAAAAAGATTTAACCCACATCGCAACAAAAGAGAACTAACATAGAAATCTGTAAATTCAGCTGTAAAAATTATGTCCCAAGTCAACAATTCTTGCAAGACTAACATTTTGTAAAGCTACAGCGGACACTAATTGTAAGTCAACACTGGTTCCGACCATATTTTTTTGCATATAGGCACGTGCACACTGTCAAAAGGGATGTAATATTATTACCCTTAATGTTATGATAATACCCACTATGGTAAAGTAGAGGGAAACGTTTTTTGAAAAGGGCTTGTGCTCGCGACTTCGTATGCGTGTATTTTATATTTTTGTAATCACACTAATATTTTTTGTGAGTGTGTGTGTATGTCTGTGTGTGTGTGTGTGTGTGTGTGTGTGTGTGTGTGTGTATGTTTATTACTTCTTCACGCTCAAACGGCTGGACCGATTTCGATGAAATTTGGTATGTAGATAGCTATACCCTGGATTAACATAGGCTACTTTTTATCCCGGTTTACGCCGCTAAAAGGGATGAAAAGTAGCCTGTGTGCTTTTCTAGGTCCCAAGCCACCTGTTTGTCAAATTTCATGACGACCGTTTCAGTGATTTAGGAGTGATAAGGCCCTTAACAGACAGACAGTCAGAGTCATTTCCGCATTTAAATAAAAGCCAGTAAATTCCCCCAAAAAATTATGTTTCAAGCCGACAATTCCTGCAAGACTTACATTTAGATAAAGTTACAGTGGACTAATTGTAAGTCAACACTGGTTTCTAAGACTTTGACCGTGAGTCAACCTTGCGTAGTAAGTACGGAGTAACAATATAGAGTCAAATTAAATTAGCTAGAAAAACTCAGCAGACGTAATGAATATCGATATATAAACGGGACAAAATAAAAATAAAAAAGTTTTCATGATTTTATTTTTTGTGATTAGCGACTACTTGCAAGGATGAGTTGGAAAAAAATTTTTTTTTTGTTATCGTGTTTATATTATATTGATACCCATAACGTTTCTGATTTTTAAAACTGATATTCCAACTACACTGCGGTTGATGATCCCAAAAATAATCATCAATCATGTTTAGATATCGATTTATTTTTCCTGTAATCTTTACAAAAACTTTATCACATAGAATAATTTCAGATATTTGTCTATGCAAACTTCGGAGATAAGGGGGGGAACGGTATATTTTTTTTACATTTTTCATCAAAATTCGAAAACTGTTTGAGAATGTGCAAACAGTGTTCTTTCATATACATGCCTTAGTAGCCTCACTTAATTTTTTTTTTCATTTCTTTCTTATTTGAAAAATAGTTCAGCAAACATCATATAGAACTGTTCCAAATTTCAAGTTGATAGCATTAGTAGTTCTCGAGATATCCAGCTGTGACAGACTGAGTCGCATCATAAGGTTTCCTTTTTTACTATTTTGGTACGGAACCCTAAAAACGTCGCATTGTCGTTAATCTTGCACAAGATGTCGCTTCCACGTGACTCATAAGATATTCCATTTTATCTGCCTTTGTGCTTCCTGTTCTACTGCCACTAAATAGTCATATACAGAAGGTCAGTTAAAAAACTTTTTATTAAAAAATACAACCGACTTCCAAAAACAACACTACAAAGTGAAAAATAACTTTAATTTCGGAAGTCGGTGTCTAGTTAAATGTATTTTCGTTTTTTGCCACCGACTTCCGAAATTAAAGTTATTTTTCACTTTGTAGTGTTGTTTTTGGAAGTCGGTTGTATTTTTTTGTAAAAAAGTTTTTATTTTTCACGTTTAAGTTGTGTACCTACCCCACACAAATTCTAATATCACTATCTGCAAAACAAACTAGAACATCATCCATATAAAAGTGGGGAAAAAGTACGTATTATAGACTCGAATAAAACAAAAAAAAAACCAAATCGGTCCAGCCATCTTCGAGTAATCGGGGAACATACATAAAAAAAAATAAAAATAAAAAAAAAGGTTCCGACGAATTGAGAACCTCCTCCTTTTTGAAGTCGGTTAAAAAGATCTTATCAAGTTTGGTAAATGTTTAAATTATAAGTTTTACCAACTGATTTTTATAGCTTAATTTTAGTCTTATTTTCAATATTTAATGTTCTTAAATAAAGAAGAAGAAAGAAAGAAAGAAAGAAAAATGCGTTTAATTGGCATTACAGCAAAAAAAAAAAAAAAAAAAAATAAGAAAAAGAAGTGAATTTGTGGTATTTTTGAGAGAAAAAAAGTATTTTAACCGAATATCAGCTGCACAGATCGTTAAGAAGGTTAGGTTACGCTTGCCATGTTCACTCCATGGATGAGTGACCATCCATTTCATACCGGGACTCCTCCGTACCTCGGAAAGCTGGTTTACCGTTGGTATCGGCTGCATATCGTAGATCTTTGACAGTCGTTACGGGTAGTCAGAAGCCCGACAATCCGACAGTCAGTCTTACCAAGAGGTATCGTGTTACACAGTAACTGGGTTGTAGATGTCTGATAGGCAGTCACTCCATGTAAAATACTAGTATTCAGCTGTAGTTTGTTTAGAAGCCGACCCCAAAATGTTGTGAAAATCTAGGCAGATGATGCTATGTGTACGTATGACTGTTTTCGCTCGTTATACAGACCTGGCCTTCTGTACACTTATCTATATTGTGTCACTACTGCATAAAAGAGGGTAGGTTAATGTTTTCGTGAATATTACGTGGGTATTACGTAATTAGTAATACTGAGGGAATATGGAATTATGATTCTGCGAATGTGGAGTTTAGAATATAATCTTGTTGTGCGAAAATAAGCTCTTTGGTGGCGAGAAGTAATCACGAGCAGAGGCTTGTTAAGAGTTCATGTAATTACGTAGAATTAGACTAAGTATAGGGTTTACAAAAATAGCACTCGAGGAATGGGGTAACCAACGAGTTGAGCAACGAAGGATTAGTTATTCTTAAGCATTGTTTTATAATAATACCACCGCCGTATCTCTACGTTGACGTCGTGGTGGGGCTTGCGCGCTCCGAACTCTGGGTCTGTGCCGATGGAGTTTACTTTGCCGAAACAGGTCTAGGGTGAGGAGCCAGACCAAGAGAGATACGTGAACCCGCAGGGCAGCATGTGGCGAGCTGTTGGGCAGTAGCGACCCCACGGACCCTATTTCCCGGGAGAAGTCTTGTTCTTCACCTCTGACTTGCCTTTATTGGCCGGCTGGAGTGAACAATGACGGGAACAGAGCTCCCACCTCATTCTTGCCTTTATTGGCCGGCTTGAGTGGAGATTCGCAAGAGCAAACGTGCTCGGAGGAAGGAAGTATTCCAGTAAGTGCTTGTAGGGATCTTGACCATCTTCCGGGCTCTGGGATTGTTCTGAGAGCCGTGGAATACCTCTCCACTCCTCAAGCACCTCAGGACATGTTGCCCCTTGTCGCTACGTCACTATGTGCTAGCGACCGTTTCCGGGGGCCCATTATTGAGTGTGCAAGTCACCCCCCTGCCAATTTATCTGTGTATATTATATAACATTGGTCAGGCAGGGGACATAGTTCTTCCATAGTTCAAGGTACCCAATCCATGTAGCCACCCAAACCCATAGGCCCAATGTGTTTTGTTTCCATGTTCTGCAATAGTCCTGCACCAACCGGGGATTGTCCTTGGGTGCACTTGCATAGTGCATACAAGGATAATCGTCGGCTGGGGCCTCCTCGTCATTTGAAATTGTCTAAGGGGCCTCTGCGAGTTGGCTTCGGCCCCTCGTACGCCTTCCAAAGGTCCGGGACCCCAGGGTCCCGAGATAAGCCAAAGACAAAAAATAATTATAATAAGACATTTATTTCAGACGTAGTCCATATACTGTCAGTAACACAAAAACCTTATAATCCTATTGTTAGTACATACAAAAACAAAGCCACAGACAGAAATAAAGATAAAAATCACAAAGTGTTATGGCAAGCCCTGGACGCGACCACCCGAAGTGTGTAGTCGCATCCAGTGCTGTCCCAGCGGCCCACGAACACGCTTAGAAGGCTGTTCGAGCTGGCCCGCATGCGCTTCATAAAAGACGCACAACGCTTCCGCATGATTGCATGAAAACCATCCACTCTCTTCACTGCAAACATTACTGAAGCGCTGCAGTGGCGCGGCAGCCGGAACAGTATCCTGAACGCGTTATTATACTGTACACGCAGAGCACTGTGTGTATGAGCGCTGTATGTAATTCATTGTTTAATCATAGACATATAAAAAAAGGCGGACAGATTTTCGCTCACAAGAAACTGTCTCTATTGCAGTCAGCCAGCTCGCTGCCAGCTACATGCCGCCGGCACGCACAGATTTCACAAAACATGCTGTATTTTTACCTTACATATTATACCTTACCATACTACGAATACGTTACCTTATTATGAAGGGTTGACTGATGTGTGAATGTAATAAAAAAAAAAAAATAATAAAATTCTTTATTGAACAAAAAACACAGTATGACAAAAACATTTAGTGCGATAATACCTACATTAGTAAAATACTGTGTCGTAGGAATTAATGCCCACCTCAGGAAAAGGACGATAGCATTCTAGAATTTATACTAAACACAGGAGATAGATTACAAACTAGAATAATAGGTTAAAAATGTGAATATGTGTAGGTACGAGCGAATGTATTATGTGCGTGTGGGTGTTTGCATAGGTATGTGAGTATGTGTGTGTATGTGTGTGTGTGCGTGAGTGTGTCTTAATTTATATGTTATGAATCTATTTCGGAAGGAAGAGGCCGATATTGGAAACAAATCAGGGTTTGACCATGTGTGCGTAGGTAGGCTGTAGGTACAGCGAGCTGGCTGACTCCGATAGACACAGCTTTTTGTTAGCGAGAATCTGTCCGCCTTTTTTATACGTCTATAGTTTAATTAATTGTTTTATATTTCATTGTTTTAATCACACTAATATTATAAAGGCGAATATTTATGTGTGTGTGTTTGTTTGTATGTTTGTTACTACTTTGGCTAGACCGATTTGGATGAAATTTGGATCATTTAGCTAATCCATGCGTCAGGTTCGTGAACAAGCGCTGTCAGTGAAAGCTGGTCATACCTTAGCGGCCACGGCTTATTTTAATTTAATTTAAATATTTGAATTGTTTTTTTTTTAAGAACGCTTTTAACGTTCTGCATCGTTCTCACATGTAAAATTTCAACATGAATGATGTAACCATTATTTTGTAACCATATCTTGATTTAAAAGAGTGTCCGTGGAGTTTCTTGCCCGTTCTTCTCCATAGGTACCTACTATGCTTTGGAATGGGCGCCTAGCTTCATCTTTTTGACTGACCGACCCCTTGACAATTCAAAAGTGCCTGTAATTGGTTTAATTGAAATAAATGCTTTGAGTTTGAGTTTGAGTTTGAGTATGTAGATAGCTTATACCCTGGATTAACATAAGCTACTTTTATCCCAGTCTACGCGGGGCGCAGTTAGTATTTAATAATTTACTGTTCACCGATGTTTTACTAAGTAAATTACAGGCAAACTCTGTTAGTGAAAATGTTGAAGCCAAATTCAACCGAGACCCAGTGCTGTTTCTAAGATACCTTTGCACCTGCGATACCTCTGCTATTTCAGATGTACATCGGCTGTGGTTGAACAGTTACACTCAAGTAGACAAAACCAATAAAAATGTTATTTTACGAGAGAAGGCAAGCACCACAGATCACCAAGTGTTACGACTTTCTTTATTTGTTTATGTATGCGCGCCAGTTGCCAGTATTACTCACTCGACCTTTGTGAAGGACGGTCTTAAGGATTTGTGTAACGCCATTGACCTAGACGACCCTCGAGAGGGGAGGGTTTTTACGATTAAAATCAATCTGCCTAGCCTTTTCCCAACTATGTTAGGGCCGGCTTCCAGTCTATACAGCTGGGTACCAGTATTTTACATGGATCGACTGCCTATCTGACCTCCACAACCCATTAACTGTGTAATACGATACCCCTTAGTAAGACTGGTTGTCAGACTTTCGGGCTTCTGACGACCCGTAACGACTGTCAAAGATCCACGAATGACAGCCGGGATCAACGGCTCAACGTGCTTTCCGAGGCACGGAGGAGTTTCGGTATGTAAAGATGGTCACCCATCCACGGACCGACCCCGGCAAGCGTAGCTTAGCCTGATGGATTGATCCGTACGGCTGTTATAGTTTGTACGATTAAAATATCGCCAAAAAAACAAAAAGGCAATAATTGCAAAAAAATAACTGGACTATACTCTGAATTTTTTCAGAGAACTATGATATGAGTAAATACTATCGGAATCATAGATATAAGAAATAATCGGAATCTTTGATTGGAATCCTATTCTAACTAGGTCTTTACCTATGAAATTGCCGTTCTGCAGTACTGACCATTTCAAATCAAAATAATTTTTGTTTCTAATTTTTATTCTAATTTCAAATTAATTTTATTTTAAAAACATGGATTTTTTTTCCAAAAGTAGTAATTTGTTTATTGATTAGTGTTACATTTTCATCGCATTTCAATCTTTTTCGTCATTATGGATACGTTAAAAATTCGAGTAATTATGGAATATCAGTACCGTCGTGGCAGCAACGCGGCACAAGCGGCACGCAACATCAACGACGTTTACGGAGCTAACACTACAAACCAACGCACCACTTGTTATTGGTTTACTCGCTTCCGTACTGGAAATTTCGACCTGAAAAATGAACCTCGCGGTCGTCCGAAGACTTTGGTCGACAATGACGAATTGAAGGCGATTGTGGAAGCTGATGATACACAATCTACGGCTGAATTAGCAGCAGCTTTCGACGTAAGCGTCAAAACAATATTGGTCCATTTGCGTCAAATTGGCAAGGTAAAAAAGCTTGACAAATGGGTGCCCCACGAACTCAATGATCGCCAGCGCGAAGTACGCGTCGAGACGTGCCTTGCACTGCTCAACAGACACACAAATGAAGGAATTTTGAACCGCATTGTTACCTGCGATGAAAAATGAATTCTGTTTGATAACCGCAAGCGCTCAGCAAGTTGGTTGGATCCTGGTTCAACACCTAAACAATGCCCTAAACGAAAACTTACCCCTAGAAAAGCGATGGTCACTGTTTGGTGGTCTAGCGCCGGTGTGATTCATCACAGCTTCTTACCAAACGGGGTGAGCATTACTTCAGATGTGTACTGTGAAGAACTGAACACAATGATGGAGAAGCTGGCACATCTCCAACCAGCATTGGTCAATCGCTCGTCTCCGCTGCTCCTGCACGACAACGCGCGACCTCATACTGCACAGCAGACGGTCTCCAAGTTGCAAGAACTGGGGTTGGAAGCTCTCCGTCATCCGCCCTAGTCACCAGACCTTGCGCCTACAGACTACTACTGTTTCCAGAATTTGGATAACTTCTTGGCGGGAAAAAAATTCAATACCCGAGAGGCAGTACAAAATGCCATAGAAGAATTTGTTACCTCCCGTCCAGCTGATTTCTTTAAGAAGGGCATCAATAAACTGCCACTGCGTTGGCAAAGATGCATTGATTGCATGGGTGATTACTTCGATTAATACAAATAAAAAAATGCATGAAAAAAATTCGTTTAAATTTTTTCATACAAAACGGCAATTTCATTGGTAAAGACCTATTATTATAAATGTGAAAGTTTGTTGTTTGTTAATATACGACTGCCCAAAAAAGAAGTGTAATGTTTTTCAGTGTCTCTACTGTATATATTAAGACTAGCTTTCGCCCGCGTGGATGTTGGAAATATGCCATGTTAATGTAAAAAACATGTGATTGTAAAAATCAACCCCTATTTTAACCCGTTAGGGGATGATTTATCAAAAAACGCTTAACCGTGTATTTCTTTATTTCTTAACAAAAGCATAAGTTTGAATTTTGCATATCCGTAAATTAACAAATGCTGGGTTTCCTGTACAAACTTTCATCCCCTATATCGCCCCCTGTGGGATTATTTTTTAAGACAAAAAGTAGCCTATGTCCTTCCTCAGGATGTTATCTATAGCCTTGCCAAATTTTATCGAAATCCGTGCGGTTATGTGAATTTTAATATCAACCCATAATCTACCCCCATCAGGGATGATTTTTCAAAAGCGCTTAACCGCATCTTTCTTTATTTCCTACCTAAAGCATAAGTTTGAATTTTGCATATCCGTAAATTAACAAATGCTGGGTTTCCTGTACAAACTTTCTTCCCCTATATCACCCCCTGTAGGATTATTTTTGAGAAAAAAAAGTATTGTATGTCCTTTCTCAGAATGCCATCTATAGCCTTGCCAAATTTTATCGAAATCCGTTGTAAGAAAGAAGTAGTTTAGACGTGAAAAGGTAACAGACAGACAGACAGAGTTACTTTCGAATTTTTAATATTAGTATGAATGATTGAAATAACAGTTTCATAGAAAAATTCTTTTAATTTACGTAATTTTCTGCTTCATTTAGAATTCATTCACTTAACAAAGTAAGAAATAGAAAAACACGACTCACTCCTTGAACTTCAATACAAACTGTGGAGCAAGTTCATTTATCTTTAACCTTTTTAAAAAAAACAATCGAGTGCACTTTATTGCTTTTTTCTTATTTAACTTCTTTATTGAACATTTTTAACGAGACATTGACATGCAATCAAATTCGTTTTATTTTAGGGATCCCTTACTTGACTGTCTTGAATTTTTCATCAGTTTAATTTTGCCAAAAATCTTAGCTGTCTGGTCCGTGACGTCATTATCATCTGCCTAGCTTTTTCCCAACTATGTTGGTTCGGCTTCTAATCTAACCTGATGAAACTGAATATCAGTATTTATATTACATGGAGCCTATCTGATCTCCACAACCAAGTAACTGGGTAACACGCTTAGTAATGTGATATAAGCTTTCAAATATAACCCGTGGCGACACAAAAGATAAAACCTATCCTAGTCTCTGGCATGGGCATACCAACCACCAAACTTTTACTTTGAAAAACAAATCTGGTAAAGAAACAAGTGGTCGCCACAATGTGTAGAACTTTAAAACAAAATGGTTTTGGTTTACCAATGTTGACAGTTTCAATTCAAGAATTTTAAAAGAGAGAAATGAAAATACATTTATTTTCATCCGAACTGTGAGGCACAGTGAATGCAAAAGCCTAAAACCATACTGTATTTATTTAGATGAATAAAATAAGTAGAAAATGCTCTCAAAACGGTCATCGTGATGGCATGTTCTAGAATCAAAAATTCGATGCCTGTGACATTCACCAACCCGCACTATGCCCGCGTGGTGGATGATGATCTCTCCATCTCACTGAGAGGAGGCCTTTGTCCCAGCAGTGGAAACATTATAGGCTGATTATCCTATGCTTATAAAACATGCTATAGAAGAAGCTTGCTCTATGTTAGGTTTTGAAATAATATGAATAAATCGTTAAATTGTCTATGTCGATTATTGGGACATCTTATTTCTTATACTGGCAACACTAGTTTTGAAAATGTCATTTTGACACGATGGTTGAAAAGACGGGTGTGCACTCGGCCTATTTGCTCGGGGCCAGTATGGTTTGCGGACGTGTTACGACGCTCCTAGTGGCTGTGTTGGTTAAAATATAATATATACATTGCCTTAGAATGCCAACTATGTGATGATGTGTGTGTGTGTGTGTGTGTGTGTGTGTGTGTGTGTGTGATGTGTGTGTGTGAATGTGTGAATGGCTGCTGTAAATTAAGATAACCTATTAGTTTTATTGTAATCATTACAAAACTAGATACAAGATGTTATTTTGTGGAGAATAGGAGATGTGGTGGTATGGTGTACTGTACTGAATTTAATGTTGACAAAGATATTAAATGAATGACTGAATATCTTGGTGTTTTATAATATTTACCTATTCCCTGATACATCGTAAATGGTTATAATAGACAGTTTATAGTTTGTAATATTGGGGTAAGGACTTAAGATCCATTGAAACTACTTTGTTTTAGAGTAAGGGTTAATCATATTTCAGTATATTATTTTAAACCACGGAACCCTGAGCAGTATTTTAATGTTTTTAATCGACTTCTGCACCGAAAATTTTAAACAACTAGGCATGTAAAATAAATTCGTCTCATTTTTTTGTGTCTATCGCTAGAGGTCGTACGACAGCAATCAATTGTTTGACTATTAAGTTTCGGTTGCGTGTCACAAATTGAGGGTAGTTTGGTACATTAATTTGGTGTCGCCTTTGTTTGGAACCCGGTTCGTGGTATGTGTTTATGTTAAAGTATTCTCTATGTTTTATTCATTTATCAAATAGATGTTTTTTGTGTATTCCTTATGGGTTGGTAGACACGCAATGTGTTATGATGCCACACATAACATAGACATAGTTTTGCTCATTCACTGGCGTGAAAAGAAATGAAGTTTCAAATATGAGTGTTAGTAAGTAGCGAAGGACTTCTAACTGATAAATGACTCATAATATGAAACTTCCAAATGACTAATGGCTATTGGAAATCGACTATCATTATCTTCCTAGTACGGCGGGCTATGCTGGGGCGGCTGCTGCAGGTGCAGAAAACCTCAATCGGCGCAAATAGTACAATCTTTTGAGCCGTTTGGGATTGAAACTTTAGGGTCGTGGGGTCCGAGTGCTCATCGAGTATTTCGGAACATCGCCAAGTGATTGTCGACTCTTCACGTGACAAGAGGGCTGGCCAATTTTTAGGTCAAATCATCAGCATTGCCATTAAACGTGACAACGCTGCCAGCCTTATCACTTTTCCCACTGACAGCGATGCGAAAGAATCTTTTGGTGCCCGTGAGCTCGCCTCTATATTATATACTTGTACATATTATGTCGTTTATTAATTTTCTTTCTTATCTATTTACATTTTTAAATATTTCTTAAAAAAAAGGATATAAAAAAACATTTAAAAATATAAAAAAAATAGAGGTCCACCGGTGTCAGGAGCAGGGTCCAAGCCAAGCTAACGGTGGTTAAGGCTGCAGAGACAGGAACATTCTCACAATGCGAGCCGTATCAAGGAGTAGTGCCTTCTGAATCAGGCCCTTGATCCAATCGCCTAATGATAGCCTCGAGAGATGTTGGTCGAGACTTTCGGCCATCAGGCCATTGGCCGTTACGACAATCGGCACAATGACAGCCGAGCTCACATTCCATATGTCAACAACCTCGTGAGCTATGTCGAGGTATTTTATTTGTTTCTCAGCTTTCACAAGGTTCTCGTCATGTGGAATGGTAACATCGAATATTATTGCGTGGCATGCTAACCGATCTATCACCACTATATCAGGCTTATTGGCGACGATAGTCCTGTCAGTAATGATAGACCGATCCCTGTACAAAGTGACATGGTCATTTTCGAGAACTGGGTCGGGCACATACTTGTAGTACGGTACCTCAGAGTCCACAAGTTTATATTTCAAAGCAAGTTGCTGGTGAATAATCCTAGCTACTGTGTTACGGCGAGTACTTGCGCCGTTAGCCAGATGAGAACAACCAGAGAAAATAGGACATATTATTATTATTTTAAGTCTGTTAGTTTTTAAATTATGTTAACAGGAACGTTTTAATTATGTTAGATTTAAGTTTTTGTAATACAACTAAAATAAATACTATGACTGTCAGTAATTGTTATTTCTTCACATAGTCCGACCAAGATTATGTCTGTACTTTAAAAGAGACTGTGACCTCTGACTTTGTTTCGGCCTTTCTTCTCAGAGTAGTCAGACAGGAAACGCGACCTCATCTAGTTTTTTTTTATTCAAAATATGATTGACGTGTAAAAGTGACTGTACAAACCTACTTACAGAAATAAAATCAGTTATCATTTATGCACCTACATTATCATAACATTTATATGCCCTTTTAGTTTTTCGGGACATCGCCAAGCGGTTGGTCGACTCTAAGCGTGACCAAAGGGCTGGCCTATTTTTTGGCCAAAGAATTAGCATTGCCATACAACGTGGCAATGCTGCCAGCCTTTTGGGCACTTTTCCTATCGACAGCGATGCGGACGAATTTTTTGATGCCCTATGATTATTTCCCCTTCTTTTTCTTTTTTTTTTTTAAGAT
Organism: Cosmia pyralina; assembly: GCA_946251885.1. Taxonomy (NCBI): domain Eukaryota; kingdom Metazoa; phylum Arthropoda; class Insecta; order Lepidoptera; family Noctuidae; genus Cosmia; species Cosmia pyralina. The sequence continues at coordinate 8,792,248 of OX276371.1, read as the reverse complement.
TGTTAGATTTTAAATTATGGAAACATGTATATTATTACCTAACTGTATTTTTAAGTTTTTTAATGCTTACGTGTGACTTACACATTATATATCTTTCTTTCATGATACTAAAAAATTGTCTCCAGTTTTTCCTTATCTTATAATTACAAAGCAACCAAAGCCAAAAAGGCATGTACTTAATTAAAATTCTTTTTCTTCGCATTCCACTCACCATCCTAAATCTACTCAAAGATAAACAGACTCTCTGTACTAAATGACATGGAGCAGACTTGTTTGAAACTAATTAGGTACACGTTTTTACACAAAGTTTTGCAAAACAAAAATTATGGCGCCCAACTGGGACAACAGTTATACAGAGGCTAAATGGCGCCCAACATGGTACGAATTTATCCTTATTGCCGACGATTTTGTTATTTCGAAGATATTTTTAGCACACTCGTCTCAGCTAAAATTATGAAAGTAATTTTGAATAACGCTAAATTAGGGCTCTGAATTAATGAAGGAATAAATTATTTAGGCAAAAGTTAACGCAATGAGTATCTTTGTAATTCCAATATTACCCCTGTAATAGACCCCTGTAAAGGACAGCCCTCCGCAAACTAACAGGGTGCATTCAGCTCCTCATTTTGAATCATATTCCACCGAAAAATTACTCAGGAAAATTTTTTTTTTCATTGTTTTTTCAGTTATGTTCCTATATTTATAGCTAAAATAAAAAAAAAACATCAATGGATGTTGAAATACTCTAACGAACGACGCGCTGGACTGCCTTTCGCTACGTGCATTTTACCACGGTAACAATACATTGCGAGTGAGATAATAAAACAAATCAGGTTTATTAGATTCCCATAACGTTCCTGAAATAATTTCATGTACCGGTCATCTTAGTATGATATACTGAATTCACCCTATCAGTCTGCGGAGGGCTGTCTCTTACATCCTGTATAATGTTTTTGCCATCCATAGTGAAGTTTTAAACAGAATGGACTAAGAATTCTCCTATCATGAGAGCGATGTAAAAAGCAATGAAGGAATATATTAAGAGAATTAGCATCAGCATTTTTGTCTGATCTGATTACCAAGCTGTTATTTTCTGTTTAAAATTCTCTGCCATATTCGAAGTCGAAGTCGAAGTATTTAATATGGACTAAGATCCATGTTTAATCCTTCGAGTTTACAATAGTGTTAGATTTATTACCATAGTGCCTGAGACTAAGTAAAAGCCTGTAAAAAAAAAACTCAAGTCTTAAAAGACCGATGCCACCTTAAAATATTTTATTATAAGAATTCTCTAAGAAAATAGTCCCAGTTAATTTATTAAATCAATAATCTTTCCACATAATTTGTAATAAGATTTGTGCCTTTTCGTAGAAATAATTGAATTTATTATCGGTCCCACGCTGGGCGCCAATAAGGTTTATTGACAGCTCTTGATCTTATTATGACGACGATGATCAAAATTATTATTGTGGGCATTTTATTTACTTAGTGATTTCGGTTCATATAGATTTTATCATAGGTGTAATGAAATTTAAATAGTTAAATAGATCCTGCTAACGAAGTCTTTATAGCAAAATTAGCAATTGAAACAACAGAAAACAATACTAAACAATGTCAGTTCATACATCTCTGGGAAACCCTACCCTTCGGGGAAAGCATGCGTTTTTAAATATGATAAAAAAAACATTCATTTGACCTTGTACCCTTGACATCAGTGGTCGTTGCCATGAAAAGTTATTTTCGGAGCTCCCATCTTTTTAACCGCTAACATTTCAGGGACGGTAGGTACCTACAGAAACCTTTTTCCAAACCCTGATCAGCTTAGCCTAAAAAAAGTGAAAATAGCCACACTTTCCTATATTATGAATTCATGATATACCTTTTTATCCCAAGTCGTATTAGATTTTATAATATTGGATATGACACGCTTAGTAATTCTGCGTAAAAGGAAGGCAATTCCTGCGATTATATAATCCCGGAATATGTATGTGCAAGTTTTTCTCCGACAAGGTAGTTGGTAAAGATGTGAACATATCGCGCCATGTAAATTGAACCAAAATGGTAGTCGTCGGCAATCTGTACAACACTTCTAATTGCACATACAATCACGGCAAGTAAGTTGAACTGTGACCTGCAGTGCGATTCTGTATAACCATCTCACCGTGAATACTTAGGTGAAGTGAGCGTAGTGAGCTGTCAATAGTGTCAATTCCTAGCAAAAACAAACTCACTTCACCTAAGTTTTCACGGTGAGATTTTTACAGAATCGACCGGCTGGTACAGTTTGTAAAGAAATTTGTGTTTGTATGTGTAATTAAAAGTGTTCACCGACGACCGCCATTTTGGTTCAACTTACATGCCGTGATCTGTCCATGAATGCAGTTTCATTTCTTTTCTTCCTAGCTCCGTATATTTATAATAAATTTAATGCAACTCTAGGTCTTCGGAAATATAATTCACACATATTTAAAATTTAGTTTAAAAAAAGTAAAAACCGACTTCAAAAACCAAAAACAAATAAAATAATTTTCATAAAAAAACTTCTGAAGTCGGTATCAAGCTAAGGTGCATTGAAGAATTGAAAACACCGACTTCAGCAGCTGTTAAGTTTTTTATGAAAGTTACTTTATTCGTTTTTCGTTATTGAAATCGGTTTTTACTTTTTTTAAAGTAAATTTCTTTTCCATTTTTAGTTGAATATACAATTACATAAATAAGACCAAGAGACGAACGAAAAGAAGAATCATCAAAATCACAGATACAGTACATGTATGCATATAACTTCGTACATAAGAATAATTACATAATGTTTTATAAAACTTTACTAAAACCTTCCTGAAAGTATGTAGATTACGTTAGTGAAAGAATAATCAAAATTGGTTCATTAGTTTATGAGAAAATCACGGACAAACAAACATACAATACATACATACATACATACGGGTCGAATACAGAACCTCCTTTTTTGAAGTCGGTTAAAAAAGATTGTTCGAAAACATTTACTCTGCTTAAATTATTATAATAGTACTAAAGACACATTTAAAATCCTGAAATAGCAAACTCCATACATACATTCCTATGAATGAATGTATGGAGATTGCTATTTCAGGATACATACATACATATATAATATACCAATTATCAACCATAGGCACACACAAAATCACAGATAAGCCAAAATAGTGCATACCGTTGCTAAATTATTGTAAGTTTTTCATTTGTCGTCTTTTCCGAAGGGGCCTTTATATCTTAAGTTCTCACTCGTTTGTTACTGTACGGGTCACAGCAATGAGGAATAATATCCCATTGTAATACAGTATCCAACAAGTACGGGGGGTATTGTGACTTGTTACTGACGGCCTTATAACATACTAGTTTTTGCCCGCGCCTTTGCCCGCGTGGATGTCGGAAAATATTCAGATAGCTTCTGCCAAGCTTCTGCCTGCGACTTTGTCCGCGTGAAAATTCTTGTTCCCCCGACCCACCCCGTCGCATCGCATTGCCTGCCCGCGCTATTACTTCCTTTTCGCTTAGCGTTCTTTCTGACTTTTTTTTCTTTTTTCTCGGCACGAAAGATTCCTAGAGTGGTGTTAAATATGCCTATAGCCTTCCTTAAGAATTGGGCTATCAAATGCAAAAATAATGATTAAAGTCCGCCTGGTAGTTCCAGAGATTAGCGCGTTCAAACAAACAAAAAAAGTGTATCAGCTCCGACGCAGATTAGAGTTTACTCCTATTTTTTGTGCTATTCCGAGTTTTCAACTTTCTAGAATTCAGTTATTTCTGTCGGGCTGGGTTTCTTCAATGAATCAGTGCTATACAAAAAGCAACTTTAAGGTGTAAAGGCACTCGTCCCCCTCCCTCTTACCCCACCTCTCACCCCTCCCTCTAATCCCCCTCTCACCCTCTCAAACCCCCTCCGCTTCCCACCCCTCTTACCCCCTCTCACACCTCACCGCTTCCCCTCTCTCTCACCACACCCTTCCCGTCTTCTTTCCCTACTCACCACCCTCTCCCCTTCCCTCACCACCCCCTCCCCTTCCCCCTTTCCCTCTGGGGGAAAACAATTAATGAAAAACTTTATTGCTTGCTTAGGTAAGTATTTGTGCCAAGTTTCAAATTAATTAACCGAATAAAAAAGATTTTTCATATAAAGAATATTCCCTGTTTTCCCACCCACAGGGATTAAAATTAAAAAAAAATCGTTTGGGATATTTCCGTAACTTGACTGAAAGATTATTTACACGAATTTTCGAGTAATCAAGCCCCGCAGTAAAACCTGACCTGTAAAATTGACTACCCCTTTCACCCCTCTAAGGGTATATTTTCGAAAAACTCTGGCACACGTTATTCTTCATTTTTGGTTCAAGTATAAATACTGAGTTTCGAGTTAATCTGACGACGCGTTAAAATTCCTCCATACAAACTCTGACCCCCCCCCCCCCCCCATTCCTCCTAAGGGGGTAGTTAAGGAAAACTAAAAAAGATCAATTTTATAATTTATCTAGATAAATATTCATGCCACGTTTAAAGTCTGTTAACTCAAGGAATAAGATTTTTCATACAAACTTTGGACCCCCGTTTCATCCCTTTAGGGGACGAATTTTGAAAAATCCTTTCATAGTGCACCCCTAGATCTCATAAGGAACCTATGTGCCAAATTTGGAATCTCTACACCTAGCGGTTTGGGCTGTGCGTTGATATATCACCCAGTCAGTCAGTTTACCATTTTATATACTGGATGACTTTTTTTACCGTCTCGAAAAAAATAGGGTATATTCGGTGAACGGAGTAGAAGCCTATGACATATCTAGATTTTTTTTTTTTTTAATTAAAAAAAATCAAAATTCAAATCATAATGCAGGTTGCATATATGATTTGAATTTCGATATTTTTAAAGGATTCATTATTTTTCTTCAAAATTATGTTTTTATTGCTCTAAAATGAAAAGTTTACAACGAATTTGTAGTATTTATTGATACTTAGATATTTTTTTCTGACTAAGCTTTTTAAAAAAAAAAAAAACTAGGTATGCCATACGCTTCTACTCCGTTCACCTAATATACCCTATTCTTTTCAAGACGGTAAAAAAAGTCATCCGGTATATACATAGATTGTAATGTCAATACATTAAACTAAGGGCCTATTATACCGCATACAATTAAATTCCGATTATCTTACTTGGCAGATCATTTCATACAAATTCTGTTCCATTTTTGAAATTATTCGGTGAGTATTGGCTATTCGGAAATGAAATAGGCCGTGAACGTAATAAATTATGCACAAATAAATAAATAAATACATAAACCAACGCCATCTTCCCATGGGGGTAATAGGCAGAAACTACAGAACGCCACCTGCTACGATCCTTACATACTCCTTTTGCCTCGTTTACGTTCATACATCTGTGCCCTGTTTATCAAAACTCACAAGTCTGCACGTTCACAAGTTACACTTTACATGGAAGTTTTTACAAGTTCGTGTAAATTACGTTTATCAAAAAAAATCTACAGGGCTTGTAAAATTTAACACTTATTAGGTTCTACTTGTAAGTTCTAAAATCAAAAATGTGTGCCGCATTCTTTTCCCGCCATTTTTTCAACCGACTTCAAAAAAGGAGGAGGTATTTTTTTTTTTTGTTATGTTTGTTATCTCAGAACTTCGTCATTTATGAACCGATTTGGAAAATTATTTTTTTATTTGAAATTATATACTTCCAGATTGGTCCCATTTTTATCAAAATCCAATTTTGATGATGGGATCCATGAGGAATTGAGGAAACTCCTCAAAATTTACAGGCATACATATAGCGATTTTGGTATTTTCATCAACGAATCAAGCATTTGCATTCAGAAAGTAGCATATGGTGAAGTGGAACTGATGAAGAAGACCACAGATGGCCACGGGAACTTCTCAATAATAATAAGTATTTCACGGGTGGCGATAAGATATCTCGATTAAGACAGTTAAGCGACTATGACGAAGCTAAATGTTGGCTAAATAAATGGTTCTGATGAAAATAGTACCATCGAACCGATCTGATGAAGAAGCCGGAAGGTAGGCACCGGAACTCAGTAACAAAACAATGTATTCTAGCCGTGTTTTAGGGATATTCAATTAAAAACCTTTTTTTTTTGTTTTTAATTGAATATCCCTACTTAAACGCATAGCTGAATGGTATATTGTCTGTGCCTAATATTGACGGGACATTAAAAAAAAGTAGTAGCGACAAAGTACAATAGGTATTCCCGCCTTTTATTTATAATTTTAAGCTTATAAAGCTTCAAATCTTATCTTCAAAGCTTGAGTATTTGAGGCAAGGTTTTGCGATTCCTTGGAAAATGTCTAGAAATGATAATAAAATAACGGTTTTTCAACTGATTCGCGACAAAAAAGACATTTTATTTGGTGCATTTAGCGACAGGATGTCCAAAGAAAAAAAAAATACAAGAGTGCAAGAATATTTGAATTACATGTCAGTCGCTTGGTCTGGTATCTGCTGGAAAAGATTACACAGACCTATGTCCGAGATACATTTTACTCAATTTTTTTTTATTTTTTATTTATTTATTAATTGTTGAACAAAATGTTAATTAATTGTTCCAATTTTTCAGCTTGAAGTTAAATTCATAGGTCGTCTCCATATGACCGTAGTCAATAATTCTTGTTCTATAAGTTCTTGGTTCCATTATTCTAATATTTTCATCGTCGCTTGAGTCACTTCATCACATTTTAAAAAAGGAAATAAAATTTAAAAATGTATTGCGGAGTACCGCTTAGAAGCACGACACTTGTTAGGCCTCTGCCTCGAATTTCGCGGGCAGCGGGGCGGCAGCGGCGGCGGCGCGGGAGAGGCAGGATTTTATGCATAAAAACAAATGGACCGGACCTCGAAAACAGCGGCGCGGTAGCGGGGCGGGACAATGCGAGACGCGCCACCGCCGCCACCGCCCCGCTGCCCGCGAAATTCGAGGCAGAGGCCTAAGACGGAATGGAGAGTCGCCGGACACTCAGGATTTGCTATGACTTTCTACAAATTGTAACTGAAAAGGGATTTCTGATGAACACAATCACGAATACAAGTGTAACAATATACTTGCAAAATAAATAATGACCCTTCTAACTCGTAATTTATACGTGTAGTTTTGATAAACACATGTTTGTAATAATTATTTTTTTGACAAGAAAATTGCCTGTAATACAAGGCTTGTAAGTTTTGATAAACAGGGCACTGGTCTTACACGCACGCCGGTTGCGAGTACCACGCACCTGACTTTTCTGTAGATTTTTTTTTTTTTTTTTTGTATGGCATCTCGCAGTTGACCACTTAGGGTCGAGACTGCTCAACCGGGCGTTTCCTGTGGGTGCTTTAAGCGAACTTAAAGCCTCCGGCCAGGCTTAAAACTAAGGTAAAATATTAGTCGACTGAGCGTCGCTAATAATAGGGCAGCCAGACGGGGCAGGTTGGATCATAATGGGGGGAATAAGTGCTACAGGCTCAGCTGTGCCCCCAGCAGGCATATCTTCACCGAGTAGGGGATAGGGGGGGGGGGGGGGGGGCGGTTACGATTGCGACCTCGGCGGCGAGGTCGGAAGGTATTCCTGGGTGGTTTACGTTTATTAACCGTACTGGTGGCCTTGCTACTCTCCTGAAGGAGGGTTATGGGGTCATCAGGGTCGGTGAGAATATGTCTCGGACGGCGAGTCTTACTGATTTTAGAGGGGGCATAGCGCGCGGCCTCGACAACCAAAGGGTTGTGATGCTTCGCGGCGGCATCAAAGAAACGCTTCGAGCCGCGCTTCAAAAATTGATGGATCGTGGGGATTCTAAGGTCAAGGTGGAGGTCCGCGTTCCGAACGAACCAAGGCGTTCCGAACGAACCAAGGTCTGTAGAAAATCACCAATAAGGTCACTATATATTATGTCCTCCTAAGGCATCCCCTCTCTGCCGATTCCCGGCCACCGAAGGCGCGGGCTTGCGGACGACGGGTAATGGGCATCTCGCCGTCCAGTAAGGACCAGGCCCGGGTCGACGGCGCGTTCTGTTCCACGCGCGCCTCAAAGAGATGTCAGCAGTGACGGGGTCCAATAGGAACAAACTGAAGGATCATGGGTGGGTTTTAGTCAGTAAAAGTCTGACACGTCCTCCCGCTCCGCGCAGAGCGGGAGAAGTCATTTGATAATTTCCCATCCACAAAAAAAATAAAAAAAAGACATCCACTCCCGGCGTTCCCACTCACATCTGCCTTGTAAATAACTTTTGTTAGTCGCCTTTCGTTCAAGTAGTTTTATACCTATTAGAGACCAATCATGAGGTCATGGGACGGAGATAGAAATAGTAATTGTATTGATTGAAACTATTGGCGTGTTAATAATCTGCTAAGACCAATGGGAATAAAAAGACATGTCAATTAATCTGCCTAGCCTTTTCCCAAATGTTGGGGCCAGCTTTCAGTCTAATGGATGCAGCTAAATACCAGTATTTTACATGGAGCGACTGCCTAACCGTCCTTCACAACCCAGTTACTGGGTAATACGATAACCATAGTAAGACTGGTTGTCAGATTTTCGGGCTTCTGACGACCCGTGACGACTGTCAAAGATCCATGAATGACAGCCGGGACCTGTTGGTCACGGCTGTCATCTTAACGTGCTTTCCTAAGCACGGAGGGGTCTTGGTATGTAATGATGGTCACCCATCCACGGACCAACTATTATTACTTAGCCACAAGCCCCTCTACCTCAATAAGATAATAGATGTAGCAAAAAAAAAACAGACAAATTGAGAACCTCCGCCTTTTTGAAGTCGTTCAAAAATATGTACGACTAGTTTGCAAAATCAATTTTACAGATTTCAGATTTTAAGTTGGTGACGCAAAGCTACCATTTTGATACGTTACTGCGTAGCAAGCCATACAATTTGCAATATTCCTACACATTGAAGTAATATAAGATGTGTTCGAGACTTGGTTCAGTGTAATATTCAATTTTTTTCTCAACCCCGTGGTCAGGCAGGTAGCAAGTATTTGCGCGTTAAATATACAGGGACCATTTGACCCAAAACTTTTGCATGACCCTCAGATTTTTTTGTAAGACACGGACTTTTCTGAGGATGCTCGTAAAAAGTTATATATATTTTTTTCAGTTATGTTGTAAACTTTGTAATATTGTAGATTACTTTTCCCTGTGGAGTGCGTAGAATTATAAATATGGCGCACAATTTTTCTTTTTCATGCTAAAGAACCGAATGAATTCTGAATATGGAGTGTGGTCTTGTTTGGTTTCTTCTGTTGTGTCGGAACACTGTCGGAATTTACTAAATACTTTGACAATCATCATGATCATTTCAGCCGAAAGACGCCTAATGATGGACATAGGCCTCCACCAAGCACTGCCACTTCGACCGGTTCTGTGCATCCCGCATCAAGTTCATCACGTTCATCATTTAACTTTTAGAAAAGATCGCCGAAATACCCGTTTGACCCCCATAGAGGGTGAATTTTGAAAAATCCTTTCTTAGTGGTACCCCTAGACCTCATAAGGAACCTACGTGCCAAATTTGGAATCTCTAGACCCCAGCGGTTTGGGCTGTGCGTTAATATGTCAGTCAGTCAGTCAGTTTCTTCTTCTTTAACCGACTTCAAAAAGGTAGGTTCTCAATTCGTCGGAACCTTTTTTTAATTTTTTTTTTATGTATGTTCCCCGATTACTCGAAGATGGCTTAACCGATTTGGATTTTTTTTGTTTTATTCAAGAGGGTATACATCACAGTTGGTCCCATATAAAATTGATTAACTTTGCTTAGGTAGTTTTTGAGTTAGCTTCAATAATACGTATTTTTTCCCCACTTTTATATGGATGATGTTCTAGTTTGTTTTGCAGGTATTGGTGTGGGGTAGGTACCAAAACTAAAAAGTGAAAAATACAAACTTTTTTACAAAAAAATACAACCGACTTCCAAAAACAACACTACAAAGTAAAAAATAACTTTGATTTCGGAAGTCGGTGGCAAAAACGAAAATACATTTAACTAGACACCGACTTCCGAAATTAAAGTTATTTTTCTCTTTGTAGTCTTGTTTTTGGAAGTCGGTTGTATTTTTTTGTAAAAAAGTTTTTTTTTATATATTTAGATTTATAATTTAGTACGCGTATGACAAACGTGCATCTAAGTTAAAGTGGGTATTTTCTTAACAGTATTTTCATCAAACCATAGTCATAATACATAAATAGTCATATCAGTCAGTCAGTCAGTCAGTTTCTTCTTTTATATATTTAGTTAATATCATTCCATTTTAAATAGGCGAACAGTTTCTAACCCCAAAACCGTTCAGACTTCCTAAAGGACCTCCAACTTTAAAGTTGACATAACACCAAAGCTAGTATCGTGTTGGCGTTACTCAGACTGCAGTGTGAGAACCAGCAAACACCACGTAATAGGGGCTATAACCAGTCGTTTCGCTTTAGGGTGCTTTCATAAAGAGACAAGTTCCCAGTGCAGACAAGTCGGAACAGATCGGTACCCATCTATGCGGGTAAAATAGTCTCATACTTTCTGTAGGCGCTTGCATTTAAAGAAAAAGGTTGAAACTTGTCGGTACCGACTAAGCTTTAGGCATCGTTCACACCAAACATATTGTCCGCCGCCGACTGTGAAATTGTATGCAAAATAAAGACGTCAATCGGCGACCGAAGTTGTTTTTACATAAATTTTGAACTAGACAGCTCACAGTCAGCGGCCGACAAAACATTTGATCTGAACAATGCCTTAGGGCTCGTGTAGATGGAACGCTGAAGCGCCGCCGCCGCGCCGTCTCCGATTGATTTTGCTATATCACTGTACATTTTAGCAATACATTGCTAGCCACAAACATCACACGTGTAGCGATCGGCGATGGAATAACAAAACAATTTAAACAATACTATCGGTGTGGTGGCGGAAAAGCGGCGGCGCGGCGGCGGGCTGGCAACGTTGCGTATTAATGCGTATATACAGCATAGAGTCGCGGCGGCGGACTGGCCACGTTGCGTAAACACAGCATGGAGGCGCGGCGGCGGGCTGGCAACGTTGCCATTTGTATGTCTTAATTATGACAAAACATAGCGCACCCCCTATTTATGTAAACACCTATGCATGTAAATACCTATGTTTCACAAATAAACTATTGATTGATTGATTAATTGCCTATACACAGCATAGAGGCGCGGTGGCGGCAACGTTGCGTACACACAGAATAGAGGCGCGACGGCGGGCTGGCAACGTTGCGTATTAATGCGTATATACAGCATAGAGGCGCGGCGGCGGACTGGCCACGTTGCGTAAACACAGCATGGAGGCGCGGCGGCGGGCTGGCAACGTTGCCATTTGTATGTCTTAATTATGACAAAACATAGCGCACCCCCTATTTATGTAAACACCTATGCATGTAAATACCTATGTTTCACAAATAAACTATTGATTGATTGATTGATTGCCTATACACAGCATAGAGGCGCGGTGGCGGCAACGTTGCGTACACACAGAATAGAGGCGCGACGGCGGGCTGGCAACGTTGCATATTAATGCGTATATACAGCATAGAGGCGCGGCGGCGGACTGGCCACGTTGCGTAAACACAGCATGGAGGCGCGGCGGCGGGCTGGCAACGTTGCCTATACATAGCATAGAGGCGCGAAGGCGCGGCGGCGGGCTGGCAACTTTGCGTATATGTCGCAGGCGATTTGTATGATTCCGTTTTTTACAAACGGCGTCGTCCGTTTAAAATCGCTCGCAGTTTCGAAATATGCCGAAGGCAAAATGTAAATTGTCTTGTCACTATTAATATATGCCACAAAATTTATTTTGATGAATTGAATTCAAACACCGTTTACAAAATGTCGCGGCAAATTGAAGTATTTAGTTCTATTTCTCAAGGCTCTCGCCGGCCACTGCCGCGGCACCGCTCGCTCGGCTCGCACGCGGTTGGTCACAGTTCTAACCTAACCTAACCCATTGTTCGGGGTGCTTAGTTACTGCGACCAATTCGGATCGCGCGTGGTTAGTCACAGTTCCGACTGAACTTACAATAGCAATCAATGTCGAAATTATAACAATTGAACGAGTTGCCAATTTTCCTTCGCCATATTTCATAACTGCGAGCGTTTATAAATGGACGACGGTCGTATGTATAATGACGAATCATACAATCTGCCTGCGACATATACACAGCATAGAGGCGCGGCAGTGGTGAACACTTACCATACACGAAACCAGGTACTCGTGGGTAGATCAGTACCGACCTCAATCTGCCTGGCCTTTCCTAAACTATGTTTGGCTTCCAGTGTAACTAGATGCAGCTAAATACCGCCTGCCTATCTGGCCTCCACAACGCAGTAACACGATACCTCTTCAGAATAAGATACTCTATCAGTACCAGCCTGTACCTACCGAAAAATAGCGACCGGAAAACCTGTATCTTTATGCAAGCACCCTTTAACTAGTAAACTTGCTATAACATGAACGATAGTTGGCATTCAACCCCCCAAGGGGACGGGACGCGTGGGTATGAATGTTTAAAATGGGCACGCTCGTGTGATGTGGAATGTGTCTTGTTTGTGTACGTCTCTTGGGTATCCTGGGCGTTTGTCTATTTGGTAATTGAAATAGGAAGTAGAGGGTTTAATTTGGAAATGAATGGATTAACCTTGAAATATGTCTGTCAGTGAATTTCTGTAAAATTAATATCAGTTTAGTTGATGTCATTTATATGTTCAGCCATCTGTCGGTCAGTAGCAACATCGTCCGCAAAACAATGTCGCGCTCTAACAGTAATGTTGTTTTAGTTATTTTAGTTGTTTTAGTTATTATCGGGACCAATAGATTGCACTTTTTACTTGAGTCCAAAAATTAGATCGCGGTATTAAGATTCTCCGCCGAGGCATATAACAGCAGTTTATAAGGTTCAGTTTTGAACACCTCTAATGTAACTTAGAAAAGGTAAAATTCCATAAAATAAATATTCGGTTGTATCGTACTTCATGTTTTATTTTTGAAATCAGACCTATAGAACGTAGGGAACATATAGCGATTGTGACGCTCACGAAGCCCGAGGGTTATTCATGACCTAATCTTCAGCGAACACCAGCTCGCAAGGTGAGCGAGCAGCACCAGAACCCTCACGAAGCCCGAGGGTTTTTCATATAAAAAAAAATTGCTCAAGAGCGAGTCGGAACTCGCACCGAGGCGAGGGTTCCGTTCAGATTTCAGAAAAAGTGTATAGAATAATTTCAAATTTTTAATGCAAACTTCGGAGCATGCGCGGGGGGGGGGGGGGAACCGGTATTTTTTTTTTTACTTTTTTCATCATAAAACGAAAACTATGTGGCTTAAAAAAAAAAAATGTTTGAGATGTGCAAGAGCATTTTTTCATATGATACCCCACATAATGCCCTAGTAGACCCACTTCAAATTTTGAAGACCTTTCAGTCCCTGTTGCAAAAATAAATACAGATATTTTTATTTATTTCTTATTGCAAAATAGTTGGGCAAACGTTATCTAAAACTGTTCCAAATTTCAAGTTGATAGCATTAAGGAGTTCTCGAGATATCCAGCTGTGACAGACTGAGTCACACCATAAGGGTTCCTTTTTACCGTTTTGGTACGGAACCCTAATAAGGGAAACAAAGTAAGTTATAATCAACATGTAGATATAATATAATATCGGAACGTCAACACTAAAGGTGAGCGTCCACTGGTCCGCCCCGGCCGCAACGCATGCACGGCACGAAGTACTTACAAGTGAAAAGTGATTCAGTGAGACTTTTTATGTGATTTGATATTGCTTTTACATGTTTTCACTACATAGGAAGGCATAATTCTATTTTCTTTAATTATGTTAACTAGACGACGACTCGTAACGTACATACGGCTACACATCAAGCTATACATTTCCAGTTTACACTGACCTTTCATTGTAAGGAAATCCTATACAATGCGAGATTAGCTTATACTGGAAATTTATAGCTTGATCTGTAGCCGTGCATACTAAGAGCGGTGAGCGTGGTTTTAGTTGTGTGCGTGAGCGTTTATTTTCCTTACAGGAGCACGGTTTTGTGACTTCACTTTTGATGTACGCGGCGCTCCATCTTCCTTTTTTTGTTGATCTGAAACACAAACATTGTGATTTGTGTACAAAAAGATGAGCACCATCTTTATCAAAATTAAACCTTTCTTCAAATATTCAATCAAGCAAGCAAACGAACTGAAACTTACCTTTCAAATCAAATTGCTGATCAATACTGCCACTTCATCGAAGCAAAGATCGTTTAAGATATTCGCTAGCAAAATATAGAACACCGTTCGCGTTCGTCGCGTTCACCTTTGCGACGATAACATAATTTCCTCTTGTCCAATTTAGTTATCGTTTCTTCATTCAACTGATTTGATTTAAGATGTTGAAAACTTTCAAGGTTTGTAAATAATTTAATAGCTAGATCGATCGACATTCAAGTACACACGGCTACATATCAAGCTATAATTTCCAGTATACGCTGATCTCGCATTGTATAGGATTTTTAACCGACTTCAAAAAGGAGGACGTATGTATGTAATGTTTGTTTGTCCGCGATTTTCTCAAAAACAAATGTACGAATTTCGATGATTCTTTCACTATCGTGATCTACATACTTTTAGAAAGGTTTTAATATATAATACATTATGTCATTATTCTTATTTACGAAGTTATATGCATAAATGTACTGTATCTCCGGCATTTTTAAGCCGATTTTGATGATTCTTCTTTTCATTCGTCTTGTAATTGTATATATTCAACTAAAAATGGAAAAATAAATTTACTTTAAAAAAAGTAAAACCGACTTCAAAACCAAAAACGAATAAAATAACTTTCATAAAACACTTAACAGCTTCTGAAGTCGGTGTCTTCAATTCTTCCACGCACTTTAGCTTGACACCGACTTCAGAAGCTGTTAAGTGTTTTATGAAAGTTATTTTATTAGTTTTTGGTTTTGAAGTCGGTTTTTACTTTTTTTAAAGTAAATGTGAAAAATGTGACCAAAAAATGTTGCGGCGGCCTAAAGCCTTGGGGTGAAAATCGAAATTTTCTTAGTGGACTGTATGAGGGGCGGTTCGGTGACACAAGTAGGTGTTTTGGTGGTGTGGGAAAATGATGATGGTACCTGCCTGGTGAGCTATGGCGACACGACGAGAAGGGTTTCCTTAGCCACGTGGCTGGCGCGTCCAGGATATTACGTACGGACGAGAATCTGCACTTTCCACAACACACATACACGCACTTGCACTGTTCAATAGCAATCTTCGTTCTTCGCGGTGAAAATATGAGTCCTTTTTCGACTTGGGATTAATTTTACCCACAGGCGTCGATGTTAGTTGAGAACTGGCGGATCTTCTTGGCGGCAGCGTATGCGCGCCATTGCGGATCTTCCTTCTCGCTCTCACTTAGGCATTATAAGGGTTGTGGAAGGGAGAAGGAAAGCGGAAGGAACTTTATGTTACACAGATACTAATTAATTAGAGTTGCCAGTAATTAGGCATGAAATATAAAACTAAAGAAAGTAATGGCGTTAACAGTAAATTTCAGTTTAAACTGATTAGTAAAAATGGAAATTAAATTGTAAACAGTAGTTAACTACTGTTTACAATTTAATTAATCATTTACATAGGTACAATACAACTATTTTCTTAATGTCCCTCGGCAAACTTCGTGTTTCGTCGTCCTGCTGCCGCTGCTGCTGCCGCACGGAGACTGGAACGAGTGACACCACACTTCATTGCACAATTTGTCTTTGTTTTGTCAATTTTCACTCACGGAGTCAAAAATTAGATGGTTCATGGGTCAAAAGATGGCGTCGAACTCGTCGGCTCCGCGCGCATGACAAGCTTCTTGAAGATAGCGTTCTCGTCGCTTGGTTGCCATGATGTCCAGCAGCTCGCGAGTACGGCACAGCCAATCGCGTGCTGACTTAGTGAGCTTATACAGACATTCACTATCAAATTTGTCCAATCATGGGCTATATACAGATCATACCCCGTACATATTTCCTTTGATCTTCGACAAATTTTTTTTGCCAATAGCAGTGTGCAGTACCTCAGTATTGCAACAAACTCGTACGTTCAACTGCACTTCAGTGGTAACAATTGAAACTACAAAAACCGCCCTTATCGCTATCGCTCGGCGCTGTTGACTGTACCTATCGCACGGTAATACCTACAAGATCAATCTCTCGGTAATAATACGTTGTATCAATTCGTGACAACAGGAATTCCTGAGCCGAAGTACCGGATATTTGCGGCTCGTTACCCACGCAGTAACTGCAATGTGCAGTGGGTCATGACTTTCAATGTCAGCAGACTAGGTATTGATTCACTGTGCACACTTTGTAGAACTTAATTGATTACTTTTTAGCTCCAATCAAGTGGACAAAGTTCCATAGTGGCTTTAAGGGTAGAAAAATTGTTGTTTTTTAGGGTTTTGTACCAAAATGGTACCTTATGGTGCGACTCAGTCTGTCTATCCGTCTGCAAATAAGAAAGAAATTTTTTTTTTTTTTTGGAACAGGTACTGAAAGGGGCTCTTAAAAAGAACGCTGTTGCATTTTTGAACATCTTTTTTCTATTGATTAGGCAGCATAGTTTTCGACTTTTGATGAAAAATTAAAAAAAAAATACCGTTCACTCCCTTATCTCCGAAGTTTGCATAGAGAAAAATCTGAAATTATTCTATGTGATAGAAGTTTATGTAAAGATTACAGGAAAAATAAAACCATGTCTCTAAATAGCACACGTTTTCAGAAATTGGAACGGAACCCACGGTGCGCGAGTCCGACTCTCTCTTGAGTGGTTTTTTTTACTAGGGATATTGTATGAGGACTATGGGTAAAAAGTTCCTCGTCCTCCTTTGAAAAGGAAGGATCCTCCAATCAGATGGGAGTTGTGTCTGATGAGCTGCTTGTGTTTGTATACAATATATCCCGTGATTACCGCAAACCCTCTTAACATCTCGAACGCAAATTATATACCGATTTAAAAACCCAAAACTCAGAGGGGGAGGGGGGGGGGGGTTAGTTGCGAACCCCATAGGTTTACAATTACTTAGGATGATTTTTTTCCATCGGATGATGTTTTTTAAAGTTTATATATATAATATATAAGCTTATATACCTATTATGTAAAGGGTTTTTCCTTATGCACACATGGGGTGCAGTTGGCCTAGGGGTCACTGTACTCATCATTATGAACAACTTTTACTATGGAACCAAACCTGAAATCGCGAAAAAAAATCTGCTGTTTCATACATTTTGGTCGAGTACTCGTATTAGGTACGAAATTACGCGTCTCACAACTCAAAAAATGACGCTCGCCTGGCTTCACCCTAAATCGTACATTCAAAACAATTGGCACAGGTGAACTGCAAAAAAGTTGGTCTGTGGCTTAACCTCAACATTACGCGCACCTACTATTATTCCACAGCCAAATATACCTTGTACCAACTTATTTAAAACTGTACACATAAGAACCATTGGACCGACAGGACCCAAATTACCCCAGGGCCTTTCGGACCCAAAAGTTTCTAGACGATTGAATCGCATCAAGGTCGATTAAATCCATTTGCTCTGGGACGGTAGCTATAGTTTTTTCATTTATAAAATTGCTTAATAGTGCCGTTATTTATTTTTATGGCTGACGTACTATTTGGCTGTAGATTTTGTGCTAACTTAATATTCACTTGAAGTTACATAAGTTTATTGAACACTCGCTTCTGCCAGCGACTTCATTCGCGTGGAAGTCGTAAGATACACTATAAAATGACAAATAAAACGGCCACATTTTTATAAAACTCCTTCGGCTCCCGGTCTCGCATCGCATCGCCCGACCTTCGTTTTCGCTTAGCGTTCTTTTTGACTTTTGTTTATTTACCCTATTTTTTTCAAGACGGTAAAAAAAGTCATCGTCATCCGGTATACACCGGATGACATATATGTCGGAACGTCAGGATTTACTCAGTTAGATTTAGACAGACACGTGGGCAGAAGATGGGTTTCGTGGAATGAAAACACACTGGGTGCGATACACGGTGTTTAAAATCACAATCTAACACAATCACTAAGCACAACGAATCGAATACAGTTCCGTAGCGTAGTAACCCCGATGTTGCTCCGATGCGATCCGACACTAGACTGTTCTTCTCGCCATCAGGTTAAAACATCACGACTCTGTAGAAGCGCGCTGTAGGCGTGGGCACCTCACGTGATGTCGCCTATGGCGCGCCTGCGATTCGTTACGCGTCCGTACTATTGACCGGATCCGACATATATATAGATATTCGCGCGTTCAAACAAAAAAAAACGCTTTATTTTATTAGTCCTAATTTTTTATACAATATTTGGATATTTGCGGAAAACAAAGAACCGTGACAATTATTTTTGGCAATTTGTCATGATCATTATCGATACGGTCAAACTGTTTGTTTTTCACTTCAAATTGGCTTCTATGAAAGGTTTAATTAAATACAATATACATAAATTAAATTATTAATTAGTAGATGTGTATTTGAACAAAAGAGATACAGTTGGGATCGAATTGTGATTGCATATAATTTATGTTACCGGTCAAACCCGATTTCAGGTTAAACTAATCGTCTCGTTGATGATCGGTTGGTCTTTGGGTCATTTAGCTGCCTTCAAAATGGTTGAGCTGAATGGTGCTAATCCATGCGTCAGGTTCGTTTCCCTTTTGAATGGCTTTAAATTACCATTTTGGTTATCCATTGAAAGGTATTTCGAAAGGGTTTTTCTAAGCAGTTAAACAAAAACTCATACGATGTGGGTAACCCTTTTGAACGGCTTAAATTAAGCCACTTCAACTGTCGTTAAAACGATAACAGCGTAACATTCCGACTCGGAGCAATGTTATATAATCTCTCGATGATGGGCGTACGTGGCAAATTGCTAATACGGTTACCCGTACAAAACCCTTATATTATATAGCTTATCTTAATGAAGGGGTAACCCTTTCACTGGGTTTCAAATATACAACCCATTCTTTGGGTTTTATCCATATTGAAGGGCTAACCCTTTTACTGGGTTTCAAGGCTAAAACCCATTCAAGGAGTTACACGTGATAAAGGTAACCTCATAAACGGCTTACCCCTTCGAAAGACTTAACTCTTAACCGGGGTTGTACGGTCCTTGGTTGCTAAGCGCAAAACTCGAGACAAGCTGGACCAAATCGTCAATTTTTTTTTTCAAATACTTATTCATTAATGTCAGAGGAAGATTCTTATAAAGAGAAACATTGGAAAAGTTGCTGGGAAAATTGGAAATTTCGGGAAAACTGAAAGTACACTGGATTTATACTCGTATATCATTTAAACGAGCTAGGCTCATAATTTACAACAACGATAAGTCTGAAATTAAATTATAAACTTGATTTGACTGCCGTAAGTTTTTATTTAAGACTAGTTTTTGCCCGCAGCTTCACTCTCGTGGATGTCGGATAATATCCCACTGGAATGAACCTTTGTGTTAATCCAGGTAAGCAATGTATTAATTCCGTAATACGCAACTCTATTGGTTTACGCGGCGCTCGCCAGTAAAGCTCCCAGTTGGCATGATTTTTTCCTATCTCTTCAACTATCATCGTCATAATTCAGCCAATTTACACAAAACCGTAATAAATTATACACTTATACCTTCCTTATGAATCACTCCGTCTATTACTGAAAACCGTTTTAAAATCTGTTCGGTACTTTTTGAGTTTATCGCGTTCAGACAGATAGACTTTGTTTATACGAGTAATATGTAGAGATTACATGCTCCAGTATAACAACTGTTTAAAAAATATAAGCTTCAGTTTCTTGAAAACTAATTAACACGAAGTTAATAGATGATTAATCTTATGTCCGTAATCAGTGGGGCTCCCGTGTTTTTAACAACGTGCGCAATCTCATTTCAATCTCAATCTGTCAAAAATTGTATAGGGTTTACCTACATTTTTGACATTTGATTGTCGCTGGAATTATGAGATTGGAACTTGAATTTTAACGTTTTTAGGTACACTCCTACCAACGTATCTGTGAAATGGCGGAAATTGGAACTACGGCCGTCATGTTGAAATGTCTTCGATTGTGCCGACGCACGTCATTCGATTGTGTCGACGCATCGACAGTGGCGTCCTCTTTCAGTTCACAGATAAGTTGGTAGGACTGTACTACAATTGGCCTTCTGATTGGAGTTTGACAATCTTTCATAATTTTTTTTTCTTATGACGTTCGCTGGCAAACGATTATACTCGTAGTATTTTTTTTTGTATGCCCATTGCCACCATACAAAATGGTCTTGTACGAGTATACTCGCAGTGGTTACTTTCAAATGCCAAAGAATTTAACCTCGCCCTCCTTTCACTGCCACTCTACTAGAATTCGTTAGAAATCGCATACGATCAACTGCGAGCATAATCGTAGCTGGCAGTGGGGCCCAGATCTTGTACTACGAGTATGATCGCAGGTTGGCAGCGAACGTGTTAACTGGCCTTCAAAAATCGGGTGTTTCAATAATGTACACAATATATATGTATTAAGATGATAGTGACAAAAAGTCAATGCAATTTGATTCGTATGTCAAAAGAAATCAGACGAAACGACATCAAATTGGACATGGACTGACCTTTACTGAACATTGCATATTTATGAACTGTCACATTGGACATACATTGTATTGTAACATTGCAAATGCATCAAACTTGCTTCTTAAACAACTATGGCAATTTTCCTTGTTAAAGCAGTTTCAGACGACTGTCTTTTCCTAACTATGTTGGGGTCAGCCTTTTCCTAACTATGTTGGGGTCGGCTTCCAGTCTAACCGGCTGCAGCTGAATATCAGTATTTTACATGGAGCGACTGCCTATCTGACCTCCACAACCCACTAACTGGGTAAAACGATACCCCTTGGTAAGACTGGTTGTCAGACTTTCGGGCTTCTAACGACCCGTAACGACTGTCAAAGATACCACGAATGACAGCCGGGACCAACGGCTTAACGTGCTTTCAGAGGCACGGAGGATTCTCAATATGTAAAGATGGTCATCCATCCATGGACCGAACCCAGCAAGCGTGGCTGAACCTGATGGATCGACCTGTGTGGCTGTTATTATTTAGCCACGAGCTCCTCTAGAAATAGCTTCTAAACGTCATATTTACTTCACAATACTTGTTTGGCGTCCATCATCATTTTTTTTTACATTTTTGTTGCGATCAATTGGGTCCTAACCCTTAACTGCCGATACCATCACCAGCAAAAATCCTGATAAGGAAAATATTAAATCACAGTTCAGTGCGCAACTTAATAACCCTGTTGTCGACACGGCTTTCGAAGACTGTCGAAGTCGAACAGTTGTAATTTGAATTTATGATAGTTGGTTTTTGTTGGTGATTATGTTCTTTAACTATTCTACTGTACCCAAACATCTTTATAATTCGAGCACGACTGCGTATAACGTAGCCGAGTCCAGGTGAACGGGCAGTGACTGCATTGCGTCACTATTTCTTTTAACGCTAGTATAGCTGCAAACCGGTAGCGCCACCATTGAAAAATTATTAAATCAGCATCTGCCTAATCTTTTCCCAACTTTGTCGGGGTCGGCTTCCAGTCTAACCGGAAGCAGCTGAATATCAGTATTTTACATGGAGCGACTCCCCATCTGACCTCCACAACCCAGTAACTGTGTAACACGATACCCCTTGGTAAGACTGGTTGTCAGACTTTCGGGCTTCTGACGACCCGTAACGACTGTCAAAGATCCACGAATGACAGCCGGGACCAATGGCTTAACGTGCTTCCACGGACCAACTCCGGCAAGCGTAGCTTCACCTGTTGGATCGACCTGTGCGGCTGTTATTACTTAGCCACGAGCTCCTCGTTTTTAATATACGTCATATTGAATATTTTTTTTGAGTTTGAAGAACACAGTGTGATAATTGAGCAATGGTGAGCAGTGGCATCGGCTGCGACTAACGACTTGTAGGTCGTAGGATCGAACTTAGACAGGCGTTTTAATTTGTGTAATTCGCCGAACGGCTTTTTCCTAACATTTTGTGCGGGGTCCTTTATATTTATATTTATATTTATATATACTTTATTGTACACCACAAAAATACATAACAAAAAAAAACATAATCAAACACTACAAAATATACAATGGGCGGCCTTATCGCTTTCTGCAATCTCTTCCAGGCAACCTTAGAATGGACAGTGATTTGCCTGGATATGAAATGGGGCTGTCTTTGGTGCAAATAATAAGTGCCTACTTACAATATTATACTAAAATAGATACATACATAACCTAAATAATAGATACATAAATACATACATACCAAATATAATCAACGAAAACAAATGAAGACTAAAGATATTTACAGTTACGTGAACACGATCACAACGACAAATAATGTTCCTTTACGAGCCTTTTAAACATAGCTAACTAACAATAACAACAACAACAACTACTCAACAACTTAATCAGTCCATTACATTCGGAGCAAATCGGCTGTGACAGACGGACTGACAGACAGACACGAGTGATCCTATAAGGGTTCCGTTTTTTAGAGTTCCGTACTCAAAGGGTAAAACGGGACCCTATTACTAAGACTTCGCTGTCTGTCCGTCTGTCACCAGGCTGTATATCATGAACCATGATAGTTAGACAGTTGAAATTTTCACAGATGATGTATTTCTGTTGACGCTATAACAAAAAATACTAAAAAACAAAATAAAATAAATATTTAAGGGGGCTCCCATACAACAAACGTGATTTTTTTGTTCGTTTTTGCTCGATATTCATAACGGCAACAGGTAAACGCTTGAAATATACACAGAATATTTAATTCAATTTAAAAATAAATTATTAAATTAAAATAAAACAAATATTTAAGGGGGGCTCCCGGACATCAAACGTGATTTTTTTGCCGTTTTTATAGATAATGGCCTTGGCCGGTTTTTTCCTTTTGAGGTACGGACCCGAAAAAAAAACACAAAGATACAATATCCAGACTGGCTGGGCTGCTACAAGAATAGTCAATTATTCATGAAAAAACGAATATTTCAAGACTAAAGAAAGGTCACATTTTCAGTTCATAATACAAACAATAAGAAAGTATGCTACATCCACTATCTGACATCAAAAACTATCGTAAACCAGGACTTACCCCTTTACGGCCCTCAGTAAGAGCCCTACATGTCGTTAGGGGTTATTTTTATAGTTACTCGTAAAAACCTACGCGACTTGACATAATATTGTATTATGTAATCTGTTGAGTCGGTTTATTTCCCATAACTTGGACTATGACCGGGTTTAAAGACTGTTTGAGATATAAAATATTGATAGTCTTGAGAAGGAGTAGGCAAATAGGTTTACTTGCGGTGTTGATCTTTTTGTAACTTATTTTGTGGGAGTCAAAATGTCTAATTCTCAAAATGTCCAACGGTGTCAAAATGTCCAAATCCCAAAATGCCTAATTATTCAAAGGTCCAATTGTCAAAATGTCCAATTTTCTAAATGTCCAATTCCCAAAATGTCCAATTATTAAAATGTCCAATTTTCTAAATGTCCAATTCAGTAACAATTCAGTAACAGTACAGACGCGCCCATATTATTTATTTTACAGAAGAAATTAATTAGAATCTTAGTAAATATTGAAGAAACCGTCAGCTGTAAACCCTACTTTAAAGAACTAAAAATGCTAACTTTACCCTGTATCTATATATTTGAAATATGTAAATTTGTTCGCAAATACCCGGATTTCTATGCTAAGCGAGAAAATATACAAACTAGAATTTCACTTAGATATAAAAACAGACTAAACATACCAACTTCACGACTAAAAATGCACTCCTCCAGTGCCTTTGTCATGATTGTCTATAAAAATATATAACAAGTTACCAGAACCTATGAAAAATATAAATAAAGATAACAGTTTTATTAATAAGTTGAAACTATTTCTATTAGACAAAAGCTATTATAGTATAAAAGAATATTTAGATGATAAATTATAATTTACAAGTCTTAAATAGAAAATTTACATTTAATACCACATAATAATTAATACATACATACATAATACATACATAATTAATAAATAAAACAATTAATATAATTAAACTTAAATATCTAAATATATATTAAATACATAATTAAACAAATAAAACAATTAATTTAAATACTTCATTATCCACTTACACGATAATTTTCAATTAATAATATTATTCCTATGTTTTATTAATAATAAATTCTAGTCATTAACAAATAAATAATCGTGCAATAAATTTAGTACAATAACCAAATATCAATAGTTTAAACATATTGGTACTGTAACAACAGGAATAACTAATTAAGCAATATAGGTATACCTAACATTAAAAAGACTTACTTACTTAAGCAGGTATTATTTATATCTTACTAGCAAAGAAATAAAGCTTAAACTACTTAAATAAATTAAATAATAAAAGAAGCGCTCTTCCTCCTCTCTCCTACTATGCTGTGCCCGACAGGGTCCATAATTGTGTCATTAATTTTAAGCTTACCAACTGTTTTACATTATGGAATGCAATAAAGAATTGAGAATTGAGAATTGAGAATTCCCAAAATGTCCAAATCCCAAAATGTCCAATTATTAAATGTCAAATTGTCAAAATGTCCAATTTTCTAAATGTCCAATTCCCAAAATGTCCAACTCCCACAATGTCCAATCTTTGAGAATGTGTTTTTTATAAAACAATATAGGTACAAGTTAACACTATTTACACTAGGTATAAAGTAAATGACTAACTAACTAACTATACAAATTAATACAAAAACAAAAGGACACTTAGGCGTCGAAGTACTCGTCCGTATCGATGTCATCCGGAAATGTGCCCAGAAGACTGGCAGCATTGCCACGTTGAATGGTCTTGTCAATTCTTTGACCAAAGAACGAGCCAGCCCTCTGGTTACGTGAAGTCTCGACCAGTCGGCGAGAAATTTCCTTTTTATATAAAAAATTATATAAAACTATATTATTATTTAATGTTTGTTTCAATTTATAATTATAAAAATTATGAAGTTGATTATTGTATTTTTTTATATTACACTAGCTGTTGGCAGCGACTTCGCCCGCGTGTATGTCGGAAATTATCCCACGGGAACCTTCTACCGGAATGAAAAGTATCCTATGTCTTAATCCCTGTTATAAACTATCTGTATACCAAATTTCATCCAAATCCGTTCAGCTGTTTTTGCGTGATTGAGTAACAAACATCCAAACATCCAAACATCTAAACATACAAACTTTCACATTTATAATATTAGTAGAATTACGACAAAAATAGACTGACTTCGAGTATGTTGTGGTCATCTCTGGTCTTAATTTGTTACTTTTGTGTTTTAGACCATGTTTTTCTCTACCATCGGTGCTACTTACCTAACTATCCATAATGTGTTACTAGTATTTCTTTTACAGTCAGTTTATTTACCACTAACCTCTGCCCGTGACTTCGGCCACGTGTAATTTCTTTCTCACCCGACCCACCCCGTCGCATCGCATCGTCTGCCCGCGCTAATATTACTTCTTTTTCGCTTAGCATTCCTTCTGACTTTTTTTTATTTTTCTCAGTTCCTAAGGGCCCAAGCGTGATAGTAAATATCCTATAGCCTTCCTCAAAAATTGGGCTCTCAAATGCAAAAAGATTTTTTCAAATCCGACTGGTAGTTCCAGAGATTAGCGCGTTCAGCAAACAAAAGAACAAGCTCTTCAGCTTTATTATCAGTATAGAATAAATAGGTAGGTATACCTAATTTAATCAAAGTGTCATTTATAGACACTTACAGACACTGGTATTTGAATTCTATAATTTAAATAATATTGTCTATTTTACGCTTTTCATATCTAGGCTGTCATTTAGTCAGCATTATTTGTAATCATTATTTGTCAGACTCATTTACAATTTATTATTTTTCGGTTTCAGGTACGTTTCTGCTTATTCAAAAGCTGATTGGTAAGTTTCAAGATGAAGCTGATTTCAGATTACGCTATAATATAATAGCATATAGTATATAGCTCATAGCACAACAATATCGCGCTCCATACATTGTTATGGACACGTTAACATTGTACTGTACTATATATTATTGGCTTGCTATACGCTATAAATTGGTGCGATGCGCAGAGTTCATGCTATGCTATATCGCGCGCCGCCATCTTGTCATCCATTTCATCCATTGTATCGATCGTGACGTGTGCTGTGCAACTGTGCACACTCTTCAAAGATCGCGATCGACTGAGCTTGCGATAATATCGCGTATGTGAACGTCATGCTATATAGTATAGCATTAGGTCCTTCTTTGCTATACTTTATAGCACAATAGTATAGCGTAGTCTGAAATCAGCTTTAAGAGCTTTGGCTCCGTAAGGCATTTCATACAAACTTTCAAGTCCTTTTTTATCGAAACGAATCAACCGATTTTAATGAAACTTCATACGCATAAGCAGGATAGGTACATAGGTCTAAAAAGTTAGTTAAGAACATTTTCGAAATATCTTATTTAAAAAAAAAATAATTGGAATATAGCTGCAACTCTACTTTTTCGAAAATTTTCTTAACTAAATTTTTAGACCGTATCTTGCCGTATGAAGTTTCATTAAAATCGGTTCATTCATTTCGATAAAAAAGGACTTAAAAGTTTGTATGAAATGCCTTACGGAGCTAACGCTCTTAAGAACAGAAGGTAAGAAGATTTTAGAACTTTAGTCTGAATGCCAATAGACGCGTCTACCTCTTGTGTCATTTACATACAGTGTAAAGGACATTGTTAAAAATGGCCTATGAATCAACACGTATGAGACCTTTACAATAATTACTAGCTTTTTTTTATATTTATCATTACAATTATTACAATAAAACGGACACTTCATAATTTCGAAAACATTTTAAAAAGTAATTCACTTCGATCTTATTCCCCGGTTCCCCAGCGCCATTATTTTTGAAAGAATTATTCTGACTACCTAATACTATTATGAAATGAAACGTTTAAAGATAAAATCCAATATATTTTCACTAATATACGGTAATTTATTTATTACCGTATGTGTCTATTGGCCTAATTATAACCTCAAAATCCGAAAGTGTTTTGGATTTTTTACAATTCTCTGCAGTGTCCGTGATTTAAATTTAGTTTCAATCGAATATATGTACTATTTAGAACACAGAAAGTAAATTCACGTCTATATTGGTTCTAAGGCCAACGATGTATGGACGGCGGACAATCTCCTATTTGT
The DNA here is from genome assembly GCA_946251885.1 of Cosmia pyralina. Classification (NCBI taxonomy): domain Eukaryota; kingdom Metazoa; phylum Arthropoda; class Insecta; order Lepidoptera; family Noctuidae; genus Cosmia; species Cosmia pyralina. Next base: position 8,764,926 of record OX276371.1, on the reverse strand, counting down.
ATACAGTGGATAACCGAGACACGGAACGCGGATTTGGCCAGGCCACGTAATCTAATACAGTGAGTGAAATCTAGTAGAGGAGCTTGTGGCTAAGTAATAACAGCCGCACGGGTCAATCGTTCAGGTTAAGCTACGCTTGCCGGGGTTGTCCGTGGATGGGTGACCATCTTTACATACCTCCGTGCCTCGGAAAGATCGTTAAGCCGTTAGTCCCGGCTGTTATTGGTGGACCTTTGACAGTCGTTACGGGTCGTCAGAAGCCCGAAAGTCTGACAACCAGTCTTACCAAGGGGTATCGTATTACACAGTTAATGGGTTGTGGAGGTCAGATAGGCAGTCGATCCATGTAAAATACTGGTATCCAGCTGTATAGACTGGAAGCCGGCCCTAACATAGTTGGGAAAAGGCTAGGCAGATTGATTTTAATCGTAAAAACCCTCCCCTCTCGAAGGTCGTCTAGGTCAATGGCGTTACACAAATCCTTAAGACCGTCCTTCACAAAGGTCGAGTGAGTAATACTGGCAACTGGCGCGCATACATAAACAAATAAAGAAAGTCGTAACACTTGGTGATCTGTGGTGTTTGCCTTCTCTCGTAAAATAACATTTTTATTGGTTTTGTCTACTTGAGTGTGACTGGTCAACCACAGTCGATGTTTATCTGAAATAGCAGAGGTATCGCAGGTGCAAAGGTATCTTAGAAATAGCACTGGGTCTCGGTTGAATTTGGCTTCAACCGGGGTTGTCCGTGGATGGGTGACCATCTTTACATACTGAGACTCCTCCGTGCCTCGGAAAGCACGTTAAGCCGTTAGTCCCGGCTGTTATTCGTGGGTCTTTTGACAGTCGTTACGGGTCGTCTGAAGCCCGAAAGTCTGACAACCAGTCTTACCAAGGGGTATCGTATTACCCAATTACTGGGTTGTGGAGGTCAGATAGGCAGTCGCTCCATGTAAAATACTGGTATTCAGCTGCATCCGGTTAGACTGGAAGCCGACTTCAACATAGTTGGGAAAAGGCTAAGCAGATTGATTGACGTAATCTAATACAGTTTAATGTGTCAACACCAGGGGCTGCGGTCGCGACATACATGGCGATCGCTTTACGGCCGCACCGAATTCAGTCGCAAAGCCTTAACCCTAAACCTAGACGGTCAAAATTGCTTGACAAGCACAAAAAATCACGTGCTTGGCAATCAATTTTGACCGTCGAAACCGCAGCTTCTTTTATTTTATTTTTTTGTGGATGGGAAATCATCAAATGACTTCTCCCGCTGACTTTTACTGACTAAAACCCATCAGTGTTCTTCAGTTGCCTGTGCCAGGGCCACGGTATCTCTTTCGAACAACTCGCGACGGACCCCATCATTGCTGATATCTCTAAGCCCCTGGGAACTAGAATTTACACATTCCCAACTCTTCTATCTGTTTCACTTTGATGAAACGTACTTTTAACTCAGAATTTTGGTTAAGAGCGTTGATCGCGCGCGGGCTGGCAACGTCGCATTTCTGGAGGCTTTTCGTGATTATTTCATTAAATTTAAATCAAAAGACAATTTGCTCTGACTAATTCTTAGGTCGTTATTATTTTTATAAGTATAATCTATTTTTTGACAGTTAATTTGGAATTTACTTTCAAAAAATTACATATTGTCAATTACTTTCTATTTTCTAAGAGTATTACCTAAATAACTGTCAAAAAATAGCATAAATAAATACTTAGAAATACGGTCTAAGAATTTGTCAGAGGAAATTGTCCTTTGATTTAAATTTAATGAAATAATCACAATCACTTCTAGAAATACGACGTTGCCAGCCCGCGCGCGATCAACGCTCTTAAGAAAATAAACGTGACGTAAATTCGAACTATTTTTGAATTGGAAATAATCATTCCGCACATAATGATATTAATTTTGAGCTTGCCGTATTGAGAATCAAAATGCTACAGTATTGTTGTATGTTCGATTCAAAAATCGTTTGAATTTCCGTAAACTTTACGGAAAAACAAGAAGTTAGCTACTTCTAAACTTCATCTTCAAGCATAGGGATATAACCATCCTACCTAGCATACATTGTGGTGATCAAAAGTATTACTTCTTCATAGCATATTAGCAGGAGAGCCGTTTCTTTGAAGTACAAAATTTTCTTTTACCTCGTTCCAAATAATTAACTCTAGATTAATACTAAAACCTCCATTCAAAGTAAAAAGCAAAGGGAACTAGCTACCATTAAACTGAATACAAATAATTGTTGTGCTTTCAACAAAATTACCTTTAAACGTTACTTCCCTTTAATCTATTGGAAAGTATTGATTTATCTAACTAAAAGAATGATTGTAAATACTTTAGGGTCAAAACATCCAAAGGAAAATCTACCTTACTTGTAGTGTATTAAAGTTGAATCTCAAGTGTGTTTTGTTTTAGAGTTCTTTAGTTCGAAATTGCACCCTATATTGTCTGATACGTTTAGCAGGTCAAGTTGGATGTTCTTAGGTGTTCTAAGTTTGTTACGTAAGGTCTCAGAGAGAACGAATTTTGTAAGAAAAGGTAGTTTCTTTTTATTTTATTTTCAACGAAAGGAGGGTAGTTGTGGTTAAAGCAATTTATATCAGAGGTAGTTTGGTAGTTTTTGACGTAAAAAAAAACTGTAACATTAAAACTACTAGGTACTAGGTAATATGTTGCAGATGCAGATTTTTTAACGTCCGCGGATGCGGATTTTTGATGGCTCTTATCCATGGATGCGGATATTTTAAGGGATTCGTCAAGGTGGCAAGGAGAGATTCAAAATTTCTTACGTTTCTTGCAAATTGCAGCGCTGTTTCTTTGTATCAATCTGATGCCTAGGCGTTTCCCAACTATGTTGGGGTCGGCTTCCAGTCTAACCGAATGCAGCTGAATACCAGTAATTTATATAGAGCGACTGCCTATCTGACCTCCACAACCCAGTGACTGGGTAATACGATACCCCTTGTTAAGACTGGTTGTCAGACTGACGACCCGTAATGACTCTCAAAGATCCACGAACGACAGCCAGAACACCAACTGGTGGAGTTTATTATACTAAACAAAGTAAGTAAACATTAAACGGGTTTCATTTGAGAAAACACAATATAATAAACATGCGATTTAATTATTAAATATTATAATTATTCTAGATATTTCCTTAAATAATTGTACGGCGTCAAAAATTGGCCTTTTAAATAATTAATTATTCAAGTTAATTATTAAAGGGATGCATCCAAAATTTTCTTTGATTCTTTTGTGGTCTCCTGCCCTCACAAATGGCTACCACTAATAATTTTACGGAACAAATCGTACCTCCGCACTGCACGAAGAATCAGTTTAAAGTGGGTTTTTAACGCTCGTTCGAACACTCTGTTGAAGGTGGAAAAAAACCGCGCTATGCGTTTTTATTACCTCCGATATAGATTTATTATTATTTTATTATTTTAATGTGGTAATATTGATATTGGGTATTTATTTTTAGTTTTTAATTAATCACAATACAACACACACACGCATGCATGTCACATCATTTCATTTTAATTAATTCTCTTAAATCTATTCTCTCCTTGTGTTAATTATTTAGATTATTCTAACCTTAGATTCTAGCGTATGGCACTCGTGGGTTGCAGCTGAAAATCAGCGTCAGGTGGTACACCTTGTGTTGTCATCTGACAATATACAGAGCTGAGGCCCTTTTGGCATTACAATCTTTGTTTTATGTTTTTATAATTTTAAGGTGTATTTATTTTATTTTTTTGCTGTAATGCCAATTAAACGCATTTTTCTTTTTCTTTCTTTTCTTTCTCCGTGAGAACGGGGGCTAAGTTAGAATTGACCTCAAATCTAGCGATTTCATGAAATCATGAGGTTTGAGGTCAATTGTAACTTACGGAGTTGTATTGCTGATTATAATGATTATAAATCTCTAAATACAAATTTGTTACGGTCGCGAATCACACTTTAATCAACATACAACCCAATACGGACTTGCAAATTGCAAAAAACGTAAAAAAAGAAATAATTTCGCGGACTACTCTGGCGCTCCCCCCTTAAGCAAGATAAATAACTACGTTAAATCTACTCTTTTGTGATATTCTTAAGTTAATTTCCCCAGTTGATTTAAAAGTTGAAGAAAAATTTAAAACAGTACAAATTGTATTAAGTTTCCCCGGAGAAATTATGATCGTGGACGATTATCTAACCATGTTTAATAATCATTTGTTTTAATTTCTTGCACGAAGTCAATGAACTTTCTGTTTCTGAGCTTTAGGTTTTCTGTGGTTATAATATAGTTATTTGACTTTGACATATCTCGGGACCCTGGGGTCCCAGACCTTTGAAAGGCGTACGAGGGTCCGAAGCCAAATCGCAGAGGCCCCTTAGACAATTTTAAATGACGAGGTGGCACCAGTAGACGATAGTTATTTTATTATTAACCTGCAATTGTTTAATTGCAAGAGATAAGTTCAATATCATGAGAGGTGGTTGATTTTTAAAGGATCGAATGAATCTTATTTTTTAAACCAACCTGCTAGATCGATTTAAATTATAGTGCGGAAAAAAACTAGTGGAATTTTACATTACATAAGAAAGAATAGAAAGAAAAAGTATTTATTGTGACTCGTACAGGAAGATCACCAACTAAACTAAAAACATAATGATAAAAGTTTAAAAACAAAAAAAAAAACGAAATTTAAGCTAAGCTGCTCATTGTTCGTACCTTTTAAGGTGAATTCGCTGTGGTAGTCCGCGAAATTCAAAGTTACTTACGTGTTCTGCAATTTGCAGGTCAGTGTCAGGTTGTATGTTAATCAAAATATGATTCACGACTATAACAAATATGTATTTACGAGTACATATATATAATCATCAGAATCATCAATACATCTCTCTAAGTAAGATTTGTTCCAAAATGTCATGATTTCCGAAACAAAAAAAAAAAAAAATATAATATTATAAATAAATGATCATCATTATTTTTTTATCATATATTATTTGATTGTTTTGATGATTATTAATGATTATTATTGATGATTATGATTAAACATAGAAAGAACAAATCTAACTTAAAGAAGTACCTATGTTGATAATTTTTATGACTACAATTATGTAAATACATATTTTGTTGTAGTCGCGAATCATATTTTGAGCAAAATACAACCAGATACTGACCTGCAAATTACAAAAAAAGTAATAAAATTTGGATTTCGCGTACTACCTTTGCGGATCCACCTTAAGTTAGCGCATCAAGATATCAAGGTACATACTTCTACATCAATTTTAATCAAAATTAGTTCCGCAATTTACCAATAGACAGACAGACCCATTGCCACTTTTGTATTATGTTTTATGTGTACTTGTGTGATGAAACGTCAAACATCGGTATTCCTTTTCGTGTTGACACGAGCCATACAGCAATACATAGTCAATCTGCCTAGCTTTTTCCCAACTATGTTGGGGTCAGCTTCAAACTCAAACTCAAAACATTTATTTCAAAAAAAACAATTACAGGCACTTCTGAATTGTCAAGGGTTCGGTCAGTTAGAAAGATGAAGCTAGTCTTCCATTCCAAAGCGTAGGTACCTATAGAGAAGAATGGGCAAGAAACTCCACGGACACGATTTGAAATCAATATACGATTACAAAATATTGGTTACATCATTCATGTTGAAATTATACACATGAGAACGATGCAGAATGTTAAAAGCGTCCGTAATAAAAATATAAAGAAAAAAAAAACAATTCCAAAATGTCCAAAATTAAATTAAATTAAATAGAATAAGCCGTGGCAGCTAAGATAGAAGCAGCGTGGCAGCTGCGAGTCTAATCAGATGCAACTGAATACCAGTATTTTACATGGAGTGACTGCCTATCTGACCTCCACAACCCAGTTAACTAGGTACATATAACACGATATCCTTTGGCAAGTCTGGTTGTCAGACTTTCGGGCTTCTGACTATCGACTGTCAAAGGTCTATGAATGACAGCCGGGACCCAACTGCTTAACGTGCTTTGCGAGGCATGGGAGGTCTTGGTATGTAAAGATGCGTCACCCATCCACGGACCAACCGCGGCAAGCGTAGCTTAATCTAATCGATCGACCCGTGTGAATAGTTATTACTTAGCCACGAGCCCCACTTGCGAGCTTCCTGACATAGATAATTTATCAGAATTTTATTATCATGCCAAAATGAACCGATCATTCCGAACAACCTTCAACCCTTATTAGGCCCCTATCGTCCCAAGACAGGCACCCCTACCCCACCCCTACCCTTCCAATTAACCGATTAACACAACTATGAAATTAAGTTCGTCCCAATAGTCTGACTAGTTAAGATATTCAAATGAGACTAAGGCCAAGATTTACAAACATTACTTAGCACTTGCTTCAACTTAGACATCTTCGTGTCTCTGTCTTGCTCTTAAAGTATGACAGTTGTGCGACAGGGACATGAATAATTCTTCGCCAAAGTACGTACTGCACTTTGAATTTGCTACGGTAAGTATGCGATTTACACGAATATGAACCTTATTCTATTTTATTTTATTTTATTTTTATTTTATTTATTAAGGGATAATAAACAACTACAACATATACATAGCACGTAAGGTTAACAAAACTTTAAGTAGCAATGCTGCAGTCCACTGCATTATCCGCAGATAAACATAATTATGGATCAGTGATTGCCACTAGACGGGTATTACCAAAATTAACAAACATTTTGACATAACTAGGTATAAAATAGGTTACTGTAGTGCCAGCTATAGCTACAAAGCCAAAACAGATAAAAAAAAAACAACAACAATTTCATTTACTTAAAATATGCAGTAAATAAATAATAATAATAGGATTTAACAATTAAGATAAGAATTTTATAATATTAGATTTAAATTTATTTTTCGAGCATGCAAATATATCTACATCAATGAAATTTGAATTATAGGATTCCAACATTCTATGGATAGGGCAACGTAAGCCAGAGTTTGTACGACAAGGATTTAACGCGAACAGAGTACGTGCACGAACCTGACGCACATGAACAGTACGGGGGACAGAATAACACAGCCTGCTCGTCAGATCAATGGCATCAAAACGATTATGAACGATACCATGAAGCACGTTGGCCTCTAGGTATTTGCGCTGGTTCTCCAAGCTAATAAGCTTGTACTTCTCAAGAAGTTGGGAGTATGACAGATAAGTCTTAGTCCCATTACATCTAAAGTACATAGCACGGAGGTACTTGCGCTGGACCTTTTCTATTCCAACTACGTACTTTTGGTAGAACGGGTTCCAAATAGGGACCGCATATTCCAATTGAGAGCGAATGAGCGTCTTATACAAACAGAGATAGGTTGAGGTTCGCTTAAATTCTGTGGAAGATCTCATCACAAACCCATACATTTTAAAAGCACTATTGACTATGGCTTCAACATGCTGGTTTAAGGACAGTTTGCCGTCAAAGAGAACACCTAGATCTTTCACTATAGAAATATTATTTAAGGGGATACAGTTAAGGTTGTAATTGAAATTTATGATGAAATTATTCTTAGTAAAGTGTATATAGTTACATTTGGGGATACTAAGATGCAGCTTATTATCACTACAGTAGGTAGTTAGTCTGTCTAGGTCCTCTTGAAATGACTGGCAGTCGTCCATAGTACGTATCGCTTTAAACGCCTTCAAGTCATCAGCGTACATCAAGAATTTGGAGTTTTTAAAACATTTCTTAATATCATTGATATAAATAATGAATAATAGCGGTCCCAGAATAGACCCCTGTGGAACTCCAGAAGTAATATTGACAGAGACAGACTGGTGACCATTAACCACAACCTTTTGTGACCGGTTTTCGAGGTACGACACAAACCACCGTAACAAATCTCCACGTATTCCATTGAAGGCAATTTTATTCAGCAGAATTTCATGATCGACCTTGTCAAAAGCTTTTTTGAAATCAGTGTAGACTGCATCTATTTGTAATCGCCTATCAACATTTTCAAAAAGGTAATTAGCAAATATTAAAAGGTTAGATGTCGTAGATCGGCGCTTAACAAACCCATGTTGTTCAGGAATGATAATATTATGCAGAAGTGGATAAATCTCGTTGTGAACAAGTCTCTCAAAAAGCTTTGACAAGGCCGGCAGAATCGAGATGGGTCTATATTGTTCGACGTCATGCCTCGAGCCACCCTTATACACTGGGGTAATGTTAGCTTGTTTCCACACCACTGGGAACACACCCTCACGCAGACATCTATTAAAAAGGATATAGATCGGCTCACAAATACTATCAGCCGTAGCCCTAAAAAAGGCCGCCGGAAGACCGTCAGGTCCTGCACCCTTAGAGGGGTCCAACCGCTTCAACTCGCAGAGTACTTTCGATTTATCTATATGCAAATTACTAATTATTATACTACCATTCTCTGCGCACTGCTGCGGTGGACACCACGCGGTGAGCGCTGGTGACACGGGCTCAAATACGGACAAGAAAAAATCCGAAAACATATTGCAGACAACATCAGGATCACCTGACTTGACATTCTGGTACTGCATCATGGACGGAATGCCTGACTTACTTTTCCGGTTAGAAATATAGGACCAAAAATGCTTTATGTTACAAGAGACACTATCTTCAACCGAGTTAATATAACTGGAGTAACAGGTTTTACACATATGTTTGAAGATAGACCTACATTCGGAGAAGTTATTGTAGTCTTTGACGTTGCTGTATTTTTTCCACTTTATCCAATGACGTTGCTTCTTTTTAAATATTTTAACTAATTGTGGCGTAAACCAGATTGGGAAGTCAAGTGATCTAGTTCTTGCGGGGGGGACTAGTGGGCTAATTATGTCACTCAACATACTATAGAAAGCCTCCACGGCCTCTTCCGAAGATAGATTGTCGAACAGCGCGGACCAATTGACCTCGTCCATGTGTTTGTTGATGAGATCATAATTAGCTTTACGGAAATTATATTTATTGATCGGCTTTCTTTTCATCATTTGGGTAGATAGGCTAACAGGTGCGATTATAACAAAAGGGGGGTGATAGGGGTCGACTGGTAATAACGGATCATTAAGGTGGCCTGTGGAACAGCAAGTGTTCGAGATAAACAAATCCAGGGTCTTTCCTCCACTATTAGGCCTGCTGTTATATTGGTGGGCATCTAGCGAAGACATGAGATGTGTCAGTTCAGAGCATACAGGGTGTGCACAAACACATGCCACGCAAGCCTCATACCCCGCTGTTATCGTCCTCCACGTGATATTAGGAAGATTATAATCACCAACGATGTAAACATTCATGACGTTAGGGGCATTTAACGTGTCCTGTAGAAAGTCAAAATGCGATGTATAGACATCGGAGCTGGTCCCCGGCGGGATGTACACTGCGCTGATGATATGTATCTTATGTTTATCGTTTTTGCAAGGCAGTGCAACCATGAGGTGCTCAATACACGCCGAGGGCCTACACAGTGGGTCATTGGAAATATCGAGTGAGGCCGATTGAAGCTCACGCAGTATTGCAATGAGCACCCCACCTCCATCTCGCTTCCCCGTAGCGTCACGATCCCGATCGCAGCGGAATACAACGTATCGAGGGTCAATAAACTCGCTATTTGCTATCTCTGGTACCAGCCAAGTCTCTGTCAATATTATGATGTCATATGAGGATGCCAAGATATTCACGAGCAACGAGTGTAGCTTAGTTCTAACTCCCCTACAGTTCTGGTAGTAAATAGACAAATTATCAGTGCTATCCATTAACAGAGTGTATTGTAACAAATATATATAGATCTCGCGTTCTTTTGTAAAACTTGATACATTGTGGAATCCAATGAATTCTAACAGTACGTCTATAGCTAGTGAAATAAATTAATAAGATAACATTAAAACTTGTATATAATTTTGAGCTAAGTTGTATTACATACAGTCGATTAAAATATAAAATTGTATATAATTTTGATTTACATTTCATAAGTAGATTTGATTTTATAAAAATTGTATTCAAAATTGATTTAAATTTTATAGTAAGTAGTTTTAGGGTTAATAATAAAATAATATTAAGATTTATGGCATGCACAAACACATATGGTCGATTAAAATTTAAAATTGTATATAATTTTGATTTACATTTCATAATAATAATAAGTGGATTAGATATTATAAATATTGTATTTAAAATTGATTTAAATTTTATAGTAAGTAGATTTAGATTTATTAGTAAAATAGTATTAAGATTTATGGCATGTACACTTTTGAAAAAACAGGTAACGCAACAGAAAAAAACATTTAAAATATAACAGTAAGAACTATAAGGAGTATTGATACCTATGTGAGTTAGATATTTATTCGGCAGATTTGGTTCGAATTTTCTTGAGGTCTCTTTCTCCGCGTATAGCAAACGAGGGTTCACCTTCACGCTCTCGGACAAGTATTGTGGCATTTCTAATCCACACAAATTTGTAGTGGTGACTTTTGGCGACATCCCGGGCTTTACGAAATAACTGTTTCTTCTTCAGAGTTAAATGCTCATTAATGTAAATAGAAGATGACGTTCCAGATATGCCAACCTGTTCTGTCTTAAGAGACGATGCCTTACGAAAAGCACTGAGTAGGTTATCCCTGTGTATGCACGACGTGAACCTGACGATGACATTTCTTGGTCTAGTACTTTGTTGGTGCGCATGTGGGACTCTGTGAACGGCGACGATGTTCTGCTGTGTCACTGGGGATTTAAGTGCTAGACCAATTGCTTCAATGAGAGCCGGTAGGTTTTCATTGCGCCTTTCGGGCAAATTACCTATTTCAACATTGCACTGACGAGCCTGTTGTTCCAAGGTATCAATTTTGGTTTCAAGAGCATTGACTATCAGCTCCACATCCGCAGACTTAGTGCCATTTAGTTCGCTGGTACGCTTTTCAAGGATGTCACAATGCTGCGTCAGATCCTGAGTAGTAGCTTGGAGGCTTGCAACATCACTGCGCAGGTCATGCACATTCTGCTTCAAAAGGGACTGCTCAGTACGCAGTGAATTTATTTCCTTTTGTATATCGGCCATAGTAGATTTGATATCGTCGCGAATTTGAGTCAGATCTTTATTCATCTCACTCCGCCAGTTGCTGAGGGTTTTGCTTAAGTCACTTGAGAATCTTTCAAAGTCTAAGCTAGAGATGGTTTGAACAGGTTTATCCGTAGCTTGGCAGGGATGATTGTATGTGCGAGGAGGACTGCTTTCCCCTAAGGCATCACACGACATGTCCATGGAGTTATCCACGATCGCCGGTTCCGTGTAACTGCGCACAGGCGTATTAACATTCGGCCTAAGACGCCTGGTTACATTGCTGCACGACGGGCACTTCCATGAATCCTTAAATTCGGCGTTTAGCGCAGCATATCGGCTACGCATAAATCTAATGCATATAATGTTCATAAATGAAGAAAAGGAGTGTGCAAATATCGTAGGAAGTGTCCTTCTGTAGTTTTTGCCTAGACCCATGGGAGAATAGCGTAAGTTTATGTATTTACGAGTATGTATTGTATAAAATGCTTATTCGTAAATGCGAATGTGAGCTTTAGTGTTATACAAACAAAGTTCTAAACGCATGCTTTACTTTAGAAAAGAAAGTGCGGTCTGTGAATCTTGCCCATGTTTGGAACTGGAAACGTGTGTAATAATTTGTCGCGTAGCATAAGTTTAGATAGACAACAAGGTCCTTGGATAGTATGCATGAATTTGTATTATTTGTATTACCTTATCTCCAATGTTTGCATGAGGAGCTCGTGATTAAGTAATAACAGCCGCACGGGTCGATCCATCAGGTTAAGTTACGCTTGCCGGGGTCGGTCCGTGGGTGGGTGATCATCTTTACATACCGAGAGTCCTCCGTGCCTCGGAAAGCACGTTAAGCCGTTGTTGGTCCCGGCTGTCATTTGCGGATCTTTGACAGATGTTACGGGTCGTCAGAAGCCCGAAAGTCTGACAACCAGTCTTACCAAGGGGTATCGTATTACCTAGTTAATGGGTTGTGGAGTTCAGATAAGGCAGTCGCTCATTGTAAAATACTGACCCCAACGCTGACCCCGGTATTCAGCTGCATCCGGTTACACTGGAAGCCAACCCCAAGATAGTTGGGAAAAGGCCTAGGCAGATTGATTGATCTCCGAAGTTTGCATAGAGAAAAATCTGAAATTATTATATGTGATAGAAGAAGTTTATGTAACGATTACAGGAAAAATAAAACGATGTCTCTAAATAGCACACTTTCTCAGAAATCGGAACGGAATCCTCGGTGCGCTAGTCCGACGCGCTCCTGCGCTATTCCTTTTAAGTGCTAGACAAGTTTCTGGTTTCGAGTAGAACTAATTGAAGCCCTATAGTCATTAGAAGGAATACTAGCGAAACCCAGTGGTGTACAATTACTTCTTGTTAGTTTGCATTTATTCTTTACTGCAATTCTTTTATATTTCTAAAAACCAGCCAAGTGCGAGTCGGAAACGCACACGAAAGATTTCGTATAATTTTTAACACTACCTACATAAAACGAGATGCCATAAAGGAAAAAAAAAACTTTTTTACAAAAAAATACAACCGACTTCCAAAAACAACACTACAAAGTGAAAAATAACTTTCATTTCGAAAGTCGGTGTCTAGTTAAATGTATTTTCGTTTTTTGCCACCGACTTCCGAAATTAAAGTTATTTTTCACTTTGTAGTGTTGTTTTTGGAAGTCGTTTGTATTTTTTTGTAAATAAGTTTTTATTTTTCACTTTTTAGTTGTGTACCTACCCCACACAAATTCTAATACCACTACCTGCAAAACAAACTAGAACATCATCCATATAAAAGTGAGGAAAAAATACGTATTATTGAAGCTAACTCAAAAACTACCAAAGCAAAGTTAATCAATTTTATATGGGACCAACTGTGATGTATACCCTCTCGGATAAAACAAAAAAAATCCAAATCGGTCCAGCCATCTTCGAGTAATCGGGGAACACACATAAAAAAAAAAAAAAAAAAAAAAAAGGTCCCGAAGAATTGAGGACCTCCTCCTTTTTGAAGTCGGTTAAAAAGGGCCAAGTGCGTGTCAGACCACGCGCAGTAATAGGGTTCCGTAGTTGCACAATAATCCGGACTAAGAAGAGGAGGACGGAGAGAGGCTTTTTGTTGTTATATGAATATTTGACTATTACTCGTGAACTTGAGAAACCTACTTAGTTGTGATTGTTTTCCTTTTAATTTCGTTATACGTGTATACGCTACTACCTACCGTAAATTTTTTCACCCATCCAAGACTAACCGTTTAGCTGGCAGTGGGGTAGATAATTGACTCTAGCAAAAATTTGCAGTTTAAAGCTGCTGAGATTTCAGAAACGGATCCCTAAATCGAAAAATTGTTTTCACAAACCCGCAATATTTTTGAAAGACCTATCCAACAACACCTCACTATGGGGTAGACGAAAAAGAAAACATCCCAACTTTACGTGTACAGAAGGTAACCTAAAAAAAAAAATTTTTTTCATGATTTTATTTTACCACTTTGTCGGCAGGATGAATATGTATATCCAGTCTCTGAGTAAGCTGCGGACGGACAGACGGACGGACATAGCGAAACTATAAGGGTTCCTTGTTGACTACGGAACCCTAAAAAACCCGGCCAGGCCTGTGTCCCAGCAGTGGGAACATTATCGGCTGATTATGCTATGCTATTGTGATATGAATAGGCACAAAAGAAGGTAGGTTAGCCTTTCTAAATATTCCCTTAGTAAACGAACGAACCTACATTGAATATTTTTGAAAAAAAAAGTAATATTGCAACGAGGTGTGGAAATGAGTCTGATGAAGAAAATATAGAAGATATTAAGAATTTTTGTACGTTTTTCTATTAGTCTGGATGTATGTTCCAGATTGGCTACGCTTGCCGGAGTTGGTCTGTGGATGGGTGACCATCTTTACATGTCAAAACTCCTCCGTGGCTTGGAAAGCACGTCAAGGCGTTGTTGGTCCCGGCTGTCATTTGTGGGTCCTTGACAGATGTTACGGGTCGTCAGAAGCCCGAAAGTCACAATCAATCTTACCAAGGGGTATACGGGTTGTGTAGGTCAGATAGGCAGTCGCTCCATATAAAATACTGGTATTCAGCTGCATCCGTTCCTGCAGACTAGAAGCCGACCCCAACAAAGTTGAGAAAAGCTGAAAACATTGCTGAACGGATTTTCACACATAAAGTTTATATATAACCTGGATTAAAGCATAGGGTACTTTTAATCCCGGTAGTACATTCCCGTGGGATATTTTCCGTTGTACACGCGTGGGAAAAAGCTGCACTTTGACCCCAGACTGCATTGGCGCCCAGAGAGGGACAACTACAAGATGGCAGATAATTATAGTGCCTCAACTCTGCACTTAAAGTAAATGGGAGTACGTTGCTGAAACTACGAACTTAGTTCGTCCTGGAATACTGTAACGATTCAGTTGAACAAGATTGGTAAATTGTAGGACATTTTCTCTTTATTCTATTTGACCGAGCAAAGCGTATCTGCTTCAATTCTTGCAAAATTTGTTTTCGTCTATCAGTTTGTTGATACTCCTCTACAAGTCGTATTTTACAACCAATTTGGACGAAACTTGGTATATAGGTTTTACGACTTAAAAGATTTTTTTGTCATCCAGGATTTTTTATTGGAGGGCCGGTGGTACTTCCTCCAAAAAGGCAAAAAAAACTGGCCAAGTGTGTTTCGGACCACGCACAATGAAGGGTTTCGTAGTTGGGATGACTAACTTTATCCCAAGAATAAACTGAAAATTGTAGTTGAAAAATATGTCCTCCCACATATTCCAACTACAAATAAAAGTTTGTACGCACAATATTGAGAGATTGACCATGTTAATTTAATACCATAGACTTCTTATAGGTTTTTCTGTAAGCGATAGGTAAAGAACAATTTTTTATACTTTTAGGCTCAGTAGTTTCGGAGATAAGGAGTAATGGCGATGGTAAATTTTTGTCTATTTTCTTAAATAACTTTAAATCTAATTATTTAAAATTATAAAAAAAAAATATATATTTGAAGCCCTTTCATTTGGTATGTCACACGGTATACAGTCTGCAAAACTTTTTTTTATATTTTCTGGAGTAAATTGGCAGTGACAGACGGACAGACAGACACACGAGTAATCCTTTAAAGCTCGGTTCCTATAAACAAAAACGAATCGTTTTGCTTACCAATGGTAGCATTTTTTATTGTGAAACTGGGCATATAAATAGATTCGTAAGCTAATTTGACCTGTGATAGCTACTCCCTTATGGGAGGGTCTGCTACGCAAAGCTATGAGGTCTTTGCTTCATTATTGGTGAAGATACAAGAGTCTTAATTTTAACTAGTAACGGTCCGTAAATAATAAGAATCGGCTATTAGTATTACGTTTTTTCTTTTGAAGTACGGAACCCTAAAAAAGAAACAAATGGAAAAACTATTTATTTTTACATAACAATAACAAACTTAATGAAAAATCACACTACCTATAAACAAACCATTATAACAATTTATTAAGAAATACTTATTGGCGCCCAACAGGGCCCGTGACTGCCGCGTTGGGTGGCAATAAGTATTACTTAGATATCTAATAGTTTCTTTATTGAAATAATTCCTTACGTAATAGGCTGTTTCTTGGCTCTTTTATATAATAATATCTGCCTCTGTATAACAATATTCTTTATTATGACACTAATAAACTCATAATTTGACGGTAGTTGTATTTTTATATTGTTTCGTAATTTGAATCGAAATATCTTCTTTTTAAATATTGTTGCGTATTTAATAACTTTGTATGAATTTGAGTAGCTTGGTAGTTACTGTAGATCTATATTTATGAGCTGTTATGCCAAATTATCTTTAATTTGGGGCTATGAGATTATCTTATTCAATACGTTCTTTATGTTATAAAGTAATTAGGAGTAAGTTATAGCAAAATGCCCAAGGCATTGTTAGGTTTTATTGGAATATTTTATTTATGCTTAGCACTAATATATTATATAATGACATTCCATTGAAATAATAGACAGTATCAAAATGAGATAAATAAAACCTATGATAAAAAATTTTGACATTAAAGTGATTAGTTATACTAGCAAGCACTTCACAAATTCGGTCCCTCGGTAGGCGCCAGTAACAATTGCTAAGTAATTGCTCAGAAAGTTCTGGAATACTTTCTTGTTAGCTATTTAATTGTTCTTGAAGTTCGGTTACTTATTGAATGCTTATATATTGGAATGATAAATTGGTTTCAATATTATGAGTGTAATTATAGAAGTTTTTGAATTAATGATAATAATAATATAAACGACTTCGAGCAGACTTTGTGGAGCTAGTGTGACAAGATTAATTATTTCAATACTGACGGTAATTTCTCTTTTAGAAATAAGTTTTAAAAAAAACCGGCCAAGAGTGTGTCACCACGCACAATGAAGGGTTCCGTAGTTAAAAAGAATTTATCCCAAAAACAAAGTTATCATTGTAATCCCAAAAAAAAAAAAAAAAAAAAATTATATGTGATAAAATTACAAGTTAACAATTTTCGGGTTTTTTTCTTTACTTTTGCTGTGAGACCTTGCTTCTGGCCAAATTTCATGATTCTAGGCCAACGAAAAGTACCCTATTTTATTTGCTTTTGATTTAAGAGTACCAAAATATGTAGCATAAATGGCCGTCTTTTTTATTACGTTGACTTAGAAGCTTGATTTTTTTAGAATTTAAATAAAAATAAAATAGCGTTCATATTTTCGAAGATAGATGATGATTGCCGAAGCGCATACTTTTAGTTGGACGCCTGTACGTACGATACCAACCTTGGTAAATAAGCTAAATTATAAATACCCTTCGGGGAAGGCGTGATGTTGTGTTCTGTGTTAAATTATAAATGAATTAACTAAACTTCCAAAATATTTTCATCTACTTTTCCAGAAGATGTCGATTCTAATAGTACTTTTCAATCGATTTGCAATATTTCGTAAAATAATATATTTATAGGTTTAATCAATTATTACCAAGCCTAGTCCATAAATAGCGTAGTTCACCCTAGCTGAATCAGTTTGACGGTGCGAGTGGGATAGAGTGATACCCGGCGCGGGGAAGTGGGGGCAAAATATGAATTTGAGCTGAGGTATCACAAGCTCTTAAGTATAGTAAACTCACTCAAATAAGTGATAGTCCTAATTTCGTGATAGTCTGTTTCGTTAAGTTAAAAAAGTTAACAAAGGTTTCGATTATT
Source organism: Cosmia pyralina (assembly GCA_946251885.1). Lineage (NCBI taxonomy): Eukaryota > Metazoa > Arthropoda > Insecta > Lepidoptera > Noctuidae > Cosmia > Cosmia pyralina. Next base: position 8,747,643 of record OX276371.1, on the reverse strand, counting down.
AGCTATAAGTCGTCTTAAGTAAGTTTATTATCCTAATTATTGTAAAAGAAAGACTGCTTTATGTTCCTAATTCAAATAAAAATGAAGATTTTACTAAAGTATCTAAGTTTTATCACATATTTTGTTTTATCACGAAATTAGATGAGTTCACCCTACAGTAAGGAAATTACTTGAAATTAATTACTAAGCCAATTCACACACTGTATCGCGATAAGACCCGTTCTCAATGTTGTTTTATAATCTGTACAAATCGCGAAAGTTTAAAGTTTTACACCCATGTCATAGAACTAAGGATGTTACGAATATTTGCAATCGCATTCGCATAGGCGAATGACTTGCATGATTTTAAATATTCGCATCGACATTCGCATTCGCATCCAGGGATGCGAATGATTTGCAAATGTGAATGTGTGCAACTAATTTTGTACCACACTATCAATCGGAATTTGTATCATTTTGACGCAAATTAGGAGCAGTGATGGCCCAGTGGTAACGGTCGCAACTTACGAGTTGTAGGTCGTAGGTTCGAACCCCGGCAGGCGCTTTACTTTGTGTAAATAATTTCATCACCACTGCTCTCAAAACGGTGAAGGAAAACATCGTGAGGAAACCGGCATGTCCTAGAATCAAAAATTCGATGACATCTGCCAACCCGCACTGGGCCCGCGTGGTGGATTACGGCCCACTCCCTCTCACAGAGAGGAGGCCTGTGTCCCAGCAGTGGGAACGTTATAGGCTGATTATGTGTGACGCAAATTGCTAATCCATTGTTTCATAAACGGTTACAGTTAGTTAGTTAGTTGTTTTACAGTTTATACTTTTGCAGCTATCATCGTTTTACTTGTTGTAGGTACTGTCTTTTGTTATTGTTCCGAATTTTTTTTTTTTTTTTTTTATAAAGTTCGAAAACTTTGTCTGCTCGACAACGTAACTGACGTAACGCAATAACTGTGATCTCCACAACTCAATGACTAAGTAATACGATACCCTTCGGTAAGACTAGTTGTCAGACTTTCGGGCTTCTGACGACCCGTAACGACTGTCAAAGATCCACGAACGACAACCGGGACAACCGGGACCAACGGCTTAACGTGATTTCCGAGGCACCGAGGAGTCTCGGTATGTAAAGATGGTCATCCATCCACGGACCAACCCCGGCAAGCGTAGTTTAATCTGATGGATAGACCCGTGCGGCTTTTATTACTTGGCCACGAGCTCCTTATAATAGTCATTTAGGTTCAATTCAAGCCAATTTATCATTACATAGTCTGCATACATCCCTGGGTGGTTTGGACCATCATTCTGGCTGTCAACAAATCAATAAATTAACCTATTAATTGGTTGCATGTTCCCAAAGGAATATCAAATAAATTGCTAGCGAATTTTAACAAATTTTTCGCAATCATTTTGTATTGGAATGAACGCGAATTGGGTTAGCAATATAGGGAGGTTGATTGACACAGTTGTTTCATAGTTTTTAACCGACTTCAAAAAGGAGGAGGTTCTCAATTCGTCGGAACCTTTTTTTTTTCCCCGATTACTAGAAGATGGCTGGACCGATTTGGATCTTTTTTGTTTTATTGTATATGGGTATACATCACAGTTGGTCCCGTATAAAATTGATTAACTTTGCTTTGGTAGTTTTTGAGTTAGCTTCAATAATACGTAGTTTTTCCCCACTTTTTATATGGATGATGTTCTAGTTTGTTTTGCAGGTAGTGGTATTAGAATTTGTGTGGGGTAGGTACCACAACTAAAAAGTGAAAAATAAAAACTTTTTTACAAAAAAATACAACCGACTTCCAAAAACAACACTACAAAGTGAAAAATAACTTTAATTTCGGAAGTCGGTGACAAAAAACGAAAATACATTTAACTAGACACCGACTTCCGAAATTAAAGTTATTTTTCACTTTGTAGTGTTGTTTTTGGAAATCGGTTGTATTTTTTTGTAAAAAAGTTTTTTCTATTATTTTTTTTATTTTCATGAATTGTTTATGCGTTTAAAGGCTGCCTCGGTTTTTTTTAGGCTTGTAACATTTTTCTAATAATGAAGGTTGGCATTATCATCATCAACATCTACCTAGCCTTTTCCCAACTTTGTTAGGGTCGGCTTCCAGTCTAACTGGATGGAGCTGAATCTTAGTAAAATATGAAGGGACTACCTATCTGACCCAGATACAACTCAGTTACTAAGTAGGGCCGGCCAGGTGCACTCCGCATATTAGGTATGAAGCTACAAGTACGTGGCAGGCTCGACTTGTCGAGCTAATTCAGTGTGAGCTGCCGCGCATCGTTAGTTCGATACTCACTCTCGCGCCGCGTCGTAAAAGAACACAACCCTAACGAGTCGGAAGGTATAAGAGTTGATACGATAGAAAGAGAGGAAACTTCTAGGTGAATGTAACTGTTGGTAATTAACGCTGTGCATACTGAATTGCACTTTATTGAGTCGTAAGAAGAGTCGCTATTTATTTTAATGATTTTGCGGAGTGAATCTTCTATACTTGTACTCGTACAATTATATTCTAAAAATATTAACAGTCTTAAAATGAATTGAATACTCGACTTGTTATTAAATTTCTTTTTCAAGACTGAATACAATGGTTAATTTTTATGTTATCTTTTTGTGCTTTTTACGAAGGTAAAAATGTAAAAAACAACCTTTGTTATAACCTTTGTTGTTGTTCCCGGACCTTTGGAAGGCGTACGAGGGGCCGAAGCCAACTCGCAGAGGCCCCTTAGACAATTTTAAATGACGAGGAGGCACTAGCCGACGATTATCCCCGTATGCACTATGCAAGTGCACCCAAGGACAACCCCCGGTTGGTGCGGGACTATTGCAGAACATGGAAACAAAACACATTGGGCCTATGGGTTTGGGTGGCTATAGTGGAATGGGTACCTTGAACTATGGAAGAACTATGTCCCCTGCCTGACCAATGTTATATAATATACACAGAGAAATTGGCAGGGGGTGACTTGCACACTCAATAATGGGCCCCCGGAAACGGTCGCTAGCACATAGTGACGTAGCGACAAGGGGCAACATGTCCTGAGGTGCTTGAGGAGTGGAGAGGTATTCCACGGCTCTCAGAACAATCCCAGAGCCCGGAAGATGGTCAAGATCCCTACAAGCACTTACTGGAATACTTCCTTCCTCCGAGCACGTTTGCTCTTGCGAATCTCCTCTCAAGCCGGCCAATAAAGGCAAGAATGAGGTGGGAGCTCTGTTCCCGTCAGTGTTCACTCCAGCCGGCCAATAAAGGCAAGCCAGAGGTGAAGAACAAGACTTCTCCCGGGAAATAGGGTCCGTGGGGTCGCTACTGCCCAACAGCTCGCCACATGCTGCGCTGCGGGTTCACGTATCTCTCTTGGTCTGGCTCCTCACCCTAGACCTGTTTCGGCAAAGTAAACTCCACCGGCACAGAACCAGAGTTCGGAGCGCGCAAGCCCCACCACGACGTCAACGTAGAGATACGACGATGGGGTTAATATTATTATTAACGATTGGCAAAAACACGATTTGTCATTTCATCATTTTACAAGAACAAGTTTGGCAAATAAATCAATTAACAAACTAATTACCTGATAAACTTTTGTTTGATAAAGATTATGTGAGAAACAATTAATTTCACAAAACATTCATTTTTCAATCATGCTATTTCAACTAAGGAAACACCTAAATACTATACTATGCTTCTGATTATTCCGAACCTGATCCGAAAATCCTAACTCTAGACAGTCGACGTCAGGGGCACTCCGAGGTTCAGTTTGGTTAGGCTCCTTTAAACCCTGCAGATAGAAATAGGAGCCCCGCGCTGCGAGACTCCGTCGACCCGCTGACGAAAACCCTAACGCTAGACGGTAGACGCCAGGGGCACTCCGAGGTTCAGTTTGGTTAGGCACCTTTAAACCCTGCAGATAGAAATAGGAGCCCCGCGCTGCGAGACTCCGTCGGCCCGCTGACGAAAACCCTAACGCTAGACGGTAGACGTCAGGGGCACCCCGAGGTTCAGTTTGGTTAGGGTCCTTTATACCCTGCAAACAGAAATAGGAGCTCGCAGCGGGGCTCCGTCGATCTGCTGTTAGTTTTATTGCTTAGTTGCTTGGAGAAGTATAAATGAAAAATGTATAAATGATAAAATATCATGTGAAACATTTGTAAAGAGAAGTATTTGCCAAATAAAAGTTTGTAAAGAGGGTGTTTTTTTTTGACCCGCTTTACAAACATTAATTTAAACATTTGCGGAATAAGTTGTTTGTGAAATTAATAGTATATGAAACGTTGATTGTAAAATTTTGTCAAATGAGTTATGGTAAAAAAAAACAAATGAGTTTTGGTGGTTGGTTGGGTGATTGTATTTTATGTTGCATGTGTTTTGTGTGTTGTTGCTAGTATGGTTTTTTATCGATAAAATAAAATTTTAGAGGTATCTTCGTGATGTTTTTCTATCGTATGAAATTAGTTATATTATGTTTTCAACACACTATGTAACTAGCATATATACTGAAGAATATCACATATTTTTCTGATTTTGTTTTCTGAAGTAGATCATATATTTTAGGCATTATAAAACTTGCGTAAGCCTCTTAATCTGCAATAACAGTTGACAACCGTTAACTAATTACGTCTCTTTCATATTTTGTTTGTGAGTAAGAGATAGAAATAGTTTACTTTTACATTATTTATTACACAACATTATCACGAGTAGTATAAACTGCTTTTTAAATTGTAGGCACTTAAGATAACCACCAAAAACCTCAGACGATTATGAATGAAAAAAACCGGCCAAGTGCGTGTCGGGCCACGCGCATTAATAGGGTTCCGTAGTGCACGCCGCCACCCGTCGTTATTCGAGCATAAATATTATTAATTAATATTAATTAATTAATAAGAATGTTATGATTTTGTTTTTACACATTTTTACATGGTTCATAAACTTATATTTACTACCTGTTTTACACAACTAACAACGATATATAAGTAATTTTTAATGGAATTTGTACGAAATTTTTACTGTTCCGAGTACATTTTACAAGTTGGTTGACTATTACTCGTAAACTTGAAAAGCCTATTTAGCTGTGATAGTTTTCCTTTTAACTTCGTGATATATATATATACTACTACCGTGAATGTTTTCACCCATCCAAAACTAAGCGTTTAACTGGCATCCCCCCCCCCCCCCCGCCCCATGACACTTGACTCTAACAAAAATTTGCACTTTAAAGCTTAATATTTCGGAAACGGATCCCTAAATAGAAAAATTTATTTCACAAACCCGCAATATTGTTGAAATACCTATTCAACAACACCCCACACCATGAGGTAGACGAGATAAAAAAAACATCCCCACTTTACGTGTACCCTAAAAAAATTTCATGATTTTATTTTATTTTACCACTTTGTCGGCGTGGTGAATATGTATATCCATGCCAAATTATAGCTTTCTAGTACTAAGAGTCTCTGAGCTAAGCTGCGGACGGACGGACAGTCAGACGGACGGATATAGTGAAACTATAAGGGTTCCTTGTTGACTACGGAACCCTAAAAAAATATTTAAGACCTAAATTATTGGAATAACAGTCTAGTTTATCATCAAAAAATCTTTAGTAAAATAAACAATACCGTCTCGAATACCAATATTTAACTACACTATGTGATACTCGTATTGTTTGAAATGTTTCAATAACTCGCGTTGTCTAGACATATGAATGCCTTTTGTGATCATTTTGTGATCCTTTGTGTAACCAAGAATTCTATAATTTTTTTTTTTTTTTTTTAATCGGACGACTGTAAATATACTTTTATTAAATAGTATACACATCATTTCAACATAACCTAAAAATAACAAAATTATATAATAACATAACTAAAACTATTAAAAAACTAAAATATGGCGTCGAAAAATTCCTCCGCATCGCTGTCGACTGGTAAAGTACCCAAGAGACTGGCGGCATTGCCACGTTGTATGGCAATGCTAAGCCGCTGGCCAAGGTAAAAGCCAGCCCTTGGGTCCCGGGAAGTGTCAACCAGCCGTTTGGAGATTTCGTTGAACAAACATTCTATAAATGATATGAATAGTGGCCAGTTTGGGCCATTGTGTGAATGACAGTGGTTTAGATGGGCATTAAGTTTAGTTATAACCTCACCTTGTTGGCCTAGCGGTTGTAAGCGCTATCGCTGAGCATTTCGATTGCCGGATCTGGAAAAGTGTTATTTAGTTTTTTCATCTAGAATTTTTCAGTAGCAGCCTTTTTTTTTTTTTTTTGTGGATGGGAAATCATCAAACTCAAACTCAAAGCATTTATTTCAATTAAACCAATTACAGGCACTTTTGAATTGTCAAGGGGTCGGTCAGTCAGAAAGATGAAGCTAGGCGCCCATTCCAAAGCATAGTAGGTACCTATGGAGAAGAACGGGCAAGAAACTCCACGGACACTCATTTAAAACAAGATATGGTTACAAAATAATGGTTACATCATTCATGTTGAAATTTCACATGTGAGAACGATGCAGAACGTTAAAAGCGTCCTTAAACACAAATCAATTCAATTATTTAAATTAAATTAAAATAAGCCGTGGCCGCTAAGGTATGCCCAGCCTTCACTGACAGCGCTTGTTCACGAACCTGACGCATGGATTGGCTAATTGATCCAACACGCGCCACCATCAGCGAGACATTAGAGACATCAAAAGGCTTCTCCCGCTCTGGGCAGAGCGGGAAGGCGTGTCAGACATTTACCGACTAAAACCCACCCGTGTTCCTTCAGTTGCCCTTGCCAGGGCCACGGTATCTCTTTCGAACTACCCGCGACCCCGGCGGCTTCAGTAGCAGCCTGGAGTCTGGAGTTTTTCCCGGTTGATGGCAATAGGATCACCCACAGTGGTGTATTTTAAGATTCAGCGCCCTAGGTCTTTAAGGTTTTCCGCCCCATGAATTAACGGAAAATAACAAAAACTTTTAATTATAAAATAAAATCTAGCAGTGTGTTGGTGTGGGCTGAGAATGATGATAATGAATCAAAAAACCGGCCAAGTACGAGCCGGACTCGTACACGAAGGGCTTCGTACCACCGTACAATCTGGCAAAAAAAAATAGAAAAAATGGGGGCGCCATTAGCCATACATTATAAAATTTAAACTTTATAAACCATTTTTCTGACAGATCTTTAGTTATTATTGTTAATTTTAAATCAATCTAATCGTTTTCATGCACATTTGTTGCCTGATAAAACACGGACTGACAAAGATTAAAAAATAGTTCCGTTTCTAGACTTTTTTGCTAGACTGTACCTACAATATTTAACACTACATGATATTAAAAAAAAAAAAAAAACTAAACGAAGAATATTTTTCATCTTAACTTTAACAATCGCAAAGATAACTCTGAATTTCATGATAATGTAAATTACAAAGTTATTTTTTGCAGCTGCAGAAAATCACCCATATTTAAACGAATACAGCATTTATTTATGCAGGTCGCCCCTTATTGTGTGTGTTTTTTGTACGTTTGTTACTTCTTCACGCTGAAACGGCTAGACCGATTTGGATGAAATTTGGTGTGTAGATAGCATATACCTTGGATTAACACGCGCAGCTAGTTATGAATAAGTTTAAATTACCAAAACTGAAACTTTTCGTATCCCACTTTTAGCTAAGTTTCCGTTGGATAACTAATGACCTCCACGTAGGCGAAGCTATGGGCAAAAGCTAGTCTTAATATATAGAACAAAGTCTAGTTTGTTCGAACTCGAGAACGGCTGGATCGATTTTCATGGTTTTTAATTTGTTGTATTTAAAAACTAAACTATTAAAAACATTGGAAAATTGACGAAAAAAAAAATATGAAGAAAATTAATTTTCTCATACATGAATTTTGGGCAGGGCAATGTCTGTCGGGAATTTTTCATTCTATTTAGAATAAATTCCAAATTCAAATTAACTTTGTAATCAGTTGTTTTCCTGCTGTTCGATTTCGGTCAGCTATGTAGTATTCTAAAATAAAAATCAATTGCCGACATTCATACTCAAAACAATTTTTTTTTTCAAATTAATTGACTTCAATTAATCTTTTTCATTTTATTTCGGGTTTTTTACTTTTGAGCAAATAATCGTAGTTCAATTCTTAAAATATAAATTAAGTTATCCTACCCAATTCAAAATGTTCTCAGCTTGCGCCTTCGGGAACTTCTCGCGTTTACATTTGAATATTCAGAGCTAAGGCAGGACAACGTCTATCGGGTCAGCTAGTAAGTTCATAAAGAAGACGCAATAAACTCCTTGGCATCACGTCCCTGTCTCCAAAATTCCCGCTGTCATCGTCTGACAGACACATTATGGGGCTGTTCTATTGTTACTGACAAATGTCAGTTCACATGTTATAATATAATAATAGTATCAAATTTAACACAGAATAATAATGTAACAGTAGTACATTTTCATAAAAAACGGCCGGAACGTCGCGCTTCGAAATCTCAGTATATACCAATACACAACAGTTTGAGTGCGCGGCAGTTCGTACGGACGGACGCGGATTTATCCCAGGCACTATTTTAGTTACCCATTGAAAGGGTTTTTAATAAGATTTTTCTAAGCACTTAAATAAAAACCCATACGATGTGGGTAACCCTTTTGAATGGCTTTAAATGACCATTTTGGTTATCCATTGAAAGATATTTCGACAGGGTTTTTCTAAGCAGTTAAACAAAACCAATACGATATGGGTAACCCTTTTGAACGGCTTAAATTGGGCCGTTCAAAAGAGTTAAGTTTCAACTCTTTTTAACCGACTTCAAAAAGGAGGAGGTTCTCAATTCGTCGGAACCTTTTTTATTCTTTTTTTTAATTTTTTTTTATGTATGTTCCCCGATTACTCGAAGATGGCTAGACCGATTCGGATTTTTTTTGTTTTATTCGAAAGGGTATACATCACAGTTGGTCCCATATAAAATTGATCAACTTTACTGCGGTAGTTTTTGAGTTAGCTTCAGTAATACGTATTTTTTTCCTCACTTTTATATGGACGATTTTCTAGTTTGTTTTGCAGGTAGTGGTATTAGAATTTGTGTGAGGTAGGTACACAACTAAAAAGTGAAAAATAAAAACTTTTTTACAAAAAAATACAACCGACTTCCAAAAACAACACTACAAAGTGAAAAATAACTTTAATTTCGGAAGTCGGTGGCCAAAAACGAAATTACATTTAACTAGACACCGACTTCCGAAATTAAAGTTATTTTTGACTTTGTAGTGTTGTTTTTGGAAGTCGGTTGTATTTTTTTGTAAAAAAGTTTTTTAAAACGACAACAGCGTACCTAACATTCCGACTCGGAGCAATGTAATATGATCTCTCGATAATGGGCATACGTTGCAAATTGTTAATATGGTTACCCGTACAAACCTCTTATATTACATAGGTTATCTTAATGAAGAGGTAACCCTTTCACTAGGTTTCAAGTATAGAACCCATTCAAAGAGTTACACATGATAAAAGTAACCTCATAAACGGCTTACCCCTTCGAAAGACTTAACTCTTAACCGGGGTTGTACGGTCCCTGATTTATCCACCGAGTGGCCGTAGGTAATTAATTCAGGGTCACTGCTCAGATGAACTACTGTGGCTTTATTATTCTATAATTTTACTGGAATACTACAAGTATGCTATATTATATGAGTACATGCGAATGTCACGTCACGTCATATCTTGCGTGACTGTCTGACTGGCTAGGTGTCACTCCAATACAAAAATAAATATACCTATATATGTCAAGTCGAGTTAAATGTGTGTGTAGGTTTGTCTATAGTATAGTTAAAATCTCGCTGCAGACTTGGTCATAAATCATAATCGGAGTAGGGATGTGCGCTAGTTGCGCGTGCTCAAGGCCATTATCGATAACAGAATCATTAAGGTTATCACGTAAACATACTGCATTCAAAATTGGCAAAATGTGTGGAACATGCAGAATTGCTGCAAGATGAAGACTTAAGAAAAGCACATTTATGCGAAGAGTTCATCATTCATGTGGATGATGATGACGATGACTCAGACGAAGAATTTTAATTTTCTATTTTTAGTTTTATATATACTTTCTTTTGTTTATATATTTAATATGCTTTGTAGTAAATTTGGTAATAAAATAAAAAAAAAATGTATTTATTTCTATCACCCATTTATAAATATATAAAACTATCGATATCACTCATCGACTGCAGTAATGCACAGGACTACGTGTGGGTGTGGCCTGCCCATAAGGCCCGTGAGTGGGAAAGAGAGCGAAACACTCGAATGATTTATGACCGAGTCTGCAGCGAGATTTTAACTATACTATAATAAAAGAAAATGGGGTAGGTTAATATATTATTTATTATGAAGGGTATGCATAGGGATATTAGGTCGTTGTTCTGACAACATAGCGGTCATTCATAATTTGTCTAGCCTTTTCCCGGGGCCGACTACCAGTCTAACGGCTTATTTTAATTTAATTTAAATATTTGAATTGTTTTTTTTTTTATTTCGCTTTTATCGTTCTGCATCGTTCTCACATGTATAATTTCAACATGAATGATGTAACCATTATTTTGTAACCATATCTTGATTTAAAAGAGTGTCCGTGGAGTTTCTTGCTCGTTCTTCTCCATAGGTACTACGCTTTGCAATGGGCGCCTAGCTTCATTTTTCTGACTGACCGACCCCTTGACAATTCAAAAGTAATTGGTTTATTTGAAATAAATGCTTTGAGTTCGAGTTTAACCGGATGAAGCTGAATACCCGTGTTTTACATGGAGCGACTGCCTATCTGACCTCCACAACCCATTAACTGAGTAATACGTTAGTCCTAGGTAAGACTGGTTGTCAGACTTTTGGGCTTCTGACGACCCGCAACGACTGTCAAAGATCTACGAATGGCAACCTGCACCCTAATTGCGTAACACATTGTCGTTCGGAGTTGGTTTCATTTTGAAACAAATTGCTAATCCATTGCTTCATATGTTCGAAAAATTTGTCGGCTCGACAACGTAAATAACGGACAGTTCAACAAGATGTTGAACTGTCAAAATGAAACCAACTCCGATTGATAATGTGTTACGCAATTAAAGTGCTGGGCCAACGACTTAACGTCCTTTCCGAAGCACGGAGTCTATATACGTATTATAATGCACACTTCTAAGTGTTCATTATTTTTCTAAATTTAACGGAGACTTTAAATTGCTGCTGTCACTTTCTTTTTAATACAAAATGTAAGGGATGGCATGAATTTAGTCCCCGTCAAACTAATGTTGGTTTCATGAAACTCAACGACAGCCTCATATTCTAAGCTGTTGACAAATTAATCACACTAATATTATAAAGGCGAAAGTTTGTGAGTGTGTGTGTGTGTGTATGTTTGTTACTTCTTCACGCTCAAACGGCTTGACCGATTTGGATGAAATTTGGTATGTAGACAGCTAGCCTAGATTAACACATAGGGTACTTTTTATCCCGAAAAAATGTAGTATTCCCGTGGTATGAGCAAGGAATTCAAATATATTTGTTACTCTTTCAAACTCAAACGGCTCGACCGATTTTAATGAAATTTGGTGTGGAAGTAGCAGACACCCTGTATACACATAGCACACATAGGCTACTTTACATCCTGAAAAAATGTAGTGTTCCCGTGGGATGAGCAATTTTTTGTGAATACTTTTCTCACCGATTAAATAATACACCTTTTAGGGCCGATTGTTCAATTGGCAGATAACTTTTACCTGAAGAATAAATGTGACAGTTTGACATATTTTCCATGCAAAAGCTGTCAAACCGCCATATTTATTCCTCTGATAAAAATTATCTGACTATTGAACAATCAGCCCTTAGTGTATCTCTTAAACCGCGGGTAACACCGCGGGGCGCAGCTAGTATTACATAATACAAGACAAAGCTTGTATGGACATAAGCCAAAAGTATTCTATCTGTGAGACAAAACTGTTTATTTTCTCGGCCTTAATCAATAATCAGATTTGCAAATCTGCTATTAAATCTTATGTTAGCCGTTTCGAATACATACATACACAAAACTCACGCCTTCTTCCCAAGGGGGTACGCAGAAACTACATAGATACTCATACACCATCGTCTTAATCGCGCGCCCGGGTTGACCAAAATAACACACAAATTAATCATAGATTTGACAGTTTAGTGGTATTCAGAAACGGGAAATATTATTAGGTAGGGAAATCCGTTACAACAGGTCATCGTAATCAGTTAAAATTAATTTAATTAATAAAAAAGTACCGTTTCCGTTGGTCAGTTGTCCGTGAAAGGTCCCTAATTAGGGTGTTACGGATATTTTATAAAAGATCTCCCTAATGTTAGGGGCGAGTTTAACGCCATTATCAAATATTTTCGAATGAAAATGGAAAAGGTAAGACAGAAAAGGTTGTTTCTTAGTTAAGTAATAAGAACTCGTTTTTATTCAGGTAACTTGGATAGAATGTTAATGCAATCTGTCGGCCAAAGTAAAAGCCACATAGAATGGCAATGCTAATTCTGTCGGCCAAAGTAAAAGCCAGATAGAATGGCAATGCTAATTCTGTCGGCCAAAGTAACAGCCACATGTAATAACAATGCTAATCTCTCGGCCAATGTAAAAGCCACATATAATGGCAAAGTTAATTCTGTCGGCCAAAGTAACAGCCACATAAAATGGCAATTCCAATCTGTCGGCCAAAGTGAAAGCCACATAGAATGGCAATGCCAATTCTGTCGGCCAAAGTAACAACCACTTATAATAGCAATGCTAAACTGTCGGCCAAAGTAAAAGCAAGTCCTTGCGAAGACCTTGAAAAGATGATAAGTACTTGAACGGCTACAACCCGTATGTTTTAGTAATCCTAAATGGTTTCAAAATATTATTATCATCTTCATCACTGGTAGCGTTTTCTTACCAACAACAACAACACAACATTAATAATGGGTCAGAACATTAAACAAACGATGAACAAAAGAAAGTGTCGGTCAATGACCTTTTAACAGCTGGCATAGAAGAATAGCTTTATGAATGAGTATTTTGCAATAGAAAAATTCTAACTTTGGTCATTATTTTATTATTTAATTTGTTTGAAATATTTTTTTTTTTTCAATTTACGAATTATTTTATCTTATTATAATTTGTATGATTACTGGTCACTAGACCTACCTGTGTCTTTAGTTAATGTCGTCATTGCAGCGGCACGTATACAACTTGCCGCCACAATGACGACATTAACTTACATATTATTTTGCTAAAATGCCAACAAAAGACCAAAATCACCTATATAGTCCCGATTTCTTTTATTATATGAAAAAAATAAAATCCTTGCAAACTTGACCCTACTTTGAGTAGGGTTACATAATGAGTACAATACAAGATCATTAATTTTAATGTAAAGTGGCTCTTGACAGCCCTAAGTGTTAGTCCCTGAGTGACGAGAACAATGCGTGACCACTATTATTGTAGTATCGTGTATTTATGTAGTACAATATATCTACGAAAATATCATGTATGTACGTAAGGAAAAATTTACATCTTTTTTAGTAAAAGAGGTGAGAGGCATAATTATAGTACTAGGAAAAGGGACCTATTAGCTCAACCAGGTTTCAGCTAGCTAAATTAGACTCGTCGTTCATGGGGTACTGTTTAAAATGTTACAATAAAATGCCTCCATACATACTTCAACTCAATGAGACTAAATTCAAAACTTGTATAAAACGCACACTATACAGTTTGGGGATTACATAACTGATAAAAATGCTTGGCTCAATGCTCCACACCACAACTAATTAATTAACATTTGAAGATACTGTTGGAGCTGCTGAAGATTGTAAGACTATCATTGCATTGTATAGACTTAATCTCCTTTGTATTATATAATTGCATAGCACATGTGTGAGTACTATGTACATACTCTAAAGCTACCATTTACTGGGTACGTCTTTGTTTGACTTGAATGTGCCCTGGCGGCTGAGAGTATGTGATGCTCACTCTAATGTCTCGCTGATGGTGGCGCGTGTTGGATCATTTAGCTAATGCATGCGTCAGGTTTGTGAACAAGCACTGTCAGTGAAGGCTGGTCATACCTTAGCGGCCACGGCTTATTTTAATTTAATTTAAATATTTGAATTGTTTTTTTTTTTATTATGTTTTTATCGTTCTGCATCGTTCTCACATGTATAATTTCAACATGAATGATGTAACCATTATATTGTAACCATGTCTTGATTTAAAAGAGTGTCCGTGGAGTTTCTTGCCCGTTCTTCTCCATAGGTACCTACTATGCTTTGGAATGGGCGCCTAGCTTCATCTTTCTGACTGACCGACCCCTTGACAATTGAAAAGTGCCTGTAATTGGTTTAATTGAAATAAATGCTTTGAGTTGAGTTTGAGTTTGAGTTTGAATTATAATATTATTAATAATAATAGTTCACAATGATGCGTCAAAAATACAACGTAGTTTTATTTAATTTGTCGTCTGTGCTTCTACTAAATGTTTGTAAGCAAAGATAATGTGAAATAAGCATGAGTGAATTAACGAGAATAAATAGCAACTTTGAAATTATTTTAGTGCAGTCAAATTATCGTGGTCAAAACTTGCCAGCAGAGTAATTTGGTAAGTTGTACTTAGCTCTGGTAAGTTTTAATTCAAGGAAGCTAAAATTCTTCACAACAAACTTACCATATTAAGGTAAGACCGCGCAACTACCTATTTTATCAAAAAAAACCGGTCAAGAACGAGACGGACTCGCGCACCGAGGGTTCCGTTTCGAATTCTGAAAAAGTGTGCTATTATTTTTCGAGGAGCTCGTGGCTAAGTAATAACAGCCGCACGGGTCGATCCATCAGGTTAAGCTACGCTTGCTGGGGTCGGTCCGTGGATGGGTGACCATCTTTACATACCGAGACTCCTCCGTGCCTCGGAAAGCATGTTAAGCCGTTGGTCCCGGCTGTCATTCGTGGATCTTTGACAGTCGTTACGGGTCATCAGAAGCCCGAAAGTCTGACAATCAGTCTTACCAAGGAGTATCGTATTACCCAGTTAATGGGTTGTGGAGGTCAGATAGGCAGTCGCTCCATGTAAAATAATGGTATTCAGCTGCATCCGGTTAGACTGGAAGCCGACCCCAACATAGTTGGGAAAAGGCTAGGCAGATTGATTGTGCTATTATTTTTCCTGTAATCTTTATATAAGTAAGCTTCTATCACAGAATAATTTCAAAATTTTCTCTATGTAAACTTCGGAGATAAGGGGGGGAACGGTATTTTATTTATTTATTTACTTAAATCTTACCAACACCTACCATTATAGATTTGCGATCCAATGCGATAGAGTGGCCGACATGCAACATCCTTAAATGCTAAATCCTTAACCTACATCTAAATAACATATAATGCAGCTTTTGCGAATTCACTCAAACCACACCACAATACATCAACCCTCTCGTGAACCTCGTTCACCACACGCAGGGCTCTAGTGAGAGGAGTCCTCGCCAGTAAGTTGGTTCTGGCTGCTTTTATTAATTCTGTTTGCGTTTCATCGTAACTCAGAGTGTTACCAGCGTTACCTCGAAATGTATATCAAAGGGAAGATCCAATGATTAATTAGTACCAGGTAATTGTAACCAGTAATTTAAATGGTGTGCATAATAAAGAGTATTCTATTCTATTCTAGTACGCGATTGTAATATCACTATCAAGACTAACAACACAACAACAACAACAATTACAATTACAACAACAACAACAATAACAACACCAACAATTATAATTACAACACAACAACAACACAAACAACAACACACAATTACAATTACAATTGTAAACAACAACAACAACAACAACAATTACAAACACAACAACAACAAACAACAATAATAACAATAACAACTATAATTGTTTGTTTATTTATTTTTAATAAATAAATAAACAATTATAATTTCTGCAAACTTTGAATTCAACACCTCTGAAGTTTGTAATCCTATGTCAGCAATTCTGCTTCCATTTCTTTGTATGAATCACGTTTCTTTGTACTACAGGTAAACGTGTCTGTAGTGTATCCATGCTCATTCTATAGGTAAGCCTGTTTCTGACAGAGCTAGCTATTCTCTAAACATCACTTCGAAATTAGAACGGTGTCTCGTTGTGAATCCGCGATGATTTACTGTATAAATTTACTTAAAAGAGATGTCAATGTCATGAAAAGAGTAGCTCCGAGTATTTTATTTTATTAATTATATAAACAGTGGCAATTTAGTATAAACAAGTTACGTCAAGTGTAGTACGTATTGCAAATTATCTGGTTAAATGTTTGTGACAACCCATAATAAGCCAACTGTGAGATATACTTACCCCAAGAACTTATCAGTGAACGAAGCAATACGACAGTGCAATAACAAACAACGAAATCACTACTAACAACAACTCTGGTACAGTGACGATAGAACGTGTTCGTGACAATACCCAAAAGTGTGAATACGTTGGTCGATCATCGATAGCCTGTGGATAGCGCAGCGCGCGACAGTCGCAATTGCATTCCGGCCAACCTGTTACAATAGATGGCACAACACCTGTCCTAAGGAAACAATTTCTGCAGTCTGCGGTCACGAATACGCTTCTTCTAGCTTTATTTCTAATATGATGCAATATCATGTTAGAAATATTTTTATGTAAAGAAGAAATTATTTATTACTTTCTTTTTTGTTTGATATTGCTAGTATCCAGATTTTATTTATTGTATTTGTTGTTAATCCGAGTTTTGTATTTTTTAGACGCACAAATGAGTGCCCTGTCCACAATGCTGTCTTGTCCTCACTGCCCTGGGTCTTCACGTACATTTAGCTCGTATGGGCTCAAGATCCATATAGGCCGTATGCACAAGAATGTGCATCAGCCGGTCGCCACTCCTCAGACGTCATCTACTGTCACTGATTCGCAGCCTGTGAGCCAGGTGCCACTGGCTTCGCGCCCTTGCCCTCTGGAGAGACTCTCGACCTTGAAGATGAGTACGCCAGTACTTAGGCATATTCCTAAGGGTGCGCGGAACCAGGTGGCAGGCAAGCTGTGCGACATTATTGATAAGTGCATTAGCTGTAACGGTGTGGAGGACTGGGGCGCGCTTCTCTCTTTTGCTTTTGGTGGGCTGAGAGTTCCTTCGAGGGCTGCACCTGGAAACATGACTGCAAAGGTGAAGGCAAACGTCGAGTCGTTTGGTGCTGACCGGTTTGGGGATGAATCGGGTTGTGTGTCAGGATTTTCTAAGTCGCGCGAGATTCGAAAAGCCATTGAGTCTAAGGTGTTCAAGGGAGACCTCCGGGGGGCCGTTCGGTTGCTGGTTTCAGACGACTCATTCGCGCAACACGACCCTGGCACGCTAGACGCCCTTATGGTTAAGCACCCAAGCCCATCGCGTCCGCTTAATTTTCCATCGGCGCCGGACTCGTCATTCCCAAGGGTGACTGCGTCAGTGGAGGACGTCGCATTGGCTCTAAGCTCTTTTAATAGTGGCTCTGCGGCAGGCATGGATGGAATTCGTCCGGGGCATTTGAAAGAGTTAACATCTGGCTCTGCAGGTGAAAATGGGCGGCGTTTGCTGGAGTGTTTGACCAAGCTCGCAAACTTTTTATTGAGCGGTCAGCTCAATCTGGTAGTTTGTCCTTATTTGTATGGTGCTTCTCTATGCGCGCTCAAGAAAAAAGACGGAGGACTGAGACCAATAGCCATCGGCAGCGTGTTTAGACGGTTGACAGCGAAGCTGGCGTGCCGGTCTGTACGAGTAGCTATGTCCGAATACTTTCAGCCGCATCAACTAGGGTTTGGGACGCGTCGGGGTTGCGAGGCCGCTATCCATGCGACACGTGCGTTCGTCATGGACCCTGAGAACTCGGGCTGCGTTGCGCTGAAATTTGATATACGCAATGCTTTTAACACCCTAGAAAGAGACGTTCTTTTGAGTGAGGTAAAGGATAAAATTCCTTCTCTATACCCCTTTCTTTATCAGGTATATTATTCTCCTTCAACCTATTCTTTAATGATAGTCTCATTTTGTCTCAAGTGGGAGCGCAACAGGGCGATCCATTGGGGCCACTTGTTTTCAATTTAGCAATTCACAATGTCATCTCAAGATTGAAATCATCTCTGAATCTATGGTACCTTGATGATGGCATTATTGGTGGATCACTCGAAGAAGTTTGCAAGGACCTAGAGGTTCTTGTTCCCCAACTTAAGGAGTTGGGTCTGGAGGTGAATCCCTCCAAGTGCGAATTTTTTCCCTGTAGCGTTGGTGCTCGTACACACTTCTCACTCTTTCATTCTCTTTTACCTGGCCTCAAGGAACTTTCTCCTCTCTCTTTTTCCCTTTTGGGATCTCCCATTTTTCTTGACGGAGTGCCAGAAGCGATTTCCTCCCGTAAACAACTTCTCCTCAATGCTCGGGAACGTCTCAAGGGTCTTTCTGCGCACGTTGCGATTTTGTTATTGCGCATGTGTTTTGCCGTTCCCAAAATTACGTATCTCTTACGGACCGCTCCTACCTGGCTTTGTCCTGAGGAGGTACGTTCATTTGACTGTGCTGTAAAATCAACGGTTGAGTCGATCCTGAATGTATCTTTTAATGATGCGCAGTGGAGGCAGGCGGCTCTTCCTATCCGGCACGGGGGACTTGGGGTGCGATGCGTGCATGATGTGGGCCTGCCGGCTTTCCTGGCGTCGACACACGGGGTGGCTGACCTCGTCACTGTAATTCTAGATTCCAATGGTGACGGGGCAAGCATACCTTTTATGTTGGATGCCGGGTCAGCTTGGTCTGCCCTCAACATGGGTGCAGCAAGCCCTGACGCAACACATGCGCAGCGCGCTTGGGATGACGTCTCGTCTACGCTGATCCAGAAACAGATGTTGGTGGAGTCCTCGGGGGCTGATCTAGCCAGACTCAGGGCTGTATCGCAACCGGAATCGGGGGCATGGTTGCACGCGCTTCCATCGCCTCACCTGGGCACGTTGCTTGATGACGACTCTTTGCGTGTGGCGGTGGCCCTCCGCCTGGGCTGCAAGGTGTGTGAACCCCATAGATGCACCTGCGGTTCCATGGTGGAGGCCGATGGCCATCACGCTTTGAGTTGTCGTCGTTGCTCGGGGAGGTTCCCGCGTCACCATGCCCTCAATGATATTGTAAGGAGGGCATTCGTGTCGGCAGATGTTCCCTGCATGCTGGAGCCTCCGGGATTGTGCAGGACTGACGGCAAGAGGCCGGATGGGTTGACCCTGGTGCCTTGGAGGAACGGCAAGTGCCTAATTTGGGACGCAACTTGCGTCAGCACTGTTGCCGCCAGCCACCTTGGTCGCACGGTCCTCTCGCCGTCGGCAGCAGCGGAAGACGCCGCTGAAAGGAAGAGGCTGAAGTACGCTCCATTGACGACCCGTTATAATTTTGTGCCCATTGCAGTTGAGACCATGGGTTGTTGGGGCACTGAGGCCAAGAAGCTCATTGGTGAGATAGGGCATAAGCTTTGTCAGAAAACGGGTGACTCCCGCTCCGGCTCGTTCTTGGTGCAAAGGTTAGCCATTGCCATACAACGTGGCAACGCTGCAAGTGTTATGGGCACTTTTGCGCCAGGAACGGTTAGGGGCGGGTTATTTGACGTGCTTTTATATTTTTTTTTTTTCACATCATAAGTTATATAGATTAATCAGTTAAGGTTTATTAAATGAATGAGCTACTAAAAAAAGAGTAAAAACCGACTTCAAAAACCAAAAATAAATAAAATAACTTTCATAAAAAACTTAACAGTTTCTGAAGTCGGTGCCAAGCTAAGGTGCATTGAAGAATTGAAGACACTTCAGAAGCTGTTAAGTTTTTCATGAAAGTTATTTTGTTTGTTTTTGGTTTTTGAAGTCGGTGTTTACTTTTTTTTAAAGTAAATTTATTTTTCCATTTTTAGTTGAATATAAAAAAAAATTACTTAAGTAAGCCCAAGACGAACGAAAAGAAGAATCATCAAAATCGGCTTAAAAATGGCGGAGATACAGTACATTTATGCATATAACTTTATAAATAAGAACAATTACATACTGTATTATATTTTAAACCCTTTCTGAAACTTTGTAGATCACGTTAGTGAAAGAATCATCGAAATTGGTTCATCAGTTTTTGAGAAATTCGCGGACAAATCAACAAACATACATATATACATACATAAATACGGGTCGAATACAGAACCTTGTTTTTTGAAGTCGGTTAAAAACAAATGAGTTCCCTTTCGAATTGTGTGCGCTTTTGAGTGAGGTTCCATGTGAACGTTACAGAATAACAATACTCCGTACCATAACAGCGGATTAAAGATGTCAATTTTATATAGCAAGTTTTAAAGTAAACAAAATGAAGACACACACGCACATAAAATCAAACTTAATTTCAAAACAAATTACGTTGAAATAAAAGGTACTAAATCACTCCATTGCGTGGCACAGTATTAAATTACCAAGAAATACGTTTTGGCTTGATTCGAGTTAATAACATTTTGCCTTTAAGGCCCTACATCGAAGCGTGGTTGAGCTCGGCGTGTAAGTGAAATGGCGTTATGGCTGTCTAGTTTGACGCGCGAGATAGAAGACTTTCACGCGCACCGGAGCAAAACGCGCTTTGTTTAAATGTAGATTTATGACAAAATGCTATATTTTAATAAATTATTAGCTTAGTAAGTTCTTATAATATGTACATACCTTCGTTTTAAAGCCAACTTTACTGCACAATAACCACAAGAACAAAAGCGGCTCTACACAAAAAAAACAGTCCATCATACAGTCATGCGTACGCGCACCATGACGTCAGCCGGTACTTCACACGTGTTTACAAACAATGCCGAAGCAACGAAGATTCTAGGAATCTTGTAACGTTCGAATGTTTTTATGGATGCCAGAGAACTGGGCTCTATCATAGTGTATGTTTCGTTTGAATGTATGATCGTATAAAAATCACTAAAATAGGTATGTAAAGAGCAAACACAGTTAGTTTCAGATTTCTAGATTCTAGATTTTCTACAAAGAAAAAACAAGCGATGACTTATACTTTTTATGGTTTATAATGCATGCTGTGTTAACTCTTAACGTGAAACATAAATAAAACCACTTACCACAGTACAATATTCATTATTTACAAGCTTCCGAAGTTGAGACAAAAACTTGTTATTGTTTACTTTAGATTTTATGACAGCGAAAATAATATTTTTTTAATGTCATAGACTAGTTCAGTGAGTGTTGTCGTATCTCAAAAGGTTTGGACACAGATAATCTATCACAGTAAATGCATGGAATTGGAAATTCCTACTTAATAGTGGTGGAACAAGGTTAACAGTAAAAAAAAATTGTCTTGGGAACTTTTTCCCATGGACAACCTACTGTTGGGGAACAAAGTTCCCGCGGTCGCGCAAGTGGATAAGGAACTGTTTACTTATAATCATATAAAACAGAAAATAGACGGTGCTACTTTGTATTTTTTTTCTTTTGAAAAAAAATTCAACTAATCATGTTTCACAATATAGTCAAATAACACTTAAGGATCCAAACGATTTAACCATAAATATTTACATTGGTTTTATAACAATTTTAAAAACACAAAATTATCGACGTAAGTAGTTTTATTTATTTTTTAATTGCATATTATTTGTTACATGCTGCACCGGTCGACGTCATCGCGTCAACGCCGGCTATCGCTGAAAACCAGCGCTGGGGCTCCATTTCGCATGGGGTCGCGGCATTATGCTGAGCGGTAGCCGTTTTGCGTAGATGTGACGCATATTTTCCCCAAAACTTGCTTTTTACATTGTTATTTTATTTTGTTGTCCTTTGCGTCATGTTTACCGCAAATAAACGTATTTTCTTTCTTTCTAGTAAGGGTTCCGTAGAAAAATGGCAAAAAATGGAACCCTTTTAATTTCGTTATGGCCATGTGTCCGTCCATCCGAATGACACACATCCACATTTTACTTGGAGACTATTTGTACTATATCGATGGAAATAGGAAAGAATGTGAATTTTGTGCACCGCTAAACAATAGTGTGGTGAAATTACGAAAAAAATAATTAGGGGTGGCACTTCCCTATGAATGAATATAACCGAGGGATAAAAAGAAAGAAGAAAGAAAAAAAAACTGTTTATTCATATGAAAGTGACGCACATTACATAAAATTGTATTATAACTTAATATGCTTAAAAGCCAAAACAAACAAATGGGTATTTATTCTATACTCGTACATAAAAAAGAACAATATACTAGACGGAAACTTCCGCGCGAAACGGCTAACGCTCAGCATAATGCCGTGGCCCGTGCACGAAGGCACGAATCAACGGCGCTGGTTTTCAGCGTAAGCCGGCGAGTCGCTGTTTCAGAACATATTAAATTAGGTACTCATTGTACCGAGGCCAGAACATAAATACTCTCACAAGTTCTGAGGTCGTCTGAGCCGCTCGATCCATCAGGTTAAGCTACGCTTGCCGAGGTTGGTCAGTGGATGGGTGACCATTCTTTACATACCGAGATTCCTCCGTGCCTCGGAAAGCACGTCAAGCCGTTGGTCCCGGCTGTCATTCGTGGATCTTTGACAGTCGTTACGGGTCGTCAGAAGCCCGAAAGTCTGACAACAAGTCTTACCAAGGGGTATCGTATTACCCAGTAACTGGGTTGTGGAGGTCAGATAGGCAGTCGCTCCATGTGAAATACTGGTATTCAGCTGCATCCGTTTAGACTGGAAGCCGACCCCAACATAGTTGGGAAAAGGCTAAGCAGATGAAGTTCTGAGGTCGCTGTAGACACAAAACGACGCTGTATCGGCGCGCACAATGATTATTACAATTTGCTATAATACAATAAAATAAATAGTATTAAAAAAAACAGCATATTATAAATACAATTCAAAAAACAATCAATGCACATAGGCGTGTCAAGTATTGTTGATTATGATGTTTCGATTTTGAGATAATAGAATATTTTCAGTTACAACCGCGGAAATAACTTTGTTTGTCATAGTATTTTTCGAGAAATAAAATCAATACTGTGCTCGAGAAAATATTCATCCCAATACGGAACCCTTCACCGTGCGTGGTCCGATTCGCATTTGTCTGGATTTTTTTCTTCGTAACTCAGTCTAGCAGAAAATCTCGTACATTTCCAACTGAGAGAGCAGGGTGATTGATAAAATTAAATAAAGTGCTAGCATGCAGGTCATTAAGTAGTTGAACAATTGGACTGTGCAGTTTATTGATAGTTGTTGGGAGCTGGATTAAGTTGCAACTTTACTGGGGAGTTTTGGGATGACTGCAGCTAGGTGTAGATACTGGGCCGTACTATAACATGAAAAAAGATCATGGTTCCGTTGTGAAAAAAGGATCTAGCTCCGTCTCTCTCTCCACTGGAACCATGATGGATCCATGATCTTTTTCACGTCATAGTGCGTCCCCTGTTCTTTACTTAGCTGTTCATGCATTTACAAGGTGTCTAAACTCTATTTACAATAAGATTCTTTTTTTACCGTCGGTTCAATCGATTTTGACTTTTATTTCCGCGTATACAGGTGACTTTTTTAACAGTCTTGAAAAAAAATAGGGTCTAATAGATGTATGGAGTATGGCCTATGGCATACTAGTTTTTTTCTTATAAAAATAAAAAAAAAATCTAAATTCAAATCATTTGCAGTGAGCATATATTATTTAAATTTCGATATTTTTTAAGGATTTATTAATTTTTTTCAAGATTTCTGTTTTTATTGTTCTAGTATGTAAAGTTTACTTCGAATTTGTAGTATTTATTGATATTTAGATCCTTAGATCATGGACTTCATAGGTGACACTACATCATCAACATTACAACAAAGGAGTTCTCTAAAAAATTACAACTGGCCAGTATACAGAGTGCACCAGAAAGGTGAAGTCATTGAAGGTGTGGTACGGACCATCGAACTGGACAACTTTCTCCGTGGTTCCAACATAGTAATCACGAAAACATAATCAGCTGTCCCATACAATGGGTTCGAGTGTGCATTGAAGTTTTGTATGGGACAGTTGATAATTTTTTCACGATTACAATGTTGGTCCCAAGGAGAAAGTTGTTTAGTTCGATGGTTTGTACCACACCCTTAAATTTGACCACACCTTTTTGGTACACCCTGTACAGGATACCATAAAATATTTACGGTTACCTATTGATATCCATTGACCCTGGCGAGTTCCATATTGAAGTATAAGACCCTAGACATTACCTCAAGATTTGAACACGTCATAAAAATTGATAAGGACACCGACCGAGTGGCGTGTGGTGCAAGTCATAAGCGTTACCTATTTTTTATTGATCATTATTTTTCTGTTTCAATAGTATCTGGGTTGGTGAGCTCGTGGCTAAGTAATAACAGCCGCACGGGTCGATCCATCAGGTTAAGCTACGCTTGCCGGGGTCGGTCCGTGGATGGGTGACCATCTTTACAAACTGAGATTCCTCCGTGCTTCGGAAAGCACGTTAAGCCGTTAGTCCCGGCTGTCATTCGTGGATCTTTGACAGTCGTTACGGGTCGTCAGAAGCCCGAAAGTCTGACAATCTGTCTTACCCAGTTACTGGGTTGTGGAGGTCAGATAGGCAGATCGCTCCTTGTAAAATACTGGTATTCAGCTGCATCCGGTTAGACTGGAAGCCGACCCCAACATAGTTAGGAAAAGGCTAGGCATATTGATTGCATTTCTGGGTTGGTGAGGTAATGTTGAGAAAATTAAGGAAGGGGGAGGGGGGGGGTTTCTTTTCATACAAGATCAGTAGACTAATAACCGGGTTAAGTCTGTCTATAAGGAGATCTGAGTACCATCATCCGCTGGTGACCGCGGGCTTACAGTAGTTGTAAGCCTAGCTTCATCTTTCTGACTGACCGACCCCTTGACAATTCAAAAGTGCCTGTAATTGGTTTAATTGAAATAAATGCTTTGAGTTTGTGAACCGATGGCGTTCGTTTGACATTTGAGCACACATTTACATGAACCTATGGGGTTCATAAGGTTGCTACATGTGGCGGGAACGCAACTGTCAAAACGGCACTGTCGAAGCTAGTTCCCATCAGAAGCTAATAATACAAGGTGTGAGGTGGTTTTATTTTATGTTGTCATACCAAAAAATATTCTTAAATACTCCGAAATTGGAGTCTACCATTTCCCGAGAGACCCTACAATTAGAAGGTTGTGGATCAAAGCTATTCGTAAAGATTTTTTAATTTATATGGAGTTCGAAACTATTTGAAGGAAGTGATTACGAGGAAATATTTAAGGTTTTAAATTCAGAAAATTTCCGTGTCAAATTGATTAAAAATATTGAAATAACCGAAAATAACGAAATAGTGAAATAAAACCAAACTATGAATTAACGAAATATCAAATTTATTGTAGGCCTTAGGGATCTGGCTATGATCACGCCATCTACAATTAGTGTTGCCCGAACTTCCCCATTAGTGATTTCCTACAAAAATGTCAAGTGTGTACTAACTTGTATGACAATGAACGTGGACGAAGCAAAAGGAGTATGTATATAAAAGTAGCAATTCTTTCGCCATTACTTTCAACATTTTGTACCCCTATGGTAGACCACCATTACCCACATATGCATGACAACTCTAATAGTAATTCTGTAGACAATGTCAATTTTAAACAGTTTTCACGAGCGCGGTGTGAATCGGGTCCGTGGAGTCATTTTACCTAATATTGTACGTGGTGTGAGTTCTATAACAAAAAATATTTTTTTATTATTACTTAATAGTGATGGAACAACGTTAATAATAAAAAAATATTTTCTTGGTATAGAACTCACACCACATACAATATTAGGTAAAATGACTCCACGGACCCGATTCACACCGCGCTTGTGTGAGCGGTTATTGACATTATAATTATTTATTGTTGACATTATCGCATTTCGTTAAATATTGACATAACCTGATTTGCAATTACATTTTACTATTTTTTTTTATATGGACATCAATACTACTGAATATGAAAAAAAAAAATTAATGAATTATAAATGAATTTACTTATTTGGCAAATGCCTCCCATTACTAGTCATTCTCCTGCATAAGTATCCCAATTTATTTGGGGTCGGCGCAACATGTCCCTTACTTCCTTATTTCTCTATTAGTCGTCATCTCGGTAGTCACTCCCTTTCTAGCCATATCATCTTTCACACAGTTTATCCATCGTTTCTTTGGTCTGCCCCTGCTCGTATTCTTTTTTGATGTTATTTTCCTCATCCCATAAATGTAGATTTGTACGACAAATGGCAAAACATAAAGAAACTGTAACCGCTTCAGAGTCACAGTTACGATACATACATACATGAGAATTTGTGTTGCAAAAATCAAAACTAACGCCGCCATTTTGTTTTTCAAAATAATTTGTGACAATTTCGCAAATATTTACCAACAGGCGCTCCCTTATCAATATATTTAAGCGCCAAAAGATCCTTGTAAGACTATTTGTCTACCGCACCGAGAACGGGAAGTCAACGAGTAACGAGATTATTTGGCCATATTAAATGTACTGTCGCTACTTCGGCGCCGTCATTTGTTTTCTCGTTAACGTCTCGTTTCCGGTGCGGTGGACAAACAATGTAAGCGTGCGTTTCCACTGACGCGGAGCTGGGCAGAGCGGAGTGGAGAAGAGCATTGAAAAGTGGCAAATGTTCCCACCGAAGCGGAGTGGAGTGGAGATTTCGAGCACTGTAATTGGTCGGACCGCCCTGCTCGACTCCGTTCTGTCTGTCTCAAGGCCGCGTGTTCATATATTTTATTTGAAAGTCCGCTCCACTCTACTAACACTGTTTGATTTCGAGCACTGTGATTAGTCAATTCACGGTCCGCTCCTCTCCACTCCGCCCAGCAAACGCACCTTTCACTGTGTTTCTTTTTCCATGTTTCTAACGCAAAAAAAAACTTTATCCAGTGTACCCGGTGGTCTTGACCTTAACCTTTACGTTAATTTTCCAAATAAACCTTTCCTAAGGTCGCCTCTTCCTTATTGGGTCCTTCCATAAGTCCTTATTTAATATGCAAATAACCTACACAAAATGTTGGTCCAACCCCGCTGTTCTTTTATCACTTAAGCCTACAGTATCGAGAATTACCTTCACAGAAATTACGATAGCTATTGGGAAAACCTTTTTTCGTATCCTATAATAATGTAAGTAGTTGAATTAAAATTTATTAGGGATTTAGTGGTTTATAGGCTGACCGGTTATACTAGGGACATATTGAAGGAGGATATTTAATATTTAAGTAATTCAAAGTTGTAGGGTTGCTGGTTGTGAAAAAAAAAGACCCGTTGAATTTGATGATTTTATTGGCAACTTAACTTATATTACGTTACAAGTTACAATAATTAATTTATCATGTGACAACCCTAAGTGGTGGGATGAAAGGGACTGCGTGGCTATCGCCCTTCAGACTACCCCTAGCTAACTAGTTCCTGAAGACTGCTGGGCTATCGAAGCAGGAACCAGGCTTACTTAAGATCAGAGAAGGCTGCGGGGCTACCGAACTCTGAACCTCTAGTTAGTGAATGACGATTTGGCCGAAGAAAGCTCTGCTTACAAAGGCGGACAGTTGACATGTGTGTGTACAATATCTACACGTAGTCGTATGTAGTTATTGTCTTCTAGTTTATGAAGCGGATCATCGTAGTGCTCTGGATAAGTTACACTAGATGGCGCTGTACGTTTGTTACAAAGTTAGAAATATTTATATTCCAATTTATCAAAATTGACATAAATGACGTATAACAACACGCCTGTATTATGCATAAGTATGTACAATCCATTGTCACTTCAGCTTGATTATTCTGTGAGCTTTGTCGACAACTTTGGTTCTCTGACGGATCACGTCATTGCCAGTAACCGGGCTCAAATCCAAATTCTGGGCGGTTACTGGGAAATTCCTAATGGGAAACTTAGTAACCCATTTTCCTATTTGGAGATCGAGCCCAGAAACTCATGCTTAGTAGTACGTTTCTCTTGCGACTAGTAGAACAACGAAGAAGTCAGAGGAAGTCGATTTATTCCAACATTTTTTGTTTTTGTTTTCATCTCATCATATTGAGCATCTTGTATCAGCTATGATTCTGGAACCGAAATTCGTAGATATAATGACATCCGCACTGTGCCTGCGTGGTGGATTACAGACATAGCTTTACAGGGTGTATAAAATAAAAAAAGAAAGTTGTGGTTAAAATGAACGGTGTGCTACAGACCTTTAAACTAAACATCTTTCTCCATGGGACCAACATCGTAGTCGCGAAAAAATAATCAGTCGTTCCATACACACACAGCGCACACACTCAGATACTCTCGCGCACAAACATACAAATATACCCTCGCGCAAAATTAGAAATTAGAATAGTTATTATGTATCATAAAACCTTGTGTGCTTTTTTATTACGGGAAGACACTGGCTCCTGCAACACAGTTTTAACTAGTGCAGGAGTCAGAGAATTCCATATCTGATGTATCATCTGTTTTATGACAATAAATATTTTTTTTTTTTTTTTTTTATACATTTAGATCGAGGAGGTAGGTATTGATGATTTGTATGGGACGACTGATTATTTTTTCGTGATTACGATGTTTTTCCCATGTAGAAAGTTGTTCAGTTTGATGGTCGGTACCACACCATTAATTTTGACCGCACCTTTCTGATACACCCTGTATAAGAAAGAAGGATTATGAAAACAAAAATAAGTAAGTAAAAGCATGAATACGATTTGTTGTTTATCATGGTTTTCAAGACAATTATAGTAAATTATACTTATATAATATATGATAATCTTATATCTATGAGTCCTTAAATGTAGTCACGATTGCGGTCGAAAGCGCACTAGTTCGCGGAGACGGCCATTTGCCTGTGACATGAGCAGTATGATCACACAGACGCATCCCCATGCCACTTCTCCCATTTTTAAATGTCCATGTCTCTCGCAGAGAGGAGACTTCTTTGGCTCAGAACTTTATAAGCTGACTTTCGTATATCCTATGATATGATTGACACCCTCCCACATTTGAGTATGTCCCTCGTTTAACCAGTCATACTGTACGTTTTCCGACGATTAAGCTTATCGGATTCCCTTCAGAATGTCGATACCGTCGCCTTAACTCTTAAAATGTCGATTGCACACCATGTGTACAGATAACAATAGAATTTCAATTGTGTCTGCTAATTAGCGCGCGACGGGTTAAGAGTGAAAACCTCGGGAATGCGGTTTTGCTCAAATTTATTTTATTGCGTTTCTAGGAAGAAACCTTCGCAACGCACATCCTGATCTGACTAATTTGGTAATTCGATACTCGTAGCGCCATCTATGATTGATGATATTCCATATTAATTAATAAAAAAAAACATAAAAGACGCCGTCCAAAAATGTACAGCACGCAGTTTTTTCTTCCTACAGAAAAGTTACTTCTTTTACACTTACAGTTACAAGGTTTTCACGTTAACCCCTCAAACGGCTTTATGTACTAATTTATGAACCCAAAACCCCAGGGGGCTTGTGGGTTAGTTGCATAACCCATAGCTTCACAAGTACTGATGATGATTTTTTTTCCATCGGATGATATTTTTTTACGTTTATATATGATATAAGCTTATATACCTATTATATAAAGGATTTTTCCTTATGCAAACATGGGGTGCAGAGACACGTCAGAGGATAAGGCGTCGATACAAACAATCTTTTTCGATAGGATTAAAACGGATACGAGAACCTAGTTATTGTAATCTTTATTCTTGCGTAGAAAAGGTTAACCTTGTAGATGTATGGGATAAATGGTTGTTAATCGGATAGGTTGACCTTTGCTTTAACTCTTGGATTGACTGTCCCATTTTCATATATAATACGCTAATATAGACGGTAATTCGGTAAACCCTAAAAATAATAATTCTTATGGGAAAACCATATCGCTATTTTAGTTATTTTGGATTACCTGCCTCGTAACTAAATACTTCTGTAATAAGTGTAAATAAGCATTGAAAATGTATAGGTATAGGTAAATATTATAGATAATAAACCAACCAACCAACCACTAAACCAACCAACCAAAAAACCAACCACCAAAATACCAATAAATACATAAATAAAAAAATAATAATAATTACCTGACAAGATCTTTCAGATGCACAAAAAAAGAAATCCCTTTAGTTTTCATACCATGGTTTGAACACACAGTACAACAGTTAAGCATGATCTTTAAAATAAGCCACATAACTAAGCGTACGCGTCGTATCGCTGCCAGTGACACCCTTACTTCGTGGCCGCTTCCTGAGCAGGCTCAAACCGGTTTGGACCCGAGCGGGCACCGGTGCACGCTCCCCAAGCCTTGTCGGTGTCAGGCCACGCACACATAGCTGTGCGTGTAGTAGTGTTCCCGCGCAGGGCGTTAGTATGAAGCTTGGCGTCTGCTTGTTATTTTAGTCTTGTGTTGTAGTATCAGAATTATGAGATAATAAAGACACGGATGTGTTTATGCATTGCGTAACCAACATTTAAAGTGTACTGTTGGAGCTGCTGAAGATTGTAAGACTATCATTGCATTGTATAGACTCAATCTCCTTTGTATTATATAATTGCATAGCACATGTGTGAGTACTATGTACATACTCTAAAGCTACCATTTACTTGGTACGTCTTTGTTTGACTTGAATGTGCCCTGGCGGCTGAGAGTAGGTATGTGACGCTCACTCTAATGTCTCGCTGATGGTGGCGCGTGTTGGATCATTTAGCTAATCCATGCGTCAGGTTCGTGAACAAGCGCTGTCAGTGAAGGCTGGTCATACCTTAGCGGCCACGGGTGATTTTAATTTAATTTAAATATTTGAATTGTTTTTTTTTTTAAGGACGCTTTTAACGTTCTGCATCGTTCTTACATGTAAAATTTCAACATGAATGATGTAACCATTATTTTGTAACCATATCTTGATTTAAAAGAGTGTCCGTGGAGTTTCTTGCCCGTTCTTCTCCATAGGTACCTACTATGCTTTGGAATGGGCGCCTAGCTTCATCTTTTTGACTGACCGACCCCTTGACAATTCAAAAGTGCCTGTAATTAGTTTAATTGAAATAAATGCTTTGAGTTTGAGTTTGAGTACTTTCGTTAGCTAATTTTTTTTCTTTTCAGTATCTAATGCGTTTCTCTTATAATTTTTTTTACCATTGTCCTTATCGTTATGATTTGAATTATATCTGAAAGTTTGTCCATCTATTTTAATGAAACCTTTTTTAAGGCTCTCTCCAGATAAATGGATTAATAAGCTCTCCTAGCAAACAAGGACAAGGAACATTGATACGCTATACGTATAGACTTTAACAATACAAATATCTTCTAGCTTCTTTTCTATTTCATGCCCTTCTAAGCTTTATAGTTACGTCACAAATTCGTCTAATCTCCACAAATGTCTTCTTAATGAGCATTCAACTGGAACAGTTAATTAACAACATCATTAGAAGATGCTTAAAACTTTTCTCTTGACATATGTAATAAGTAGAGTATATGATAGGCTTATTCCTTTTTAGAGTGAAGTTGGGACTTTATATCGTTGGGTTAAGGTTGAAAGTCAATTGGAGGTGTGGTGTTTTATTTTGTATTTTATAACCATATTCGGTGTTATTACAAAACGAGGTTTTTCTTCGTCATGGTTTAAACCATCGAGCCAGTTTTTGTAATATGAACCTAGCTTTGATAGAAATACAGTTCTTTATACAAAACTGACAACTTAGTCCGGTACCAAGTTGTCAGTTTTGTAAAACTGACATCTTAACGTGTCAGAATAAAGCTCAAAATTCAAAAAAGGGTCCATGGTTTAAGCCTGGGTTTGAAGATGAACCTTGTTTTGTAATAAGACGGATTAGGTTTACATAAAAGTGATTTAGTAGGCATTTGTTTTTTGTTGAAGTTGTTTTAAGTAGCCCTGTACCGTATATTATAATAAAGTCCATGTTGACTTTATTATAATACATACTAAAGCGAAAGTTTTAGACATTATATTGTTTACCCCAGATGTATGAACGTGGAAGAAGCAAAATGAGTAGGTAGGTATGTTACCGGCCAAACCCGATTTCAGACTAAACTAGTTTGTCCTAGGCCAAACCGGTTTATCGTACGCGTGATATTTCGCAGCCAACTAGCTTAAGGCACTACGACAGTGACCGCGCTTACTAGTTTTTTGAATCCATGGGAAACATAAAATAACAGTGTTATAAAATTCTGAAATAAAGATATATTTTATATAAGGATATGGTGGATAGCCAATCGGTTTTAATAAGACGATTAGATTTACTTTGCTGGATAGAAAAAAATCCCTAAGTTACCCCTTTTCGTAATGTTTAATCAATCTCATAGCTACAAAACAGACGTTTCTTTCTTATTTTTTATATAAATGAAAAGGTAGTAAGATTGTTTAGAACAATTGGCTGAGTTTATCGTTATAAAATGAATAAAATAATTACTATGTTTAAATATCTACCAAATGCTCGAGGCAACCACTCGCGAGCCTACTGAAATGAAGTTCAGTACGCGGCTTGAGCGTCGGATCATAGGGCCTTAATTAGCAGCCTAGCGTAAGGAAATAGTGCTCGCAGGCAGTTGCCGCAGCGCGGCACCGCTCGCTTCGCTTGCTCGACTCGCGCGCAGCTTATCACAGTTCTAACCTAACGTAATCCATTCGGTGGGGTTGCCCCGGCTTAGTTATAAACCGGTTTGGTCTAGGACAAACTATTTAAGCCTGAAATTGCGTTTGGTCGGTAACAGGTATAAATAAAAATAACAAATGTAACAATGTAAAATACCAGGATTCCAGGAAGGGAAAATCAAAGCTTTGTGAAAATCCCAGGATTTTTGTAAACGTCCGGATTATTGCAATCTAAGAAGCATTTTGTAATGTTGCCAAAAATCAGCATATCTTATGTTAAGAGCCCATATTACCTCAGCTCAAATTCACTCTTTATCTCGCTCGCACGATACTGCTCGCGGTCTGAGTGAGAGCGCGACTGAGTGCGGTGCTGGGCGGTAGGGAGCGCCGATAGTTTAGGTAATTGCTTTTTATGGTGACAATAATGGTAATTTGAAGAAAAAATCCGGCCAGGTGCGGCAAGAAAAGGTCACGCAAAATGAAGGGACCGTAGTTGGGATGAATTTATGCCAAGAACAAACTTAAAATTGTAGTTGTAAAACATGTTCTCCCATACATTCCAACTGTACCTAAATGTAAGTTTGAAAAAAATGGAAAAAAAAATGGAAAATGGAATGGATGGATAGAATGGAATCGAAATGTTTCAAAATGCACACGCGTGCTCCCGCTGTGCGCGTGCGCGTGTTTCATGTGCACTGTTGTTGGAGCGCGCTCTACGTGGTCTTATTGATTCGCTAGATCAGCAAAAGGGTGTTCGAATAACATCGAACAGGTCAGGTCTACTATCAGGTACTTTCTATGTACACTACCTCAAAAAAAAAGAGAAAAATCCATTGAATTCGGGAAAAATACAAATAATTCATTTAAATTTATACTGTTGTGGTAGCGAATTGATGTTTATCAATTATTTTTATCGACTTTCAACATGGCGTCTCACCGATTTAGTTACTCTGTGCTTAAAAAACCATGACAGTAAACCATCGACCATTGATCATAGAAAGAGAGTTGTCAGCTGTCACAACAGTGTCACTTCAGTCACTTTCGACCATATTATTAGGTCCATGCTTTCGACAGAAATAAACATGTTAAACGTCATTAATCAATCAAAATGACGGCTTATCGCCATGATGGGTTTTTGTTGTGTGTTACAATTTCAAGTGTAATTTCTTATACTTTACTAGCAAACAAAGCCATTTTAACCGACTTCAAAAAGGAGGAGGTTCTCAATTCGTTGGAACCTTTTTTATTTTTTTTTATGTATGTTCCCTGATTACTCGAAGATGGCTGGACCGATTTGGATTTTTTTTTGTTCGAGAGGTTATACATCACAGTTGGTCCCATATACAATTGATTAACTTTGCTTTGGTAGTTTTTGAGTTTAGCTTCAATAATACGTATTTTTTCCCCACTTTTATATGGATGATGTTCTAGTTTGTTTTGTAGGTAGTGGTATTAGAATTTGTGTGGGGTAGGTACCACAACTAAAAAGTGAAAAATAAAAACTTTGGAGTAATAATAGGTCTTTACCTATGAAATTGCCGTTTTGTATGAAAACATTTAAACGAATTTTTATCATGCATTTTTTATTTGTATTAATCGAAGTAATCACCCATGCAATCAATGCATCTTTGCCAATGCAGTGACAGTTTATTGATGTCCTTCTTAAAGAAATCAGCTGGACGGGAGGCAACAAATTCTTCAAATGCATTTTGTACTGCCTCTCGGGTATTTAATTTTTTTCCCGCCAAGAAGTTATCCAAATTCTGGAAAAAGTAGTCTGTAGGCGCAAGGTCTGGTGAGTAGGGCGAATGACGGAGAGCTTCCAACCCCAGATCTTGCAACTTGGAGAACGTCTGCTGTGCAGTATGAGGTCGCGCGTTGTCGTGCAGGAGCAGCGGAGAAGAGCGATTGACCAATGCTGGTTGGAGATGTGCCAGCTTGCGTTGTGCTTGCGTTGCTGCCACGACGGTACTCATATTCCATAATTACTCGAATTTTTAACGTATCCATGATGACGAAAAAGATTGAAATGCGATGAAAATGTAACACTAATCAATAAACAAATGACTACTTTTGGAAAAAAAAATATATTTCCCTAATTTGAAGAGTAGTGTACAAGGATCTGACCCACCTGACGGTACCCCACCGCGACATTATAGCGCCATTTCAATGAACAAACCTTATCGTGCCATCCATCTGTTTCTATAATTAAAATATATTTAGGTATTACTCAATCGAATTTGATGGCTCAACGATAGGTATTATTTTTGACTTTTTAAATGTTCTCTTTTCTTTTTTGCGTAGGGGTTTTTATATTTTTAATTTAATTTTTCATGTTTAGACCCCATCACGTCTGCGGAGTTTTGCTAGCTAATTTAATTTGACCCTTTAAAATTATTTTGGCTGCACCTTTAAACACCAAAAGTGCAAAAATCGCATAAATTCTTTCAGAAATATTCTTCACTTCAATATACCATTGCATGTTTTAACTCCATTGATAAATGTCTGCAATATATTTTTGGCGATATTACCCTGTATTTTATCTTTTTGACAACATATGCCAACGTGTCCCAGGCGGCATTCATTTTGTCAATCAATTTGTCAACGAATAGGGCTGTATCTTGTCTGTGTTTTATTTAAATCTTATTTTTTTTCCTTTTTCAATTTATTGTAAAAATATCAATAAAATTCCTGAAAGAAACATTTAGCCAAGTTCTTCTTGCATCTACCAAAGTATTTGTAATTGTTTTAATGTTGTAAGTTGTTTTAATTTTAATCTTATTTTAAAGTTATTTTCCAATTTTATTACCAAATGTGTTTTGATTTTAATCTTTTAATTTCCACTTTGACTTTTTAAATCTAATTTATTTTTGTTTAGTTCTATTTTTACAATTTTATGATGGTGTTTTAATTTTAATTTTAATATTTTAACTTTGTTAGCTTAGTTATAAATCCTGTTATGCATACTGTGGTCTCCTGTGAGTGAAGGAGTACACCTACGAGATACTTTAGTCGTTATTTCTTGTGTTTGTGTACATCCTTTGTTGGAGATCCTAAATAAATAAATAAATAGATGGTTTGGAAATCGGTGTATTCATTTCTTTTTTTCTTCATGATCTTCATCATACTTTTGCTAAATTACGGGATGACCTAGAAATAATACCCTATGTCCATAAAATAACCAATAAACTAAATAAATCAGGATACAGCCTGTGTAAGTGTGTAGGCATAAACTCAATAGAAATTTAGATATCGCGGTTCTAAGAGCCCATGTAGGTACATAGGTACTGTCAGTCTAAAAGCCTCGCTGGGTCTGCCTAACTCAATTGAAATCTTGTCTGTGAGTCTATAATAGTCTACATGATCGTATTTTGTCTGTGGTAGTCCTTTTAGTAAAGGTAGCAATTTGGTGTGTATGTTTCAAAGCGTTCGTGGCTGAGGGCCCGGATCATGCATGCTTTGTGAGGATATTGTCATCAATAATTAAATATGCAAATGGAGCTATGCAGATTGAATTTTGATAGTACTCGTAGCTTATGTAATGGTCACTCTAACTTGCTATTAGTGTAACGTCATTCTTAAATTCTGAAAAAAAAGGTGCCAATGCCAAAAAAAAAAACCGGCCAAGTGCGTGTCGGACCACGTACAATAAAGGGTTCCGTCAAAAACAAACTTAACATTGTAATACCAAAAAAAATCTTTTTATATGATAAAATTAAAAAATAACAATTTTCGGACTTTTTCCTTTACTTGTGCCGTGAGACCTTGTTTCTTACTAAATTTCATGATTCTAGGACAACGGGAAGTACCCTATAGGTTTTGATTTACTTGCAAGTATCAAAATGTGTCGCATAAATGTCTGTATTTTTTTATTGCGTTACTTAGAAGCATGATTTATTTTATTCCTTCAAGAAACTATAGACCTACGTATTTGATACCAATTTTAACTTGATACCTCCACGAGTTCCTGAGAAAAAGGGTCTTGACAGACTGACAGACAGACAGAGTAACGGACAACGAAGTGATAAGGGTTCCGTTTTTTCCTTTTGAAATACGGGACCCTAAAACGAAGTAAAATAATTGATTCTTTTGCTATCAATGTCAAATATAGTGGAATCCCTTTTATTAAAGAAACATTTGTCCTGTAGAGTTGATGACTAGTACTTAGAACTGACAGTGCAGTTAATAAGTACCTTCTCTCCTGACAATCAATACGGCTTGCTCTGTTAGCCTTTTTAGGGTTCCGTAGCCAAATGGCAAAAAACGGAACCCTTATGGATTCGTCATGTCCGTCTGTCTGTCCGTCCGTGTGTCACTTTTTTCAGAAACAATAAGAACTATACTGTTGAAACTTGGTAAGTAGATGTATTCTGTGAACCGCATTAAGATTTTCACACAAAAATAGAAAAAAAAAACAATAAATTTTGGGGGTTCCCCATACTTAGAACTGAAACTCAAATTTTTTTTTAATCAAACCCATACGTGTAGGATATCGATGGATAGGGCTTCAAAAATGATATTGAGGTTTCTAATATATTTTTTTTCTAAACTGAATAGTTTGTGCGAGAGACACTTCCAAAGTGGTAAAATGTGTGTCTCCCCCCCCCCCCCGTAACTACTAAAATAGAAAACTAAAAAAAAAAAAATGAATGATAAAACTAAAAAAAATAGATATACAGACGCCAGCGCATCAAGCTACTAAAATATGTCAAATTTCTTTAATAGATTTTCATCTTTATCGCTAAAGTATTAGGTTCAAGGTTGATGGGGAAAATTTGACAGTTTCGGGTGGCTTGACCTGCTGGCGTTTGTACATTACCATGTAAACTTCCACCGAAAATTAGTTTGAACGAGTTCTAGTAAGTAGTTTTTTTTTAAAATACGTCATAAATCGGTCTATTATTAAAACATCGATCAAAGTTACAACGACCCACAAGAACTTTTATACTATGTTACTTGCTGCTACGGAACCCTTCATGGGCGAGTCCGACTCGCACTTGGCCGCTTTTTTATATTATCGAAGAATTAGGGTTTTTTGGCAGCACGGAGACGTCAGGTCCGGGCACCTGTTAAGAGTGTCAAAGCGTCTATATTTTCTTTGAATTGAAATTGAATAATAAACGAATGAACGAAACGAATGATGAACGTCATTATAATATATTTTATATTAATAATTGTCGAAAAGGAAAACCTCTTTGTCTATTTGATGTCAGCTGGGACGTGAATTTCATGACAACCCTCTTCACAACCCTACACTTGTTTTTCTTTGTTTTAGTTACAATCTGGTCGCTACGTTCCTATCGACAATCGATACTGTTGAAAAACTTGATTTTTGTGCAGTAAAATAATTGCGAAGACTCAAGAGAGGAAGGTCCTCAAGTTATTGTAACAATCAAACGTTTGTTAGTTCAGTAAAAATGGTGAATTCCCACTTTCACACTACTTCATAGGAACTTCGCAATTAACCTGCCTAGCCTTTTCCCAACTATGTTGGGGTCGGCTTCCAGTCTAACCGGATGCAGCTGAATACCAGTATTTTACATGGAGCGACTGCGTATCTGACCTCCACAACCCAGTGACTGGGTAATACGATACCCTTTGATAAGACTGTTTGTCAGACTTTCTGACGACCCGTAACGACTGTCAAAGATCCACGAATGACAGCTTCCGAGACACGGAGGAGTCTCGGTATGTAAAGCTGGTCACCCATCCACGGACCGACCCCGGCAAGCGTAGCTTAACCTGATGGATCGACCCGTACGGCTGTTATTACTTAGCCACAAGCTCCTCACATAGGAATTTCGCAATATGAAATGGAAAAATACTCAAAAGGATATACGAAACAGTAGGTAACGAGATAATGGGAAATTCCCAGTAATTATAAAACAAATTCACCATATGGACAAAATGGAAACTTCCCAAAAAATTGATTCCATATAATGATAATCATTGTTTATAGTCCTGACATCCGATTCCGGTGTCGTATTCAAATACGAGTATTTAATTAGTAATCGAACAAATGAATAAGCTTATCCCATTACTCGTGGGATGCATTAGTTTTTGCGTCCGAAATCAATATATGAAATGGAAAGCGTCAGATGTTTGTATTGAATTATCTAGATGCCACTGTGATGTAAATGTGAAAATGTTGGGGAGTTGTTTCAGTTTGCGTTTCAAAGCCCACTACTGCAAAAAATAAAACTTGCAATAATAAACAATAACTGAATGAATGCAAGAAAAATAAATGATTATTTTCATCACAAATGATAGTGCTTAATACACATATGAATCAAAGAAATAGTTCAGTTTCAGTTTATTTATTAATTATTATCAAAATTACATGTCAATGATTAGTCATACAATTTACAAAAATAGAGCATAGAACATAGGTTATCATCTATTATAAAGATTAATTGAAAAAAAAATACAATAAAATAATAGAATAATCATTCGTCAAAAAACAAACAATTATAACTTAGAATATGGAATGTCCAGATTCCGTGTTCAATACAAAACGCAACGTATAACTTGAAGCCAACTTTTATACGTGTGTGAATGAGCGCCACGCTCGCGAGCGTAATACATATATCGCATTTGCGTATTCGTGCATCACTCGTGTAATACCTACCAGCGCATAGAGATTAATTACCCTACAAATTTGGGAATTTTTAAGTATAAAAGGAACATTGGAAAGGGTAATTTTCATTACCGTTGATGATTTGTTATGTTAATTGTTTTAATTTGTTTAATTTTGTATGTTACTAGCTTGAAGTGATGTGAAGTTAAAAGACAAAGAAAAAAGTGTGAATTTAGTCAAAATGATAATCCAAGATGGTGGCAGCGAAAATTTTCAAAATTTTCATCTTGTGTATCGTTTTCATGGTTTTTGAGGGCGTCTAAGCCGATTGAGACGTTAAAATGTAAATCGAAGATGGTGTTGGTGTCATATTGTTGGGTCTCATA
This sequence comes from Cosmia pyralina, assembly GCA_946251885.1. Lineage (NCBI taxonomy): Eukaryota > Metazoa > Arthropoda > Insecta > Lepidoptera > Noctuidae > Cosmia > Cosmia pyralina. The sequence goes on along the minus strand of OX276371.1, from coordinate 8,707,978 downwards.
ATTTAAATGATAAAGATGTTTCTAAGTGACTTTGCTTTCTAAGTGAATAGTTTTTGAGGTATGGGATACCTATTTTCGGTTACAACCGCAGAATTAACTTTGTTGTTCATAGTTTTTTTCGAGAAATACTGTGAAATACAAACTTATTTTAGCAGTCGATAAAATTAATGTAAACATTCATCCCAACTACGAAACCCTTCACTGTGCGTGGTCTGACATACACTTGTTCAGATTTTTAAAATTTGGTTATGAAACTAGAAATACCACAAAAAATACTTCCATCAGCAAAATCAATCCCAACAAAAATATAGTACGAGTACATCGAGAAAAAAAAAAGAAAGAAAATATAATTTACCTGAAATAAAGACAAAACCCAAGGAAACAAAGCAATTTAATTTGAGTGACAAAAAGAATATAGGAACGATAGTTTAGCACAAAAATACTGTACAGCAAAATATCGGACAAGGACAGGCGTTGAAATAAATTAGACTTGTTTGTCACGACGTAAACTCAAGGTGACCCCGAATAGGAATTTGTGTGGAGATTTTGAACGGGTGTAAAGTTTTCGGGGATGTTATGTAAGTGAATAATATCTGTGTGAAAATGTGTCAGATTCGAATGACATCATTTTATTTATTAAAACTTTATGCACAAGTAAAAACATACTGTATTTTATAAAGGCAAACTTACGAGATGAGGGTTATTTTTATGGTGTTCATAATAAAGAGTGTTCTATTTATCTATCTATTAAACTATTATTGTTTCTTATTACATTACTAAGAAGGTTTTACTCCCTCAGATAATCGGCTATAGTCATAAATCTTAACTAATTACGGCGGATTCTCAAGGCGCTTGTGTGTTAATCCTTTACACGTTGGCCCCAACATTGGCCCGATCGTCACTCGTCCAACATTTGGATCATGAAAATAACGAAGACGCGTCTAATGCTAGTTTCAAACGTCATGTTCGACGAGTGGCGTTGGGGCAAAAGTTGGGACCAACGTGTGGAGCCAGCGTTTGCTTGATACCTTGGCTTAGTGCCAAGAATGAAAGGCGTTTGAAACTTCAAATAATAGTCGTTGAGACTTCAGATTAATATAAATGTATAGTGCGTTTACAATTATTTACTATTCTCCAATATCACTTCATCTAGTTTCAACGGTTTATAATGGTGTACGATATATTTTTTGCCAATATTTTTTGGTTGTTTATTATTTTGATTTCGAAATCCATTTACTTCGTGAAAGAACATGTAGTTTTGACTCTTTGCTTCGAATAGAAAATTTGTAACATAAAAGAAAAACAAGTAAGTTTCAGTTTGTAACTATTCAAAGCAGTAATTGCTTGAATACTTTTTTAAACCTTAACCCACTCTTGAGCACTGTACCAATTTGGGAACACTTAATATATGAGGGTATTTTTCCTGTCCATTTTGCCTAAGTGCTTACCTTTTGGCATATCCCACATTTAAGTGTTCCCAAATTGGTGAAGTGGTCAAGAATGTGCTCTTAATATCTATCTGTAATTTTCTTAGCATTATTGGCGTTTGAGGAGCTCGTGGCTACAGCCGTACAGGTCGATTCATCAGGTTAAGCTGCGGTTGCCGGGGTTGGTCCGTGAATGAGTGACCATCTTTACATGCCGAGACTCCTCCGTGCCTCGGAAAGCACGTTAAGCCGTTGGTCCCGGCTGTCATTTGTGGATCTTTGACAGTCGTTACGGGTCGTCAGAAGCCCGAAAGTCTGACAACCAGTCTTACCAAGGGGTATCGTATTACCCAGTAATTGGGTTGTGGAACTCAGATAGGCAGTCGCTCCATGTAAAATAATGGTATTCCGCTGCATCCGGTTAGACTGGAAGCCAACCCCGACATAGTTGAGAAAAGGCTTTTTTTTTTTTCTTTTTTTTTTTGTGGATGGGAAATCATCAAATGACTTCTCCCGCTCTGGGCAGAGGCGGGAGGGCGTGTCAGACTTTAACTGACTAAAACCCACCCATGTTCCTTCAGCTGCCCGTGCCAGGGCCACGGTATCTCTTTCGAACTACCCGCGACCCCGGCGGCATCGGCCCAATTGACCCCGTCACTGCTGACATCTCTTTGAGGCGCGCGTGGAACACAACGCGCCGTCGACCCGGGCCTGGTCCTTACCGGACGGCGAGATACCCATTGCTCGCCGTCCGCAAGCCCGCGCCTACGGTGTCCGGGAATCGGCTATAGATTCCCGTCGCCCAGGGTGTCTCCTGCGGCGACTAAGGGCGTGAGGTTGTCTCTCCCTCACGCGTTCCACCGGCTGTCGAGGACGAGTCCCAGGTACTTCATCGTCGACTCAACCCCGATGTGAACCCCTCCTACCGTTATTTGGGAACCCGACGGCGGCGCGTTCCGAGGACCATGAAAACACATGACCTCGGACTTGTGCAGGGCCACCTCGAGTCCCAACTGCCGGATCCTCTCTACGATTGTCGCAACCCCGCGTGTCGCTAGTTCAGCCGCCGCCTGGTGCGACCTCCCCTGCGCCAGGACCAGCGTGTCGTCAGCGTAACATACAACGCTGACGCCGCTAGGGAGGTCGGCGCGCAGCACCCAGTCGTACCAGATGTCCCACAGATGTGGCCCCAGGACCGATCCCTGTGGGACACCGCACGACATCTCTCGCCGGTTCCACTCTCCCTGATGACCGGGGTAGATGACGGCCCTGTCCGTCAAATAGGCCTCGACCACTTGACGGAGGTGGGTTGGCACCCGGTGATACCGGAGTGCCTCCCTGATGCAACTCCAGGGCAGGGTATTGAAGGCGTTGGCGATGTCTAGAGACACCGCCAAGACGACCCCACCCCGGGCCACAGCATCCCCCGTCGTGAGGGCTCGCACGCGCATGATGGCGTCCACCGTAGAGCGCCCCCTGCGGAAACCAAACTGGCTCTCCGCCAAATCCGGCCCCTCCTGCACCAGCCACCCGACGAGGCGGTCTGCAATGACTCTTTCAAAGAGCTTGCCCACCTCGTCGAGCAGCACGATGGGCCGGTAAGCGGACGGAGATTCCGCAGGGCGCCCCGGCTTCTTAATGAGGACCAGTTTCCCTGTCTTCCAACGAAGTGGGAACTGGCCCCTCTCCAAGCATGCGCTTAGGAGCCCCCCTAGTCGAGGCCCGAGAGCCCCAAAGGCCAGAACCCAAGCTCTTCCTGGCAAGCCGTCGGGTCCTGGGGCGGTATTTTTGGCACTCAGCCTACGTACCGCCGCTCTCAGCTCTACCTCGGTCACTTGGCAGATTGATTAATCTGTAATTTGCTTAGCATTATTGGCGTTTGAATTTTCGCGTGTTTATGTTCACATTCAGTCGCTTGTAAGAAATTTCATTTACTATGAAGTTCTTTGTTTAATAATTTAGAACAATCATTTATAATTTTAGTATTTGGTATATTAGACAAATCTATCCATCAACCGATATATCAGCTACATAGTTCACGCAGTAAACGCAAGAGCCAACTTCTTCCCAGATTACGACACTCAGGATTGAGACAGTGTGTTAAATCTTTTATAATCTTGGTTAAATGCCAGCGAGGGTAACGCCTGTCTTCACTAACACTAGGGAACACTAAATGTAATGCTAAATAATATTGCACGTTGGATTTTAAACTCTCGGCGCTGAGCTAAGCGTTGAAAATCAAACAGTATGCTTTTGTATAGGCAATACATTTAGGTGTAGCTTAGCGTTAGTGAAAATGGGGGTAAGACGTTTATTGTCACTTGAGGTAATATTCTCTAGACTTCTATCTCAGTGAATAGTAATAGTGTTAATTAAAACTTTTTTACAAAAAAAAAACAACCGACTTCCAAAAGCAACACTACAAAGTGAAAAATAACTTTAATTTCGGAAGTCGGTGTCTGGTTATATGTATTTCGTTTTTTGCCACCGACTTCCAAAATTAAAGTTATTTTTCACTTAGTGTTGTTTTTGGAAGTCGGTTGTATTTTTTTGTAAAAAAGTTTTTATTTTTCACTTTTTAGTTGTGGTACCTAACCCTCACAAATTCTAATACCACTACCTGCAAAAGAAACTAGAACGTCATCCACATAAAAGTGGGGAAAACATACGTATTATTGAAGCTAACTCAAAAACTACCCAAGCAAAGTTAATCAATTTTATATAGGACAAACTTTGAGGTATACCCTCTCGAATAAAACATTCTTCAAATCGGACTACTCTGTAAAAAGTTATGCGTAAAAATAAAAAAATATAAATACATAAAAAAAAACATACGTGTCGAATTGAGAACCTCCTCCTTTTTTTTTCGTCGGTTAAAAATACCAGTCTAAAAATTTACGTTTTACGGTTTAAATAATCAGGACACAGGCCTCCTCTCGGTGAGAGAAGGTGGGCCGTAATCCACCACGCGGGCCTAGAGACCGATGACAGATGTTCAACCTATCACCGCGCAAGGTGCGTCCCTTTGCATTCATTTGTATTATGCCAGTCCACAATTTGACTATTTGACATAGATAGATTATAAACTATCCAAAATTAATACGTTATATTGTATGCAGTATCTTATGGTACAGTCACAATTTATCCTCAATTTATAATCTCACGTTTAGAGTTAGATTATAAACTAACGAAGTTTATGATTTAATTTATAATCTATCGGTATTATTTCCGGTAAATTATAAACTCTCAAAAAATTGTGAACGGCAACAAACTAATTACAATTTCACGCATTATTTTTCGAAGGTGTAATCTATCCATGGGAAACGGACAAATTGTGAACTGGTATCAAACTTGCTTGTGACGTAACGCACCTAAATATCCTACCTAGTTGTGAGCAAGTTGGAAGTAGCGCTCGCCGGCCGCTACCGTGGCACCGCTAGCTTCTCTCGCTCGGCTCGCGTGCGTTTGGTTATATAACCTAACCTAACCGATTTCACCCAGTTCACAATTTTTTGACAGTTTATAATCTAACGAAAATAATACCGATAGATTATAAACTAACTGTTCTTACGATCTTACGGTAACATTAAGCCGGAAAATATAGCTAAAGATGTGATGTGAAGTACTTACGTACGAATACATCTAAGTAAATCAAAGAACTCACCATTTGACTACCAACATTGAAGACTGCCAAAAGAAAATAAAATCAGAAGTTTGTTCAAAAGGGCTAATGAATCAAAGTGGTCCTTTGTATAATACTCGCATAAATGCTTTTGTTAACGTTATTGCTTCAAAGTTTAATCGTTTCGTTCTGTGCCTTGATTTCGAACATTAAGACGTAATGAATTTCTTGAGTTTTCTGCCATTATTCTCTCTTACTCGTAATTGCTATTCGCTTGCTTACTTTGGATCTACTACACGGATGACTGATTAGTACGTGTATTGAAAGAGCCTCCTGGTGATACTTGAAATGTATACGTCAGACGCACTCTGATGAGTCAGCATCGCTACTAATTTGCTTATTGACAATTTTTTTGTCATTTTATGAACCAATAAACTGGCCAAGTGCGTGTCGGACCACGCACAATGAAGGGTTCCGTAGTTGGGATGAATTGATCCCAAGAACAAACTTAACACTGTAGTTGAAAAACACTCTCCCATACATTCCAACTGCAAATGTAAGTTGGTTGACTATTACTCGTAAACTTGAAAAGCCTACTTAGCTGTGATAGTTTTCCTTTTAACTTCGTTATATATACTACTACTGTGAATTTTTTCACTTTAAAGCTAAATAGCTAAATATTTCAGAAACGGATCCGTAAATCGAAAAATTATTTCGACAAACCCGTAATATTGTTGAAAGACCCATCTAACAACACCCCACACCATGGGGTAGATGAGAAAAAAAAAACATTCCCACTTTACGTGTACAGAAGGTACACAAATTATTTTATGATTTTATTTTACCACTTTGTCGGCGTGATGAATATGTTGTTTATCCTTGCCAAATTATGGCTTTCTGGTACTAATAGTCTCTGAACTAAGCTTTGGACGGACAGACGGACGGACACAGCGAAACTATAAGGGTTCCCTGTTGACTACGGAACCCAAAAAATTCAAGGACACGTGACATCCACCAACCCGCACAGAGGACCTAGACAAAGTAACATTCGATTAGCGATGATGCTAGAAGAAAAGCCAAAAAATGTATGGGGTTGACATAAGCTATCGAAATGTCACGTGATCATGTCAATGTCACTTTGAAGCTGTAGCAACTGTAGAAACAGAAACTCACACCGTGTAAGCGGAGCTTTAAATTCAGTGTTCGATTTTCAAACAAACGCAAAATCATCATTTGGCTAATTTAAGAAGATTTCAGATCCAGACGGTGAAATTCCCAATATCCCCACTCGTGGAAACTATTTAAATGACCCTGAACCACCATGAAACCCTTTTGTAGTATGTACATTCTATGCTATGCAGTGGTTCCCAAAGTTTACTGGACCACGACCCACCTAACAAAAACTTCCAAATGCGGGACTCACCGCAAAAAAAAAATGCTGTCATGGAGAAAAAACTGGTCAAAAGCGAGTCAAATTCGCGCAGCGAGGGTTCCGTTCCGATTTATGAAAAAGTGTGCTATTTAGAGACACAGTTTTATTTTTCCTGCAATCTTTACATAAACTTTTATCATAAAGAATAATTTCAGATTTTTCTCTATGCAAACTTCGGAGATAAGGGGGGAACGGTATTTTTTTACATTTTTCATCAAAAGTCGAAAACTATGCGGCCTAACAAAAAGGAATTTTTTTTTTGAGAATGTGCAAACAACGTTCTTTCATATGATATCCCACATGCCCCTAGTAGCCTCACTTCGAATTTTTAAGACCCCCTTTCAGTCCTTCTTGCAAATAAAAATATATATTTTATTTCTTTCTTATTTTAAAAATAGTTGGGCAAACGTCATCTGAAATTGTTCCAAATATCAAGTTGATAGCATTAGTAGTTCTTGAGATATCCAGAGAGAGATAGACAGATGGAGTCGCACCATAAGGGTTCATTTTTACCATTCGGTACGGAACCCTATTAAGGGGAATGAAGCGACTCCTTCAATGAGAAGGATGTACTTACTCGTATTTGTTTCCTATTTTTGTCATTGCAGCTTTAGCAAAAACTTAAATTTTAGTTTTGTACTTAAAATCGCAATGAGTTTGATACGTCTAATTGATTTTAGTTTTGAGTTTTAATATTGCTTGCCGCTTGCCTCAGTGGCTGTCCGGTTATTGGCTCGGTCGATCGATGTCTTATTTTTCAAGGCCCACCCAATATTTGTCCGGACCCATAGTTTGAGAAACGCCGCTATTGTGAATAGAAAGCCTTACAATCCTTTATTACAAAATAGGTCGTTATAACAGGCATAAAAGCTAATGTCTTGTAAAAGGCAGAATTCTCATTAATTTAATAGCCCATTACAATACAATATGTAAATTAAGTTTTCATGGTGGAAAATAATGGCCGCCATCATTGTTGTAGGGGTGTCTGTCTCTAACACGAATTATTATTTGATTAGGGTTGGTCGTTTTTCGGATGGTTTATCAAGGGTACGTTAAGAGGGGCTCGTGGCTAATTGATAACAGCCGTACGAATCGATCGAAGGTTAAGCTACGCTTGCTACGGTCGGTTCGTAGATGGGGACCATCCTCTACATATCGAGACTCCTATTGCCTCGGAAAGCTCGTTATGCTGTCGATCCTTGACAGTCATTACGGGTAGTTAGAAGCCCTAGTCTGACAACTAGTCTTTCCTGGGGGTATGTGTTACCCAGTAACTGGGTTGTGGCGGTCAGAGAGGCAGTCGCTCCATGTAAAATACTGGTATTCAGCTGCATCCGGTTGGACTGGAAGCTGACCCCAACATAGTTGTCAAAAGGCAGACAGATTGATTGGTTAGTCTGTTTTCGGAAGTTTAATCAACGTTATGTTAAGGGTGTTTTTGAATGTATTAATTATTTTCGGTAAGCTTTGCCTTGTGGATTCATTTATATTAAAAAGGAGTTAATTAGCCTTAGGTATTGGTCTAGCGGGCTCAAAACTTGGTTTTACAACGAGAGATGTTGTGAAATCAAATTTTGTTTTGTGTTTTTATTTGGAAAACACATTTTCATGGTTGGATTTGCCCTAACGTTTAAACTTTATGTAAAGTTAAAGAAAAAACAGGAAGAAAGAAAAATAAAAAGTATTTATTACAAATTACGTTTACTATAAAGAGATATATGTTTGTTTGTAAGTTTGTATGTAGGGGTAATTTTGGGAAGTAACAGTGAAAAGTTATTTTTCCATTTGATAGCCCAATTCTTGAGCAAGACTACTTAACATCACGCTTCGACCCTTAGGAGCCGAGCAAAAAGATAAAAAATCAGAAAGAACTCTAAGCGAAAACGAATTAACAGCGCGAGCGGGCGGACGATGCGACGGGGTTGGAACAAGAAATTTCACGCGGACGAAGTCGCGGGCGGAAGCTAGTCAATCAATGTGTGGGGTCGGCTTCCAGTCTAACCGAATGCAGCTGAATACCAGTATTTCACATGGAGTTCACGACTATCTGACCTCCACAACCCAGTTACAGGATAATACAATATCCCTTGGTAAGACTGGTTTGTCAGACTTTCGGGCTTCTGACGACCCGTAACGACTGTCAAAGATCCACGAATGACAGCCGTGACCGACAGCTTAACGTACTCTCCGAGGCACGGAAGTCTCGTTATGTAAAGATGGTCACCCACCCACGGACTACCCCGGCCCCGGCAAGCGTAGCTTAACCTGATAGATAGACCCGTGCGGCTGTTATTTATTACTTAGCACGAGCGGGCGGAAGCTTGTATCATAATAAAATAGTTATGTCTTCGTCACTGCCTCGTCAATGTTTATTTTATTACTTGAAAGAAAATCTCAAGCTTACTTTCAAAGCGAGCACTTATTAACCGAAGTATTTACGTTTAATAAGTGCTCGCTTTGAAAGTAGGCAGTAATTCATCGACTAAAATCAAAAGGGTTCAACGTTGATGTCCATATCAAGTTAATGGTTCCGATCGTAAACATTTAATGCTATAATTAAAGACATTGTCAACGCTCTCTCGTCATTAACCTAATGAGAATTTATTGCGTACTGAATGGGAAAATTCGGAATGTGTGCGATGGGAATTTCCTAATTAATGGGTGACGTAAAAAGATTTGTGATGTGATTTGCTGTTTGTCGATTGGCGTGGAGTACACGGATTTGAGGTTCCGAAGAATAATAACAATGTTTCTGTAATACATATTTAAAAATTATTATTTATACATACAGTACTACAGTAGCGCTTTCAAAATTTAACTCAAAAATTTCCTTTTGAATAAGTGTCTTTATAAGCTGTAGAAGAACTATAATTTTATTGAATTGTAATTAACAATGTATTTGTTTATGAATAAATGACTATGACTATTTTTTTTTTATATTTTTTTTTATGTGTATTTCATGTTGTTCAATTCGCGTTCGATTTTTGCTGAGAGCAGTTGTTTTACATGTGACCGCGCGCGTACCACAGTGTAAAAGTGCTTACGCATCAAAATAAAGCCGTCCAGTCGGATGCACCGCAATGACCTAGTTATTGCGTAATGCTGACGGCTGTCAGCGAATGTTATTGTTAAGGCGAAGTTAATACTCGCATAACTTCTACAATGGGTTCGGAAAGGACAACACTGAACAGTATTAGCATAAACTTAAAAACAGAAACTGAACATTTGTTGTACAAGTATCTTTGCCAAGAACAAAAACAGCGTGAAGAGCTGCAAAAAAACTTAAATGACTTAACAGGTCAAATAGAATATCTCCAGCAAAAGCTGAAACTTCAAGCGGAAAACGCACCGAAATCAACTACTACAACCGCCACTGAGACTTCTCCCCCGCGTGTTGAATATACCACGGACGAAGAAGAACTAGCTCGAGAAACAGGATGGATACGGCAAAAAAGCAGGAAGAAAAGAAGATTGAACACCTCACCCGCCGAAGCCACTCCGAATGAACACGAAAGTGAAGAGAATAAAGGTAAGGAAAAAACCATTAAAATTCCTTTGCCACCAGCCCACCACCTATTGTAGTAGATGGTATCCATGACTACCAGAAATTCTATGATTTTCTATCTGAGAGCCAATCAGCTGACGCGTTCAGCATCAAAATGATGAACGGCGATACTGTCAAAGTAAATGCCAAAAACGAAGATTCATACAGGGCAATAACAAAGGCCCTCTCACTCAACAATTGTCTTTGGCACTCGTATGAGAACAAGCAAGAGAGACCAATTAGAGTAATGGCAAAAAAATTGCATTTTACATGCATTCCGGAGAGAATTGTTGAAGACTTGCGTGGCAAAGGCTACAAGATACTAGAAGCAGTCAACAAATTGAGTTGGAAAACCAAAAAACCACTCAATATGTTCATGCTAACATCAAATGATGAAGAAACTAGCAAAAGATATACCATCAAAACTGTGTTGGGATGTAATGTGGAAATACAACCGCTAAAATCCACAAAACTGGTACCTCAGTGTAAAAGATGCCAGGCGTACGGCCATACGCAAAAGTACTGCTCCAAAGAACCGAGGTGCGTAAAGTGCACAGGCAAGCATCTCACTAAGGATTGCAGAAAATCAAAAGAAGAAAAGCCAAAGTGTGTCCACTGTGGAGCTCCACATCCGGCTAACTACAGGGGATGTGTCGTAGCTAAAGAAATCTAGCAGATTCGAAACAAAAAATCGAAAGGCAATAATACAACCTCTCAACAAAATACTCCTACTGGAAGAGTTGAAAGTACCAGCCAGTATAAAAGAAGTCAAAGCACAATAAAAACTATAGCTAAAAAACGTCTCATACGCCCAAGTAGCTAAAAGAAGCATAGCCAAGGAGCCTTTGGCTGATATGGACAGTGACAAAAAGTTGAATGAAATCTTAAAGTTAATGTCATAATTTGACGAGAGATTGAAAAAAATTGAAAATAGCAACAAAGCTGCTACTTCTAAGCCAAAAAAATTAATACTACACTGAAACTTATGGCGTGGAACTCAAATGGGTTACAAAAACATCAGAATGAGTTACAAGTAGTATTAGACATAGAAAAAATTGATGTGTGCCTGATATCAGAAACTCACTTCACAAAGCAATCTCACATTAAGTTTAAAGGGTACAAAGTATACCATGCACTTCACCCAGACAATTCTGCAAGAGGCGGTAGTGCCATTATTGTAAAAGAAAACCTTCAGCAGTATGAAGAGTTTAAATACGAAGAGAAAGAGATCCAAGCAGTCGCGATTTGTCTACAAACCAAAAAATATCCAGTTACAGTATCTGCCATCTACTGTCCACCACGGTATACGATAAAAAAAGACCACTTTATGAGCTTCCTAACTCGCCTTGGAAGTAGATTTATCTTAGGAGGCGACTTCAATGCTAAGAATACGTATTGGGGCTCCAGACTAACAACTACCAAAGGCAAAGAACTACTGAGTGCCATAAGAGAGCTGAAATGTGATGTCATGTCAACTGGAAAGCCCACCTATTGGCCAACAGATTCAAATAAAATTCCGGACTTAATAGATTTTTTCGTCACCAAGGATTTATCAACTGGTTATATAAAATTGGAACAAAGCTATGACATGAACTCGGATCACTCCGCAATCTATTTAGAAATTAGCGAGTCCATTTTGTTTAAAGAAAATAGTCCCACTCTTGTCAATAAGTGTACAGACTTGGAGGGCTTCAAGACCAGGCTGAATGATCAAATAGACCTTAAGGTCCCACTAAAAACACCCGAACACCTAAACGTTGAAGTAGAGAATTTCATAATGCACATCCAGCAAGCAGCGTGGGAAAATACACCTGACTTCAATAAGAGGACGAAGGGAAATAAATACGTACCCCTTCAGAATCAAGAAGCTCATTATGGAAAAAAGAAGGCAGAGAAAAACGTGGCATCAATCTAGGTGCCCTGATGACAAACGAAAGTTAAATAACCTGACAAAAAAAGTAAGAAGACTAATCCAGAACTTTAAAGATGACTCAACCAATACCTATCTCCAGAATCTAAGTAATGACCTAAATACTAATTACTCCCTCTGGAAGGCTACTAAGTACCTAAAAAGATCGGTTACCCAAATCCCACCAATTAAGTGTGAAAACGTGCAATGGGCAATAAGTAATGAGCAAAAAGCTAAGAGGTTTGCAGAGCATCTAGAAAATATATTTCAACCAAACGACGAGGAAATCATTGAAGATCACACTTTGCCTAGTATGCGGACATCAGAAAATGAAATTACCATAAAACTAGTAACACCGCGAGAAGTCGCACGAGAAATAAAACATAATATAAGTACACGAAAATCACCAGGTTACGATCTAATAACAGGAGAAGTACTTCATAACCTCCCTAGAAAGGGTCTGGTTAAGTTAACGACCCTTATCAATGCTGCACTAAGGTTAAAATATGTACCAGACTTATGGAAGGTGGCTGAAGTAATAATGATAGCTAAGCCTGGGAAACCGGCTCACGAAGCATCATCATACAGGCCCATTTCCTTACTACCAATCATGTCCAAGCTATTTGAAAAGCTGTTACTCAAACGACTTAAATCAATAATAGATAGTAAAAACATAATACCAGAGCACCAATTTGGATTTCGAGAAAAACACTCTACCATCGATCAAGTGCATAGGATCACAGACGTAATAGAAAACGCCCTCGAAGACAAGAAAGTATGTGCTACTGTATTCCTAGACGTGGCGCAAGCGTTTGACAAAGTATGGCATGAAGGCCTTATACATAAATTGAAGAGCCTGCTACCGAGTATGGAGAGTATGGTTAGTGTACCGAGAACCTGTTTACACAGACTAAAGTGATGCCAACTCATCATCTTTTTCGTTTACAATCTTAATTTGTACTTGGCCGTCGGGCATCTTACGAAGACGGTCATGAGCGTATTTGTAAGTACGGTTGTTAACTAGGGATTTTAAAACGTATCGATCGCCATCTAACACATTAAAAAAGTTTGAAATTACCCTCTATATTCACGCCAAGCCTAGTTTGATTACGCTCTTCGTTCTCAATAAGCACGAATTCACCGACAGGAAACCTACACGCTAGCCTTTGTACTATCAAAACGACTTTTATCGTAACGCGACTTCTCAATGCCTTCAGATACTAATCTCATAACGTCTTCAAAGTTTATAATATCGTCTTTGTTGTTAAATGAAATGGACGTGCTACCTTACCTATAAAAAGTTCTAATGAACTCAACGGTAACAGATAACGATCTGGCACTGTATTATTATTCACTCGTCGCGCGCTAACTAGCACACACACTAGAAATCCCACTGCTACCCGCACACACGGCGTGCAATCGACACTTTAAGAGAAGCTCTCTATAATCTATGCACATACCGTCTAATCCATCATACTTTTTAACTAAAAGGGCTGGACCAGCAAACGGCGAACTACTATGTCTAACTATCTTAGATGCAACAATTCGTTAATTCTATCGCGTATGATTCGATGTTCGCCCGGGGACATTCTGTAAGGATGTCTTTGCACTGTACGATTAGAGTCGATCAATCTTATCACCAACTCACCAGTGTTAACACGCGTTTTAGGAAAAACCGTTAATAAAAAAGTCAGAGTATAATTCTAAGATCACGTCACGACAAGATGACGTCACGACAAGGTGACGTCACGACAAGATGACGTCACGACAAGATCACGTCACGACAAGATGATGTCACGACAAGATGACGTCACGACAAGATGACGTCACGACAAGATGACGTCACGACAAGATCACGTCACGACAAGATCACGTCACGACAAGATCAAGTCATGACAAGATGACGTCACGACAAGATGACGTCACGACATGATCACGTCACGACAATATGACGTCACGACAAGATGACGTCACGACAAGATCACGTCACGACAAGATCACGTCACGACAAGATCACGTCACGACAAGATGACGTCACGACAAGATCACGTCACGACAAGATCACGTCACGACAAGATCAAGTCACGACAAGATGACGTCACGACAAGATGACGTCACGACAAGATGACGTCACGACAATATGACGTCACGACAAGATGACGTCACGACAAGATCACGTCACGACAAGATCACGTCACGACAAGATCACGTCACCACAAGATGACGTCACGACAAGATCACGTCTTGTATCAAATGGTAAAATTGGGAATAATCGAAAATACAACGACCACTTCCCTGGGCCATGTACCATAGTCGTTCGAATCAACCTTTAAAAACACTGCAACCAAAACTGCCAAGCTTACAGAAACCCTCGAGTAAAACCTCTAACGCCACGGCTCTCCAGCCGACCAGCAATCGCATTGCTCTCACACATCCAGCGCATGGATCAGAACTTCTGTACGCATATCCATCAAGTGGATCGCCCGTGTGCATCACCTACTGACTACACACTACGGTCTCTCCAGACCACGACCTCCGCCAGAGTTAAACGCGCATTGCGCACCCACGGACTACTTGAGTTGCCTCAAGGGATTTTAAGGGATTTTAAAACGTATCAATCGCCATCTAACAAATAAAAAAATTTGAAATGACCCTCTATACTTCACGCCAAGCCTAGTTTGATTACGCTCTTCGTTCTCAATAAGCACGAATTCACCGACAGGAAACCTACACGCTTGCCTTTGTACTATCAAAAGGGCTGGACCAGCAAACGGCGAACTACTGGGTCTAGCTATCTTAGATTGCAACAATTCGTTAATTCTATCCGCGTATGATTCGATGTTCGCCCGGGGACAGCCTGTAAGGATGTCTTTGCACTGTACGATTAGAGTCGATCAATCTTATCACCAACTCACCAGTGTTAACACGCGTTGTAGGAAAAACCGTTAATAAAAAAGGAGTATAATTGACAAGATGACGTCACGACAAGATGTCGTCACGACAAGATCACGTCACGACAAGATCACGTCACGACAAGATGACGTCACGACAAGATCACGTCACGACAAGATGACGTCACGACAATATGACGTCACGACAATATGACGTCACGACAAGATGACGTCACGACAAGATGACGTCACGACAAGATGACGTCACGACAAGATGTCGTCACGACAAGATGTCGTCACGACAAGATGTCGTCACGACAAGATGACGTCACGACAAGATGACCACTTTCCTGGGCCATGTCCCACACATACAGCGCATGGATCAAAACTTCTGTACGCATATCCATCAAGTGGATCGCCCGTGTGCATCACCCACTAACTACGCACACGGCACACTACGGTCTCTCCAGACCACGACCTCAGCTAGAGTTAAACGCGCATCGCGCACCCACGGACTACTTGAGTTGCCTCAAGAGATACCGATTTCTACCGGGCTACGACTACGTAATAACTACTGGTACGGTCGAACACAATACGGCCGATAGAATCCCTTACTCGACTTTCTATCACAACTTAAGCTTGCTCATTACTACTGTAATCACTATCTACTTCGACTGGTACATGACCTACTGGCACTATCGTTACACTTCATAAGATTTGCTCTATGCTAAATACACGTGTTTGACCAACAAGTCGTCAGCAGAGTGACCCTATGCAGAGGCTAACCACCTCAGCTGCGTAAGTACTACCCCTCGCAAAGGGCATGCTGCACATAAAAATCAGACCACATGTACTTCTTACATGCTCCGGCGCATCTGCATATGGACACAAAATAAAAATGTGTAGAAAGGGTAACCCCACAATCTACTGACTATCAATACTACCGAAGACTATTCAGAAACAAGTGAGAATCCCAATGAACTGAAACTGTAGTAGAATTCAATACTCAGGGACGTCATGCAGTAATAGCTTGCAACGATCACCCCTGTATCAGAGCTGTAGACAGTAGTTAAAAATTGCATTGTAAACTAGGTTGGGCTACACCCAACACTGTAACCGTCCCTGCTGCCGCCCACCAGGCAACCCACTAGCCAGCCTTTCCTTGGTCAGAGAGCAAAGTCCTTGATTCCAAACAAAATGAAAACGACTCACCGGATTCGGTAGATAGCAGATCTGTAGCTAGTGTTGAGAGTTTGCAGATATATTAGAATCCTTTATTTTGAACAGAGTCTTTAGAATAAGACAAGATGACGCCAACACAGAACTGAAACAAATTAACGCTGGCGTACCGCAAGGAAGTGTGTTAGGACCGGTCCTGTACTTACTATACACTTGCGATATTCCTGAATTAGAGCAAAACACGATTGGGACCTTTGCTGATGATACAGCCATAATGGCTGTAGGAAACAGCCACGAAGAAGCAGTAGAAAAGGTTCAAATGGCTGTAAATCAAGTTTATGACTGGACCAAAAAATGGAGGATTAAACTGAATGAATCCAAATCTGTTCACATAGACTTTTCCAACAGAAAACACCAGTTTACATTGACAATAAACTAGTCCCATACGAGAATACAGCCAAGTATCTCGGTATGACCCTTGACGCAAAGTTACGCTGGAAAGCCCACGTCAAGAAGAAAAAAGATGAACTCGACCACCGATTCAAAATAATGTATTGGCTGCTTGGAAGAAACTCCATGCTGTCCGTGCAAAATAAATTGTTGCTATACAGACAAGTCCAGGCATCAGGATGCCAGTTTGGTCTTATGGTATCCAGCTGTGGGGCTGCACCAAACAGACCAATATATTAATTATACAACGATTCCAGAATAAAGTGCTAAGGGAAATTGTAAATGCACCTTGGTACATACGAAATGATGACCTACATCGGGACCTAAAAGTTGAGTTCATCGAAAAAGTGATGCAGAAATTTGCAGAAGCTCACGAAAAGAGACTTCATCAGCATGTGAACGTCGAGGCAATCCAGCTGGTCGACCACACAAACATAGTGAGAAGACTAAAAAGAACAAAACCGTTCGAGTTAGTGTTTAGTGTTAGTGAATAGTGTAAAGTACAAATGTGCCAAACAAACACAAGAACGAAGTGTATTCGCCTTAATAGAGACAATAAGAAAAGTGTTATTGGACACATTCTTAATAAAAACAATTTAATAGTTTAGGTTATAATTTAATTACTTATTAGCCTATTTATAAGGCTAGATTGTAATACGTTTAGGGTCCATCATTTTGATGAGCCCTAGAAGAAGGGAAAAAAAAAAATTCATGTTGTTGTATGTACTGTCAGCAACAGAAGTTAAAAAAAAATCTCTCTCTCTCTCTCTTGTTAAAATTTTAATCACTTCTGTTCCGATTTGAATTAAATATTTCACTTAATAATTAAGAGTAAAAAACTGCAAGTATTAATGGACTTTTGTTGCTGACTGTACGTTAAGTTGATGAAGATTTTTGTTATATTCTTGATCACACACAATAGATTATCATACTAATATTCTAAAGGCGAAAGTTTGTGAGTGTGTGTGTGTGTGTGTGTGTATATGTTTGTTACTTCTTCACGCTCAAACGGCTGGACAGATTTGAATGAAATTTGGTATGTAGGTAGCTTATACCCTGGATTAACACAAAGGCTACATTTTATCCCGGTCTACACAGGTGAAAACGCGGGGCGCAGCTAGTAAAGAAATAAGCCGTAAATATACATGCCTCTAACTTGCACAAAATCGTGCAAGTGGCTTGCATGCTATTTTTTTATTAGGTCACATTGTGACCCTCTGCTGGGCAAAGGCCTCGCCTTTTTCCTTCCAAACCTCCCTGTCTTGTGCGATCTCTGGCCATACTGGCCCTGCAAACCTTATCAGATCGTTGCACCACCTTGGCCGTGGCCTGCCTCGACGGGATTAAGGCCCAAGTATGTATGCTCATTGACATGTTACAATACATCCGTCTACCTCGACTCTACGTTTTATGCTGTTCATGACCTGTGCTTTGGATCTGTTCATTGAAAGTCCAACCTCAAGACTTACTGTGCTCAGATCTTGTAGCATTTCTACATTATTCTGAAGGTGATGTGGCGAATATACAATATTGTTAGCTGGTGGCTACTAACATTTATGCCTTATGACTGCCACGAATCAGGCAACTTGTTAAAAACCTCCTGCAGTGCGCTTGTGTTGTTTTTTAGCTTAGGTGAAAGTGGATCGCCTTGTGTAACACCTTTTTGTATATTGGACAAGAAATTATGTTACTTGATGTTCGCAGAGCTACTTCAATAGATGGTGTCAATGAGGTCAATTAGAAGTGTGCGTAACGTTTTGGGAATCAAAGGCTTTGTAGTCTTGTATATTGTCTGCCATAATATAAAATTTTGATTTTTGAGTGTTACTTGGCGTGCAAGAGGAAAAAGAGTAAGGGAAGTTCAAAGAAACGATGTATGGACTGTGTGAAAGATGATAATGGATAGAAAGGGAGTTTTTACCGAGATGACTAATAGAGAAGTATGCAAGAAAAATTATACTTAGCTTAAAAAACCAAAAAACACGCTTTAATACCATTAAACTGAACTAAAAAGTAAAAAATATTTTTTTCAATGTAAGAACAAAGTGATTAGCGAGAAAATTAATGTCATTGTAAAAAAAGCGTGGGGTGCTTTCGAATTACAGAGTTAGTGTAAGAATGTCGTACAAAGCACCCCACGCTTTTTTTTACATTGACATTAATTTTCTCGTAATCATTTTATTCTGACACTGAAAATTTTATTTTTACTTTTTAGTCAGTTTAATGATGTTAAAGCGTGTTTTTTTAGTTTTTTAAACTATAATTTATTTTTAATATTTTAGAGATAAACCGTTAATCCTGTTGATCCTAATCAGGATAATGGGACAAAATTATTAAATTATTGTATTGTCATCAGGCCCTGATATGTTTGCAAAATTTCGAATTAATCTGACCATTTAAAGTGGGTAAAAATCGAGTTCAAAAATTCCGTTACATACAAACATACATACATACAAACATATATTCAGGTGAAGCTAATAAAAGCGTGTTAAAAAGAGTAAGGGAAGATCAAAGAAACGATGTATGGACTTTGTGAAAGATGATAATGGGTAGAAAGGTGGTTTTTACCGAGATAACAACTAATATGAAGAAAAAGTCATGTTGCGCCGACCCCAAATAAGTTGGGGGGCAGGAGAATGATAACTTGGCATGCAAATTACTTGCATACTTTTGTTCAAGTTATAGGTATAGGTAAGTATGTATTACGATTATGCGCTATATCACAGAACAGATAAAGAGACCTCTTTATCTTTTCTGTGCGCTATATCATGAAGGTGGCCAAAACAACTGAATATATTTTTTTTTTTCAAGCGCTCTGTTCCATTTTTAAACCAACATTTATAATAGTGTACTTACTACATTTAAAAACTGGCCAAGTGCGTGTTGGACCACGCACAATGAAGGGTTCCGTAGTTGGGATGAATTTATCTTAAGAACAAACTTAACGTTGTAGTTGAAAAACATGTTCTCCCATACATTCCAACTGTAAATGTAAGTTTGTACTCACAATATTGATAGATTTACCATGTTATTTTAAGACCACAGACTTCTTATAAGGTTTCCTGTAATTTACAGGTAAAGATCTATTTTCTGTATTTTTTTCAAAATTTTAGGCTCAGTAGTTTCGGAGATAAGGGGGGGAAATGGTCAATTTTCGTCTATTTGCTTAAATAACTTTAAAACAATTTATTTTAAATTATAAAAAAAAATATAATTTAGACCTTCATTTGATACGCCACATGGTGTAGTTTGCAAAACTTTTTTTTTTTAATTTTCTTATTTGCCCCCCAAAAGTGACCCCCATATTCAAAATTCATTTATTTACTTTACCCGTCCGTGTTTGGGTCACAGAAATTCATATGTGTACCAAATTTCAACTTAATCGGTCCATTAGATTCGGAGCAAACTGGCTGTGACAGACAGACGGACAGACAGACAGGCAGACACACGAGTGATCCTATAAGGGTTCCGTGTTTTCCTTTCGAGGTACGGAACCCTAAAACATAATGGAGTACAATATTTTGTACCAACAACAGTTGATAATATCGAGGTCGTTTCTGATCGTAAAATTCCTCTAATATGCAAACGTGTATTGGAAATCGCTTTACCTGTTTATTTATTCAAAAAATCATGAATAAAGTTACATAGTTCTATAAAATTATGAACAGGTGAAATAAATATTTAGCAGTTCTAGTCAATGGACTGGAATTGTTAAATGTTTATGTAAACTGTCAATTTATTAGAATATATTTTATACACGAATCTATACAATAAACAATCTAACACTAAATTAAATACATATATTATGTACATCAGGCTGAAATTTAATTAATGGGCAATATTTTAAGGGGTCATTGTACTCATCATTATGAACAACTTTTACTATGGGAACAAACCTGAAATCACGAAAAAAAAATCAGCTGTTGCATGCTCGCATAACTCGTCAAAATGTAGGGAACAGCTGATTTTTTTTCGCGATTTCAGGTTTGTTCCCATGGTAAAAATTGTTCATAATGATGAGTACAAGGACCCCTTAAAATATTGCCCATGAATTCAATTTCACCCGGGAAAAAAGTTGAGAGCTGTTTGGGCATCAAAACATTCGTCAGCATCACTGTCAGTGGGAAAAGTGCTCAAAAGGCTGGCAGCGTTGTCACGTTGGATGGCAATATGCTGATTCTTTAACTTAAAATTTAAATTTTCCTTTAAACTGTTCGTTGTGAGTTGTCTTTGATAGTCTAGTCTGACCAAACAAGATTTTAGAAGATATTTTAGGCATTTAGAAACAATGAGGAAACTTTTAAGCGATGGGTGTTTTTCAAACTTCCTTACACACGTCATAAACTTGGCTTCCATTCCGACCACTCGAGCCAGATCGACTGATTATAGAAGCCTCACAAAATAGTGGACATAAATTCACCTTCTTTCTTTTTAACCGACTTCAAAAAGGAGGAGGTTCTCAATTCGTCGGAACCTTTTTTTTTTTATTTTTTTTTTATGTATGTTCCCCGATTACTCGAAGATGGCTGGACAGATTTGGTTTTTTTTTTGTTTTATTCGAGTGGGTATACATCACAGTTGGTCCCATATAAAATTGATCAACTTTGCTTCGGTAGTTTTTGAGTTAGCTTCAATAATACGTATTTTTTCCTCACTTTTATATGGATGATGTTCTAGTTTATTTTGCAGGTAGTGGTATTAGAATTTGTGTGGGGTAGGTATACAACTAAAAAGTGAAAAATAAAAACTTTTTTTACAAAAAAATACAACCGACTTCCAAAAACAACACTACAAAGTGAAAAATAACTTTAATTTTGGAAGTCGGGGGCAAAAAACGAAAATACATTTAACTAGACACCGACTTCCGAAATTAAAGTTATTTTTCACTTTGTAGTGTTGTTTTTGGAAGTCGGTTGTATTTTTTTGTAAAAAAGTTTTTTGTTTAACATCTATTCGAAATTCGAACGTTGTCATTTTGTGAATCCGTGATGATTTACTTTATTAAAAACAAATGAGTTCGCTTTCGAATTTAGGATAGTTGACAGTAAGAAAAATTGTTAATATTTTGATAAAATATCCAGCAAACCGCCAAAATCGCGCTCAGTCAAAATAGCGTTTACTCCATATCTGAAACAGTCAAAATAGCGATTGGTCCATATCGCGAATGGTCAAATTTACATAATTTTCTAATTACTATCGGTCAAATTAACCGGTCGAACCTTACCAAACCTAACCTCGGCTTGCTCTTTGCTCGCTCTTGCATCCTCGCCATGTCGAGCGAAGAGGGCACCCCGAAGTTAGATTTGGTGAGGCTACTTTAAACCCTTTACACAGACATAGGAGCCCCGCAATGCGAGGCTCCGTCGACATAGGAAGCAAGAGCGAGCGAAGGGCACCCCAAGGGTAATATTGGACCAATCGTGCCTAAAGATTTTGACGGTTTGCTATTTTGACGGATTGCGATTTTCATGAATTTGACCTATTGAAACGAAATATCAATGTTTTAAGGAAAATAGACCACAAGGAATATTTTTAATTGGTTTCC
The DNA here is from genome assembly GCA_946251885.1 of Cosmia pyralina. Taxonomy (NCBI): domain Eukaryota; kingdom Metazoa; phylum Arthropoda; class Insecta; order Lepidoptera; family Noctuidae; genus Cosmia; species Cosmia pyralina. The sequence continues at coordinate 8,685,979 of OX276371.1, read as the reverse complement.
TAAAATCTGTCAACTAGCCTATTCTGTGCGCTTACTTGAGTGAGGTTCCAAGTGAACTTTACAGAATAGCATTACTGAAAGTTAACGAACTCGCCTTTTAACCTCCATAATTATGTCAACTAGATCGAGCAGTCTACATGGTAGCCATCATTGCAAGTCTAATGCTTGTTAAATTATTCAAAAAGTAAATTAATTTGTTCGTGCACTCGGTGTGAGGGTGTCGTGACCACAACGGTATTAGTGTACCGTCACAGATTAATACAGATGGGACAATCCGCAGTTTAGGTATGAAGCTACAAGTACGCGGCGGGCTCATCTCACTGGGTCAATTCAGTTTGGGCTGCCGCGCCGCGCTGCGTCGTAAAAGAAGACAACCCTGACGAGTCAAAAGGTATAAAAGTTACGCGATAGAAAGAGAGGCAACTTATAGGTGAATATAACTGTAGGTAATGAAGCATTATGCGACCTGAATTGCACTTTATTGTGTCGTAGTATAGAACTTTTGTTGGGACGTGATGTAGGTTCTATAGTGAGAAATTAAATGTCCATTCAGATTTACACTATGAATTTAATAACGTATTTACTACAACTAAACACGGTACAATTATTATGATGATTAGTATGAAATGATATAATTATGATGATTGACGCGAGTAGCCGTTAGTAAACGACTATGTAATATGTGTTGTCGTGACAACGCGTGACTTCGAACTTAAGATGACGGTGAACGTCTTAGATACTTATAAGCTCGCAAGTGGCGTGCATGTGTGGGTAAACATACCACTACATGTCCTCCCCCCTTTGATAAAGATAATTTAATAAAAGGGTAAACAAATAATTATCAAAAAACAATGAGCAAAGTGTAAACATAATAACATTGCAAATACCTAATAAAATGGTTTGGTGTAAAAGTGTATAACTTATACCTAACTCTTAATTAATAAACAATAAGACTCTACGCTAACATGAGGCATATAAAAACAACATTAGACAAATGGATACTTAAACTTAAGTCATTTTGTAAAAAAAATTAAAATACATTGGTCATATCATAATGTAACTACTTGATACAAAAGGTTCTTAAACAAAAAAGGTTTTAAACTTAAGTTTTAACTAAGTGGTAACGATAACACAAAAATAAATATGTTACAAGTTGATATAATTAGTATGAGAACGCCACAGAATTGTTTGTTTTGTTGGTCTATTTTAAAACACAACACTTCACCGCACTTCTCACTTGATATGTTTATGACTTTGGGACTGGCGACAAAAAATGTTTTAGATGGCAAATCTCACGGTCTTTTTCACGACGCGACCCGATCTTGTAGTGACAGATGGTTCAGTTTTCTCAAGTGAGGTCGATTTGGTTCCAACCGGTGCTAACGCTGTTGTTTTGGGCGAAACAAAAACGTCATGTGGCGACTGAAGTGCAGGGCTATTAATTATAACATAAGCAGGTTTGAGACGATCGAGAGAAATAGTGACTTTTCGAGAACCTACTTGTACGTCGTAATGTTTTTTGCTTCGTTTTAGGATTTTATACGGACCTTCGTACGGCGGTGTTAACGAACGTTTGACTTCGTTTTTAATGAACACGTAGTCAGATTTAGTCAAATCTTTGTGCACAAAAATGTTTCTGTTATCAGTTTGTATTCTTGTGATTGGTTGAATGCTCGCTAATGTTTCCATGAGTTTGCAGGTATAATCTGTGTTGTTGATGTCTGCTTCGGTGGGAACAAAAAAATCTCCGGGTAGACGCATAGATTTACCGTAGGTCATCTGAGCAGGGCTGTATCCTGAGTCTTCTTTAACGGTATTGCGCATTCCTAATAACACGATAGGTAATTGTTGTGACCATTGATTGGTGTTATCGCAACGTGTCATGATGGAAGCTTTTAGCGTTCGGTGCATCCTTTCGACATGTCCATTTGCCTTTGGGTTGTATGCTGTTGTCCTAATCTTTTCTATTCCAAGTAGTTTGGTCAGCTGTTTGAAAAGATTGGATTCGAATTGACGACCTTGATCCGAAGTTATTTTTGCAGGGCAACCAAAACGTGCTATCCAATGCTCGAGTAGAGCTTTCGCGACGGTTTCAGCGCTTATGTCCTTTACAGGAACGACTTCGGGCCATTTTGTATGACGATCAATCATTGTGACACAGTATGTGTATCCATCGGAAGGTGGTAATGGTCCAATTAAATCTATATGAACGTGCTCGAAACGGTCTGATTTTTCGAACTCTCCTAGAGGTGTGATTGTATGTCTTTGTACTTTACATTTCTGGCATTGTATGCAAGTTTTTACAAAGTTTGCAACGTCAGAGTTCATGTTAGGCCAAAAATAGCGCTGGGCGATAAGGCGACGCGTAGCGGCTACTCCAGGGTGGTTAAGTGCGTGGACACTTGAAATCGCTTTTTCTCGAAACTCCGACGGTAAATAAAGTCGCGCTGATGACGTTGATGTTTCGAACGTAAGCTCATGGTTTGCATATGGCATGCGGAACAATTTAAATTCCAAGTTAGGTTTTTGCTTTAGTAATGATAATTCTGTATCTTCGACTTGGCTTTTGTATAATTGTTCATAATCGAAAATATCATGTAAATGAATCTCTTCTATTCTTGAAAGAGCGTCGGCGGCGTTATTGAGCTCGCCTTTAACGTACTCAATTTTGCTGCAAAACTGCGAAATAAAATCTAATTGACGCAGACGTCTTGGTGGATCGGATTTAGATTCTTTCTTCGATAAAGCAAATGTTAACGGCTTGTGATCGGTTAACACTGTGAGATCACGCCCTTCAATCATATACCGAAAGTGTTTTATTGCCATGTACATAGCTAATAATTCCCTGTCGTAGGTACTGTATTTTATCTGGGCGCTACTTAGTTTTTTCGAATAAAATCCTAGTGGCTCTAACCGTTTGTTGACTAGTTGATGAAGTGCTGCGCCAACGCATGTATTCGCTGCGTCGGTCATTAAAATAAGTTTGGATGATGAGTCTGGATGCGTGAGAGTGACAGCTTCACTTATGTGATGTTTGCATTGATTAAATGCGTTGACTGCTTCTTCGGTCCAAGCGATTTTAGTCTTGTCTTTTTTCTTAGCGTTATGTAAGTAATTGTCTAAAATAGTTTGAGTGTCGGCGGCTTTAGGAATGCTCATTCGGTAAAAATTTATAAGACCGAGGAAGCGCCTCAGTTCTTCGATGGTTTCGGGTTGCGGATAGTTATTGATAGCTTTGACCTTTTCTTCGTCCGGCCGTATGCCATCACAGCTAACGCGATAACCGAGAAATGTAAGCTCAGATTTCCCAAATTCGCATTTAGACGTGTTGATTGTGACGCCAAATTCACTAAGTCGCTTGAACACCTCTTTGAGATCATGAATGTGACATTCTTCTGATTCTGAAGCAATAAGTATATCGTCCAGGTAACAAAACGTATTGTGAGTATTTTTCAAAACTTCATTGATAAATCTTTGAAACGTCTGTGCAGCATTTCTCAGACCGAAGCTCATTTTCGTAAACTCGAACAGACCAAATGGAGTTATTATTGCGGTTTTCGGTATGTCCGCGGGTGCGACGCTTATATTATGGTAAGCACGTCGAATATCAATTTTAGATAAAACTTTTTTATTTTTGAGGATGTATGTAAAATCCGTTAAACGAGGAATCGGGTAGCGGTCGGACTCGGTGATTGCGTTTAAACGACGGTAATCACCGCACGGGCGTAATTCATCGTTTTTCTTTTGAACGACGTGTAAAGCATTTGCCCATGGGCTGGATGACGGCCTGCATATTCCTAAATCTACCATTCGCTGGAATTCGTCCTTTGCCGCTTTGTATTTTGCAGCGTTAAGTGGACGTGCTTTTTCGTAAACAGGTGGGCCATGAGTACATATATGATGCGTTACGTTGTGTTTGGGTGGGTCCTTGAAACACTCGCTCTTAGTGAGGTCTGGGAACTCTGTTAAAATACAGTGATATTTATTATCCGAGTCGATGACCTTTATTGTAGGTATATTTGAGGCATCTTCTACGTTAGTGTTCCTAGAGAGTAGAGTGACTTTGTCAATTAACTTTTTTGCGTGAAGATCAACAAGCAATTGATGTTTGGCTAGGAAATCTGCCCCAATAATGCACCGCTGTACATCAGCCAGGACAAATTCCCAGGTAAAAGCTCGGCGTAAGCCAAGGTCCAAAGTCATTTTCTGAGTCCCATATGTTTTGATTGTGGTCCCATTAGCAGCAAATAACGTAAAATCGGCGGGTTGACGATTCACGTTTTTATATGTAATAACAGAAATATCAGCGCCGGTATCAATAAGAAAATGTGTACCACTTTTCCAGTCGGTGACGCTCAAGCGATATGTTCCTTCGACACCTACACTCGCCAAGGCAGGTGTCGGCTTTAGTTTAACGGATTTTTGATGCATTGATCGTCGCCGCATTTCTTGGCGTTATCCCCATAAATATAGTGATAGAAGCACTTGTAATCTTTGTCTCCCGGTTGCGCTGTTTGACGCCTGTATCTATTTTGATTGTCAAGATACCGAGAGCGTGATCGTGACCGTGATCGCGACTGATAAATGCCACGACTCCTATTTTCCTCCTCTGACACTCTGAGACTCCTCTGGCGCGTGTTTTGTAGATCGCTAATTTTTGTATTTAACGCGGCAATTTCTTTAATTAAATTATTAAATTGTTGATCTGTTGATTGTGTAGGGATAGCGACCGGATTTAGAGAGCAGATTTCAGATGGCCGTGAAGTTTCCATGATCTTATCAGCAATTGCTGCGACGTTGTCCAACGTAACATCGCAGACTGTGACTACTGCGCGGACTGTTTGAGGCAGGCGATCTAACCACAAAATTTTGATCGTGTCCTCGGGAATTTTGTTTCTTCCGAGTTCTCGCATTTTACGAAGGAGTTGAGTGGGTCGTTGATCCCCTAGCTCGACTTTCGTAAGCAATGTGTGTAATTGCTTGGATTCGGATTCTTCATATGCCGAAATTAACCTATCCTTTAGTGCTTGATATTTACCATTTGCGGGTGGGCTCTCGAGAATGTCACTAATTTGACCCAATTCGTCTCGACCTAACTTAGCTATAACTAATTGGTATTTATGTAAGTCACCTGCTTTTTGTGCACCGATTATGGCCTCAAACTGATGGAACCACAGTCGTGGACGCGCTGCCCAGAATTCGGCGATGCGGGAGTTGATGGTGATCGCCCCCGTCTCTGGCGGCTGGTGCTGGTCTATGGTATAACACGGACCAGCTTGCTGAGGTGCGTTGACACTACCAGGTGTGGCGGCAGCCGTGGCGGCTGTGTGCTCAGGATCGATGGTAACTTTATAGTCAGCGGCAGCAGCAGTGTTAGGGTTGACCATTTTGAAGGTTTGTAAAATAGTTCACAGTAACAATACAAACAAAATCTACGTCTGTATTGAACGCAATTGCACTCGCGGATCAAAGTATGAAACCGTATTATTTCATTCACGTCGGGGTCACCAATATAGAACTTTTGTTGGGACGTGATGTAGGTTCTATAGTGAGAAATTAAATGTCCATTCAGATTTACACTATGAATTTAATAATGTATTTACTACAACTAAACACGGTACAATTATTATGATGATTAGTATGAAATGATATAATTATATGATGATTGACGCGAGTAGCCGTTAGTAAACGACTATGTAATATGTGTTGTCGTGACAACGCGTGACTTCGAACTTAAGATGACGGTGAACGTCTTAGATACTTATAAGCTCGCAAGTGGCGTGCATGTGTGGGTAAACATACCACTACAGTAGCAAGAGTCGCTTTTTATTTAAATGATTTTGCGGAGTGTCCCATCTGTATTAATCTGTGGTATCAGTGTACCGTTCTCACCACAATCTAGGGTTAGTTCAGGTCAACCGAGAAAGGCTAGACTTGATTCGCCTAGATTAACTTCACAATACCTACATCATGTCTGTCTCCCTGAATACGTAGGTGTGGTGTAAGGTGGATTTTTATTCCCTCAAACGTCTTTAAACGTCATTTCTAAACTTACTAGCGACCGGGCCCTGCTTCGTACGGTTTTTACGACTTGACAAAATATGAAGGAAGAAATGGGTGTGTTCGGAAGCGGGGGTTGGCATCACTGTGCAAGCTGTCAATGTCATTTTGAGTTTGCGGGGGAAAATAACGGTGACAGATGACGGCTGTCATTCAAGGTTCCGGTACTTTACGGGGACTTCGTGATTAGACACCGAACGGAACGGACATGCGCTATCAACCTCGCCCCGACCTCGCCGCGTTCCGATACGAATCCAGTTCCATCCGCTTCGTGTGTGCTACGTTCTAACCCATTGTTTGTTAAATCGATCTAAATAAAACTGTAGAGTGCATATTGAATCTTATTTCGGCTACAACAATGGACGACGACCAGTCCGGCAACGAACGCCGACATTCTCCTCCGACATATATTATAAGGTTTATGTTAAACGAGGGATACCTAAACTTTAACGGAGTGAAAAAAACAAGACACACATCGTACATTTCGTACATTTTGATCGCGTAGGTTTGCACTTTGTAGAGAACAGCTGATTTTCTTTTTCATATTTCAGGGTTAGTTCCGTGGTAAAAGTTGTTTATTTTCATGAGTACTACACTCCATTAAAGTATGTCCCTCGTTTAACCTAACACCCTGTATATACGCATATTTATATCTTTGAATATTATATCAATTGTATATTAGTGAGAATAAACGGTCACACTCATGGTTAATATGGAAAATGTTGACAATGCCGCCGCTGAAGCGTCTCCGTGGCGTCTTTACAAAACTTTTTATAAAAAAATACAACCGACTTCTAAAAACAATACTACAAAGTGAAAAATAACTTTAATTTCGGAAATCGGTGTCTGGTTAAAAGTAATATTTTCGTTTTTAGCCACCGACTTCCGAAATTAGTTATTTTTCACTTTTTAGTTGTACCTGCAAACCTGCAAAAGAAACTAGAACATACATATAAAAGTGGGAAAAAATACGTATTATTGAAGCTAACTCAAAAACTGCCAAAACAAAGTTAATCAATTTTCTATGGGACCAACTTTGAGGTATACCCTCTCGAATAAAACAAAAAAAAAATTAAATCGGACGACTCTGAAAAAGTTATGCGTGGTCATACATAAAAAAAAAAAATTAAAAAAAAAGCGTCAAATTGAGAACCTCCTCCTTTTTTTCTCGGTTAAAAATGCACCTTGTGGAAACACCGCATAGAGTTTTGGTCGGGTAGTTAGCTTGAAGCTTGCAACATTTCTAACTACTAAATATACCCGGGTTGGAGTATCATAATCGGGTATATTTAGAACCTAGTATTGCGTGACTACATACTACTAAATATATCCGGCCAGCGAAAACGTCTGTAATGAATATAAAGTTAGGGTACCTTTTTAAATGGCAAGGCATAATCTAGTAAGGCCTCGTTTACGGACACGCGGGGCGTTAGGCGGCGCGGTGCGCGAGGCGGGCTGCGGGGCGTCAAGCGTTTTCTCCGTTTATGGCACGCACGCGGCAGCGCAAGCGGTGGCGCTAGAGGTATCGCACGCGGCGCCGCACGCAGTGTCATTAAATATGTTTTATAGAAGTTAAACCGAAAAAACCCGCGGCGTGCAATTCAAACAAACTCGTGTAAAATCGCTTCTCCGTAAACGCTCTCATAGAACGCCCTATGTTTGAATTTAGTGCGGGTTGCGCCGCAACACGAGCCGCGCGACGCCCCGCGTGTCCGTAAACGAGGCCTAAAGGCATCGGGGCTCAAAGTCCCGAGCTCGCTTCGCTCACTCTTGCATCCTAAGTGTTTAGTCTCGAAATAGGGTATATTTTAGTAATGATTTATTATAGAATAGAATAGAATAGAGATTTATTTTGCAAATATGGGTATGGTGGTAGGTGGTGGTGGGTGGGTGGGTTTGGTGAGTGGTGGGTAAAAGTGGTGTGGGTACGTGGTTTATGGTATGGTTTGTGGTTGGGTAGTTTGGGTGGGTAGGTATGGGTATGGGTTTGGTATGGTGGGTGGGTATGGGTGGGTATGGTGCTTGGTGGCATAATGGATGTTATGATACATTAAAGCACAGCCATATTTCACCATTCGGCATGCAAAACATTAACAATATAAAATAACAAGATTAATTATTATTATTAAATTGTAAACTGTTAACTGTGTTCTTTGTAACTGTTTTTAAACTGTTCAAACTCAAACTCAAACTCAAAACTCAAAGCATTTATTTCAATTAAACCAATTACAGGCACTTTTGAATTGTCAAGGGGTCGGTCAGTCAGAAAGATGAAGCTAGGCGCCCATTCCAAAGCATAGTAGGTACCTATGGAGAAGAACGGGCAAGAAACTCCACGGACACTCTTTTAAATCAAGATATGGTTACAAAATAATGGTTACATCATTCATGTTGAAATTTCATATGTGAGAACGATGCAGAACGTTAAAAGCGTCCTTAAAAAAAAACAATTCAAATATTTAAATTAAATTAAAATAAGCCCTGACCGCTAAGGTATGCCCAGCCTTCACTGACAGCGCTTATTCACGAACCTGACGCATGGATTGGCTAAATGATCCAACACGCGCCACCATCAGCGAGACATTAGTGTGAGCGTCACATACTCTCAGTCGCCAGGGCACATTCAAGTCAAACAAAGACGTACCCAGTAAATGGTAGCTTTAGAGTATGTACATAGTACTCACACATGTGCTATGCAATTATATAATACAAAGGAGATTGAGTCTATACAATGCAATGATAGTCTTACAATCTTCAGCATCTCCAACAGTATCTTCAAATGTTAATTAATTAGTTGTGGTTGTGGAGCAGGACCAGCATTGAGCCAAGCATTTTTATCGGTTATGTAATCCCCAAACTTATAATATGCCTGCCTGCATAGTGTGCGTTTTATACAAGTTTTGAATTTAGTCTCATTGAGCTGAAGTATGTGTGGAGGTATTTTATTGTAACATTTTAAACAGTATCCCATGAACGACGTGTCTACTTTAGCTAGTCTGAAACCTGGTTGAGCTAATAGGTCCCTTTTTCTAGTACTATAATTATGCCTTTCACCTCTTTTACTAAAAAGATGTAAATTTTTCCTTACGTACATGATATTTTCGTAGATATATTGACAAGGTACCGTCATGATGTTAATTTCCTTAAACAGTTCCCTTAGAGAATCGCGCTTGCGGAGATTATATATGGCTCTAATGGCTCTTTTCTGCAGAATAAAAATTGACTCGATGTCTGCAGCCCGTCCCCAAAGTAAAATACCGTAAGACATGATACTATGAAAGTAACTAAAATAGACTAGCCGCGCAGTATCTACATCAGTAAATTGACGGATTTTTCTGACAGCATATGCTGCTGAACTTAGCCGTCCTGCAAGTGATGTTAAATGAGGACCCCATTGTAGCCTAGAGTCGAGCGTGATCCCCAAGAAAACGGTTTTATCGACGAATTCTAGTTTCTCTTGATTCAATACTATCTCACAATCACTACTTTTTACATTTGGTAAAGAAAATCTAATGCACTTAGTTTTTTTCCCATTTAATACTAAATTATTAGCAGTGAACCAATTTTGGACCTGCAGTAGGGCGTTATTAACTTCGTCAAAATTTGTATCACGTCTACCTACCTTAAAAATCAAGGAAGTATCGTCAGCAAATAACACCATTTGTGGTTGATTTTTTAATAAATGGTGTAAAATATGTTGATATTAAATATACCCGAGTAGCGGTGTTTGGTAAGGTACATTTAGTGATGGTCACTCCAAAATGTCATCTCCTAACTGTACCTGAAGTCGCTTAGGTCCATGACGTCAATGGCGTCCTCACAAGGTACACTTAGTAGAGAAACGTCTTCGTGCTCTGTGTTAGGATCAAGAGAAGTATGTTTTTCACAGAAAACAAGTCATGTTTCATGTTAACATTTGAATTATCATATAAATTGGAAACGATTCCAGAGCACTCCAGTTTGGATGGAAAGCAAAAGCTTTGTGTTTTTGGGAACGAATGCGGATTCATTATCTATTATTCTTTTGTTTTTAGGTTTCCGTTCCTCAAATGGAAAAAGGCACTCGTGTTTCTGTCTGTCTGTCCGTCTGTCACTGCTAATTTGCTCTGAATTTAATGGACCCGTTAAGTTGAAATTTGGTACATATATGAATTTCTGTGACCCAAACACGGACGTGTTAACTTAAATAAAATAATTTTGAACATGGGGTCACTTTTGGGGGCAAATAAGTAAATAAAAAAAAAATGTTTTGAAAACTGTACCGTGTGACATATCAAATGAAAGGGCTGACCGTAAGGGTCTCTTTTTTTGTATATTAAAATAAAATTTAATTTTTTAATCAAAAAATCTTATTTTTGCCTTTATATTTTTGTCATAGCAAATCATTTGATCAAACTTTTATTGTCTAAAGATTGTTTGCTGTAATAAATCATTTGATTAAAGACCAAATGCCATAATGACATTAGCCATGGTAATATTCTGTCAAGTAAAAATTTGCCCAAATGAAAGAGTGCGCACTAAAATCATTCCAAATATTGCATTGGTATAAAAAAAGGTTGCTAAAATTTGTTTGGGTAGTGAAATTTTGTCAAAATCATTTCGGCAAGACGGCAGGCTCCCAATTTTTAGGGTTCCATACATCAAAAGGAAAAACAGAACCCTTATAGGATCACTCGTGTGTCTGTCCGTCTGTCACAGCCAATTTGCTCCGAATCTACTAGACAAATTAAGTTAAAATTTGCTACACATATGAGTTTTCGTTAACCAAATAAGCACGTGTAACGTAAATAAATGAATTTTGAATATGGGGGTCACTTTTGGGTGGCAAATAAAAAAAAAAAGGTTTTGCAAACTGCATCGTGTGACATGAAATGAAAGGGCTGACTGTAAGGGTCTCAAGTATATATTTTTTAATAATATCAAAATAAAGTGTTTTAAAATTGACCATTCCCCCCCTTATTTCAGAAACTACTGAACCTAAAATTAAATACGAGTAGTACAAGAAAAGCTGTAAGAAGTCTATGAACTTAAAATAACATGGTAAATCTCTCAATAGGTTGTGCGAAAAAAAATACATTTGCAATTGAAATGTACAGGAGAACATGTTTTTCAACAACAATGTTAAGTTTGTTCTCGGGATAAATTCATCCCAACTACGGAAGCCTTCTTTGTGGGTGGCCCAACACGCACTTAGCTCGTATTTTTTTGTCTACATAGGTGTGGGTAGGGAGTAGATTTATTTATTTGTCAATCTTGCTGCCTAGCCATTTTAACCGACTTCAAAAAGGAGGAGGTTATCAATTCGTCGGAACCTTTTTTTTTATTTTATTTTTTTATGTATGTTCCCCGATTACTCGAAGATGGCTGGACCGTTTTGAATTGTTTTTGTTTTATTCGAGAGGGTACATCACAGTTGGTTTCCATAAAAAATTGATTAACTTTGCTTGGGTAGTTTTTGAGTTAGCTTCAATAATACGTATTTTTTCCCCACTTTTATATGGATGATGTTCTAGTTTGTTTTGCAGGTAGTGGTATTAGAATTTGTGTGGGGTAGGTTCCACAACTAAAAAGTGAAAAATAAAAACTTTTTTACAAAAAAAATACAACCGACTTCCAAAAACAACTACAAAGTGAAAAATAACTTTAATTTCGGAAGTCGGTGGCAAAAAACGAAAATACATTTAACTAGACACCGACTTCCGAAATTAAAGTTATTTTTCACTTTGTAGTTGTTTTTGGAAGTCGGTTGTATTTTTTTTGTAAAAAAGTTTTCCCAACTGTGTTGGGGTCGTCTTCCAGTCTAACCGGATGCAGCTGTATACCATTATTTTACATGGAGCGACTGCCTATCTGACCTCCACAACCCATTAACTGGGTAATACGATACCCCTTAGTAAGACTGATTGTCAGACTTTCGGGCGTCTGACGACCCGTAACGACTGTCAAAGATCCACGAATGACAGCCGGGACCAACGGCTTTTTTTTTTTTTTTTTTTTTTTTTTTTTTGTGGATGGGAAATCATCAAATGACTTCTCCCGCTCTGGGCAGAGGCGGGAGGGCGTGTCAGACTTTTACTGACTAAAACCCACCCATGTTCCTTCAGCTGCCCGTGCCAGGGCCACGGTATCTCTCTCGAACTACCCGCGACCCCGGCGGCATCGGCCCAATTGACCCCGTCACCGCTGACATCTCTTTGAGGCGCGCGTGGAACACAACGCGCCGTCGACCCGGGCCTGGTCCTTACCGGACGGCGAGCTGCCCATTACTCGTCTTCCGCAAGCCCGCGCCTACGGTGGCCGGGAATCGGCAATCGATTCCCGCCGCCCAGGGCGTCTCCTACGGCGGCTAGGGGCGCGAGGGCGCGGCTGTTGCCTCTCCCTCACGCGTTCCGCTTCCTCCTTCGCGAGCATTACTGCTTCGCAGAAGGAGGTGACGGCTTCCCATGCACTCTCGCTCCGCACCATGGCCTGGACCAGGTTTGGACGCGAGAGATCGCCGCCGCCGATCGCCTCCGTGAGAACACGGCGGTGCTCCGCCCAAGCCGGGCAGACCTCCACTGTATGCTCCACCGTGTCCTCCGGGCGATCCACACAATGGTGACACCCGGGCGTTTCCTCCCGCCTTATCCGAAACAGGAACCTCCCGAAACAACCGTGTCCGGTGAGGACCTGCGTCAGGCGGAAGGTGAGGACGCCGTGGCGCCTCTCCAACCACTCCTCAAAGAGGGGACTTATCGCCGCAATTGTGGCGTGCCCAGCGCTGGGTTGCGACAATCGCACTATCCATGTCGCCATGAGATCCCGCCGGAGCTCTGTCCGCTGTACCGTGATTTCTCGCGGCAGCGGAGTTACGCCCCGGCGTTTCACCTCCTCGCGCCACTCCCACACGTGCGCGAGGACTTTTGCCTCCAGATCCCATGGCGGTAATCCGGCAAGGAGGCACGCCGCCTCACAGGAGACCGTGCGGTATCCCCAGACTAGCCGGATGGCCATGACCCTCTGGGACGCGTTCAACCGGCGGGCTGGTCGCAGCCTCAGGGAACGCGCCCACACCGGTGCCCCGTAAAGGGCCATGGACCGCACGACCCCCGCGTAAAGCCTCTGGCAGGAGGCGTTTGGACCCCCCAGATTGGGCAGGAGCCGCTTCAAGGCAGCCCCGGCCCGCTCCAGTCTGGGAGCCAAACGTCGGAAGTGCTCCACGAAGTTCCACCGGCTGTCGAGGACGAGTCCCAGGTACTTCATCGTCGACTCAACCCCGATGTGAACCCCTCCTACCGTTATTTGGGAACCCGACGGTGGCGCGTTCCGAGGACCATGAAAACACATGACCTCGGACTTGTGCAGGGCCACCTCGAGTCCCAACTGCCGGATCCTCTCTACGATTGTCGCAACCCCGCGTGCCGCTAGTTCAGCCGCCGCCTGGTGCGACCTCCCCTGCGCCAGGACCAGCGTGTCGTCAGCGTAACATACAACGCTGACGCCGCTAGGGAGGTCGGCGCGCAGCACCCAGTCGTACCCGATGTCCCACAGATGTGGCCCCAGGACAGATCCCTGTGGGACACCGCACGACATCTCTCGCCGGTTCCACTCTCCCTGATGACCGGGGTAGATGACGGCCCTGTCCGTCAAATAGGCCTCGACCACTCGACGGAGGTGGGTTGGCACCCGGTGATACCGGAGTGCCTCCCTGATGCAACTCCAGGGCAGGGTATTGAAGGCGTTGGCGATGTCTAGAGACACCGCCAAGACGACCCCACCCCGGGCCACAGCATCCCCCGTCGTGAGGGCTCGCACGCGCATGATGGCGTCCACCGTAGAGCGCCCCCTGCGGAAACCAAACTGGCTCTCCGCCAAATCCGGCCCCTCCTGCACCAGCCACCCGACGAGGCGGTCTGCAATGACTCTTTCAAAGAGCTTGCCCACCTCGTCGAGCAGCACGATGGGCCGGTAAGCGGACGGAGAGTCCGCAGGGCGCCCCGGATTCTTAATGAGGACCAGTTTCCCTGTCTTCCAACGAAGTGGGAACTGGCCCCTCTCCAAGCATGCGCTTAGGAGCCCCCCTAGTCGAGGCCCGAGAGCCCCAAAGGCCAGAACCCAAGCTCTTTCTGGCAAGCCGTCGGGTCCTGGGGCGCTATTTTTGGCACTCAGCCTACGTACCGCCGCTCTCAGCTCTACCTCGGTCACTTCCGGAGCATCGTCGTCGTCGTCGGTGATGTGGTCCGCATCGGGCACCGCAGGAGGCGGAGCCATGGGCGGGGGAGTATGTTCCCCTCGCGAAGGGAACAGAGCGCTCACCACGTCCTCCACGAGCTGCGGCCGGAGACTCTGCGTCAGCGGGGGAGCCCATGGGCGGAGTTTATCCCGCACCAACGGCTTAACGTGCTTTTCGAGGCACGGAGGAGTCTCGGTATGTAAAGATGGTCACCCATTCACGGACCAACCCCGGCGAGCGTAGCTTAACCTGATGGATCGACCCGTGCGGCTGTTATTACTTAGCCACGAGCTCCTCAGATTTATTTATTTGTACATAGTGAAAATTGGAGCTTTCGTTTTAAAAAGGTTAAAATGGAGGTTAAGGCTGCGTAAAATTAGGGTTGGAAGTTCTGTGATTGCACATTTTATCAGTTTTGGTTTTTGTTGTCAACACGGTTTTATTAGCTTCACCTGTATGTATGTTTGTATGTAACGGAATTTTTGAACTCGATTTTTACCCACTTTAAATGGTCAGATTAATTCGAAATTTTGCACACAGAACCAGCCCCGATGACAATACAATAATTTAAAAATTTTGTACCATTATCCTGATCAGGATCATCAGGATTAACGATTTACCTCTAAAAAATTGAAAAATAAAATATAATTTAAAAAACTTTTTTACAAAAAAATACAACCGACTTCCAAAAACAACACTACAAAGTGAAAAATAACTTTAATTTCGAAAGTCGGTGTCTAGTTAAATGTATTTTCGTTTTTTGCCACCGACTTCCGAAAACAAAAGTTATTTTTCACTTTGTAGTGTTGTTTTCGGAAGTCGATTGTATTTTTTTTTAAAGTTTTTATTTTTCACTTTTTAGTTGTGTACCTACCCCACTGTTCGGGTCAATCACCGAACAATAATTTCATGTCAGCGTAATTGCGACACCGCGCTCCATGCCTTTAATTATTATGTATTACTTAGAATAAGTAGTCAGTACGCTTTCGGCTATCATATCGGGCGCGACTCAATCTCATCTTATTCACCTCATTAGTTTTAATCGTTATCCCATTTGTACTGAAATATAGTCTTTTTATAATCTTTAATCTTAGTTTATATTTAAACTCACCCCAACCCCGAACATTGGTCCTTCGAGCCGGATTTTGCGAAACATTTTTTCTATATCTGCTGTAAAAGCATATCTAAATTGTCTCCATTTTAAGATAAGGCTCTGAAGGTCTTGTTGTAAATTGGGCCCTCGGCACATAAGATCATTGAGGCTGTATCCACTCGAGGTTTTTGCCGAGGCATTAAAGACAACTCGCAATTTAGTAGTTGATGACTCAGATCTTTGGACACAATGGTGCGATAAGTAGCAGTCCGGCTGTACGTGTGGCGCAACGGGTGTCATATGTCCGAGCTCTAGGTATTCGGAAATAAACGATTTATAATCATGCGCCAGTGCTGGTTGCTTACTTAATTTCCGCTCTATTTGGAAAAATTGAGCAATCGATTTTGTTTTCGACTCGCCTACATTATTCTCAAAATTTTCTTTGAATGGTATTTTAACGACATAGCTTCCGTCTTCCCGTCTAGAGGTCGAAGATTGGTAAAACTCGATGCATTTTTGATCTTCTTCTGATATTGCTGGAGATTCATGTATGTCCTCCACTTCCCAAAATTGCTGTATCTCTTCGATATTATTTAGGATCACATTGCAATGGTATGTTTTGTAGTTGCCGCTTAAGATCCATCCCAACTGGGTTTGTTGGGCAATGGGCAACATACCTTCTGATCGACAGATACCATCCATGAGGATAGTGGAATATATATCTGCCCCAAATAGGATATCAATAGGCCTACTTTTATAAAATTCGGGATCTGCTAGAGTTATTTGGTTAAGAGTAGGCCAGTCTGGCTTAGGTAAGGTACAGCTGGGTAAGTTATTTATCAGTCTATTCATTATGTATACGTCCGTTTCAAAGGTGAAATCGCTAGCTAACGACGAACATTTGATGGTAATCATGCCCTTACAGTTGTTTTCCTTATTTCCTATTCCAGAGATATAGCCGTTACATTTCCGTCGCGGCAGTCTTAACAACTGTGCTGCGCTTTCCCTAATAATGGATGTCTGTGACCCTTGATCTAAAAGGACTCTCATTTTTTGGTTAGATCCGTCCGCTGCTTGTACGTTAATTATTGCTGTGGCAAGCAATATTTCTGAGGGTTCTTTAAGAAGCGATGCCACTGTGTTACTTTCTTGCTGTTGAGGTGACGATTTCGTAATCGTGGCTGCATTTGACCCAGATCGATGTGACGTAAAAGATTCATGCAAAATGGTATTGTGTTCTTTATTGCATTCTTTGCATCTTATTTCAGAAAGGCATTTTTTGCCTTCGTGATAATGTAAACAATTAATACAAAGGTTCAAGTTAGCAATAGCATTTTTACGTTCATTAGGTTGCAATTCCAATAATTTTTGACATGCATGAATTCGATGATCGTTGGCGTTGCAAATAGGGCATTGCTTACGATAGTTAATTTTGCGTTTGGACTTTGACGATTGCGAAACTTGGTTTGTTGAATAATTCGTTTTAGGATTATTATAATTTTGTTTATAATTGGAACCCTTTGAAAATGATGGTTTGGTATTGTTGTTGGATTGAGATGAGGATGATTTCTGCGTAGAATTTTCATGCTTCTTTCGTGAAGTTTCCAGCATCATAAACTTAGTTTCCAAAAAATTAAGGAAATCTGCCAAGACGGGCAACTCTCGCGGGGATTTTAAGGCTTGTAGATAATCCTCGTATGTATCTGAGTCCAATTTTTGAGACAATATACATACTAGGAAAGGGTCCCAGGAAGACACATCGACTCCCAGATTCTTGATAGCATTCACGCTCTCGTACGTAGTGTCGTGAATGCGTTTTATTTGATTTGATGATTGCTGCTGGTTTGTAGGGATATTCATGAGATTGTTAAGATAAGAAGTGAAGATCATTCGTTTATTATTATAACGATGATTGAGGATATTCCAGCACACAGGATAATTGTCGGAGCTTATTTGGAGATGTTGGATCAATTTTTCGGGCTCACCTTTGATCTTACTCTTTAGAAACTGCATCTTTTGTGCATTCGACAACGAGGGGTTGTTGTGCACTGCTTCGGTAAAAAGATCTTTGAACGAAATCCACTTATTGTAGTTTCCCTCAAAGGTCATAATCTCCATTTTAGGAGTTGATTTTTCAATATGCGCAACGGACCACATTTTCTTATTGATGTCTTTCTTGATTTTGTTGTAATATTGCTCATAATGAGTAAATTGCTCTTCGTACTCGGGGTTTGATCCGCCATACTCGTTGTCCAGCTCCCAATGAAGCGAGTCAATAGCCGCCCAACGAGATTGTATCGTCTTCAGGATGTCTTCAAACTCCCATTTTTCCGTGACGAGATTAAGGTCGATACAATCTCGTTGGGCGGCTATTGACTCGCTTCATTGGGAGCTGGACAACGAGTATGGCGGATCAAACCCCGAGTACGAAGAGCAATTTACTCATTATGAGCAATATTACAACAAAATCAAGAAAGACATCAATAAGAAAATGTGGTCCGTTGCGCATATTGAAAAATCAACTCCTAAAATGGAGATTATGACCTTTGAGGGAAACTACAATAAGTGGATTTCGTTCAAAGGATGTCGATGAACTTGTTGTATACCCTTCGACGAATCCAGGACTCGATTTTAGATACAGTAACTGATATTTATAGTGGAAAATTAGATTTTCATTTGTTATCTCCGAAGCAACTCAGATCAGAGCTAAGCATAATATCAGCACAAATATCTGGAGACTTGGTAGTTCCTGTCGACAACTTTAATCTTAAAGATCTTTACGGCTTGCTCAAAGTAAGAGCCAAATATTCTGGCTACATCCCGATGATCAGAAATATCAGAAAATTATCTGGCGGAACCATCCATCTCAACCTTTAAAAGAATTTCAGTTAGCGACAGTTACCTATGGCACAAAGGCCGCACCTTTTTTGGCCATGATGTCACTGAAGCAACTGGCCATCGATGAAAGGCCAAACTATCCACAAAGTTGCGCTCCAGACGTCTTAGAACACTCGTTTTACATGGATGATCTTATGCATGGTGAACATTCAGCGAGAGCAGCTACACAGCTCAAGGCAGACATGATCAACCTGCTCAAATCTGGTGGGTTTAATCTCAGAAAATGGCGATCAAACTTGCCGGAATTAATAGATGGTTCTGATGCACTTCAAAAGGAAGACTTTGACTTTAAGCAACCGGAGTCAACCAAAACATTAGGTCTTCGTTGGGAACCAAAAAATGATCAATTTATCTTTCATCCTATAGAATTTATCTCTCAAGACATCCTTACAAAGAGACAATTGTTATCTCAAATATCTAAAGTTTTTGACCCCTTGGGCTGGCTGGCTCCAGTCACAATAAAACTTAAGATCTTGTTCCAAGAATTATGGAAATCAGACCTGGGTTGGGACCACCCTGTCCCTCAAGAAATCTCGTTAGAGTGGAATATTATTAAAGCCGATCTATCTCATATATCTCGATTTAAAATACCACGTTGGATTCAAACCCAGGAAGAAGATATCATCGAACTCCATGGCTTTTGCGACGCTAGCACAAAAGCATATGCTTGCGTGGTGTATTGCAAAATACAGAGAAAAAATGCAACACACGTAACCCTTATTGCAGGCAAATCAAAAGTAATACCGCTGAAAAAACCACAATCTATCCCACGTTTGGAACTTTGCGGCGCATGCTTGCTGTCAAATCTTATGCGAAAAATCATCTTATCCCTATCGAGCTACAAGGTGCACGTTTATGGTTGGATTGATTCAACGGCTGTTCTAGGTTGGTTAAGTGGCGAACCGGAGAAGTGGAAACCCTTTGTTGCGAATCGAGTGAGGGTTATTACTGAAATAATCCCTAAAGATAACTGGAGTTACGTAAAATCCAAAGAAAACCCCGCAGATTGCGCAAGCCGAGGTTTACCTGCTGCTCAATTAGCCAATCACTCCCTGTGGTGGCAAGGGCCCGACTGGTTACCACAATATAAGCCTAAAGAATCTCATACGATGCCGATTTATACAAGTAATACTAACGAAGAACTCAGAGAAAAAAAGGAAGTAAATACAATCATTATTAACCCTGAAAATTTAATAATTAATCAACTATTAACAAAATATAGCACTTTAAGGAAAGTTACTCGTGTATTAGCTTACATCAACAAGTTCATCGACATTGTTGTTTACAAGAAAAAAAGAACATGTTTTCTTACTCTGCAAAATATAAAGACAGCAAGAGAAATGTTAATTAAGCACGTCCAAAACGAATATTTTGACGAAGAAATATCAAGGCTTAAAAATAATGAACCACTAAATAAGAAAAGCCAAATTCTTAATCTCAATCCCATACTAGACACTAATCAAATGCTCCGTGTCGGTGGCAGACTTAAACATTCGAATCTTGATCCCGAAATGAAGCATCCCATCATAATCCCGAATCAATCGAAATTGGCAGATCTTATCATAGATGAATCCCACGAACTTGTATTTCACGGTGGAGTAAAAATGACTACTGGATTTATAAGACAAAAATACTGGATTCTTGGAGGAAACAGGGTCACAAAGAAACAATTAAGAATGTGTGTCAAATGTAAAAGACATAATCCCATACCACAACATCAAATCATGGGTGACCTACCTCCAGCACGATTGATTCCTAACCGACCTTTTTACCACACTGGTATAGATTATACCGGACACATCCTTATTAAGGCAAACAAAGGTCGTGGCATTAAAACCTGTAAAGGATATGTCGCAGTTTTTGTCTGTATGGTAACTAAAGCCATACATTTAGAAATCGTCTCAGATCTCACAGCGTCAGCATTTATTGCTGCGCTTCGACGAATGTCGGCTAGAAGAGGAGTTCCTGGGCACATCTATAGTGATCAGGGAACTAACTTCATAGGAGCCAACAAAATTTTAAAACAAGAGTTTGCAGAAATCTCCAACATCTTGTCTGACCAAGAGGTAACCTCAACAATCTCTGAAATGAACATTGAGTGGCACTTTAACGCCCCATCATGGCCATCTGCTGGCGGACTCTGGGAAGCTGCAGTGAAGAGCCTAAAACATCATCTCAAGCGTGTCGTGGGGGAGCAAAAATTAACCTACGAGGAATATATTACCCTACTATCCCAACTCGAGGCTTGTTTGAACTCCAGACCACTGTGCCCTTTGACAGAAGATCCTGAGGATCTAGACTTTTTGACCCCGGCTCACTTTTTAGCAAGTGGCCCCAACTTAACGATTTTCGAAACAGAGCATGATCTCAGAACACGTTGGCACTTGACGCAAAAAATCTATCAAGATATATGGGATAAATGGAAGACTGACTACCTCTCGCAGCTTTCTACGAGGTCCAAATGGCGACAGCATCAAAAAGATCCCAATCTTAACGACATCGTTATTATAAAAGACGACAACCTTCCCCCAGGAAAATGGAGTCTAGGTCGCGTAGTAGCACTGCATCCTGGAAGTGACGGACACGTAAGGGTCGTCACACTTAAAACCAAAAACGGGTTCTTAAAACGCCCAGTATTAAAACTGTCCTTACTGCCAACAAATAAAAATGAACAAGAACAAAAAGCCCCAAAAGTTGATGATAAATTGCCAGCGGCGAAGAAAAAACGTCCTATCTCATTATCAGCTATGGCTTTATCTTTGACATTATTTTTGCTGTCACTAATAAGCAACCAGCACTGGCGCATGATTATAAATCGTTTATTTCCGAATACCTAGAGCTCGGACATATGACACCCGTTGCGCCACACGTACAGCCGGACTGCTACTTATCGCACCATTGGTCCTTCGAGCCATCGGAGCGGGACCATTACGCGTGTATCAACTAACGGTACTGTGTGAGTGTCTCGCTTGGAACTTATTGCCAGACCCTGGCAAACAGAGCTGAGTGGATTTACTTTCCAAAAATTTCACCATCCTGCGGATCCTAACTGACCTCGGTGCTCCGGACGGAAAAGTGCCATCATCTTGCTGATCTTAAATTATCTCGGTGCCCCGGACGGAACGTGCCATCATCCTGCTGATACTGATTGAACCTGGTGTTTACAAAAGCATCGCGTCATCTCATCGCGCTGTTACTCCAGGTTTGTTCTTGCAGCCATCGCAAGGACATTTGATCTCCAAAGAAGCCTTCAGTACAAGTAAGGTCTCCTTTTTATCTTTATAATGTCGGAAATGGATGACATTTTAGTAACCCAACAGCAACTAATCGAAGCCGTAGATAGGCTCTTCACCAATTTCAAGAAAGATGGTGCAGAGCGCAAGACCTCAGACTACTTACGTCGTCGATTAGCTACCTTGGAACAATACTTTACAGAGTTCCATAATAATCATATGACTTTGTTATCTTTTGGTGATCAATCTCATACATATTTCAGTACTAATCAATACGATCAAATGAAGGAAAAATACAACAACATTAAAACTACTATTCAAGTCTATAATCCTCTCGCAAACAGACCGCAAACCCCTGAGTTGAAACCTCCTACGTTCCAACCTACTGCGGAATCTCGAACCTCGAACCTCGCATCTAACGCTGCTTCTAAAACCCCTGCTCTTGAAGAGAGTAAAGCCGAAGGTCTCTTCAAAAAGCAAGCTACCAATTTTAAGGCTTTCATGAGAACATCTTCTAATATCGACTCACTAATCCCATCTTTTTCTCCCTCGGGAGCATGTTCGGGTCAATCACCGAACAATAATTTCATGTCAGCGTAATTGCGACACCGCGCTCCATGCCTTTAATTATTATGTATTACTTAGAATAAGTAGTCAGTACGCTTTCGGCTATCATATCGGGCGCGACTCAATCTCATCTTATTCACCTCATTAGTTTTAATCGTTATCCCATTTGTACTGAAATATAGTCTTTTTATAATCTTTAATCTTAGTTTATATTTAAACTCACCCCAACCCCGAACACCCACACAAATTCAAATACCACTACCTGCAAAACAAACTAGAACATCATCCATATAAAAGTGAGGAAAAAATACGTATTATTGAAGCTAACTCAAAAACTACCAAAGCAAAGTTAATCAATTTTATATGGGACCAACTTTGATGTATACCCTCTCGAATAAAACAAAAAAATCCAAATTGGTCCCGCCATCTTCGAGTAATCGGGGAACATACATAAAAAAAAAAGAAAAAAAAAAAAAAAGAAAAAGGTTCCGACGAATTGAGAACCTCCTCCTTTTTGATGTCGGTTAAAAACTAAAAAACACGCTTTAATACCATTAAACTGAACTAAAAAGTAAAAAATACATTTTTCAATATAAGAATAAAGTGATTAATGAGAAAATTAATGTCATTGTTAAAAAAAAGCGTGGAGTGCTTTGTACGACATTCTTACACTAACTGTGTAATTCGAAAGCACCCCACGATTTTTTTACAATAACATTAATTTTCTCGTTAATCACTTTATTATTATATTGAAAAAAATATTTTTTACTTTTTACTTCAGTTTAATGGTATTAAAGCTTGTTTTTTTTTTAGTTTTTTAAACTGTAATTTATTTTTTCGCTTTCTACCAGTAACTTAAAAATGATAGAATTCCTTTTCACTATAGGCACAAAATTCGCGCACACACTCACAATTCATAAATCAGAACGTACTACACAATTAATTGCGATCAATTATTTGCTGATGGTGGCGCGTGTTGGATCATTTAGCTAATCCATGCGTCAGGTTCGTGAACAAGCGCTGTCAGTGAAGGCTGGGCATACCTTAGCGGCCACGGCTTATTTTAATTTAATTTAAATATTTGAATTGTTTTTTTTTTAAGGACGCTTTTAACGTTCTGCATCGTTCTCACATGTAAAATTTCAACATGAATGATGTAACCATTATTTTGTAACCATATCTTGATTTAAAAGAGTGTCCGTGGAGTTTCTTGCCCGTTCTTCTCCATAGGTACCTACTATGCTTTGGAATGGGCGCCTAGCTTCATCTTTCTGACTGACCGACCCCTTGACAATTCAAAAGTGCCTGTAATTGGTTTAATTGAAATAAATGCTTTGAGTTTGAGTTTGAGAATTATAAACTTTATCCCATCAAACACAGCGTGCATTTACCATGAACCGTACAACTTACTCACATGAACACACCGGTCACTATCGTTGTGCTGTGCAAAAGCAATTTATTTTACATAAACGTTAGTGATTGAATAAATCGGAATGTTATTGATTCTTCCATTTATTATTGTACTATATTTCTATGGCTGGAAGAGGAGTCCATGGCTAAGTAATAACAGCCACACGGGTCGATCCATCAGGTTAAGCTACGCTTTCCGGGGTCGATCCGTAGATGGGTGACTACTTTACATACCGGGACTCCTCCGTGCCTCGGAAAGCACGTTACCCGTTGGTCCCGGCTGTCATTCGTGGATCTTTGACGGTCGTTACGGGTCGCCAGAAGCCCGAAAGTCTGATTACCAGACTTACCAAGGGGTATCGTATTACCCAGTTGATGGGTTGTGGAGGTCATAGGCAGTCGCTCCATGTAAAATACTGGTATTCAGCTGCATCCGGTTAGACTGGAAGCCGACCCCAATATAGTTGGAAAAAGGCTAGGCTGATTGATGTCTATGGCTGGGACATAGGCCTTCTCTTAGTGAGATGGAGTGGGTTGTTATCCACCTCGCGGGTCCAGTGCGGATTAGTACTCTAGAAATAATACGTCGTAAAATATCATGACTATAAAAATAACTAATGAAAATTTCATTACTAACGCTTAATTCCAGGAAAATTGTTCACTCCTTAGAGGCCAACTGCACCCCATGTGTGCATAAGGAAAAACACTTTACATAATAGGTATATAAGCTTATATAATATTATATATAAAAAAAAAAAAACATCATCCGACGGAAAAAAAACATCATAAGTAGTTGTGAACCTATGCAGCCTTATTACAAAACAAGGTTCATCTTCAAACCCAGGTTTAGCCCATGGAACTTTTTTTGAATTTCGAACTTTATTCCGACACATTATGTTGTCAGTTTACAAAACTGACAACTTAGTACCGGAACAAGTTGTCAGTTTTATATACAGAACTGTATTTCTATCACAGCTAGGTTCTTATTACAAAAACTGGCTCCATGGTTTAAACCATGGCAGAAAAAAAACCTCGTTTTGTAATAAGACCGATGGGGTTTGCAACTAAACCCCCCCCCCCCCCCCCCCTCCCCCTGGGGGTTTTGGTTTTATAAATTAGTATATGATATCGCCTGGTGAAGAAATTCTTCAAAAGAACCTAAACCACAATACAGCTATTGATTTCTATCCCGCTAATAGTTTGTTATACCCGGTCAAGTTAATGTTTGCCGAAGCGCTAAATTACACCGCTAATGCTTGAACAAACATGTTCTTTATATACAGGGTGTTAAGAACTCGTAAATATTGAAATTAAAACTATGAATTTTGAATTTTAAACTCAAAAGGGTTTTATCGGACATCTGTTGCAATATCTCGTTTAAACTTGTTCAAAAATAATAAGTCTGTATAGTCTACCGTTGTGACGGCTTAGAGGTTAAAAGGCCTCGCCACTCATGCACGAGGTTGTTTGTGGGATCAAATCCGGGCAAGCCATAATCATCAGCCTTTTCTCATCTATATTGGGGTCGGCTTACAGTCTAACCGGATGCAGCTGAATACTAGTATTTTACATGGAGCGACTGCCTATCTGACCTCCCCCTTGGTAAGACTGGTTGTCAGACTTTCGGGCTTCTCCTGACGAGCCGTAACGACCGTCAAAGATCCACGAATCACAGCCGGGACCAACGGCTTAAAGTGCTTTCCGAGGCACGGAGGGATCTTGGTATGTAAAGAGTGTTACCCATCCACGGATCAACCGCGGCAAGCGTAGCTTAACCTGATCGATTGACCAGTGCGGCTGTTGTTACTTAGCCACGAGCCCCGGGCAAGTACCAATGTTAATGATTAATGTCATAATAATGTACTTTCTGAGTTTATCATGGACATCACTGACTTTGGTGAAGGAAAACATCATGAGGAAACCTGGACTTATCTACATAAATAAAAACCGGCCAAGAGCGTGTCGGACCACGCACAATGAAGGGTTCCGTAGTTGGGATGAATTTATCCCAAGAACAAACTTAACATTGTAGTTAGTTGAAAAACATGTTCTCCCATACATTGTCACTGTAAATGTAAGTTTGAGAGATTTACCATGTTATTTTAAGACCACAGACTTCTTATAAGTTTTCTTGTAATCTACAGGTACTATTTTCTGATTTTTTTCCAAAATTTTAAGCTTAGTAGTTTCGGAGATAAAGGGGGGGAATGGTAAATTTTTGTCTATTTTCTTAAATAACTTTAAAACTATTTACTTATTTAAAAATTATAAAAAAAATATATACAGATTTGCGACCCTCATAGTGATGGTTTTGATGAGTAAAGTAGATTTCGAGATTGTAGTTGATTTAATTCCGAGAGCATAGATACATAGTTTTTCGTCCGACGGCCATAAGCAGAGAGGAAGATTCCCGAACATCAAACTCAAATGACATTTACTTGACGTTGACAGATTAACTTATAAGTGACAACATTGTATTCGTTTAGAAATAACGTTCCAATACATAGTAAGCCGTTTCATTTGACATATCACACGGTATAGTTTGCAAAACTTTGTTTTTTATTTTTTTTTTATTTGCCCCCTAAAAGTGACCCCATATTCAAAATGCATTTATTTAATTTACCCGTCCATGCTTGGGTCACAGAAGCTCATATGTGTACCAAATTTCAACTTAATCAGTCCATTAGGTTCTGAGTAAATTGGCTGTGACACACGAGTGATCCTATAAGGGTTCCGTTTTTTTCCTGTTGAGGTACGGAACCCTAAAAAGAGAAGACCCGACTGACTCATCAACGCCCAGCTCAAACCCTTGGACCTAGAAAGCTGAAATTTCGCACAATAGTTCCTTTTGGAATAAGGAGGGAATTCCCGGTAGCCGCGCGGGAAGTACTAGTAGTTAATATTATAACTAGTAGTTAATATAAGTCTGAAATCGCCAACCCGTCGTGAGCAAGCGTGGTGATCAATGCTCGTGCCTTCTCTGTATGAGAAGAGGCGTTTGCCCTGCAGTGGGACAGTGGTGCCGATTCTCTTGTCACAAATGCCTCTAAACTAGACTAAAAATCACTAAAATTTAGTTTATTCCTGTCAAACGACGATTTCCCATTCTGAAATTGACTAAAGTGACACAACTTAACTATATTTTAGTTTGACAGGACTAAGATTGTACGGAGTTATTAGTTTAGTGAAAATGGCAATTTTGCTATTCTGAATTTGACTGTTTTCACCTAAAATTTTAATTGTCAAACTAAATCAGACTATGTTTAATCGCGGTTAAAAAGGTGTGAATAAAATTAGTTGTCATGAACTAAAATTCACACCGAGACCTTAACTTCGGATGCAAAAACAGTAGTGTATTTTTTTCTTTTCTTTTGCATATATCTCGAAAACGGTGAGTCCTATCGCAAAAATAATGGAAATTTGGCCCCCCTTTATAAAGCGCATAAACCCCTATGACTCAACATGTAGGTACAAAAAAAAAGGTACCAAAAAAAAAAGGTACAAAAAAAAAGACACCAAAAAAAAAGGTACCTACATTCCATATAAAACACGTTAAAGCTGCCCCCTCCCTGCGCCCCTCCAGCTCTAAAAGATATTTGACCCGGTAACGACAGCGACGTCGGTGAACAAAATATGACAAGCCTGTCACTTCATAGTGATTTCGTTAGTTCCAATTAAAGCCACCGGGTCAAATATACTACAGGCACTATACCACGCGGAGTCACGATTGTCAAACTCGATTTTAGTTGTGTCAAAATTGTTATTAAATTTAGAGGTTTTTTTTGCAGAGTAGCTCTAAGATTCTCATAGCAAAAAGTAAGGAATTTTAGTGATAGTTTAGTTAGTTTAGTTCGGTGTACAACAGAATCGGCACCAATATTAAGCTGGTATAATTATTATAGTCTACCACCCTGTACAACACACAACCTTGTTTAATCCATTTTACTGCGAATCCGATAGCTTTTGTTTACATTCGAGCTGTTATGAACTGAACATTGATTATCGTTTCGAACGAGTGTTTGTATTGTCATGGTTTTATTGGAGTTTGTTTGATCGCATTGTACGTATCCATGGCATTTATTTTGTAATTGTCAGGACAAGGTTTGTATGATAGAAAATCTATGAAAAATTATACGGAAAAGTGAAAAATTTTGGTTAAAGTCTCCTAATAAAAATTGACCGAGTGAGTAAGATATAAATCAGGGAGATCTTTAAAAATATTGACAGAATTGACAGATTGACGTTTAGTTCTTCAGTTCTTTACAATGTTTTATCTGTTACATCCGAAAAAAAATGATATTTTGATTGTTTTGTGAAAAAAGTAGTCAAAAACCGGCCAAGTGCGAGTCGGACTCGCGCACGAAGGGTTCCGTACCATTATCTATAAAAACAGCAAAAAAATCACGTTTGTTGTATGGGAGGCCCCCCTTAAATATTAGTTTTAATTTATTTTATTTATTTATTTGTAAAGTGAATATTTTTGTTGCCGTTATCAATATTGAGAAAAAAACGAGCAAAAAAATCACTTTTGTTGTATGGGAGCCCCCTTAAATATTTATTTAATTCTGTTTTTTAGTATTTGTTGTCCCCTTCAACCAGTTACGCAGGTGGCTACTGGAGTCCACTCATACACAGGCGGAGAGTTGGTGGTCCTGGACACCGGGATGCAGGCAGTCTAGGGAGGCTATGCCATCTATAGATGGCAAGCTAACCAGACGTCTGTTACGCCTGGACAGGCATAGTTTGCGCCTGGTGACGGGAACTATCACAGGACACTGCTCACTAAACAAACACTTCCACACAATGGGAATAACGGACAGTCCTCTGTGCAGGGCCTGCCTGGAGGCTGAGGAAATCGTAACGCATGTGCTCTTTGAATGCACAGGCGTCACCCAGATTAGAACAGGAACTCTTGGAACACCCAGATCTTTCGCAGATGTTTTGAATATACTTGGAGACTTGATCGACTTCTGGAATGAGGTGGGCTGGTTGGAATAACCCCCCCCCCCAGCCAACCCAACCATACCCTCTAACTAGAACTAGTATTTGTTGTTATAGCGGCAATAAATATCAGTAAGTGCTACCATGTGAAATTCACCAGAAAAACTAATTTAACTAGATCTGCTTATTGTATTAGTGGAAACTTAATTCAGGAAGTGGAACAGATAAGAGACTTGGGAGTTTTGTTCGATAGGCAGTTAACATTTGTACCCCACATAGAAAATGTAGTTAAAAAAGCCTCCAGAATGCTTGGGTTTGTCATAAGAAATATTACCTGTTTCCGTCGCTAATAAGACTAAGATACTGCTTTATAATTGGTTAGTCCGCAGCTCTTTAGAATATTGCAGCACTGTATAGAGACCTCACTATGCCACTCACACACTAAGATTGGAAAGGGTTCAAAAACGATTTCTGTGGCATTTAGCATACTCTTCTGGAATAGCTAAAAAGAAACGATCGTATAAAGAGAGACTTTTGCATTTCAAGATGATATCCCTACAGAAGAGGAGAGATTTACTGGACTCGTCTTTTTTATTTAAAATTTTGAGACATAAAATTGACTGCCCCCAATTGTTGAGCTGGATCAAAATCCGTGTGCCCACGAAAAGCCCACGAGCTCCTATAACCCCCTTGTGTCCTACTTTTCGCAGAACTGTCCTTGGTGCTAATCCCCCGCCTATGTCAATTATTGAATAGCTGCAGTGATCTTGTCGATGTGCACTGTGACTCACTTGGTAGGCTCCGAAGTATTATGTACAAAAATTTGTAATTTGATTTTAGCGCTTATTTAATTTTACCTAATTTTAATTTGTGTTTATTTTGATTTTAATTTTAGTGTTGATTTTTTAATTTATTTTTAAGTTTAATAATGATTTTGTTTTTGATTTTGACTATGATTCTGATTTTATTTTGATTTTAATTGCAGTCCGATTTTAATTTTTAATTGTATCTTGATTTTAATTTTAACTTGTTTTTATGTAATCTTAATTTTGGCTTTATTTTGATTTTAATTTAGAATTTGGTCTCTAACATAATTTATGCTCGGTGTGTACCTAGGTGCCCATTATTTATCGTCAAATAAGTAATGCATCTTGTGCTTACCAGTTAGAAGTTGGTACACTAGTTAATAATTATTTTGGATGTATCTCATATCTTTGTATCAGTGTATTCAATTGATGGTGAGCCAAATAAATAAAATAAAATAAAAAAAATAAAAATACATCATATGTAAAAATTTCAACTGTCTAACTGTCACGGTTCATGAGATACAGCCTGGTGACGGACAGCGGAGGCTTCGTAATAAGGTTCCGTTTGGTACCCTTCGGGTACGGAACCCTAAAAACTTGTAGAACGTTATATTATACCTGCTATTTTAAAATTATCAGCAACTACCCGTTGCCCGCGGCTGCGCCCGCGTGGATGTCGGAAATTATCCCACGGGAACCTATGACTGAAATAAAAAGTATTCTATGTGTTAATGCAGGTTATAAACTATCTGTGTGCCAAATTTCATCCAAATACGTTCAGCCGTTTTTGCGTGATTGAGTAACAAATATTTGTGACGATGTTTGGATATCCAAACATCGTCACAAACTACACTTCTGGACACATCTTTTGGCCCACCTTGTATTTTCAGTTTCGTTTGGTCCTAGCTAAAATTTTATATTAGGTCGAGCAAAAAGTTTTTATGCAGTTTTGAACCTGGCACATTCACAATTTCATTCAATAGTCTTTTTTTGAATTTCGAACACAGAATTTAAAGAAACAAAAGACAATTTGGAGCCTGTTTGTTGATATCGAACAATCGAATACTAAGAAAACTTGGTTTTATTGGTTTACTTGGATTTAATTCTTGAAAAAGTGATTGATATCTTTGGTTTTGCAACAAACATTACTTATTCTTAACATTAAGGTGAGGTTCTATCAATAATCTATGGATACTTCACCTGAAGTCGCCGCCCAAGCTGTGGCACTTATTCAGGCCGGACACAGCCAAAGAAACGTGAGTGCTCAACTTAATTTAAGTCGATCTGCGGTCCGAAATGTTTATCGGAGGTACCTAGAGACTGGCGGCTTTGTTCGTCGCCAAGGAAGGCCACGATCTCGGGTCACAACTGAAAGGCAGGATCGATTCATCGTGACGACCAGCTTGAGAAATCGTCACCTTACCTCCATTGAGATACAAAACCAACTTCGCGACTTCCACGGAGTATCTGTGAGCGCTCGAACTGTTCGGAGAAGGTTAAAAGAACGCGATATGGTACCACACAAGCCAGCTAATGGCCCCAAACTAACGCGAGCCCACCGAACAGCGCGCCTTCATTTTGCACGCAGTCATTTAAATTGGACACAGCAAGATTGGAGCCGTGTACTCTTTTCTGATGAGTCTAAAATTGTGTTACATGGCAATGATGGAAGGAAGAAGGTCTACCGACGTAAGGGAGAGCGTTTCGCACAATGCTGCTTTGAAGAGAGGGTTGCTTATGGCGGTGGCTCATGGACTGTCTGGGGCGGTATATCCGCGATCGGCAAAACTCAACTTGAGGTTGTTACAGGACCACGGCTGCCAACATTAAATGCTGAAAGGTACATTCGTAAGTGCTTAGAACCTCACGTGATACCATACGCGGACTATGTGGGCCCAAATTTCCTTTTTATGCATGATAATGCAAGAGCTCATGCGGCCGGCATCGTCAGGGAATATCTTCGGGATGTGAACATCACAGTTATGGACTGGCCAGCCAGAAGCCCAGACATGAACCCCATTGAGCACATGTGGGACGAGCTAAAAAGACGTGTTAGGGCTCGTCAGCCAGTTGCCCAGACGATGCAGGAGTTGAAAACTGCCATAGAAGAGGAATGGGAGATGATCCCTCAAAATTTCATAGAGCGGTTGATAAACTCTATGCCTAATCGTATGAGAGCTGTGGTAGATGCCCAAGGAGGCAACACGCGTTATTAAATTAAACCTTTATTTGATAAAACATGTTTTTTATTCAAAAATCAATTGCCTTTAACAAGGCGCATATCCGACTTGTTAGGCGTAGCTCCATGTCGTATGGTATTCTGAATTCAAATTTAAAACAATACGATCGAAAAAGATGGTAAAATGTATCAGGTTTAAAACTGCATCAACAGTTTTTGTTCAATCTAGCAATCATATTTCGGTAGGGGCCATCGAAACCTAAACTCTAAGGTGGGCCAATAGATGTGTCCAGAAGTGTATTACATTTCTAATATTAGTAGGATAGTAGTTAATGAACTCTGTGTGTTATCTACAAGGACATGTATACTTTCTGAAGAAATTTCTGAAAATGATGATGACAACTGCATCAAAATCCGTTTCAGAGTTTTACACAATAATGTTAATAACGCGGTCACACACACAGACACGAAAGCTGCTTGATGAGTATGTATAAAACACGGACTAGAAAAAAAAGGACCCCGCGCCACGCATATCAAAAGTGAAGCACAGTAAGTATGCCGGGACCGTTTATACAAACACGTCTCACGCACACATAGATCGGTACGGTGCTTCACTTTCGATACGCGTGACGCGGAGTCCTATTTTTTCTAGTCCGTGGTTTATAAATAGCGATAATTAATTGGCTTCTTACTTCATCGTCTGCAAGTACCTACCATATTCCATAATGTACTTCAAAACATCCAACAAAATAAAAAGGTAAGAACAAAATATATTCACATTACTTTTTCCTTATGGAAATACTCGTAGCAGAGGCTTCCGGAAATTTTCCCTCCCAATTCATAATTACAGAAGAAAGATGCCATAAAAGAAATGAAATATTATATTCTATATCTCTACAGTACGTCATTTTCTTACAAATAATAATCCAATCTATTCTTTAATAACGTTGATCATGCCGATAATAGGGAACGTGATATTAACACGAAAAAAAGTTGTAAAGGTAAGGCCATACAGCACGCGTACAAAAAAACCGGCCAAATGCGTGTCGGACTACGCACAATGAAGAGTTCCGTAGTTGAAAAGACTTTATGCCAAAAAAAAAACTTACCATTGTAATCCCAAAAAAAAAAAACAAATAATTATGTGATAAAATTACAAATTAACTACTTTCGACCTTTCCTTTACTTGTGCTGTGAGACCTTTTGCCATATCTCATTTCTCAAGAGCAACGGGAAGGATTTACTAGCGAGAATATATGTCGCATAAATGGCCGTATTTTTTATTGCGTTGACTTAGAAGCTTGATTTTTTTATAACTCCAAGAGACCATACACTTAAACGTATTTGATATCAATTTCACCTTAATACCTCCACGCGTTCCTGAAAAAAAAGGTCTTGACAGACTGACAGACAGACATACCGACAGCGAAGTGATCCTATAAGGGTTCCGTTTTTTCCTTTTGATGTGCGGAACCCTAAAAAGAAAAATTGTTTCAATATCACAGAATCACGTGCATATAAAAAGAATAATTATACTCGAAATTAATAATCACTATCTTTTTCTCTACTATAAAAGTAATATACATACAGACATAAACTCATGCCTTCGTCCCATGGGGGTAGGCAGAAACTACAGAACTACGATCCTTACATACTCCTCTGGCCTCGTTTACATTCATACCTGGTCATACACGCACGCCGGTTGCGAGTACTACGCACCTGACCTTTCTGAAGAACATCACCAATAAGGTCACTCTAATGTATTCCTAGGGTGTCCCCTCCCGGGCGTTTCCACTCACTTCTGCCTTGTAAATACCTTTTGTTATAGTATAGTTAAAATCTCGCTGCAGACTCGGTCATAAATCATTCGAGTGTTTCGCTCTCTTTTCCACTCACGGGCCTTATGGGCAGGCCACGCCCACACGTAATCCTGTGCATTACTGCATTCGATGAGTGATATCGATAGTTTTATATATTTATAAATGGGTGATAGAAATAAATACACATTTTTTTATTTTATTACCAAATTTACTACAAAGCATATTAATTATATAAACAAAAGAACGTATATATAAAACTAAAAATAGAAAATTAAAATTCTTCGTCTGATAACCTTAATGATTCTGTTATCGATAATGGCCTTGAGCGCGCGCAACTAGCGCACATCCCTACTCCGATTATGATTTATGACCAAGTCTGCAGCGAGATTTTAACTATACTATAGTCGCCTTTCATTCATCCTCTCAACATGACCAAACCACCTAAGCATTTTTTTAATTTTTTTTTATTAGCTACATGGTGTCCTACTGCTGGGCAAAGGCCTTCCCTTTTTCCTTCCAAACCTCCCTGTCTTGTGTGATCTCTGACCATGTTGGCCCTGCAAACCTTATCAGATCGTCACACCACCTTCACCGTGGCCTGCCACGACGGCGATGTCCTCCCTCAGGCGTCCAGTGAGTGACGATCTTTGCCCATCTCTCATAATCTAAGCATACTCTTTTCAATTTCTGTAACTACATTAACGTAATATGTCTTTCCTTAATTTTTGACTTTGCGCCTAAAATCTTTCTACAATCTGTTATTTTGTTTTTAATTTCTTCCGTTTCTGTGATAAATGGTAAATGATTTATTTTTGTAAGTAGGTTTGTACAAACACTTTTACACGTCAATCAAATTTTGAATAAAAATTAGATGAGGTCGGCGTTTCCTATCTAACAACTCTGAAAAGAAAGGCCGAAACAAACTCAGAGGTCCACAGTCTCTTTTAAAGTCCAGACACAATCTTGGTCAGATCATGTGAAGACCATGTAGATTGGTGTCTGAAAAGATCTTTCGAGGAAAGAACCGCACAGATTGAGTGGACCTGTCTAGTCAGTGCCCGCATTTATCAGTAATCGTGCAGCTCAACTCAAAACTTAAGGAGCTCAACGAATCGACGAACCATACCAAAGACAAGATATTTGGGTTGGAATTTCAGTGGATGGTCATGCTACTGAAATTCAAACTTGAATATAGTACCAAATAGCTGGTTTGGTCTTAACCCACAAAGTTCCTGAATGTTATACATACTTTTCGAAGTGACCACATGCTTTAGCATTCTTAATAGTCTTGTAACTATGATAGCCGCCACACCAACAATCTTGCTTATTGACCAAAGTTTTGGGTGACCTCAACCGTCACCATTGTCACCGAGATACTTTGATGTTCTAGCTATTTCTCCATTTTGGCACCTAGGCAAGTAGGTAGATATTAACCTACTGACAATGCTGCAGAAAGTATGCTATGCAAAGCTCAAAATATTAGCCTATCAACAAAATGGAAAAGAACCGGAGTAACCAACATAGCTTGCAGAGTAAGCAAACTGAAGTGGCAGTGGGTTGGCCATGTTTGTCGAAGGGCCGATGGCCGGTGGAGCAGACCAGTCCTGGAGTGGAGACCGCGTATTGGTAAGCGTAGTGTGTGACGCCCCCTAGCTAGATGGATCGAAAGAAAGTGGTTTGGACAGACTGGATGCTGAAGACGGAGGACAGGGTGTTGTGGCGCAACCTTGGAGAGGCCTATGTCCAGCACTGGACTGCGATTGGCTGAGTTGATTGATTGAACAAAACGGAAGTAGGACTGTCCCTGTTGACGTTTTTACTTTGACAGCGCTAGTGTAGTCGAAGCTTTATAGCTGACTTTTACCTACTAGAATATTGTATTGCGCGAACTTGATACTATAATTAATATTGGCGTTTTTTTTCTTTTCTTTTTAATTTTAGTTTTTAACGAGAATATTCTGTCGTTAGTGATTTACTTTGAAAGCTGAGCGGGCAGATATAGATGCTTGTAGCTTTTATCATTAACGTTAGTTTTAGTCTTGTGGACAAAACAGTTTTTTAAACTCATAATTATTTTTAAATATTTACTAAGTTTACACAGCCAGTAAGATCTTAATGAGATTACATTTTAAACACTGTACCTACTTCGGAGCATATTGTTAAGGCGTGATATTACCTCAATATTCACAAAAATTGGTTTCATGGATTGTCGAGTGTGACGTAACGCAATGAAAATAACCGACGCAAAAAACACAGAGTACAGAGAAGGGTTTAAAGAAAAATTTGAACCAAATAGAATAGTAAAAAATAGTTTGATATTCCCAATAAAAAATTTGGAAGTTGCTCCACAAAAATAAACTTTGGCGTCGAACATCTCTGTATTTTCAGCGATAACGACATTCTTTTTTTTTTTTTTTAAGAAATTAATAGAATCAGCATTTTTTTTAAAACTTTAACCGGACAATGATTTAATTTATTGTGTATATTCTGAATAATCTAAAGAAAACCCGGTAAATAAATTACACATTCGCAGCTTAGTCACATCTCGGCAACACAAATATCCCAAGTAGCAAAATTTTCCTATAGTAACCGACTTATAAGAATAAACGTCATTTATGAATCTAATAGACGTTTTGACTAAGGCAGTGATCTTACAACAGCATTTAAAAGAGGATTTGTGCTACAAGTACATACGATCCTATAATTAATTTTATAAACGTTTACAGGATTACTTTATAAAATTCTTACTAGTAGTTGCAGTCTTATAAGCGCATGTTATAAAACTAATTAGGAAAGTGTCGCTTTTCGTCCTATAAACGCATTTAATATGATTGTTTGCTCTTGTTAACGTCTTGTTTCATTCTTCTATAAGACATGCACTTCTATAGACGTCTTAGATATAGCTGCTATAGGTCAAGGATATTATAGGATCAATTTGTCTTAGTCGTGAGTTATAATGGATTGTTAGCACCAAACTAGCATGCCCTCCGATATTTATAGGTATGATTCTACTTAAACGTCTTGTGTTCTACATTTGATATTACTAGTAATCATCCATTTTGCTTTCATTTTGTGATTTGTTAAAGAAAATAGAAATGGATTTAAACAAATGGAAAAGATTTAAGCGTAGTGGCAGTTATCGAAGACGAGTTTCGAAAAAGTACCTTGAAATGAAATCGGGGTCAGATTACCAGTCGATACTTTTATTGAATAAACGTGAGTTTCGTGAAGTTTGTGATGGTTCCGTACAAAGTAAAATTGATATAGACCTAAAAGACTGGGAAGATAACTCTTCTGATATTTGTTATAATAAAGAAGATAATGAAAATAAAAGCGGAAGCACTGATAGTGAATTTAATGATGACAACAATACTGATTTGGAAAAAAAATATGAATTGCGGGAGAATTTAAAACTGGGCTATTAAGAATAATATATCACATTCAGCATTATCTGAACTTTTTGTAATTTTAAATAAAATAATAAAATATGCCTTACCTAGGGATGCCCGCACTGTCCTTACAACTAACAATAATAAAATAGACGTTGTTACTGTGGGCACAGGATATTACTGGCATAACAGTTTATTAGACCAGTTGAGAAAGGTTTTAGCAATTGTAGTTCAAATACCAAATGCTAT
This sequence comes from Cosmia pyralina, assembly GCA_946251885.1. Lineage (NCBI taxonomy): Eukaryota > Metazoa > Arthropoda > Insecta > Lepidoptera > Noctuidae > Cosmia > Cosmia pyralina. The sequence goes on along the minus strand of OX276371.1, from coordinate 8,649,122 downwards.
TTCCCTTAATATAAATATCGACGGACTACCGATTTACAACAGTTCGAGACAACAATTCTGGCCAATATTGAGTAATATTTTCGAAATACCAAAGTTATCTCCACTAATAATTGGTAGGTATAGACTTGTACATATTTTTATTACAGTCAGACATTACTTATTTTGATTGATACACACAACTTACTTTCCTAAATTTAGTACCTATCTGTATGTTTTAGGTATATATGCGGGGACCAGTAAACCATCCAATTTGAATGCTTACCTGCATCCCATGGTAACCGAACTAAAAGAACTTGAAAGTGGGTTGGTAGTCAAAACTAAAACTGGGAACGATATGACAGTCACAGTTGAAATCAGAGCTTTCATTTGTGACTCTCCAGCTAGAGCATTAATCAAAGGTATCTTAACATATGTAGTAAAATCTAGAATTCTATAATGAAACCCTGTTAAGATAGCGCTTAAATGAATATAACACTATTTGTAGGCATATACCTAATGTTTTATATTCATATGAAACGAAACTAATAGTATCTTATTTAGCAAAGTAAACTCATAGTACCTATCGTTCTTGAGTACAAGGGTTTGATATAAAAAATGTAGGTATGTACGAGTAGGTAGGTACTTGTAACAATAAAATAATTTATATGTTTCTAGGTGTTGCCAATTTCAACAGCAAGCATGGCTGTTTGAAATGTACAGTTGTGGCATACTTCATCACAATCATGTGTTTAGGTATTGGTCACTAATTACCAGTCACCCTATATAATTTATTCCGACACTATTCTGAAAATATTCGTTCTGCTTAAAACATTACCATACATATACTGGCATGTAGGGGGTTCTTTCTTTTGTATTTTCTAAAAGAACCCTAAAACTTAAATATGGTGGCCAAGTAGGTATATCCTGTAGTAGTCTTAACTCTGACTAAGTTGGTTTATAACAGTTTTGATAATGCAATATTATGGCACGGGATCCAGATCCTATGGCGGCTTATAATTTAATGAGTATTTGTTAAATATTATCGAATAAAGTTAATAACAAATATGTTTAGTTTTGAAGGGGCATGAAGATATGTTTATTATCATCGAACACTTTATCAATAAAATTAATTTCGCAAGTTGAGTAGGCATTCTAAACACAACAGTCAAAAGACAAAAGTTCTTACATATTGTAAATAGATATTAGAATGTGGAATACCCTTTGAAAATATTATATTTTTTCTTAAGACACCTGCAGTACGTCACCGTTACAAAAAGTGATCAAATGAATGCTCTAGTAATGACATCGCGCTGCCAACTGTTGGATCAATTACACCTGTAGCAGCACTCGTCATATCGTTAGAGGACTAATCGCGCTTATTCAATGCGTTTACCGGATCTTTATAGAACAATAATATCTTGTAAAAACACCTAATAAGATAATTATAAAATCGAATTGCACTTTACCGGACCGTAAAAAAATGATTATAGGGCATAATCGTCCTATAAACTGCGCCCAAATGCGGTTTTGTAAACGTTTGTAGGATTCCAATAGGACAAAAAAATACATACTCCTAAGATATTTACAGGACCAAATTTTGCTACTTGGGATTATTTTCAATTTTCAACCTTATTTCAAGCCAGCTAATGGTGACAATAGACGGTGGTATTACGCGATTGTGTGCCGTTTAAAATCGTTGTCAGCCCGCGCCTTAAATGGACAAACGGAAGATGAATAAAGTCATACTCTTAACTGAGCAAACACAGCTCTTTTTAGGGTTTTCTTATTAAAAATAATGGCTTCACCTTAAGATAAACAAAACAATATAATAAACATCAACAAAAGTAGATAATTTTTCTAAAATTAACTTTAGAAATAACAAAACCAGAGAATTTTAAAACGCAAAACGACATCCGCAATTTTTTTTCCTCCTATCTCCCGCCAAATCTTTTCCATTTGATTACACTGACTTCAATTAATATTATCTGCGGTTCTAATCTATTCAAATTGCCCCAAATAACGAACTAGAGGGTCCGACGTTGACAAAAACCTTGAATATTTCGTAACTTAATTACTTAAGATAATAACTTTTCTTGGCTAATTGACAAGTGAAAAGACAATAACAATTCGTGAGGGGTGATTTATTAACTAATAAATGATTTTAATCACATTATCGCATTGGGTGTGAACTTGTTATGATAGTGTAACATTGTATGAATAAATAAATAAATTTAAGACTGAACGCATTGTGTGATTGTGTATATGATATTATATATTTATAGACTCAGGATGGCCTATATCAGAATCTTCCATGTTTCACGTGGGTCAGAAACTCGAACAAAGTCACTAATTGATTCTCCAATGATTTATTTCTCCTTAACTTCACAGATTAACAAAATACAACGCTAACACTCTTTAATTAGGCATAGATAACGATACTAAATTAAATCAACTTAGAAACTGTTAAAGATAGCGTCGGAAGTAAGCGATTCGTCGAGCGCGTGGTGCGTTGGCGGTTCTCGATTCCGAAGTGAACAAGATGGCCGCCCCGCTCCCACCGGTGTGACGTTCCGCAAGAATGGCAGCTGACAGACAGCTGACATATGTCATACTGCCATTCTGTTCCGACGTTGTCGACAGCAAACGTCAAATGTCATGTGTCGCGCCGTCACGGCCGGACTGACATTCGACCGTCCTCGGGCGTAGAGCTAACGTTGTCCTAAAACAGGCAATTTTATTATTTCATGGTTAGCTGCTCGTCCAGCCTGACAAGCAACACAGCACTAATTCTAACAAATTTCAGAAGCAACATTATGAAACCATGTATCCCTTCGACCATTATGAATAATGGACCGGATGACATCTCTCAAGCTGGACAACACAACCCGGACCGGACGAGTGTGTCCTTTCGACCAGCTTCAATGCATGGACCGGACGACACTGTCCCTTCGACCGGTTCTGACAGGGTCTAGACAAGTGTGTCCCTTCGACCAGCCCCAATGGCATGGACCGGACGGCACTGTCCCTTCGACCAGATCACAGACAGAGTTTAGACAAGTGTGTCCCTTCGACCAGCCCCAATGGCTTGGACCGGACGGCACTGTCCTATCGACCAGATCACAGACAGGGTCTAGACAAGTGTGTCCCTTCGATGCTTTGCAAACTATGCAGGAGTCAATAAACTTACGAACGCACTTGGACATTTGCGGGAACCAGTATTGTCCGTAGAGTTTATCTAGTGTCTTATCACTACCAAGGTGTTGAATTTCGTTATGGACGTGGTTGACAAGAGTCCAAATCAGAGAGCGTGGAACGACCGGTAACCAAGAAATTGTTTTGTTGCGCCCAACCTTTCTATACAGGATACCATCCCTAACATCGTAAGTATGTGCTACTGTTTCCGGGAAGTCACCGTTTTTATGCTTACTAATCAAGTCTTGGATTTCGCTATCGCGTTTTTGTTCAACTGAGAGCCATCCTTGATGTAACTCAACAAACTGGACACTTTTAGTGGTAGGGGTTTGGGACGAAGACGCGCCAGCATCTGACTGAAGGTTACGGGAAAAGAAGTCTGCATGTTCCATACTACGGCCTTCACGATATACTATCTCAAAGTCGTAGGCTTGTAGGAAAGCCCACCAACGATGCACGCGAGGCGTCAGATCAACCTTAGATTTTGATGCTTTGAGCGAATTGCAATCAGTGTAAACTACAAAATGTCGGCCGTACAAATAATGCCGAAAATGTTCTACCGCTCGTACGACAGCCAAGGTCTCTAATTCGTACGAGTGGTAGCGAGATTCTACCTCAGATGTACGCCGGCTGAAGTACTCCACAACATGGGGTAAGTTATTCGCTCTTTGTATAAGGATCGCACCATAACCTTCGGCACTCGCGTCTGTGTGCAACTCGACCGGCAATTCAGGATTAAAAATCGTTAAAACTGGTTCTGAAGTTAGTATTTTAACCACATTTCTACGGATATCTTCATGTTTATCGGTCCAATTAATGGGGCCTTTTAGTTTAGTTAACGGGTATAACGGTCCAACAACATTTGTAAACCCAGGTATAAATTTCCTAAAATATGACGCGAGTCCGAGAAACTGGCGAACCTGCGTAGCTGTATGTGGTGATGGTGCTTCGACTAATGCTTGAATTTTGCGGGAATTGGGTCTAATTTCCCCAGACTGTAAGGAATAACCTAGATAGTCTACTTTTTGTTTCATGAATTTGCACTTCCGAAGGTTAAATGAAAAACCTGCCGCAGTTAAGGCTTGTAAGGCCTCATCTAGGCGGTCCAAACCCTGCGAAATATTGGAAGAATAACAAAGTACATCGTCCATATAGATGAGAGGCCTGTCATTAAGGTGTTGTAGTGCTTTTGTGATACAACGCTGGTACACAGAAGGTGCGTTGCGTAAACCGAAAGGCATCGCGAGGTACTCATATTGGCCCTCCGGAGTGACGAATGCAGTCATCTCAATTGAATCGGGGTGAATTAAAATTTGGTAAGTGGACTGTACGTCATCACCTCCGATACCAGAAAGATGAACTAGATTATTGCGCACAGTACCCGGAAACCGACAGCGAATACTTTCAGATAAAAGCGAGCAAGATGATCCGCTATCAAATAAAAATGGAAATTTCTCACCAGCTGATGTCTCTATCTGGAAAGTTGGTGGTCGCAAAGGTTGACTTCCTTCCTTTCAGACTTTCCTCCATTCTTCTTTTCTGGACAATTCGTAGACGCGTGACCAGGTTTGCCACACGTGTAGCAGGTTATAGACGGCTTGTCTTGATTATTTGTAGAACTGGATGCTTCATGAGACTTCAATGATTTGGAGTCATCCTTTCGCTTCTTGCATTCAAACTGTCGATGTCCTGGCACGCCACACCAATGACACTTTCCAGGAAATCTAGGGTCTGTCATTCGAGGTCGCTTAGAATCGGCGTCTTGATTTCCATCACTGACGTCCAACCGTCGCTTTAGTGATATGCCATTGAGGATCCGAAACAACTGAGCACGAGTAGTTATCACATGTGCTATCAACTCTCTACGTATCAAATTATCCTTTTGACATAGCACCGATATCACGAACCCAGTGATAACTTCCTCAGGAAGGTCAGTTTTTGGTATACGTTCGATCAAGTTCCACAATCGCATTGCAGACTCTGATGCGGTTTCTTTGACATTAATTTGAAATCGTAAAATGTCATCAAAATGATCTTGCATTAGTTTGGGTTTAGCAAATCTAGCTAGCAAAGTTTCTTTAACTGCAGCCCATGTTAATTCCTTGAGGTTCATTCTGGTCAAGTGGGTCGCTGCGCGACCTTTGAGCGCCTTAGTAAGTGCCATCAACAGATCAACACCTACAAGATTTTTCTCCTGCACTATTACTTCTGTGACGTTGCACCAGCCCTCGATGTCAGATTCGGAATCATCAGGATCAAAGTCAATTAGTTTTATCGTGTTGGTACTCACAGGAGTTGATGCTTGCGACATCGCAAAAATCCGGGTAAACATTTCCTCCATATTCGACAATATTCTCATTGCAGGGATGTTTTCTGCAGGCTGCGTGTTCCCTGTTTGTGGCCCGTGGGATCCCACTTCTGATATAGACTCAGGATGGCCTATATCAGAATCTTCCATGTTTCACGTGGGTCAGAAACTCGAACAAAGTCACTAATTGATTCTCCAATGATTTATTTCTCCTTAACTTCACAGATTAACAAAATACAACGCTAACACTCTTTAATTAGGCATAGATAACGATACTAAATTAAATCAACTTAGAAACTGTTAAAGATAGCGTCGGAAGTAAGCGATTCGTCAAGCGCGTGGTGCGTTGGCGGTTCTCGATTCCGAAGTGAACAAGATGGCCGCCCCGCTCCCACCGGTGTGACGTTCCGCAAGAATGGCAGCTGACAGACAGCTGACATATGTCATACTGCCATTCTGTTCCGACGTTGTCGACGGCAAACGTCAAATGTCATGTGTCGCGCCGTCATATTAAAAAAGCGGCCAAGTGCGTGTCGGGCCACACGCAGTAATAGGGTTCCGTAGTTGCACAATAATGCGGACTAAGAAGAGGGTTTTTTGTTGTTTCATGAATATTTGACTATTAGTCGTAACCTTGAAAAGCCTACACATTTAACTTCGTACCGTGAATTTTTTCACCCATCCAAAACTAACCGTTTAGCTGGCAGGAAGACACGACTCTAACAAAATTTAGCAATTTAAAGCTTAATATTTCAGAAATGGATCCCTAAATCGAAAAATTGTTTTTACAAACCCGCAATATTTTTGAAAGACCCATCCAATAACTCCCCACACCATGGGATAAACGAGGAAAAAAAACATCCCCACTTTACGTGTACAGGGTAGCAAAAAAAAATTGTTTTCATAATTTTATTTTACCACTTTGTCGGCGTGATGAATATGTATATCCATGCCAAGTTATAGCTTTCTAGTACTAAGAGTCTCTGAGCTAAGCTGCGAATGGACAGACGGACGGACATAGCGAAACTATAAGGGTTCCTTGTTGACTACGGAACCCTAAAAAGAGGTCTATTATCATTGGTCGACATAAAATGTCATTTATCATTTTTGATGAATTAAATAATATTTCTTTGAATATTGTTTGACATCTAAACCGCGTTCAAGAACTGTCAGTGTCAGTATTCCACACCAATGATGACACTGAAGGCATTTGAACGCAAAGTTCATGTCAAATATTGTAGCCTGTATACTCGTATACCTCTCTCGCTATAATTCCCTCTATTCTCCTGACTTATTAAACTCAAAGTGAATGTTATGTCGTGAGAGCGTGACAGTATGGCGACCATACTTGTTAGGTGAACGTGACCAGAAGGACAATTCCCGTATTTTTAACAACGTTAGCAATCTCATCTCAGTCTCAACCTGTCAAAAATGGTATAGGGTTCACTTACATTTTTAACATTTGATTGTCGCTGGCATGAAATTGCGACTTGAATTTGAACGTTTTTAGGTTATTTATTCATGAAACAATTTACATTGTGTCCGAATTTTACAAAATAATAGGTACAAATAACAATAATAAAATAATTACATTTACACTAAATTTAAATAAATGAAAATTAAATACTAAAAAGATATAAATTAAATTCCAATTGAATTACCATTTACATAAATATCCAACCACATAATAATAATAATAACCACATAATTATCTATTCCATGTTGCGTAAAATATAAGAGAATTAAATGTAAATTAAATGCCAGTCAAAATTAATTAAATACAAACTAAGTGTCAATTAAATGCAAATTAAATGTCAGTCAAATGCAAATTACATGTCAATAAAATTAGACGCAAACTAAAAATCAAATGTCAAATAAAATAAATGTTACCATATCAAATAATTCATACACAAATTATCAGGAATCATTCGACATCAAATCGGATACAGAATACAAACATTTTTCTAATAGGAAGGCTTTCAGCTTTGCGGTACGAGAATTGGCCTTCTGAGCTTGGGTTAGTACAGCAAGTACAGAAAACATTCTCCATATTTGCAACCTATGTTGTGACAAGCTGACAGAAGCACAAAATAGTTAGTAACTAAGCGTGAATTACACTAATGAAGCTGGACGCCATCCACATATCTAAGCCGCGTTCAGCCACGTTAGTGATGACATTGACAGCTCTTGAACACTAAGTTGACGTCAAATATTGCAGCCTGTCATAACCTCTCTACAGTCTGATTTTTAATTCGACGGAATTCTGACATTTCAGAAGTGTTGCCAATAATAAAACGGTCCTACTAAAAACGAAACGTAATTTAAAAAAAAAAACCTTTCTTGAATTTAAGGTTTCAATTAGAAAAAGTAAAACTTAAAAATGGACTGATAATTTTCAAATGGTAATCAAATTTTTTATTATCAAATTATTGAAGTTACAATAATTAGTAAGGTAATTATTTTTCTTTCACAGGAATCCCTGTCCACTAATCCATAGGTTACAAACCTTTTTTAGGAATATCTTTTGTTTGTAAAATCTTCGCTTCTTGTAACTGCAGTCAGATAGCGATGATGATATTAGCGATAAAAAAAATACTTAGTTTCAAAAATATGTTCTTTTACTCTTTTTTTCAATGCACAGAATGCACAGAACAAACACACTCTTTACATTGTCATATACATAGTTTACTTGATCTCACTCTCTTTCATATTTTTTGTTATTTTATATCCAAAAAATTCTTGTGATTTATAGAACTTTTAAATAAAAAGGACAAGACAGAAAAGGGGTAGGATATTTATTTATTTATTTATTTATTTAACCTTTTCGCACACAAAACGTACAAAGGCGGACATAATGCCTTAGGCATTCTCTACCAGTCAACCAAGGAATCATAAAAGAAAGAAGAAGAAGAAAGAAAAAAAAAGAAAAAAGAAGAAGAAGAAGGATATCTGAAGTGTCAAAGAATCACAGCTGTCAGAATTCCGTCGAATTAAAAATCAGACTGATATAATCATAACACTGCTCTATTCTACTGGTAACATTTATTATAAACTAAAAGTGAGTGTTATGTCGCGAGAGCGTGACAGCATGCCGACCATAGTTCATAGGTGGACGCAGTGGCGTGCACTCCATACATGCAAATAAGCTCTGTATACCCTGCAGTCCCATACATACATGCCCCTCGAAATGATAAATAACTTTAACGCAAGAAAAATCATGGTAATAACTATATTAATCTAACTTATTCGCTATCTCACTGTTTATAACGCGATTACGCGCCATCTGTTTTGTCATTTGAAACTAATTTCTTGAAGCGAGCGGCGACAACCGCGCAGGCAGCGCTCCCGGTGAGCATAAGCAGAACAACGCCGTGCTTATTTTTCATACAACGCAACCCGTGATTACCCGTGTAGTACACAGCAATAGTGTGACTGTGTGCGTAAAAATGTATGCGTGTGTTTAATTTCTGGAAGCACTGCTTATTTTGCAACCCGTCCAAATTGAGAAGCCGTAAAAGCACCGCTTAGTTGTTGATTACAGAGGGTTGACTTTTTTAGTCGGATTGACCAAGACTAGTTCGTATTATTTTGTAATCGTAAAGTTTTTACACGCTTTTATTCAACTTGCAATGTTTGTTTGTTTTTTCGCCATATTGTTTTGATTTGATTGTTTTTCTTGGCGCTTGTGATTGACTGTATATTATTATGTAATTATTTTAATCATTTGTAAAAAATTGAAAATTATACCTGTGAGACCTGTGCTGCCGAAGTGTGTTAAATAAATTAAAATCTGCCGCTTTTCGACGTTATATTTTGAGGAAAAAGTTAAATTCATTGTAAACGGAAGGTGTGAACCCGGGTTTTATTTAACTCAAAAAAAAAGGTAATGCCTCTCGTTATATTCATAGAAAAGTTTTGTGATACCTAATTATTACCTACTGTCAAACATGTTGTGTATAACACAAACACATTGTATTTTATCCCTTGCTTTTTGTTTACAAATCAAGATAAAAATAATGTTTGGACCTTTGTCGGATATTCAGATTAAAATATTTTAGATATTCGTTGTGGTCGCAAACAAACATCATGCGAAGCCAATGGCGCCGTGCGGTAAGAGTCAGTGTAAGATTAGGGTTAGGGTAGGTGAGGTCGGGTAAAACAAACGGTGGGGAAAAAAAAACTTAGGTACTAGTTTCAGCTTGTTCAAGTTTTATTTTTTATTTTAGACGTGCATACCCTTTCTGAAATCTCTGTGCACGCCACTGGGTGGACGTGACCTGAGCACAGGTTAGTACAACGAGTAAGGAAAAGTGGATGAGGTAATAGAATTTCAATTTTATCTTTGGTGAGCCATATTCCTATAAAGGCAAACAAAACTTTATGGTTTTTTCACGTATTTATTACGAGCTTGCCTGGCAAGTTCGACTAGTAATTTCTTCTCATGATGATCACTGGACCTTCGTTAAGGTGGAGTTCAAGTTTTGCGTAGATGTAACGCATATTTTCCCCAAAACTTGCTTTTTACATTGTTTATTTTATTTTGTTGTCCTTTGCGTCATGTTTACCGCAAATAAACGTATTTTCTTTCTTTCTTCTTCTTGAGTGTCAGCTTTTTCGTGAATTCCTTTGAAACGAGTTACAGTAGTCAGTACAGCGAGCCGAGCCGCTCGATGCAAGCATTGAGAACGCATGTTTTTTGTTTGGTACGAATTGGACATCCAATATCGTTTTGTTTTTTTCTTCTTGCAATAACAATAACTGAATAAAATTAATTAAATAATACTCTAGTAATAGTTTCATTTCACATCATCAATCAAATAACGATCAAACATTCATCAATTTTATAATCATAAATATTCAAATTTTAATCGTTTACAGAGAGTAGTTTGCTATTTGTTAAGGACGCTGCTACAAATGTTTTTTACACAAAAGTAGGTTTATTAAATAAAATGCTATACATGCTTAAAATGTTTTTTGACCAAGTTGTTGAGATGTGCACGGTACGATTCTAAATTATAAATATAATTTTAGATAGTAACAGTTTCTCAATAAATGTACCGAAATAAAAATTTTCACTCCGGTACATTTATTGAGAAACTGTACCTATCTAAAATTATATTTATAGTTCAGAATCGTACCATGCACATCTGTCAACAGTTTGGCCAAAAAACATTTTAAGAATGGAAAGCATTTTATTTAATAACATACTTTTGTATAAAAAAGTAATGATTTGACTACCCATTTGTAATAGCGTCCTTAAGATATATCCAAAACCAACACAACTTACAAAAGTTGTATTGGTTTTGGATTTTGAGTAGATTTTTGGACCAGCCCAAAAAATCTACTCAAAATAGTAAGATCTATTACCTCTTTCAGCATGGCCCATAACCTGTCGCAGTCCTTATTTGCCAGTTTCTACAAAGTTGTGCCAGGAAGGTAATATATCCCACAACTGCAGGAACATTTAAATCATGCCATATCCATATTCCTTTCTTTCCCAAATCACTGTACCCTTATGCACATAGACAGGTCACGTTGTAGTCACTAATAATTCAGGAAGTCACGTAAGTCACGTGACACCAGAACATAATTGTCTCGTCCCTAGTACAAGGCTTTCAAAGGGATTGGCAGAATTTGGAGATGGATATTTCCCATTTCCGTAATAGATAATGTTCCCTGAGAGAATAGTTGACGCAGTCTTTGGTGTAAGGCTTTTAAGGTTATTGCTAGAATGAAGACGGATCCATTTCCATGATCTGAATAGAGAAAATAATATAATGGCTGTAGGTACATTGAAACAACAATGTACTTTGTATAACTTTGTCAAATATTTGCACAATCACGACATAATATGCGAGCAAACGAATCTCACTCGAGTAAAAGTAGGTACCGAAAGAAATTCGAAAGCGAACTCATTTGTTTTTAAAGTAAATCGCCGCGGATTTACAATGAGACACCGTTCGAATTTCGAATCAATGTATAAAGAGGACCACAAGATCTAAAAGGCAGTCGTCACTGATAGAAAAAATCACAATAATAATAATATAACGTAGAATCATATTTAAGTATGAGTTATTCTCAAATATGAAATATATTTTTTCTTCCGTATAATGTGGAAGTACGCTAATTAATAGTGCCATGGTTTATTATAACGAGTATTGTGAGTTAATGCTATTTATTTATTATTTATTTATTTATTTATGTTAATACGGTTTGTGGACCAATTACATTAACACATACAGTAAATATAACATAATCATAAAAAAGACAACAAAAAAAAATAGAACAAAGATATTATAAACAAAACACAAGTTTTAAATTTATGTGCTCTCACAAAAGTGAAGACAAGCGCACAAAACAGTTTTGAGATCATCTGCAAATAGGTCACAGTTCGGGTTGGCTTCCATGACGTTATTAAGCGCAGTCAGGGCGCGAGGAACAGGGGATGAGGCGCGGGCCACTGTTCGAGTTGTGGGCACGGCTAGTAGACGGTGTTTTCTACCACGGAGATAGCTGCTTGGAACGTAAAGGCGAATCAGCTCATTATGGAGATCAGGAGCATCTGTTATCCCACGACATATTTTAAGCATGATGTACAACTGATCATAGGCTCTCCTAGTTTGTAACATATGAAATATATTATGTATATAATTGGTAAACCTTTAGATATATAATAGGGTATATAAATAAATAAATAAAAATCACTTTGAAATTCGAACAGTACTGTCTCAATGTAAATCAGCGATGATTTACTTTAAAAACAAATGAGTTCACTTCCGTAGTGTGTGCGCTCACTTGAGTGAGGTTCCAAGTAAACTTTGCAGTATAGGATAAATGACAGTAATAAAAATACCTTTTGTATTGTAGTAAGTAGAATGGTCGTGAGCTTAAAGTATCAAAATTCAACTTAGTTTTGTAAATGATTTTAGATTAATTAATATTTTTGAGAAATAATTACGAATAAATATAGCCATTCGTCACGTTACATTGAACGCCTATCAGAGCGCGACACGACTCACTTCGCAGTCATGTCACTTTAACAAATTAACATTGTTTCAGGGTTCCCACTTATTCCACACACAAGATATTTTCCCCTAAATTTAGGGGATTTTTTAGAAAAAGTAAATGCTATAGCATTCGCATGTAATACTCAAAAAAAATATGATTGAAATGTGTGATTTTAACAAATATCAAAACGAAAACGTGACGTTTGGAAAAATGTCCGTTCGGCTTGCGTTTTAGATATTTAGATCACTGTCGTCACTTCTTTATTTTGAAAGCGCAATTAATCGATTTGATTCGACAGTAATAATCGATGAAATCGTTTTTTTTTTTTAGATTCGTTAGTTAGTAAAAATAAACATACAAATAAATAATCGATTATTTGAATCGAAATCGAACATCATAGGGGAAATCCAAAAGCAGAGGGTGAAAACACTGATTATTTGTTATACTTTTTTGACAGCAGGCAATCTGTCACTTTCACCGTAGGCGAAGGGCGAAGTTCACCGACTTATAAAACGGCCGTTTACTTAATCAGTTCTTTCCTAGGAAATTTGACAAAAACCAACTGTTTAATTACCTAGCCGGTGGTTTGAATGTTGGTGGAACACAGGCATATAAGAATGTTGATATCGCTCGAGCCGCCATTACTGTGTACCCCGCTTTGACTACAAAAATTAAATTGAGTTTTATAGATTAAAAATTAGTACTGTTTTTATTAAATTATTTAGTAAATTTAGTTAGGTATTTTGATGAGAGGAGCTCCTGGCTAAGTAATAACAGCCTTGGGTCGATCTGTTATAACCGGGTTCCCGATTTGGTTTTTAAAAAAAGAAACTACTTTATGCTAAAATAAAACTTGTATTAAAATAATACACGAGTGCAAGATACATGTGCACAGTAGGATGGTTGGGAGACGACTGAAGTGCTGGACTGTGAGGAAGGGGAGAGAGGAATGAAAGGATGCTGCGTCAGCAGCAAGAATGCAGCATAGACTGCTGAGTAGGCCAGAAAGGGCAGGTGAAGGATGTAACAGATCCATCAGATTAAGCTACGCTTGCCGGGGTAAGTCCGTGGATGGGTGACCATCTTTGCATACCGAGACTCCTCCATGCCTCGGAAAGCACGTTAAGCGTTGGTCCCGGCTGTCATTCGTGGATCTTTGACAGTCGTTACGGGTCGTCAGAAGCCCGAAAGTCTGACAACCGGTCTAACCAAGGGATATCGTATTACCCAGTAACTGGGTTGTGGAGGTTAGATAGGCATTCGCTCTATGTAAAATACAGGTATTCAGCTGCATCCGGTTAGACTGGAAGCCGACTCCAACGTAGTTGGGAAAAGGCTAGGAGGATTGATTTGATTAAAAATTTTTAATTGGTTTCCTAAAATCTGTCATTTAGCCTTTTGTGTGCGCTCACTTAATTAAGGTTCCAAGTGGACCGCCGTGCCCTCATATCAGAAGTCGGAGCCGACCTGTCGCTACCGGCCGTTGCTCACTCAAGGTCGGGAGCGCCGAGTCATGGGACGCGGTGGTATCCTTCTGCGAAACAGTAATCTCGCAGAAGGAAGCTGCAGAAAGGGAAAGGGAGATCACGAGTGCTCTCCCTTCCCGCAGCAGGCGCACTGGGCGTCGGCGGAGGGCAGATAATGCCCTCTTCCAGCCCCCCTAAATGGGTCCAGGGGCGACGGACTCGGGGACATCCATCGCCCCCTATTCCACAGGATCTGAGATGGTGGCGCGTAGTGTTCTACGCGCGCCTCTCTAAGACGTAACGGGGGAGTTCAACACCTCACTCCCCCCTATGGGACGTGGCCAGTCCTGGGCAGCGGAAGTCACACCCGCACCCGCAGCCCCCGACGCAGGTGTACGAGAGAACACCGGGGTGGTTCTAGTCAGTAAGAGTCTGACAGACCCCTCCGCCCGCCCCAGGGTGGAGGACAGCCATGAGGATTTCCAATCCTACAAAAAAAAAAAAATGTTCCAAGTGGAATTTATAGACTTGTAGGTACTACTGGTATTGAGTGTTGAAAACGTCATTACCCCTAATTGCTGCAAGGTTCCAGCTCAAATGCCACTACCCAACGATGCAGTTAATGTCATAAGCGGCGTCTTGTTCCATTATCGATCCCTTCGTTTGCATAATCGCTAGCAGGTGAGGTGAACGCAGTCCGTTGTAATTGAGTTTGATGTTGATTATCTCGGTATTCTTTCAGCAAGATAATTTTTATGGTTCCGTAACAAAATGGTAATTATGGTGCGATTCAGTCTGTCACAGCTGGATATCTCAATAACTACTAATGCTATCGACTTCAAATTTGGAACAGTTCCAGATGACGTTTGCCCAACTATTTTGCAAATAAAGAAAAAAATTTTTTTTTTGCAACAAGCACTGAAAGGGGGCGTTAAACATTGGAAGTGGGGCTACTAGGGCATTTGGGATTTCATTATGAAAGAGCGCTGACTGCACATTCTCAAACATTTTTTTCTTTTATTTAGGTCGCATAGTTCTCGACTTTTGAAGAAAAATATAAAAAAAAATACGGTTCCCCCCTCCCTTATCTCCGAAGTTTGCATAGAGAAAAATCTAAAATTATTCTGTGTGATAGAAGTTTATGTAAAGATTACAGGAAAAATAAAACGATGACTCTAAATAACACACTTTTTCAGAAATCGGAACGGGACCCTCGGTGCGCGAGTCTGATTCGCTGTTGACCGGTTTTTTTATTTAACTGGAGATTAAGAGATTATACATTAATTCGTGCATTTTTCCCATGGGGGTAGATAGATAAGAAATACTTATTGCAGGACACCTGCTACGACTCTTTCGTACTCCTTTTATTTCAAAAGTCTCTACAGTAATTGCGAAACACATTTACAATGGCAATACCCTTCAATCTGAGAGTTCAGAATATCTGACAGTTCAGGGGCCGTACAAACCGTACACACTGAAAACACTGCCACGCACGCTGGCCGTGAAAACACTTTTTAATTAAAAAGAAATTTACAAATCTATTAATTAATAAATATTATTACCCATTTGGCGATTTTTGGACCGATAAAAATTTTAATTGATTATGACATCTTTGTTTTCCTGACATGTACCAATTCATTTATATTTTTAATTTAACTGTATTGACCTCGACCTTACTTGACTTTCTGTGTAAATTGATATGTCTTATATACCTATTTCATATTATTTGCTGAATTTCATCTTGACATGGTAAACTTGTACTGATTTGACTGAATGTGTTAATAATATATTTTAAAGGAGTCTAATAATTATAGCTTAAGCTGTTGGCATGCCTTAGTTAAGGTAGTTAGTATAAGGATTTTTTTTTTTTTAAACTAAACATCTGTAACTTGTTTTAGGTAGGTACGTAGAGGTTTGATGGTTTAATCAAGCATCGACAATATAATACTAGCCGACATTCAATCATTTAAATATGGAATGTATTCTAGAAATACTAGGAGAACAGATAGAATCTGGTGAGGGCTCCGCGTAGAACTAATTTAGTAGGAGTGTGAAATATAATTTATATGAAGCTTAAAATACAGAGAGCTTAAGTCCCATTTAAATAGAGTCCCTCTAGTTTTATTATTTATTCAGTAAATCTCCTACTGTGAGGTTCGACCCCTCACAGTACCGTATACGTATATTACTTTCATGTGGATTTAGTAAAAAGCTGTTATTTTGACATTACTAACATACACTTAAATTTTATTTTTTTGTATGGATGGCAAACAGCAGTGGTGCAGTGGTGGCCAAGTGGTAACAGCCGCGACTTACGAGTCGCGGCGGTCGTGGGTTCGAACCCAAGCAAGCAGGCACTTTTTTTTTTTTTTTTTTGTGGATGGGAAATCATCAAATGACTTCTCCCGCTTCGGACAGAGCGGGAGGGTGTGTCAGACTTTTACTGACTAAAACCCACCCGTGTTCCTTCAGTTGCCCGTGCCAGGGCCACGGTATCTCTTTCGAACTACCCGCGACCCCGGCGGCTTCGGCCCTATTGGACCCCGTCACTGCTGACATCTCTTTGAGGCGCGCGTGGAACACAACGCGCCGTCGACCCGGGCCTGGTCCTTACCGGACGGCGAGCTGCCCATTACTCGTCGTCCGCAAGCCCGCGCCTACGGTGGCCGGGAATCGGCGATAGATTCCCGCCGCCCAGGGCGTCTCCTGCGGCGGCTAGGGGCGCGAGGGCGCGGCTGTTGCCTCTCCCTCTCGCGTCCCGCCTCCTCCTTTGCGAGCATTACTGCTTCGCAGAAGGAGGTGACGGCCTCCCATGCACTCTCGCTCCGCACCATGGCCTGGACCAAGTTTGGACGCGAGAGATCGCCGCCGCCGATCGCCTCCGTGAGAACACGGCGGTGCTCCGCCCAAGCCGGGCAGACCTCCACTGTATGCTCCACCGTGTCCTCCGGGCGATCCACACAATGGTGACACCCGGGCGTTTCCTCCCGCCTTATCCGAAACAGGAACCTCCCGAAACAACCGTGTCCGGTGAGGACCTGCGTCAGGCGGAAGGTGAGGACGCCGTGGCGCTCCAACCACTCCTTGAAGAGCACTTTACTTTGTATAAATTCATTCATCACCACTGCTCTCAAAACAGTGAAGGAAGACATCGTGAGGAAACCGGCATGTCCTAGAACCAAAAATTCGAAGACATGTGACATCTACCAACGGCCCACTCCTCCTGTGTCCCAGCAGTGGGAACATAGATGGCAATGGCTGTCATTTTGATATTCATTGCGTTATTTATGTTGTTGTGCATACGACTTTTAGGGTTTCGTACCCGAAGGGTTCCAAACGGAACCCTATTACTAAGCCTCCGATGTCCGTCCGTCTGTCCCTCTGTCTGTTACAGGGCTGTATCTCATGAACCGAAATAAGTAGACAGTTGAAATGTTCACAGGTTGTGTATTTCTATTACGGCTATAACCACAAATAATAAAAATAAAATTGTACTTAGTGTATCTGATGAGGATCAAATAGATATCAATCAATTTTTTTAAGCTATTCATATGCTAATGAAACTGTCGATATAGCTGTTACATTGATTTTTTTTATGTTATACCCTACAATGGCTGTCATTCGTGGATCTTTGACAGTCGTTACGGGTCGTCAGAAGCCCGAAAGTCTGACAACCAGTCTTACCAAGGGGTATCGCATTGCCCAGTTACTGGGTTGTGGAGGTCAGACAGACAGTCGCTCCATGTAAAATATTGGTACTCAGCTGCATCCGGTTAGACTGGAAGCCGACCACAACATAGTTGGGAAAAGGCTAGGCAGATTGATGTTATCCCCTACAGAACAAAACAAAAATAGTTCTTTGTAACATCAAACCGCTCTCTACCGCTGCAGCGCCAGTGGAAATTGTATTGTAATCTAATTTGCTATCACCGGACGCCTTTAACTCTCAAAGGGATGGCAAGTGAAAGGGTTTTCCTCGTAAACAAGGCCCACCACTACATTTAAAGGAATAATGCTATTCAGTAAAGTTCACTTGGAACCTCACTCAAGTGAGCGCATACAATTCGAAAGCGAACTCATTTGTTTTTAAAGTAAACCATCGCGGATTCATAACGAGAGACCGTTCGAATTTCGAAATGATGTTTCGAAGTGATTTAAGGACGCTGTTACAAATGGGTAGTCAAATCATTACTTTTTTACACAAAAGTATGTTTATTAAATATAATGCTTTGCATTCTTAAAATGTTTTATGGCCGAATTGTTGATATATGTGCATGGTACGATTCTGAACTATAAATATAATTTTAGGTAGGTACAGTTTCTTAAAAAAGGTACCGAAATTAAAATTTTTACTTCGGTACCTTTATTGAGAAACTGTCCGAACTGTCTGAACCGTCGTCCGTTCGTTCATTCGTACCTACTATGCTTTGGAATGGGCGCCTAGCTTCATCTTTCTGACTGACCGACCCCTTGACAATTCAAAAGTGCCTGTAATTGGTTTAATTGAAATAAATGCTTTGAGTTTGAGTTTGAGTTTGGGGGGGAGCATGC
The DNA here is from genome assembly GCA_946251885.1 of Cosmia pyralina. Taxonomy (NCBI): domain Eukaryota; kingdom Metazoa; phylum Arthropoda; class Insecta; order Lepidoptera; family Noctuidae; genus Cosmia; species Cosmia pyralina. The sequence goes on along the minus strand of OX276371.1, from coordinate 8,630,618 downwards.
CTAATGGTATGTTATGTTGGTAAGTAAACTTTTGTTAACTTTAGACTAACCAATTTTTTTGTTTTTTCAGGTAATTGCTCCTTCAGATCCTACTTAGAAAGTATTGGTCGGTAAGTTTAGTATTGGTGAGGAGCTCGTGGCTACGTAATAACAGGCGCACGGGTCGATCCACCAGGTTAAGCTACGCTTGCCGGGGTTGGTCAGTGGATGAGTGACCATTTTTTACATAACGAGACTCCTCCCTGCCTCGGAAAGCACGTTAAGCCGTTGGTCCCGGCTGTCATTCGTGGATCTTTGACAGTCGTTACGGGTCGTCAGAAGCCCGAAATTCTGACAACCAGTCTTACCAAGGGGTATCGTATTACCCAGTTAATGGGTTGTGGAGGTCAGATAGGCAATCGCTCCATGTAAAATACTGTTATTCAGCTGCATCCGGTTAGACTGGAAGCCGACCCCAACATAGTTGGGAAAAGGCTAAGTAGATTGATTGGTCGGTAAGTATTAGTCTTTTTAGGGTTACGTACTAAAATTGTAAAAAGGAATCCTTATGGTGCGACTCAGTCTGTATTTCTGTCCGTCTGTCACAGCTGGATATCTCAAGAACTACTAATGCTATCAATTTGAAATTAGGAATAGTTTTATATGACGTTTGTTCAACTATTTTACAAATAAGAAAGAAATAAAATTCTGAGTGTTCCTTAAAAATTCGAAGTGACGTTGCACATTCTCAAACTTTTATTTTTCTTTTTTTTAAGCCGCATAGTTTTCAACTTTTGATGAAAAATGTGAAAAAAAAAATACCGCCCCCCCCCCCCATTATCTTCAAAGTTTGCATAGAGAAAAATCTGAAATTATTCTGTGTGATAGAAGTTTATGTAAAGATTACAGGAAAAATAAAACGATGTCTCTGAATAGCACTATTTCAGAAATTGGAACGGAAACCTCGGTGTGCGAGTCTGACTCCTTTTGACCGGTTTTTTTCATCGTCAAAATGCGCTCCGTTTTGATATTGGCTTCAGCAGTAAAAAACTGGGCTGTAAACACATTTTTGTAACTGGAATTTCTTTTTTGGATTCATCACCAACGTTTCATCCTACAAGAGAATGAAATTAACAAAAAAACTAGATAAAAAACCGGCCAAGTGTATGTCGGACCACGCACAATGAAAGGTTCCATAATTAAGATGAATTTATCCCTAGAACAAACTTAACATTGTAGTTGAAAAACATGTTCTCCCATACATTGCAACTGCAAATGTAAGTTTGTACGCACGATATTGAGAGATTGACCATGTTATTTTAAGACCACAGACTTCTTATAGGTTTCCCTGTAATCTATAGGTATAGAACTATTTTCTGTATTTTTTTTTTTCAAAATTTTTGGCTCTGTAGTTTATGAGATAAAGGGGAGGGGCGGGGTGGTAAATTTTCGTCTATTTTCTTAAATAACTTTAAAACTACTTTTACTTTTATATTTTCAAATTATAGAAAAAATCTATTTGACACCCTTACAGGAAGCCGTTTCATTTGATATGTTACACGGTACAGTTTGCAAACTTTTTTTTTATTTTCTTAGTGCCGTGAAGTGGGACCCGAGCTAATTATAGGCGGGTCAGTAGTTGAAAGGGTATCCGTTTTTAAATACTTAGGTCACGTTCTTTCCGACGACCTTAGGGACCATGTAAATATAGAGAGGGAGCGCAGGGCACTCGCAGTCCGGTGTAACATGTTGACCCGTAGATTTGCTCGGTGTGCGGACCTAGTAAAGATCACCATTTTCAAGGCTTACTGCCAGAGTTTGTACACGAGTAATCTATGGGTCAGTTACACCAAAAAATCTTTGGATGTCCTGCGCGTCCAGTACAATAATGGGTTCAGGATGCTGTTGGGACTTCCTCGCTACTGCAGCGCGTCAGATATGTTTGCGCAAGCTCGTGTCGACGGGTTTCACGTGATTGTGCGGAAAAAACAGTTTCGCTGCTGAGGAGAGTTAGAGACAGTCGCAACAGCATCTTGAGAACTGTAGCGGAGAGCTTCAGTTCTCCAATTATTATATAAAACAGTTTGTGCGGAGGGTGATTGGTACTAACACTAGATAGTAAGTTGTTTTAATATTATGTTACTAACACTCTATGGAGTACTTATTCCGAAATAAAAATCATTTAATTTAATTTAATTTAATTTTTAATTGCCTTCCAAAAGTGACCCCCACATTCAAAATTCTTTTATTTACTATTACGTTCATGTTTGGGTACCAGAAATTCATATGTGTACCAAATTTCAACCTAATCGGTGCATTTGATTCGGAGCAAATTGGCTGAACAGATGGACAGACCGACACACGAGTGATCCTATTATAAGTTTCCGTTTTTTCCTTTTGAGCGACGGTACCCTTAAAATGAAGTCAATAAAAAGTCCGATTTTTCTGAAGCTGCCAGTTACTTTTACAACACTTTGAATATAGAATATCAAAGACACATAATTTTAACAACGCTGTTTCACGGAATTCAGAACACCCCAATACGATATAAAATTTACATTCAGCTGACGTTAATGTATACGTTCACGTTCAGTAACAGACTCTGTATCAATTTCAAATGTGTCTACGTTACATAAAGCAAGAACAGGTTGTTATGGATTCCTTTTGAAATCTCCTCTTGTATCACACCTGTTTTCTCCGAAAGGGTAGGTACTGTGTAGTGAAACTACATTTTTGCCGGTTATGACACATATTAATACAGATGGGACACTCCACAGTTTAGGTATGAAGCTACAAGTACGCGGCGGGCTCATCTCACTGGGTCAATTCAGTGTCAGCTGCGGCGCACCCGCCGGCTCGCACGTTTATTCGATACCAGTATATTATAATGTACTCTGTGTTCGATACTCACTCACGCGCCGCGTCGTAAAAGAAGACAACCCTAACGAGTCAGAAGGTATAAGAGTTACGCGATAAAGAGGCAACTTATAGGTGAATATAACTGTAGGTAATGAAGCGTTGTGCGACCTGAATTGCACTTTATTGTGTCGTAGCAAGAGTGGTTATGATAAATATATTATGTAACAAAGCCATTTGGATTTCTTCGATCGATCAGAATGGTCGAACATGTTGGATAACCGAAATAACAGTCAAAACACCAAGTGGAGTCGTATATGAATGCACTATAGTTCACTGATTACAAAAACATGGCTTGGTCACGCAGATACAATCAGATAACAATATGGAAACGCGGTGAATTCAATATAGGATGGCTTAATCAATCTTTCGCCAGCACGTCCATCAAAAGTTCGTTGCGTCAATTCTGACATATACCGCAAACATCAAAAATATCAAATGTCAGCCGACCGACAATGACAGCCGTCACTTCAACCCAAAGACAAAGACAAAGACATTTATTCGTCGGATACGGTAGCAACAAAGTTGATATATAAAATAATTGTGTTCAGGACACATCCGCCGCTAAAAGCGGCATACGAATATTTACAATAATATGTGCACATGGGCATAAAACCCAACTTATAAACTACATACCTATACTCTATAAAATAATATAGAACACTTAAAACTACAGACATAGAGACACATTAATTATTATTCTCGGGTACCTATAACCTACAATATAAAATAAACAATAAAAATACAACAATAACTTAAAAAAACACCCTAACAACAACCTAATTATAAATCTAATTTAACCCTTATAATAAAAAAAAATCTTTTATAGTATAAAAGTTATTTTGACTAAGCCATGTTTTTAGTTCTTTTTTGTAACAATTAAATGGCAGTTCTCTTATTAATTTTGGAATGTTGCCACTTCCTATAATGACCTCACCAAGGAATAGATACACTACTCGACGTTTCCAGATCAGTGTCGACGCTCCGACATATATTTCTGCCTAAACACATTTAAGGAAAAAATGCGTGATATAAATGGACATTGTAATTCATTTGTTTTGTAATTTTTTTATTTTTTTTTTTAATGGACGTATTGAGAATACATAGACTAAACTATTGAATACATAGTAGACCAAGATAACACAATAATAACGTATGGAACCGTGGCTTGCTTTCTAGCAAGCTATACATTTCCAGTTTACACAGACCTCTCATTGTAAGGAAATCCTATACAATGCGAGATCAGCTTATACTGGAATCGGTTAGCTTGATCTGTAGCTGTGCGTACCTGTCTACTGAAATACTGAAGTGAGGTTGATAAAAATGTCACTTTAGTATTTCCTACTTTAGTACTCCTTTTGCTTCGTTCACATCCATATAATATCTGGTCATACATGCACGCCGAATGCGAGTCTCGTACAATATGCACCTGACTTTTCTGAAGAAATCATCAATAAATAAAAAAAAATCTGATACACGGTATGAAAAAATCTACTATAGTCAGTTTTTTTTAATAAACGAGTACTGAGTTATACATCAATTTCTCTCGCACATTTTCGATATTGACAGAGTGAGATGTGTCATTGGTCGGGGTGGGGCCAACGCCTTTGTTTTGTTTTGAAATTGTTAAGAGGCTACCGAGCGCGCAGTGGCGCCCTCATCGTTTGTTTGGTTATTTCTTTTATTTAAGAATGAAAATGCAGAAAATAAGCCGGATAAGTTGTGCTCCACAACACTATATGTCATTATTATTACAAATAGTAGCTTTATATTGTTAAGTTTTATTATAATCGTTAAAACGGAAAATAGTGGCCAATAAGCTCCGTTGTAACGATTGTAATAAAACTTAACAATATAAAGCTACTATTAGTAATAATAATAACGTATAGTCTTAAGGAGCATAACTTATGCGGCTTATTTGATGACTCACCGCACAAACAATATCGTCTGGTTCACTCACTAAAACACGTGCGACGGTAGTCGATGACTCAACTGAATGCATATAACTACAGCGTTTGGTTTGTGTGGAACGGACTTTATGTTGATTACTTGGACCAATAGCAACGCAGTCAAATTTTTCGGTACTCGTTTGTTAAAAAAACAGACTATAGTACATAATGTTCAATCCAAAATGCACGCAGAGAAAGCCAGTAACAAAAGCTAGTTCATTCAAATTATCCTGAATCAATTTCAAATGTGGCTGCATAGCTGAAACCTGCATTGAAATTGTTCCCTTATTAGTAAGGATTCCTTTTGAAATATTCCATATTGCACACAAATTGCTAAATAACTTTACTGGGAAAACGCAAAATTATACCGAAGAGCGAAACTAAATGGTCGGATATGATTCAATTAAAACTTTTTTAACCGACTTCAAAAGGGAGGAGGTTCTCAATTCGTCGGAACCTTTTTTTTTTTTTTTTAATTTTTTTTTTTATGTTTGTTCCCCGATTACTCGAAGATGGCTGGACCGATTTGAATTATTTTTTTTTTTTGTTTGAAAGGGTATACTTCCCAGGTGGTCCCATGATCATCAAGTCAGGATCTGATGATGGGATCCTGGAGAAATAGAGAGAACTCTTCCAATTTTATAGGCACACTTGAAGCGATTTGGATAGTTTTTGGAAGAGTACTTTCTTGGAGTGGTCCCATTTCAATTTGGTGAAGATCTGATGAAGAACTTCTGAGATAGGCAACGGAACTCCTCAATAAATGATAGCAAATGGACTGGGATTGCTGAAATCTCATGTCTGTTTGTTGTTTACACCAGTTCATAACATAACATCACGCCAGTACGCTGTGAAGGGGTAAGCACATGTGAACCACTAAAAAGTGAAAAATAAAAACTTTTTTACAAAAAAATACAACCGACTTCCAAAAACAACACTACAAAGTGAAAAATAACTTTAATTTCGGAAGTCGGTGGCAAAAACGAAAATACATTTAATCAGACACCGACTTCCGAAATTAAAGTTATTTTTCACTTTGTAGTGTTGTTTTTGGAAGTCGGTTGTATTTTTTTGTAAAAAAGTTTTTTTTACAAAAAGTAACAACCAACTTCCAAAAAAGCACTGCAAAGTGAAACATAACTTTAATTTCGGAAGTTGTTATCTTTGGTTTTGTAATTTCGTTTTTTGCCACCGACTTCCGAAATTAAAGTTATTTTTCACTTTGTAGTGTTTTTTTTTGGAAGTTGGTTGTTGTTTTTTTGTAAAAAAAAAAAAAAACACTTTTTAGTTGTGGTACTACCCCCACACACATTCGAATAACCACCTGCAAAATAAATTAAAACATCATCCACATAAAAATTGGGAAAAAAAATACGTATTATTAAAACTAACTCAAAACCACCCTAGCAAAGTTAAGAAATTTTACATGGGACCAATTTCGAGGTATACTCGTATACCCTCCCGAATAAAATAAAAATCTTTCAAATCGGACAACTCTGTAAAAAATAAAAAATATATGTGTCGACTTGAGAACCTTTTTTTTCGTCGTTTAAAAATGGAAACATGTTAAATAGGATAATGTAAAGCCTGGAATACACAGTCGTGCCAGTAACTAGCACAAAAGTATACAAGTACTTAGCTTGATAACAACTTCAGCATCTCAATTGCGTAACACACTAAGAGCCTATTTCACGATGTCCGAATAGCCACAACTCACCCAAAAAATTCAAAAATGGAACAGATTTTTTTTTAAATTATCTGCCAAGTATGTTTACAAGAACTTAATCGTAGGTCGTGATAACAGTCATAGTCCGAAGAATTTTGAAGGAGATTCATAATCATTGCTTCCAAGTTTAAAAAAATTGTCTGCTCAACAACGTTAATAACGCAATAAGTATAGTTGAATTGTCAAAATGAATTGCAAAAAGGGACGGATACATTAAAATGGACGTCATGTCAAACAGGATAATATCGACATTAATATTTCGGATTTATTTAGTTACAAGGACGTGCAACTCTGTGTTTAGCCGAGGCAAAACTTGCATGCCATAATCGCCTTGCAATTTTATTGCCTCGGTGTTAGTCGCATGCGATTTTATTAAATAGCAAAATTTGCATTCAATTTTATGGAACCACTTTATGGAATCGCACGCGTGTAAACACTAGTATGCAATTCTTGAATGGCAATAAAATTTAATGTACTTTATGGCATGCGATTATTGCTCTTGAGCGTTCCAGAAACTTGCACCGTGCAAACGGAGCCCAAGTGATAATAAAAAAGAACTCTAAAGTAATAGGACACGTTCAAACGACCCAAGCAGATGAGGCTTTGACAGTTTCAGCCTAAAAAAGGCGGAGTTGAAAAAGTATGAAAAATTAATGCTGACCTTTAAAAGAACTTTTTGGGCTAAATAATACCCAAAGACCTTGAATTGGGCGATCATTTCCATAAAAGAGTGACCAACATACATATAACTATCTCTCTCACTCCTGAATAATTAATAATGCACGAGGGTTGCTTCATCTCGTTTTCGCGTAAAATCAAAATAGGGATCGACGGTACAGTCTAGTTCGTGATCAGAATTTGTATCTGGGGATTATTTAGGGTTGTATAAAGCAGATAAATTACTGCAGAAGGCAAAGTCCTTTATTTTTTGTGGGGATAAAGTCCTATTCTGTGTCTGTGTTAGCAAATATTATTGTTTAGCGTCCGTCCAATTGTGAGCGGCTTCACATGGCGATTCTGATAAGCACGTCTTCCTGTGTACCTGTTAGCTCTGCTGTGGCTAGTATTTTTAACCGGCTTCAAAAAGGAGGAGGTTCTCAATTCGTTGGAACGTTTTTTTTATTTTTTGTTTATGTATGTTCCCCGATTACTCGAAGATGGCTGGACCGATTTGATTTTTTTTTGTTTTGTTCGAGAGAGTATACATCACAGTTGGTCCCATATAAAATTGATTAACTTTGCTTTGGTAGTTTTTGAGTTAGCTTCAATAATACGTATTTTTTCCACACTTTTATATGGATGATGTTCTAGTTTGTTTTGCAGGTAGTGGTATTAGAATTTGTGTGGGGTAGGTACACAACTAAAAAGTGAAAAATAAAAACTTTTTTACAAAAAAATACAACCGACTTCCAAAAACAACACTACAAAGTGAAAAATAACTTTAATTTCGGAAGTCGGTGGCAAAAAACGAAAATACATTTAACTAGACACCGACTTCCGAAATTAAAGTTATTTTTCACTTTGTAGTGTTGTTTTTGGAAGTCGGTTGTATTTTTTTGTAAAAAAGTTTTTTACTGTTCTGAACTCCACTTGTCTGTCTGTCTGTTACAGAGATTTTTCCCATACTAATTTAAGAGGTAGCCTACGAGGAAGAAACTATTGCCGTCGCGCTGTGCCCGAACAGTGATAAAATAATGCGGTAGCAGCTCAGACCGACGAGATCGACGTTTCGTATTCCCCTTTTTTCTCCTCAAAAACTGAGCCGATTCAATTATTTTTTTCATAAAATTTTTAAGAACGAGTATGTCTAGGTTTCTATCATTTTCTTTTATGTTAAAAACTTTTAGAATTTGTCTGGTAGTCCTCTAATCAAGACGTGACGGTGAAAATGGGGCATTTTTTGTAATTTTTGGAGGATCATATTTTCTTTACTAATTAGTTCCTGAAAAAAATTAAATGACAGGGACGATTTTGGTATTATGTTAAGTCTTGATGAAATGCAAACCACTTGAATGTCCGCTGTCAGAAAGTATTTTTTAATTTTTTACGTTAATTTATTAATCAATCATAATAGGTAATATATTTTTTAAGGTTGTTTTTATAAAATCAGCGAGGCTACTATAGTAGCCCGGACACGCAAGCGGATTAATTATGATATATTTTTATTAATTTGTTAATTGTTTTTAGACATTGGAGCATGAGTTTTCAGATAAAACGTGCAGATAAATACTGAGAGGCCCTGAAAATGACAAGAGTAGTCAAGGAGACGTATACTTTAGAATTCGAATTTGAACTTAATTTGATTTACGTTATGTGCGTACCTACATCAGTTTAAAAGAATACGTACACTTACACTACACAATTTTTAAGACATCACAGCTTTTCTTTCGCACTTTCTATCTGGAAATTAAAACATCTCAGTAAAAAGAGAAAAAACTTTATTTTTAACAAACATTAATTTTATTTTTTAGATAAAAACATTTTCCTACGTCAGTGTGTCTTCTTGAGACTAAGAACAGAATAGAATACGAACTATACGAATTACAGTTATAAATGTAGATATTATTATATGGAGTTACAGGAATGACAGCCGGGACCAACGGCTTAATGTGTTTTCCGAGGCATGGGGGAGTCTCGGTATGTAAAGATGGTCACCCATCCACTGACCAACCCCGGCAAGCGAAGCTTAACCTGATGGATCGACCTGTGCGGCTGTTACTACTTAGCCACGAGCTCCTCAGAAAACTCTCTACTGCAACGCACACTAATCGGAATCGTACCGTAATCGCCGCGCCTCGGGACAAAAGACGGTGAAAGGCGATACGGTGACGATCCTTTTCCGAGTTGATATGTGTGCTATAACTTTACCGACCCGGGCAAGGCATTTCTTGCTTGAACAGTAAAATATTTGTCATGGAAACTTAACCTTCTTTCAATTATCTTCATCGTGGTTTTCCTTAAGCAATAAGAATTAGGTGGCTTACTTAGCAAGTTGCTGAAGTTAGCACCAGACAAAGAATATTGTACTCTGGATAACGTAAGTAATCACATTTCTATGTGGTGTAGGCAGCATGACAAGTGGCACTTAGTAGCAATTGGATGTTTTCAGTACCTATTTATTTTTGGTGTTGCGAATTCGTGATCATCCTGTAGATAAGGTAATTATTATGTTACTGTTACCCTGCATTATCTCACTGCTGGGTAAAGGCTTAATCATGACTACCTGCTCTTGCAATCCAGGGCTAATATGGACCACTGTTCGTATGTTTTCTCCAGCTCGTCCCGCCATTCTCACTAATATTATAAATGCGAAAGTAAGTTTTTTTTGTTACCTTCTCACGCCTAAACCACTAAATCGATCATCCTGAAATTTTGCGTATACGTTGTCAGGTGTACAGAAACGGAAGGGTACCTTTCATACCGAAAAAAAGTACTGTTCTTGTGATAATAGATGGCGCCACGTGTCTTTCGAATCATTTATTCCAAGCAGAGTACAACCCGAATTGATTGTCAAATTCTAAATTAACGCGAGTGAAACAGTGGCCAAAAACTAGTCTTTTATATTACGGAGTCTGCCACGTAATCTGTAAAGAGTTTTTTGGGAGGCATTTGCGAAAACGCAAGACAATCGCGATACCGGTATCAAATAATGATTATTTTAAGTTTAATGCGTTAAGAAGTTTAGTCACCTTATCGTCTTTCATTAATGTTTTATAGGATTGTTGAATTAAAGCTATTATTATCATCTGCAAAGCGAAAATTTAATGCCGCGAAGTTAAACCGTTATAATATTATGTTCATCATAACTGCACTAAAACACACTTGTCTTGACCACGAAGTAAACTTACTACAATTACTTGATGAAACCACATAGTTAAGCTCCTACAATACCTTAGCTTAGCTTTTTAGTGTAAATAATAATAATAACCATATCCGAAAAGCTCAGTAAGTATCAAGATCTCGCCATAGAAATTTAAACCCAATGGAAAGCACAAACCGTTCATATTGTCCCCATTGTGCTTTCATCAACTGGTGTAATACCAAAATCTTAACACCCTACAGATGCCTACTCACACACTTTACATGCTCCAAAAAGCCACCATCCTTAACACATGTCGCATCACCCGAAAGTTCCTGACTTTTTCAACATTGTCATCCACCTTTTCTATCTAAATTTCACCTTACATACTTGGTCCCGACCCGTGTGTAAGGTTTCTCAACCTCTCTTAAATGAGAAGAAACATAAAGAACCGAAAATAATAATAATTTTACTATCAGGCAACTAGGACCGTAGATAAAATACACAAAATTATCTTAAAAACAATAATAAACTAATACATAATAAATCTTATTTTAACTATAATTATACACGTAACGTCGGCGTCGTGTTCCGCTGCGTGGTGTCGCGTAACCGTCCTCGGAAACGTCGAAATACGACAGCTTTTGGCCAAAAGTCCTCTTTCAAGAAGGTTTGCAGATGTTGGGTTGGAACTCGCACCACGAATGACTTAAAGATGACGTCGTGGCGCGACTCCAACCTTCCGACCCTCAGAGACCAGTTGGTGTTCACTTTCACATACTGCAAGACCTCCTCAACTGTCGTGGACGCAGACGCAAAAAGCACGCTTATTATAATAAGGATTACATACGCGAGTCACCCATTTCACACACAGACTTTAACACCGGCACACAAATGTATGACTTAACCGCCCTCGTGCTAAACACTCTGGCTGCAGCTGTACCTACATGACAAATCGCCCTGTATGGTCTAACACGGCGTGCCTCCTAAGATACAGAACTACCTAGTTTAGGAGACAGGATTACATGATCTGTGTAAATTTATGTGGATATCCGCGTTATGTTGTTTTGTACATCTGCTCTTGTGTATCATGAATCTTGTGTGTAATAAATATTATTCTTATTCTTTCGTCTATTAAACTTGTTTCCTTATAAAATACATTTTTAAATATTTGTTAAAAATTATATAAAACATTTAAAAATATAAAAAATAGAGGTCCGCCGGTGTCGGGAGCAGGGTCCAAGCTACCGGTGGTTAGGGCTGCAGAGATAGGAACCTTCTCACAATGCGAGCCGTATCAAGGAGTACTGCCTTCTGAATCAGGCCCTTGATCCAACCGTCTAACGATAGCCTCGACAGATGTTGGTCGAGGTTTTCCGCCATCAGGCCGTTGGCCGTTACTACAATCGGCACATGTCAACAACCTCGTGAGCTAAGCCGAGATATTTTATTTGTTTCTCTTTCTTGTTCTTATTTCCTGCAAAAAATTTAACTGTTTTTTTTATCGTGGTTGAACTTCGCGGCACTCAGTTAGCTGTTCCCCGTGGCTCGAACTTTTTAATTTCATTGTAAAGTACCCCAATTCTTTTCCTGTTACCAAATTTGATTGAACTGTCAGGCAAACTCAATTTTTAGGTAGGCATAACTTTTCAATAATTATTAGTAGGTATGCTCGTGCATTAGTAGGAGAAGCGGCCTTTGCCCTGCAGTGGGACAATAAATGCTCCTACAAACAGGCGCGACACGTATTGTAATCGCGCGTGACACTAACGGGGTGTTCTGCGTGAGCGACGAATACAACGCGACGCGACGCTGCGAACGCGACGAACGCGATCAACTCAACGGTATACCCTGCTTGCGGCCTATATGGCAGTCTGCGGCGAGACGCGACGTAACGCGTACTTGTTTTGAGGGCGACCAGACGCGACACCACGAACTACGAAATGGTTGATTCAGAAGCGTTGATCGCCGCAGTGCGTGAGCAAAGATTATTGTGAGACAAAAACATACAACATTATAGGAATCTTAAAATATGAATTTTCAAGCAAAATTGTACTGTACTTCTCCATGATTCAAGAAGTAATGGCCAAAATCACGTAGGAAATTTGTAGCGTGTAGCATCGCGTCGCATTGTGTCGTGTCGTGGCGCGTCGCGTCGTATTCGTCGCTCACGCAGGACACCGCGAAAGGCACCGCTCGTCGCGCGACACGCGGTGCCTTTGTGCCACGCGCGATTATATTTGCTGTTTGAAGGAGTCTTTATACGGTGGTATAATTATTATTTGCATATGAATTAGAGGACTAGCTTTTGCCTGTGGCTTCATCCGCGTGCATGCCGGAAATTATCCCACGGGAACGTACTTCCGGGATGAAAAGTATCCTTTGTCCTAATGGCAATCTTTTATTGTTTACCACTTTAAACATGGCTACTAAATTTTCACAACTAAATTATGGGGATCAAATGTAATCCGAGATACAGGTTTACCACCTAGTTTGGATGCATATAGTCCCAAACTTTGTATATTACAAACTAAGCCATTCTTTAGCTTATATTGTCATTATTAAATTTTGTAATACTTGTTCTTATTTCGGTGAATAAAAAAATACTTATTATTAATCCAGGTCATGGTCTACCCGTGTCCCAAATTTAATCGAAATCCGTTCAGCAGTTTTAGCGTGAAAGCGTAACAAACTCACTTTCATATTTATAATATTAGTTTGGATAAGCATTACTTAGGATTAGGATATTAGGATTACCCGCTACGCTCCCATTTCCGCTGCCAACATAACCTCTGTCTGACCATAATGTGACCACACCTTACCATTAAGGTTCCTAACAATAAGACTTCTTACGCTCAAAAGGGTCCCGTAACATTGTGTTGAATGATTGATGTCCCCATTGTGGTGATAGACTGCAGATCTTCAAATGGATGGAGAGGATTTAGTGAGTGATTAATGTGGGTCCAAGTTTGGGGGGTTTTTGATGTGGGTGTAATTAGATAGATTAAGACAGCTTGAATTCTGATGTGAATTATTTCTATCAATTTATTGATTTTAGTTTTTGGTGACGCGCCGGATCAACTCTGGATGGATAAAATGGCGACAGGTCACAGGAGAGCAACTTGTGATCCACGGATGCCCTTCGAGTTAAAGGGGAATATTTACAAGTCCGGGAGTCCGTGATAAGGCCTGTCGTACTCTATGGATCGAAATGCTGGTCCGTGAAGAAGTCGGATTGCATGCAGCGGATATGAGAATGTTGATATGGATGTGTGGAGTGACGAAAATGGATAAAGTGAGAAATTAATATAAAAGGGGAAGTTTGAAAGTGGTGCCAATGAAGAAAAGTTGAAAGAAAATCGTTTGGCTTGGTATTAGATGAGGAGGGACGAAACGCATGTGACTAAAAAAGTGATAAATATGTATGTTGATGGATAAAGAGGGAGAGGAAGACCAAAGATAAGATGAATGGATTGTGTGAGGAATGGTATGAAAGAGAAAGAAGTGAATGATAGCGTGACGATTGCCGATTGAGAATGGAAGAAGAAAAGGTGTGCGCCGAACCCACGTAACATGGGTCAAGGCCAGGAAGATGATAAGTTTTTGGTGACCTACCTAAATTGCTTTAGAATAAAAAATAATATTTTTGGGAACGTATAATGAGTCTGTGTAGGTAACCAGCGGGGCAATTGCTTAACACACTATCAACCCGAATCTGTTTCATTTTGACAGTTCAACTACAATCATTGCGTTATTTACGTTGTCGCGCAGACAAACTTTTCGAACATACCTACGAAGCAATGGATTAGCAATTTGCTTCAAAATTATTCAGATTTTGATTGATAGCGTGGTACGCAATTAGGGTGCCGAATAGCTTTGATATAGGTAGGGAACCAGACACCAATTTTAATCAAATATCGATGAGTACTTTAAAGCTATTTGAATATTTAATTTTTTAAGCTATTTGAATAATTAATGTGTGGTTATTAAATGGCTCCAGTGAGCCATTTTGAAAAGTAATAAACACACAAAATTGTATTCATTCCATAAGATTTTCTTCTGCCAGTGCTGAAGAATAGAATAGAATAGAATAGAATACTCTTTATTATGCACACCATTTAAATTACTGGTTACAAAAAAAAAGAAAAAAAAAAAGAAAAAAAGAAAAGAAGAAAATCTTATGGAATGGATACAATTTTACACTTAGAACTTTAATCGTAAGTAACTAAAATACCATTTTATTAATAAAATTTTCAAGGCATTATTCCAACTTCAGATTTTAAAGAAACGCCTACCGTGGTAACGGCGGCCACTTACCGAGTTTGTAGGTTCGAACCCAGGCAGGCGCTTTATTTTGTGTAAATTATTTCATCACCACTGCTCTCTAAACGGCGGTGAAGGAAAACATCGCGAGGGAACCGGCATGTCCTAGAACCGAAAATTCGAAGACATGTGACATCTACCAACTCGCACTGGGCCCGCGTGGTAGATTATATCCCACTCCCTCTCGAAGAGACGAGGCTTGCGTCCCAGCAGTGGGAACATTACAGGCTGATTATGCCACCAGGTGTCATTTAAAGACGTTTACTCCTTCAACAATACGCCGTTATGTTAATGTAAGGGAGAAACTTTAAATGTCACCCAAGTTGACTGTTTCTAACTATGTACCGGTCGTTAGGTTAAACGAGAGACATACTTTAACGGAGTGTAGTACTCATGAAAATGAACTACTTTTACCATGGAACTAACCCTGAAATATGAAAAAAAATCTGTTGTCTCGTACATTTTGATCGCGTAGGTTTTGCACTTTGTAAGTATTAAAAAAATGATCTCTCTTTATTGATGATCGAAGAATTTAACATAATATATTTTTTCCAAATCATTAACAGTACATACTCGTTTCATTACACTGGGTTATGGAGGTCAGATAGGCAGTCGCTCCATGTAAAATAATGGTATTCAGCTGCATCCGGTTAGACTGGAAGCCGACCCCAACATAGTTGGGAAAAGGCTAGGCAGATTGATTGATTGACTCGTTTCATTACACTTACAGAAATCTCAGCTTCTGACTCCAAAACAAAGTTACTTGTCTAAAGTGCCAACATAAGCCGAATTGTATTTACAAAGTGCTATTGAGCGGCCGATTTGAATACTAAGCCGTGTTCAGATTGGCGATTATTTGTTTTGTAATTACTTTCCTTGTTACGTTCTTAAGACTGCGTTTTAAATAAGAAAGTGTCTGGTAGCTGTTGTTCTTGTATAAACATTTTTGGTAAAGAAAATATAGTTGGAACGTATCATTTAATTTAAACAGCCTCATCTGCTTAGCATTTTCCCAACTATGTTAGGGTCGGCTTCCAGTCTAAGCGGATGCAGCTGAATACCAGTATATTACGTGGAGTGACTGCATAGCTAACCTCCACAACCCAGTTACTGAGTAATATTATATTATTATTTAGAGATTTTGTGTTGGTTAAATAAAGATGGCTACCAAAAAATCTCGAAACCCTGGTTAGCCCAGAAATAATTATGGTTAATATTTAAGTGTTATTTAAAAGTAAAAATCCAACTCGAGAAGTATTTCGGTTGACGCTACGTGCGGTGGTGCGCGTAAAATAACAGAATATCTTGTGGCTAAGTAATAAGAGTCGCAAGGGTCGATCGATCAGGTAAAGCTACGTTTGCCACGGTTGGTCCTTGAATGGATGAATAGCGTTACATACCAAGACCCCTCCGTGCCTCGGAAAGCACCTTAATCCGTTGGTCTCAGCTGTCATTCGTAGATCATTGACAGTCGTTACGGGTCGTCAGAAGCCCGAAAGTGATTTGAGCATCAAACCATTGAACTTCTTGATGTGGCAATGTGTCTGTCTATATGTGGCAAAATCCACTTTTCGTCATGTACAAGGTGTAAGGGACAGCCCTCCGCACACTAGCAAGGTGCATTCAGCTCCTTATTTTGAATCATATTCCACCGAAAAAAATCACAGGAAAATTATCATTATTTTATCGTTTCTGTTTTCCGTTACTTATTTATTTCAATGTAAAATTACATTCCTTGCACGCAGCACTCCATTTATGTAAATAAAACAGCTAAAATAAAAAAATCTGCAATAGATGTTGAAATAAGTACGACGCCGCCATGCCATTCGCTACGTGCGTTTTGCCACGGTAACGATACATTTCGTGTGAGGTAATAAAACAAATCAGGTTTATTGGATACCGATAACGTTCCGGAAAAAAAATCATTTACAGGTCATCTTAGTATTATAATATAATTCAGTATATTATACTGAATTCGGAGGAGCTCGTGGCTAAGTAACAACAGCCGCACGGGTCGATCCATCAGGTTAAGTTACGCTTGCCGTTGGTCCGTGGATGGGTGACCATCTTTAGATACCGAGAAGCCATTGGTCCCAGCTGTCATTCGTGGATCTTTGACAGTCGTTACGGGTCGTCAGAAGCCCGAAAGACTTACCAAGGGGTATCGTATTTTTGTTGTGGAAGTCAGAAAGGCAGTCGCTCCATGTAAAATACTGGTATTCAGCTGCATCCGGTTAGACGGGAAGCCGACCCCAACATAGTTGGGAAAAGGCTAAGCAGATGATGGTATTATACTGAATTCACCCCATCAGTCTGCGAAGGGCTGTCCCTTACATCCTATATAAAAAAAACCGCTGCGTTTTCTGATCAGCGGTATTATAAACGCCAAGTCTATACCCAGCTTTATATCACACGTACCTCCAAACTTGGTAATCGTGGGTTCTCAGTTGTTTCGTTACATTAAGATAAGTACCTTACTAATGATGTATGAAGCTTGGTGACGTCATGAGAATGCGGTGGGAAGAGCTTTCGGTATAATTATGACAGGAATAATAATAAGGTATACAGGGTGTCCCATAAATAATGGATCCAACGTAACGGTAAACTGTAGCTTAGCGGTAGGGGCCTTTGGTAAAGCATCTATCTATGCCACTTATGCTCAGTTTCTGAGGTAATAACAGCCGCACGGATCGATCCTTCAGGTTAAGCTACGCTTGCCGGGGTTGGTCCGTGGAAGGGTGACCATCTTTACATACCGAGATTTCTCCGTGCTTCGGAAAACACGTTAAGCCGTTGGTCCCGGCTGTCATTCGTGGATCTTTGACAGTCGTTACTGGTCGTCAGAAGCCCGAAAGTCTGACAACCAGTCTTACCAAAGGGTATCGTATTACCCAGTTACTGGGTTGTGGAGGTCAGATAGGCTGTCGCTCCATGTAAAATACTGGTATTCAGCTGCATCCGGTTACACTGGAAGCCGACACCAACATAGTTGGGAAAAGGCTAGGCAGATTGAGTGATCATTGGTTCGATATCGTGTTTCCGAACACTTCGTTAAGGAAGAATTTAGCTTAAAAGTCGAGTAAATTACTATCGAGGATCTGAGAATCTCAAAAACTGAGCATAAGGAAGAAATTCGCTTAAGAGGTACTGTCGCATGTTTAACAATGCCTAATTGCCAAATTTTTAACAATGTTAAATGATAAGACGGAATTTTGAAAACTGTAATCAAGTACCTAGCGAACTAGTAAATAATATTATTTTAATAAGTAATTATTAAAAACACATTTTTATTGTGGCATTTATGTAACTCATCTCAAAGAGATAATACTTTTTGTGCTGAGTTTATTAGATAACACAAAAGAAATGAGTTTTTAAAATTAGGCACCTATTAAATTTATATTATTTACTAGTTCGCTAATTGCATAACATTTTTCAAAAAAGCATCTTTTCATTTAACAATCTTATATGCGTATATCTATAAAATGCGAGAGCCCCCTTATTGTTTCTGTAGAATTCTCAAACGGAGTTTAAACTCTCAAAAGTTATTGATTCGATAAAATTATCTATTTAAATGAATTCCTTCTTTATACTCGGTTTTTGAGATCCTCAGATAATTAATTGTAATTCACTCGACTTTTAAGCAAAATTATTCCTTAACGACATATTTATAAACAGAACCAATAATCACTATCGAATGGATAAACTCCGTTTGAAAACATCAGAAACCGAGAATTAATTATACTGGATGACTTTTTTTACCGTCTCGAAAAAAATTGGGTATATTTGGTGAACGGAGTAGAAGCCTATGACATACTTATCTAGTTTTTTTTTTTTTTTTTTTTATTCAAAAAATCAAAATTCAAATTTAAATTTCGATATTTTTAAAGGATTTATTATTTTTCTTCAAAATTTATGTTTTTATTGTTCTAAAATGAAAAGTTTACAACGAATTTGTAGTATTTATTGATACTTAGATATTTTTTCTGACTAAGCTATTAAAAAAAAAAAACTAGGTATGCCATACGCTTCTACTCCGTTTACCTAATATACCCTATTTTTTTCAAGACTGTAAAAAAAGTCATCCGGTATATTTTTGTCGAATCAATAGCAACTTATTAAGAGTTCAAACTCCGTTTAAGAATTCTTCGGAAGCCGGGCATTTGTAGCGTTGCTGTGTGCCGATGACAATACAAGAAAAGGCGAATTGACGGAGGGGGTCAATTTGCTTTACAATTAATTCCCCTAAACGTACCTATGGTAAACTCACGCAAATAAGTGATAGTTCTAATTTCGTGATAGTCCGACTCGTTAAGTTTTAACAAAGGTTTCGATTATTAGCTATAAGTCTTAAAATAGTAGTCCTAAGTAAGTTTACTATCCTAATACTAATTGTATAAGAAATTGATAGTCCTAATTTCGTGATAGTCCGTCTCGTTAAGTTTTAACAAAGGTTTCGATTATTAGCTATAAGTCTTAAAATAGTAGTCTTAAGTAAGTTTACTATCCTAATACTAATTGTAAAAGAAAGACTGCTTTATGTTCCTAATTTAAATAAAAAAGAATATTTTACTAAAGTATCGAAATTTTATTATTTTTTATTTTTTTGTTTTATCACGAATTTGGATGACTTCACCTACATACAAAATACAAACCTACTTTGAGTAAGATTTATATGTATAAAGTATCTTATTGACATTTGCATGTCAAAAAGAGAGCTTTAAATGTTAATTAACTTTACTGTCGAGAATATTAAACAGATTAATTTGATGAAGGTGGAATTTTATACAGGTGTCACAAATATCCATCCTGAATAGCACATACAGGTTAGGAAAAATATAAGATAATTCTTTTGAGCATTTTTACAGTACAAATACCTTTAGTCTATTTTTTTTTTAACAAACGAGTACTGAGTTATGTCTCTTGCACATTTCCGATATTGACAGAGTGAGATGGGTCATTGGTCGGGGTGGGGCCAACGCCTTTGTTTTGTTTTGAAATTGTTAAGGCACTCACGCACAAACAATAATGTCTGGTTCACACACTAAAACACGTGCGACGCGCAGGTAGTCGATGACTAAACTGAATGTACAGAGACCAGCTCATTAAGCTACCCGAATCTGTCAAATTTTCCCAATTGAATATGAACCTTATTTCTTTGCGGTAAAGTTGAAAATCTATCAAAGAAATTTGACAGATTGTGGTAGCTTGATGTGCTGGCCTCTGTTCATGTAACTACAGCGTTTGGTTTGTGTGGAACGGACTTTATCTTGATTACGTGGACCAATTGCAACGCAGTCAAAATTTTTGGTACTCGTTTGTTATAAAAAAAAAAGACTATAGTTATAAAGTAAACCAGTTATAGGCGCCTAAGATTATACATATAATATATTACAGGTTCCGTTTTGCTATATAATTACGAAACCCTAATAAAAACGAACGAAGTCCTTTTGTCCATCCTTTCCTATCTTATGGTCTCTCCGGAGGTATTACAATGGTTTTCCTCTTATCTTCGAGGGCGTCAGCAGTCTGTTCATGCTGGGGACTCTTCGTCGACTTGGTGTGATCTTGTAGCTGGCGTTCCTCAAGGCGGTATATTGTCTCCTCTTTTGTTTTCCATTTTTATTAATCTCATAATTACCGTGCTTCGCACTGCGTATCATCTTTATGCCGACGATTTGCAGCTTTACAGCCAGACAAGTGTTGATAACATTTCCGATGCGATTGAGGAGCTAAACCGGAGTTTGGGTGTGGTTAAGGACTGGTCTGACCGATTTGGAGTGGCGGTTAACCCTACCAAGTGTCAGGCTATTATAATAGGGAGCCCCTACAGTATAAGAAAGCTGGATGACTTAACTGTACCACCTATAATCTTTGACGGCTCTATCATTCCGTTTAGCTCCGATGTTAAGGATCTTGGTCTGTATGTCGACACTCGTCTTGACTGGCGAAAGCAGGTCACTACTGTTAGTTAAAAAAGTCACCGGAACGTTGCGGTCGCTCTATCGGTTGAAAAACCTTCTCCCATCATACATAAAGGCAATGCTTGTACAGTCCCTAATCTTTCCCATAATTGACTATGGTGATGTGTGTTACTATGACCTGAATGCAGATCTCCTCAATAAACTTGACCGCCTTCTCAATAATTGCATTCGATTCGTCTTCAATCTTCGTAAGTATGACCATGTATCCGCGCACCGATTGCAGTTAAAATGGTTACCCATTCGTCAGCGCAGAGAGCTGAGGGCTCTGTCTATGTTGTTTTCTATTCTCGACAATCCCACTTCTCCTTCTTATCTGACTTCCCATATTCAGTACTTATGCTCTGCCCATAGTAAAAACCTTAGGTCCTCCAATAATCGTCTTCTACGATGTCCTTCTCACCGCTCTGGATTCATTCACTCTTCTTTCTTTGTCCAGGCGGTCTTTCTTTGGAACGCGCTCCCTCTGAACATCAGGATGGCAACCAATCGGTTGTCTTTTAAAGTGATGACACGTGAGTATATACGTAAGAAGTTGGCAGAGGCATCCCAGCGCTGATTTTCTGGTTTCATTTTCTCCTCTACTGATCGTTGTTTCTCCTCTACCGATCGTTATTTCTCCTCTACCGATCGTTATTTCTCCTTACAAAGTTTATTCCGTTTATATATATATATATATATGTATTTATTTATGTAATTATATAATATCTATGTATTTATTCTTATATGTTATAGTTATTTTCTTGTTATCTATCCTTTATGTTGCACCTGCCATGTCTTCTCTCTGCACCACCCTAAGGTTCACTGGTAGAAAATGCCTCAGGCATTAAGTCCGCCTTTGTACGGTATTTTTTTTTACTTGTGCATAAAGTTTTAATAAATAAATAAAAACCGACCCAGTGCGTGTTGGACCACGCACAATGAAGAATTGTAGTTATTGACTGAATGTAGTTGAAAAGAATTAATCCCAAAAACAAACTTAACATTGTAGTTCAAAAAACATGTTTCCCATACATTGATATAGGTATGTCACGGTCAATTCTCCAACTGCAAAATTTGTAATTCCAAATACACACATCAAAAGTGTCTAGGGATCAAGCATTTTTATGCGGATTTCTTGAGATTGAGATGTGGCTTTGTAATAAATTTATGATTTTATAAATTTATATGGATCCTTTTTGGTGCATTTCATAATTTGAATCAGGAACTGTGAATCAAATTCGAGTAAAAGATGAAAATCAGCTGTCAATATTTTCCCTATAAAAACATACAACGCATTGAAGACATTATTAGTGCTACTGTTTCCCTACTACTGATTAAAACCAACGTTATTATGGAGCGGCGACGTCATTTAAGCAGGGAAGAAATGCTCAGAGCCGTGGGAATGATAGAAGCTGGTTCCCGGCAACGTACTGTGGCTTTAGCTCTGAATACAAGTCAGAGTGTTATCAGTCGACTTTGGACACGTTACCGAAGCACTGGTACCGTGGCTGAGCGCCATGGAGGACGGTATCGCTGCACCACACGGAGACAAGACCGATACATTCAAATCTTAACTCGAAGAGCTCCAACTATAACCGCCATGATGTTAGCCGTGAGGCTTCATCACTCTTCAGGGAACTTAATTAGCGACCAAACAGTCAGAAACCGCTTGCATGAAGTGAACCTTCATTCCCGAAGACCGCTACGGGTACCACCTATAGCAATGCACAATCGTAGGATTCGATATCAATGGGCTCTTGAACACAGAAATTGGGCAGAAGAACAATGGCGTTTCGTGTGCTTTTCTGATGAGTCTCGTTTTGGTATGAGACCGGATACAAGACGTATACGACACTGGAGAACCCCTGGACGCCAACAGCGATTAAAATCCTGCCAGGAAGTCCATCCTTATAGTGGTGGAACCATCATGGTATGGGCGGGTATTTGGATCGGCGGAAGAACTGAGTTGATTTGGATCAGAGGCAACCTCAACGCTCAAATTTATGCTGAGACGATTGTATCAGACGTCATCGTTCCTCTACAAGTGCAAATCGGTCCCTTATTTCAGTTAATGCATGATAATGCACGACCGCACACCGCAAGAGTTGTAAGACAGACTCTCGCCGCAGCTAACATCAATGTCCTGCCCTGGCCTGCTCAGTCGCCAGACTTGAACCCGATTGAGCATGCATGGGATATGCTACAGAGAAGAGCTCTTCCGAATATGGAGGGTATCCAGTCGCAAGAAGACCTTTTTTTGTTGTTGCAACGAACATGGGCGGCCATTCCACAGCGTGATTTGGATGAACTCATTTTGAGTATGCCAAACCGATGTTCTTGTGTTGTTAGTGTTCGCGGTAGAAACACGGATTATTAATTGTTTAAGTTACCCAATAAAATTTTAAAAAAAACTGTTATTTCAGTCTTTTTTTCGAACTTTAATGTTAGTGGTTCAAATGTCAAAAATCCCTTTATTAGGAAAATGGCAAATTTCTTTATTAATGCAAAGGTGACTTGGTTTATCGTTACTGTGACAAACGAAAACACTTTATTTGATGAATCCTTAAAGAAAATTTTAATTAATATCAATCAGGAGAAAAGTTATTGCAAAAATATATGTTGATCCCTAGACACTTTTGATGTGTGTATTTTTTTATATGATAAAAATACAAATTAACGATTTTCGGACTTTTTCCTTTATATGATAAAAGTACATTATAATGTTAGGTACTTAATATGATAAAAGTATAGAAAAAAAAAGGAAATAGTTAAAAGGCTACAAAAAAAAGAAAAGGCAAAAGAAAAGAAAAAAAAAGGAAAGAAAGGAATAAAAGGGAAAAGGCTAGGCAGATTGATTGAATCTAAAAAAATCGACAAATTGCTTGGTAATGTCGATTTTCAAGGGTAATACTAATTGTGCATTTCGCATTTTTAACTAAAATGTCTTAAAATAGTTGTATTTCCTGTTCAAAAATGGTTCGAATTTTCGTTACGTTTACGTTGAGTGTTCTTGCTAGGCTATGATACTTGTACGAGTATATTTTCGTGCAAGCTACTGGCATGTGTACCTATCCATGTTCTGCAATAGTCCTGCACCAACCGGGGGTTGTCCTTGGGTGCACTTGCATAGCGCATACAGGGATAAATGTCGGTTAGTGCCTCCTCATCGCTTAAAATTGTCTAAGTGGCCTCTGAGAGTTGGCTTCGGCTCCTCGTACGCCTTCCAAAGGAAGTTGGAACTTAACGCTCAGAAAGCCTTATATAAACCGACAATGACAAACACTCGCATCTGCTTGACCCCTCACATGACGTCATCAGTCAGTGCCCACTGCCCATAGCTTTAGACGAGGGTCGACATAACAATAAGGGATGACAATACCCTTGTTACTTGCATGGTTTGTGGTTTAAAAATAAATTCGGCCTCGAAGTTTTACTGTAGCTTTTGGTCTTATGCACACATGGGGTGCAGTCGTCACATAAGGAGATAAGGAATTTGGTGATGGTGAAAAAGCAAATAAACACTTTCAATGTGTTCAAAAAACCATGGAAATATTAACATCATATCATAGTGTGTTAAGCTACGCGCTGAGCTACGGCGTAGCATACTCGTACTCTGCTACGCCGCGTAGCCTACTGCTACGCGCTTTCATATTTTGGCGAATTACTCATAAGTAACATAATTTTACGAAACCTTTAATTCCATCGCTTTATTTGTCAATTTAAGATGTATTGTAACGACAGAAATAAGTTAAAAATTCAGTCCAGTCGTACCAGGGGGTATCATGTTACCCAGTAACTGGGTTGTGGAGGACAGATAGGCTATCGCTTCATGTAAAATACCAGTATTTAGCTGCATACGGTTAGACTGGAAGCCGACCCTAAAACAGTCGAAGAAATATTATTTTTCTGTTATCCGAAATCTACATAAACTATAATAATAATAATAAATATTTTTAAATGTTTTTTATATATTTTTAAGAAATATTTAAAAATGTATTTTATAAGAAAAAAAAATGAATAAACGAAATAATAATAATCTTTATTACATAAGAAAGTGAATTACAAATAGTGTGAAGTCCCTGACACTTGTGCTAGGTGATTAACCTGTATTACAAGAGCCAGCGCCCTCTCCCGGGAATAAATACTATTGAAAACTTATGCAATAAGACTAACAATGAAAAAATAATAAGACTAAACTAATACAAAAAAGTTTAGAAAAAGCCTGTAGTGGTGATTGTGTGTGTGTGTGTGTGTGCGTGTATTATGTGTGGTGGGTGTGTGTGTGTGTGGGTGTGTGCTTGAAGTA
Organism: Cosmia pyralina; assembly: GCA_946251885.1. NCBI lineage: Eukaryota > Metazoa > Arthropoda > Insecta > Lepidoptera > Noctuidae > Cosmia > Cosmia pyralina. The sequence goes on along the minus strand of OX276371.1, from coordinate 8,605,660 downwards.
TGTGAGTATGTGTGTAAATTGAAATTGAATGTACAGGAAAGGTTGACTGGGAACGCGAGTAAAGGGTGAAGTTGAGTGCCCCTCATAGGCTAGAATTTATATTACGCAAACTAACGCATTCTTCCTATGGGGGTAAGCAAAAATTACAGAAACTACCGGCTACGATCCTTACATACTCTTTTGGCCTCGTGTATGGTCATAATACCATCATACGCCTTTTTCGAGTACTACGCACCTGACCTTTCTTTAGAACATCATCAATATGGTCACTTATGTCTTCTTAGGACGTCCCCTCCCGACGTTTCCACTATCACATCTGCCTTGTTAGTCGGCTAACAAAAATAAAAAAGAAAACCTCAAAAATAAAATCTTCCTAGCCTTTTCCCAACTATGTTGGGGTCGGCTTCCAGACTAACCAGATGCAGCTGAATACCAGTATTTACATGGAGCGACTGCCTATCGACCTCCACAACCCATTAACTGGGTAATACGATACCCATTGGTAAGACTGGTTGTCACACTTTCGGGCTTCTGACGACCCGTAACGACTGTCAAAGATCCACGAATGACAGCCGGGACCAACGGCTTAACGTACTTTTCGAGGCACGGAGGAGTTTCGGTATGTAAAGATGGTCACCCATCCACGGACCGACCCCGGCAAGCGTAGCTTAACCTGATGGATCGACCCGTGCGGCTTAGTCAAATGTTAAAGGTATTTAAATAATACTCTTGGGAAATAGCAATTACCTTTCTTTCCGCTCATAAATATCAAAAGTATTTCCAATAGGGCGTTTAACGCAATTTATGGAAATGATAGTCAGTTCGTTTTGATTACAATCCAACCACAGATGAGAGAAAGAATGAGGGGCAGGAAATATGTGGAAAATATCACCACCTTCCAACATTATTACAACATAACAGATAGACAGATTAGATACGGCATTGTTATATGGGGTAACTCAGTAGATTTTGACAGTTTTTAAAGCTCAAAAAAAAAAATGTATCCAAACAATTTGTGGAGCTCATTAAATATGTATTTTTGTTATGAGAAATTATAATTTATTTTAAACTAGCACTGACAGGCCAAATAGCCGAACAAGGCATAAAGATAGACTTCGGCTGCCACCAATAAAACTAAAATTATTTAAGAAAAATGTATACTGCATGTCGATTATTATTTACAATCATTTACCAAATAGTTTTCAAGACCTACCGCTGACAATGTTTAAAAAAATACTTTTCAAACTACTACTATTTAAAAGATATTATACCATTAAGGACTATTTAGAAGACAAGTCAATAGAATCTGTAATTACCCGACTGCGCCAGAAGGAGGGTTATGTTTTTCGGGAGTAGGTATGTATGTATAATTGTTTGGCACGCTCTGCAGCCTGAACGACTCAGTGGATTTTAGCTTGAGATGTGTCGTTAGATTCATATTTACTGTGAGAGTGACACTGGGTATATCAAAATAAAAAAAATAAAATAATAAAAATAAAATGGCGGATTTTGGCGCCAAATTATGTCTTAAAAATTTTTTTTTTCTCAAAATCTGTCAAGTGGGGTATTAAAATACAGGGTTTGAAAAGGTGATTACAAAAATATATATGTCGGAACGTCAGGATTTACTCAGATTTAGACAGACACGTGGGCAGAAGATGGGTTTCGTGCAATGAAAACACACTGGGTGCGATACACGGTGTTTAAAATCACAATCTAACACAATCACTAAGCACAACGAATCGAATACAGTTCCGTGCCGTAGTAACCCCGATGTTGTTCCGATGCGATCCAACACTAGACTGTTCTTCTCGCCATCAGGTTAAAACATCACGACTCTGTAAAAGCACGCTGTAGGCGTGGGCACCTCACGTGATGTCGCCTGTGGCGCGCCTGCGATTCGTTAAGCGTCCGTACTATTGACCGGATCCGACATATACAACTTATATGGTTAAAAGTAATTCGAAGTGACAAATTGTAAAAAACACGTACCAAGAACTAAATCCCCTGCGAAATCTTTAATTCACATTTGTAAACTAAAAAGCTGGAAATAAAAAAAAAGTAATTAAAAAAACTAAAAAACCCGACTGCGTTAAAAAACTGAAAAGCTAAAAACAAGCCCATTTAAAATTAAATAAAAGTTGGAAGCAGGCGGGACCCATTCCATTTTTATATTTTCTAACTCAAAAGGGTCCCGCCTGCTTCCAAATTTATTTAATTTAAAATGGGCTTGTTATTAGCTTTTCAGTTTTTTAACGCAGTCGGGTTTTTTAGTTTTTTTAATCACTTTTTTTATTTGTAACTTAGAATAATTGACATCGCATGATTTTAAATACATTTGCACGCCACGTACAACTTAACACCCTATGTACCATATTCTAGCAAATAAATATTTTGTTTTGATTTGATTTAATTTAACACACATTTATGTGTTTATGTGTGTTATGCCTATAAAGTACCCACTGCTGGGACACAGGCCTCCTGAGAAGTACTCAAAAGAGTCTCGGGCTCGATTTTGATGAAAACTAAAACATTTCGCTTCTGTAAGGATTATATTATTCTTTGACCCGCACATTGCGACTGTGCTATCATTGTGCACAGGCCTCCCACACTGAGCGCCACTTCCAATGATCATTGCGGTGGTATTATCTTCTTACTATGCGAGGGCTTGCAACCACATACGTTTTATGGTTTATTAATCTATATAGCCATAATTCAGTTGGTTTCAATTAATAAAGTTACTACGGGGGAACCGGTAAGGTAGCTCGCGAAGTTTAATCTTCATGCGATTTTTGTAATTTGTAGTTCAGTATCTGGGTGTATATTTATATTCATTAGAATCAGTAATACAACTCAGTATAATTCTCAAATATCAAGATTTCATGAAATATTCATTGAATAGGAACGTAACATGAAATTAGAGAGTTGTATTGATGATTTTAATGATTATAATTTTATAAATACAGATCAGCAGTGCTATTCTGTATAAATCTCACCGTGAAAATTTAGGTGAAGTGAGCGTGGAGTGAGCTGTCAATATCAATACTGTCAGTCCCTAGCATCAGGAAGAATGACAACTCACTTCACCTAGGTTTTCATGGTGAGATTTGTACAGAATAGCACTGCTGTTACGGGTCGTGCATCTAAAACTCGCTACGTATTTAGGTACAGTCAGCAACAAAAGTCGATTAACAGTCGAGTTTTCTAAATCCTAATTATTGAGATAAATACTTCAATAACATCCGAACTGATGTAAATTTTAAAGAAAATGAACTCTTATCTAATAAATGAAATGCTAAAAAACGGGTTATCGTATCATTTTGTGTTAATTTATATGATATCAAAAAGTAGCAGTGTTAACCGACTACTGTTGCTGACCGTACTCTAGGCACTAAATTAAATGACTAACTAGCAACAAATAATTAAACTAAAATTAACTTTTAAATTAACTAAACTAAATAAGGTACCTATTAAAAAATTTACTCTAAAAACTTTAAGACCGCTTTAGACCATCGAACTGAATAACTTTTAGTATGGAACATACTTTGAAATCGCAAAAAAAAATCGGCTATTCCATACATTATGATGAGTTATGCAAACAAAACAGCAGATTTTTTTTTCCGCTATTTAAAAGTTGGACCCACAGTAAAAGTTATTCAGTTCAATGGTCTAATACACGTGTTAAAGTTTTTAGAGTTCATTTTTTAACACCATATATAAACTACGTAGGTATTCATCAAAATATTAAAAAAAAAACAACACGCTCTCTTATACGCCCAAACACGTTGCATTTTCCCGAAAAAACGGACATCGCGTTCCGTCATGGTATACAATCAAATCAATACCTGATACGATTTTTTTACCGTTTTCTAATACGAAACAGTTTTTTATTTCGGTTTTGCGTTGATTACGGATGTCGCATCGTCAATTTTGTTGGATAGCGCCATCTAGTAGCAGTTGCTAGAACTAATATTTGTTTATAATATTGTTTTGTTTATAATATTTGTTTGAAAAATTTGAATGTGCTTTTTTTTACTTTTGGGTATCCACGGCTGAGTATTGGAGCAATAAGTTGAGCTACTTATACTTCATATTATACCAGCCATATACCGAGCACACATTTAGACTGCGGGATGCTAGAACCCAGGACCTCTTGCTCAGCAGTAGCGTTTGTGACCGTTAGACCAACGAGGCAGTCACTACTTGAGTTCTGCTTATGTTATTATTATTATCAAAAATTATCGTAAACATAAAGGTGCATCCACACCGCAGTTACTTTTTGCTGAGCAACATTTTGCAACATGAAATTTTTTTAACAATATTATCTTTTGCGGTTTTTGCTATAAATTTTTATTATTCGTTGCTGCCCTACTAACACTTGCAAACGTTGAATAACTTCGGTGTGAATGCAACTTTACGTACAACGTGTCATAAATTAAAAACATTCATAGTGAAATAGCGCGAAGTTGCAATATACTTAATAGTTCTCGCATTATTATAAGATATCTTATATACTTACCTCATTATTTTAAAGTTTTATTATAATCCTTAAAACGGAGCCTTTTGGTCACTATTTTCCGTTTTAAGAATTAAAAAGTATAATAAAACTTAATAAGGTAATACTGCTAACATAACAAAACATGCTTATTTTCTGCATTTTCAAAGAAATTACAGCATACGTTCTCAAATTCAATACCGAGCCAGATACGAGGCCTATTGTGCCCCTCAAAATATTCATACATTTGACTTGATTTTTTTACTTGTGAACTCTAGAACAAAAAAAAAGTAGTCTAGATGTTGTACTGACCATGTTTTAACATTTTCCGGAGCGGTATATGGCTATAGCCAACAATAAAACTTCTATTGTCTCGTTCACTAGTGTGACTGATGAGCGAGAGGTCCTGGAGTGGGTAAAGTGATAATATGTTTTTCATGGTTTTTCATCAAGAATTTCTGAGTCTCAGCCCGGATTTATGCTCGGCTAATGACAATAGATTCACCTTATATCTTTACGGAGCCAACCACCAACCATAAACCATCCAACCAACCAACCACCAACCAGACTTACTTTGCTGAGATATACAAGCTTACAGCTAGTAATGTTTTCAGACATTAACAATGAAATTATTCACACTTCTTCTGAATAATGTTCCATATTTAAAAATGTCTACATCATGCTCATAAACTCAGTGCTTACCAAGCCCGATACGAGGCCTATTGTGCCTCTCAAAATGTATGTATCTACCCTCTTTTATATTAAATACCGCACAAAAGAGACATGCCTTCCAAGTTTTACTTTGTAAAGGAAGATGTTTTCTTTTCTGTTCCGTGTAATTTATTCTGATTGAGTTCGTTATACATGTAAAACATTTTGCCTCAATACTTTGGGTGTAATGAAGGAAGATGTTTAAAATGAAAAAACTTATGAAAAAAAAAGTAGGGAGGTTTCGTGGGAAACCCGAGTTGAATATTATGTATTAAATAACAAACACAATTAAATTAATAAATTAGCAGTGTACGAGTTACTAAATGAAAAAAAAACTGGCACAGTGAAATAAAGTTTGATAGTAACTAAATTTAAAAAAAAATACTTTTTCGGTCTAGCTCCCATTCACTAAGTGTGCAGAGCGATAAGGAACTTCGTTCCAAAAAATGCTATGTGTTAATTACATATTTTTATCAGTAAGGTATGGTTGATCTTTGGAAAAAACCGAAATGTAGCGAATAAAATGTGACTATACAACGTGTCGGTTTGCATCCTCGTCAAATTTAAGGGTGTGGTATAGACCATCAAACCGAACAACTTTTTCCATGGCACCAACATCGTAATTACGAAAAAATAATCGGCCGTCCCATACATTTCCGTCGAGTAGGTACCTATTGAAGTTTTCTAAATTCAAAATTCAAAATATCTTTATTGTGGGCATATGTTAGTTAAGGTCTTAACAGAAAATTAAAGTTTCAATATGCCCTGCCTAATAGGCATTCTATGGGACAGTTGAAATTTTTTTCGCGAGAGGAGCTCTTGGCTAAGTAATAACAGCCGTACGGGTCGATCCATAAGGTTAAGCTACGCTTGCCGGGGTTGGTCCGTGGATGGGTGACCATCTTTACATACCGAGACTCCTCCGTGCCTCGGAAAGCACGTTAAGCCGTTGGTCCCGGCTGACATTCGTGGATCTTTTACAGTCGTTACGGGTCGTCAGAAGCCCGAAAGTCTGACAACCAGTCTTACCAAGGGGTATCGTATTACCCAGTCTCTGGGTTGTGGAGGTCAGATAGGCAGTCGCTCCATGTAAAATACTGGTATTCAGCTGCATCCGGTTAGACTGGAAGCCGACCACAACATGGTTGGGAAAAGGCTAGGCAGATTGATATTGAGTTGAAATTTTTTTCGCGATTACGATGTTGGTCCCATGGAGAAAGTTGTTAGGTTTGATGTTCTATAACACACCCTGAAATTTGACGAGGATGCAAACCGACACGTTGTATATTCCCACCTTAATTATTATAAATTGACGCACTAATTCTCACTCGGGATTATTGGACCTGTCACATTTAATTCGGCAAAGTTCGTTTTTTACGTAAATAAACGATGGAATCTTAGTACTTTGTCGTACTGTACTAGATACTTAGGCCAGCACTCCAATTGCGTAACGCACCACATTCCAAAATATTTTGAACAAAATTTCTAATCTATTGCTTCAAGGATTTTGAAAGAATATCCTAAGCCCATTGCCAAGCCATATCTTTGAAACATAATGATCGAAAATGTAAAAAACCGGCCAAGTGCGTGTCGGACTTCGCACATTTAGGGTTCCGTACCAAATTTGATTTATCAATATATTGGTATTTGTTAGTAAATTATACGTTACAATAAATATTATCACCAAATTTCAAGTTCATAGGTCAATGGGAAGCTAAAGAATTCTTCGGAACAAAATTTTGTAAAAAAAAAGCTGACTGGTGGCTTCTCATTCTTTTGTTTTCCAATATTTTAAAACAAAAAATAAATTATGTATCTACTTAATAAACTCTAAACAATGATACCTCATTTAATGGGGTAGGTGAACATTTTATTTTCGCGCCCCCTTTAACTGTATGGGAGCCCCCCCTTAAAAACGTTTAAAAATATTTTTGACAATTTGTATGACTTTGGGTCAACAAGATTTATTTATTTATTATTTATTTATTAAAACTTTATGCACAAGTAAAAAAAAATACCGTACAAAGGCCTGAGGCATTTTCTACCAGCCAACCTTAGGGTGGTGCAGAGAGAAGACATGGCAGGTGCAACATAAAGGATAGATAACAAGAAAATAACTATAAAATATAAGAATAAATACATAGATATTATATAATTACACAAATACATACATATATATATATATAAACGGAATAAACTTTGTAAGGAGAAATAACGATCGGTAGAGGAGAAACAACGATCAGTAGAGGAGAAAATGAAGCCAGCAAATCAGCGCTGGGATGCTTCTGCCAACTTATTACGTATATACTCACGTGTCATCACTTTAAAAGACAACCGATTGGTTGCCATCCTGATGTTCAGAGGGACAAGATGCTTATACTGTAAAAATTTGAAGACTGTAGCTCCAACCGTTTGTCAGTAAAACCTGTGTGACAGACGACGATCAGACGAACACGTGAGTGATAGCAAAAAGGCTCCGTTTGGACCCTTCAGGTACGAAAACTTAACCCAAAAGTAATTATCAAATACGTAACTCCACGGTCCCTTAGAGCTCTAAAAAAATCAAGCTTCTAAGTCAATTTAATAAAAAAAATATGACCATTTTTATTAATTTGTAGTTATAAAACCAAAAAAAAAAAATTTAAAAAAAATTGCGATTAAAAACTTACGAGGAGGTTCTCAATTCGTCGGAACCTTTTTTTTTTATGTATGTTCCCCGATTACTCGAAGATGGCTGGACCGATTTGGATTTTTTTTGTTTTGTTCGAGAGGGTATACATCACAGTTGGTCCCATATAAAATTGATTAACTTTAAATTTCGGAAGTCGGAGGCAAGAAACGAAAATACATTTAACTAGACACCGACTTCCGAAATTAAAGTTATTTTTCACTTTGTAGTGTTGTTTTTGGAAGTCGGTTATATTTTTTTTGTAAAAAAGTTTTTTCAACTACAAAGTTAAGTTCGTTTTTGGGCTGCTTGCATAATTCATCTCAACTTACTGAACCCTTCATTGTGCGTGGTCCGACGCGCACTTGGTCTTTTTTTAAAGTCATAATCATAATACCTATAAGTAATAATAAAAAAGGTTAAATTAGATCAGCTTCCAGAAACACAAGGACGCGCTCCAAATAAAATTATTGTGCACCTTCATCATGCAGATGTCAAGTAAAAGGATTTTAATATCCTTCTAACTGCGAGAAAACAATCCGATCCGATGGTCCGATGGCGATGGTGGTGGTGGTGAAGTACTCTCACACAAAAAACCCAGAAAAACAAAATGGCCGTCACAGTGAATATGGTGGTTATGAAATCTAAACTCAAGATTTTTCACAGTCGAGTAACGATTGTAAACGGTCTTTAAACATATAAAATCTTGAGCGCGCTTAACACTGCACCGGAGATTTATAGGTACCACTATAAAACACTTGAGTCACAATTTGAACTCGGGTGCGAATAAGTTATGTGTAATATCATCGCCTTGACTTGTAATAGGGATAATGCCTAGGTAAAAAAAAAAATCTATTTAGTCCGTCAATCAGACAATAAAAAAAGATTAGACACGTATTTTTTGCTTTATCATATTAATAGAAAATGATTTATATAACACGCATTAAAGTCGGGGAGTGGGGGCTCGCTACGTCACTTGTACGTACAAAATCTAGCTACAAGTGACGTCACGCGATGTTTTAACTCAATATATCGCCGTAATCTTTTGTTCTTGTAAAAAAATAAAAAATACGTGTCCAATATTTTCTAATAATCTACATGACAAACAAACGAAAAATGTTTAGTCATCATCCCTATTATACTTTGTCTTAAGGCAATTTCCATAAATTAACTGTTTGCTAGCCTTGTATGCTAGTGCATTTTGTAAAGTTCACTTGGAATTGAAACCTCAATCAAGTGAGCGCACATATTCGAAAGCGAACTCATTTGTTTTTTTAAAGTAAATCATTCATAACGCGACACCGAAGTGATGTTTTGAGAATAACATTACAGATATAATGCAGGCAAGAGGCCTTTTTTTATGTGTATGGGAAATTATCAAATGACTTCTCCCGCTCTGGCGGAGCAGGAGGGCGTGTCAGACTTTTACTGACTAAACCGACATTCGCACGGACGTAAAAATATCGCGGCGGGACTTTATCGCGCACTGGATTTTCAATTCTACGTGTTGAGCCGAGCTTCGAGAATCCAACCTAACAACAATAGAGTGCATCACAGCGCGTCGAAAAAACACAATGTTGGATTTTCAACTCTCGGCGCTTAGCAGAGCGTTGAAAATCCAGTGCGCGAAAAACAATCGCCGCGATATTTTTACGTCCGTGAGAACGTCGGCTTAAACCCAACTGTGTTCCTTCAGTTGCCTGTGCCAGGGCCATGGTATCTCTTTCGAACAACCCGCGACCCCGGCGGCATCGGCCATATCGGACCCCATCATTGCTGATATCTCTCTCGCTTGCAGTTGCGTTGTTATTCTTGAAAAGTTTGATGAACTTCAATGAGTCTAATGAGCCGTGAAAATTTACGTTGCATTCGGTTGCATATAGTATTGTTGTTTTCGCCACAATCAACGCAAAATGTGTTTTTTTTGCCTGAGGTTGAAAGAACATTCACCGAATAATTTTCAGCGACTAATTACGCCTTATATTTTCTTTAAAGTACACTCTTTTATACCCTTTCTAGTACATAATATAAAATGCTAATTCGATACCTGTACCCCGGAAGGCAATAATGTATACAGTATGGAACTGGCACCATGTGAATGAATTTAATCTACTAGCAATACTAGTCCACAGAAATATAGCAAAATTAAATGTTAAATTAAAAACCGTAAAATAAAAAAGTTAATTTTTCAAACAAAATAAATATCACAATAAATTCAGTAAAAGTAATCACTCTGTTTAGACAACCGAGCTGGCCACCTGCGGTGCACCACAGTGCCCATTCCATTGTTCACCAAACAGGGATTTTTTGTTTGCACACATGTTCAAGGATTCAAGTTCATTGCCTCATAGACCCAGTGATCGAATTTACTCAAAATTAAAACTCTACTTTTTGACCTAATTACTGGACCGATTTTGTTAATTTTTTGTATATCGTCAGCAAAGGTGATATCAAGTATGTGGTTGGATTTATTGCATATATGTGAGCTCCATACTGTATATGATATTGCCTTTACAAGGAAACTTGCCACTTTGCAGGTTCAATATTGTTAATAAGGTACTCGCAAAGTTTAAGAACCGATACTGGCAACTTTGTTTAATTTGAGAGCCTCTGATAGTGTTACGTAATGAGTTTAAAAGTAGTTTAACATAGATTCTATGGGTTTAGATTTTTAATGAAAATTTTAATTCATTTATGAGTTTTAAAGGTGGTGATTTTTAAAATTCTTAGGAAAAGTTTTGATTGGTTGATTAAACGAATTTATGCAATTACTTCAAGAATCCGGAAAAGAACCGTCACAACTTTCAGAGTAATCAAATTGAAGTGGCAGTGGGCTGGCCATGTTCCCCGCACCATGGCCTGGACCAGGTTTGGACGCGACAGATCGCCGTCGCCGATCGCCTCCGTGAGAACACAGCGGTGCTCCGCCCAAGCCGGGCAGACCTCCACTGTATGCTCCACCGTGTCCTCCGGGCGATCCACACAATGGTGACACCCGGGCGTTTCCTCCCGCCTTATCCGAAACAGGAACCTCCCGAAACAACCGTGTCCGGTGAGGACCTGCGTCAGGCGGAAGGTGAGGATGCCGTGGCGCCTCTCCAACCACTCCTCAAAGAGGGGACTTATCGCCGCAATTATGGCGTGCCCAGCGCTGGGTTGCGACAATCGCACTCTCCATGTCGCCATGAGATCCCGCCGGAGCTCTGTCCGCTGTACCGTGATTTCTCGCGGCAGCGGAGTTACGCCCCGGCGTTTCGCCTCCTCGCGCCACTCCCACACGTGCGCGAGAACTTTTGCCTCCAGATCCCATGACTGTAATCCGGCAAGGATCGTTCAAAGCCTGGATGATAAATTATGTAAATAGATCTTGGCCAACCATTGTGTAAACGCAGGAGCACCAATGGGATTGTTTCCCGGAAGCTTCGCCGCTAGACAGTGCTGGGTGTTTGTCACTCGTCAAAGTCATCTTGAAGACAATAAAGCGACCAATCGGCGACAAAACACTTAGCGCCCTCTCGCGGCACAGTTTTCAGCAAGGAAGTCAATTGACAGTTGAATGCAACTAACAAAAACTCAGCGCCATCTACGTGGAACTAATTTGACAGTTTTCTTCCTCATTGAAAAAAATTGTGTGTTAAATATGCAAATATAACAAAAAGCAGGGACGTAAGAATTCATAGGGACGTTTTGTGAACACGAAGGATCGTTGTGAAGGAGAAATTCCGTTTTACCCAAATTCTTTTATATAGTTTGGTGCAAGTTATGAAATAAATATTTTTTTTAAATAGAGGTTTGATACCTGTCAAGGACCTAAAAAAAGAGACTCGTGTAGGCCTCCGCCAAGCACCGCCACTTTATGTTTCTATGGTGTTTGTCATACAAATTCACTCCCATTTTTATTAAAGGTATGTGACAGATAGTGTAAGCTCGTGGCTAAGTAATAACAACCGCATGGGTCGAACCATCAGGTTAAGCTACACTTGTCGAGGTTGGTCTGTTGATGGGTGACTGAGACTCCTCCGCGGCCCGGAAAACACGTTAAGCCGTTGGTCTCGGCTGTCATTCGTGAATCTTTGACAGTCATTACGGGTCGTCAGAAACCTGAAAGTTTGGCAACCAAGAGGTACCGTATTACCCGGTTACTGGGTTGCGGGGGTCAGATAGGCAGCCGCGCCATGTAAAATACATAGTTGGGAAAAGGCAAGGCAGATTGTAGATAGTGTATATTCGGACACTGCACATACAATAGGATCTTAGGCTTGTATCAATTAATAAATGACTTCTTTTGACATTAAGGCCCTCTCAACTGTCGATCAGCCTCCTAGAGGCTGGTAACAACAGAAAAATTGTGTCTCAAACATGACAGTTGAAGGTGAATTTTGTTAGCCGTTATTATGTCCGCTTTCAAGACACCTAAGTTTTACTCATACTGTGTAAAAGTTTATACTCTCGCAGTTATTAACTGCCTACGCATTGGGCCTGCGTGGTGAATTACGGCCCACTCGCTCTCACAGAGACGAGGTCTATGGCTGAGTGTGGTAAGATTTTAAAATTGTAAAAATCATTGCCCGCTTTCTTCCATAACTTGCACCAAACCCTTACTTGAGACTCGCCCTCATAAGCTCCACAAATTGCTACATCTATCTCCTTCACTGTCTTATTGTAAGCGTGTTAAGAAGATACTTGTACTTTTTATTTCTTTTGATGTTCCTATTACTTCTGTCAGCCTTTTTATTTACTTTGATTTTTGAGAATTTGATTGGTTATAAGTTTTTTGGGGAAAATGGTTTTTACTTAACCTTAAAAGAAATGAACTGGTGGGTATAATTCAGTTTAGTAAGCGAAAGTTAGATTCACGAATAAGACTAGGCAGATTGAAGGTTAGGAAATTTTTTTTTTTTTTTTTTTTGAGATTGTGCCTTTGAGTGTCTGTCATATTTTTAATGTATTTATTTTATTGTAAAATAAAGTTCTTTATTATATGTATTTTTAATTTAGAATAGTTACAAAAATTTAAAAATTTCAACGAAATCTCCAAACGGCTGGTTGACACTTCCCGTGACCCAAGGGCTGGCTTTTACCTTGGCCAGCGGCTTAGCATTGCCATACAACGTGGCAATGCCGCCAGTCTCTTGGGTACTTTACCAGTCGACAGCGATGCGGAGGAATTTTTCGACGCCATATTTTAGTTTTTTAATAGTTTTAGTTAAGTTAGTATATAATTTTGTTATTTTTAGGTTATGTTTACAGTTAAATAATTTCTTAAGTCAGTTACAAAAATAAATTGTAGTCTTATATCAAAAATTTCAAGATTTCTACTTTACCTGTTCTTGTTCAATGGACTTACTGAGATTTAGACAAAGGAAAGATAAGGTGCGAACAGAATACACAAACGAATATAACTGACAAAATAATCTTGAATTTCCTCTGTTTCGGTGGGCAAGCTTGAAATTTAACAAAATATTTGTGCAATTTTGTTAGACTCTTGGGTTTAAGGGAATATTTCTCAGTTTCAGACGATAAACTGAGATTGGGGGTGTACGAAAACCATGAAATTGTAATGGTTTTCTCTGGTAAACTTTATTTAGGAAAATATGATTTCAAAGAGTTCTTTTACTTTGTTAAAATCCAAAATAGAAGTCACTTCATTTCGTTTTAATAACGACCAATTCACTTTATGGAAGAACGTAGATAGTAGAACCAGGCCAGGCGCACTCCGCATTTTAGGTATGAAGCTCCAGGCCAGGCGCACTCCGCATTTTAGGTATGAAGCTACAAGTACGCGGTGGGCTCGACTTGTCGGACTAATTCAGTGTGGGTTGTCGCGCGCCAGCCGGCTCGCACGTTAGTTCGATACTCACTCATGCGCCGCGTCGTAAAAGAAGACAATCCTAATGAGTCAGAAGGTATAAGAGTTACGCGATAGAAAGAGAGGCAACTTCTAGGTGAATATAACTGAAGGTAATTAACGCTGTGCGACCTGAATTGCACTTTATTGTGTCGTAGCAAGAGTCACTATTTATTTAAATGATTTTGCGGAGTGAATCTTCTGTACTTTTATGTATTATGTGGTAGAACGCAGGTACTGGTCGTGACTAAAACCATTGTGTACTTATATAATTATTAATATCCATGAATATTTATAAAATTTAAAATCTAACAATCTTAAAAACAAAAAATATGTACAAGTATATAAAAAAGGAGGGGAAATAATCATAGGGCATCAAAAAATTCGTCCGCATCGCTGTCGACAGGAAAAGTGCCCAAAAGGCTGGCAGCATTGCCACGTTGTATGGCAATGCTAATTCTTTGGCCAAAAAATAGGCCAGCCCTTTGGTCACGTGTAGAGTCGACCAACCGCTTGGCGATGTCCTGAATATATATAATAATATAATTATATTTTTCTTTACAATGTTTTAGACTTTCAGATCAAAACCTCTAAATTGCACCTACCTAAAATCCTTTTCTTTTCGTACCTTTTTAATTTTTGCGCCCAAACTTATATGAACAGACCCAAATGCCTGGCCAACCTTGTCGCACCATGATGCTGGAATCTTGCCCTAGTGCTGGTGAGTTTATAAAAAATAAATTATACTTTAAAAACCTAAAAACCACGCTTTTAATACCATTAAACTGAACTAAAAAGTAAAAAATATTTTTTGGAATAAAAGAATAAAGTGATTAACGAAAAAATAAATGTCATTGTACAAATAAGCGTGGGGTGCTTTCGAATTACAGAGTTAGTGTAAGAATGTCGTACAAAGCACCCCACGCTATTTTTTACAATGACATTAATTTTCTCGTTACTCACTTTATTCTTATAATATAATATAAATTTTTAAAATAAAATTAATTTGAAATTAGAATTCTTAGCCAAACAAAAGTTATTTTGATTTGAAATGGCCAGTACTGTAGAACGGCAATTTCATAGGTAAAGACCTAATATTAAAAAAAAAAAAAAATACTTTTTAGTTCACTTTAATGGTATTACTTACAGCGTGTTTTTCAGTTTTTAAAACTATAATTTATTTTTCAATTTTTTAGAGATAAATCGTTAATCCTGATGATCCTGATCAGGATAATGGGACAAAAGTTTTAAATTATTGTATTGTCATCGGGCCCTGTTATGTTTGAAAAATTTCGAATTAATCTGACCATAAACATACATACAGGTGAACCTAATAAAAGTGTGTTAAAAAAAACTATCTACTCATAGAAAATACTTTTTTATATCTTCACTTCTATCTAGATATTATTCAACACGCTATTATCATCCATACAGAAAACCCTCGCTTCTTTATTTTCCGAGCATCCTACATTTTCAGCGCGAAAACGTATCAACAATAAATCTAGAATATTGCTCAGACAAGTGAGCTAGACAAGGCAACAACAATCCTATCGTAAACAAATTGTGAAGTCTCTTGAGAATACAAATCCTATCCTTTCTGTA
Organism: Cosmia pyralina; assembly: GCA_946251885.1. Lineage (NCBI taxonomy): Eukaryota > Metazoa > Arthropoda > Insecta > Lepidoptera > Noctuidae > Cosmia > Cosmia pyralina. The sequence continues at coordinate 8,590,336 of OX276371.1, read as the reverse complement.
TCCCTCTGTAAGCAGATTTGTTACAAAGAAGATAGGATTCACAAAGCTACAGAAAAACAGTAGTGTTATTCTGTAAAGCTCACTTGGAACCTCACTCAAGTGAGCGCACACAATTCGAAAGCGAACTCATTTGTTTTTAAAGTTAATCATCGCGGATTCACGAGACACCGCTCAATTTAAAAAAAAAAGAATGATGAGACTCGAGCCGCCATGACACTAAGCCCCGTTTTCAAATTCAAATTCTTTTATTTGGGACAACATGGGAACCATTTTTTGACAATCAAAATTAAATTGCGCTCTAGCAATGAAAAATTACTTTTGTTAATGTAAATTTTTCGCTGAAATATTCATATTTGCGGGAAAATAAACCACAAGCAACATCACTAATATTTTTCCCAAAAGCTGTCAGCTAGTCTATTCAAACAAGAACTCATTTGTTTTTAAAGTTAAATCATGGCATATTCACAATGAGACACCGCTCGTATTTTGAAGTGATATCACAGATGAATATTCATCTGTGGTGATGTTTAGAGAATTTGCAATGGCAATAATTATGAATTTGGACGTTATATTGTTATAACAATAGTCCAGTAAAGTAATTCAGGATATTAATTAGGATCATCAGGATTATTATTTCAACGCACATCAAAACTTACCATTTTCTCCCAACATAATACGTACATCAAAAATACTATTTGCTCATCCAAATTTGATGTCTAAATAAATTCAACTTAGCGTCAGGTCTGCGCGGGGCTCCTATTTCTGTCTGCAGGGTTTAAAGTACCAAACCGAACCTCGGGATCGCCCGATAGTTATAATTTGTACAAGTTTTGATATTAAATTAGTTAACTAGTAGTGCAATAATAAGTTTATTAGATACGCATTTGTTATTTTTGATGAACAGTTAGTAATTTTGATATTTAATTAATATTTTTGTTGTGACTTTGGACAAATATTATTTGTACAAGTTTGGATATTCAATTAGTTAATTAGTAGTGCAATTATTCATGTGGTGTATACATGTAGATTATTAGATGTAAAATATTTGATGTAAGAATAATTTTCTGATGTGCAATTAATAATTTCCCGAAAATAGTGGGCAACAAACTCCATGGACACTCTTTTAAATAATAAAAAATATAATTGTTACAGTAAATCCTCTAAAGTAGAAATTCTGATCATATCAAATTTATATATATAAAAATAAAAAGAGAAGTCCTGACACTGATTGACTGACTCATCAACGCCCAGCCCAAACCCTTGGACCTAGAAAGCTGAAATTTAGCACATAGGTTCACTTTGTAATGTAGACAAGGAATAAGGAAGGAATTTCCGGTAGTACGTTCCCATGGGATATGTTTCAACATCCACGCGGGCGAAGCCGCGCGGGATATGCTAGTTTTATATAAACTCGCAATGTTGAAATATTCTGCTTATTTCTGCATAGAAATAAATGAGGTGTCCTTTACAACGTCCCGGACAGCGTCATAAGCTACGTGACGTCACAACAAATCCAATATGGCGGACTCTGGAACATATTTTACTGTAGTACTGAAGTGAAATATTTTAAGTAGGTCTTCCTCGTGACTTTGTGTGTCTACAAACTTCTACCCTTTGTTGGGACCCGTGGTTGGGACGGGGTTGAGTTTCAAAAATTCCTTTCTTAACCCCAGTTTTTAAAGAATTCTTAAACAGAGTGTACACTCTTACCCACTTATTCATAAAAAACTAAAATGCTATATAAACCTATTTTGGTTATAGAAGTGTTCTGTCTTCTTCTTTCAAACACAAATTATAATTCGAAAGAAATTGACAAAACACTTCGACATATTAGAGTAGGTTTATACAGCGCTTCAGTTTTTTTTTATGAAGAAGGGGGTAGATTTGTATCGGATTTTTTTTCTGTGAACTTTAAATCTGTGTCTTTTCACAATAAATACACAATACTTTATGAATTACGTTCGGCGGCAATCGAGGATGCAAAGAAAACCGAGATATAATTTACTTATCAATTTAATTAATGTAAAATTACAATTAAATCTGTAAAATTAAGATGCGTGACAATTGATCGATATCAGAAACAAGAGTGATTCACAAATACACTAAATCAACATTCACTGCTATAACACTGTGTTCGTTCCCGCGCCATCGGATTGCTGAGAAGGCGAATTCCACAGTACGAGCGCTGGGTGGTCTTAGTCATTGTCTTAGGAATTCAGGGTTTCGCAAGTGGCGACATAACATCTCCCTCCACAAGATCGGCAACTATTTGAAAACTCTAGTCGAAAATAGTGTCGATGGCGAAGCTGTTTCCATCTCGGTATTTCCGGCCTCCTTATCGTTGATATCGATTCCATCAGTGACTTTCTGTAATTGGTTCAATCTACGACGACGAAGTATAATGATGATAACGAGTACACATGCACTGGATAGTAGAATGTATACCGGTATAGTAGTGTGGTATATGGCTTCAGTGTTCGACGACTGTAGCGTTACAGGTTCTTGTAGAGCGATTTTAGAGTTACTTGAATGCAAACTGCTAAGGTCAATGGTATCTAGTTTTATAGTTTTAATTGGTACATTGTACGAATTTTCCTTCATAATTGGTAAGTCCATAATTTTCAATATCTTTCCCTTAGTTTGATCATGACGATTGATTGCAGTAAATGCTATAGTTCTTAGCATGCAGCCTTTAGGTATGACAGATAAGTAGCTCCCTTTCAGCATTCTATAGTTGTCTTCAGAACAGGTTAAACGAACTTTTGTAGGTTTAGGAAAGCTTATAATGAAGTGTTGGTCGTCTAGCTGCTCCATAGCTTCAGAAGACAGGATGACTGATGTAAATTGACAGGACTCAATAATTTTCTGGTGTAGTATAAGCTGCTGGAAACAGTCCGATTGTTTGCCATGGTGGTGACTTAAGTTATCCTCGCAAAGGTGACCGTGACTATACTTCGGACATTCTGTCTCCATGTACAATAGATCTTTTTCGTGAACCGCTATGAAAGGATAAGTTGGAATCAGGACCTTATTGTCATGATTAGGAGCCAGGGATAATTTATATAGGATAAAGTTAGTAGGATAAAGTATCGGAAATTTTATAACTATTACTATTTTATTCCCATTGTAATAATATCCTAGTCTAATTATATCAAAATACTCTCTGAAACTAATATCTAGAAATTGATCCTTATTATATAATATACCTAATCTATTCATCATGTCCTTAAACATAGCATAGTTCAATATAGAACTATGAATACTTCTAGCCCTAATAAATGCTAATAAATTTTGCAATTTGTCTAGTTCTTTAGACAAATTATCTATATTGTCTCCTAATATCATTAGTAACTGTACCAAATGAGCATATTCAACGGTGTCTGTTTCATGTCTAACACTGCTGGCTAAAATAGAATTGATAATTTTCTCGATTTTACTTTGGTTTTCTACTATTTTATCTGTAACGTTTGAGCTACGCGAAACCCACTGCTTACTTAAACTTATTTGGTGATTCATTTCAGCAACTAAATTATTTTCATTCTGTTTTAGGGTTGCAATGGCATTATCATATTTTAATGCATCAGTATAATCTAGATTACCTGAAATGCTCTTTATTACTGAACCAAGACCATCTATGAGACCTCTTTTAACACGCTTTACCTCAAGTGTTTCTAACTGTTCCGATATTTCTTCTAATTTAGTACTTAGATATTTAACTTGGGGTTCATAGAGAGATCGTGACACATTACTCAATTGTGGCGTAAGATTTTTCAATTGCTCATTAACCATTTCTAAACTATTACGCATATCATCAAGGTTTACAATTTGGAGAAAGGAGTGGAAATGTGAGATGATTCTTGTGGATCCCAGGTTGAAGGGCAAAATACCTGGTCCATCGTTAAGACTGTCTAGCGTTATCTCGTCCGCTCGGGCCAGGGCCAGGGTCAGGACTAGTAGTATTTTCAGTGTCCTGTAACAAACGAGCACTATTAGGCACCCGTTTTAGGCGTGATTTAGGTACGGTGCCTCTTTTCTTTTTGGTATAGATATGAATAGGCAAATCCGCTAATACCGTATCATGAGTATATCGAGCTGCTAGCTTTTGCCTATGGCATAAAGGGTTCCTAATAAAAACTTGTTGTTCTGGTTCATAATCTTTTTCAGATTCGCGATTCTTATTAACATTTTCAGTAATTTCGGTGCGGCGATGAAGTGAAGTGTCGTTGAGAATATCGTATACTTTTGACATTCGTCTACGATGTTCCTGGATATATTGTTGTAAGAGATGTTCCGATAGATTCATATCTATAGGATCCCGGGGATCGAAATGACCGGTAATTATATCGATAGGCCTACATTTTGTAAAGCTATGTATTGAGCTATTATATGCCAGTATAGCATAAGTTATAAGATTAGTAATTGATTCTCCTCGTTGTTCTAATTTTAATATACGCAAATGTTCCAACAGTGTAGAATTTAGTCGTTCTACCATTCCATTTTCATTGGGTGTATTAGGACAGGTTTTATGATGTTGAATTTTGTGCAATCTAGTAAATTCAGAAAATATTTGATTGTTGAATTCCGGACCATTGTCTGTTACAACAGTTAAAGGCATTCCGTGATGAGTAGAAAACTTTATTAAAGCTTGTACGACACTAATAGCTGTAGCATCTCTCAAGAAGTATGCTTGACCATACTTAGAGAATGCATCTACTATTATAAGATACTTATTCATTTCAATACTAAGCAGATCTAAATGTACAACCTCAAAAGGCTTTGTAGGTGGGGGTACAATTTGTAACCTTGGTCTAACTGGATTGCGATCATACTTAGCTTGGCCGCATATTCGACATTCATTGATATACTTCGTTACATGCTCTTTCATATTTGGCCAATAGCATCTACGTGATAATGCTAGATAACATTCGTTGATGCCTCTATGATTGGTTTTACCTTCATGATATTTCTTTATAATTTCTTGTTGCTTGAAATAGTCTTTAACATTTTCTACCTCGGATTTGGTAAGTACTAATTTCATTGCAGAATTTTTAAAATATTTTTGGATTATAGGTATTATAGAATACATTTCCAATGTAGGATTTATGAGAATACCTGTCTTTACTTTTGGATTAACATATTCTTTAATTGCGCTAATAACGTCTTGTTCTAAACTAGATTTTGTAATTTGTATGACAGTTTTAGTATGTGTTTCAAATGGTTTAGAAACACTAGGCTTGCTTTTAATATCTCCTACAACATTAAGATATAATTGCTTATTAAACTTATTAAGGGGGTCATCGGAAATAGGAATTTCTAATATGGGACTTTCTAAATCACTATGGGCACTTAAAGTCCTAGAATCCGCGCTTTCAGTTCTAGAATCTGAGTCCGAGGGTGCACCATGTGACGTGTTAACTACTATCGAACTAGTTTCTTCATGATTAATTTCTATTCGTGACAAAGCATCTGCATTAGTGTTATATTTTCCTTGCTTATAGACAACTGTGAATTCAAATTCGCTTAGCCGTAATCTCCAACGGGTTAAACGGGAATTCGGTTTTTTAATATTCATCACCCATTGCAAAGGGCGATGGTCGGTAACTATTTTAAATTTTCGTCCAAATAAATATGGCCTAAAATACTTGGTTGCCCAGACTATAGCCAAAAGTTCTTTTTCGATAGTGCTATAGTTTATTTCACTAGAGTTAAGCGTACGCGACGCATAAGCTATTGGTTTATCAGATCCAATAGTACCTTGTGACAGTACTGCTCCAATTGCCAAATTGGAAGCGTCTGTAGTGAGTATAAAATCATTTTTAAAGTCAGGGTACTGAAGAATTGGATCATTGACCAGAAGGGTCTTACATTTTTCAAAGCATTCGACATAATTTTGATTAAGTGTAATTTTAGAGCCTTTCTTTAAGCTTTGAGTCAAAGGTTTAGTTATTTTAGCAAAATCAGGAATGAATTTTCTATAATAACCAAGAAGTCCTAGAAACCTTTTAATTTCGGTAGGGGTTTTAGGTAAGGGGTAATTTTGTATTGCTGAGATTTTATCTGGGTTAGGCTTTATTCCATCTTTACCTATAATATGCCCTAGATAAGCTGTTTCTAATTTAAGGAACTCAGATTTATCCATTTGTATTTTAAAGTTGGATTCACGTAACCTTTTAAAAACTTTTTCTAGGTTGACTATGTGCTCTTGCAATGATGTACTAAAAACTATTATATCATCTAGGTACACTAGACAAATAGTATTCTGGAGTTCTCGCAACACGTTGTCCATTACTCTTTGAAAGGTAGATGGACTATTCTTAAGTCCCATGGGCATTCTTAGAAATTCGAAATGGCCATGTTCTACATTGAATGCTGTTTTTGTAATATCTTGGGGGTCCATTTCCACTTGGTAGAATCCACTAGCTAGGTCTAGCGTAGTAAAATACTGACAGTTACCTAATTTGTCTAAGACATCAGCAATATTGGGGATAGGGTACTTATCGTCTATGGTTTTCTCATTAAGTTTCCTAAAATCTACTACAATACGCCACTTAGCCTTTCCTGATGCGTCAGCTTTCTTAGCTACTACCCAAATAGGAGAACTCCAAGCAGAATTAGAAGGCCTAATTATACCTTGTTCTAACATTTTACCTATTTGTTCTTGTACTTCCTGTCTATGAATATATGGATATCTATAACTCTTTGTATAGACTGGAGCTTCATCTGTGGTTTTAATTGAATGTTTGATTTTATTAGTGAAAGTTAATTGTTCACCTTCAATATAAAAAACGTCTGCATATTGCGAGCACAATGATTCTAGATTAATGCGTTCCTCTTCATTTAAATGGTCAGTACGAAGGCGTGATAGCACGTCTTTTACGCGTTGCTGTTGCTGTTTAGTGCGTGTGCACTCGACATTATGAACTTCTGCAGGCATTGCACGATCCATTGAAAAGATTATATCATTCCTACTTGGATTCTGTACTTCTAATATACCCCTATTCTGTTTAACCGTAGTGAGGCATTCACGTATGATACAGTTTGAAATAGATTGTTCAGGAATATAAGCATCTCCATCGCGAACGTTAATCGGAATCTTTAGTAACTTAGATGAACCAGCTGGAATAATATTTTCATATAAATTAGTATTACGTGAATCATAGATTCTAATAGGGTTTGAAGCGAACTTAGTTGTAAATAATTTATTTTTATAATCTATTGTAGCTTCCCATTTTTCTAGCAGATCAGTACCAATAAGTCCATCAAAGTAATCGTGGAATTTATAGATATCAAATGAAACTGTACCTGAATCATTAAATTCATTAAAAATAGGTAAAGTAATTGAATAATCGTTTCTAGTTTTAGCATGAACACTATGCACTTCGAATGGAGAATAATTTAATGGAAAATCACTAAAGTATTTCTCAACAACATTAGGGCATAGAAATGACTGATTCGCACCTGTATCTATTAATAGCTTAAGAGGAGGTGACGCGATTTGAACGTATGGAAGGTACCGTTGAGTTTGGAGATTTATTTCTATTTTGATTTGTCGGATTTCGGAGTTTTCTGAAAATCCGGCTTCTTAGATTCTTTGGCGTCCTCTTTTATGCTTCCGGACTGCTGGGGATATTCTAAACATTCCTGAGGGGATGGTTGATATTCATAGTACAAATTTTCTGGGTACTCATAGTAATTATAATAAGTTCCGTCATAATCGATAAAGTAACCATTGAACGAAGGATCGTTAAAACAATCATTAATATGCATCTCCCGAGTTTTAAAATAATTATTAGGTGGAGGATTGCCTGATTTGCTCCAGTCATGCCTAGAAAAAGCGTTAGTGGGTGGTAATTGTCTGCTCACGAAATGGCTAACACCACTCATTGGGGGTGGTTGCGCTGATCCACTAGGCTGGCTAGGAGAATTTTGCTGGGCTAATTGAAACGGGTTATTCTGACGGTTGTAAATCGGTATGGGTGCCCTGAATATTTGCTGAGTTCGAGTCGGACCAAACTGGCGAGGTTGGAAATAAATCGGTTTCCACTGCGGTGGTTGTTGAGGTGGAAATTGGAATCGTGCAGGTCCTGGCATTCCATAATTATTAGGCCTTGGATCAGGCATATTAGACGGCATTTTAAAATTATTACCGGGTTGGTTATTGCTATTAATTTTTTTATCAGGTAAACGGTCGTTACGATTTTGCAGATACATGGTATTAGTTTCCTCATGAACAAATTCTAGTGCTTGTTCAATGCTTTGAGGCCGCATACAGCGCACGCGTGATCCTACGGGATCTTTTAATCCGCGCACAAACGCTTGGAGCGTTAATTTCTTATATAAATCCCTTTTGGCGTCTATTGTAGTTTGTAAAGCGTCGTGTAAAGAAACATATGTCATAATTGTACTAAAAAGATTCTGACAACGCTCATAGTACTCTTGCGGAGTGTTAGAGCCCTGTGTTAAAAGAGATAAATCGCTGTAAAGAGCGGTCTCATCCCTTTGGTCAGCAAAATTATTTATTAATGCCTGACGAATGCCATTCCAATCACTTGCTATACCATTCGAGTTGATTAAGCGAGCAGCAGATCCCACAATTTTATTTAATATACCATTAATAAGTGCAGAGTTAATTAATGCGGAACCACCTTGAACATTATAATATTCTTTAACTAAATGATCACACAATTGAATAAATCTAGTCAGCACATTCGGGTTCCCGTCAAAGTCGGGTACCAGCCGTAATGCTTTAAAAACGGTATCTAAATCCAAAGACATTTTCCCAGAAAACGATTCTGTGTCCTCGTATAATGTATCTAAATTAATATCTCTACTAGAATCTATCACTAATTCTCTACTACTTCTAACTATCCTAATATTCCTGGATTTTCGTGGAAAGAAAATTTTGGAAAGTTATATTAGTACAGGCTAGGAGAAAGCGGTCACTAGAAATAATCTAATGTACTTACATGAACATTATTTCGGCCCCTTTGCGTAATCAATGTCTGGATTCCTCGATACAGCACGACGTGTAGATTCTGGATACTCTGGAACGACTGGATAGCCGTACGGGCGGCTTTACGATTACGGAAATCTACCTTTTTACGCGAAACCGACCGCGAGTATCCTACCGACTGCGCCAATTACGTTCGGCGGCAATCGAGGATGCAAAGAAAACCGAGATATAATTTACTTATCAATTTAATTAATGTAAAATTACAATTAAATCGGTAAAATTAAGATGCGTGACAATTGATCGATATCAGAAACAAGAGTGATTCACAAATACACTAAATCAACATTCACTGCTATAACACTGTGTTCGTTCCCGCGCCATCGGATTGCTGAGAAGGCGAATTCCACAGTACGAGCGCTGGGTGGTCTTAGTCATTGTCTTAGGAATTCAGGATTTCGCAAGTGGCGACATAACATATGAATAAATGTTTGATTTACAAATTATTTTGGTATTTATTTATGTATTCTTCGGAAAGCTTAGAGTCTAATATCTATTTTAGCTATGCTCGGAGTTTCTTTGAAGGATAAAATCAGGAATGAAGTTATCCGGAAAAGAACCGGAGTAACCGACATAGCTTTCAAAGTAAGCAAACTGAAGTGGCAGTGGGCTGGCCATGTTTGTCGAAGGACCGACGGCCGGTGGAGCAGACGAGTCCTAGAGTGGAGACCGCGTATCGGTAAGCGTAGTGTGGGACGCCCCCTAGCTAGATGGACCGATGACCTGAAGAAAGTGGCTGAGGCAGATTGGATGCGGAAGGCGGAGGACAGGGTGTTGTGGCGCAACCTTGGAGAGGCCTATGTCCAGCAGTGGACTGCGATTGGCTGAGTTGATTGAATATCTATTTAGGTAAGTTATGTACAATATCGCTTACAGTTGCCATTTAAAAGCTTCCACAAATTAAAAAAAAAAGAACAAAAAATCATTTGTACGATCTTAACAATGTCAAAAGAATATTAAATGGGCAAGAAACTCCAAGTTCAAATTTAAGTCCTTATACCTATAATGTACGTAGAGGAGCTTGTGGCTAAGTAATAACAGCCGCACGGGTCGATCCATCATGTTAAGCTACGCTTGCCACGGTCGGTCCAAGGATGACCATCTTTACATACCGAGACTCCTCCGTGCCTCGGAAAGCACGTTAAACTGTTGGTCCCGGCTGTCATTCGTGGATCTTTGACAGTAGTTACGGGTCGTCAGAAACCTGAAAGTCTGACAACCAGTCTTATCAAGGAGTATCGTATTACCCAGTTACTGGGTCGCGGACGTCAGATAGGCAGTCGCTCCATGTAAAATACTGGTATTCAGCTGCATCCGGTTAGACTGGAAGCCGACCCCAACATAGTTAGGAAATGGCTAGGCAGATGATGATCCCTATAATGTACGTTATTAAAACGCCCGCAACTTCGTAAGAAACTACCAAAAATATCTTGAGTTAACTAAAAAAATCGGCCAAGTGCGAGTCGAACTCGCACACGAAGGGTTCCATAGCACCGCATAATATTTAACACTAAGTACATAATTCTTCTTCTTGTAGGTATGAGGAACCCCTTTAATTTTTAACATTATTTAATTTTTATTATTTGTTGTTAAAGCGGCAACGGAAATACATAATCTGTTAAAATTCCAACTGTCTAACTATTACGGTTTATGAGATACAGCCCACTGACAGACGGACGGTTTACGGACAGCGGAGGCTTAGTAGTAGGGGTTCCGTTTGTCACCCTTCGGGTACGGAACACTAAAAAGTGACTATCATCACTTTTTTAGGGTTCCGCACCTGAAAAGGAAAAAACGGAACTTTTATAGGATCACTCGTGTGTCTGTCTGTCTGTCTGTCCATCTGTCTGTCTGTCTGTCTGTTTGTCCGTCTGTCACAGCCGATTTGCTCCGAATCTAATGGACCGATTAAGTTGAAATTTGGTACACATATAAATTTCTGTGACCCAAACATGGACGGGTAAAGTAAATAAAAGAATTTCGAATATAGAGGTCACTTTTGGGAGGCAAATAAGAAAATAAAAAAAAAGTTTTGGAAACTACACCATGTGGCATGTCAAATGAAAGGGCTTCTTATGAGGGTCTCAAATATATTTTATTAATAATTTTAAAATAAATTGTTTTAAAGTTATTTAAGAAAATAGACGAAAATTCGTTTGACGACACGGTTGGCGCAGTGGTTGAGCGATTGACTGCTGCGCAGCATGTCGCGGGTTCGATTCCCGCACGGAACAAATATTTGTACGACCTACAAGTATTTGTTCCGAGTCTGGGTGTTTTTCTATCTATAATATGTATGTATTTACAAAAAAAAAAAAAAAAATGTATATAAGTAGTTTATCAGCCATCTCGTTACCATAACACAAGCATTAGGTTGCTTAGCTTGGGGCTAGATGGCGTTGTGTGATATGTCCAAACATATTTATAAAAAAAAAAAAAAAAAAAAAAAAAATTAAGATAAATTCATCCCAACTACGGAACCCTTCATTGTGCGTGGTCTGACACGAACTTGACTGGTTTTTTTATAATAGGTCCTTGAAACGTTCTTGACACTCTTAAAAGCCACCAAAATATTACGACTCAGACAAAAAAGTGGTCAAACATCATACAAAAATATGCTAAAATTATACTCCTCGACTACTCAACGGCTCATGAATGACGAGAGGGGTCTCCTAAGAGGCTGTGGGGGATCAAAAGAGGTCTGTAATGACTTCCTTACGATATTACACGTCGGTGGATACGACGTGTTATATCGAAGAATTAGGTTTTACGTGGAATGGAGGAGAATGGTATTAGTAAGGTGGGTTGTTTATTATGGCAAATAATGTCATCTGTCAGGCAGGATGACACATCAAAATTTTTCCGTTTTTTTTTTTTCAATTTTAATGTATTTATTTTTTAAAAATTCATTGAGTCTCAAAAAAATCACAAAGAATGTGCGCATACGGATAGAGTTATGGAAATATAGAGACGTGTTTTGACCATGCGTGAGCGCGCGTGATCCATCGCTGCATGTTTGATGCCACTGCGCAGAGGATGTATAGAAGCAGAAGAAGGAAGTAATTTTTTGCTTCATTTGTGTAATTGCTGTATGGCGTTCCAGTGGGAGGAACAATAAATAAATAAATAATATTAAATAATGACCTATAATATAGTTGCCTTGATAGGCTCACCCCCTGTTAGATATAGTCGGTCTTGTAATTATCACTTTTGGCAAAAACTCCCAGAAAATTAAAAACTCCACTTAAATAAAAAAAATATATATATATAAAATCAATCTGCATAGCTTTATCCCAACTATGTTGGGGTCAGCTTCTAGTCTAACCGGATGCAACTGAATACCAGTATGTAATACGATATCCCTTGCTATGACTGGTTATTACTTTCTGGCTTCTGACGACCCGTAACGACTGTCAAACATCCACGAATGACAGCCGGGACCAACGGCTTAACGTGCTTTCCGAGGCACGGAAAATCTCGGTATGTAAAAATAGTCACCCATCCACTGACCAACCCCGGCAAGCGTAGCTTAACCTGATGGATCGACCTGTGCGGCTGTTATTACTATTACTTAGGCACGAGCATAAATATAACAAAAATAAAATAAATAAATAATCACACTATAAAGGCGAAAGCTCAAACGTGGTGACCGATTTGGATGAAATTTGGTAACCCGGGATTAACACATAGTACTTTTTATCCCGGTCTACGCGGGTGAAACCGCGGGGCGCAGCTAGTATAATAAAATCAATTAATTAATTTGAGGTTTAAATTATCTGAATATCACATTGGTCTTATGAATGAATCAGTGAATGAAATGCACCGACCTCAGCGTGGTTTAATCAGACTCGATTACTCAAATTAACCTAAAGATTCACACTAGCCTCTGTTGCCTCATATTACATAGTGCAACAGAGACCATTGCATATCAAGGAGTAGACCGGGGGGCGCGGTAATGGTAGGGAAGACGTGACCTGAGGATATGGATGGATTATACCGGATATATGCATCCAATGTAAGCAATTGCATTGTGGAGAGACGGGTGATATAGATCTTTTAACGACGTCACCGCCAGGTTCTTTCAAGTCCAGCTTTACCGGTGAATCTTTTGGCAGGACTAAACTTTAAAGCAAAAATAGACCTTGATGCTTTAATCATATTGTTCAAGTGACATTCAACCTAAGGGTGGCAAACCAATAATTACGAGGTCAATATTATACGTAATTAAAAACATAAGTGGCGAAATATGTGCGCAATATACAGAATAATTTTTTAATCAATCAATCAACTCAGCTAATCGCAGTCCACTGCTGTACACAGGTCTCTCCAAAGTTGCGCCACAACACCCTGTCCTCCGCCTTCCGCATCCAATCTGGCCCAGTCACTTTCTTCAGGTCGTCGGTCCATCTAGCTAGGGTGCCTCCCACACTACGCATACCGATACGCGGTCTTCACTCCAGGACTCGTCTGCTCCACCGGCCATCGGTCCTTCGACAAACATGGCCAGCCCACTGCCACTTCAGTTTGCTTATTCTGCAGGCTATATCGGTAACTCCGGTTCTTTTACGGATAACTTCATTCCTGATTTTATCCTTAAGAAACTCCGAGCATAGCAATTTTTAAAGCAGTGCACAAATTTTCACAGGGTGTTCTACCTATGAATATGAACAACTTTCACTATGGGACTAACTCTGTATACTCCACATATCTGTATTTATTTAATTCTCTAGTTCGCCCACAGGTGGAATATGCTTGTATGATCTGGGATCCATATTATATTAAATATGAGACTGCAATTGAGAGAGTTCAGCGTAAGTTCCTCAGTACATTGCAGTACAAATGTCGCACCGTACGTTTATCTTACAAAAACGCTTTGTGTAAGTTTAAACTATTAACATTACGCTCTAGACGCTTGTTGCTCCAGGGAATGATGCTCCATGGACTTGTACATAATAGGTTTGATTGTTCTGAATTAATCAGTAAAATATGCTATATTGTACCTAGAACAGTGTTGAGACGTGAGGCGCGCTCTTATCCACTGTTTGCTACAACTCCCTGCCGCACAAATGCAGGGGAGAGAGCGCCGCTCCAGAGATTGGTTCAGGCTTACAATAATAACTTTAATGATATTGATGTTTTTGCCCTATCTAAATATACATTTAGAGAACAAATTATTAAGCGCCTTGCTCATAAATTTTAATTATTATGTACCTTTTATTTAGACATGTAATAGCTAATTAATTACTGCTTAATTTTGCTTAATTTTCCCAACATTGTATCTTTTTTTTTTTAAACTAGTAACATGTGGAAACGTAGTGGATTGTACATTTACTTATAGCATACCGTGTATCTAGATATAATATACAATGTACGATTGTCTGTTTTCCCAAATAAAATAAAAAATAAAAACTCTGAACTCGCGAAAAAAAAATCTGCAGTTCAGTACATTTATCTACACCAAAATGTAGTCCACCAACTCGTCAAAATGTAGGGAGTAGTTGATTTTTTTTCGCGATTTCAGGTTTGGTCCCATAGTAAAAGTTGTTCATATTCATGGGTAGAACACTCTGTGAAAATTTGCGCACTGCTTCTTATCCTGTACATCACTGCCTACGAGCGTGATGTTATATTTATGTGTATCATAAAAGCTATTTTCATTGCTAAGTCGAAATACAGCAGGCAATCAAAACACTTGACATGAGAGAATGGAATCAATTTAGTTGAAAACCGTATTTGACAATGGACTAATTTATTACAGGATCGCAATCAACGAGAATTGGAGTTTCATACAAAAAAGTTGGCAGTGATGGCGACTGCCGACAGATGTGAAAACATAAAAACGTCAAACTATGCATAGAATGTCGCGGTGACGCAGTGACGCAAACCCGTAAGATTTCCCCTACCAAAAATCGCTCAACGCGCGTATAGAACTTTTCACTTCAAAAAAATCGGCCGTGTGTATTGAACCACGCACAATGAAGGGTTCCGTTGTTGAAAATAATTTATCCCAAACACAAACTTAACATTGTACGCACGGCTACAGATCAAGCTATACTTATCCAGTATAAGCTGATCTCACATTATATAGGATTTCCTTACAATGAGAGGTCAGTGTATACTGGAAATGTAGTATAGCTCTATGTGTAGCCGTGTGTACCTAGTTGAAAAACTAGAAATCCCAAAAAATATTGTTTATTTATGCGATAAAATTACAAATTAACGATTTTGGGACTTTTTCCTTTACTTGTGCTGTGAAACCTTGCCTCTTGCCAAATTTTATGATTCTAGGTCAACGGGTACGGCCGAGGTTTTGATTTACTTGCGAGTATTAATATCACTATGTAAAATTTCAACATTCATACCTGTATTTTAAATGGTGTGCATAATAAAGAGTATTCTATTCTATTCTACACTTCTGGACACATCTTTTGGCCCACCTTGTATTTTCAGTTTCGTTTGGTCCTAGCTGAAATTTTATATTAGGTCGAGCAAAAAGTTTTTATGCAGTTTTGAACCTGGCACATTCACAATTTCAATCAATAGTCTTTTTTTGAATTTCGAACACAGAATTTAAAGGAACAAAAGACAATTTGGAGCCTGTTTGTTGATATCAAACAATCAAATACTAAGAAAACTTGGTTTTATTGGTTTACTTGGATTTAATTCTTGAAAAAGTGATTGATATCTTTGGTTTTGCACCAAACATTACTTATTCTTAACATTAAGGTGAGGTTCTATCAATAATCTATGGATACTTCACCTGAAGTCGCCGCCCAAGCTGTGGCACTTATTCAGGCCGGACACAGCCAAAGAAACGTGAGTGCTCAACTTAATTTAAGTCGATCTGCGGTCCGAAATGTTTATCGGAGGTACCTAGAGACTGGCGGCTTTATTCGTCGCCAAGGAAGGCCACGATCTCGGGTCACAACTGAAAGGCAGGATCGATTCATCGTGACGACCAGCTTGAGAAATCGTCACCTTACCTCCATTGAGATACAAAGCAACTTCGCGACTTCCACGGAGTATCTGTGAGCGCTCGAACTGTTCGGAGAAGGTTAAAAGAACGCGATATGGTACCACAAAAGCCAGCTAATGGCCCCAAACTAACGCGAGCCCACCGAACAGCGCGCCTTCATTTCGCACGCAGTCATTTAAATTGGACACAGCAAGATTGGAGCCGTGTACTCTTTTCTGATGAGTCTAAAATTGTGTTACATGGCAATGATGGAAGGAAGAAGGTCTACCGACGTAAGGGAGAGCGTTTCGCACAATGCTGCTTTGAAGAGAGGGTTGCTTATGGCGGTGGCTCATGGACTGTCTGGGGCGGTATATCAGCGAGCGGCAAAACTCAACTTGAGGTTGTTACAGGACCACGGCTGCCAACATTAAATGCTGAAAGGTACATTCGTGAGTGCTTAGAACCTCACGTGATACCATACGCGGACTATGGGGGCCCAAATTTCCTTTTTATGCATGATAATGCAAGAGCCCATGCGGCCGGCATCGTCAGGGAATATCTTCGGGATGTGAACATCACAGTTATGGACTGGCCAGCCAGAAGCCCAGACATGAACCCCATTGAGCACATGTGGGACGAGCTAAAAAGACGTGTTAGGGCTCGTCAGCCAGTTGCCCAGACGATGCAGGAGTTGAAAACTGCCATAGAAGAGGAATGGGAGATGATCCCTCAAATTTTCATAGAGCGGTTGATAAACTCTATGCCTAATCGTATGAGAGCTGTGGTAGATGCCCATGGAGGCAACACGCGTTATTAAATTAAACCTGTATTTGATAAAACATGTTTTTTATTCAAAAATCAATTGCCTTTAACAAGGCGCATATCCGACTTGTTAGGCGTAGCTCCATGTCGTATGGTATTCTGAATTCAAATTTAAAACAATACGATCGAAAAAGATGGTAAAATGTATCAGGTTTAAAACTGCATCAACAGTTTTTGTTCAATCTAGCAATCATGTTTCGGTAGGGGCCATCGAAACCTAAACTCTAAGGTGGGCCAATAGATGTGTCCAGAAGTGTATTTTATTTTAATATTTTTAGCTTATTTTCTGTATATTCATAATTTAGAGAGAGAAGGTTTATGGTAAGTTTTAGTTTTTTTTATCGGTAGGTTATTTATCTGTGTAGTTTTAAAATAACACAACAATGGCGCTTGGCTGCAGATACATACCTTGTGATGCTACTTTCGATAATTTATTTTACAAGAGCTACTAAAAATAGATTTTATAACAAAGCTAAGACTTTCCTTCGTACAAATAAAACCTCTTTAGGCAAGAGTTAAGACAAAGCTCTTTAATTAGCAATTAGGACACTTTTAGATAACCAAGACCGGTTAAATTAGGTCGTTTTTTCCTTAACAATCTTTTTAAATTAAATTAAATTGTTTACACTTTTTTACTGTGATTAGCTCTTTAGATGCTTTATTCAAAGTTGGGATTCCTCAAACTGGTAACTGTGACGAGTAGGTACAGTCAGCAACAAAAGTCGATTTACACTTGCAGTTTTTTAATCTTAATTATTAAGTGAAATATTTAATTGAAATCGGAACAGAAGTACTTAAATTTTAAGAACATTAGCTTTTAACAGTTAAACGAAAAAAATGCAGTTTATCGAATCATTTTGTGTTAATTTAGATGATGTCAAAAAGTAGCAGTGTTAACCGACTTCTGTTGACTGAATGAATGAATGCTTTATTTGTAGAATATAGGTACATTGTTTATGGTAAAGTGACGTATGGTTTCATTATATTCGACTTTCTAGTCGTGCTTTTAAGCGACATTGTAAGTTACAATGTCAATACAAATTGTAACAGTAATCGAAGCATATTAATAAAATTACAGTCTTCTTACATTATATTCATTTTCAGTCAAAACTTTGATTATACAGTTATACAATATTATGTTTATACGATATACCTACGCAAGACGCAAAAAAAAAAAAAACTATAATCACTATGTCGAATACAGCACATATAATGTCAAAAGGTTTTTTTTATTTATAAAGTCAATACTAAATTATTAATTCATTTTTAGTCAAAACTACTTTACTGTTGTTGTTGCTGACCGTACCTATGTCAAAATTAAATGAAGATCCATCTTCAGAATAACAAAAATTGGCAGTCATGGGAACTGCCGACAGAAAAGAAAACTTATACGTAAAACATGTCGCGGTGACGAGGTTATGTGAACCCGTACGATTTTCATCTATCGCTCAACGCACCTAAAGAAGTTTTAACTTCAAAAACACTACAACATCAATCTTGGTTCGAATATTAAAGCAATAACAAAGTGAAGTAGTTAACACAGCATGCATTTTAAACCATAAAAAATATAGGTCATCGCTTGTTTTTTCTTTGTAGAAAATCTAGAAATCTAGAATCTAGAAATCTGAAACTAGCTGTGTTTGTTCTTTACATACCTATTTTTGTGAATTTTATACGATTATACATTCAAACGAAACATACACTACAATCGAGTCCAGTTCTCTGGCATCCCTAAAAACATTCGAGCGTTACAAGATTTCAAGAATCTTCGGCGCTTCGTCATTGTTTGTAAACACGTGCGAAGTGCCGGCTGACGTCATGGTGCACGTACGCATGACTATACGATGGACTGTTTTTTGTGTAGAGCCGCTTTCATACTAGTTGATAAAATAATCAAATAAATTTACTTTAAGACAAAGATTTAAGCCAATGGCCTTGAGTGGTTAGCTTTCGTGCCTGTGCTGAGCTCACGCAACGAGTCGTACGACCACCAAGTAAGGACTCGCCCATGAAGGAGCGCTGTCGCAAATTAGACGCATTATCAATTTATTATACATAAAATAAAATATATTAAATTAAAACACGTATACTAAAAGATAAACAATTAATTTAGCTATAAAATGGTGAAGGTTTCATAGAATAGAATAGAATACTCTTTATTATGCACACCATTTAAATTACTGTTACAATTTTACAATGTTGAAATTTTACATACGAGTGACACAATGGGCGGTCTTATCGCTAAAAGCGATCTTTTACAGACAACCTTTGGATGGAGTATGGGGACAAGGAGAGACAATTCTGTAGGTAGTTCGTGGTGTACCATATACATATACATACATTAATAAATTTATATATATATATATATATATATATATATATATATATATATACTTATACAATAATAAACATGAAACAAGAGCAAGGAACTATATATGTAATAATGACGTTTAAAGAGAGAGGAAGTGTTTTTTTACCAGAATTTTAAAAGTGGCCAAAGTTTGAGCTCGCCTTATCAACACTGGCAAGGCATTCCATAATCGTACTGCTTGAACTGTAAAAGACTTGTCATAAAAGCTGGTGGAATGCATCGGCATCTCAAGTCTCAAGTTTTCCGATGACCTCAGATATCTATTATGTGTGTCATGAAGGAACTTGAAACGCTCTTTAAGATAAGATGGGGTTGTAGGATCATCATAAACATACACTTGATAGTTTTTGCGTGATTCTCAGTTTTATAACCGCGTTAGACATACATTTACAATTTAATTACACTATGTAATAATTATCAACATAATCTAAAATGTAATCATATTTTTGTGGTTTATAAACATTATACAAGTTAACAATATTTAGACTAGGTACTAAAGTAAATGACTAACTAACTAACTATACAAATAAATATCAAAACAAAAGGACACAGGCGTCGAAGTACTCGTCCGCATCGATGTCATCCGGAAACGTGCCCAGAAGGCTGGCAGCATTGCCACGTTGAATGGCAATGCTAATTCTTTCGCCAAAGAACGAGCCAGCCCTCTGGTCACGTGAAGTCTTGACCAGTCGGCGAGAAATTTCCTTAAAAAGTAGACACGTACTTGGGCCCCATGACCCGAGCGTTTCGACCCCAAACGGCTCAAAACTGAAGTTACCTATAAGGTTGCAGTATTTGCGCCGTTTGATAATAATGTATATATATATAATAAATATATAATAATTATATTATATATTTTATTATTATTATATAATATATATTATTCCTCAAACGAAGGCTCAAATTAAGCTCCACCCTAATCTGAATTAGACAAACACAAATTAATAGTAAGAATTTGCGTCATTAAAGCGACGATAAGAGACTTTTAATGATTTTAAACTGATAGGTAGTGTTAATGATTTGGAATAAATATAATCTTAAATTATAGATAATATATATAAGATTGTGCATAACATGTATGATGTATGTGTGTGTATGATTTTTATGCCATAATGCGCGAAAAAACGTAATCCATCCTAACAAGAGCGTGGTCTAGTTCTAACGGCATTCTAAGTATGTTCATTGAAAAGTGCGACGCACCTTGGTTGTCGCACGCTGTAGAGATGCTGGTCAGAAGACCCCGCAGCTAACCAACCGTACAGTTTTTTCTTATTGTTTTTGTTTATGTGTGTTTACTAACAATAGTTTTTAAGAACAATGTTACTAACAATTGGGCCTAGTTGCCAATAATAAACAAATATTTAATTTAATTTAATAAGAGCTCCCTTTGAGTTTGAAACTACTCAGACAAACCCAAAATACGAGGCGAAGACGTGAGTCAACCCGTAAACATTAATAACGGTTACAAGGTTTTTGCAACGTCACATCCTTTTTTTTTTTTTTTTGTGGATGGGAAATCATCAAATGACTTCTCCCGCTCTGGGCAGAGCGGGAGGGCGTGTCAGACTTTTACTGACTAAAACCCACCCATGTTCCTTCAGTTGCCCGTGCCAGGGCCACGGTATCTCTTTCGAACTACCCGCGACCCCACATCCTACTACGAGTATCCTACAAATATTATAAATGTGAAAGTTTGTGAAGATGTTTGTTACTCAATCACGCAAAAACGGCTGAACGGATTTAAATGAAATTTGGCACACAGATAGTCTATAACCTGGATTAATACGTAGGATACTTTTATCCTGGTAGTAGGTTACCGTAGGATAATTTACGACATCCACGCGGGCGAAGCCGCAGGCAACGGCTAGTAGGTAATAATTCCTTTCCCAGTTTCAGGTCAAGCAAATACAAAACCTATAATTACCCTACACTTAATTACACAAACTACAGCATTTCATGTAAAACGACAGTATCACGATCAATTGCACTTTTTACCCTATAAAAGGGGTGAAAAGGGTAAAAAAACGGGTTGAAAGTTGAAGCGTTCACGCGAACGGGGCTATATCGGGGCAATATGCAAATCCCCTCAATTTGTCCTACTGCCCGTACTTTTTTTTTAAGACTACGTGAGGCGAATTCGAAGTTGATATACGATCCCAATGCATGTTATGTTTTATTGCGTCTGAAAGTTGGTCTATACAGGATAAGTTTTTAAGCAGTGCGCAAATTTTTACAGGGTGTTCTACCCATGAATATGAACAACTTTTACTATGGGACCAAATCTGAAATAGCGAAAAAAAAAATCAATTGCTCCCTAGATTTTGACTAGCTTGGTACATAGATAAATGTACTGAACAGCAGATTTTTTTTTCGCGATTTCAAGGTTAGTCCCTAATGAAAGTTAAATATTCATGGGTAGAACCCTGAAAACTCCATGGGTACCCTGGGTGGTACCCTCTGTAATTTGCGCTCTGCTTAAAAACTTATCCTGTCAATCTGCCTAGTCCCGCCCCGCTTCCGCGCCACTGTTTTCAAGGTCCGGTCCATTTGTTTTTATGCATAAAATCCGGCCGCTCCCGCGCCGCCGCCGCTGCCGCCCCGCTGCCCGCAAAATTCGAGGCAGAGGCCTAACGGGATGCAGCTGAATACCAGTATTTAACATGGAGCGAGAAAGGACGTTAAGACGTTGGTCCCAGCTGTCATTCGTGGATCTTTGACAGTCGTTACGGGTCGTCAGAAGCCCGAAAGTCTGACAACCAGTCTTACCAAGGGGTATCGTATTACCCAGTTACTGAGTTGTGGAGGTCAGATAGGCAGTCGCTCCATGTAAAATACTGGTATACAGCTGCATGCGAATACACTGGAAGCGGATCTTAACATAGTTGGGATAAGGCTAGGCAGATGATTGATTTAGTTGTGTTAAGGCTGTTTAACCTACATAGCAAGAAGTAAATTATTAAAACGTATTATTAATTAAACTTCACACGTCCTGCTTTATTACTAGACTTAAAATAAATATTGCAGAAATGGAAACAGAATGAAATAAATTAAAGAATGGCTCGTTAAACAACGTTTTAATACGTTTAGGGTTCCGTACCTCAAAAGGAAAAAAACGGAACCCTTACAGAATCACTCGTGTGTCTGTCTGTCTGTCTGTCCGTCTGTCACAGCCAATTTGGTCCGGTCTAATGGACCGATTTAGTAAAAAATTGGTACACATATGAACTTTTGTGAACCAAACACGGACGGGTAATTACTTTACCCGTCCGTGTTTGGTTCACAAAATAAATGAATTTTGAATATGGGGGTCACTTTTGGGGAGCAAATAAGAAAATTTAAAAAAAAGTTTTGCAAACTATACCGTGTGATATATCAAATGAAAGGCTTACACTATATGGGTCTCAAATATATATATTTTTTTATAATTTTAAAATAAATTGTTTTAAAGTTATTTAAGAAAATGACGCAATTTGACCATTTACCTCAAAACTATTGAGCCAAAAATTTTGAAAAAAATACAAAAAATAGTTCTTTACCTGTAGATTACAGAAACACCTATAAAAACTATGTGGTCTTAAAATAACATGGTAAATCTCTCAATAATGTGAATACAAACTTACATTTACAGTTAGAATGTACGGGAGAACATGTTTTTCAACTACAATGTTAAGTTTGTTCTTGGGATAAATTCATCCCAACTACGGAACCCCTCATTGTGCGTGGTCCGACACGCACTTGGCCGGTTTTTTTTTTTAATAACATTCCTTTCCTGTTTTTATTTTATAATCTTTTTCTTTTTAAAGCACTATTCGATATTTTTATTTCCTTTATTTGCGTCTGTCGTGTGTGTTGTTTACTGATATCTGTTTATTGTTTACTTATTACTACTACAGTAAAAGTAAGCAGAGTACGATTTCAAAATAAAATGGTATTTGTTTCAACAGTTTTCTCTCAGTTAGTACTGGGGGCCAACCACCACTTCTTAAAGCAGTATTATTTTAATGTTACTTCAGTGCGAGAAAGAGATGGAGCTATACAGGACGTCTAGCTCCATCTCTTTCCCACACTCCTGTAAGATTAAAATAATACTGCTTTCAAGAGGTGGTGGTCTAGCTCCTGTTGTTTGCAAATACACATCTTTTTTATTTTGGTAAAATATAACAAAGAATGTTTGTTTTTTAAAAGCAAAGTTCTTATTTCAAAAGTTATTTTTTAGTGTTGGAAAATGTCTGTTTATTTATTTCTTTTAAATAGAACGGCCGAAACCAATTACACTATTTAAACATGATATATAATTTATTTAACAGTCATACATTCTTCTCACAAAAATCCAAACATTCTGACAGAATCATCTTCCATTCAGTCACAAACACATCAAGATCTGTGCTTGAGTTCAGGAGAGCGTTAACAGCGGCTAATGTCCGAGGAATAGGTGACTTGGAGCGTGCCACAGTACGGCAAGTTGGAACAGCCAGTAAGCGGTGTTTTCTGCTACAACAGTAATTGTGTGGGACAAATAGATTGCAGATTTCATTATGGAAGATCAGGAACAACAATAATCCCCCTAAGAATTTTAAATATTACAGTCACCTGATCGCGTGACCGTCTTACTTCAAAAGAATTGAAACTTAATCAACCCAACAGGAATTTAGTGGGATGCAAGAGAATACTAGAGATACTGTTGTTAGAGTTATCGATTAATTGATACCATTTGTCAAGTAATATTATGGGACAGTTGAGTTTACACAAAACACAAACACCTAGATTTGGAACAAACATCTACGAAGTTCTACTGTATGACACATAGCATTGTTTGTCTCCAGGGCAACGAACCCATGACCTCTGAAATATTCACATAGAAATTGAAAATAACAATATTCAGAGCAGGATGTTTCTAGCTTCGATATTTTTAAGATTTATAGTAGATAATAATATACCTGTCTCCGTTCGAATTTCTGGAAGAGAATAGTTTACAAATAAAGATGATGTTTACGTTAATGCACCCATTGTTTTATTCGAGAGGGTAGGTATACATCACAGTTGGTCCCATATAAAATTGATTAACTTTGTTTGGGTAGTTTTTGAGTTAGCTTCAATAATACGTATTTTTTCCCCACTTTTATATGGATGATGTTCTAGTTTGTTTTGCAGATAGTGGTATTAGAATTTTTGTGGGGTAGGTACACAACTAAAAAGTGAAAAATAAAAACTTTTTTACAAAAAAATACAACCGACTTCCAAAAACAACACTACAAAGTGAAAAATAACTTTAATTTCGGAAAAAAACGAAATACATTTAACTAGACACCGACTTCCGAAATTAAAGTTATTTTTCACTTTGTAGTGTTGTTTTTGGAAGTCGGTTGTATTTTTTTGTAAAAAAGTTTTTTTGTTAGAAAACCATTGAAGCCGTTTAGCATTTTTAAGCCAGAGTTATGTGGGTTACTCGCGATCTTGGACTGGTAACTGGAGTCCACAGGAAAGGAATACTGCTTGAGGTAATTTCATGGTATTTATTACACGGTGATAGTTTCTAAAGAAGAACTGGTACACTGAATTTTACATTGACTGACAGGACTATTAATAGTGTCCTGTCAAATTTCTAGATATTAGTTGCCGGCCAGGATTATCCCAAAGTAGCTACAGGCCTTACAGTGAAACCGACCATAATAGAAACCTTATACTAAAGAAGAAGAAAGGTTAAGCTACACTTGCCGAGGTTGGTCAGTGGATGGGTGACCATCTTTACATACCGAACCTTGGAAAGCACGTTAAGCCATTCATCCCGGCTGTTATTCATAGATCTTTGACAGTCGTTACGGGTCGTCAGAAGCCCAGTCACAACCAGTCTTACCAAGGGTTATCGTATTACCCAGTTACTGGGTTGTGGAGGTCAGATAGGCAGTCGCTCCATGTAAAATAATGGTATTCAGCTGCATCTTGTTAGACTGGAAGCCGACCCCAACATTGTTGGGAAAAGGCTAGGCAGATTGATTAAAGTGCGTAGTCCAACCGTACGAGTATGACCCAGATGTAAGAACATAATCGAGGCAAAAGGTGTATGTAAGGATCGTAGCAGATGGCATTCTGTAGTTTCTGCCTACCCCCATAGTGTGACTGAATAATGACAGTAGCACCAATTGGTATCGTGTTACTAGGTTGTAGAGGTCAGATAGGCAGTCGCTCCATCTAAAATACTGGTTTTCAGCGGCATCCGGTAAGTCTGGAAGCCGACCCCAACATTGTTGGGAAAAGGCTAGGCAGATTGATTAAAGTGCGTAGTCCAACCGTACGAGTATGACCCAGATGTAAGAACATAATCGAGGCAAAAGGTGTATGTAAGGATCGTAGCAGATGGCATTCTGTAGTTTCTGCCTACCCCCATAGTGTGACTGAATAATGACAGTAGCACCAATTGGTATCGTGTTACTAGGTTGTAGAGGTCAGATAGGCAGTCGCTCCATCTAAAATACTAGTATTCAGCGGCATCCGGTAAGTCTGGAAGCCGACCCCACATAGTTGGGAAAAGCAAATTGATTTGAGTAGATAATAATATACTTAACTGTGTTCGTACAAATTTCTGGAAGAGAATAGTTTACAAATAAAAATAATGTTTACGTTACTTCAAAGACAGGCATGTACCGTTTTTTGTTGGAAAACCATTGAATAAGAGCATTAAGCTCACGCAACGCGTCGTACGTCCACCAGTAGTTACTCGCCCTTCAAGGAGCGCAGTCCCAAATTAGACGCATTATTGATTTATTGGACATAAAACAAAAAGTATTTTATTAAAACGCGCATACTAAAAGATAAATAATTAAATTATCTTTAAAATGGTGAAGGTAAAATACGCTTGATAGTTTTTGCGTGATTCTCAGTTTTTTGTCTGCGTTAGGCATAACTTTACAAATTAATTACGCTTTGTAATATAAACATAATCTATAATATTCACATATAAGTTATTAAGAATAAATTAAAAGCAAAAAAACGTTAAAAAAAAAACTTTTATTTAAATGCTCTAAAAAGAAGAAAATAAAAATTTCTTTTAAAATTGTAACTATCAACTTATTACCTCATTATCCACAATTTGTATGATCATAAAAACTTGTCGCGCGTAAATAAACTAGTACCTATTTAATTGAGTAACTTAATGTGCTAAGTTTATTTTTTTTAAATTTCAGATTAATTTAATATCTTATAGGTACTTACGCAAACCTCGCGAGAAGCTTTTATGATCATATAAATTGTGTATAATGAGGTTATAAGTTGATAGTTAAAATTTTAAAAGAAAATTTTGTTTTCTTCTTTTTAGAGCATTTAAATAAAAGCTTTTTTAAAAAAAGTTTTTTTGCTTTTAATTTATTTTTTACTTTTTAGTTATCGCTGGCTAGGTTTCTGAGTCTGTTCATCTCATTCAGCGCATCATTGTTGCAAGGTCGTTTGCCGGTTACTATAGCATAAAAAACTTCAAAAGTTCCCCATATTGGATTAATCCAATATGGGGAACTTTAAAAAATTTTAAAAACTTTAAAAATATTCTGACATCACTCTTAAGAGTATTGTCAGAATATTTTTCTAATTATTCTCGGCAAGCCCTTTCATTTGATACTCATATTGCAGAAGTGCATAAAAAATAACTATTCCGCCATCTTGGATGTTCCGCCATGTTGGATTTAGAATGACGCACATTATTTTTCGAGTTACTCTCAACAAGCCCTTTCATTTGATACCTATATTGTAGAAATGCATTAAAAATAACTATTCCGCCATCTTGGATGGTCCGCCATATTGGATTTAGAATGACGTCACACAGCTTATCGTGTATTGGCATCCAAATTAAACGTGTAAACAAAATTTCAGCTCAATCGGTTGAAGATATCTGCTTCAAAATTGAGTAGCAAGATTCCACCCGAACAAACATACATACATTGCAAGTTAAATAAAAGCTTTTAATCTTATTTATCATATATTTTTTCCAAATCATTAATACTATACTCGTTTCGACGTAATCTTCAGTTTGAAATCAAAGTGAAAAGTCGGTTATCGTCGCGGAAACGTTCAATAATCCTGTTTGTATTGGCAGAGTGCGATTCGTAGCAGTGCAGTGACGAGCATTGGAGCACGGTACGAGTTTCATTTCTTATAATAAAACTCTAGATTTATAATATAGTAAAACTCGCAGCTACTCAGCTTAGTTTGAAGTTTCCACGATGCAAATCAGTTGCAGAATCAAACTCGCTGAATTAAACTTGCAAGCGAATAAAGCGCTTTATCAAGCATTGATCGCTTATATCTGAAACTGAATGGGGATCCTTCAGTTGCCTTGGTCTTCAAATATAGTTTTGAAATTAATATCTCAACTGTCTTTGGAGTTCTTTGGTAATTGAGTTAGGGTTTCGTATTGATGGGTTTAGGTTGGCTGTAAATGTACTGGTTCAATCACGCTTTCAATTCAAATGATATTGACAAAAAAAAAAAATATATAATAATAATATATATATATATATATATTATAGGTATATCTTATAGTAAGTGTATGTATGTGTATTATTGGTTTATAACCTATTTATGTGCTTGTATAAAGTCTATTTATAATTAATTAAGATATATTTTTAGTGTTCCTTACATAAGTATTCCTCTCATACTGAGCACCTGCCATCTAATCTCTTCACCACCCTTGGTTGACTGGTAGAGAATGCCTAAGGCATTAAGTCCGCCTTTGTACGTTTTGTGTGCGAAAAGGTTAAATAAATAAATAAAAAAACTACCGACTTCCAAAAAAAACACTACAAAGTGAAAAATGACTTTAATTTCGGAAGTCACTGTCTCTGGTTTTGTATTTTCGCTTTTAGCCACCGACTTCCGTCGAAGTTTTTTTGCAAAAAAAAAAAAACACTTTTTAGTAGTGGTAAGCACGGCTACAGATCAAGCTATTAATTTCCAGTATAAGCTGATCTCGCATTGTATAGGATTTCCTTACAGTGAGAGGTCAGTGTAAACTGGAAATGTATAGCTTGATGTATAGCCGTGTGTGTTGGATCATTAAGTTCCCTTCAAAATGGTTGAGCTAATTGGTGCTGATCCTGCGTCGTGTTCGTTTTTTAATTTTAATATTTAATTTAGTTGTTTTAGTTTTTATCTTTTTATTGCGGACGCTTTTCAACGTGAACGTCCTTCTACATTGTTCTCACACGTATATTTTCAACATGAACGATGCAACCAATATTTTGTAAAAATATTTTTTGATAAAGAGTAGGTATCCGTGGAGTTTCTTGTCCGTTCTTCTCCATAGGGACCTACTACGCTTTGGAATGGGCAACTAGCTTCATCTTTCTGACTGACTGACCCATTGACAATTCAAAAGTGCCTGTAATTGATTTATTTGAAATAAATGTTTTGAGTTTGAGTTTGAGTGTGTACCTACCCCACACAAATTCACGGTTGAACACTCATATCAACGTGAAAAGATTTATTCATCAGGATGTTTGGTTATGCACTGTGACGGTTTTGACATCGGACCTTCGTGATCCCTGTCGCGGTTAGAAGGTAAGGATGGCTACACTAGGTGCATTGATTGATTGATATTATAAATTACCACTACATGACATACCCTTCCGCGTCCAGTTTGTTCTGACTTTCTAAGGCCGATGAAACTACTGCAGCAATGTGTTATTGATTAAATTGTATTTTTCGCCATGCTTCAAAAATGTAGTGGCTTTTTAGGGTTCCGTACCAAAATAGTACAAAGGAACCCTTAAGGTGCACTCAGTCTGTCTGTCTGTCTGTCACAGCTGGATATCTCAAGAGCTACGAATGCTATCAACTAGAAATTTGGAACAGTTTTAGATGACGTTTGCCTAACTATTTTGCAAATAAGAAAGAAATAAAAATATATGTTCTTTTTGCAACGGGGACTGAAAGGGGTCTTAAAAATTGGAAGGAGGGCTGCTAGGACATGTGGGGTATCATTGAAAGAGCGCTGTTTGCATATTCTCAAACATTTTTATTCTTTTTTTTAGTCTGTATAGTTTTTGACTTTTTGATGAAAAATGTAAAAATAAAATACCGTTCCCGTACCCTTACCGCTTATATCCGTAGATTATTCTATGTGATAGAAGTTTATGTAAAGATTACAGGAAGAATAAAACGATGTCTCTAAATAACACATTTTTTCAGAAATCGGAACGGAACCCTCGGTGCGCGAGTCCGACTCGCTCTTGACCGGTTTTTTTAAAGGTTCTTACAGTCTCGAATCGTACTTTTTACACATCTAAAGATCTTGAAAGTCATTCACATTACTTGCATATAACAAAAGTTTTTAAGAGCGGAACACCTTTTATACACACACCTTTACTCTTCTTCAAAGAAAAACATTTTAAAACAATAAAATAAGCTCGATAATTTCATAACGCGAAGATATTACTACAAATTGAGTCCCCTCCCTAATCGATACCCGAAGGAAATATAAGTTCAATCATACGTTCAAAAGCGAATGGGTTTTGAAAATGAACCGAATGGATTCGGTCATGTTTGAAATTAGAATTGCTTGTTTTCGTTCACTCCGATAATCTTGAAAAGGCGGTGTTCATTCTATTTACTTGATTGATAAGTGAATGCAGGACCTATGTGAAAGTTATCTGGAATCGTAATCCCATCCATTTTTAACTTGGTTTAAAATCCTTCACGGACATGGGCCGATTATCACTGTTTGTAGTCAAACTCACACTCAAACTCAAAGCATTTATTTCAAATAAACCAATTACAGCCACTTTTGAATTGTCAAGGGGTCGGTCAGTCAGAAAGATGAAGTTAGGCACCCATTCCAAAGCTTAGTAGGTACCTATGGAGAAGAACGGGCAAGAAACTCCATGGACACTCTTTTAAATCAAGATATGGTTACAAAAAAAAACTTTTTTACAAAAAAATACAACCGACTTCCAAAAACAACACTATAAAGTGAAAAATAACTTTAATTTCGGAAGTCGGTGTCTAGTTAAATGTATTTTCGTTTTTTGCCACCGACTTCCGAAATTAAAGTTATTTTTCACTTTATAGTGTTGTTTTTGGAAGTCGGTTGTATTTTTTTGTAAAAAAGTTTTTATTTTTCACTTTTTAGTTGTGTACCTACCCCACACAAATTCTAATACCACTATCTGCAAAACAAACTAGAACATCATCCATATAAAAGTGGGGAAAAAATGCGTATTATTAAAGCTAACTCAAAAACTACTCAAGCAAAGTTAATCAATTTTATATGGGACCATCTGTGATGTATACCCTCTCGAATAAAACAAAAAAAAATCCAAATCGATTCAGCCATCTTCGAGTAATCGGGGAACATATATAAAAAAAAAAAAAAAAAAGGTTCCGACGAATTGAGAACCTCCTCCTTTTTGAAGTCGGTTAGTAATGGTTACATCAGTCATGTTGAAATTATACATTTGAGAACAATGCAGAACGTCAAAAGCGTCCTAAAAAAAATAACAATTAAAATATTTAAATTAAATTAAAATAAGCCGTGGTCGCTAAGATATGACCAGCCTTCACTGACAGCGCCCGTTCACGAACCTGACGCATGGATTAGCTAATATTAGTCATGTGCACCTATCATTTAAATTACCATTGGCAGATGGATGAAGGAGTTCATGGTTATATGATAACAGCCGCACGGGACAATTGAAAGTCAAGCTACGCTTACCATGGTCGGTTCGTGGATGGGTGACCGTCCACTAACTAGAGACTCCTCCGTGCCTCGGAAAGGACGTTAGACCGTTGGTCCCGACTGTCATTCATATTCATATATTCGGAATGATAATTTTGTATTGTATCGTACTTTACGGATCTGAATGCTGGGCAGTGTAGAAGACGGATGAAAAAAAAATTGCATGCAGCGGATATGAGGATGTTGAGATGGATGTGTGGAGTGACGAGAACAGATAAAGTAAGAAATGAGGATATAAGAGGAAGTTTGAAAGTGGCGCCAGAGACAGAAAAGTTGAAATTAAATCGTTTGTCTTGGTATGGGCATGTAATGAGGAGAAACGAAACGCATGTGACTAAAAGAGTGATGAAATACATGTTGATGGATGGAGAAGCAGAGGAAGGTCAATTTTGCGTAGATGTGACGCATATTTTCCCCAAAACTTGCTTTTTACATTGCTTATTTTATTTTTTTTTGTCCTTTGCGTCATGTTTACCGCAAATAAACGTATTTTCTTTCTTTCTTTCTTCTTTCAAAGAAAAGATGCATGGATTGTGTGAGGAATGATATGAAAGAGAAGGGAGTGAATGATAGCGTGACGGTTGACAGGGGAGAATGGAAGAAGAAAACGTGTTGCGCCGACCCCAAGTAATATGGGATAAGGGCAGGAAGATGATGATGAATTTTGTATTGTAACGGTTTTTTTTTCTGCATAACTTCACGACTGTAATCCCCGAAGGCTTAGCAGAGGTGGACCTATAGTACACCCACATTTCGCCAGTTATGTTTAGGCCCATGTAATAGGGGGCGCGCCTATTGTCATCAACCGGGCACAAATCCAGACTCCGAACTGTTACTGAGAAATTGCAGATAGGAAAACCCAATAACACTTTGCCTGACTTGAGAATCGAACCCAGGACCTCATGCTCAGCAAGTAGCACTCGCGACCACAAGACCAATGCGGCAGTCAACACCCTATTTGCGTAACACACTTTGAATCACAATCCGACAGTTTTGAAGGATATTGCTAATCCATTGCTTCAGTTTGAACAATTCGTCTGCTCAACAACGTAATAACGCAATGGACGGATGTATTGTCAGAATGAAACCCATTGCGATCAATTGTCATGTTATGTATGTAAATGCACAGTGTTGTTGTTGTGTTGTTCGTTGTTGTTGTTGTCAGTTGTTGTTGTGTTGTTGTTTTTGTCAATTACTGCACAGTTTTTGATGTGTCACAACTTTCCTCTCGCTTTCCTGCTATCTGTTGGAGTGATTTCGTGAAAAGCCTCTGATAGACTTGAGCATTTATTTGTAACAGAACATAGAACATTCGCCTTTTTTAAATAGAGCCAAACATCGCTACGAGTATTTTCACGATCATTCTTGTGAACGCACCAGTAAGTGCTTGTCAAAAATGTATTCTTCACGAAGATGTCAGACTTGACTTAAACATTGCTCGGCTCGACTAAAAGCTCGAAACAAATTTACTGCCGTTTTGCTAGAATGCTCGCTTGAACGCTCGCTAAAACGTTCCTGTTAAAACGCTTCAGTTTAAAATTAGCTAGAATGCTAATTACAAGTAAATGCTGAAATCTATCAGCAGGTAAAAGGGACTGAAGTGTGCAACAGGAAATGAATATATTTTTCTAAGTTTTGTATGATGGATTGAAATGTTGCCGTACCTTTAAATGTTGCTTATTTGGTATGGAACTACACTCCATTTACAATAACATTAGACATTTAAACAAACCTTTTTTTACAGTCCGTTTAACCAATTTTGACTTCTATTGCGTTGGTGGCATGACAAATGGCAGCTGCAGTAAACAGTTGGTATTATAACCACTTTTTTTGCCTTTAACGCCATCCTTAAGCTTACGCAATAGAAGTCAAAATCGGTTGAACGGACTGTAAAAAAGATTTGTTTAAATGTCTATTCTTATTGCAAATGGAGTATAGAAAGTACATTTACCAAAGATCAGATGAGGATGTCAGATGTTACACATCATAATGCGACTACTGCATGGCTCGCTCGTTTTTTTTCCTACTCATCATATTAATAGAAAGAAAGATAAGAAAGAAAAATATTTTATTTGGGGCACGCACAGGAAATACAGTAAAAAAGGAGCATATAAAAATTAACAAAATAAACTTTAAACAACAAAAAAAAAATCTAACATAAAAAAAAATTTTTACAAAAAAATACAACCGACTTCCAAAAACAACACTACAAAGTGAAAAATAACTTTAATTTCGGAAGTCGGTGTCTAGTTAAATGTACTTATTTTGGTTTTTTGCCACCGACTTCCGAAATTAAAGTTATTTTTCACTTTGTAGTGTTGTTTTTGGAAGTCGGTTGTATTTTTTATAAAAAAGTTTTTATTTTTCACTTTTTAGTTGTGTACCTACCCCACACAAATTCTAATACCACTATCTGCAAAACAAACAAGAACATCATCCATATAAAAGTGGGGAAAAAATACGTATTATTGAAGCTAACTCAAAAAGTACCAAAGCAAAGTTAATCAATTTTATATGTGACCAACTGTGATGTATACCCTCTCGAATAAAACAAAAAAAAAAACCAAATCGGTCCAGCCATTTTCGAGTAATCGGGGAACATACATAAAAAAAAAAAAAAATTAAAAGGTTCCGACGAATTGAGAACCTTCCTCCTTTTTGAAGTCGGTTAAAAAGGCTCAAATCTCAGCTTAAAGCAGAAAATTTAAAAAAAAATAAATACCGCAACGAAATTAATGTTACTTAATATGTTATCTAACGCAATGTTATACAAGTGGAATATAATACTTATACACTTTACAGTTTTCTTTACCCATCAAAGCCAAAAGCAGAGCTAAGAATTTGTGCAATCATAATACTTTTGTGAATAGGAAGAAAGGAATACAGTACCGGGTAACTTTGCGAATGTAAAATTCTAATAAAACTTGTTTCAGAAGTTTTTCAATCATATTCTTTTATTGAAATTTTTTTCCTAAATGGACAAGATTTTAGGAACAAGGATAATTAACGGTATACTATTTCCATGTCAAAGTATGGCCAAGAATCAAAAAATTACAATACCAATTGGTATTGCCTTTTTAGGGTTCCGTACCTCAAAAGGAAAAAACGGAACCCTTATAGGATCACTCGTGTGTCTGTCTGTCTGTCTGTCCGTCTGTCACAGCCAATTTGCTCCGAATCTAATGGACCGATTAAGTTGAAATTTGGTACACATATGAATTTCTGTGATTCAAACACGGACGGGTAAAGTAAACGAATGAATTTTGAATACAGAGGTCACTTTTGGGGGGCAAATAATAAAATTAAAAAATAAAGTTTTGCAAACTACACCATGTGGCATATCAAATGAAAGGGCTTACTATGAGAGTCTCAAATATATATTTTTTTATAATTTTAAAATAAATTAATTAAGAAAATAGGCGAAAATTGACAATTCCCCCCCTTATCTCCGAAACTACTAAGCCTAAAATTTTGAAAAAAATAAAGAAAATAGATCTTTACCCGTAGATTACAGGAAAAGCTATAAGAAGTCTTTGGTCTTAAAATAACATGCTAAATCTATCAATATTGTGAGTACAAACTTACATTTACAGTTGGAATGTATGGGAGAACATGTTTTTCAACTACAATGTTAAGTTTGTTCTTAAGATAAATTCATCCCAACTACGGAACCCTTCATTGTGCGTGGTTCGACACGCACTTGGCCGGTTTTTTTTAGGATTGAAGAGGAGTGGTAGCCCAGTGTAACAGCTCCGACTTAGGAGTTGTAAGTTGTGAGTTCGAACCTTCGAACCCAGTCAGGCGCGTTACTTTGTGTAATTTTTTTCATCACCACTGCTCTCAAAACGGTGATGGAAAACATCGTGAGGAAGCCCCGGCATGTCCTAGAACCAAACATTCGAAGACATTGTGACATCTACCAACCCGAACTGGGCCCGCGTGGTGGATTACGGCCCACTCCCTCTCACAGAGAGAATGCCTGTATCCCAGCAGTGGGAAAATTATAGGCTTATTATGTTATGGGCATTGTAAGTTTGTAATAATGACCAAGACTCAATCTGCCTAGCCTTTTCCCAACTATCTTGGGGTCGGCTGCCAGTCTAACGGGATGCAGCTGAATACCAGTATTTTACATGGAGCGACTGCCTATCGGACCTCCACAACCCAGTAACGGGGTAATACGATATCCCTTGGTAAGACTGGTTGTCAGACTTTCGGGCTTCTGACGACCCGTAACGACTGTCAAAGATCCACGAATGACAGCCGGGACCGACGGCTTAACGTGCTTTCCGAGGCACGGAGGAGTCTCGGTATGTAAAGATGGTCACCCATCCACGGACCGACCCCATCAAGCGTAGCTCAACCTGATGGATCGACCCATGCGGCTGTTATTACTTAGCCACGAGCTCCTCCAAACTCCACCAATAATGACCAAGATAACAGGCACATATTTGGTCGCCGTCAGAAAGATTTTCTTAGCCAAAATCACCACGCAAAAGCAATGCCTAGTGTGATTAGGAAATGACGTCTTCTGATTTCTCTTCTTCTTCTTGGCGTATTGATGGCAAATAAGGTTGAGAAAATTAAAATATTAGGTTTAGCCCAAAATGCTGCCACTCAATTTTATTTATTTTATTTATTTATTTATCCTCCAAGTGGAACGCCATACAGCAATTACACCAACAGAGCAAAAAATTACTTCATGTGCTGCTTTCCATCCATCCTGTGCGCGGTGGACATCGAACGGGCGGCCATGGGTCACCCACGCTTACGCTGTCACGCAGCGTCAAGACATTTCTCCATAATTCTATAACTCCATCCATATTGCGCACATTCATTGCGATATTATTGAGTCTCAATCAATTTTTCAAATTAAATACATTTAAATTCAAAAGAAACGAAACATTTTGATGTGTCATCCTGCCTGACAGATGTGGAAAAAAAACGTTAAACTCAAACTCCGTTCACTGACGCAGTCACAAGATCCTCAAATGCACGGTTTCAGCATGCAGCGTAAGATGGAAGGTGGGCCACTGACTTCCCATAACGTCTGTCAAAGATCTATGAATAAAAACTAGGACCGAGGGACTGACGGCCTTGCTTTCTAAGGCAAGGAGGGGTATAAGTATTTAATGGATGATCACCCAATCACACTTTACCACGATAAGTCCTTAAACCTTACACTGCGCAGCCCTATTATAAGGTCTTTTACACATGAGCGAGTCCTGTGATGTCAGACTGGTTATAAATACGACCAGTGTACGTATCGTACGTAATATCGTATGGAGGAGCTCGTGACTAAGTAATAACAGCCGCACGGGTCGATCCATCAGGTTAAGCTACGCTTGCCGGGGTTGGTCAGTGGATGGGTGACCATCTTTACATACCGAGACTCCTCCGTGCCTCGAAAAGCACGTTAAGCCGTTAGTCCCGGCTGTCATTCGTGGATCTTTAACAGTCGTTACGGGTCGTCAGAAGCCCGAAAGTCTTACCAAGGGGTATCGTATTACCCAGTAACTGGGTTGTGGAAGTCAGAAAGGCAGTCGCTCCATGTAAAATACTGGTATTCAGCTGCATCCGGTTAGACTGGAAGCCGATCTCAACATAATTGGGAAAAGGCTAGACAGATTGATTGTACGTATCGTACGTAAAGAATGATAGTTTCAAAGTAGTAGTAGTAGTAGTTATTAAAATGTGATTCTTTACTTTAACAATAATAAATTGATAAAACAATAATATAATAATAATTTAGACATCTGCAAAAATTGTCGTGAAAGCGAACAAGCTAGCGCCATCTATCCAACTTCAGTTGAAACTCAGGCACAAAAAGGCCAGGATATTCGAGCGCAGTAGGCATTTAGCGTTACCTCCCACCCCGCGTGGCAAGTCGCGCGAACGCGCAGTTCAAATGAACTCGCTGACCCCGCTCTGCAAAATAATTTTCCCATAATTTAAACTTAATTACCACTATAATTATAATACAACTTAAACTAAGATCTACAGTTTAATTATACACTACAACAATATTTACAGACTGATTTTTAAAACTAATAAACAAACACGGAAAATAACAATAATATGACAAATATTTCGATCGATTAGCGGAGGGACGCAGCGAGCCAGCAAAAACGACACAGGTCCTGCCTCGGAAACGCCTAGCGGGCTACTGAAGCGAAGCGCGTGCGCCGCTTAGTTATATAATCATTTGTTAAAATAATAAAAAACTATTTTGTGAAAAAGTAACCGGAGAATGTTCTCCTAAACGTTATTGCCTATTTTTTGACATATTTTTTTTTGAGTAAAAGTTTGGTCTACTTCAAGTACGACTTGAAAAACGATCACAAATATCTCTGTTTTCGCGATTTTTTATGATCGAGTGAAAATTTAAATATCGTGTTTTGAACCGGAGAATAATCAAGAATGTTTATTAAAGTACAACATATATTTTTACCAAATCAAAACTAAGAATATTTGATTGTTTAATGTTGAATCAAAAATAGGTCGATTTTGAGGAACCTGGCCTTAATAACTTTTGCTAGTTACATTTATTCAATCAATCATAATTTGATGTTTTGAACACTAAAATACAATTAGGTATTTACATAAACGATTTTTTTGGTTTTTATAAAGTCTCTGAAATCCACGACTTTATAATATACTTAATTAAAAATCAGTATCATAAGTTTGTGACATGAACACAGCAAATCAGCTTAGGAGTAGAAATTAGTATTATACTAACTTTTTTATTAAGAAAGTCTGCTTTACAACATGAGCTCTAATAAAAAAAAAAACAATATAAGTTATAGATAAGCTATATCTCAGATCTTATCTACATCATCTGTAGCTGTGTAAGGTTCAGTTTTTCATCACCACTTAACTTTTATCCGACGATTAAGTTTGTCATTTTGACAGTTTTTGTATAGATAATCTGTCAAAAACGTCACATTTATTCTTCAGGTAAAAGTTATCTAACGATCAGAAAATCGGCCCTTCGTAAATCACTGAAGAGGCTTAGTATATTATCTAAGAATCGATTGGTATTATTTTAGGAGCGAGTCCGTTTATCTATCTTTGTCCGTATGGCGCGTTTGAACGGGAGAGTTCACTTGCTTGGTTACTGGCCAGTTAACTATCCTGTAGAAGCAAGTTGACTTAAGAGCGTAAGAGCGTTGGCTCCGTAAGGCATTTCATACAAACTTTCAAGTCCTTTTTTATCGAAATGAATGAACCAATTTTAATGCAACTTCATACGCATAAGCAGGATACATAGGTCTAAAAAGTTAGTTACGAACATTTTCGAAATGTCTTATTTAAAAAAAGATAATTGGAAATCTGTTTCTATGAAATATTTAAAATCGGTCGAATTTAGCTGCAACACTATTTTTCGAAAATGTACTTACTAACTTTTTAGACCTTTGTATTCTGCTTATGCGTGTGAAGTTTCATTAAAATCAGTTCATTCGTTTCGATAAAAAAGGACTTGAAAGTTTGTATGAAATGCCGTACGGAGCCAACGTTCTTAAGCACCGACGATCAAGGAAGTTCTGTCAAGAATCTAAAAGAGAAGTCGTCAAAATATTTGAATTTGAAAGAAGAATTTGGCGATCATCAATGTCAAGCGTGACCTTTTTTTAGCAGACATCGAGGTTTCTTCAGTTGGACTAGGATTACATTGAGCTGATTTTTGCGGTTCCGTAATTAATTTTTCAGTTTTTTAGCATATTTTTGTGGTCAAAACCTAAATACATTTATCTATTTTCTTATTTATGTTTTTATTGAAGTCAAACGACTAGCTGAGTATATCGTAAGATATTTGGTAGATTTACTGATCTCAGGTAAGCGAGAAGTACAGCTGTTAAAGTTTTCTGCAATATAAATTCTTGTTTCATATACTAAACCTTAAAAAAATAAAGCTATTACCTTAAAATAATTAATAACTTCTCATAAAAATATTGAAATATCTAAGAGCAAAAGATCGGATAGTAATGAATAAACCCACCCCCACGTCCGAGCAGTAATTTTCCACCCCCATGACGCCGGGTTAATAACACAGCACTTTACTTACGACTATGTTTATTAGAACCGATATCAAAAACATTATTATTTAGTTAAATGCAAATGAACTAAGGTTATTTTAGGAACAGACACATAATGAATACACTCTGCACTCAATATACCCAAAAATCACAATGATTTATAAATACCTAAGAACAGGAGCGAGACAATAAAAAAGAAGACATTACTTTATTTAACGACGTTTAATTATTTTAAACTAAAGATCACGTCTTAACGAGTAGCGTTAATTATTTGAAAAAAATATAAATGTTAAATTAGAGTATTTTCTTAATAACTTAAAATGTAAATACTCGTATTTTAGATTTTTTTTTATATTGCTTAGTGTAATTAATTTGTAAATGTATGTCTAACGAGGATAAAAAACAGAATCACGCAAAAACTATCAAGCGTATTTTTATAAAACCTTCAACATTTTAAAGATAATTTAATTATTTATCTTTAAGTGTACGTGTAAAATGTTTATGTATACGTGCGTGTGTGTATAATAAGTATCTTTTGTTTTGTGTATAAAAATTAATAATGCGTCCATTTTCAAACACTAGTCCTTTCCAGCACAGAACACGCAAACAAAGCACTCAAGCCTGATGGCATATATCTGCGTCTTAAGGCGAGTAGTGCTGCCTACTAGCGCCACCATTGAGAAAAAATAATAAGTCTCGAGATATGGAACATTTTGAAATTTCCTATGCTCACATTTTTAGTCAGATGAGGTAGAATTTTTTGTATCAAAAAAATCAACACCAAACCTCCTAGGTTCGAAGTTAAAGCCGCGTTATAGTGGCCGTTTTTGGCGTTAACAGCTAAAAGGTTTAGTTTAGATTTTTGTAATAAAAAAAATCAAAATGTTTCATATCTCCAGACTTATGATTTTTTTTTCCAGTGGTGGGCTAGTTGGCAGCACTAAACAAGAAACGGTTGCTTTTAAAGTGTTCGGAATTTAAACGTATCTACATATGATTATTTTGAAGTTTAGCAAGTTAAGTAACTACTGGCGCGAGTCGACTGGTCCGTTTAAACACACTTGGGTCGATGACGGCTCCGCAGCACCGCATCGAAATCCGCATAGGATGGGGCCAAGAGACACAAGTCTGTAATATTTTTTATGAGCGGTAGCGTTTTTATGGAGGCATGTTTAAAAATATTGATGATATTAAAATTTTGTTTTATTATATTAAAATTGAGCTCGAGGCCAAGTAATAACAGCCACACGGGTCGATCTGTCAGGTTAAGCTACGCTTGCCGGGGTTAGTCCGTGGAGGGTGACCTTTACATACCGAGACTCTTCGTTACGGGTCGTCAGAAGCCCGAAAGTCTGACAACAAGTCTTACCAAGGGGTATCGTATTACACAGTTACCATGGGCAGTTGCTCCATGTAAAATACAGCTCCATGTATACAGCAGCATCTGGTTAGACTGGAAGCTGACCCCAACAGAGTCGGGAAAAGGCTGGGAAAATTGACAAAAAATTTATGATTACTTACTAAGTACATATATGTTTTTGCTTTAGTTTTAGTTATTAGTAAAAATTTATAAGACAATAATATAATATTAGTATAGTTTTTGCTTTTAGTTTATTTCGAGATGAAGCGATTTTCGCTTGTATCAGTCAGAACTGTAAAAAATATTATTAAGATTCCTTTTAATTGGGTCGTATTTAAACGCACATCAAAAATTACCAATTTTTCCCGACAGAATACGTACATCAAAAATACTGTTTGCACATCAAAATTTGATGTCTAAATAAATTAAACTTAACGTCATCGTCAGGTCGATGGAGTCCCGCTGCACGGGGCTCCTATTTCTGTCTGCAAGATTTAAACGAACCTAACCAAACCCAACGTCGGGTTGCCCAATAATTATAATTTGTATTAGTGTTGATTTGAATTAGTTAACTAATAGCGCAATAATAAGTTTTTAGATGCGCATTGGTTATTTTTGATGAACAGTTATTATTTTTGATTTAAAATTAATATTTTTGTTGTGACTTTGGACAATAATTGAAATATAAATAAATAAATAATAATTATTATTTGTACAAGTTTTGATATTCAATTAGTTAATTAGTAGTGCAAGTACATGTAGATTATTAGATGTAAAGTATTTGATGTAAGAATATTTTTCTGATGTGCGATTAATACCTAATTTCCACTTTTATTTGGCCTACTTCGTCACGTAGTAGTATTGATTCAAGTTCCTTTTTATGTTTTTCACACCTAAAATATTTGGAACTGCTATCTACGGAACGTTATCGCTTATAAAACTTGCAATAATCGCTAATTTTATAGCCATACATTCAAACCTTTTCTGTTTTTGTCCCCGCAATTTAGCGTGAACCATTCCTCCTGGATTCGACTCTGGATTGACGTAAAAGGGTTTTTGCGCTCCATTTCTAAAAAAAAATAGTCGTTGGCAGGCGAACCCATTTTCTGATTTATTTACTAGTGTGCCCAACGTAATCAAAAGAATTATTGTAGTTTTTTAAACGAAAATAATATATTTTGCCAGCGGGTTCGCTCGGATGGAGGTCGGAAACGTACTACCGAGATAAAAAGTATCTTAGGTGCTAATCCTTATTATAAACTATCTATGTCAAATTTCATCCAAATTGTATATTACTCGTAGAAGTGTAACTAATGATTGAAATACTATCGTGAATTCGCAAGCCTAGTACTTTTTGTTGTGCCAAACATCCAAATCCTCGGATAATGCTAATGATTGAACATAACATTGATATAATATATATTAGAGGAAGATATATTACGCGCTCACATCGCAATCACTAATCCTATCACTAATCCTGAGGAGCTCACGGCTAAGTAATAACAGCCGCACTGGTCGATCTATTAGGTTAAGCTACGCTTGCCGAGGTTGGTCCGTGGATGGGTAACCATCTTTACATACCAAGACCCCCCGTGCCTCGGAAAGCACTTTAAGCCGTTGGTCCCGGCTGTCATTCGTGTATCTTTGACAGTCGTTACAGGGCCTCAGAAGCCCGAAAGTCTGACAACCAGTCTTACCAAGGGGTTTCGTATTACCCAGTAACTGCGTTGTGGACGTCATATAGGCAGTCGCTCCATGTAAAATACTGGTATTCAGCTGCATCCGGTTAGACTGGAAGCCGAACCCAACATAGTCGGGAAAAGGCTAGGCAAATGATGTAAGATGGGTATGTGGGTATGGATGTTCATCTGATTCCTCATAATTTCTAAACTACTTATCATAATTTTTGACAAATGAGTTATCGTTGCGTCTTGATTGGCCGCTGGTTACAGGCTATGTGTAGTCAAAATAAATTGAACATGGCGCCCTCTAGAGGACATAATGATGCCGTGTTGTCTATCAAATTAAAGGACTTAATTAGCACATTTCAATTTCATACTTTTTAGAGCGTGATTTTTCAGTAGCCGGGTTTCAGTTTTTGAACCTACTTTTTTACCTAATCTCGATGTGAGAAATGTTCACAAATTCACGGGCTGACCACGACAAGTGCAGCTTAACCTCGCAGATGGAACTTCCCATTCAGTTTTTTTTAATGTATTACTTTTTGGAACAAACGGTAGGAGTTGACTTATGAAATCTTTACGTAAGGAAAAAGCGTTATGCCCACTCCATGCGACTTTCTCTCTCTCACTCTATCTGTTTCTTTCTATTATATGAGTGTGTTGGAGTATCGCGTAAGGAACTTCGATCCTGACGGGGGTCCCCCGGCCGCACATGTTTTATTTTTTTTATTTTAGAGGTCTCTAAAATGTCCACGTCAGTTCAAGTAGGTATAATTCGAGATCATTAAATTCTGCAAAACCAGACGATAAAAAACAAGACACGCGGTTTAAAGCACTGCTCATGTATGATTAAAAGCTATTAAAGCTACTAAACAGCTTGGCAGAGCACCAAAAATACTTCATACATCTTTGCATAATTATTATGATGTAGTGTTTGGGATATTTATAACCCACCTAAACCATAAACATGAATACCTAAAATGGAATGCAAATGGGGTGAATAGGGATGAAACTCTAAATAAAAGGTATTTTAACGTTTCTTTAATATATTTAATTGCCAAAAGGAATTTTTATCTTTAGTTTTATTATTTTATTATATATTTTTTAACGCCAGGTATTAGTCAGCAGACTTTTTAGACTTAGAAGATAGGCAGTCGCTCCATGTAAAATAATGGTATTCAGCTGCATCCGGTTAGACTGGAAGCCGACCCCAACATAGTTGGGAAAAGGCTAAGCAGATTGATTAGTCAGTAGACTTATAAAATAAATAAATAAATGAAACTTTACTTTTTCAGACTAGGTCCATAAATAGTGTTACGAGCTGGGGTTCGGGATAAATAAATTTATGCCAGGTTACACCAAAAACACACTATAGGTAATCACAAATACAGTAATCAGAAACTTTAAGCAGAATCACTTGTGGCTCAC
Organism: Cosmia pyralina; assembly: GCA_946251885.1. Taxonomy (NCBI): domain Eukaryota; kingdom Metazoa; phylum Arthropoda; class Insecta; order Lepidoptera; family Noctuidae; genus Cosmia; species Cosmia pyralina. The sequence continues at coordinate 8,546,947 of OX276371.1, read as the reverse complement.
TGTTAGTTCACTGTTGGTTCACTGTAACGCATTCCTAGCTGAACTGCCTTACACCGCTGGCAACCCTCTATTTATTTGACGAGTGTAAGTTCTAGAAAGTTCAAGGACATAATTCGAGAACATTCTAGTACTTTCGGGAATGATCTAGAATGCTGCCAAACGACACTTAATCATCTAGGACATTCTGGAAGGGTTTAGAATGTTCTAGAAAAATCTGTCACGAATCGACGTACCGTGTAGTTCTACTACTCGATAACAGATGGCGTTAGCGTCTACGTAACAATATATTAGTATTTTAATGTTAGTAACAATAATGCTTATGTATATAGGTTCGTATTGTTAGTTTTCAAACAGTAATTATTTATTATTATTATTAATTCAGACCTAGGACTGTCCCCACCCAGTGTCCCTGAAAGGGACAGACCGCTCTGGCAGCGATCTTTTATAGAATGCTGTTGTTACTGCCATGCAGGCGCTGTAGTAAGGAGGCCGCTTTCTTTCGCATTATGGCATGGAATCCATGTGTGCGAGCCTCTGAGACTGCGAACATTCCCGAAGCACTACAACGCCGCGGCAGTCCCAACAAGCATTAACCAGCGTAAAAACATGCTAACGTAGCTTAGCAACTTGTACTTCCCGTCATTGTGATCATTCTTTTCTACTGGACCATGCCTGGGAACCATATAGTTACAGAGATATTGAAAATCAAAGTTCCAACTTTTTTTCACGAAAACAAGTTTTAATACCCCTACAACTCCTGTATCCGTGCATACACTCATACTCTGCATGTTTTGTGTGCATTGCACGCAGAGAGAGAGAGAAAACAAATGAGAGAAGATGTTTACAGCATGCCACGAGTCACGGCGACTTGATTTGAAAAGCGACAGATGCAAGTCGCATCTCCCAGGGACATTGAACCTTACGCGTTCGAATCCTACTCTGAAAAATTATTTGTATGAATAAATAAGACTATGTTGTACCACTGTAGGGCAAAGGCCTCCCTTTCTTTTTAACCGACTTCAAAAAGGAGGAGGTTCTCAATTCGTCGGAACCTTATGTTCCCCGATTACTCGAAGATGGCTGGACCGATTTGGATTTTTTTTTGTTTTATTCGAGAGCGTATACATCACAGTTGGTCCCATACAAAATTGATTAACTTTGCTTCGGTAGTTTTTGAGTTAGCTTCAATAATACGTATTTTTTCCCCACTTTTATATGGATGATGTTCTAGTTTGTTTTGCAGATAGTGGTATTAGAATTTGTGTGGGGTAGGTACATAACTAAAAAGTGAAAAATAAAAACTTTTTTACAAAAAAATACAACCGACCTCCAAAAACAACACTACAAAGTGAAAAATAACTTTAATTTCGGAAGTCGGTGGCAAAAAACGAAAACACATTTATCTAGACACCGACTTTCGAAATTAAAGTTATTTTTCACTTTGTAGTGTTGTTTTTGGAAGTCGGTTGTATTGTAAAAAACTTTTTTCAACTCGATTCTTCACCAGTATGGACTAATCCCCCAATTATTTGTGTGACTATCAGATATCTTTATCTGAGTGTTTGTAAATGTACCATCGACAAACTTTCCGGTGAACCACATTTCGACCTTATTACTAACGGAATAAGGTTGAAAAGTGGGTGGTGGTGGATGGTACATAAGAGGGCTGTCGCATTTTGTCATCTCTCTCGCTCTTTTCATATAAAATTCTTAAAAATTTGGTCCCGTGTACCAAATTTTTACGATTTTTATATGAAAAGATGCTTTTTTGAAAAATGTAATCAATTAAATGACTAGTAAATAATATTAATTTAATTGGTACTTGAATTTTTTAAACTTTCGCGATTTGTATACATTTTAAAACAAATTGAGAACGGGTCTACTCGCGGAGCTGTCATCAGCCCTCCCGTCACCACGTTCGCTGCAAGGCGGTCGAAACGTCACGAAAAAAGTAGGTACCTGTTTACCACGTAAAAAGGAATATCGCGAGAAGATCTGTTCTCAATTTGTTATAATAGGTACTTATTTATTAAAACACATTTCTATTGTGTGATCTAATAAACTGTGTTATATATATAATAAGCCGCACGGGTCGATCCATCAGGTTAAGCTACGCTTGCCGGGGTTGGTCAGTGGATGGGTGACCATCTTTACATACCGAGACTCCTCCGTGCCTCGGAAAGCACGTTAAGCCGTTGGTCCCGGCTGTCATTCGTGGATCTTTGACAGTCGTTACGGGTCGTCAGAAGCCCGAAAGTCTGACAACCAGTCTTACCAAGGGGTATCGTATGACCCAGCTACTGGGTTGTGGAGGTCAGATAGGCAGTCGCTCCATGTAAAATAATGGTATTCAGCTGCATCCGGTTAGACTGGAAGCCGACCCCAACATAGTTGGGAAAAGGCTAGGCAGATTGATATAATAAACTGTGTTCAAAAACAAAAAGTATTATCTGTTTTTGAGATGAGTTAAATAAATGCCACAGTAAAAAAATATTTTAATAGTTACCTACTTACCTATCAAATTAATATATTATTATTTACTAGTCCTTTCATCGATTCAATCTGCCTAACCTTTTTCCCTGTTATATTGGGGTCGGCTTCCAGTCTAACCAGATGCAGCTCAATACAAATATTTTACATGGAGCGACTGCCTATCTGACCTCCAGAACCCAGTAACTGGGTAATACGATACCCCTTGGTAAGGCTAGTTGTCAGACTTTCGGGCTTCTGACGACCCGTAACGACTGTCAAAGATCCACGAATGACAGCCGGGACCAACGGCGTGCTTTCCGAGGCACGGAGGAGTCTCGGTATGTAAAGATGGTCACCCACCGAACCCGGCAAGCGTAGCTTAACCTGACGGATTGACCCGTGCTGCTGTTATTACTTAGCCACGAGCTCCTCGGTCGGTCCTCCTTTCATCGATTACATTTTTCAAAAAAGCATCTTTTCATTTAACATTCTTAAAAATTTAGCCCCAAGTGAGCCAAAGAGGTGTCAAAATGCGACAGCTCTCTTAAGTGATACAAAATTCTTAGCAATTGCATAACAGGAACTGGTTCACACCATGTCCTGGCCTAGGCATTAATCTCGCCTAGAATTAAAAACTACTTAGCACTTTACTAATTACCAACGATTTAATGAAAATGGACTCTCAAGTAACTTTCTTAAGGATTAAGTTGAAACTTTCGCAATAAGTGAAAATCCCTTTTTATCTAGAAATTTAACTTAGCCACAGTTTCAGCGAGATGTTGGCTGAAATCCAGCGGTTTAAATATAGCGATTACGTTTCCTTTTTCACTCGAGTATCCGGAAAGACTGTGTGGGACGGATATTGCCAATTTTGTATTTTTAGGGTTCCGTACCAAAATGGTGAAAAGGAACCCTTATGGTGCGACTCAGTCTGTCTGTCTGTACGTCTCTCACAGCTGTGCATCTAGCTAGATATCTCAAGAAATACTAATGCTGTCAACTTGATATTTGGAACAGTTTTAGATGACGTTTGCCCAACTATTTTGCAAATAAAAAAGTAATATTTTTTTTGCATCGGACTGAAAGGGGTCTTAAAAATTCGAAGTGGGGCTACTAGAGCATGTGGGGTATCATATGAAAGAGCGCTGTTTGCACATTCGCAAACATTTTTATTCTTTTTTTAGGCCGCTTTTAAAATGTAAAAAAAATACCGTTCGTCCCTTATCTCCGAAGTTTGCAGAGAGAAAAATCTGAAATTATTCTATGTGATAGAAGTTTATGTGAAGATTACAGGAAAAATAAAACGATGTCTCTAAATAGCACATTCTTTTCAGAAATCGGAACGGAACCCTCGGTGCGCGAGTTAGACTCGCTCTTGACCGATTTTGGGACTTGTGTGCAGATGTTCACACTGAAATTCACAACAAAAATGCAAGATACAAGTAATTCAACATTTTGAAAATGTATTTATTTTCGTTATTTGGTTCTGGATTCCAAGAGGAGCTTGTGGCTAAGTAATAACAGCCGCACGGGTCGATCCATCAGGTTAGCCTACGCTTGCCGGGGTTGGTCAGTGGATAGGTGACCATGTTTACATACCGAGACTCCTCCGTGCCTCGGAAAGCACGCCGTTGGTCCCGGCTGTCATTCGTGGATCTTTGACAGTCGTTACGGGTCGTCAGAAGCCCGAAAGTCTGACAACCAGCCTTACCAAGGGGTATCGTATTACCCAGTTAACGGGTTGTGGACGTCAGATAGGCAGTCGCTCCATGTAAAATACTGGTATTCAGCTGCATCCGGTTAGACTGGAAGCCGACCCCAACATAGTTGGGAAAAGGCTAGGCAGATTGATTGATTTTCTTTAAAGTACACTCTTTTATACCCTTGCCTTCCTATACCACCGGAAGGCAATAGTGTATAAATGATATTGCCTTTACAAGGAAACTTGCCACTTTGCAGGTTCAATAATGTTAATAAGGTACTCGCAAAGTTTGAGAACCGATACTGGCAACTTCGTATAGTTTGAGAGCCTCTGATAGTGTTACGTAATGAGTTTAAAAGTAGTTTAACATAGATTCTATGGGTTTTTAATGAACATTTTTAATCTTCGATTTAAGATGATTGGGTTTTCCAGAAGATCAAAAAATCAAAATATTTTATTTCACATAAACCTACATGGGCTCTTATGAAACGTCAGAAGCTAGGTACGTCACGGCACCAAATTGGTCGTTTCCTATGGAGAAGAGTCGGCAAGAAAATCCATGGTTACTCTTTTAAAAATAATTGGCTTTTACAATATTTTCAAATAATTGTGTTAATAGGTATGGGAGGACAATGTAGGCCTTTCAACAACTACCAGGTACTTAACAAAATAGAAAATAGTCAACAAATGTACAGTCTATTAGGCCTGCAACGTCCTCATTCAAAAAATAGAAAATAATCTATTTAAATAAAGGAATAAAAATAAAAAACCTATGAAATGACACAAATGACATTATCGCCATTACAATTACAGTAACAAATCTGAATAAATGTCATGTTCACAAATCAATCTGCCTAGCCTTTTCCCAACTATGTTGGGGTCGGCTTCCAGTCTAACCGGATGCAGCTGAGTACCATTATTTTTGTCATGTTCACAAATATAAAACTGAATAAAATCATGTTAAAATTGGAATCGTAGTTTATTATTTATTGTCAAATAATGAGATGATTAATAATAATCTATTATGTCAAGAAAGAATGTAAAAAATAATATAAAAAAAATAAGCATCGTAATTTGGGAGCAGTTAAGAAATTCTCTGAAGGAAATTCTTAGTAGCAGCCCGGAGTCTGAATTTGTGCCCAGGGCTCGCCCGGTGTCTATTATATTACATGGACACCATCATCCGGCCAGCTATTTCCCAACTGTAAAGGGGTTGGCTTCCAGTCTAACCGCATGCAGCTGAATACCAGTATTTTACATGGAGCGACTGCCTATTAAACCTTTGCAACATTTTTACTGGGTAACACGATACCTACCCCGTGGTAAGACAGGCTGTCAGACATGGGTCTAAACTAGCAAAATTTGAGTGTTCTGTACTAAACCTCCACCTCAGCCTAAGCCTTTGGGGTTACAGGTGTGATATCACACTAATATTATAAAGGCGAAAGTTTGCGAGTATGTGTGTGTGATTTGTATGTATGTTACTTCTTCACGCTCAAACGCCTTGATCGATTTAGGTGAAATTTGGTATGTAGATAGTTTATACCGTTGATTAACATATAGGCTACTTTTTATCCCAGTCAACGCGGGTGAAACAGCGGGGCGCAGCTAGTTATGTATAAAGGTGCCCACACATTACACAGTTGGCCTGCAGTCTCTGGTGCTATCAGGCAGCCTGCCGTCCAAGGTCTGCATAGAATACACACTACAGCGATTATTGCCTGCCGGCAACGGACGAGACCGTCTCTGGGTCTCACACTCGCAGGCGGCAGCCGGCAGTTTCACACCGCAATATCGCCCGCCGGCAGTGGCCTGAATAGCGTTTCGGTGTCTACACACTTGTAACATAATATCGAACTAGATAACATCGTTATCGTAGAGAATTATATTACTTTTTAAAAATGATAACCAAATTAGAAAAGTCGCGAAATTCATTTTGACGCTAAAACGAAATAAAATGTCGGTTAATTAAGCGACAAAGTCGCAAAATTGGCAACACCGGGCGCTGTCTGACTACATCCTTGCTCTATTTGGCCTTGACGTGTCCGGCCGATACCTGTCGATGCAGATCTGCGCCTTACAACAAGCCACACACTCTGGGATCACATTGGCCGGCCATTGGTCGTCAATCCTAAACCTTAAAAGGAAGTCAGTCAAAAAAAAAAAAAGGGAGTCAGTGACCTGCAGCGATTCACTGACAGGCTGATATCTGCCGGCGGACTGTAAATGTGCCCCCCTTCAGGCAGTGATTATTTATGGCAATGATGAGATCTAATTACCTCTTACTACTTCTAATTTCCACACTGTCCACAGCATTTCAACCTTTTTCAGGAATTGCGTTTTAAACCGAATTGCATACATGATGTATTTTATTACCATAACTGTGTTTTGGCACGTTTCCAGAAATTGCGCGTGAAGTGTTAATGCAAAGTTAAACATTTCCGTGTACTTGGACTTTATTGTATCAAAGATAAGGCTGAAAATTGCTTAAAAGTTACATGGTTTGTTTTTGTAGTAAGAATATTATTCCCTTGCTATGTTTTTATAAGTAGGTATTGGGTTTAAATATTTGGTGATATGGTTTTAATTATTTTTGGTTATTATTTTTGTTATGGTTTTAATGATGACTGCAATTCATTAAAAACAGTCTTTAAAGCGTCAGAGGGGCTTGTGGCTAAGTAATAACAGCCGCACGGGTCGATCAATCAAGTTAAGCTAAGCTTGCCGCGGTTAGTCCATGGATGGGTTGACCATCTTTACATACCAAGATCCCTCCGTGCTTCGGAAAGCACGTTATTAAGCCGTTGGTCCCGGCTGTCTTTTGTTAATCTTTGACAGTTCGTCTTTGACAGGTCGTCTTTGACAGGTCGTCAGAAACCCAAAAGTCTGACAACCAGGGGCCGTACTATGACGTAAAAAAAGATCTTGAATCCATCATGGTTCCAGTGTAGAGAGAGACGGAGCTAGATACGACCTATAGCACCATCTTTTTTTCTCAACGGAACCATGATCCTTTTTCACTTCATAGTACGGCCCCAGTCTTACCAAAGGATATTTGCTACCCAGTAGCTGGGTTGTGAAGGTCAGATAGACAGTCGCTCCATGTAAAATACTGGTATTCAGCTGCATCCGGTTAGACTGGAAGCCGACCCCAACATAGGTGGGAAAAGGCTAGGCAGATTGAGTAGGATAGTTGGATTAACTAACGGGTACTGAGTTATGTCTCTCACACATTTTCGATATTGACAGAGTGAGATGGGTCATTGGTCGGGGTGGGGCCAACGCCTTTGTTTTGTTTTGAATTTGTTAAGGCCCGTTCGTATTGAATACTTCTAAAATTTACTATACAGGAGACATGTCCACCATGATTCACGCACAAACAATATCGTCTGGTTCACTCACTAAAACACGTGCGACGCGCAGGTAGTCGATGACTCAACTGAATGTACATGTAACTACAGCGTTTGGTTTGTGTGGAACAGACTTTATGTTGATTACGTGGGCCAATAGCAACGCAGTCAAAATTTTCGGTACTCATTTGTTAAAAATACAGACTATAGGAAGGCACAGGGCCTTCGATGTTACCCCATACACGAATTCACAGCAACAAGCGTAGAATAACCTCGGCCATGGTAATAGCCGTTTTCGTGACAAATCCATCTATCTTATGCAACTTCCTCCTTTTATGGATGAAGAGTTAAAGCCCTATCAATAATTAATTAATTATTATAAATCAATTGTGCGACATAAAATGCGGAACCTCGTTGATGAAAAAGAGTTTTTCTTTGGAATGGCTTCGAAAATTTATAATAAAATACCCGAAGTATAAAAATATGCCCCTTACAAAGTTGAAGAAAGCTCGCACCTCGCTCATCATCATTCTCCTGCCCTTATCCCAATCTATTTGGGGTCGGCGCAACATGTCCTTTTTTTCCATACTTCTCTATTATTCGTCATCTCGGTAGTCACCCCCTTTCTAGCCATGTCATCTTTCACACAATCCATCCATCGTTTCTTTGGTCTTCCCCTACTCTTATAGCCATCGACATTCATACTCAAAACTTTCCTCACGACATTTTCCTCACTCCTCCGCATCACATGCCCTCGCCCTCGCAAGCTCGCACCTCGCTGTTAATTGAAAAATGTTATTATGCTATTCCAGATTTTAAAAATGATATTTTTTTTTTTAGTTTATTTTTGGTTTTTGTTTTATTTAGTTTTTAAGTATTTTAGTTTTTAATTATATTTTTTCTTAATATTTGTACGCCTTCACGGCAAAACGTAGCGTCCAAATATGTTTACCTCACACCTTTATGTAAATACCTATGTTTAACAAATAAAAAAGTTGAGAGGTATCAAGGGACACCCGGATGGATCGAAGTTCCTTTCGATTAATTAGTGAAGGAATTGCAATATTTTTTTTTTTTTTTTAAGTTGTAATAATATTTTTTTTTATTACTAACAAATATAATGTAATATAAACTTAATCTTTCTATAAGAGAGAGAGAGAGAGAGAGACACAGACAGAAAAACATGCGCACGTCGCACAGCTTACAATAGCTTACTATTAGCAAAAAGTGTCGTTACAACTTTTCGTGAGAATTTTTTCCGTCTAGCCCCCTTTCACAACGCGCGATGAGGAACTTCGTTCCATTACTCTGATACCCTGTGATACTGTGATAGACATACGGATATACAGATATTCGTAGACTCTGTAATAAGGCCCCATAGGCACCCTTTGAGATCGGAATCATAATAAAGCTACTATTTCGTTAATTTCCAAAGGCACTAACCCTTCTCCCTTCTTCAACAGATCACAATGAAGACTCGTACAGTAGTGCTGGTGATAATCCTGGGATGTGGAGCGGCTGCCATCTTGTTTGCCGTGGCCGCCTACCTGTACATACGACGGAGGAGGAAAAAGAGGGAGGACGAGGAGGACGGCACCAGCTGTGCCATTAGGTTAGTGACGTTTGTATTAGTGATTTGGCTTGCGAAAGTTTTTTTAGGGTGATGAGTGTGTTGTGTGACATTTTAGGGCGTATTAGTGTCCACGAAGCTGACACAACAGTCTTCCATTTGAAAGGAAAAGGGTTGAATTCCGCGGTGAATGAGTGACAAAAATTACCATCATAGCCAAGTTAAAAAAAAAAAACATTTATAAAAAAACAAAAAACCCGACTGCAAAAACACATAACTGAAAAGCGTTCTACAGATTCATTTATAATGCTTGTTTTTCTCTTTTCAGTTATATGTTTTTGCAGTCGGATTTTTTATTTTTTTAAATAATTTATTATATTTTCAAGTTTTTTAGTTTTATTAATAATATTTGATATTGACTCTTTAGTAGCTTTTCTTTGATACTAGTATTTTTGCAATTTATTTTAAAAAACACCCCTCCCTTTTTTTGTATTTCCAGATGATTAATGATGATGATTTATATTATAATTACAGTCTACGTCAATCCCACAATTAAGACGAATCTAACGACAACTGAAGTGGCAGTGGGCTGAATATGTTTGTCGAAGGACCGATGGTCGGTGGAGCAGATGAGTTAAAATAATGATACATAGGTACATGCGCGCTAAAATCATTACTCTCCTGTCTGACCCAGAGGTCAGTCGGGTAAAAAGCGGAACGACAACGAAACTATTATAATCAGCCGCAATGTTATGAGCAGTGGTGGCCCAGTGGTAACGGCCGCGACTTACGAGTTCTAGGTCGTGGGTTCGAACCCCGGCAGGCGCTTTACTTTGTGTAAATTATTTCATCACCACTGCTCTCAAAACTGTGAAGGAAAACATCGTGAGGAAACCAGCATGTCCTAGAACCAAAAATTCGCAGACATGTTGTGACATCTACCAACCCGCACTGGGCCCGCGTGGTAGATAACGGCCCAATCCCTCTCAAATAGTAGAGGCCTGTGTCCCAGCAGTGGGAACATTACGGGCTGATTATGTTATGTAATACCTAACCTACATAACAGCCTCTTTCAAATTGCTACAAATACACATATTGAAGGACTCCAAATAATTTTTAATCTGACTAAAACCAATCAATCTGCCTAGCCTTTTCCCAACTATGTTGGGGTCGGCTTCCAGTCTAACCGGAAGCAGCTGAATACCAGTATTTTACATGGAGCGACTGCCTATCTGACCTCCACAACCCGGTAACTGGGTAATACGATACCCCTTGGTAAGACTGGTTGTCAGACTTTCGGGCTTCTGACGATCCGTAACGACTGTCAAAGATCTAAGAATGACAGCCGGGACCAACGGCTTAACGTGCTTTCCGAGGCACGGAGGAGTCTCGGTATGTAAAGATGGTCACCCATCCTCGGACTAACCCCGGCAAGCGTAGCTTAACCTGATAGATCGACCCGTGCGGCTGTTATTACTAAGCCACGAGCTCCTCTAATCTGACAAAAACCAAAACAGACATAACAACAAATCCGCCACAAATGAAAGTGCTAACCAATTTATGTCTACTAATATTCAAAATAGTTGATAGTAGTCCACAGTATTGGAAACTATCGTATTCAGTTGCCAAGAATGCTTTGCCAAGACGCTTTGCCCAAGTTGTGCTAGGTAGTAAAATAAATGTTATTGCATATTACCATATCATTATTGAACCAAATCGGTCGTGGATAAATTAAATCTGCGAGCTTACTCAACGATTGTTTTGCTGTCAAATTTTGGATGGGGTACCATCCAAGGCTCATGTCCTGGTATAATCTCTATATTTATCACAGTAATATTATAAAGGCGTAAGTTTGTGAGTGTGTGTATGTATGTTTGTACCGTGTGTAGCTGGACCGATTTGGATGCAATTTGGTACGTAGATAGCTGATACCCCGGATTAACACGTAGGCTACTTTTTATCTCGGTATACGCGGGTGAAACTGCGGGGCGCAGCTTAGTAATCTCACATAATAGTATACAAGGTATAATTTAAACAACTGACAACCTCTTAAGGGGTCATTGCACTCATCAGTATGAACAACTATGGGACCAAACCTAAAATCGCGATAGAAAATCAGCTGTTCCCTAATTTTGACGAGTTATATGCAATCATAAATGTAGAGAATTTATAGATTTTTTGAATTTTTAACTTTTTTTTTTCGTTATAGCGGCTATAAAAATACCTACTAATCTGTGGAAATTTCAACTGTCTACCTATTATGGTTCATGAGATACAGCCCGCTGACAGACAGACGGACGGATGGACGTACAGCGGAGGCTTGTAATAGGGTTCCGTTTGGCAGCATTCGGATATGGAACCCTAAAAAACTAGCCAAGTTTCAAAATATCAATATCTTCCAGTAATTGGACCGTGAAGATCAGATGGCAGTTGTTTCAATTCATGTTACATCATATTCCGCAAATACATAGTATGTAGTTGGTATATACCGGATGACTTTTTTTACCGTCTTGAAAAAAAATAGGCTATAATAGGTGACCGGAGTAGAAGCCTGTGGCATACCAAATCATCAGGTTGCATAAATTTATTATTTTTTTTCAAAATTTTTGTTTTTATTGTTCTAAAATGAAAAGTTTACATCGAATTTGAAGTATTTATTGATGCTTAGATCATTTTTTCTGACTAAGCTATTAATAAAAAAATAAAAACTAGGTATGCCATAGGCTTCTACTCCGGTCACCTAATATACCTTATTTTTTTCAAGACGTTAAATAAGTTATCCCGTATAGTTGGTAAAAGCTATGCGGATAAAACATAGTGTGAATCGAACAATAAATCATCGAGATCGAATCTTTGGATTGGAATCCCATGATTTTGGTTTTGAAAAACAAAAACCTGGCGTTTGTCGTTAAAGATTGCTTGCCAAAATATCCTTTTGGGAACAGTTTTTGAAATTGGAAAGTAATTTTTATTGAAGTCAGAAAAAATGTTTATTAGAAATATTAATCGTACTAATCACACTCGAGGAGGAGCTCGTGGCTAAGAAGGAGCTCGTGACTAAGTAATAACAGCCGTACGGATCGATCCATCTGGTTAAGCTGCGTTTGCCAGGGTTGGTCCGTGGATGGGTGCCCATCTTTACATACCGAGACTACTCCGTGCCTCGGAAAGCACGTCAAGCCCTATTTCTGTCTGCAGGGTTTAAAGGAACCTAACCAAACCGAAGCTCGGGGTACCCAATAATTATAATGTGTACAAGATTTGATATTCAATTAACTAACAAGAAGTGCAAGAAGTTTATTAGATACGCATTTGTTATTTTTGATAAACAGTTGGTATTTTTGGTATAAAACGTGTCGTTTTGCATTCTCGTCAAATTTAAGGATGTGGTATAGACAATCAAACCGAACAACTTTTTCCATGGCACCAACATGAAATAAAATTAATCAGCTGTCCCATACATTTGCGTCGAGTAGTAGTAGTAGTAGTAGTATTGAAGTTTTCCATGGGACAGTTGAAAATTTTTTTGCGATTACGATGTTGGTTCCATGGAGAAAGCTGTTCGGTTTTGATGTTTTGTATCACACCCTGAAATTTGACGAGGATGCAAAACGACACGTTGTGTAATTAATATTTTTGTTGTGAATTTGGACAAAAATATATGCATGATTATTATTTGTACAAGTTTTGATATTTAATTAGTTAATTAGTAGTGCAATCATTGATTTAGTGTACATGTAGATTATTAGATGTAAAGTATTTGATGTAAGAATATTTTTCTGGTGTGCGATTAATAATTTCCCATTTTTCATTACTTTTTCCTTTAAATAGGTTGTGTCTGCTCTAGATTTATAATAATTATTATACAATTTACTCATACACATACTTTTGACAATTAAGGTCCGATGTAACCTAGGCCTAAGTTATCAAACTCCAACTCATAGTTAACTTAACTTTTTGGCAACAACACTGTCTTAACTCTTACAAAACTTAACGTTTAACTTATCAAGCTAGGTGAAAGTGAAAGACTTGTTAATTTTCAAGTTATAACTTAAAGCTACTTAACTGCTTATTTCCGCGGTTAAGTTGGAACTTAACAAATGTAAGAAACTTGTAAATGCTACGAAGTTTTGTAAGTTCTTAGGAAATAATTTAAGTTAGGTACCTACTTATTATTCACGTAAATAAACTCACACCTTCTTCCCATGGGGTAGGCAGAAACTACAGAGCGCCATCTGCTACGATCCTTACATACTCCTTTTGCCTCGTTTACGTTCATACATCTGGTCATACTCGTACGGTTGGACTACGCACTTTAATCTATCTGCCTAGCCTTTTCCCAACTATGTTGGGGTCGGCTTCCAGTCTAACAGGATGCAGCTGAATACCATAATTTTACATGGAGTGACTGCCTACCCGACCTCCACAAACCAGTTACTGGGTAATACGATACCCTTGGTAAGACTGGTTGTAACGACTGTCAAAGATCCCGGAATGACAGCCGGGACCAACGGCTTAACGTGCTTTCCGAGGCACGGAGGAGTCTCGGTGTGTAAAGATGGTCACCCATACACTGACCAACCCCGGCAAGCATAGCTTAACCTGATGGATCGACCTGGGCAGCTGTTATTACTTAGCCACAAGCTCCTCTTCTCCATCTTCCTGCCTGTGACATCACAGCGGGCCTTATCAGAATACCAGCGCACACTTTTATTTTTAAATGTCGCAGCATTATGCTGAGATAGAGAGCTTTTGGCCACGTACAGGCCTATCTGTTTTTTTTTTAATATATGACGGCAGCTATATTGTTTAGCAGCTGCGAGAGACAGCGACTAGATGGCGCTAGTGGAATCACATCGCAGATAAATCATTCACTCTATCAATAATTGTGAATGATTTGTCTACGATGCGTCCGGTGCACGTTCCACTAGCGCCATCTAGTCGCTGTCTCTCGCAGCTGCTAAACAATATGGCTGCCGTCATATACTTGGTTTTGTTTTTTTAATTTTTTTGGTTATGTTTAGTTCAGTTTGTGATCTTCCTGTGCGAGTTCCAATATTTGTTTCTTGAAAGAAAGAAACAAATAAAAAGACTCATCACAAGTCATCCTAAGTGTTGAGTAACTCAACAATACCACTTAAGTTTGCCAGTGAGTTTGATTCGTCTTCGAATGTCCTCATTTCTGATTCGTCACGATTTTCGACTACGTAGAGAAACTCCAAGCATAGCATTCTACAACTCTTCATTGCCAAAAACATAATAATATTTATTTTCCAAGAATCCAAACCTCACTGTACCAATGATAAACTGGTTCTTCCACAAATATGTCTATACTAGTTTCTCCTCGCGACTTGGTCCGCGTAAAATTTCTTGTACCTCAGACCCACACGCCCGCGCTATTACTTCGTGTTTTTTTGTTTTAGCTCGCCTCCTATGGCTCCTAGCGTGATGTTAAATACCAAAACCAACCTACCTACCTTCCCCAACAATTGGGCTATCAAATACAAAAAGATTTTTCAAATCCAATTAGTACTGTGGAGGTTCGTTGCTTTGATCAAGCCTCGTTTATATAATACTGGCTGACATTCAATCATTCAAATATGGAATATCTTCTATCAAGAAAACGATTCTCGTTTTCTTAATAGGAAGACAGATAGATTCTGGTGAGGGCTCCATGTAGAACCAATTTAGTTAAGGAGTGTGGTTTATACTCATAATTGATCTGAAGCTTAAAAGACAGAGGGCATCAGCCCAATATAACTAGAATCCCTCTCGTATTATTTAGTAGTTCAGTAAATCTCCTACTGTGAGGTTCGAGCCCTCACAGTAGGTACTTAGTTCCAGAGATTAGCGCGTTCAAACAAACAAACAAAAAACAAACTCTTCAACTTTATTATTAGCTAGTATTACTTAGATTCTCGTATACACATTTTCGGCATGTTTTTCCAAACTTATTTTCTAAGAAACAAACAATTCTATAAATCTTGTTGCCAACATCCCAAATGTTACGTGATGTAACATTGAACTAATGTTTAGTACTTTTTTTAGGGTTTCGTACCTCAAAAGGAAAAAACGGAACCCTTATAGGATCACTGGTGTGTCTGTATCATCGTTTTACTTGTCTCGTTGTTGTTGTTGTCGTTTGTCTTGTTTTGTTGTGTTGTTGTGTTTTGTTTGTCTTGTTGTTGTTGTTGTGATCGTTTTGTTTTTCTTGTTCTAGTCTTGTTATTGTTCCAAAATATACATATTTTTTTTTTTTTGTATAGTATCCGTCTGTCACAGCCAACTTGCTCCGAACCTAATGGACTGGTTAAGTTGAAATTTGGTACATTACACGTTTGGTAAATAAATGAATTTTTATTATGGGGGTCACTTTTGAGGGTAAATAAAAAGAAGTTTTGCAAACTGTACTTTGTGACATATCAAATGAAAGGGCTGCCAGGATTTCAAATAGATTTTTTTTATAATTTTAAAATTATTAGTTTTAAAGTTATTTAAGAAAATCCCTCCTTATCAACTACTGAGCCTAAAATTTTGAAAAAAATACAAAAAAATTGCTCTATAAGTACCTATATATTACAGGAAAACTTATAAGAAGTCTATAGTTCTAAAATAACATGGTAAATCTTTCAATATTGTGCATACAAATTCACATTTGCAATTGGAATAAATGGGAGAACATGTTTTTCAACTACAATGTTATAAGTTTGTTCTTGGGATAAATTCATCTCAACTACGGAACCCTTCATTGTGCGTGGTCCGACACGCACTTGGCCGGTTTTCATTTTTAGTGTGTCAATACGCAGATAGTATAAAATAACCACAGGCTTTATTTAGTGCTTATTTTTTGGATTTATTTGATTGTTTTTTTATTTTAAAGTTTTTAATTAACATAATTTTTACAAAGTGCATACAATAAAATCTAATTCTAATTGATTACAACCATAAAAATAACAAGTTCTTCGGCTAACTTACCTTTACAGCTACAAACATTCTACACTGAGTGAGTGTGATTCATATTCTATAATTATACATTGTAATAAGTCCATAAGAACACAGTAATATTCGAAAGCACAAAAGTCTAAGTCGGCGTCCGCACGGACGTAAAAATATCGCGGCGATTTTTTTTCGCACACTGGATTTTCAACGCTCTGCTTAGTGCCCAGAATTCCAACAGTGTTTTTTTTCGACGCGCTAGAATGAACTCTTCTCAATGCTCGGCTCAACAACGAGAGTTGAAAATCCAGTGCGCAATAAAATCCCGCCGCGATATTTTTACGTCAGTGCGAACGTCGGCTTAGGGCCTATTTCACGATGTCCGAATAGCCAATACTTACCGAATAAATTCAAAAATGGAACAGAATTTGTTTGAAATTATCTGTCAAGTTAATAGGGACAATCGTAGGTGGTGAAACACGCCCTTAGTAACACTGACTCTAAACGCATACCACTACTATTTACCTACTAAAGGATTCTTGAATTTATTGATATTATAGCATCATCTGGCTAGCCATTTCCCAACTATGTTGAGGTCAGCTTCCAGTCTAATCGGATGAAGGTGAATAGTAGTATTGTCCATTAAAGCGACTGTCTATCAGCCTTTAATTAGTTTTAGGTAAGTATATAATTTGAAATTTTGACAACAAATTAATTGAAAATGTTGTAAAAAAAAATATGATTTTCTTTTTCAAATTAATTGTCATTGAACATTGTTTTTGTGTTATTGTTGATCTACATAATTAGTTAACATTAGTAATAGTTTAGCATTATATTATTTACTTAATAGTTTTATTTCTTACTAGCTTCTGCCCGCGGCTTCGTCCGCGTGAAAAATCTTGCTCCCCGACCCACCCCGTCGCATCGCATTACCTGCCCACGCTATTATTTTTTCGCTTAGCGTTCTTTTTGGCTATAGCCTTCCTTAAGAATTGGGCTATCAAATGCAAAAATAATGATTAAAGTCCGCCTGGTGGTAGTTCAAGAGATTAGTGCGTTCAAACAAACAAAAAAAAAAGTGTGTGTGTCAGCTCCGACGCACGACTGGAATTTACTTCTGTTTTTGTGCCGTTCCGAGTTTCCGACTTTCTATTTTATCGTCATTTCTGTCGGGCTATGTTTTTTCAATGAATCAATGCTATACAAAAACCAATTTTGAGGTGTAAAGGAAAAGGTACTCGCCGCCTCCCCCTCTCACCTCTGCCCCTCTCCCTCTAACCCCCTTCTGACCCCACTCACCTTCCCCTATCATCCACCTCACCGTCCCCTCTCAGCCCACTGCCTCTCTTAATTCCCCTCTCCCGCTCTCCCCATCATCACATAACCTCCCCCTTCTCTTTCACCCCCTCTCACACCCCCTTCACCACTTTCCCCTCCCATACTACCCTCGCCAAATCCCCCCCTCCCTCCCTCTCACCTCCTTCTCCATACCCTCCCCACTAACTACACTCTCATATGCCTCTCCACCTCTCCCCACTCTCCAATCAATCAGTCAAAAGTCTCAAGTCAATCTCTCTTCAATGAATGAGTGCTATACAAAAAGCAACTTTAAGGTGTAAAGGTACTCGTATCCCCCCGATCACCCCCTCTCACCCCTCCCCTCTCCCTCTAACCCCCCTCTCCCTCTAACCCTTCTCTCGTTCCCACCCCCTCTCACCCCTCTCATCCCCCACACCAACCCCTTCTCACCCATTCACCCTCCCCATCCCCCTCTCCCTCTTACCCCCTCATCACATCCCCGTCCCGCTAAGCTCCCCCTCCCCATCTCACACCCGCTGCACTGGTTTACCCTCCCCCTCTACCCTCACCAACTCCTCCCGTCCCCACTCCCCTTCTTTACCTCCATCCCCCTCATTACACCCACCTAGCCTTCTCCCCCTCCCTTCATCATCCTCCCCTTCTCCTTGCTCACCCCCCATTTAACAATGACGAACAATGACGTGCTCCGTAATAAAAATATACAAATAACTAAATTAAAAATTAAAAATAAGCCGTGGCAGCTAAGAGACGACCAGTCCCAACTGACGGCGCCCGTTCACGAACGTGAATGACGCCACCAATATGAATATTACCAATATAATATTTTCAATATGAACGATGTAACCAATATTTTGTCAAAATATTTTGATTTAAAAAACTTTTTTACAAAAAAATACAACCGACTTCCAAAAACAACACTACAAAGTGAAAAATAACTTTAATTTCGAAAGTCGGTGTCTAGTTAAATTTAATTTCGTTTTTTGCCACCGACTTCCGAAATTAAAGTTATTTTTCACTTTGTAGTGTTGTTTTTGGAAGTCGGTTGTATTTTTTTGTAAAAAAGTTTATATTTTTCACTTTTTAGTTGTGTACCTACCCCACACAAATTCTAATACCACTACCTGCAAAACAAACTAGAACATCATCCATATAAAAGTGGGGAAAAAATACGTGTTATTGAAGCTAACTCAAAAACTACCCAAGCAAAGTTAATCAATTTTATATGGGACCAACTGTGATGTATACCCTCTCGAATAGTACAAAAAAAAATCCAAATCGGTCCAGCCATCTTCGAGTGATCGGGGAACATACATAAAAAAAAAAGAAAAAAAAAAAAAAAAGGTTCCGACGAATTGAGAACCTCCTCCTTTTTGAAGTCGGTTAAAAAGAGTGTCCGTGGAGTTTCCTGGCCTTTCTTCTCCATAGGGACCTACTACGCTTTGGAATGGGCAACTAGCTTCATCTTTCTGACTGACCGACCCATTGACAATTCAAAAGTGCCTGTAATTGGTTTATTTGAAATAAATGCTTTGAGTTTGAGTTTGCGAGAGAGGTGACAAAATGCGACAGTCCTCTTAACAATATTTATGACTATGTGAATGAGTCAATGACAACCCCAGAATTGATGGTCAGTCTGAAGTTCAACTCATATCTTAACAACATACCACTTGCAGAGCAGACAGAAAACTTTTTCTTATTTGTTTGTCAGAGTTAGTTGTTATCCGACGAAAACA
The DNA here is from genome assembly GCA_946251885.1 of Cosmia pyralina. NCBI lineage: Eukaryota > Metazoa > Arthropoda > Insecta > Lepidoptera > Noctuidae > Cosmia > Cosmia pyralina. Next base: position 8,527,864 of record OX276371.1, on the reverse strand, counting down.
TCGTTAGGATCATAGATATATGAAAGAATTTTTATATTTTTATATTTCTATGGTTAGGATCAATAGTTTATTATTTTTCTGCGGTTCCGCAGCAGATTCGAGTGATACAAAATCGTTCTTTTATTTCTTTTGTGAATTGAGCTCGGAGTTTTGATGATTTGTGTGTGAAATCGCATTGGATACCTAATATTTTTTTGGTGTTTTTGTAAAGGTGTATTTTTAACCGACTTCAAAAAAAGAGGTTCTGTATTCGATCCGTATGTATGTATGTATGTTTGTTTATCCGCGATTTTCTAAAAAACTGATGAAATTTTGATGATTCTTTCACTAACGTAATCTACATACTTTCAGGAAGGTTTTAGTATATAATACATTATGTAATTATTCTTATGTACGAAGTTATATGCATAAATGCACTGTATCTCCGGCATTTCTAAGCGGATTTTGATGATTGTTCTTTTGGTTCGACTTGGGCTCACATACATAAGTAATTGTTTATTCAACTAAAAATGGAAAAATAAATTTACTTTAAAAAAAGTAAAAACCGACTTCAAAACCAAAAACGAATAAAATAACTTTCATAAAACACTTAATAGCTTCTGAAATCGGTGTCTTCAATTCTTCAATGCACTTTAGCTTGACACCGACTTCAGAAGCTGTTAAGTGTTTTATGAAAGTTATTCGTTTTTGATTTTGAAATACGTTTTTACTTTTTTAAAGTAAATTTTTTGGTTCATTGTATCCGTTCGTCGAATATTTTTAATCTCAATTACTTTCAATTTAGCAAATAATGCAGTCAATATGAATATAATAAAATAGAATATAATAGAATATAATAATATATGTGTGTAATATGAATAAAAGCTGAACTAAAAATCTTATAGTCGCGCTGAAACTGAGCTCAGTAGCAAAGGTTCCGAACTTTAAAGAAAAAACGGAAACTTTAAAATATCACTACTTTATACGTAATAAAGATTGATTCAAATTACAACATAAATAAATGTGTTTATTAAGGAGTTCGTGGCTAAGTAATAACAGCCGCACGGATCGATCCATCACATTAAACTACGCTTGCCGGGGTTAGTCCATGGATGGGTGACTATCTTTACATACCAAGACTCCTCCGTGTCACTGCTGTCGTTCGTTGATCTTTGACTATCGTTACGGATCATCAGAAGCCGGAAAGTCTGACAACCAGTCTTACCCTGCCTAGATATCTCTTTTGTTGACTGTAATCATCATAAATCAATCAATCTGCCTAGCCTTTTTCCAACTATGTTGGGGTCGGCTTCCAGTCTAACCGGATGCAGCTGAATACCAGTATTTTACATGGAGCGACTGCCTACCTGACCTCCACAACCCATTAACTGGGTAATACGATACCTCTTGGTAAGACTGGTTGTCAGACTTTCGGGCTTCTGACGACCCGTAACGACTGTCAAAGATCCACGAATGACAGCCGGGACCAACGGATTAACGTGCTTTCCGAGGCACGGAGGAGTCTCGATATGTAAAGATGGTCACCTATCCACGGACAACCCCGGCAAGCATAGCTTAACCTGATGGATCGACCCGTGCGGCTGTTATTACTTAGCCACGTAAACATCATAATCATAATAATTTATTTGCATTGAAAGTAGGTACATATAATAAAGATGTTTACAAAGTTGTGATCCCAGTACAATCTACCATATGGGCATGCAAACATTGAAAATTAAATTTATATAAAAATAATAAAACACGTCAGTAAATTTAAATACCTGTACCTAAAATAATTATTCAAAGTGTGTGATACAATCGTGAATATACATAAGCTATTGGTACCTATAGGAATGTGTATAACATTACTTTATGATTCCAATGATAAAAATGTAATTTTGTGTACAATTTATAATAACTTCTGAATGCTGTCGATTTGATCGATAATTTATTCGGTATTAGGAGAAACTTGATACCCCCGATAAGTAATTCTAGGATAGAGTGATAACACGAATACATTAATTAGCTCCAAATATTGGTCCACACACTTGGAGCAACTAAGGAACGAAGATACATGGTTTTCTGAGTCGAAATTGGTCCAATTTTACACCAATATTTTTTGTAGATGGCGTTGTGCATAAAAAAACCGGCCAAGTGCGTGTCGGACCACGCACAATGAAGGGTTCCGTAGTTGGGATGAATTATTCCAAGAACAAAGTTAACATTGTAGTTGAAAAACATGTTCGTCCGTACATTCCAACTGTATAGGTAAGTTTGTACTCACAATATTGAGAGATTTACCATGTTATTTTAAGACCACAGACTTCTTATAAGTTTTCCTGTAATCAACAGATAAAGATCGATTTTCTGTATTTTTATCAAAGTTTTAGGCTCAGTAGTTTCGGAAATAAGGGGGGGGGGGGAATGGTCAATTTTCGTCGATTTTCTTAAATAGCTTTAAAACAATTTATTTTAAAATTATAAAAAAATATATTTGGGACCCTCATAGTAAGTCCTTTCATTTGATATGTAACACGGTATAGTTTGCAAAACTTTTCTTTTTAATTTTCTTATTTGCCCCCAAAAGTGACCCCCATATTCAAAATTCATTTATCTCCTTTACCTGTCCGTGTTAGGGTCACAGAAATTCATATCTGTACCAAATTTCAACTTAATCGGTTCATTAGATTCGGAGCAAATTGGCTGTGACAGACGGACAGACAGACAGACAGACAGACAGACAGACAGACAGACAGACAGACAGACAGACAGACCGACAGACAGACAGCCAGACAGACAGACAGACACACGAGTGATCCTATAAGGGTTCCGTTTTTTCCTTTTGAGGTACGGAACCCTAAAAAAGGAAGGAAGTAATCTACTTTTCCCCAGTAATCCCATATTTTATTAGAAGAAGATTTTAGTTTCTTTGGCATCGCGTGAGAATAATCCAGTAATTTGTACCATTCGTGGCTTGGCCTCGTAAAAATTGGGCGTAAATGAACGACGATAATAAAATCGTAAAAAAACTCGGCACACTTTTTTTTTGCTCCAATATCTACCGTGAAAATTAACACCCTGTAACGGAAATTGTGAATTATGTCAACAGCCTGTATAAACTTAATCGGTAAATAAGTTTATGTTTTTTGTACCTGTAATATTGTGTGGTAGCCGTCGAAATATATATGTGAGAGAAATAATTTTATGAGGTTTTTATAAATCACCTGAAGTTTTATGGTCAGAGGTCCGATGTCAAAATAGTTCTGTCTGTGAATCGGACCGCAGTGGTCCTGTCGGCTCCCGACGATATTTTGACTGTTTTTTTATTCATAAACTGTATCAAGACTAATCCATTATAATAGCTTATTTCATAACGATTCCAACGACAGTTTTAAATACAGCTCCCATACAAAACTTTAAAGATATTATCTACCGCGCGAGACCACCCAGAAATACTCTCACACAAACAAAATGGCCGTCACAGTGAATAGGATATAGTCAAGTTACTTTTCAAATGCATACAACATTATTTTTAGAACCTATATGCGAAACCTAAATATAGTTTGTTCAGAATAAACAACCGAATCGATTGCAATAATTTTTATACCGTGTTATATTTTGCCCCAAAAATCTTTAAAAAAAATTATAATATGGACACCGAGCGACGAACACAAGTCACTGCAGGTCTTAGCGGCACTAGGCACGGGCGCACAGCGGGCGCCGCGTGGTGATTATGTTTTTGTACGGACAACCAAGTAACATAACAAGCTTATAACTTTGTGATTTTTCATGATACAGTTATGAAATTTTGTACGTAGATTGTTTACTTAAAAATATTATAATAATTCGTGAACAAGCGCTGTCAGTGAAGGCTGGTCATACCTTAGCGGCCACGGCTTATTTTAATTTAATTTAAATATTTGAATTGTTTTTTTTTTTAGGGACGCTTTTAACGATCTGCATCGTTCTCACATGTGAAATTTCAACATGAATGATGTAACCATTATTTTGTAACCATATCTTGATTTAAAAGAGTGTCCGTGGAGTTTCTTGCCCGTTCTTCTCCATAGGTACCTACTATGCTTTGGAATGGGCGCCTAGCTTCATCTTTTTGACTGACCGACCCCTTGACAATTCAAAAGTGCCTGTAATTGGTTTAATTGAAATAAATGCTTTGAGTTTGAGTTGAGTTGAGTTTGAGAATACTAGACACGTGTTTCGGGTTTCGCAACTAAAAGTAATGTTGTATATTTTAGACGTAGGTAAGGTACCTATCGAATTTAACCAGTCAGCTACCTCGTTAGATAATAATTAAACCCGTATACTTAGCATTTATAAATTAAACACGATAAGGGATACGTTTATAACAACCACATTCGGACTTCAATGAAAAGCCGACAAACCCAAACTCCAACACAACTTGAAAATAACTTTGCGCTTTCAACGAACAAACTATAAACTGTTACGATTCATAGGTAGAGAATATTTATTTGAGCTCAATACTATTTATACTTTAACGATTCCTGTTTAGAACTGAAAATCGCATGGCGTTCTAATCCTCTAAAATTCACTTCGGCTGTATCAGGTATATTAAATGCAAGTTTAAAACTTTATGGCTATTGAGTTAAGGTTGAAAGTTGGATGAAATACATTGTACCTAAAATTGGGTTTATTTAAATGGCAAAGTTTTGTCAAAGGCGACGTTTCTCTGATTTTTAGGCTAATTCAATGTATTAATCAGGTTGTGAGAATAATGTTTTTGTATTAAATTAGATGAAAAGCTTATTGTTTTAATCCTGAAGTAGGTAATCTTCTTTTCTTCAGGCTATACAGGGTGGCAGGGACATTGACGTACAACCAGTTATCAGTGTTGAAATATTTCGTTGGATAATTTTAAGAAAAATCTGCTGTTTCCTACAAAATGTATGGAAAAGCAAATTATCGGAGGTTACTCCTTAAGAATCGATTTTAATATACGGCCCCAGTAGGGAAATTTTATGAGGAGTGAAATACAACAAAACGTAACGTAGCGTTAACTCAAAAGCGTTGTTACGTTTTTATGTGCAACTTAAATTAGCTTTTTGTATAAAACTGATTCATCAAAGAAACGAAAACAAAGGACCATATGGATAGTATGGTCCTTTGTTTTCGTAAAATAATAGAAAGTCGGAACGGTACAAAAAACAGGAGTAAACTCCCGTCGTGCGTCGGAGCTGACACACACACACATTTTTTTTTTTAAACCGACGAAAAATTACAGCGCTGGGGGGTTCAGAATCATGTACTGAAACCATGGTAACAACAGGTTACTCGTCCATGTCCCTGCCACCCTGGAGACAGACCACTTTTACGAAGCAGACAATAAAATATCGAATGTTATTTATTCAAACTGGGCCGAAAATCAGCAATTTTTGAACGTAAAAAATACATAAGACAGTCCCGCACTACGCCAGCCCTTCACCACTTCCTAGTGCTTTAGCTGGGAAGAAGAATTGGCGCAACAAACTCCCTAGCAACACAGCTGTTTGTCTGTTCAGTTAGACGATATTGATTATATACGGATTTTAAAAAGATCCTTCACAAAGCCGTCATCTACGCATTCTGTACCTACATTAAAAGGATACATCGGTGTGTAAGTGAAATGGCGTTATGGCTGTCTAGTTTGACGCGTGAGATAGAAGATTCTCACGCGCACCGGAACTAAAGGCGCTTCGTTTAAATGTAGATTTAGGACAAAATGCTATACTTAAATATTTTTTTAACTTAGTAAGTTCTTAGCATATTTAAATACCTTCGGTTTAAAGCAAATTTTTCTGCACAACAAGGAACTGTTTACGTATAATTGTATAAAATAGAAAATAGACGGTGCTGATTTGGATTTTTTTTTCATTGAAAAAAAAAAACCAAATCAAAATTCAAATTTTTTATTTCGTTATTACACGTTCTACATCAGTTATAACAGTTGGAGGCGTCTCCTTTTAAGGATATAGATGCCTGTGCCAGGAGGCGCCGCTCTTTCTCTCGCAATTAGTAACATGCTAATAAAAAACAAAACAAAAACAAAAAGTTAAAGTTATAGATTTTAAATAAATAATTTTTATTTATTGACATTAGTCTGTTGGTGTGTTTGTGTATATATGTGTGCGTGCTGGGGCGTGTTTGTATGTATGTTTGTGTGGGGGTTGTGTGTGTGTATATGTGTGCGTGCTGGGGTGTATGGGTGTATGTGTATGTATGTATGTTTGTGTGTGGGTGTGTGTGGGGGTGTGTGTGGGGGTGTGTGTGGGTGTGTGTGTGTGAGGGTGTGTGTGCGTGGTTAATTTATACGTTCATTTTCAAAAAAAAACATGTTTCGGTTCAGTAGTAAACAATATAGTCAAATAAGACATGGAAAATCTAAAGAAGAGGAAAAGAAAGAAAGAAAACCTGTTTATTCTGCACAAATAAAACGCACATTTTAAAAAATGAAATAAAAAATTACAAATTTCACAAAAACAATGTGAGCGAAAGCCTCGTATTCAATTTTAATTTATTGACCATTGAGAATTTCAATTTTACAACTCTGACATCTATAGTTATCTGTGTTACAACTCTACATTGCCTCTGCTCTGTGTATCTGTATCTGATTTAACCATATATACATTTGGTTTTAAAGGACTTTTATAAACACAAAATGTATCTATGTACCCTGGCTCACTTTCACCACATATCACTAAACGCGTTTAACGCTAAACACAGTCACAGATTAATACAGATGGGACACTCCGCAGTTTAGGTATGAAGCTACAAGTACGTGGCGGGCTCATCTCACCGGGTCAATCAGTGTGGGCTGCCGCGCACCGGCCGGCTCGCCCGTTAGTTCGATACTCACTCACGCGCCGCGTCGTAAAAGAAGACAACCCTAACGAGTCAGAAGGTATAAGAATTACGCGATAGAAAGAGAGGCAACTTATAGGTGAATATAACTGTAGGTAATGAAGCGTTCTGAGACCTGAATTGGACTTTATTGTGTCGTTGTAAGAGTCGCTTTTTATTTAAATGATTTTGCGGAGTGTCCCATCTTTATCAATCTGTGACACAGTTAAAACATCAATCTGTCTCTGTCGTATTCAAACGACTGAAAGAAACAGAGCGATGTTTTACATTCGTTAGCCACGAGCCCCGCGCTAAATAAATTTCTGTTTCTGGGTTAATAAAAGCGACCTTGATTGCCAAAGATAAGTTGTTAAAAGCCATAATTTTGGCAGAACCACGAAAATTCTTGATTTACATAAAACCTTTTGTATAGACTAGGTACTATGAAATCCAAAGTAGGGTATTTCAGGCCCATATGCCTTAGCGTTTAAAAATTTGTACTCTAGTTATTATCCTTTTGATAAATCGATGCCTTCCACGTAAGTTGTTGTAAGCCACAAAATTGCTATTTTGTGTTTTTCACGCAAAAGTGTCTAATTTTATATATATTATCCTGTTCAAAATAAATCAAATCCAAAAAACTATAATTTTAGGTAGTTCTGAGACGTATAATATCGTAAGTTCTAAACTATTCCGGCGTAGATTATAGTATTACTATTTGCAATGGCTTACGGCGGGTGGCGTGGCGGCTGAAGAGCGCACAGGCACCGCGTATGAGTCACATACAACAGGCTACGCTGGAACTCGCTGTCGCCTGTACGTCACGCGCGTTTTTTGGTGTTGATTTAATATTTGCGCAATAAATAACACTACCACTTAAATATTTTCATATTATACCATATTGAAACATTATCCAATACAAATCAGAGGACAAAAACTATGTGATACAGTCAATAATGTCAACATACACAAAAATTACATTGAGGAATCCATCGAAAATGACGATATCACAATAAATCAAATTGAACATATCGATTTCCACGATTCATTTTTCCGAAGTATTGAAGAATTTGTTAAATTTAGTATCTGTATGGCAATACTTTTCGTAATTATAGTGATGGTGATTTAAAATGTGGTATAGATTACATACAGCAATAAACGTTGCTGAATTTAGAAGTATTTTATGTTAAGTAATACATACAACATTTTACTTTGGAATTGGTTATACTAAACTAAATTGTAAGATGACATACAACGATTTACGTAGCAGTATTAACTGTTTTATGGTTAATAAGTAATACATACAACAATCAACGTCGCTAATCACTGACATACCTATGTTGTATGTAAGTAATATTTGACGTTTCCAGATGTAATCAAACTTATGCATAATTAATCATTGAACTTCGTGGGTGTTTTAAGGATGTTTATGAGATTTTCTACTCCATTGAAATTATATTTACATCTTATTTACCACCATCCTTACCAGTCAATTTTAATGAATCTGTGATATTTGAAGTGGCTTAGAATAATAGATGATGACTTGAAACTGCTCACCCATCTCCTAACTGAACTCCCACTTGATTCCGACTGTGACATCCATTTTTGTCCGTGTTACGTTGAAAAAGAAAATTGTCCCATATTAGATCAAAAACCACTAGCTCAGCCATCACCTGCGTAGATCTCAGACTCCTCAAGCTAATAGTCCTCTATCTGTTATTTCTAATAATAGTCCACGTGTAAGGAAAGACAAAGGTAATGTAAGAGGAAGACATGTAAAAGTCTGGCTAAATGTGAAAAGAAAGACTTTAAGGAATTTGGGAAAAGACTACCTGTCTAGAAAATGAGTATTAAAAGTCAGTAGAAAAATGGGTCCATCGTGTCACTGCTGTGTGCAATGTTTTAATAAATTAAACGAGGAAGAGAGGAAGAATATTTTTGAAAGTTTTTGGAAATTAGGAGATAGGGAGAAGCAGTGGATGCATGTGCCTAATTTACTTACAAGGAAGACTAAACGTCGAATGTATATACCTACTGATAATGTTTCGAGACGTATCGGTACTTTAAAATACAAATTGCCAGTTGCCGGTGACGAAACTTTATGTAGATGTGTGTAAAAAACACTTTTTGAGTACCATCTCTGTCAGTGATCAAGTTATCAATACGACCCTAGATAAATTTAGATACAACAGAAACATAAAGGCCTATCATAAAATTACGTTTTGACAGATTAGGTATATTGAAAGCACGGCGACACATCACAATAAGTAGCAATTTGGCAATTGTAATTACGTTCATTTTGAGTGTTATATTAAACTTTTTGTGTTTAAAGTATGAAATTTTAATTTCTTATGAACTAACGTTTATTCTGGTATAAATTTAGCGTAATAATATTAATGTAGTAGGTACTTAAGGAGAAATTTACAGTTAATTTTGAGTGTTTTTTGTAGTTTTGGTTTTGAATGGGATTTTTTTTTAGCTATTATTCCATACATTTTTCAAAATTCTGTGCGCGCCATGAAATAAACCATTATTAAAGAGATATTATTATATATTTTTCATTTCATTTGCTTATGTACAGTAGTCAATTCACGTGCTCAAAAATGCAGTCATGCAGTTTTTGAAAAACTTGCTTCGGAATTTTGGCTTTATTTTATATAGATAAGAAAATTGCGAAAAGCGAGGCCACTATAAACTATACTAATAACTATTCCCCACCACTCAATAAGTCAAAGTGGTCGAAGTCTTTCAGTTTTTCCGAATAAGAACGCCACAGTTGACCATTTCGCTCAAAAATCACGGTCAAAATGTAATATTATGCCTCTTAATAATTTCGACAGCAATTTTTTAGTTATTTAACGATTTTTTATTGGTTTAGTAACGTATGCACGAAACGGTATTGTAGGTAGGGTAGATGTAGGATGGACAATAAACAAAATTTCGCAGAAAAAATTTTGTTTTTATTTTATAATATCTATTATTTCTATACATACCAGACCCTTTTATTTTTTTCATTTGGCGTAAATTGTTGTAACTAGCATATACGTATAAATGTGACTCTTGTGTTCCAATGTACATTAATGTAAGTGACAAATACAACAATTTGCAAAGGCCATATGCCGCGGTAAAGTGTTGTAACAGCAAAATCTCTGAAACCTTTGGTATTTTTAAATAAAGGCATGAAGTAAACGCTAAAGTATTAATAACTATATTCACATATTGAATTTTATAAAGATTACTTGAAAAATGCAGTTTTTATTGCCAATAGTATCTTTGAAACGCTCTCCTGTAAAATTGCAGTTTATGGGTTACAACAACGTACGTGGGAGGCATCGAAATGTGTTAGCTAGTTTAAAATTCATGATAAATAGTGCGCATTTTCTAGATACATTTACCTCATTCATTGAAATTAAGTTGTGAATTGTACTAAAACATATCGATTATTACGGAAGTTTGGATTTAATTTAAAAATGTAGGGTGAATTTAATGAAATAAAGGTTTTTACGGCGTAAAGAACACAATATATTATTTCACAGGATACGAAACACAGAAAATACTTAAAGATAATTTGAGAGAGACAATCGAAACAGTACAAATAATCGTGGCGTTTGCAAGCGTGATTCAGGCCGGACTGCAGGGCACAGAGCAGGATGCGGGCATCCGCGCAACGCGGGACGTGAGAGGCGCGGGCGCCTGGATGCACGTTTCATTTTAAGTACCTACCTAGTCTTCCTACAAAAAGTATTATTTTAAATCCAAATTATAATATTCAGTGTGACTACACTACCAAAGTACAAATGATAATAACAATAGTATTTTCGTTATGGCAACTCAATGTATTATTTTACTTGATAGTGCAAATGTGCAGCTTCACGTGACCAGATCACCGCCCGCGCCCACCGCGTTTTTTTATTATTTTAATTCAAAATAAAATCACTCTAATCAGTGTTTTTTTTTGCTTGGATATCTTTGGCTATACGTACTGAACGCTGTGTTAAAATTTGTCCATCTATTTGAATGGGACCTTATATTATCTAAACTGCGCAACGGATTTTGATGCGGTTTTCACCATCATTCCAAGAATTTTCTCCGGAAGGTTTACGTATATTATAAACTTAGATAAAGCCGTGCGAAGCAGGGGCCGGTTGCTAGTATTCTTAAAATACACGAGTACAATGCAAAACCTGACTTCTTGTTCAAAACCTTAGCAGGAACACTCAAACTTGGTCGGGAGAGGTGAAAATGAAAATAATTGTTCACTTCAAACATCTAGAGGTTCGTGGAAAACTACCTTAGTAATAATGGGTGGGAACTGTGGGCACTTGCTGTTATAGGTTTAAAATATTAGTGAGAAGAAAATTATATTTTTTAGCAACAATCAATCTGCCTAATAGCCTTTTCCCAACTATGTTGGAGTCGGCTTCCAGTCTAACCACGCACTGTTAATATACGTAGTGTCCGTGCAGGTACCTTATTTGCTGTTAATACCTGTCGAACTAATTCTGGTTTGCGCTGTCCTATCCGTCGAATGGTTGAATCTTATAATTGTAATTTTGTTAGTATTGATATTTTTGTATGCTCAAAATCTAAATTTAAATGCAATGTTATGGAAATTATTATAACCCAATAATGATAATAGGAATGTAAGATACTCTAAACTTTACTATTTATATATTTGTTTTTTTTTTTGTTTTGTTTTGTGTTAGTTGCCAAGAAATCAATTATAATTTCTATTTTGCATGATATAATTAATTTATTATTAATGTGATGTAATTATTTATTAGTTTTATTGCCTATCTAGTGGCACTCATTATCATATTTTCTTTTGTTAATATGCGAATAATGTAGTGGGCTGCAATATTGTTAATATTTTGTATTATCTTTTCTCTATTTCAACACATATTGTAGCTGTTTATTGTCCCTGAATAAAATAAAATAAAATAACCGGATGCAGCTAAATACCAGTATTTTACATGGAACGACTGCTTAGCTAACCTCCACAACCCAGTAATTGGGTAATACCTCTTGGTAACTGGTTGTCAGACTTTCGGGCTTCTGACGACCCGTAACAACTGTCAAAGATCGACGAATGACAGCCGGGACCAACGGCTTAACGTGCTTTCCGAGGCACGGAGGAGTCTCGGTATGTAAAGATGGTCACCCATCCACGAACCAAACCCGGCAAGCAACAATCTATTGCAACAATCTATCTACATAAATAAAATAGAAATCCTGACTGACTGATTGACTGACTCATCAACGCCCAGCCCAAACACTTGAACCTAGAAAGCTGAAATTTTTCACAGAGGTTCCCTTTATAATGTAGACAAGGAATAAGGAAGGATTTCCCGGTAGCACTTTCCCGTGGGATATTTTCCGATATCCACGCGGGCGAAGCCGCGGGTAAAAGCTAGTCTTTACATATAACAAAAGTGTAAAAAGTATGATCGCTGTTTGCACGTGGAAGATATTTGAGAAAAACTATTATTGGGGGTCTGTAATAACGCAATAGAACCCAAAAGAATGTTTTTTAGAATTTTTGATTTTTTACTTTATAATATGTGAGTGCTTACATTTGATCATAGGCTACCTAAATACGGAAAAAGGCTACGCAGATTGTGGTGATGGTGAATAGTCAGCCTATAATGTTCCCACTGCTGGGACACAGGCCTCCTCTCTTCGATAGGGAGGGGCTACGCGGGCCCAGTACAAGTTTGGTAGATGTCACATGTCTTCGAATTTTTGGTTCTAGGACATGCCGGTTTTCTCACGATGTATTTTCCTTCACCGTTTTGGAAGCAGTGGTGATGATAATATTTACACAAAGTAAAGCGTCTGCCTGGGTTCGAACTCACGACCTACAACTCGTAAGTTGGGGCCTTTACCACTGGGCCATCACTGCTCTCAAAACGACTGTCGATAGTAGCATATACAACTATAAATGATATTTTTACCAAGCATACTTAGACAGAATTGTTCTTAGCTTAAAATGAGATTCCCCTAGGGCAGGGTTCGGCACCCTGCGGCTCGCGAGCCGCATGCTGATCTTTTGATGTAAAGTTCCGGCTCTCCAGTTCCATACGCCAAAATTATTTTTTTTATTATCAAAACCCGCGAGTTGAGGCACTTGTATTCGGCGCATGTTAATAGTTATAGTCTTTTAGAATAACATGGTAATAGTCTTTTAGAATGCTACAGTGAGGTGAAGAACAACTTCTTCACCTCACTGGAGCATTCTGGAAAACTCTTGAAGATGTTCGTACGAGCAAGCGTTCTCTTGCATGAATATATTATAATAAGAAGTAAAGTAAGAAGCCAACTAACAATTGAAAATCGTGCTTGAAACTTAAAAACACGTTGTAAGCCAGATTTAACCAAACGTTCAAAGAGCATGCAAAGGTAAAGCTAAATTGTGAAAATATATATATATATATATATATATTTATTTATTTATATAACAATTGCTTGCTGCACTTACAGTATACACCAAAGCGCGCAGCGAGCCAACAACATAGCATTTAACTAAAAAACTTCATGCAAACATTATACATAAGTTTACTGCTATATAATAAATATGTCAACATCCGGCTCCTGAGCAATCAGGGCGTTCAGCAGATTGATCGCTGTGTTGTGGGAGCATATCGAGCAGTATGGGTACGCGCTGGTGGAGCCGCGAAAAGGCACCGCGCGGTATATATATATATATATATTTAGTTATATTATTGGACTAAATTATTTTAATATTATAGCAGCTACTTAAAATACTTTCTTCAGTTTTATGCTAAAAACATTTATTTATTTATGAATAAATATTATTTCGTATTTAAAGTCGTTTATTTTATATCAAATATGTATATGCAAATACTATTATATTGAAACGAAAAATTTTAGTGGCTCTTTAAAAACTGGGAAATATTGTAAATTCTAACTTTTGGCTCTTCCGTCTGAAAAGGTTGCCGACCCCCTGCCCTAGGTTTTATAAGATCATTTGCGTACCATCGAGGAAGAATATTACTCTAACGTTTCAAAGTTGAGGTTTAACCTAATTTCACAGAATTACTTATTATTTCATTTGTAAGGTAAGTCTCAACGTATTTCTTTTTTCAAAATCATGTTTCGATCTAATCGCAATGTCGGAAATGTCAGAAGTAATATTTAATTTGCATGCCTCGGAAAGCACGTTAAGCCGTTGATCCTGGCTGTCATTCGTAGGTCTTTGTCAGTCTGACAACCAATCTTACCAAGGGGTATCCTGTTACCCAGCAACTGATTTGTGGGAGTCGCTCCATGTAAAATACTGGTATTCAGCTGCATCCAGTTAGACTGAAAGCCGAAGCCCAAAATAGTTGGGAAAAGGCTAGGCAGACTGATTCCATTTATGTTTGACCTGCGTAAGTGATAACAGTAAGGCCCTTTGTACACGGCACGGTTTCTTTACGGTAGAGCGTGCTGTAGAAAAAACGTGCCAGTCAACAAGCTTTCGGAGTGATCCATACAACACTGGTGACCGTGCCTACACACGGCGAATAAACCGTAGTTTTTAACCGACGAAAAAAAAAAGGAGGAGGTTCTCAATTCGACACGTATGTTTACTTCTTTTTAAACCAACGAAAAAAAAGGAGGAGGTTCTCAATTCGACACGTAAGTTTTTTTTTTATGTATGACCACGCATAACTTTTTACAAAGTAGTCCGATTTAAAAAAAAGTGTTTTATTCGAGAGGGTATACCTCAAAGTTGGTCCCATACAAAATTGATTAACTTTGCTTGGGTAGTTTTTGAGTTAGCTTCAATAATACGTATTTTTTCCCCACTTTTATATGGATGATGTTTTAGTTTCTTTTGCAGGTAGTGGTATTAGAATTTGAGTGGGGTAGGTACCACAACTAAAAAGTGAAAAATAAAAACTTTTTTACAAAAAAATTCAACTGACTTCCAAAAACAACACTACAAAGTGAAAAATAAATTTAATTTCGGAAGTCGGTTGCAAAAAACAAAAACACATATAACCAGACACCGACTTCCGAAATTAAAGTTAGTTTTCACTTTGTAGTGTTGTTTTTGGAAGTCGGTTGCATTTTTTTGTTAAATGTATTTTTTTCACAGCAAGAAGTGTACAAAGGCCCTTATGTGTTAGTTTATGAATGTGCTATGGTTTGTGGCCTACAATATCATTGCCATAATAGCTTGATTTGTACACAGAATAACTATTCTTAGTTAAAGAAACGATGGATGGATTGTGTGAAAGATGACATGGCTAGAAAGGGGGTGACTACCGAGATGACGAATAATAGAGAAATATGGAAAAAAAGGACATGTTGCGCCGACCCCAAATAGATTGCGATAAGGGCAGGAGAATGATGAATAACTATTCTTAGTTAGTTTTAAAGAATTTTATATCTCATAAGAACTTAAATAACAAGTCACCTACAATGAGATACAAAGTACTTACATCTAAGTTATATATTATAATAAATTATCATATAATATTTGCCTGTGGGGTGTTGGTGACAGGGTAGATACATGAATACATCTGTCTTGGACATAAATCCTTTAGCCATTTATCACAATAAACTTGATGGGGATGACAGATCTCGGTGATATTAAATGGTCGCAGTCCAGGGTTGTGTGGCCGGCTTTGGGCTTCATCTCGTGTCCAGTCCGGAGTCTTTAAATAGACTCCGGACTTAAATAGGCCGTAGCCAAGAAAACCTGCTAAGGTGGAGACAGTGGCGTGCACTCCATACATGCAAAAATAAGCTCTGCATACCCTGTAGTCCCATACATACATGCCCCTCGAAATGATAAATAACATTAACGCAAGAAAAATCATGGTACTATCTATATTAATCTAACTTATTCGCTATCTCACTGTTTATAACGCGATTTACGCGCCATCTATTATTTTCATTTGAAACGAATTTCTTGAAGCGAGCGGCGACAACCGCGCAGGCAGCGCTCCCGGTGAGCATAAGCAGAACAACGCCGTGCTTATTTTTCATTCAACGCAACCCGTGTAGTACACAGCAATAGTGTGACTGTGTGCGTGAAAATGTATGCGTGTGTTTAAGTTCTGGAAGCACAGCTTATTTTGCAACCCGTCCAAATTGAGAAGCCGTAAAAGCATCGCTTAGTTGTTGATTACAGAGGGTTGACTTTTTTAGTCGGATTGACCAAGATTAGTTCGTATTATTTTGTAATTGTAAAGTTTTTACACGCTTTTATTCAACTTGCAATGTTTGTTTGTTTTTTCGCCATATTGTTTTGATTTGATTGTTTTTCTTGGCGCAAGTGATTGACTGTATATTATTATGTAATTATTTTAATCATTTGTAAAAAATTGAAAATTATACCTGTGAGACCTGTGCTGCTGAAGTGTGTTAAATAAATTAAAATCTGCCGCTTTTCGACGTTATATTTTGAGGAAAAAGTTAAATTCATTGTAAACGGAAGGTGTGAACCCGGGTTTTATTTAACTCAAAAAAAAGGTAATGCCTCTCGTTATTTTCATAGAAAAGTTTTGTCATACCTAATTATTACCTACTGGCAAACATGTTGTGTATAACACAAACACATTGTATTTTATCCCTTGCTTTTTGTTTACAAATCAAGATAAAAATAATGTTTGGACCTTTATCGGATATTCAGATTAAAATATTTTAGATATTCGTTGTGGTCGCAAACAAACATCATGCGAAGCCAATGGCGCCGTGCGGTAAGAGTCAGTGTAAGATTAGGGTTAGGGTAGGTGAGGTCGGGTAAAACAAACGGTCGGGAAAAAACTTAGGTACTAGTTTCAGCTTGTTCAAGTTTTATTTTTTTATTTTAGACGTGCATACCCTGTCTGAAATCTCTGTGCACGCCACTGGGTGGAGATTCACAGATGACTCCACCCACCACAACCCCTCTGACCCACCCCTCCACCCCCACCCCTCCACCCCACCCCTGCCCCCACCCCACTCCCCCACCACCATCCCCCACCACTACCACCCCACCACCACCACTACAACCCACCACCCACCCACCCACCACCCATCCACCACCCATCCTCTCCCACCACTGATGATTCTATGTAATGTGCGTCACTTTCATGTGAATAAACAGTTTTTCTTTCTTTCTTTCTTTCTTTCACCCTGGGGTGTAAATATGGTGCAGTCCCACAAACATTGGGGCACTTAATGTCGTGTCCAGCGTGTCTTGCTGTCTGCACGCTGCAGGAGCTGATGATGGACGCTAATGAAGGTGCCAAGCTTGTAGCCAAATTCTGGGCTGACTCTACACAGGATGAAATAAGCATCATCTTAAGAGGTCATTGTAGTCATCATTAGGAACTACTTTTACTATAACATGAAGTCGCGAAAAAAAAATCAGCTGTTCCCTAATTTTATGTTCGCATAGATCGTCAAAATGTAGGTACGAGTAACTGCTTTTTTTTCACGATATCAGGATTGGCCGTCCAGAGTAGCAAACAGAAACAAAAAAAAAAACAATTCTAAAATAATATAATTAAGGCGCTATAAACCGACAGACACCGCGCTTACTAGTTTTTTGAATCCATGGGAAACATAAAAAACAATATTATGAAATTCTGAAAAAAAGATATATCTTATTTAAGGATCTGGCGGATAGCCAATCGCTTTTACTAATACGATTAGATTTACTTTGCTGGATAAAAAACCCTTTTCGTAATGTTTAATCAATCTCATAGCTACAAAACGGACGTTTTGTTTTCCTTATTTTTACATTTATAAATGAAAATATAGTAATAAAATATTGTTTAGAACAATTCGCTGAGTTTGTCTCGATAAAATGATTAAAATAATTACTATGTTTAAATACCGACCAAGTCGCAAGTGGCCACTTCAGCGCTGTTCGAGCCGATCATAGGGGCTTATGGAGGATGCGCTGTGGTAGCCCGCGAAATTCAAATTTTCTTGCGTTTTATGCAATTTGCAGGTCCGTATCAGGTTGTATCTTGATCAAAATATGATACAAGGGAATAAAACATATGTATTTACATAATTTTAATCATAAAAATCATCAATACATAGATTTCATGCAGATTCGTCGAACGAACGAAATCTAACGACTCTACACGAATATAACATATAGAGATGTAATGATGATTTTTATGATTAAAATTATGTAAATACATAATTTTTTATTCCCGCGTATCATATTTTGATCAAGATACAACCTGACACGGACCTGCGAATTGCAAAAACCCAAAACAAATTGAATTTGTCGCGGGCTACCACAGCGCATCCTCCTTAAAATGAGCCGTGTCAGCTAAGAGATGACCAGTCCCAACTGACGGCGCCCGTTTACGAACATGATGTATGGATAAGCACCATTTAGATTATTCATTTTGAAGGGATTACATCGGACTTAAACATAACTGGCGAAATATGGGTCTACTATACGTACACCTCTGCCCAACCCATCGGGGATTATGGCAAGGCGTGGTGTTATGTTATGGTAAATTCATGTTTGCGCTGTGATTACTTAGTTGATCAAATTCATTAACAAACAATCACATTTTTAACCGACTTCCAAAAGGACGAGGTTATCAATTAGACTGTCCGTTTTTTTTTTTAAAGAAAAAAACTTTTTTACAAAAAAATACAACCGACTTCCAAAAACAACACTACAAAGTGAAAAATAACTTTAATTTCGGAAGGCGGTGTCTAGTTAAATGTATTTTCGTTTTTTGCCACCGACTTCCGAAATTAAAGTTATTTTTCACTTTGTAGTGTTGTTTTTGGAAGTCGGTTGTATTTTTTTGTAAAAATGTTTTTATTTTTCACTTTTTAGTTGTGTGCCTACCCCACACAAATTCAATTACCACTATCTGCAAAACAAACTAGAACATCATCCATTTATAAGTGGGGAAAAAATACGTATTATTGAAGCTAACTCAAAAACTACCGAAGCAAAGTTAATCAATTTTATATGGGACCAACTGTGATATATACACTCTCGAACAAAACAAAAAAAATCCAAATCGGTCCAACCATCTTCGAGTAATCGGGGAGCATACATAAAAAAAAAATAAAAAAAAAAAAAAAAAGGTTCCGACGCATTGAGAACCTCCTCCTTTTTGAAGTCGGTTAAAAAGAAAGAAAAACGTTTATTTGGACACGTTTGTTCGTGAAACACAAAAAAAAAATGTTTTGTGTGTTTTTTTTTCCCGATTTCTCCGACAATTGTTGACCGATTTTGAAAATTCTTTTTTCGTTTGAAAGGGTATGCTCTCGAGGTGGTTCCACTGTCACCAAGTCAGGATCTGATAAGGAGATCCCATGGAAATCGAGAAAAACCCTCAAATTTTATAGTCACACCTATAGCGATTGAGCAGTTGACATTAGGCTATTGTAACTTAGATAAATTACAAACTGACCCACTGAAAAGCGAAAAATAAAAAAACCTTTTTACAAAAAAATACAACCGACTTCATAAAAAGCACTACAAAGTGAAAAATAACTTTAATTCCGGAAATCGGTGGCAAAAAACTAAAATACAGATCCAAAGACACTGACTTCCAAAATTATAGTTATTGTTCAGTTTATAGTGTTTTTTTTTTGGAAGTCGGTTGTATTTTTTTGGAAAAAAGTTTTTTATTACTATTCAAAAACGTTTCTAGAGATCGTTACTAAAGTAAGAATTACATACATACACACACACATAAACTCACGCCTTCTTTCCGTGGGGTAGGCAGAAACTACAGAACGCCTCCTGCTACGATCCTTACATACTCCTTTTGCCTTGTTTACGTTCATACATTCTGGTCATACACGCACGCTGGTTGCGAGTACTACACCTGACCTTTCTGAAGAACATCACCAATAAGGTCACTATAATATAGTGACCTTATTGGTGATGTTCTTCAGAAAGGTCAAAAGGAAAGGAAAGGCGACTAACAAAAGGTATTTACAACGATGCCGACGTCCTAGGAAGAATTATATGTAGATGAATATAGACGTAGCTGATAATGATATTGTTTTCTCTCTCTAGCGTGTTAAGGAAAGATAAGATCTAAACACATGCAAATAGAAAAGCGACAAAAATAAATATAACAAGCAAAACCACAATCGAAACCTAGTCAAAACTTTAGCTAATTTCGTATTGTACTGCAATTGCATTTCCACAATCGAAAACTAACCCTAATCACATCATGTTTAAGTTCACATTTCTTTGAACGGGCTCATCCAAACGAATAATGGTGACTTGTAAGTTGGTTACAGCAAAGGAATTTGGGCTGTATACTGTGGAACTTAAGGTTTATTTCCATTTGAAGCAGTTTTCATGAGTAGGTTCTGAAATCGTACTGGTTTCAGTTCACCAGTGTGTTTCGGGCATCAAAGTTGTTTCGGTCGAATTCGGTAAAAAAATACGAACTGACATTATACAGTGTGTTTATGTTCGTCATGTTTTGTATACATGGTGGTTTGATTTTGTGAATGAAGTGTTTTTTTTTCACTGAGTGAAAATAGGTTTTGTTTATTATTTTGATGTTCAATTTATTTTCTTTGTTTATGCACAACAAATAATTTATTTTGTTTAATCAAAAAGTTGAACCGTTAAAAGTCCTACATTTTGTGTTTTGATTTTTGCTTCTGAGTCGTATTTTCTGTAGACAGTATGAATAGAACCTCTTATTATTATTAGTTGCTTTGACGAAATTGATTGATTATAATAAATAAATAATTAAAACATTCGCTTACTAAACAAATAGTTTATAAAGATACTTAAAATCAATAAAAACCTATAAGAAAACATTTATTTTTTATTTTATTGTTTTTTATGTTTTTTTGTATATCTAAAAACAATGAAACAATCCATTTACATAAATTATCTAGACAAATGATACAATCTTTCAGATTTTTACGATCTTGTTTTCCATAAAATGCGGGCAGAAGTCCAAAGATTATTTCACTAGACATTTCAGTCTGGAACTTCGTCCAATAGTAGGTATCTAATTTATTACGTGAGAGATATCAACCGATAAAACTATAGCACCATCTGTAAATATAGCTTGTTTTTAAAGATACGTATTTAAGACGCAAATAAGTGCCAACGGCCTTGAGCGGTTATAGCTTGCGTGTTCTGTGCTGAGCTCACGCAACGCGTCGTACGTCCAGCCAGTAATAGGACTCGCCATCAAGGAGCGCTGTCCCAAATTAGACGCATTATTAATTTATTACACATATAAAAAAGTATTATATTAAAACACGTATACTAAAAGGGAATATTTAAATTATTTTTTTAATGTGGTTTTGTTTTGCGTGATTCTCAGTTTTTATCCGCTTTACTTTACAAATTAATTACACTATGTAATATAAAAACATCTAAAATATTCACATATTAAGTTATTAAGAAAATGTTCTAATTTATTAAATAATTTTCCAAATCATTAACACTACTCGTTTAGACGTGATCTTCAGTTTAAATCATTAAAAGTGTCTTATCGTCGCCTTAACCTAACTTCTAATAATTCCTATTTTGCGCTCCTAAAAATATTATTGAACACTCTAATATAATGATTGCGGACCTCAAATAATTCTAACCTTTCTTTTTTTTTTATCGTGGAGAAATGCTCATGCATTCTGCACTGCCACGGGGAGATAGTGCATTTATGTGGGACTCTAACCCACTAAAACTCCACGGTGTCCTCCGCTGTCACCTGCAGCTTATAAGAATATACAGGGTTACTAGAAACATGTCACAATACCTTAAAGGGGTGATAGATACAAGTTCAAAAATTAACCACCTTCGAGATATTTTATTTTTCCAAAAAACAGCGGTCATACTAAGATTTTTTTATTTATTCCGATCTAATACCAACAAACTAATACCACTGGTATTTGTTTGAATTCGTATTTATTTTCTAAATAAATAAACTGATTAAATAAAAAAATAATAAATAAATAAATTATTTATAAATA
Organism: Cosmia pyralina; assembly: GCA_946251885.1. Taxonomy (NCBI): domain Eukaryota; kingdom Metazoa; phylum Arthropoda; class Insecta; order Lepidoptera; family Noctuidae; genus Cosmia; species Cosmia pyralina. Next base: position 8,506,087 of record OX276371.1, on the reverse strand, counting down.
ACTAATAAATAAAATAAAATAATAAATAAATCGATTTTTCGGAATCGGATCATCAGTTCCGAAGTTTACCCCTTAAATACATACCTCGTTTTTTTTTTATTTTTTTTTTCTGACTGGTGGAACTCTGAGCTAACCCGACGTTTTTTTTTTTCATTGGCTACTACTTTAAGTTTTCTATTTAAACGTATCCAAAACGCATAACACGATGTCTTGTGGCCTTATTACGAGTTTTTATACTTACTCGATCGCGAATATGTTAGTATTAACTTATGCCATTTTGGAATAATTGTGTTTACCATTATAGTCACCAGACGGCGCTTATTCAGTTTCAGTACAAATTCAAGTTTACGTTACCGTGATCGAGTAAGAATAACTCGCATTAAGGCCTCTGCTACCTACCCTTAAAGTGAGCTGTCATAATTATTCCACCTGATATTAGGGATTGACACTATTGACCTCACTTCAAACTTCAACTTATTTCACAAAACATTGTTTTATTAATAATTGTGTCACTCTCTGTATTTTTTTTATTCATAATTGGCGTAATGTTTGAAATAATAATTTTATTATACTTACTGTCGGCTGTGAAGCTACCTTAAAATAAATAAATAAATATTATTTATATATTTAAACACATCAGCAGTTATTTTTAACCGACTTCAAAAAGGAGGAGGTTCTCAATTCGTCGGAACCTTTTTTTTTTTTATTTTTTTTTTTTATGTATGTTCCCCGATTACTCAAAGATGGCGGGACCGATTTGGATTTTTTTTATTTTATTCGAGAGGGTATACAATATCACAGTTGGTCCCATATAAAATTGATTAACTTTGCTTTGGTAGTTTTTGAGTTAGCTTCAATAATACGTATTTTTTCCCTACTTTTTAACCGACTTCAAAAAGGAGGAGGTTCTCAATTCGTCGGAACCTTTTTTTTTATATGGATGATGTTCTAGTTTGTTCTGCAGATAGTGGTATTAGAATTTGTGGTGAATGATGTTCTAGTTTGTTTTGTAGGTAGTGGTAATAGAATTTGTGTGGGGTACTGTACCACAACTAAAAAGTGAAAAACAAAATCTTTTTTACAAAAAAATACAACCGACATCCAAAAACAACACTACAAAGTGAAAAATAACTTTAATTTCGGAAGTCGGTGGCAAAAAACGAAAATACATTTAACTAGACACCGACTTCCGAAATTAAAGTTATTTTTCACTTTGTAGTGTTGTTTTTGGAAGTCGGTTGTATTTTTTTGTAAAAAAGATTTTATTGCAAGAGGTGGAAACCAAACAATAAGTTTTTATTTCATAGTGCTTTTAAATAAGTGTTATTCTACAGATTTTTTGTGAGTGGAAGTGTTTCTAAGAGCTATTCGATGTTCGTGTAATTGATACTATATAAAAAGTGACAGTTAACTGTGACTAAAAAGTGATTTTGTGGATTTGAAAAGTACCGGAGCATCAACATGAGCTTACGGAGGTAAGATTTTTAATAAGTTATGAACGAAATGAGACAAAACAATGTTTTTTTTTACTACATTAGTGTTCAATTTCGAACGGTGTCTCGTTGTGAATCCGCGATTTATTATTATAAAAACAAATGAGTTCGCTTTCGAATTGTCAGCGCTCACTTGAGTGAGGTTCCAAGTGAATTTTACAGACAGCACTACTAGAATATTATAGTTTATTGTTTTTTTTTTTATTTAAAAAACATCTAGAAATCTAGTATAAAGTGTGTATAAGTTTATTTAAAAGATAAATTATTTATTCTTATTTCATTTTTCTCCTAGAAAAGTCATTCTCATCATACATTAGCTTTATAATTATCAAAAAAACTTTTTTACAAAAAAATACAACCGACTTCCAAAAGCAACACTACAAAGTGAAAAATAACTTTAATTTCGGAAGTCGGTGTCTAGTTAAATGTATTTTCGTTTTTTGCCACCGACTTCCGAAATTAAAGTTATTTTTCACTTTGTAGTGTTGCTTTTGGAAGTCGGTTGTATTTTTTTGTAAAAAAGTTTTTATTGTTCACTTTTTAGTTGTGGCACCTACCCCAGACAAATTCTAATACCTGCAAAACAAACTAGAACATCATCCATATAAAAGTGGGGAAAAAATACGCATTATTGAAGCTAACTCAAAAACTACCGAAGCAAAGTTAATCAATTTTATATGGAATCGAACAAAACAAAAAAAAATCCAAATCCGTTTAGCCATCTTCGAGTAATCGGAGAAAATATATAAAAAAAATAAAAAAAAAGGTTCCGACGAATTGAGAAGTCGAATTTTGAAGTCGGTTAAAAAATAAAGAAACACATTACAAAAGAACGATTTAAATGTACACACTGCAGTCATTTATAGTTTTAATTAGATAGAGAAACGAAACAAAAGCAACTGAAACTAACTGGCCACTTAAATTAGGTGGAACGAGCACAAATGCTGCTTCCAAAATATTCGGTTAGAGAGATAATTGTATTGAAGTAGGAAACTACAACTCAGGGTGCGGAATCGTTACAAATTTATATGGAATATTTAATGCGATTATAGGTACCTACTGGTATCTACAGTTAAACATACGTAAACCTCAATTAAGAATAAAACAATTGTTTCACTCAGACTGTTTTCAAAAGCTTTTTTAGGGGTCCGTACCCCATAAGGAAAAAACGGAATCCTTAATGGATCACTCGTCTGTCAGTCTGTCATAGTCAAAATGCTCTAAATCGACCATTCGATTTAGAGCAAATTGACTATGACAGACGGACCGTGGAAATTTGCTACACATGTTTTTTTTTTGTGACTTAAACACGGACATGTAACGTAATTAGATGAATTTTGAATATAGGGGTCTCAATTTTTTATATTATTATAATTTTAAATTAAATTGTTTTAAAGTTATTTAAGAAAATAGACGAAAATTTACCATTCCTCCATTATCTCCGAAACTACTGAGCCTAAAATAAATAAAAAAATATATATTTATTGAAAATAGTTCTTTAGTTATAAATTACAGGAAAAATTATGACAAGTGCATAGTCTTAAAATAACATGGTTAATCTCTGAATATTGTGCGCACAAACTTACATTTGCAGTTGGAATAAAATATATGGGAGAACATGTTTTTCAACAACAATGTTAAGTTTGTTCTTGGGATAAATTCATCCCAACTAATTAATAATTGTATCATTTGATAGAATAATTCTGTTTGTTGAATTCGGTTTGTTGGTTTTTTATCTCCTTTGTTGTTTTCTTTTTTTTTTAATTTTTTTATTAATTGTGTGTGTCTTAATGGTTATGTCTTGTGTTTGTCATGGAATTGGGTATTTTATGTTTTTTACCTTACCACAATTTGATTTTGATTGTTGTTGCTTTAATTTACTTTTTAAATGGACAATGTAATTTATTTTTATCTGAGTGTAATTTATTATCTAATTTTCATATCAATTATTATTTAATTTTTATCATGTTTACTCGTTACGATATAATTTTATTAATTTAGTTTTAACATTTTATTCACTTGTATTTTTATGAATCTGTTGTAAATTAATGGTTTTACCACTGTTTTTTTGTGCTAGCGGTGTTAACCTGCAATTAATTGTTGCACCTGCAATTGTGTCCTTATTATAAATAATAAGCTGTTAATGTACTGGTGTAAGCAATTGTTGGTTAACCTTAAATAAAAGAAAAAAAAAAAAAAAAAACTAAGGAACTATTCATTGTGCGTGGTCCGACACGCACTTGGCTGGTTTTAAATGTTACGGAGGCTGCTTAAAGGGATGCGCTGTGGTGGTAGCCCGTGAAATTCTTTTTTTGGGTTTTTTTTTTGCAATTTGCAGGTCCGTGTCAGGTTGTATCTTGATCAAAATATGATACGCGACAATAAAACATATGTATAATCGGCTAGTTGTTAAGTTCAGGAGGTTATTGTTACGGTTTTACTGTTCCTCTCTTGGTATTAATGTACCCAGCATCTGATCAACATGTCTGTTGCAAATCTGACCGGAATCAGTTTCTATTTGATAATGTAATTGGCCTAATATCCTTAAAACGGTTCCCAATTCCCACTTAATATGGTCGTTTGTGTAGCTGCGTATTTGCACTCTCTGCCCAACAGTAAATGAGCGTACCGTTGCCTCATTAGTCGGCGGCCGTGTTTCATCTCTCGTCCTATATATACATAATTTTAACCATAAAAATCATCAATACAACTCTCCAAGTTAGATTTCGTGCAGATTCGTCGAACGAACGAAATCTAACGAATAAATGACAGTTCCCAAAGACAAATGGTTTGTCCTCCGTAAAAAACACGGTCACCGTCAAAGAGAAGCACGATGACATAACGCTGGTAATTTATTGCAAAATATGAAGCTATTATCTATTTACAAAAAATCTATTGATTGGACTAAAAAGTATTGAAAGAAATCATTATTCCTTATGATTTTATAGAGAACTGTATTTTATGAACAGCTTTAATGAAAATTGTAGGAAATACTAGAAAAAATAGACCTGGATTTAGTTTTTTTTTGTCTTAGTTCTATAAACTAAAAAATTGATTTCAGGACAAATAAAATCACTTCTTATGTATTGTAGATTACTGTGTACATGTTTTTTCCTATCACAACGATGCTATATTACTGTAAAAGATGAACACAAAGCTACTAAATTTCGCCGCATTTTAGGGAGGAGAAGCCTTAAGGAACAGAACCCTGAAGTTGATGGAATATAGTGGATTATGTCATGATATTACACTTTGGGTGACGCTAATCCAAGGTGTTGCGGTTCTAATTAATTCATAGACCATGAGATTAAAATCTATGTACCTTCCTGGTTTCCTGGTTAGATATAGTTATTTTTTTTTTTGTGGGTGGAAAATCCTCAAATGACTTCTCCTGCTCTGGGTGGAGCAGGAGGGCGTGTCAGACTTTTACTGACTAAAACCCGACCGTGTTCCTTCAGTTGCCTGTGCCAGGGCCGGGGGGGGGGGGGGGATATAGTTTTCATCGCGATCATTCCTCCAGCCCTTATCCCAATTTATTAGAGTCGGTGCAGCATGTTCCTCTTCCATACATCTCTATCAGCCGTCATCTCAGTAGTCACCCCATTTAGAGCCAGAGATAGAAAAATTATCATATTTCGAATCATTGTAGTGTTTTTAGGGTTCCATACGAAAATGGTAAAAAGGAACCCTTTTGGTGCGACTCAGTCTGTCTGTCTGTATGTCCGTCTGTCACAACTGGATATGGCAAGAACTACTAATGCTATCAACTTGAAGTTTGGAACAGTTTTTGATGACGTTTGCCCAACTATTTTGTAAATAAGAAAGATTTTTTTTTATTTTTCAACAGGGTGTGAAACAGGTCTTAAAAAAATTTGAGAGAGCGCTGTTTGCACATTCTCAAACATTTTTTTTCTGTTTATCGGCCGTATAGTTTTAAATTATTGATGAAAAATAAAAAAAAAAATACCGTTCTCCCGATATGAACCCGTTAAATGCCTCCCCAAATATTAATCAAACTAAGTAAGCCATTTAGGCTAAAACACAGTATAATAATGTAAGCAGTATTACATCTTCATAGAAAATGGCCGAAACAACGCTCTTTGAAATCTCATTATACAACATTATTTTTAACCGACTTCAAAAAGGAGGAGGTTCTCAATTCGTCGGAACCTTTTTTTTTATTTTTTTTTTATGTATGTTCCCCGATTACTCAAAGATGGCTGGACCGATTTGGATTTTTTTATTTTATTCGAGAGGGTATACATCACAGTTGGTCCCATATAAAATTGATTAACTTAGCTTGGGTAGTTTTTGAGTTAGCTTCAATAATACGTATTTTTTCCCCACTTTTATATGGATGATGTTCTAGTTAATAAAATCTTTTTTACAAAAAAATACAACCGACTTCCAAAAACAACACTACAAAGTGAAAAATAACTTTAATTTCGGAAGTCGGTGGCAAAAAACGAAAATACATTTAACTAGACACCGACTTCCGAAATAAAAGTTATTTTTCACTTTGTAGTGTTGTTTTTGGAAGTCGGTTGTATTTTTTTGTAAAAAAGATTTTAGTATATGCGAAACCTGAATATAGTTTGTTCAGAATAAATAACTAAATCAATTCCAAAAATATTTATACCGTGTTATATTTTGCCTCAAAAATCTTTAGAAAAGGTTACAATATGGACACCGAGCAACGAACACAATTCACGGCAGGTCAAAGCGGCACTAGGCACGGTGGCACAGCGGGCAACGCGTGGTGATCATGTTTTTGTACGGACAACCAAGTAACATAACAAGCTTATAACTTTGTGATTATTCATGATACAGTTTTGAAATGTTGTACATAGATTCTTTACGTAAAAATACTAGACACGTGTTTCGGGTTTCGCATATACTAAAACTGATGTTGTATACCAGTACAGTAAGCAACAGTTCGAGCGCGCGGCAATTACGCACGGACGGACGCGTATTTATCTACCGAGCGACCATAGGTAAATAATTCAAGGTCACTGCCCAGATAAACTACTGTTGCTTTATATTATTCTGTGGCTATAATAACAGAAAAAAAAGCTGTCACTTTTTGAAATAATTTTTTTTTTTTTTTTTTGAAAATGCTGATAGAACTAATTTACACATTGACTTTTAGTTACTTATACAAACTTAATTGAACAAAAACCTAAACTACCCGCATTTTGTCTTTAAATTTATTATAAAAATAATAATTTTATTGTTTTTCCGCCGCTTCGGAGTTAGTGAAAACAGTGTTTTGAATTAGTTTAAAATAAGCTGAATAATTGATTTTGTTTTCAACTATTTTGGTCAATAGTTCAATTAATAAAATAATATTGTTCAAGGTTTTTGTGTTTCAACTCCGAATACCACAGGAAACAACATTTTAACTTTTTTTTTTTTTCAAGTTCAATGTAAAACTTTATTTTAATCATCGGTTTACAAAATTTAATGTAAATGACTAACTAACTAACTATACAAATAAATACAAAACAAAAAGACACTTAGGCGTCGAAGTACTCGTCCGCATTGATGTCATCCTGAAACGTGCCCAGAAGACTGGCAGCATTACATTTTAATTTAATTTATTTTTAAGGGTTCTTTTGGTTTTCGTATTTGACATTTGTTGTTAAATGTTAGGTCTATCATTGTTCACTAAGTACTAACAAATTCTTGACCCTCAAAAAAAAAAAAAAACCGGCCAAAAGCGAGTCGGACTCGCGCACCGAGGGTTCCGTTCCGATTTCTAAAAAGTGTGCTATTTAAAGACATCGTTTTATTATTCCTGTAATCTTTAAATAAACTTCTATCACATAGAATAATCTCAAAGCAATTTCCCTGAGGAGGAGGGGGGGGGGGGGATCTTTGAGAATATGCAAACAGCGCTCTTTCATATGATACCCTACCCACGTGTTTTAAGAAACCCTTTCAGTCCCTGTTGTAAAAAAAAGAAAAATGTTTTTATTTCTTTCTATTTGCAAAATAGTTGAGCAATCGTCATCTAAAACTAATCCAAATTTCAAGTTGACAAGTTGATAGCATTATTAGTTCTTGAGATATCCAGTTGTGACAGATGGACAGACAGATTCAGTTACATTATAAGGCTTTCTTTTTACCATTTTAGTACGGAACCCTAAAAAAATAACCATTGAAATCGGATCTCATAAGGCGGAGATGCCCCTTTTTGGAGAATGTACCTCCCCAATCAAAACTCCCCGACGACAAAAACATTCTAGGTATAAAGTCGTAAAACCTGTACACCAATTTTCATCCAGATCGGTTGTAAAATACGACCTGTAGAGGAGTAGCAACAAACTGACTGACGAAAGCAAATTTTGTCAGACTTGAAGCAGAGACGCGTCGCTCGCTACGTTCGCTCGGTCAATAAAAGGTTTGACTTTGACGCCTCTTTGCATTCTATTCCTTCCTACTTACTTCACACTAATATTATAAACGCGAAAGTTTGTGAGTGTGTGTGTGTATGTTTGTTACTTCTTCACGCTCAAACGGCTGGACCGATTTAGATGAAATTTGGTATGTAGATAGCTTATAGCCAAGATTAACATATAGACCACTTTTTATCTCGGTCTTCGCGGGTGAAACCGCGGGGCGCAGCTAGTAATATTATAAATGTGAAAGTTTGTATGTTTGGATGTTTGTTACTCAATCACGCAAAAACGGCTGAACGGATTTAGATGAAATTTGGTACACAGATAGTTTATAACCTGGATTAAGACATAGGATACTTTTCATCCCGGTAGAAGGTTTCCGTGGGATAATCTCCGACATACACGCGGGCGAAGCCGCTGGCAACAGGTAGTACTTTATAAAAACATTCCAATAATTATTTTAATTTTAATACCAATCTATTCTTTGTCGACATCAATACCTACAATAGGGAAGATGCCTAAAATTTTTTTTTGTTCGTCATTAAGATTATTAAAAAATATTGGACACGTATTTTTTCTTTTTTTACACACTTAAAACACGAGAAAGGCAAAAAAAGCGGTAGCAGTTTCGAGGGCTAAGGCGCAGGAGAAGTTATATGACTCACTGGACAGCCCTAGAGGCCAGAAAGAGCTCTACCGGATTACAAAAGCAAGAGAAAGGAGAACGAGAGATATTATTCACATTAAATGTATGAAAGACGACGCCGGTAAGGTTCTGTCCAAAGATGACGAAATAAAAGAACGATGGAAGATTTATTTTGAAAGGCTAATGAACGAAGAGAATGAATGGAATGGTGTGCTTAAAGAGGTACAAGTAAATATGGGTTTGGTGAGGGAAATTAGCATGGATGAAGTCAGAAAGGCAGTTCAAAGTATGAAAAATGGAAAGGCTTTGGGCCCAGATGATATACCAGTAGAAGTATGGAAGTGCTTAAAAGAAGATGGATGTATGTGGCTGACTTTATTCTTTAATAAGTTGTTGCATGAAGGAGGGATCCCACAAGAATGGTGCAATAGTTCGCTAGTGCCCATCTTCAAGAATAAAGGGGATGTACAGGACTGCAACAACTATCGAGGAATAAAGCTCATGTCACATAGTATGAAGGTATGGGAGAAAGTAATAGAGAAAAGACTGCGAGAGGAGAGTGAAATTACCCCGAACCAGTTTGGGTTTATGCCAGGTCGAGGAACAACGGACGCCACTTTTGCACTCCGCCAATTGTGCGAGAAGTACAGACGTGCACACAAGAACTTGCACATGGTGTTCATTGATCTGGAGAAAGCGTATGATAGGGTACCTCGGGATGTGTTGTGGTGGGCCTTGAAAGAGAAAGGTTTGCCCGGGAAGTATGTAGAGTTAATTCGTGCTATGTACAGTCAATCTCGTACCTACGTCCGGTCGGCTGCTGGGAATACCAACGAGTTCAATGTGGCTGTTGGCTTGCACCAAGGGTCGGCTTTAAGTCCTTACCTCTTCCTGTTGATTATGGATGCTCTGACATCGAATCTACAGGAAGAGGCACCCTGGTGCATGCTGTTTGCCGATGACATTGTTCTTGTCGGTGAAGATTTACCTGAGATTCGGAGCAGATTGGAGAAATGGCAACAGAAACTGGAGAATGTTGGCTTGAAAATCAGCAGAACCAAAACTGAATATATGTTCTGCGATTTCGGCGGTATCTCCAGTTCTGGAGGCATAGCGCTTGATGGCGCGCTTCTCCCAGTCTGCTCCGACTTTCGGTATCTCGGTTCACTCGTGCAAAGCGATGGCGAAGTAGATCGGACGGTTAAGCATAGGATTAACACTGGATGGATGAAATGGCGGCAGGTCACGGGGACAATCTGCGACTCCCGCATTCCCCTTAAACTTAAGGGGAAGATATATAAAACAATGGTTAGACCTGCTGTCTTGTATGGATCAGAATGTTGGGCCACAAAAGGGATGAATGAAAAGCAGTTGCATGCAGCTGAGATGAGAATGCTAAGAGGGATGTGTGGTGTTACACGAATGGATAGAATAAGAAATGAGTACATAAGAGGAAGTCTAAAAGTGGCACCGGTGACTGAAAAGTTGTGCGGAAATCGGCTGTCATGGTATGGGCATGTGATGCGGAGGAGTGACGAAAATGTCGTGAGGAAAGTTTTGAGTATGAATGTCGATGGCTATAAGAGTAGGGGAAGACCAAAGAAACGATGGATGGATTGTGTGAAAGATGACATGGCTAGAAAGGGGGTGACTACCGAGATGACGAATAATAGAGAAGTATGGAAAAAAAGGACATGTTGCGCCGACCCCAAATAGATTGGGATAAGGGCAGGAGAATGATGATTTTTTCTTTTTTTACATTGAGTTAAAATATGGCATGACGTCACGCCTAGCTACATTTTATACGTGTGTAGAACTGACGTAGCGATCTCCCCAATTTTAATGGGTGTTATCTAAGTCATTTTTAGGGTTCCGTACGTCAAAAGGAAAAAACGGAACCCTTAAAGGATCACTCGTGTCTGTCTGTCCGTCTGTCACAGTCAGTATGCTCCGAATCTAATGGACCGATTTAGTTGAAATTTGGTAAACATATGAATTTCTGTGACCCAAGCACGGACGGGAAAGTAAACAAATGAATTTTAAATATGGGGGTCACTTTTGGGGGTCAAATAATAAAATAAAATAAAAAGTTTTGCAAACTGTGCCGTGGGACATATCAAATGAAAGGGCTTACAATGAAGGTGTCAACTCTATTTTTTTAATAATTTTAGAATATTTTTTTTTAAAGTTATTTAAGAAAATAGACGAAAATTGACCACCCCCCCCCCCTTATCATCGAAACTGCCAAGCTTAAAATTTTGGAAAAAATACAGAAAGTAGTTCTTTACCTGAAGATTATTACAAGAAAACCTATAAAAAATCTGTGGTCTTAAAATAAAATGGTAAATCTCTCAATATTGTGAATACTTACATTTACAGATGAAATGTACGGGAGAACATAATTTTCAACTACAGTGTTAACTTTGTTCTTGGGATTAATTCATCCCAACTACGGAACTCTTTATTGTGCGTGGTCCGACACGCACTTTTTTATTAATATGATAAAGCAAAAAACACGTGTCTAATATTTTTTTATTATCTAACTGACGGACTAAATAGAATTTCTTTTTTTTACCCAGGTATCATCCTTATTCTCTTCTTAAACAAACACATTTACTAACATCCATTATAAAATAAATATTCATTATATTTGGTCTACTCGAATATACAAAGACGTCACATCGAGTTACTTTAATGAAATCAACAATATTTGTGAACGAAATAGTTATTTTGACATCGCAGAAAGAAGCTTTGATGTTGTCATTGTTAGGGACGTGGTATGTATTAAGGATAAAATGGAAGAGGTACTATATTTAATTTATTCTGTAGGTGCTGAATTATTTATTATTGAAGGCGTGAAAAATACTACTTCATTCTTCTGCCTCTATCCCAATATTTTTTTTCACACAAACATCATCACTCTGCCTAACTTTTTCCCAACTACGTTGGGGTCGGTTTCCAGTCTAACGAGATGGAGCGACTGCCTATCTGACTGCCACGATCCAGTGACTGAGTAATACGGGTCCCCTTGGTAAGACTGGTTGTCAGACATTCGGGCTTCTGACGACCCGTAACGACTGTCAAAGATCCATGAATGACAGCCGGGACCAACGGCTTAACGTGCTTTCCGAGGCACGGACGGGTCTTAGTATAGATGTTCTAGATCCGCACGGACCCGTGCGGCTGTTATTGCTTAGTCACGAGGCCCTCTTTTACACACCCACGTCGCTTGTAAATACTTCTATTTTCTATATAAATAAACAGAGAAGTCCTGACTGACTCATCAACGCCCAGCCCAAACCTTTGAACCTAGAAAGCTGAAATTTTGCACAGAGGTTCCCTTTATAATGGAATTTTCCAAATTTTTAGGGTTCCGTGCCTCAAAAGGAAAAAACGGAACCCTTATAGGATCACTCGTGCGTCTGTCTGTCTGTCCGTCTGTCGCAGCTGATTTGCTCCGAATCTAATGGACCGATTAAGTTGAAATTTGGTGCATATATGAATTTCTGAGACCGAAACACGGATTGGTAAAGTTAATATTCATCATCATCTTCCTGCCCTTATCCCATATTACTTGGGGTCGGCGCAACACGTTTTCTTCTTCCATTCTCCCCTGTCAACCGTCACGCTATCATTCACTCCCTTCTCTTTCATATCATTCCTCACACAATCCATCCATCTTTTCTTTGGCCTTCCTCTGCCTCTCCATCCATCAACATCTATATTCATCACTCTTTTAGTCACATGCGTTTCGTCTCTCCTCATTACATGCCCATACCAAGACAAACGATTTCCTTTCAACTTTTCTGTCACTGGCGCCACTTTCAAACTTCCTCTTATATACTCATTTCTCACTTTATCCATTCTTGTCACTCCACACATCCATCTCAACATTCTCATCTCCGCTGCATGCAATTTTTTTTTTTCATCCGTCTTCTTCACTGTCCAGCATTCCGATCCATAAAGTACGACAGGCCTTATCACGGACTTGTAAATTTTCCCCTTCAACTTGAGGGGCATCCGTGGGTCGCAAGTTGTTCCTGTAACCTGTCGCCATTTCATCCATCCTGCGTTGATCCGGTGCGTTATGTCTCGGTCTACTTCGCCATCCCCTTGGACAAGCGACCCGAGGTACCGAAAGTCGGAGCAGATCGGTAAGGGCGTTCCGGCAAGAGATATGGCCACAGGACCGGAGAGTCCGCCAAAATCACAAAACAAATACTCTGTTTTGGTCCGACTTACTCTCAGGCCAACGGTCTCCAGTCTTTTCCACCACACCTCCAATCTGCTCTGGACCTCTAAGCCACTCTCGGCAACCAGCACAATGTCATCGGCGAACAGCATACACCAGGGAGCCTCTTCCTGGATATCCGAAGAAAGAGCATCCATTATCAGCACAAAGAGGTAAGGGCTGAGTGCAGACCCCTGGTGCAAGCCGACAGCCACATCGAAGCTGTCAGTAGTGCCCACTGTAGACCGGACTTGGGTACTGCATCGACTGTACATCGCGCGAATCAACTGCACTTACTTCCCTGGTACACATTTTTCCTTAAGTGCCCACCACAAAACTTCACGAGGCACTCGGTCGTATGCCTTTTCGAGGTCAACAAATACCATGTGCAAGTTTTTATGCGCACCTCTGTATTTCTCGCACAGCTGGCGGATAGCAAAGATGGCATCTGCTGTTCCTCGACCAGGCATAAAACCGAATTGGTTTTGCGAAATTTCACTCTCTTCTCTTAGTCGCCTTTCAATAACTTTCTCCCAAGCCTTCATACTATGTGACATTAGCTTTATTCCTCTATAGTTGTTGCACTCCAGCACATCACCTTTGTTTTTAAAGATGGGCACCAGCGAACTGTTGCACCATTCGTCAGGTATGGCTTCTTCCAGCAACAACTTATTGAAGAATAAAGCTAACCACGTCCATCCATCTACCCGTAATAACTTCCATACTTCGACTGGTATTCCATCCGGACCTATTGCTTTACCATTCTTCATCCCATTAACTGCTATTCTCACGTCATCCATACTAATAATTCTCACTAACCCCTCATTTACTGGTTTATTCTCAAGCACACCACTCCAGTCATTCTCCTCATTCATCAGTCTTTCAAAACAGCCCTTCCACCTATCCTTAATTTTCTCATCATCCGAAAGAACTGTTCTGGTAAACTGAAACTGGTAAAGTTAATATTGAATATGGAATTTATGAATTTTTTTCACTTTTGGGGGGCAAATAAGAAAATTAACAAAAAAAGTTTTGCAAACTATACCGTGTCACATATCAAATGAAAGGACTTACTATGAGACTTTCAACTACATATTTTTTATAATTTTAAAATAAATTGTTTTAAAGTTATTTAAGAAAATAGACGAAAATTGACCATTCCCCCCTTAACTCCAAAACTACTTAGCCTAAAATTTTGAAAAAAATACAGAAAATAGATCTTTACCTGTAAATTACAGGAAAAGCTATAAGAAGTCTGTGGTCTTAAAATAACTTGGTAAATCTCTCAATATTGTGAGTACAAACAGTTGGAAAGTATGGGAGAACATGTTTTTCAACTGCAATGTTAAGTTTGTTCTTGGGATAAATTCATCCCAACTACGGATCCCTTCATTGTGCGTGGTCCGACACGCACTTGGCCGGTTTTTTTCTTAAACTCCCTCCAAGACAGAATTTGGTACATACGAGTAGCACTGATATTTTTATCATTGGTTACCTAAATAGAATTCTTACCTATAAAAACATGGTGTACTCTTGGGTCTAGTGTTTACAAGCGCTTCTGCTAAGTTTATGAGGTCCTGGGATCTCATTCCAGGTGCGGCAAAAAAACAAAAATAAAAAAAAAACGAAAAAAGAAATATAAAACAAAACAATGGGCAAGGGGGATAAAGGGGCCCATGGTCGCGGGTTGTACGAAAGAGATACCGCGGACCTGGCACAGGCAACTGAAGGAACACGGGTGGGTTTTAGTCAGTAAAAGTCTAACACACCCTCCCGGTCCGCCCAGAGCGGAAGAAGTCATTTGATGATTTCCCATCCACAAAAAAAAAGGTCCGCAAAGTACTATTGGGATTTTCCATCGGGAATTTCTCAGCCGCGCTCTGGATTCGTGCCGGGCTGATAGCATGGGACCTGGTTTACACAGTGCGAGCTGCTGGCTAGACACTAGACAGCTGCTCGCATTGTGTACTCGTGTCAGTAGCTCAGCTTGCCGTGGCTGTTTTTTTTATGTGAGTAGCTTTTTAGTCTCTTGCAAGTTGTGTATTTGCGACTGATTTGCGAGCTACTGCCGAAAGCGTCCGAACGATGCGAGTGATGTACTACGAGCTGCTGCCATGCGAGTGATGGTTGACCGAGGCGTGCAAGCAAGTGAAAATAAAAATGTTGAAGTTACTCAGCTGCGAGCTATTGTTCAACTCGCAAGTGCGAGTAACTCGTATGATACGTCCACACAGTGCAGCAGTGCGGCTACTCGGTGAGCCGCGAGTTGGCCGACTCGCACGCTAGCTCGCACCATGTAAACTAGCCATTAAACTGTATTACTGGCAAAATACGGGTGTACTGTAGCTACTTCACTGCCTAAATCTTCGGGTTAAAATTTGCCCGGGTGTCACCATTGTGTGGATCGCACGGAGGACACGGTGGAGCATACAGTGGAGGTTTGCCCAGCTTGGGCGGAGCACCGCCGTGTTCTCGCGGAGGTGATCGGCGGTGGTGATCTCTCGCATCCGAACCTGGTCCAAGCCAAGGTACGGAGCGAGAGTGCATGGGAAGCCATCACCTCCTTCTGCGAAGTAGTAATGCTAGCGAAGGAGTAGGCGGAACGCGTGAGGGAGAGGCAACTTTCGCGCCCACACATCCCTAGTCGCCGCAGGAGACGCCCTGGGCGACGGGACTCAATAGCAGATTCCCGGCCACTGTAAGGACCAGGCCCGGGTTGACGGCGCGTTGCGTGTGGGTCTGATAGGACCGATGCCGCCGCGCCGGTGTCGCGGGTTGCTCGAAAGAGATACCGTGGCCCTGGTACAGGCAACTGAAGGAACACGGGTGGGTTTTAGTCAGTAAAAGTCTGACACTGCTCCACCCAGAGCGGGAGAAGTCATTTGATGATTTTACTTCTACAAAAAAATAAATAAAATAAACATGTCTAATTTTCTATCAATAATAAAATCGTATGTGTAAATTCTTACAACATTTTCTCAGCGACAATTTTATCCAAAAAGGGAAAGAATAACATTGATAAGCGCTGGTAGGTTAGTTCCATAC
Organism: Cosmia pyralina; assembly: GCA_946251885.1. Classification (NCBI taxonomy): domain Eukaryota; kingdom Metazoa; phylum Arthropoda; class Insecta; order Lepidoptera; family Noctuidae; genus Cosmia; species Cosmia pyralina. The sequence goes on along the minus strand of OX276371.1, from coordinate 8,490,271 downwards.
GAATGCTTCTACATACATCGTCAGTACAGGGTGTTACATAATATGCATACATATAAATACAGTCATTGTGCCTACATTTATGTAGGTAAGAGGTAGATACTGAATGGATTTTTATCGAATTCAAAGAAAAGAGAAGTGTGTTTTTAACCGACTTCAAAAAGGAGGAGGTTCTCAATTCGTCGGAACCTTTTTTTTTTTTTTTTTTTTTATGTATGTTCCCCGACTACTCGAAGATGGCTGGACCGATTTGGATTTTTTTTGTTTTATTCGAGAGGGTATACATCACAGTTGGTCCCATATAAAATTGATTAACTTTGCTTCGGTAGTTTTACACTTTTATATGGATGATGTTCTAGTTTGTTAGTGATATTAGAATTTGTGTGGGGTAGGTACACAACTAAAAAGTGAAAAATAAAAACTTTTTTACAAAAAAATACAACCGACTTCCAAAAACAACACTACAAAGTGAAAAATAACTTTAATTTCGGAAGTTGGTGGCAAAAAACGAAAATACATTTAACTAGACACCGACTTCCTAAATTAAAGTTATTTTTCACTTTGTAGTGTTGTTTTTGGAAGTCGGTTGTATTTTTTTGTATAAAAGTTTGTTGTTTTGTTTTACTGGTGTTTTGGGTAGGGTAGGGTAAGTAACTTAAGCTCAAGTGAGTGCTTTATACATGATACCTCATAGTAAGACTAGTCCAAAAGCTTTGGACTTCTGACTACCCGTAACGACTGTCAAAGATCTACGAATGACAGCCGGGACCAACTTCTTAACGTGCTTTCCGAGGCACAAATCGACTCATCTACCTAGCCTTTTCCCAACTATGTTGGGGTCGGTTCCAGTCTAACCAGATGCAGCTATATGATGTAGTATTTTACATGGAGCGACTACCTATCTGACCTCCACAACCTAGTTACTGGGTAATACGATATCCCTTGGTTAGACCGGTTGTCAGATTTCGAGCTTATGACCACCCGTAACGACTGTCAAAGATCCACGAATGACAGCCGGGAGCAACGGCTTAGCGTGCTTTCCAAGGCACGAAGGGGTCTTGGTATGTAAAGATGGTCACCCGTCCACGAACCAACTTCGGCAAACGTAGCTTATGCTGATCGATCGACTCGTGCGGCTAAAATGGTAACTCATATTTGCGGCAATTCTCAATGGATTTGAGTTCTGTTATTAATTTCTGTTATTTGTAATATCTATCTGTTATTCAGAATTTATATCATTTTATTGTCTACCGTTAGGAAAATTTCTCATGGGATTTTTCTGTTAGAACATTTCTGCTTCTGCGAAATTATGCCAGTAGCCAAGAATCTGTATAATATTTGCATAATTTGGTTATTGTGTTTATTTTTCCGGAAAGAAGTACAGATGCCAGCACATCAAGCTACTACAATCTGTCAAATTTCTTTAATAGATTTTCATCTTTATCCCTAAAGCATTAGGTTCAAGGTTGATTGGGAAAATTTGACTGTTTCGGGTGGCTTGACCTGCTGGCGTCTGTACAAGGCCCACTTGCACGTTTAATTTGGTTAAATGAATAAATGTAGTGTTTCTAAACTCGCAGTTAAGTAATTAACATTTTAACTCATAACTAGCTGCGCCCCGCCGTTTTGCCCGCGTAGACCGGGATAAAAAGCCTATGTGTTAATCTAGGGTGTCAGCTACCTCCATACCAAATTTCATCCAAACCAGTCAAGCTGTTGCTATTGCTGTGAGGAAGTAACAAACATACACACACACAAACTTTCGATTTTGTAATATTAGTGTGATACGCGTTGCGCCACTAAAAAGTAACACCGGGTTAGTTAATCTGGTATTAGTGTTTTTCGAGTTGGGAACATGGCTGTTCAATCGACCAAACATAAAATAGAATTGCAATGTCTTTGCCCTGATATGTATACCCATCTCTTTTACTCTATATTACGTTACGTAATACTTTCTTGATAACATGACATTTCATTTTAATCTTATACCAAATCTCCATGGAAACCACATACAATACGTATGTGGTTTCCATGGAGATTTGGTTTATTGATTGACAAAAACGTCAGATGGAAAAATATGTTTAAGGTTATTATAATTTGTATTTATTTCTAGATGAGTTCATGAATATGTTGCCTGCTGATATAATACCGAATTTTCAATTACGTCGAACAATGGTGCCGATTCTGTTGTGCACAAACTAAACTTAATTTAGGCTATTGCTAACTTTTTCTCTCTATTATGACAAGAAAGGGACGGAAGTAAATTAGAGCTATCAAATTAGTTAGAACTAATTTTTCCATAGACATTTAGACGACACGTAAAAACATGTCGACTAAAACACACCGTGAAGCGCAAGGCGTGAACTAGTTTGACATCTCCAACTTAGTTCATAGCTATAGCCGTCCTTTTCTCGCGCTGCCTGTTAGTAAGCTTTTACGCATTATACTAAAATTAGAGATTCGCTAGCTTTAGCGAATCTCTAATTTTAGTATAATGCGTTCACAAGAGAATCGGCACCAATATAAAATACAAAATATGTTATCAGGTACCTCTTAACGTCAATGTATTTTGACATTACTTAAACTAACCCATAGTTTAGTGCTTAACTCTCCCCTTGACTCCCATATCGGTGGGTTAAATATTTAGAAGTTTAAAGCATCATCATCATCATCTTCCTGCCCTTATCCCATATTACTTGGGGTCGGCGCAACACGTTTTCTTCTTCCATTCTCCCCTGTCAACCGTCACGCTATCATTCACTCCCTTCTCTTTCATATAATTCCTCACACAATCCATCCATCTTTTCTTTGGCCTTCCTCTGCCTCTCCATCCATCAACATGTATATTCATCACTCTTTTAGTCACATGCGTTTCATCTCTCCTCATTACATGCCCATACCAAGACAAACGATTTCCTTTCAACTTTTCTGTCACTGGCGCCACTTTCAAACTTCCTCTTATATACTCATTTCTCACTTTATCCATTCTCGTCACTCCACACATCCATCTCAACATTCTCATCTCCGCTGCATGCAATTTTTTTTCATCCGTCTTCTTCACTGCCCAGCATTCCGATCCATAAAGTACGACAGGCCTTCTCACGGACTTGTAAATTTTCCCCTTCAACTTGAGGGGCATCCGTGGGTCGCAAGTTGTTCCTGTAAACTGTCGCCATTTCATCCATCCTGAGTTGATTCGGTGCGTTATGTCTCGGTCTACTTCGCCATCCCCTTGGACAAGCGACCCGAGGTACCGAAAGTCGGAGCAGATCGGTAAGGGCGTTCCGGCAAGAGATATGGGCACAGGACCGGAGAGACCGCCAAAATCACAAAACAAATACTCTGTTTTGGTCCGACTTACTCTCAGGCCAACGGTCTCCAGTCTTTTCCACCACACCTCCAATCTGCTCTGGACCTCTAAGCCACTCTCGGCAACCAGCACAATGTCATCGGCGAACAGCATACACCAGCATATATTTAGAAGTTTAAAGCATAGAACTATTATTACTAGCGTATAGAACCGACGCCGCAAACCAGATTTTAGCGCCATGCTTTGATGCCGACCGGCAGCAATTCATCTAGTCACTCGCACTATACGTTTTAAGCGGTCTAGCGCTGCATGTTTTACAGTTTGGTGAGACGATACCTAATGTTTAAGCGTTGCAGCGCACAGCCCCCCCGGCTGTCATCCTGTTGTGACACTGTTTTTGTTTCGGATGTCCTCTCTATACGTAGTACTTTATCTCAATGGTTTGAGGGCCTATTTTACGATGTCTCAGTAACCACTACTTACCGAATAAATTCAAAAATGGAATAGATTTTGTATCATAATCATAATCATTTTATCATCAGGCAACTAAGCCCATAGATAAAATAAACAAAAGAGTTCTTAAAAACAACACTATACTTATACACGTAACGTTGTCGGCGTCGTGTTTCGCTGCATGGTGTCGCGTATGAAATTATCTGCCAAGTAAGTTAATAGGAACTTAATCGTAGGTGGTAAATCAGGCCCTTACTCTGGGTTTACCTCTAACTCTTGGTGGCACAAGAGGAATTATTTGATTAACCCTGAATTTGCTGATAACTCCAAGTTATTTAGTATAAACCATGAACGCGCAAGTGGCCCTTTTTATTTTTTTTTTTGTGGATAGGAAATCATCAAATGACTTCTCCCGCTCTGGGCAGAGCGGGACGGCGTGTCAGACTTTTACTGACTAAAACCCACCCGTGTTCCTTCAGTTGCCTGTGCTAGGGGCACGGTATCTCTTTCGAACAACCCGCGACCCCGGCGGCATTAGCTCTATTGGACCCCGTCACTGCTGACATCTCTTTGAGGCGCGTGTGGAACACAACGCGCCGTCGATCCGGGCCTGGTCCTTACCGGACGGCGAGCTGCCCATTTACTCGTCGTCCGCAAGCCCGCGCCTACGGTGGCCGGGAATCGGCGATAGATTCCCGCCGTCCAGGGCGTCTCCTGCGGCGGCTAGGGGCGCGAGGGCGCCGCTGTTGCCTCTCCCTCACGCGTCCCGCCTCCTCCTTCGCGAGCATTACTGCTTCGCAGAAGGAGGTGACGGCCTCCCATGCACTCTCGCTCTGCACCATGGCCTGGACACGCGCAAGTGGCCCTAAGCGCATCTCCCATTGCGTAAGCTTTCTGTACAATGAGATCTCATCTTATACTGCAAATGTAAGTAGATAACGTATCATAATGTACGTAGTTTTAATTTAATTTAATTTATTTATTTTTATCGGAACAAAAACAACAAAAAACAATATCAACATAAACAATAAACAAAACAACAAACATCACAACAAAAAACAAAACATACAGCAAACAAAACAAACAAATAACAAAAACAACCAAACAAAAACATAAAACAAAACAAAACAAAAAAAAAACAAACCAAAAATAAACACAACACACACACACCCCCACACATATTACAAACACACACATACGAGTATACACAGACACACACCCCCACACACATATTATAAACATCTTATAACTAGTGTTAGTAATACACAAATAAAGAGAAGAACATTAGGTGACTCAGGCAGAATGTGCAGAGAACGATAAAGCAGATAAGCTACCGGACCATTCTCCCCACATAAAGCCTCAGAAAAGGGTAGTAAGGACTCTCTACCACTGTTTCCAGGATGCTATTATCACTGATCTGCGTTCTACGCATCAGTGATGCGACTTTTTTGCGAATCACTGCATGGAAACCGTCAGTTCGGTTCGTTTTGAGCAAACATCTCCGATGCGCTACAGAAACGGGGCAGTTTCAACAGCATCCTAAAAACATTGTTATATTGGATACGTAAGACATCTAGCTATCTTTTAATTTGTCAAAATAAACTATCTACTGTGTATTGAGCTCCATGACTAAAAGCTTCGTTCCAGTTCAAAACTAGTCGGGAAACACGAATCTATTGTATTGTATGCACACGTGTGAGCACTATGTAGCTTATACACTGCTATTTTTTAATTAGTACAAAAAAAAATGGGGCTCTATCCGTACCCGTTACTGATCATATTTGTGTAGTCAAAAATCAAAAAAATCAAATCCCAAAATTGTCCACAAAAATTTTTCATAATTGGTAAATTCATAAATTTCATAATTGAATCAATGATTCATAACAATTGCTACTAGAAAATACTACGTGCAGTGCTTTTCCATGATTAATGAATACTATTAGGTAGCCTGTACAATATTTCCATAAACTGAGTGACATTTTGGGATATAAACAAACGCTAATAACTTTGTTGTTTATGAATATTATTTATTGAGACTTTACATATATAATAACAAGACCTTCTCTAATGAGCCCTTTAAGTATTTGTACTAATTAAAAATTAGTGGTGTATATTATAGAACTTCCGTTTACTGGGTATGTACGTCTTTCAATGCCTTGAATGTGCCCTGGCGGCTGAGAGTATGTCATGCTCACTCAAATGTCTCGCTGGTGGTGGCATATGTATTGGATCATTAAAATTCGCTTCAAAATGGTTGAGCTGAATGGTGCTGATCCAATGCGTCGTGTTCGTGAACGCCGTCTCCGTGTGGACGCCGTCAGTTGGGACTGGTCGTCTCTTAGCTGCCACGGCTTATTTTAATTTAATTGTTTTTAGTTTTTATTGCTTTTAACGTCTTTCTCATTGTTTTGCTACGTGTCCGTTCATACATTTGGGCATACATGCACGCTGGTTCTGATGTTTAGATTTTAACAAAGTCTTTTCTTATTTTTCATCGTGAACAAACTCAATGAATAAACCTTTCATAAAGTAAATTCCAAATAAACCTCTAAATATACATATTCTCCATTTCGATTTTACTATTTTCGTGCGACTACCGAAGTAGGGCAGAGTACCTAATTATAGGCCGAGCTGTACTTTACCGTTATTTCGTCGATTCAACGAAAATTTGAATCTTTTACGTGAAAGCTGAAATAATTAAGATACATAATTAAAGTTAGGAAGGTAACTTAAGTTATTCTTTCCGAAGTAAGTTAAAGTGTAAAGTTGTTATAAATTATAAACTGTTTAAAGGAATAATTAATTTAAAATGAGGCCCATAAATTACAGGAAAGCTTAATTTTGGGAAAACATTAATTATTTGTCGCGACCTGGCTTTGGTGTCGTCAGCTGAAATTGGAGAAGGGTTTAGGATGCGTTCCTCGGTAAGGTAAAATATTATAGGATAGGTTAAATTTAAACCACAGTGACTTTCTTGCGCCACATTCATTATTTTTCTGCTTATTTGGCTAGTGAATTGTGGGTTGGTTACCACCTCTGCATGTCTGCCTAGTGTTACCGCGGTTTTTGCATTAGGAATTTCTCAATAACACTCCGGAGTTTGGAAGTTGACGGTGTGATAGCTCCGTGGCTCGTAAAGCACGTTAAGCTCTGCGCCTGATCTCTCTCTGGTCGTGTCAGATTGCAGTCCCATTGAACTATTTTTTTTTCTTCTATTTATTTAAGGAATTTTTATACATAAAGTACATGTCAATTCCATCGTAACCTAACTATACTAAAATACATCTACTTACTAATTATGGCTTACGACTAAATAACATAAACAGCGCTTTAGCGGCTTCAGACACAGGAGAGGACAACATCTCGTGGAACATACCTACATTGGTTCTGCTCAAGTTGAACTTTCTTACAAGGCTTACTACTTTATTAATGAGTTTTTAGATGATAGAATCATTAAATAAAAAAAAGTCCGATCTACTTGTTTTTCTATCTTGTTTGCGACGTTACTTGTTTGAAACAGTTTTATTTAGTTTGTAGTTTTTTTTTTACGCCTAATTTGTACGCCTTGCAAGGCATAACATAGTGACACAACGCAAATTTTATACCATGCACCATATTACCTATGTTCAACAAATAAAATACTTTGACTTTGACTTTTCTTTTAAAGGACTCTTGATCCGTCTCGTAACGGATACATTCCACCAACAGATGATGCACGTCTTCAACTACACCGCACACATCACAATTTGGAGAATCTGATTTCCTCATCATGTGTGCGAACTTGTTCAGTGGAACGTGACCAGATCTTATCCTAAACGCTGATACAACTAAAAATCTACTCAAATTCACATTAACGAGCCATGGTATTCGAGGAAGCTCACATTGAATTGTTTTGTACCAAATTCCCTTTTCCAACGATCTCTCATTAAAATATTCCGTCCAGTTATTGTGGCAGTACTTTTTGTATTTAGGCAATAACTCAACTCAACTCAACAACAACTAGGCATTGAACTATGAGAGTGATGGAATAGAAAGTTCAACTGTGTCTACGCACATATTATACTTGTGCATATAGTATCTCCCGCGCCGAAGTGAATGTTTCTCATTTGGAAAACTTGACGAAGTTTTTTAACTGCTGCCCAACCCAACTGGATCCTTCTGTCGACTTCTTTCTCAAAGTTGTGTCTACCGAGGTGGATGACTTGCCCTAGGTAGACATAGTCCTTCACAACTTCGAGAAGCGACCCTTCGATGTGGATTGGGCTCGGAAATCCGTGTGAATTGTAAATGTCTTATTTGATTAAAAAGTATTTATTTCTCAGTCTATGGTACATTTAGATCCTAAATTATACATTGTTTTACATATACTACCATTGCTGGTGTAGAAATGTTAAATAATAAGGTAGGCATGCAAATCTAAACAAATCAAAATATTAATATTATAGTTAAATCTAAAATATAAATCATAATGTCGAAAATATTAATAATAATGTCAAAGAATAAATCATAATGTCAAAATACAAAGTCAAAGTACAAATTACAATGTCCAAGAATTATTATTATTTATTATAATTATTAATATTTGAGAATTATTGTCATTATTACGATCTTAATTACAATATCAAAAAGTATGATTTAAAAATTCATTGACGGAATAAAAACACATGTCTAAGAGCCAAGCAAACATTTTACATTTAAACTTATTAATTGGTAACATTCTCAGGGTTTGTACGAGATCAAAACTTACGCTTTATTTCGAAGACAATCAATAATCTAATCCTTTGTACATTCAATCCTAGCATCTACAACAAAAAGAAAACTATTTGATAGTTGTCTCTAGGGTAATGAATAACATGATAACTACAAATACTGTTCACCCTACTGTATCACAAAACGTATCAAAAACAAATAGGTACCTACCCACATCAAACATCAAAATCCAATAATAATTTCCTGAACGAACGATAACAGGTGCGTTTGCCCTATATTATTTCCTGCACGCAAGGTTCAGACGTACCTACCTTACGAAGTAAATCGACATTTTATCATCTGTGATAGGAACTTATACTTACCTATATTTACGTCTTATACCTAGTCAATTATTTACTTGAAATATTTTTCAAGGGGTATTTTAGGGGTTACACAGCTGCTTGTCAAACGAGTACTGTTATTCTTTAAAGTTCCCTTGGAACCTCACTCAAGTGAGCGCAAACAATTTGAAAGCGAACTCATTTGTTTTTAAAGTAAGTACTTAAATTATCGCGGATTCACACCGAGACATCGTTCGAATTTCAAAGTGATGTTTAGAGAATATAAATATAATAGGTTGGGGAAAAAGTTTCTTCGCATTTTTTAAGAAAATTCAAAACATTTTTTAATATACATTATTTACATTTATCTAAAGTATGTAGGTACCATTTTGTTCGATAACTTTTTGCCATCTTGTAGGTAGGGACATGATCCCAATGCTATAGAAATTTTGGGACTTCTGATCAAAATACCGCGACAAGTGGTTTTGGCAGCCCTCTCGTGATGTTAACCTGACACTGCCTAAAAAAATCTGAAGAGACCGAAACAGGTGGAAATCTGAAGGTGCAAGGTCAGGGGTATACGGCGGATACATTAACACCTCCCAGCCAAACTATCTTAATTCTTGCTGAGTGGCTAAAGATGTGTGAGGTCTAGCGTTATCATGATGAAAAACCACACCCCTTCTGTTGATTAATTCCAGCCGCTTTCTCTCAACTTCTTGCTTTAATCTCATCAGTTGTTCGCAGTAGAGTTCAGAATCGATGGTCCTGCCTGGTGGTAACAGCTCATAATGAATAATGCCCTTCCAATCCCACGACACACACAGCATCACCTTGTTGCGAGTTAACCCGGGTTTCACCACAGTCTGTGAAGCCTGACCGGCCTTTGACCACGACCTTATTCACACGTTCTGATCGTACGTGATCCACTTTTCATCACCAGTTATCAGCTTCTTCAAAAATGGTTCGGTTTCATTACGTCGTAATAAAGAATCACAAATGAGTACACGGTTAATTAGGTTTCTTTCAATGAGCTCGTGAGGTACCCAAATATCGAGCTTTTTTGTGTACCCAGTTTTTTTCAAATGCGCCAAAACTGTTTTGTGGTCAATTCCCAGTTCTTCAGCTACGTCGTAACTACTGATATGCAGATCTTGCTCCACTTTTTCAAAAATGACATCCATTTTATCCGTAATAGGGCGACCAGAGCGACGTGCATCTTTGACATCAAAATTTCCGGATTGAAAACGCTTAAACCAAATTTGTGCTACTCTCACAGACACTGCACTGGGTCCATAAACATCGCAAATTTTTTTCGCGGCTTGCGTTGCATTTTTACTTTTTTTGTAGTAAAATTTTAAAATATATCAAATTTCTTCATTAGATTCACTCATCTTGACAGTACGAAAAACAAATGAAAATCACACATTTTCCTAATTTGAATGTGGAATTATGTTCTTTAAAATTTAAACTTTCAATGATACCAAAACCAGCCAGATACAAATAGTATAGCCAAAGAGATTTTATTTTAAGTTCATACATACTATAATGCGAAAAGACTTTTTCCCCAACCTAATAATATAATAATAGGACAGATTTTATGAACGAGCTCAGAAATGAGGACGCTACTGTCATTCTATTGAAAAATCCTTATCAATCTGCCTAGCATTTGTTTTCAGGATGCTATTGTCACTGACCCGCGTTCTACACATCAGTGATGCGATTTTTTTGCGAATCAGTGCATGGAAGCCGTCAGTTCGGTTCTGAGCCAACATCTCCGATGCGCTACAGAAACGGGGCAGTTTCAAAAGCATACTAAAAATATTGTTATATTGGATACGTAAGACATCTAGCGATCTTTTCATTTGACAAAATAAACTATCTACTGTGTCTTCGCGGCGAATTGAGCTCCATGACAAACCGACCAAAGGTTAGGCAGATTGATAAGGATTTTGTGACCGGATACAGCTGAATACTAGTATTTTACATGGAGCGACTGCCTATCTGACCTTCACAACCCAGTGACTGTACCCAGTCGATACGATACCCGTTGATAAGACTGGTTGTCAGACTTTCGGGCTCCTGACGTCCTGTAACGACTGTCAAAGATCCGAATGATAACCGGGACCAACGGCTTAACGTGCTTTCCGAGGCACGGAGGAGTCTCGGTATGTAAAGATGGTCACCCATCCACGGAACAACCCCGGCAGGCGTAGCTTAACCTGATGGATCGACCCGTGCGGCTTTTATTACTTAGCCACGAGCTCCGAGATTTCACAAAATCCTTATTTCTATAAGGATTTTGTGTGTGGAATTAATTTTTATTTTAATCTTCTGATTAAAATAAAAATTAATTAAGCTGTTGCTACGAAATAACTCGCGTAGCGTAGTGTCAGCTACGTCGCGCGTAGCAAATATGAGTGACGAAGACTCGACGATTTTGTCATAAAATTAATGAGACATAATTATTTTAATTATCAGCCAAGAATTGCTGGCACATGAGAGAAACATCTCGTCTCTAAGGTTGGTTACGTGTTAGTAAACCATTTAACGGAAAGAAAGAATAAAAATTGTTTATTCTAAAGTCAAAAAAAATAATACATAAAATACACTCTTAAGTAGCCAAAAGCCCCTATCCAGTGAACTGTTGAATAACATTTTCCAGTCCGCGGCTATTATAGTCATATTTGTGTCGAAGACTTCTACAGTCCGCGCTGCTCTGACTACTTTTTAATTACGTTATTGTGTTAATAATCTGTATCTTTACTGCTCTAACTTGCACAAAGTGTAGGGAAAAGAACAAGGATGGCATACCGTCATATGTCAAGTCTCTAAAACACACCAACAACGTTATCGCGCGAGACTAAATTTCAAAGATTTACAATTTTGTCCATTCCTTGACGTCAGGGCGGGTCACACCAAGAACAAAGACAATACACATTGCATATTTACACTGTGTTGTGACTCTGGCAATAACATAACGTGCGTCTATATGCAGCTGTAGCCACTACACAACTGGTTGGTTTTCTTATGGTGTTTTTGACAAAAGCAAACTGCTCTCAAAGCAGTAGAAATTTCAGAATTTGGCCAGCAAAATTATCTACTAAATATAGGGGTGAGTTTCCTTTTAAAATCGTGAAGAGGCTCCTCAATCCAAACGGACAGAGGCGGATTTGCAGTCTTGGCCGCCCTAGGCCTCAGGTCATGTAGCCGCCATTTTCTCAGCACTCATCATATAGACACATATTCAATTTACTATATTGGCAGCTTTTATAGAAATGATTCAGAAATTTAGTAAACTTTAATAGCTTCTAGTTAGATAATGATTTTTTTTTCGCGATTTTAGGTTTGAACTCATAGTAAAAGTTGTTCATAATGATGAGTACAGTGACCCCTTAAGATGTAATAATAGGTCTTTACCTATGAAATTGCCGTTTTGTATGAAAAAATTAAAACGAATTTTTTTCATGCATTTTTTACTTGTATTAATCGAAGTAATCACCCATGCAATCAATGCATCTTTGCCAACGCAGTGGCACTTTATTGATGCCCTTCTTAAAGAAATCTGCTGGACGGGAGGCAACAAATTCTTCAAAGGCATTTTGTACTGCCTCTCGGGTATTGAATTTTTTTCCCGCCAAGAAGTTATCCAAATTCTGGAAAAAGTAGTAGTCTGTAGGCGCAAGGTCTGGTGAGTAGGGCGGATGACGGAGAGCTTCCAACCCCAGTTCTTGCAACTTGGAGACCGTCTGCTGTGCAGTATGAGGTCGCGCGTTGTCGTGCAGGAGCAGCGGAGACGAGCGATTGACCAATGCTGGTTGGAGATGTGCCAGCTTCTCCATCATTGTGTTCAGTTCTTCACAGTACACATCTGAAGTAATGCTCACCCCGTTTGGTAAGAAGCTGTGATGAATCACACCGGCGCTAGACCACCAAACAGTGACCATCACTTTTCTAGGGGTAAGTTTTCGTTTAGGGCATTGTTTAGGTGCTGAACCAGGATCCAACCAACTTGCTGAGCACTTGCGGTTATCAAACAGAATCCATTTTTCATCGCAGGTAACAATGCGGTTCAAAATTCCTTCATTTGTGTGTCTGTTGATCAGTGCAAGGCACGTCTCGACGCGTACTTCGCGCTGGCGATCATTGAGTTCGTGGGGCACCCATTTGTCAAGCTTTTTTACCTTGCCAATTTGACGCAAATGGACCAATATTGTTTTGACGCTAACGTCGAAAGCTGCTGCTAATTCAGCCGTAGATTGTGTATCATCAGCTTCCACAATCGCCTTTAATTCGTCATTGTCGACCAAAGTCTTCGGACGACCGCGAGGTTCATTTTTCAGGTCGAAATTTCCAGAACGGAAGCGAGCAAACCAATAACAAGTGGTGCGTTAGTTTGTAGTGTTAGCTCCGTAAACGTCGTTGATGTTGCGTGCCGCTTGTGCCGCGTTGCTGCCACGACGGTACTCATATTCCATAATTACTCGAATTTTTAACGTATCCATGATGACGAAAAAGATTGAAATGCGATGAAAATGTAACACTAATCAATAAACAAATGACTACTTTTGGAAAAAAAAATCCATGTTTTTATAATAAAATTAATTTGAAATTAGAATTCTTAGCCAAACAAAAATTATTTTGATTTGAAATGGCCAGTACTGCAGAACGGCAATTTCATAGGTAAAGACCTAATATTTAGGTACTTTCAGTTATTTCTTGATAATATCAGTGAATTTTTTGTCAGATTGGCCGCCCTAGGCCTGGGCCTACGGGGCCTTAGGGCAAATCCGCCACTGCAAACGGACATGTTAATATCGCGAGGAAACCAGCAAAATGTGGAAATCCACTAACCTGCAATGAGCTTTCGTGGTGTATAACAGCCTACTCCCTCTCAGAGAGGAGGCCTATGTCCGAGCAGTGGGGACATTATAGGCTGATGATGCTGGCCATAGGCGTTTCCCATCTTGCAATATGTTGTTGGTGGGCTTCCTTATACGCTACCTTCTCCGTTTCGTGGTTTTTCAATCAAGGACTCGTCAACTCCAATGACACCTGATGATAAAACCTTTGCGCATTCAAAATCAGTTACCTCAACAGCTACAATTATAGTCACATTATCCAAAATCATTTTCTTGCACCTGTGTCCCTTCTTCCCTTACTAAAATCAGAAATATAAGTTCTTGCAAAGTCTAAACCACAATATGGTCACAAAATAAATAGATACAGGGCCTCCTTACAACGAGCGCAAACAGGCTCACGCACACATAATTATACTCCATCGGTTTAGGTAATTGACTAAAGGTAAACAAAAAACTTTTTTAAAAAAAAAAATTACAACCGACTTCCAAAAACAACACCACAAAATGAAAAATAACTTTAATTTCGGAAGTCGGTGGCAAAGACCGTGAAATACCAGACACCGACTTCCAAAATTAAAGTTACTTTTCATTTTGTAGTGTTGTTTTTGGAAGTCGGTTGTAACAACACTAAAAAATGAAAAATAATTTTAATTTCGGAAGTCGGTGGCAAAAAACGTAAAACACATTTAACCAGACACTAACTTCCGAAATTAAAGTTATTTTTCATTTTGTAGTGTTATTTTTGGAAGTCGGTTGTATTTTTTTTGTAAAAAGTTTTTATTTTTCATTTTTTAGTTGTGGTACCTACGTCACACAAATTCTAATAACAAACAAAACCTGCAAAATAAACTAGAACATCATCCACAAAAAAAGCAGGGAAAAATACGTATTATTGAAGTTAACTCAAAAACTACCCAAGCAAAGTTAATAATTTTTCTATGGGACTAACCTTGAGGTAAATCCTCTCGAATAAAACAAAAAAAATGTTTAAATCGGACGACTCTGTAAAAAGTTAAGCGTGGTCAAATATAAAAAAAATACGTGTTGATTTGAGAACCTCCTCCTTTTTATCGTCGGTTAAAAAACCACGTGACCTGGTTAACCGACTAAGGTCAGGCAATACCTGTCACTATAGTTGTCATGCTACGTCACAGTTATACTCTTCAATTTAGCAACGTTATAATTCGTAAGCTACCCCAATCTGTCAAATTTTCCCAATTGAATATGAACCTTATTCCTTTGTTATAAAGTTGAAAATCCATTAAAGAAATTTGACAGGTTGGGGTAGCTTGATGCGCTGGCCTCCGTTCCTAACTTTTTGGGCTCTTTACAATAGACAGTTTACAAAATATTATACTTATTATTATTATAAATCTAACAAAAAAATTGTGCTCAAGTAGATCAGGTACATCTACGAAGAGTAATAATAATAATAATAATAACCCCACCGCCGTATCTCTACGTTGACGTCGTGGTGGGGCTTGCGCGCTCCGAACTCTGGGTTTGTGCCGGTCAAATTCAAATTCAAATTCATTTATTGGTGTGATTTTTGGTACATTTTACATGAGATCTTAATAATAAATAATTCGTTCCTCAAAAATCTACCTTAAAGGTGTACACTCTTTCACTAGTTATTATAAAAAACAAAAAAAAAAAAAAGGATAATTAACTAGTCAACATATTAAAATAAAATCAGCTTTGCAATAGAAAATAAAAGAAATTACAATGTCAAAGATGCATGCAATGTCAAATTATAAAATTGTCATAATAAAATAGGGAAAATGTCATGAAAATAAAATAAAAAATAATAAAAATACATAAATGTCAAAAGATTGCAAAAACACAAATAAAAAATTTTAACAATTTAAAATATAAATTATAAAAATTGATCAAAATTTGTCATCCAGAAACTCCTTGACTGAATAATATACCTTGTCATTTAGTAGCTTAAAGAGATTACTTTTGAATTCGTTGTTATTCTTACTATTTCTAATATAACAAGGTAATTTGTTATACAATTTTGGTGCCATTGCATAGACACTTTTATAAGCAAACGCAGTTCTGGTGACTATTGTTTGTAACTTATCTGAGCGACGTTGACTTTCTACATGATTAAACAAGTGTATATTGGTTTTTACAAACATCAAAACCTCATAAATATACAGCGACGGTACTGTCAGAATATTTAAATCCCTAAAGTGTGGCTTACATGTATCTGTTGTTCTTAATTTGCAGATGGATTCTTAATTTGCGGTGGAGTTTACTTTGCCGAAACAGGTCTAGGGTGAGGAGCCAGACCAAGAGAGATACGTGAACCCGCAGGGCAGCATGTGGCGAGCTGTTGGGCAGTAGCGACCCCACGGACTCTATTTCCCGGGAGAAGTCTTGTTCTTCACCTCTGGCTTGCCTTTATTGGCCGGCTGGAGTGAACAATGACGGGAACAGAGCTCCCACCTCATTCTTGCCTTTATTGGCCGGCTTGAGTGGAGATTCGCAAGAGCAAACGTGCTCGGAGGTATGAAGTATTCCAGTAAGTGCTTGTAGGGATCTTGACCATCTTCCGGGCTCTGGGATTGTTCTGAGAGCCGTGGAATACCTCTCCACTCCTCAAGCACCTCAGGACATGTTGCCCCTTGTCGCTACGTCACTATGTGCTAGCGACCGTTTCCGGGGGCCCATTATTGAGTGTGCAAGTCACCCCCTGCCAATTTATCTGTGTATATTATATAACATTGGTCAGGCAGGGGACATAGTTCTTCCATAGTTCAAGGTACCCAATCCATGTAGCCACCCAAACCCATAGGCCCAATGTGTTTTGTTGTCATGTTCTGCAATAGTCCTGCACCAACCGGGGGTTGTCCTTGGGTGCACTTGCATAGTGCATACAGGGATAATCGTCGGCTGGTGCCTCCTCGTCATTTAAAATTGTCTAAGGGGCCTCTGCGAGTTGGCTTCGGCCCCTCGTACGCCTTCCAAAGGTCCGGGACCCCAGGGTCCCGAGATAAGCCAAAGACAAATAATAATAATAACTTTATTGACACTAAAAACCTTCGTTACAATAAGTAGTACATGTAGGTAACAAAAACAATTGATTGTAAAAAGGTGCCTGGAATGGTGGAAACCCTGCCTCCTAAACTAGGGGAAACCTGTGCCTTAGGAGACAGAAAGAGGAGAGAGTAGTTTAAAAATAAATGATACAGTATAACACAAATTTATAAAAATCTAAAATAAATTTAATTTGGTTATTTATAATGTATTTTTAAACAAGAATGTGTCATCTATAAATATCCTTTTTATGATTTGTTTAAGAATAATCAGCTAATTACATTCGGCTGCAATCGGGGATGCAAAGGAAACCGAGATATAATTTACTTAAACAATTTAATCAAGAAACAATTACAATTAAATCGGTAGAAGTAAGGTGCGCGACAATTGTCCGATGTCAGAAACAAGAGTGATTCACCAATACACAAAATCAATATTCACTGCTATAGCACTAACTTCGATCCCACGCCTTCGGATTGCTGAGAAGGCGATTCTCACGGTACGAGAGCAGGGCGGTCTTAGTCATTGTCTTAGGAATTTAGGGTTCCACAAGTAGTGACATAACAAGCCTATAATTTTCCCACTGCTGGGACACAGGCCTCCTCTCAGTGAGGGGTAGACCGTACCACCACGCGGGCCCTTTGCGGGTTGGTAGATGTCACATGTCTTCGATTTTTTTACTCTAGGACATGCCGGTTTCCTCATGATATTGTTCTTCACCGTTACGATAACGATTTGCTTACCTTTACTTAATTACCTAAACCGATGGACTATAGACACTTATTATACGTACGATTAGCAACAGAAGTCAATTAACACTGCTACTTTTTGACATCATCTAAATTAACACAAAATGATTCGATAAATTGTTTTTTATTTTTTGTTTAACTGCTAAGCTTTAAAGTTCCTAAAATTTTAAGTAAGATTAAAAAACTGCAAGTGTTAATCGACTTTTGTTGCTGACTGCAGATACGGCGATATCAAACAAATGCCGTTCACAAGTACGCTTGCACTCGTTGTATGTGAAGCGTGTCTGTGTGTGTGCGCTTTTTGCACAATGTAAGGAGTCGGTTTTCGTAACGTAAGTCTTTGACTTACGTGTTCAAGCTTGCATAGTGGATTGTGATCATGCAAGGAACTTTATGTATTGTTGTGAATTACACGCCAACTTTGTGGTATAATTCATTTGTTTTAAACACGCATAGGTAAATGTGCAAGTTAGTGATATTTTTATGAGTTGAGTACCCTGTTTTTCATACCTCTATAATGATTTTTGTTAGAACAGAAGTTTTTTTCTTTATTTCAGAGTTGGTCCTATCCTAACTAATGTTATCATACTATCATACTAATATTATAAAGGCGAAAGTTTGTGAGTGTGTGTTTGTATGTTTGTTACTTCTTCACGCTCAAACGGCTAGACCGATTTGGATGTAATTTGGTATGTCGATAGCTTATACCCTGGATTAACACATAGGCTACTTTGTATCCACTAACACACGCGGCTTCCCGCGCGACGCACCCTCGCACACCCCGACCATTTTTTGTGCGCGCGCAACGGGGCGCCCAGCCACTTATACACGGCATGTAAACAAAACATTCCTATGAATCGCTATGAAAGTAATTACTGTTTCTTAAAGTGAATAGACTAGGCTAGATTATGAATTTTGTTTTAGATCAATAGACGACTTAGTATTTTTTCAATATCCAAAAAAAAAAACTATTTGTTTATATTATCGCCAATAAAACACAATTAAAAAATTATTTCAAAATCTAAAGCGATAACCTTATTATTTTTTTGCCTAACATATTTCCCATGTATCAAATAATCAAATGACATCATAATATTAACCTTTGTTCTTCCAAAGTTTTGATATACGAACACTAATCTCGGTAAACAAATGCCCCCCGCGCGTGCCTCTCTTTCCGCAAACAGATTTTCAACCACAGACTAACTTGGTTCGTAATGCCGATACAGGCTCACGGCTTTTGGCAGAAATATACTACACCCAACCACCTTTCCAAAGAATCTAGAACGCAAGGAGTGGGTCCACACACAAAATTCCAAAAAATAAAAAACTAAGGCGCGGAATGCGCACGTCACGCCCCTTTTTTGTCTGGTAAATCTCGGACGTTCGGGCGTTTTGCGGTTTACGGTACTGGTAACTTTCGGACGGAAACCACGGGTGGTGTTAGTATTACATAAAACATATTTTTAAAATAACGTTGAGTCATTGCTGCAAAAAATAGTATTTACTGGTAGAAAATTACTCTTAACTCTGTTTTAATCTTTTGCTACGAATCGACAGTCCGATATGCATAAAACCATAGACGTATAAAAAAAGGCGGACAGATTCTCGCTAGCAAAAAACTGTGTCTATCGGAGTCGGCCAACTCGCTGTACCTATAGGCACACTACACAACATACACTTTTCACAAGACAAGCTTGATTTTTTTATCTTATTATATTACGAATACGTTACCATATTACGGATGGTTTACTTATGTTTACTAAGCGAGCTGGCTGGCTCCGATAGACACAGTTTTTTGTTAGCGTGAATCTGTCCGGCTTTTCTTATACGTTTGTGGATAAAACTAACTTACAAGAAAATAATAATATCTATCAGCAATCGGCACTTAACATACCTACAAAACTTATATTCGAATAGTATACTAAGGGCTCACGCAGACAGATGCAAACAGTTTTTCATTGATAAATCACACAACTTATATAAAGTTCAAAATAGCGTGCATAGCAAAAGCATGTCATAGAACAAAGTTAGTCTGTGGTTGAAAATCAGTTTGCGGAACGAGAGGCGCGTGTGTTAGATTTGATATAATATATAATTATAAGCATATATATAGCTACTTCGCAATTAGCAAACCTTACATGTCAGAATGGTTATTGGTTATTTATTGTGTCCGATCGTTTAGCACCGTTCAGTTGCCTCAATACAGAGCTAGCAAACAGTCACGTTATTTTATTTATTAAAATCTCTCCAAAGTTCTACAACGCATAAACAACCTAACGTCGTTAACATATGGTCCTTCGAGCCGGATAATTACTACTGGCACACCTGTGAGTCATTAGTGAATCGGAAGTCCGAGCGAGCTGAGAACAATAGGCCGCCGCATTCCAGAGATAAGACGACTTGTTTACGCAAAATTGTGAAGTTTTTATGAAGTTGGATATTTTAATAAAGTGTAAACAGTGTGGTTGGCAATTCATAACACGAGTGATAACATAATAGAAAGTTACAATGGCTACTACGGAACAACAAAAATATTTGAATACGCTAGAAGATGTGGCAAAATTGTTACAAAAAACACAATCGAATTTAAAGAAATGTCCTAAAGTGAGACTTACAGATGGTTATATAAGGGCTAGAGTGAAGTGCATTGAAGAGTATTGGAGTTCTTTTAAGCAAGCTCATGAGATGTTGACACAAAGTATTCCGAGAGACAAGCGTGGAGAAGTGTCTTACTTTGTTAATGAAGACTATTTTGTTATTGAAGACCTGTACCTTTGTCTACAAGCAGACTTGACAGATATGTTGAGCTTGAGCAAACAGCAACAAACAACAACAGAATTTAGCGGTCAACCTCAAGGGCAATGTTCGATCGTAAAACTGCCGCGGATACAACTACCAACATTTTCGGGACAATACGAGGAGTGGCCCACATACCAAGACATGTTTACATCACTTGTGCATAAAAATACTTCAATCAGTGACGTTCAAAAACTGCATTACCTAAAGTCGAGTGTAACCGGTGAAGCGGAAATAATATTACGGCACATACAAGTTACGGACAGCAATTACGATCAAGCATGGCAATTGTTAAAAGGCAGGTACGGCAACAAACGTGTTATTGTATTCTCTGTTTTAAAAAGACTTTTTAATCAAAAGAAAATCACAACACAGACAGCTAACAGTGTGAAGACTTTATTAGATACTACGACAGAGTGCATAAATAACCTAAAAAACTTGAAAATTAACACCGATACCTGGGATCCTTTAATTATATTTCTGGTGATTCAAAAGTTAGACCAGGAGTCACATAAAGAGTGGGAAGCTTTTGCTTATAAGGAACAGTCAGAAGAAGTGCCATCTTGGGAAGAATTAAAAAGATTTTTGGAATCAAAATTTAGAACACTAGAAATGATACAACCCGTAACAAATAAAGATCGTACAGTCAAAGAGCGATCCTACCATGCTGCAAATGTTGTTAAAGATAAAAGCTGTATACTTTGTAGTGAAAAGCATACCCTATGTCATTGCAAAGAATTTATTAAAATGGATATTACACAACGTAACAATTATGTGAAGGAAAAACAGCTTTGTTTCAACTGCCTGCTTCCGGGTCATTCAGTTTACAAATGCAAGGTACCAGTTACTTGCCGTGTATGTAGAAGACGTCACCATTCCTTGCTTCACAAATCAGAGAAGTCGAAGGACACAACAGAGACAGAACCAATACAACCATCGACATCTCAACAAGAAGCCAACAAGGAGGCCATAACAACGCTTCATGTTGGTATCGGAGCGTCTGGAAGAGCATTATTAGCAACTGCACTAGTCAAAGCAAAAGGAAAAGATGGACAAGCAATACTGTTAAGGGTTCTTGTAGATCAAGGCGCACAAGCGAGCTTCATAAGTGAAAAGGCAACTCAATTATTGAAGCTACAAAGAAAATCAATTGAAGGTACTGTAACAGGTGTGGGTTCTATGCAAGCACCAATTAAACACGTGGTTCAGCTAAACATACTGTCGAGAAGGAAACCAGAATTCAACATGCACGTAGAAGCTTATGTCATGTCCAGGCAACTGACCACGAGCATACCACACCACACATTGACTGTTCACAACTGGCAGCACCTGGAGGGTCTCGATCTTGCAGATCCAGAGTATAACAACCCAGGCCCGATAGACCTGCTGCTTGGTGTTAAGGAGTATGCACGAATAGTCGAACAAGATTTAATCAAGGGTCCGCCAGGGTCTCCATGTGCACAGAAAACAACCCTAGGATGGATATTATTTGGAGAAATAAATACAAGACAAAAAGAACATTCATTTCTTGTCATGCATCAACAAGTAGACGTCGATAACATATTAAAATCACTCTGGGAGATAGACACAACTACAAGGCGAAAGAATACAAAAGAAGAACAAATATGTGAAGACATTTATCATAAAACATACTCAAGAAATGACCAAGGAAGATTTATAGTGAAACTACCATTTAAAACAAATTGTATTCAATCAACTGAAGGAAATACAAGAGAAATAGCTAAAACAAGATTGATACAATTAGAGAGAAGGTTCAAAAAACAGCCTAAGTTGAAAGAAGAATATGAAAAAGTTATAGAAGACTACAAAAACTTAGGTCATATAGAAGAAGTACCTGAAAAAGAAATATATTCAAGAAAATC
The DNA here is from genome assembly GCA_946251885.1 of Cosmia pyralina. Classification (NCBI taxonomy): domain Eukaryota; kingdom Metazoa; phylum Arthropoda; class Insecta; order Lepidoptera; family Noctuidae; genus Cosmia; species Cosmia pyralina. The sequence goes on along the minus strand of OX276371.1, from coordinate 8,468,146 downwards.
AGTATACTTACCCCATCATCCAGTCCTGCGTGAAGAAAAAGAAACTACGAAAACTCGCATAGTTTTCGACGCATCATGTAAGGGCACAAATGGCATATCATTAAATGATGAACTCTTACCTGGTCCAGTGCTCCAAGAAGACCTACGTAGTATAATCATGCGCTGGAGAATGCACGCCGTCTGTTTCGCTGCAGACATACAAAAGATGTACAGAATGGTCATGATATACAAGGGAGATGCTGATTTTCAAAGAATACTGTGGAGAAATGATAGCAATGAAGAAATAAAAGATTATAGATTACTTACCGTGACATTTGGGACTACTTCAGCACCTTATCTTGCAGTGAAGACCTTGATCCAACTCGCATATGAAGAACGAGATAGCTATCCTGTAGCTGCTGACATTACCTTGTCAGACTTCTACGTTGATGACGTCATGTCCGGTTGTGACACTGTTGAAGAGGCCATAGAAGCTAGTAATCAACTCAAGGCTATGTTAAGTAAGGGAGGGTTTGAGTTGAAGAAGTGGTCATCAAACAATATCGAGTTGATAAAATCAATGGATCCAAGCAACATTTCTTCAAGCATCCAACTCGATATAAACCTAGATGGTACTGTGAAAGCGTTGGGTATCGCATGGAATCTTGGTACTGATCAATTTCATTACAAAATCAGTCTCTCTGCACCTCCATCGACCATTACGAAGAGAAACGTTTTATCAGACGTACAAAAACTTTACGATCCATTAGGATGGATATCGCCAAGCATTGTGCTCGCTAAGATACTTATTCAAAAATTATGGTTAGCTGGCACACAATGGGATCAACCATTATCCGAAGAATTAACCTCAGATTGGTTGAAGATAAGAAAGGATTTTGAGAATGTCAACCAGATTTCTCTAGACCGATGGGTACACTCGTACAACAGCAATTTAAAAGCAATACAGCTGCACGGATTTAGCGACGCCTCTAATCGGGCCTATGCAGCCGCTGTATACTGCAGAGTGGAACAACAGGATGGTACTGTATACACAAATTTAATTGCATCGAGAACCAAGGTTGCTCCGTTAAAAACAATATCGCTTCCTCGTCTTGAGTTGTGTGGAGCTCTATTATTGTCAAGACTTCTAAAACAAGTCACATTAGCCATGAGAATTCCTTGTAACCAAACCTACTGCTGGACAGATTCAACGATTGTACTGGCGTGGCTTCATGGTGAACCTCAAAAATGGAAAACCTTTGTAGCAAATCGAGTGGTGGAAATCAAAGATAATACAAACAACACACAGTGGCATCATGTTGTATCACAAGAAAATCCTGCTGACATAGCATCCAGAGGAATGTTTTTAACTGCTCTAAAGAAGGAGAAGATGTGGTGGAATGGGCCAGAATGGCTATCAAAAAAACAACTTCATTTGAGAAGATTGGAAAATATAGATACAGATTTAGAGTTAAAATTAACATGTACTTTCACAACTGAAAATAAAGAAAATGAAGAAAAACCTATTTGGGAAAGATTCTCTAATCTAACTAGAATGAAAAGGGTACTAGCTTATTGTCGAAGATTATTAAATCATGAAAACAAAGAAAAGTATTTAACTACTGGTGAAATGAACACAATTTTGCAAAATTGCATAAATTACTATCAGCAGACAGTGTATGAAAGAGATATAGAGTACATTAAGAAAAATGGCAAGGTGAGAAAATCAAGCTCACTAATTAGCTTGACACCATTTTTAGATAAAAACAATCTGCTGAGGGTAGGAGGTCGTTTACAAAACGCTAATTTGCCAGTCACAACCAAACATCCAATAATACTCCCGAGTAATCAACATATCACTACATTGTTGATCAACGAAGCACACAAACAAACGTTACACGGTGGTATACAAGTCATGATGACATACCTAAGAAGTAAATACTGGATAATTAACTTAAAATCGGCAGTAAGAAAATGCATAAGAAGTTGTAAGGTATGCATTATCAATAAAGGCAAGATAAACAACCAGTTAATGGGTGAATTACCAGCTGTAAGGGTGAGTCTACAGCGTGCCTTTTTGAACAGTGGAGTTGACTATGCAGGTCCAGTATTGATAAGAACATCAAAGGGGCGAGGGCATCATGCTACTAAAGGGTACATCTGTCTATTTGTGTGTATGGCTACCCGTGCCATACACCTAGAAGCCGTGACAGACTTAACTTCTCAAGCATTCCTGGCCGCATTTCGGAGATTTGTCGCACGTCGAGGTCGATGCATTCATCTGTTCAGTGATAACGGCACCAATTTCGTTGGTGCTGCAAAGGAACTTAAAAACCTTTTTAAAGCAGGTGAACAAAACTTTTCTAAAGAAATTTCCGAACACCTGGCAACCGATGGAACTACGTGGCATTTTATCCCGCCGCGAATGCCAAACTGTGGGGGCCTCTGGGAAGCTGGAGTGCAATCTGCAAAGAGACACCTAGCAAGGGTTAGCAAAGACACAAAACTTACCTATGAAGAAATGGCGACATTGCTAACACAAATAGAAGCTTGTCTGAACTCCCGTCCATTATGCCAGTTGGACAACACTGTTGAGACGATGACACCACTCACACCTGGCCACTTTTTAATAGGTGAGCCACTACTCAGTGTTCCTGATGATGACTATGAAAAATCCAACATCAACCGTTTAACCAGATGGCAACTAGTACAGCGAATGACACAAGACTTCTGGCGAAGATGGCATTCAGAATATCTGAACACTCTGCAACAACGAACGAAATGGCAATCAGCTATACAGTCACCTACCGTGGGAGATATTGTGGTCATCAAAGATGAAAACTTGCCACCCACAAGATGGCTCATGGGAAAAATCAAAACGCTGCATCCAGGAAAAGACAATTTAGTTAGAGTGGTTACAGTGCAGTGTAAAGGACAAAGTGAATTGAAAAGACCTATAACTAAGTTAATATTCCTACCTAAAGATGATAACATTGATAATTAATAATTGTTCGCTATTTAAAACAAAGTTTGTTAATATACTTACCTATTTTTATATGTACTTTCTATGTCTAAGTTTGTGTACCTAAAATAAAACATTGTTATTCATTAAATTACTAAAGTAAGTTTGTTATACTAACTACATACACTAGGTACCTACTTAATTAGATCCTACTGATACTGAGATATGTACCTACATAACTTACCATACAATCGTTCAAGTTCCTAAACTAATTTGCGATATGTAACTTCCTACCTGCATGCTATTGCTTAAAACTATACCTATGTACAACTAATTACTAATGATGTTGTTAGACGAATGGATAGGTACTTACCTTACCGTGTCATGCTGCTTACTTTGCCTTATGAACATGAAATAAAGTGACATGTAGGTTACTACTTACCCATTTACTGTTAAATAATCTGTTATTGATTTTGTGTTACATACAGTCCGCTTTGTAAGATTTGTTATATTATTTTGATAAGTTTTAAAATGTAGAAATCAATACCTAAGTTAGTTGTGTTGCCCAATTTATTGTGGGCATAAGTAGTAGTAGTATTAATATTTGTAAAAGGACACAGGGTCCTTTTGGTGGGCGGTATGTCCGATCGTTTAGCACCGTTCAGTTGCCTCAATACAGAGCTAGCAAACAGTCACGTTATTTTATTTATTAAAATCTCTCCAAAGTTCTACAACGCATAAACAACCTAACGTCGTTAACATATTGTATATGAAAGTATTATGAATATGGTGTAAGGGAAGGATTTCATAAAGAAAAGCACAGAAAGACAAGACTAGATATTTATTATTTCAATTAGGCTTGTCAATAATTATTCATCTTTAATGAGAAAGCTATTGTCCGTTCGCAAAACTAGGTCTTCATGGAGAAGAAGGACAAGAAACTCCATGGAAACAGTATTATAGTATTCTATCAACACATCTCTTATATTTTCCACAATTTATAGTTATCTCAAACTGTTAATTCTATCACTGAGAATAATAGCAACATAATAACAATATTTAAGGTATAATATGAAATTACGTAACTTACATGACACCTGGTAGATATATTTCACATCACAACGGCACTAGCACTAGCCACTTGAACATCCACTGAGCAACTGCCTCGAGAATGTCATTACAATCCTTTTTATATCCTACCACCCCTTCCATTTATCCCTTCCTATCAAACATCAACTGACAGTATTGTATCAATTGTTTCAAACAACCTGTTATATTAAAATAGCAATATAAATTCTAAGATATACTACAGTTTCTATCAAATATTATTTAATTATTTATAGTAATAAAATCTGTACGAATTTGACAAGTTAAGAGTGGTATATTTCGTAAACACAATCAAACCATTTCGTAAACCTCAACCAAACACCAAGTCTCTCGGAGTTGATACAGACCCATCTGTGGCTTCTATCCCCAGTACAGTTTCGTCTGTGGCTCCTGTCTTCGGTGCTTGCAAGGTCATACAGGTAGAATCTTCTGCATCGGCCTCTACTATGAATAACCATGACTGTGAAGGCACCGATGAGGGAAACTGGGAAGAAGTAAAGCGCAGGAGGTCGCGATCTTCGCTTCCCGGGGTACTCAGAGGCACCGCTGCGCCTGGCTCTACGATGTTGCATGCTGCTGAGAGGCGAAGATACTTGCACCTATATTACGTGCGGGAAGGCACTGAAGTTGAGCAAGTACGTGAGCATCTTAACTCAATATGTGGCAGTGGTGAATGCTCGGTTGAAAAGCTGAAATCTCGTGGACACTACTCGTCTTTTAAGCTTGGAGTTCCATTGAAGTATGCCGAAAATATAATGTCAACTGAGAACTGGACTGAAGACATATGTGTTAAGCCATGGCGGCAGAACTTTCGTGCCAAAAACAATAACTATCAAGTGTCGAACGCGATTCCTTGAGATGAAAATGTGCTATCAAAATGTTCGTGGCCTAAGGACGAAGACTAATACGTTTCTTAATAATGTTGCGCAATGTGAATATGATATTATAGCATTAACTGAGACCTTTCTTACGAGCTCCGTGTGTGACAGTGAACTTTTTCCTCCGGGCTTTCATGTAGTACGTAAAGATAGAGCAGGTGACAGGGGGTGGGGAGGAGTTCTGCTTGCATTTCGTGATTATTATAATGTAAAAATGGTTACCGACATTGTTAATATGACTGACGACAAAGAATTAATTTTCGTTATTGTGACTTATAGAAATGTAAAATTTTTATGTTGTGTCGTGTATTTGCCTCCTAACTATAAAGATGAGCAATATTTGAATGTTTTGACATGTATAGAAAATGCGATTTGTACTTACCCTGACATGAATGTTCTAATCCTAGGTGACTTTAATTTGAACTCTTGCAGTGCCAATGTCAAGACTAATTTTGATTTCTTTTGTGACTTTTGCTCGCTAAAGCAATATAACGCAGTTTTAAATAATCGCGGTGGTATGCTAGATCTCGTGCTGGGCAATTTCGAAACCGATCAGATAGCGGTATCCCTTGATGAAGATCCTCTTGTAAATATTGACCAGTACCATCCTATGCTCGATATAATTGTAACATTTCCGAGCATTGGGATATCATCTATGGTGTCATCTCCGCATCCAGTGACACCTCGCTCGGAAACCAGTCCAGATTGGAACTGGCGCAAGGCAGATTTCCAGGGTCTGTATGGAGCGTTGATGGAAATAGACTGGTCCGCCTTGTTAGCAATAAGCGATATCAACAAAGCTGTTCAGTTGTTTTATGATAAGTTATATGAATGCATAGGTCAGTTTGTACCCTTAAAAAAACAAGTAGAGTGTAGTCGGCGTTACGTATATCCGAAATGGTACAACGCAGAAATAATAAAAAATATACAAAATAAACACTTTCATCACAAGAGATTTAAGGAAGAGGGTAAAGATTTCAACAAGGCAATGTTTATATATTATAGAGGCAGAGTGAAAAAATTGATTGATTGTGAATATCGGAAATATATGACAGTGCTACAAAAAAATATCATTGACGATCCGATACAATTTTGGAAATATGTTAAAGAGAAGAAAAAGGATAGGAGGTATATAGACACATATACATATGATAAGACTGAAGTGAAGGATCAAGCGGCAGCCGATGCTTTTGCCAGCTATTTTGCGTCCGTGTTTCATGCAGATAAACCTGTATTGAACCCGGATATGGCTGCTAAAGCTGCACATAAGTATCAGGATGCAGCGTCCGTTTCGGTCGCAGCAGTTGACGAGGTCGATCTGAGTAAGGCAGTGAGGCGCCTCAAGCCGCGATCATCTAGTGGACCTGATGGCATTCCTGCATTTCTAGCTAAGGATTGTATCTCGGTTCTTGTGGGGCCTCTACTGTATCTTTACAATCTTTCACTGACACAGTCGAGATATCCTGAAAGCTGGAAGTTATCCAGAGTCACTCCTGTTCCTAAAGGTGATGGAGGCATGAATGTTTCTTCATACAGACCAATTGCAGTACTATCTGTTTTTGCTAAGATCTTTGAGGCTATTCTAAGTGTTCGCATTAATAGCCAAATCGGTCACCAACTACATAGCAGTCAGCATGGGTTTCGTAGCGCTCGCTCCACCACTACCAACTTGGTCGCGCATGTAGACTATGTCTGCTCGCAAATGGATAGGCGTAAGCAGGTCGATGCGGCTTACTTTGACTTCCAAAAAGCCTTCGACTTGGTGGACAATGATATACTGCTGGAAAAATTGGCTATTATTGGATTCACACCAAAGCTCCTCAAATTCTTTTCCTGTTACCTAAGTAATCGTAGTCAATATGTGCGATTAAAAGGATATGATTCAAGAATCTACTTCACTGGGTCGGGAGTGAGTCAGGGTAGTACGGTGGGACCCTTGCTATTTGTGATATTTATAAATGACTTGCCGGATGTTGTTTTGACCTCCGAGTGTCTCCTATTTGCGGATGATCTAAAGTTAAGTTTGGGTGTCGACACCGAGGCTGACGCGGTGGCATTACAGAGAGATATTGACGCGGTATCTAAATGGAGTCATGACAACCACCTTCCATTCAATAATCTCAAATGTAAAATGATAACGTTTTCACGAAAATCACAGCCGATGATTATTGATTATAATTTAGCTGACGCTCCTTTGGACAGAGTTTATGAGATTAGGGATTTAGGATTAGAATTAGATTGTAAATTAGACTTCCACACGCACGTTACCAAAATTTGCAAGTCCGCACACAAAACGTTAGGGTTTGTTATAAGGACTGCATCACTGTTCGATAACATAGGGGTTGCAAAAGTATTATACAATGCTTATGTGCGTAGTAAACTTGAGTATGGTGCTGTTGTTTGGAATCCTTATGAGGAAAAGTATGCTCTAATGGTTGAAAAAATACAACGTAAATTTGCTAGATGGATTTACAAGAAACAGTACGGATACTATCCCTACCTATATCCTTCTTTATTTGTCTTGGGAATGGTGGACATAGAAACGTTAAAATTTAGAAGGGCTATGTCTCAAGTTGCGCAATATTTGTCGATAATTCGTCACAAAGTCGATAGTCCCCAAATACTAGAGCGAGTCCGTATTTTGGTCCCCCGGAACATACCAATGGACTTGGAGGGCCAGATAGCGCCGCGCCGCCGCCCGCGGCTGCTGGAGCTGCCCGCCGCGCGCACCGAGCGCGGGCTACACGCGCCCACCAACCGCGTACTCCGCACTATCGGGGACATACTTGCTCAGCACTACGAACTGGACTTATTTGCCGATGGATTAGGACATTTGTATAATAAATTTCGTATTATTTTAAATGACATATTATAATCACTATTAATTGACACTAAACTGACATTATATTCTGCTGCTATATTAATTCTTCGTTGTAATCTAATTTTTATTATTATTTATAGACATGGGCATTATTGCTATTTTAAGTAAATTTATTGTATAAGGAGACGACTGTATGTAGCCACTATTGAATTGTTGGTTAATCTTATGAGCGTTTTGGATGTTATGTCTGTTAGCTTGTTTATTTTAAAAACAAAAAAAAAAAAAAAAAAAAAAAAAAAAAAACTAATCAAATTAGATACTTCTACATTGGTCTCAAGCTTCGTAAATGTGACAGATGTCAATATCCAACGAAGAGTTATCCTAATAATCTAAAGGTTGTTTTACAATGATTCGATGATTTTATTCACAACCGAACTAACTTCCGGAATCAAGGTAATCTCAAGTGTTTACTTTTAAATATTAGACACATAATAATTACATTTATCTAACACGGCCATACTGACAAGTACTTCGCTCTCGAAGTACATTAGATACCGTTTTTCTACAATTGTAATTTACTTTTCTTTTGTCATTGTCATTGTCATTTGTTTTGTTTTGCCAATTGCCTAGACATGTCAAGTCCCATCTACCCGCTGCCAGTGGGATAGACTTGCACCAAGCAAATGATCGACCAGCGAAAACAGTCATAGTCATAGTCACAGTCGGCTAATTATAATTATCTAATACGGCCAAACTGACAAGTACTTCGCTCTCGAAGTACATTAGTTACCATCTTTCTACAATTGTAATTTACTTTTCTTTTGCCAATTGCCTAGACGTGTCAAGTCCCCTCCACCCGCTGCTAGTGGGATAGACTTGCACCAAGCAAATGACCGACCAGCGGAAACAAATTTTATCGGTTACCTCGTCATACTGGTCCCATTCACCCGCTGCTGGTGAGATAGACAAGCACCAAGTAAACGATCGCCCAGCGGTCAATAAACATAAGCCAACTACATAGACATGTTAGACATATTCATCCGCTGTCTGTGAGACGACTCGATACCAAATAGGAGGCTACCAGCGGCGTAGTCATAGTCAACTAATTGTAATTATCTAATACGGCCATAGTGTGAAACTTAATCACATCTTACTGTATGCGGCCAAACACCCGCCGTCGGTGAAGCTCAATCACCCGCAGTCAGTGAATGCCAGACAACAGTCAAGACAAGCTCTTTTTGTATTAATTAAATAAGTAATCAAAACAATATACCGCTCGGTCAACCTGACAATATCATTGCAAATTGTTGATCATCCTTATTACATATTCTATTAAATAATTGCAAATATTTAATATGGTCACTCTGTTGGTACCTTACTTTTTAGTAAAAGGTTATAATAATAAGCCAAATCAAAATTATCAAGAAACACGGATCAGTTCCGACAAAACTACAAGTTTATTTTAACAATACTATTAGTAAGCATTTTGAAAGTGAAAAATAATAAAATAAAGCTAATTATTAATAACCTTCAACTTTGTTATGTGATATTCGCTATTTCTTTCATAATATAAAAATTACAATATGTTTCATTTACTTTATGACATTACTAACTTCAATTTTGTAAAGTTTCCTCCAAAGCTATCTTTTAAATTAATTTGTGATCAACAGAGCAATAATATTAACAACTTTAAATTAACTTTACGTGAACACTTGCATTTTTTTTCGACCATATAATTCTCAGCACGTTGTCATCGTTATGATGAGGGTTGAGTCAATGACCCGCCGTTACCAATGGTTTCCAGCAGAACACGATTGCTCCAACGTTGATCATGAAAATAGCAAAATAAAATTCATTAGAAATATGTTATGTGAGACTGAGCACTATCCCACTTCTGATGTTAGATTTGATATAATATATAATTATAAGCATATATATAGCTACTTCGCAATTAGCAAACCTTACATGTCAGAATGGTTATTGGTTATTTATTGTATATGAAAGTATTATGAATATGGTGTAAGGGAAGGATTTCATAAAGAAAAGCACAGAAAGACAAGACTAGATATTTATTATTTCAATTAGGCTTGTCAATAATTATTCATCTTTAATGAGAAAGCTATTGTCCGTTCGCAAAACTAGGTCTTCATGGAGAAGAAGGACAAGAAACTCCATGGAAACAGTATTATAGTATTCTATCAACACATCTCTTATATTTTCCACAATTTATAGTTATCTCAAACTGTTAATTCTATCACTGAGAATAATAGCAACATAATAACAATATTTAAGGTATAATATGAAATTACGTAACTTACATGACACCTGGTAGATATATTTCACATCACAACGGCACTAGCACTAGCCACTTGAACATCCACTGAGCAACTGCCTCGAGAATGTCATTACAATCCTTTTTATATCCTACCACCCCTTCCATTTATCCCTTCCTATCAAACATCAACTGACAGTATTGTATCAATTGTTTCAAACAACCTGTTATATTAAAATAGCAATATAAATTCTAAGATATACTACAGTTTCTATCAAATATTATTTAATTATTTATAGTAATAAAATCTGTACGAATTTGACAAGTTAAGAGTGGTATATTTCGTAAACACAATAACTAATCAAATTAGATACTTCTACCATTGGTCTCAAGCTTCGTAAATGTGACAGATGTCAATATCCAACGAAGAGTTATCCTAATAATCTAAAGGTTGTTTTACAATGATTCGATGATTTTATTCACAACCGAACTAACTTCCGGAATCAAGGTAATCTCAAGTGTTTACTTTTAAATATTAGACACATAATAATTACATTTATCTAACACGTGCGTGGGGCATTTTTTTACCGAGATTATAATTCGTATTTCAAAACTTTGCAAGAACAAAGTTAAATAATAGGTCTTTACCTATGAAATTGCCGTTTTGTATGAAAAAAATTAAACGAATTTTTTTCATGCATTTTTTATTTGTACCTATTAACAATCGAAGTAATCACCCATGCAATCAATGCATCTTTGCCAACGCAGTGGCAGTTTATTGATGCCCTTCTTAAAGAAATCAGCTGGACGGGAGGCAAAAAATTCTTCAAAGGCTTTTGTACTGCCTCTCGGGTATTGAATTTTTTTCCCGCCAAGAAGTTATCCAAATTCTGGAAAAAGTAGTAGTCTGTAGGCGCAAGGTCTGGTGAGTAGGGCGGATGACGGAGAGCTTCCAGCCCCAGTTCTTGCAACTTGGAGACCGTCTGCTGTGCAGTATGAGGTCGCGCGTTGTCGTGCACGAGCAGCGGAGACGAGCGATTGACCAATGCTGGTTGGAGATGTGCCAGCTTCTCTATCATTGTGTTCAGTTCTTCACAGTACACATTTGAAGTAATGCTCACCCCGTTTGGTAAGAAGCTGTGATGAATCACACCGGCGCTAGACCACCAAACAGTGACCATCACTTTTCTAGGGGTAAGTTTTCGTTTAGGGCATTGTTTAGGTGCTGAACCAGGATCCAACCAACTTGCTGAGCGCTTGCGGTTATCAAACAGAATCCATTTTTCATCGCAGGTAACAATGCGGTTCAAAATTCCTTCATTTGTGTGTCTGTTGAGCAGTGCAAGGCACGTCTCGACGCGTACTTCGCGCTGGCGATCATTGAGTTCGTGGGGCACCCATTTGTCAAGCTTTTTTACCTTGCCAATTTGACGCAAATGGACCAATATTGTTTTGACGCTAACGTCGAAAGCTGCTGCTAATTCAGCCGTAGATTGTGTATCATCAGCTTCCACAATCGCCTTTAATTCGTCATTGTCGACCAAAGTCTTCGGACGACCGCGAGGTTCATTTTTCAGGTCGAAATTTCCAGAACGGAAGCGAGCAAACCAATAACAAGTGGTGCGTTGGTTTGTAGTGTTAGCTCCGTAAACGTCGTTGATGTTGCGTGCCGCTTGTGCCGCGTTGCTGCCACAACGGTACTCATATTCCATAATTACTCGAATTTTTAACGTATCCATGATGACGAAAGAGATTGAAATGCGATGAAAATGTAACACTAATCCATAAACAAATGACTACTTTTGGAAAAAAAAATCCATGTTTTTAAAATAAAATTAATTTGAAATTAGAATTCTTAGCCAAACAAAAATTATTTTGATTTGAAATGGCCAGTACTGCAGAACGGCAATTTCATAGGTAAAGACCTAATATTATGATATCATTTGATGATTTGACACATGGGCTATATGTTAGGCAAAAAAAAAATAAGGTTAGCGCTTTAGATTTTGAAATAAATTTTTAATTGTGTTTTATTGGCGATTATATAAACACATTGATTATTTTTGGATATTGAAAAAATACTAAGTCATCTATTGTTCTAAAACAAAATTCATAATCTAGCCTAGTCTATCCACTTTAAGAAACAGTAAATTACTTTCATAGCGATTCATAGGAATGTTTTGTGTACAAGCCGTGTATAAGTGGCTAGGCGCCCCGTTGCGCGCGCACAAAAAATGGTCGGGGGCGTGCGAGGGGGCATCGCGCGGGAGAGCCGCGCATTTGAGTGGATAATCAGTCTATTATGTTCCCACTGCTGGGACTCAGGCCTCCTCTCAGTGAAAGGGATTGAGCCATAATCCACCACACTGGCTCAGTTGGTGGATGTTACATAGCAACAAATTTTTGGTTCAAGGACAAGCCGGTTTCCTCACGACGTTACTTTACCGTTTTAAGAGCTGAGATGATCCTGGTGTCCTGAAACACAGGCCACGAGCCTAGCTTAGGCACCAGTCTCCCACAATATTGTATACCTACTTATTTGAATTGTGTATTCAGTGTCGAATCTGATCAATGTACTGTAATATATATACAAATTGTGGTGAGAAAATAAAGTTGATTGATTGATTGTTGATTGATGAAATAAATTGCACAAAATTAAGACGCAGATATATGCCAACGGCCTTGAGTGGTTAGCTTGCATGTTCTGTGTTGAGCTCACGCAACGCGTCGTACGTCCAGCTAGTAACAGGACTCGCATCATTAATTTATTATATTAAAGACATTATATTAAAAAACTTATATTAAAAGATAAATAGTTAAATTATCTTTAAAATCGTTAAGGTTTCATTTAAATATGTTTGATAATTTTTGTGTGATTTTCAGTTTTTTATCCGCGTTAGACATAACTTTACAAGTCATCATCTTCCTGCACTTATCCCATATTACTTGGGGTCGGCGCAACACGTTTTCTTCTTCCATTCTCCCCTGTCAACCGTCACGGTATCATTCACTCCCTTCTCTCTCATATCATTCCTCACATAATCCATCCATCTTTTCTTTGGCCTTCCTCTGCCTCTCCATCCATCAACATGTATATTCATCACTCTTTTAGTCACATGCGTTTTGTCTCTCCTCATTACATGCCCATACCAAGACAAACGATTTCCTTTCAACTTTTCTGTCACTGGCGCCACTTTCAAACTTCCTCTTATAAACTCATTTCTCACTTTATCCATTCTCGTCACTCCTCACATACATCTCAACATTCTCATCTCCGCTGCATGCAATTTTTTTTTCATCCGTCTTCTTCACTGCCCAGCATTCCGATCCATAAAGCACGACAGGCCTTATCACGGACTTGTAAATTTTTCCCTTCAACTTGAGGGGCATCCGTGGGTCGCAAGTTGTTCCTGTAACCTGTCGCCATTTCATCCATCCTGAGTTGATCCGGTGCGTTATGTCTCGGTCTACTTCGCCATCCCCTTGGACAAGCGACCCGAGGTACCGAAATCGGAGCAGATCGGTAAGGGCGTTCCGGCAAGAGATATGGGCACAGGACCGGAGAGACCGCCAAAATCAAAAAACAAATACTCTGTTTTGGTCTGACTTACTCACAGGCCAACGGTCTCCAGTCAATTCCACCACACCTCCAATCTGCTCTGGACCTCTAAGCCACTCTCGGCAAACAGCACAATGTCATCGGCGAACAGCATACACCAGGGAGCTTCTTCCTGGATATCCGAAGAAAGAGCATCCATTATCAGCACAAAGAGGTAAGGGCTGAGTGCAGACCCCTGGTGCAAGCCGACAGCCACATAGAAGCCACCAGTAGTGCCCACTGTAGACCGGACTTGGGTACATAACTTTACAAGTGCTCATGGTTTATTCAACGAAATCTCCGCGGGGCTAGTTGACACTTCCCGTGACCCAAGGGCTGGTTTTACCTTGGCCAGAGGCTTAGCATTGCCATACAACGTGGCAATGCCGCCAGTCTCTTGGGTACTTTACCAGTCGACAACGATGCGGAGGAATTTTACGATGCCATATTTTAGTTTTTTAATAGTTTTAGTTATGTTAGGATATAATTTTGTTATTTTTAGGTTATGTTTGTATTACATTTAAATAAAAACTTTACAAATTAATTAATCAAAACATAATCACACAATATTCACGTTACTCGTAAGTTATTAAGTAAATGCTCTAATTTAAGATATATTTTAACACTACTCGTTTAGACTAATCTTCAGTTTCAAAATCATTAAAAGTCGGTTAAAGTCACCTTAAGTGCATGCCTGCACGCCGTACTTGTGCATATTTTCACTTAAAACTCAAAGACAGCAAAGAACATGTTCTGTGTGCGCTGACCCTAAAAAGTGAGTTTTCCTCTACTCCCCAGTAGGGGAAAACTTGTGAGTTATGGCCAAAGTTTGGCCCAATATCTTTCGGGATAAAAGTCTAACGACAGTTCTGAAGGGTTTTATTTTGTTAGTAAAAGTAAATCGCTGGAAGAATATTATGTGTTATTGTTTGTATGTTTGGAAGTAAACATTATGTATTGACCCTACTGTTGTATGGTTAAGTCAGAATATGGCATTTTTTTAAAAATATTCTGAAATACTTTTGGTACTGTGGTGACCTTGATCTTTATTGATCAATTTCTTCATCTTCCTGCCCTTATCCCAAATTACGTGGGGTTGGCACACCGCGTTTTCTTATTACAAATCGCCCATTATTTTAATTATTTCGCTAGATTAAGTAGTTTTAATTATGTCAATAGCTTAATTAAAGTGCCAGCTACAACATAATTTTTAATGGTACCCATTCAAATATGTATTTTTTTTTTTATTTGGAATTAAATGTCAAATTTTGGGTAAATATCGAAAAACTCTTAAAATTCAAATATCTCGAAAACTATTGAATTTTGGGGAATATGGGGGGTTCAATTTGTTGCATTTTGGCCCCCTTATTAGCCCCTGACCGATATACGTCGAATTACCAGTAACCCTGTATATTTCCAGTATAAGCTGATCTTGCATTGTATAGGAATGCCTTACAATGAGAGGTCAGTGTAAACTGGAAATGTATAGCTTGATGTGTAGCCGTGTGTGCAGTCTGTTGCAAAAATATTATTTTGCAATTTAGGGATACATAGTAAAGAAAGTAACAATTAAGGGGACTGTTTTGTCACCTCTCTCGCTCACACGGAACCAAGTTTTTAAGATTGTTAAATGAAAAGATGCTTTTTGAACCTACGAAAAAAAAAGGACGAGGTTCTCAATTCGACACGTGTTTTTTTTTTTATGTATGACCACGCATAACTTTTTACAGAGTCGTCCAATTTGAAAAACGTTTGTTTTATTCGAGAGGGGATTCCTCGAAGTTGGTCCCATATAAAATTGATTAACTTTGTTTAGGTAGTTTTTGAGTTAGCTTCAATAATACGTATTTTTTCCCCACTTTTATATGGATGATGTCCTAGTTTCTTTTGCAGGTAGTGGTATTAGAATTTGTGTGGGGTACCACAACTAAAAAGTGAAAAATATTTTTTTTTTTTACAAAAAAATACAACCGACTTCCAAAAACAACACTACAAAGTGAAAAATAACTTTATTTTGGAAGTCGGTGGCAAAAAACGAAAATTATACATTTAACCAGAAACCGACTTCCGAAATTAAAGTTATTTTTCACTTTGTAGTGTTGTTTTTAGGGTTCCGTACCACAAAAGGCAAAAACGGAACCCTTATAGGATCACTCGTGTGTCTGTCTGTCTGGCTGTCTGTCTGTCTGTCTGTCTGTCTGTCTGTCTGTCTGTCTGTCTGTCTGTCTGTCTGTCTGTCTGTCTGTCTCTCTGTCTGTCTGTCTGTCCGTCTGTCACAGCCAATTTGCTCCGAATCTAACGGACCGATTAAGCTGAAATTTGGTACACATATGAATTTCTGTGACCCAAACACGGACAGGTAAAGTAAATAAATGAATTTTGAATATGGGGGTCACTTTTGGGGGGTAAATAAGAAAATTAAAAAAAAAAGTTTTGCAAACTATACCGTGTTACATATCAAATGAAAGGACTTACTATGAGGGTCTCAAATATATATTTTTTTTTATAATTTTAATATAAATTCTTTTAAAGTTATTTGACAAAATAGACGAACATTGACCATTCCCCCCCCCCCCCTTATCTCCGAAACTACTACAGGAAAAAAGATATTTATCTATAGATTACAGGAAAACCTATAAGAAGTCTGTGGTCTTAAAATAACATGGTAAATTTCTCAATATTGTGAGTAAAAACTTACATTTTCAGTTGGAATGTATGGAAGAACACGTTTTTCAACTACAATGTTAAGTTTGTTCTTGGAATAATTCATCCCAACTACGGAACCCTTCATTGTGCGTGGTCTAACACGCACTTGGCCGGTTTTTTCGGAAGTCGGTTGTATTTTTTTGTAAAAAAGTTTTCAATGAAAAATGTAATCAATTAGTGGACTAGTAAATAATCTTAATGCAATAGATAATTATTATAAACACATTTTTATTGTGGCATTTATTTAACTCATCTCCAAAACAGATCATACTACTTTTTGAGCTGAGTTTATTATGTAACACAATAGAAACGTATTTTTAATAATTACCTATTTAATTAAGATTATTTACTAGTCCGCTAATTTATTACATTTTTCAAAAAAAAAAGCATCTTTTTATTTATCAATCTTAAAAATTTGGTTTCGTGTGAGCGGGAGAAGTGATAAAACGCGACAACCCTCATAACAGAATTGAATATTGGCGTTTTAGCTAGGTTATATGATAATCTGTATTACGGTTCACCAGCCCAGGTTCCCACAGAAGGAGTACATTTTTGAGACTGCTTAGGACTTTAATATGATGTTTATCAACTTATACTAATTGTGTGAAGTGTTAGCATGTGTGAAGGAAGTTGAGTATAGATACGGAGTGTTAGAGAAGATTATGTTATCAAGTCACCCTTTAGATGTAATTTATGTACTATTTATGAACCCAAAACCCCAGGGGGAGGGGGGGGGGGGTTTACTTGCGAACCCCATAGGTCCACAACTACTGATGATGATTTTTTTCCATCGGATGATGTTTTTTTACGTTCATATATATATGATATAAGCTTATATACCTATTATATAAAGGATTTTTCCTTATGCACACATGGGGTGTTGTCGACACGTAAAGAGGTAAGCAGATATTATTTGAAACCAATTCCTTTCGCTATAGAAAATTTCAGTAAGAGCAGGTCCCATAATCCAATATTCTTAACAAAATACGATATATTATCGCTCCCATAAATATTCTCAAAGCAGATATAATTATAGCTGAGTCGACCTTAAATATTATTTTCAGAGCAACATCTTGGCTTAACCGATTGAATACAAATTAAGGTCAGAATATATACGTTGAATGCGCAGATGTTTGAAATGTCTTAGATTCAATTTCTTAGTTCAGTATTATGCTGTAGTTTTTGTCGTTGTAAGAAGATTCTCAGATGTTGTCTGAATTTTAGAATCAATCAATCTGCCTAGCCTTTTCCCAACTATGTCAGGTTCGGCCTCTAGTCTAACCGGATGCAGCTGAATACCAGTATTTTACATGGAGCGACGCCTTCTTCCCATGGGGTTAGGCGGAAACTACAGATCGCCTCCTGCTACGATCCTAACATACTCCTTTTGCCTCGTTTACGTTCACACATCTGGGTCATACTCGTACGGTTGGACTACGCACTTTAATCAATCTGCCTAGCTTTTTCCCAACTATGTTGGGGTCGGCTTCCAGTCTAACAGGACGCAGCTGAATACCAGTATTTTACATGGAGCGACTGCCTATCTGACCTCCACAACCCAGTAACTGGGTAATACGATACCCCTTGGTAAGACTGGTTGTCAGACTTTCGGGTCAAAGATCCACGAATGACAGCTGGGACCAAGGGCTTAACGTGCTTTCCGAGGCACGGAGGAGTCTCGGTATGTAAAGATTGTCACCCATCCACTGACCAACCTCGGCAAGAGTAGTTTAACCTGATGGATCGACCCGTGCGGCTGTTATTACTTAGCCACGAGCTCCTCTGAATTTTAGAATCGTATCCGGTAAATTTTGAAGTTGAACCATTTTGAAGGGAACTTAATGATCCAACACGCACGCCACCACAGCGAGACATTTGAGTGAGCATGACATACTCTCAACCGCCAGGGCACATTCATGGAAAACGTACCCAGTAAATGGTTGCTTAATAGTAGCTACATTGTGCTCACACATGTGCTATGCAATTATACAATATTAAGAGAGATAAAGTGTTATAGTTTGTTCAATTTAATGAAACGGAGAGTATTATATAGAATCCTATTTCTTCTCTTTTTTCATCTTATTTTGCAAATGATACTCATACAAATAATAATTCACTGAAATACAATGCAACGCGACTACTTCCTCCATTTTCAACTGCCTACGTCGACCGCACAACAGAGGCGTCGAACACCACCCGTCACGATGTGCGTGCCAACGTGATCTAATGTAGCCAAGAACATCGCGTATACCCGTAAACGATGTTTTTAGCTCACCAACGCGACACGAATCTTCGCCCGCTAATGTAGCTCCAGCATTAGAAATACAAAAATGTTTGGCCATAAAATAAATGCAGCTGTTGCTACGACGTAGCTCGCGTAGCAGCCGCACCGTAGCGCGAGCTACGTCGTAGCAGTATTAACTTTCATTGTGCATGCACTTATCATAATGTAGACTCCTACTACACAGGGTGGGTCAAAAATCGTGGATCAAACGAAACATGGCGATAGTTGGGGTTATTTGCAGTAAAAAAAATAATAATAATAAAAAAAAATTTGGTAAAAATTATCAAAAAAGATAAGTAGCCCGGTAACAATAAAAAGATATCGAAAAAAGTGCCAATACTCATAAATCATAGTACCCACTGTCATAAAAGCACTTTTGTAATGATGTTAATCAACTAACCACCGTGTATTGTTTTACTCATAACTTTTAAGGAGATCAAGTTAGGGCTCTGCCACAGAGGTATTTTTCAATGCAAATAACCCCAACTATCGCCTTGTTTCGTTTGATCCACGATTTTTGACCCACTATAGTATCTAAACTATATAGTACTACAGATATTTTACATCATATACTGGCACTTTGCATTCATTAATATATGTATGTCGGATCCGGTCAATAGTACGGACGCGTAACGAATCGCAAGCGCGCCACTGGCGACGTCACGTGAGGTGCCCACGCCTACAGCGCGCTTCTACAGAGTCATGATGTTTTAACCTGATGGCGAGAAGAACAGTCTAGTGTCGGATCGCATCGGAGCAACATCGGGGTTACTACGCCACGGAACTGTATTCGATTCGTTGTGCTTAGTGATCGTGTTAGATTGTGATTTTAAACACCGTGTATCGCACCCAGTGTGTTTTCATTGCACGAAGCCCATCTTCTGCCCACGTGTCTGTCTAAATCTAACTGAGTAAATCCTGACGTCCCGACATGTATGTATCATACTCCTTTATTGACTTTGCATAAGTATTTTGCGAATCGGTCTAAAACGATTTGTTTTCTTTAATTTTCTTAGTTTTTCAATGTTATGACACTTATGTCAGGCTGTCAAGCTGTCATTACTTTTTCTTCTAATCTGGATTCTAAAAAAGAAGCATCTGTGCTTCAAGTCACGACAATTCATAGAGATGGGGTCTGTGCTGACCATCTTATACTGCTGGAGTTACCCGTGCTCATAGATATCCGCACGTGCTGCTTGGGATTATCAGGCCTCGGAGCTGATGAGGCCTGGCATCTGGCCTGGCCTGGTGCCGTTTTCAAGTTTCCATTTTGTTCTTTTTTTATCTGAGAGTGTGTTAGGTAGGTAGGTGTTTTTAAAATCAATTCTGTATCTATTAACCTTTTTTCTTTTAAATTATATTTTGTGTAAGTCTATTTTTCCCTTTTTATTTCATTAGGTTAGTAGATTAGTTACACCACCCTGTATAGGTGTAATGGAAAACTCTCTGTATGTAATGTCAAGGAATGGGCCTATTCTTGATCTCGATCTCGCCCGAAAGCGATAGATGATATCTAAGATGGAACGAGCATGCCCAAAAGATGCCTGTTCACTCTCCTTTGATGGCGACGAGTCATAATGAAACTGGCAGAGAGTTCAACACTTTGGCCGTGCGCATAATAAATGTGGTGTTACAAACGCAGGGAGCCCACCAGGAGAATACACATCAGCGGAAGCAGCGACGTCACCGCCAATCTAATAAATAATAAAAAAAAAGAAAAATTATAAAATTCTTTATTGAACAAAAACACAGTATGACAAATATATTTAGTGCGATAACACCTACATTAGTAAAATACTGTGTCGTAGGAATTAACGCCCACCTCAGGAAAAGGACGATTGCGTTCTAGAATTTATACTAAACATAGGAGATAGATTACAAACTAGAATAATATTAGGTTAAAAATGTGAATATGTGTAGGTACGAGCGAATGTAAGTTGTGCGTGTGGGTGTTTGCATAGGTATGTGAGTACGTGTGTGTATGTGTGTGTGTGTGCGTGAGTGTGTCTTAATTTATATGTTATGAATCTATTTCGGAAGGAAGAGGTCGATATTGGAAACAAATCAGGGTTTGACCAAGCTCTCCAGGTCTTCATAGGTGAGGGTTTGAAGCCAGTAGTCAGTGAGTTTTTTACAGTCCCTATAAGAACGAGAATGAATATGGAGTACACTGTTTACCTTATTGTACAGCCTCGAACTAAAGAAGTCGTATTGCCGCCAGATCACTTCAAGTTTCGCCGACACTAAGGCACAAACTCTGTCCGATCTACACCCACGTCTACGCTCAATAGTGGCGTTAGGATCGTAAGGCAACTCCGAGTGTTTCCGTAACAATGTGCATAGAATGAAAGACAAATGTGAATAATGTATAATTATGTATTTTTCGACCAACCTCTACCACCCGCTCAGTTCCAATAGCAGCGTGGCCTGAGCGGGCAGTTGAAATGAACGCTACTTCTAAGAGAACATTTTTTTAAATACAAAGTTAAGTTTGTTCTTTGGTTAAATTAATTCATCCCAACTACGGAACCCTTCGTTGTGCGTGGTCCGACACGTACTTTTTAATTTCATATTGAACATACCTAATTAATAAATATTTTAGTTGTTAGTTAAATATTTTGTATTATTTGCTTCTCCACGGTTCACCATGTGCAAGAATTTCATAGACCGAGATAAATTGACGTTACTTAGCACTTTAACTTAGATATGTTTCCGTCTTTATCTTGCATTTTTAGTTTGACAGTTGTGCGACAGGGACAAAAATAATGCTTGGCCAAAGCCCATGCTAAGTAAGTAACGTTTTTAAATTACGGTCAGTGATATCGTTAGTTCCAGTTTTGAGCACTACATTGATTGAGATAAGTTTGTGGCGGCGACCGACCGACCACGGAAGATAGAACTGCCACTCCCCGCGTGCGGGGAAAATAAGCCACGCCCATACGCACACTACTATTTATTTACAAGGTAGGGCCTTAATGAGTATTTAATTAAATACTGTATTGAAGTAAAACACCTTACTTCAGTTAAATAACACACTTTATTAAACTCTATTTAGGCACCACAATGATTAAGTTGTAGGCAAAGAGCGATAGGTAACTGTTTTTACACTGATTCTCCACTCGACCTCTCGCTAGCACCGTTAACCAAAAAGTACTCAAACGACTATATTCCGTTCATCGCGGCACCTCCCCGCCATTTTGTTCTTTTTTACGTTTACCCTCTAATAATTTTTATTAAAGTTGCAACGGCGGTGAAGTGCCGTTCAGAATAACTACTTATTTATTTTATACTCAATCAAATTACCGTTTTTAAAAATCAAAATCACAACACTCGGTCATCCGACTGCGTGCTATCTCCGGAGCACGCGTAAATCACAACACAACACTTCAGTTAGTCCTTATTCCATAATTCAAAAATAAACATACAGGAAAAGTGAAAAAAAAACAAAAAGAAATTAAGGAAAACAAACATACTAATAAATCCTAACAGACCCAATGTTACTCTCATTTATTTAAACTGTATCAATCGTTAGCATTAGCATATTACTTTAACTACATATTATAGATCACATAATTATGTTGCACATTATTCCTATTACACATTATATATTGTTAATATTACACATTATATAAACCATTCTGACTCATGTCATTAAAATATCCATCCTTTACATATGTTGTATGTACATGTTATACATAATTTCGTGAAACAAAAGCAATCTCAATATCTGGTAATTTTCATTTCCTTCCTCTACCTACCCTTTTACAAAGCCTATTCAGAACCTGAATCAGAGTCCGATGACTCGGACCCAGATGACCTGTTTACCTGCAGTGCTTGTATACCGATCCAGGGACGCATTCTATCAGATGCTATCACACTATCATATTTTCTCGTGTTAAACCCTGGTATATTAGCCACCCTATAACGATCGTTACCTAGACAACTAGTAACTCTATACGGGCCGATGAACTTAGGTAGCAGCTTTTTACTCTTTCCAGTGTTGGTAAAGCTGGTCTTCGTAAGCTTCACCAGGTCACCGACCGAGTACGAAACTGCTGCAACTCTCTTTGCGTCATACGCTTCCTTCTGCCTTGCTTGACTATGTTCAATGTTGGCCAAAGCCTCTTTCCTAATTTCATCGACCCGCCTACCCGACTCTTCTATGACAGACGCAGATTCGTCTGCTCCGTCAGCAAGTGGAGGCGAGATTTTGCCATGACCCTCATCCAAACTCTCGTTAACTACGGGGAAACGCTGTGGAAGCACTTCTTCACCTCCCATGCCCCCCGTTACAGCCGAAACCGTGCCTTCGCAACTCGTTACGTCATTATGACCCGTTGTTAACTTATTATCTATGGGACAGTTCGACTTAATCCCAAAAAGTAATTCGGAAGCACTCCTTTTTGTTGTGGTATTAATGGTATTGTTAATACCCCATTGTACTTGACCCAGTCGCTTGTCCCAGTCGCGTTCATCACTTTCAAAATTCTGTGTAGACAAGGCTGTGAGGATAGTTTGATTATATCTCTCAGCCTGCCCATTTGCTCTGGGGCAAGCGACTGCGTTAAGCACATGTTTGACACCTTTGTTCACACAGAAGTCTTTAAATTGGGCTGACGTAAATGCAGTCCCGCGGTCCGTAATAATTCTGTGCGGTATCATAAAGTCGTTAAATAAACTATCTAGAGCTTTAACTACGTTCTTCGTTTTAGTATCCTTAACCGGCCTAATAAAAACATATTTAGTAAAGCCGTCCACTATAGTCAAAATATAGCTGTTGCCAGCTTTACTTTTGACAAATGGTCCCAAATGGTCCAAGTGCAAGGTGTGAAACGGTTGAGCCACTTTTTTTATCGGGTGTAAGAAGCCACTACTCGTCCGAGCCGCATTGTCTTTATTGTACGCGCAATCTATACAAGCTGCTACGTATTTTTTGACAAAACGTCTTATCTTGGGGAACCAGTAGCGGCTTTGAATGCGTTCCAAAGTCTTGGCAAACCCAAAATGCCCAATTTCGTCATGGTTCGCCCTACAAATCTGCCACCTGGCATCTTTGGGAACTACCAACCGCAACCCTTCCTCCAATTTCCTATGTAGTGCATGATTCTTAACAACAAAGTTGTTTTTAACATCTGTAACCTCACGATCTAAACCCGGTTTCAAAATTTTAAAAATTCTATCGAGTTTAGGGTCAGCCATTTGCAGGGCAAGAATCCAATCATCAGTATTTATGTGTAAAACACTTACCGGCAGTGGCGGTTCCCTATTTCCCTGAGGATTGCGGCTAAGGGCGTCTACATGACTCATCCTACATCCCGGCCGGTATTCGATGTTAAAGGTAAATTCACTTATTGTCAGCCACCAGCGCGCAATCCTCGGGATCAGGTCACGCTTTGTCAATGTGGTACGTAGTGCATTACAATCCGTGTAGACCGTGAAAGCTAGTCCCACAAGATAGGGACGAAACTTTTTTAACGAGCAGACCACCGCCAAAGTCTCCAACTCGTACGAGTGGTACTGACGTTCCTCGGGTGTGGTCTGCCGGCTAAAGTATGCAACGGGTTTCAATACCCTGGGACTTATCTGCCACTGCATGAGGATTCCACCCAATCCTAGCGAACTGGCATCCGTGTGCACCTCAGTGTCTAATTCCGGATTATATAATGCCAGCAAAGGACGTCTAACCAGGCATTCCTTTAACGTTTCAAATGCTTTGACCTCCTCTATACTCCACTGCCACTGAGCATTCTTCTTAAGGAGCGAAGTTAGTGGTCTGGCAATTCCACCGAACCCCTTCACAAAACGACGAAAATAGCTCGCCAGGCCCAAGAACTGTCGGACTTCATGGATATTACGAGGCTCGGGAAAATCTCGCACCGCCGATATTTTCCTTCCACTTGGTTTGATACCCTCGGCGGATATCTCATACCCCAAATACTCGATGCTTATGTCAAAGAAACTGCACTTTGGCAATTTGAGAGTTAACCCAGCATCCTGAAGGAGCTTGAGGACGTCCTCTAATCTCTCAAATCCTTCATTGATGGACGCCGCGGGAATGAGGAGGTCGTCCATATATGCTAAAGCACTCTTAAACCTCCGCGTACCCAATAGACCATTCATCATCTTCTGGAACACGGCTGGCGCGTTTGCCAACCCAATGGGCATGCGCTTGAATTCATAATGCCTGTCTGGGGTGACAAACGCTGTCAGGCGTCGACTGCTTTCTCCCGTCGGTATCTGGTAATAGCCAGAGGCTAGATCCAGAGTGATAAAATATTTATTCTCGCTCAAGTTCGTCAACTGGTCGTCAATCAAAGGTAGGGGATATTTATCTTTGATTGTGTTATTATTAAGGGCTCTGTAGTCTACACAGAGTCGAGACTCTCCATTCTTTTTCTTGACCAATAATATGGGACTAGCATAATTAGAGTTCGACTCCTGGACAATATCATTTGCTACCAACTCATCGACAATATCCCTCACCTTTTGACGTTCCTGGTGCGACAATCGGTAAGGTCTGTAGACCACCGGCGTTTCATCGTGCAAGCCTATGTCCATCGTCGCGCCTTTGGCACAACCTAACCCTCCAAGATTTTCAGCAAAGCAAGATCTATACTTTTGGAGAAGCTGGTGTAGTCTTTCGCGGGTTTTCTCGTCGACTTTTTCGCCTACTTTTATTTCTGACTTATTAACTGGCGCCATCTGCCTTTTGCTTTGCTCAGTCTGCACCAGCAGAGCCTTAACTTCTCCTATCGGGTTGACCCTAGCTATTAACATCCCTGCCTTGAAGGTAAGCGGCATCCTAGTCAACGACGTAATGAACACTACCGCCTTATTCTCGGTCACCTCGTAACAACCCTGATGGAGGTGATACTCCTGATGAGGACTCATCCTGGTACCTCCATCCGAATAAACACTACCCGTGTAGGCCTCTTTGGTGCATACTTCCACTAATCCTCCCCTAATTATAGTAACGTCTTTGGAGACATAAAGACCAAGGATCTGACTTGGGCTCAAGGAGGGATCGGTGGGAGTATGATAAAAGAACAACCTCTCGTTGTCCTTTAATACGGTAACTGACGTCATTTCGGTGAAATTTTGTCCTATCAACAATGGAACCTGCAAATACGTGTCGTCCACCGCCAAAACATCTAAGTTAGTATCGATTTCGTCAATTCTAACACGCACAGTAGCCCTATATTTCGGGGTGACTATAGAATTGCCGAAGCCTCTTATTGTGGGCAATGGCGTGTATCCACCTTCCACTAACCCCAAAGCGACTGCATCCGAATGCCGAATTAGGCTGCAGTCACTTCCGAAGTCAAGGTAGGCGTTTAGCATTTTTCCATTAGCGCTAATAATTTTGTGGAACTTATCATTTGCCTCATTGACTGTGGCATCGCAAAGTGGAATAGTATGACTAGAGTGACCTTCTACAACCACTGGTTTGTGAGTCTGGTTTGTCTTGGCTCCATTGGACAATAAATTGTTCGTATCTACTACCATTTTTAACACCTTCCTGTCAACTGGCTGATTGTCCTTGCTGCTGGTTTCACGTGTTTGTTGTTGTATCGATCTCCTATTGCAATTCTCAGTATTATGCCCTACTCTATAGCACTTCGCGCACTTGACAATGGGCTTGGTGCAATTTACGTAAATGTGACCCGGCTCGTTGCAATTAAAACAAGTAGAAACTGGTCCCCTGCTACTTGTGGCTCCCCTACCGTTACCGCGAAAGTCGCGTCTTTTTACCAAGCTTGACGAGCCTCGAGTTGCGTCCCTAAATTGCGAGGGTTGTTGCGACGCTAGGTAATTCAACAGGTCTTCTGGTTCCTTACATGTGAGAGCTTGCGCACCGTTTCTAACTGAACTATCAGTAATCCCATAAATTATACAGTCAACTGCCTTCCGACCGACAATCTCGCACCTACTCAATAGCGACAATTTATCGTAGAAATAGTCTCTAAGAGTTTCGTCCGTGCGAGATTTTCGGTTCAGCATTTCATCTAATAATTTACCATAATTTACGTCATTCGGAAAAGCTTTCATCAATTTACTTTGCCACGCCTCCCACGAGTAACTAAGCGACGGAAGGGACTCGTACCAACTTTTGGCTAAACCGCGTAACTTTTGCAATGCATAGTGAATTGTCTGCTTCTCATCCCAAGAATAGATTCCTGCGCACTCATTCACCTTTCTCAGCCAGCGTTCGACATCCTGTGCTTTGTTGTTGGGGTCGAATTCCGGAACTACATTATTGGATGAAGTACTCTTACTTGGTACGCCTTGCAGCGCAGCCACTATCTTCAGTAGTTCATCGGCAGTTAGTCCCGTTCGGCTCCGTCGTGCAGGAGTCTCGTCGGCTTCCTCTGATGCCGAGCGCCGCCTTCGTTTGCCCCTGGGGCGTTTCGGCGTGTAACTCGCCTCATCTGAAATGGTTAAGCGCATTTTATGCTCTTTCCTAAGAACCACGCGCTGACTTCGACTTCGACTTCGACTTCGACTTTAACTTTGAC
Source organism: Cosmia pyralina (assembly GCA_946251885.1). NCBI lineage: Eukaryota > Metazoa > Arthropoda > Insecta > Lepidoptera > Noctuidae > Cosmia > Cosmia pyralina. The sequence goes on along the minus strand of OX276371.1, from coordinate 8,441,023 downwards.
TTTGACTTTGACTTTGACTTTGACTTTGACTCTGACTCTGACTCTGACTTTTGACGCACTTGACTGACTCTGACTTTGACTTTGACTTTGACAAGTCATTGACTTTGACTTTGACTTTGACTGACTTTGACTTTGGCTTTGACTTTGTCTTTGACTTTTACTTTGACTTTGACTCTGACTCTGACTCTGACTCTGACTCTGACCCTGACTCTGACTCTGACTCTGACTCTGACTCTGACTTTGACTTTGACGTTGACTTTGACTTTTGACGCAGTCACGCTAGACGGCACACCGTGGCCGTTAGCTCACTTTATAAGCAGCACACCTACGTGGCCGCACTCAGAACAGCGCACCTTCGTGGCCGTTAGCTCACTTTATAAGCAGCACACCTACGTGGCCGCACTCATAACAGCGCACCTTCGTGGCCGTTAGCTCACTTTATAAGCAGCACACCTACGTGGCCGCACTCAGAACAGCGCACCTTCGTGGCCGTTAGCTCACTTTATAAGCAGCACACCTACGTGGCCGCACTCTGAACAGCACACCTTCGTGGCCGTTAGCTCACTTTATCAGCAGCACACCTACGTGGCCGCACTCTGAACAGCACACCTTCGTGGCCGTTAGCTCACTTTATAAGCAGCACACCTACGTGGCCGCACTCAGAACAGCGCACCTTCGTGGCCGTTAGCTCACTTTATAAGCAGCACACCTACGTGGCCGTACTCTGAACAGCACACCTTCGTGGCCGTTAGCTCACTTTATAAGCAGCACACCTACGTGGCCGCACTCAGAACAGCGCACCTTCGTGGCCGTTAGCTCACTTTATAAGCAGCACACCTACGTGGCCGCACTCATAACAGCGCACCTTCGTGGCCGTTAGCTCACTTTATAAGCAGCACATCTACGTGGCCGTACTCTGAACAGCACACCTTCGTGGCCGTTAGCTCACTTTATTAGCAGCACACCTACGTGGCCGCACTCTAATTTTATCTTATGAAGTAGGTACACGTACAACTTCCATAATTCGTTAAGTTACAAGTAATCTTACAATTGCTTTAATGCTCTAACCAAGCGCAACGTTACCGTTACCTTTTTCGTGTACCTACTTAGACGATCACTAAATGTATTGCCATGTAACTGTCTAATAACAAGGATATTCAAAATTACTTACTGTTTTCGTCCGACATGGCGCGCGGCTATACCACTTCTGAATTGAAGTAAAACACCTTACTTCAGTTAAATAACACACTTTATTAAACTCTATTTAGGCACCACAATGATTAAGTTGTAGGCAAAGAGCGATAGGTAACTGTTTTTACACTGATTCTCCACTCGACCTCTCGCTAGCACCGTTAACCAAAAAGTACTCAAACGACTATATTCCGTTCATCGCGGCACCTCCCCGCCATTTTGTTCTTTTTTACGTTTACCCTCTAATAATTTTTATTAAAGTTGCAACGGCGGTGAAGTGCCGTTCAGAATAACTACTTATTTATTTTATACTCAATCAAATTACCGTTTTTAAAAATCAAAATCACAACAGTATAGACTTTGTTACCTCGGTTTGAGTTCTGGTTAATGTTTGGATAATTATTAATTACTTATTTATTTTATTGCTTCTTATTTTAAAATTATTGTGTTTAATTTTTAAATCATGTTGATGTATCGATTTGTATTTTTTTAAGTTGGCAACATTGATTGTAAGCGCTTATAAAATACCTTGTAACGGTCTTTTGCTCGCTTTGTTCGCTGTGAAACACCGACTAAACTAAAAGTATTTTGACCCTCCATTTTATTTCTACACTGCACCTACGCCCAGCCTCAGCAGAACCCACATAGACGATATTACAGACACCCTCACACATCCCCTTCGCTACAGTGGAGAAGAAGCGCTGAGTACAACAGGTCGAGATATCAATCAAGTGTGGATGATTGTACCCTGCAGTACGTCTGGTAGTCCTCTAGTAAAAGGGAGATAATGGGATCAGATCCTAGCAGTTTTTTTTTAATTCTTTTATCTCAGCATGAGCTTTTGGTCAATATCTCACAATTACATGAAATAATTTCTTCTCATGTAGGGTAGTAATAATATTTACTTTCCTTTATTATTTATCATTTCAATCAATCTGCCGGGCGAAGCCGCTGGAGAAAGCTAGTAACAAATATTTAAAGTATAAAATCATATGAAACTCGTTAAGCAGCTAGCTGGACCGTAAATTTTCCGCTTGAAATTGGTGCTGTACCTAGGGTTGACACTTTCATTTTAGAAGATAATGCAGCTATAAATTATGAAGATTAATTTTTTCCAACTTTTGGAAAGTAGCATATTTATTAGCATAGAATGTTCCCACTGCTGGGACACACGCGTCCTCTCTAAGTGAGTCTGAGTACACAAAGTAAAGCGCCTGCCTGGGTACGAACCCACGACCTGCAACTCGTATGTCGGGGCTACCACTGCTACTTTTGGAAAGCAAACGTCCGTATTATTAAGTGGTCCGAGGGCTTGACTTGGTTATGTATATTTCAAGGTTGCGGTTAGCCACTGTATAAGGGAAGATCAAGACCAGTCGTTGTGGCTATGACTAGGGAGGCACATGTCCAGCAGTGGACGTATTTTGGCTTAACCTTTCGTATTAATTAATTATTATTATTAATAAATGACAGAAACAATAAAATAAAATAATGGGACCCAGAGGGCGGCAAATACTTAAATTAATTAATTTTTAAATCTAACATAGTTTTTAAGTTGTACTACAACTAACTATATTACTAACTATATTATGGGCCAATTATGTCTGAATTAAAAATATTTTATTTTTTTCCTTTATTTCATTTACAAACATATTATGACATTTTTAAATATTTTTATAAAAACATTAAAAAAAAACATTTAAACATTTATTATTATCTTTGGCTTATCTCGGGACCCTGGGGTCCCGGACCTTTGGAAGGCGTACGAATGGCCGAAGCCAACTCGCAGAGGCCCCTTAGACAATTTCAAATGACGAGGAGGCACCAGCCGACGATTATCCCTGTATGCACTATGCAAGTGCACCCAAGGACAACCCCCGGTTGGTGCAGGACTTTTGCAGAACATGGAAACAAATCACATTGGGCCTATGGGTTTGGGTGGCTACATGGATTAGGTACCTTGAACTATGGAAGAACTATGTCCCCTGCCTGACCAATGTTATATAATATACACAGATAAATTGGCAGGGGGTGACTTGCACACTCAATAATGGGCCCCCGGAAACGGTCGCTAGCACATAGTGACGTAGCGACAAGGGGCAACAAGTCCTGAGGTGCTTGAGGAGTGGAGAGGTATTCCACGGCTCTCAGAACAATCCCAGAGCCCGAAAGATGGTCAAGATCCCCACAAGCACTTACTGGAATACTTCCTTCCTCCGAGCACGTTTGCTCTTGCGAATCTCCACTCAAGCCGGCCAATAAAGGCAAGAATGAGGTGGGAGCGCTGTTCCCGTCAGTGTTCACTCCAGCCGGCCAATAAAGGCAAGCCAGAGGTGAAGAACAAGACTTCTCCCGGGAAATAGGGTTCGTGGGGTCGCTACTGCCCAACAGCTCGCCACATGCTGCCCTGCGGGTTTATTATTATTATTATTTTTTTAATTCACCACAAATTATATTCTTTTAATACTAGTTATACATATTATATGTAGTATAATTAAAAATGTAATCGTGTAGATCCACGTTCCGGCAAACAAAGGGTTAAAAGATTATAATATGTGTGTATCTCGTTATTCTAGTAGTCGCAAGAGTATTTGATGAACATGGGGTACTGGGTTTGATCCCTGAAAAAAAAGGAATTCTCAGCATTATAGCAGCAAGAGCTGATTTATTAGACTAAACAGACGTTTTATTGTAATACTAGCTGTTGCCCGTGACTTCGCCTGCGTGGATGTCAGTACTTCCCTATTTGAATCAGATTTTGTTCACAATTTCAAGGGTTTTCATTTCTTTGCACGGAACCCTATTTTTTTTCTAAAAAAAAGTAGCCTGAGTTACTCCTTATAGCATTTTAGCTATCTGCCCGAGAAAGTCTTGTCAAAATTGGTCCAGCTGTTTTGGAGATTAGCCGGAACGGATAGACAGAAAGACACACAGACAAAAATTTTAAATGTCCATCCATCGTTTTTTTGGTCTACTCTTATATTTTGTTTTCACATTCATACTCAAAACAATTTTTTTTTTTTCATAAAATTGGCTCCAATTAATCTTTTTCATGTTTTAGACTTTTTTCTTTTAAATTTATTCCGGTATTTTACTCATCATTTTCCTGCCCTTATCCCATATTACTTGGGGTCGGCGCAACACGTTTTCTTCTTCCATTCTCCCCTGTCAACCGTCACGCTATCATTCACTCCCTTCTCTTTCATATCATTCCTCACACAATCCATCCATCTTTTCTTTGGCCTTCCTCTGCCTCTCCATCCATCAACATGTATATTCATCACTCTTTTAGTCACATGCGTTTCCTCTCTCCTCATTACATGCTCCTACCAAGACAAACGATTTCCTTTCAACTTTTCTGTCACTGGCGCCACTTTCAAACTTCCTCTTCTAAACTCATTTCTCACTTTATCCATTCTCGTCACTCCACACATCCATCTCAACATTCTCATCTCCGCTGCATGCAATTTTTTTTCATCCGGTATTTTAGTTATTCCGGTATTTTACTATTCAGCAAAAATCGTAGTTCAATTCTTAAAATATACATTAAATTTTCCTACACAATTCAAAATGTTCTCAGCTTGCGCCTTCGGGAACTTCGCCCGTTTACATTAGAATATTCATAGCTAAGACAGGACAACGTCTGTCGGGTCATCTACTATTTCTATAGATTGTTATGGAAGTTGTTGCTGCCACCCCTATAAACTTACACGAACTCAATTTTCTACCTCCCTTCCGTACATAAACTGGCTATTAAGGACATCTAGCGGTCAAGTCTGCAATTAATGGCCTTTCAGCGTATCTGTGCATTACCTATCGAGATAAATTGGACTGTTATTGATAGGGAAGTTTGGTTTTTCTTTGGGACTATAGTTATTCTGGAATTTTGGATGTAGTGTCGCGACAAGGAAATAGGGTAACTGCTATAATAACTGGTCACTCATAAAAAAATCAGTCAAGAGCGAGTCGGACTCGCGCACCGAGGGCTCCTTACCATCATTTATATGTAATTTATGTAATTTTTTGATGACTTCTGAAAAACTGTGCTATTTAGAGACATCGTTTTCTGTAATTTATGCATAAACTTCTATCACATAGAATAATTTTAGATTTTCATCTATGCAAACTGCGAAGTTATGGGGGGGGGGGGGGGGAATGTTTGAGAATGTGCAAAGAGCGTTCTTTCATATGATACCGCTCATGCCCTAGTAGCCCCACTTCCAATTTTTAAGACCCCCTTTCAGTCCCTGTTGCAGTTTTTTTCTTAGTTGGGCAAACGTCATCTAAAACTGTTCCAAACTTCAAGTTGATAGCATTAGCAGTTCTTGAGATAACCAGCTGTGACAGACGGACAGACAGACAGGCTGAATCACACCATAAGGGTTCCTTTTTACCATTTTGGTACGGAACCCTAAAAAGAGGTAGAAATAAGGTAATGCAAGCAAGCTCATGAATTAAAAGAACAAAAAATATATCTTTTGTCCTTTTCATTCATGAGCTTGCTTACTTCTCCTTGTTAACCGACTTCAAAAAGGAGGAGGTTCTCAATTCGTCGGAACTTTTTTTTTATTTTTATGTATGTTCCCCGATTACTCGAAGATGGCTAGACCGATTTGGATTTTTTTTTGTTTTATTCGAGAGGGTATACATCACAGTTGGTCCCATATAAAATTGATTAACTTAGCTTGGGTAGTTTTTGAGTTAGCTTCAATAATACGTATTTTTTCCCCACTTTTATCTGGATGATGTTCTAGTTTGTTTTGCAGGTAGTGGTATTAGAATTTGTGTGGGGTAGGTACCACAACTAAAAAGTGAAAAATAAAAACTTTTTTACAAAAAAATACAACCGACTTCCAAAAATAACACTACAAAGTGAAAAATAACTTTAATTTCGGAAGTCGGTGGCAAAAAACGAAAATATATTTAACTAGACACCGACTTCCGAAATGAAAGTTATTTTTCACTATGTAGTGTTGTTTTTGGAAGTCGGTTGTATTTTTTTGTAAAAAAGTTTTCATTTCTAATTTTTTTTTATGAGTGGCCAATTACTATAGCAATTACCCATAAAGACGTCATTTTATGTTAAAGAGTTTTATTGGAAAATAATATTTCGACACACAAAGGTTACTTAATTTTTATCCCAAAATATTCATGGTTCATGTAGGATAGACCACGAGCAAAGCCGCGACTAAAACCAAGTCAGAAATATATATTTTTACATTCTTGTAATCATCACCTGGCTAGCTTTTTCCCAACTAAGTTGTAGTTGGCTTCCAGTCTAACCGGATGCAGCTGAATACCATTATTTCACATAAAGCGTTTGGTTGACACCTATAATAAACAGTTTGGCTCTACTGATATTATGTTTCTCAGCCAAGCTGTATTTAAGAGTGAAATTATGACTATTTTAAGAGATCATAGCCCTAATATATAGATAATAAGTAATATAAGTGCTTTTTAACTTGCTCTGCTAACAGCTAGCTATTCTGTATGGTAATCTGTGGATAACGTCTTGAGTAGTGTATTTGTTACTTTTATTGCAAGTTATATATTGTATGCCTACTGTGTAATATACTGCTGTTTGTTATTCCTATCAAATAAAATAAAATAAAATAAAGCGACTGCCTATCTGACATCCACAATTCAGTTACTAGGTAATACGATACCCCTTGGTAAGACTGGTTGTCAGACTTTCGGGCTTCTGACGACCCTTAACGACTGTCAAAGATCCACGAGGACGGAGGAGTCTTGGTATGTAAAAATAGTCACATGCGGCTTAGCCATAAAACCCTCAAGAATTCGTAGTAAGGTATAGGTACTCGTACCACGGAAATAACAATAGTCGTCAATTCATAGCGAAAAATAACCAGACGTGTCTGGTATATCTAAGTAAACCTTTGTCAAAATAAATTAGGTAGTAGACTGACAACATCGTGGGTTAAGATTTAAGTCCCTGATAGACCCTTCTCAAATAAAAACGAAAATATACTTGTCAGTATTATCGATCACCTCCGGGTTCGAATTTGATGGTACTATATATTGGGTGTCAATGTTAGATTTACGTGTTTTAGTAATACTAGTGTGGATTTCGTATCATTTAGTTCCTGTTAATCTAAGATAAGCTAAGATTTCATAAACAAGAGACAGCCTGTTACGAAGTAGGTTGACAACTTAGGATTAGTATACATCTGAGACAAGTAGATAACAATATAAGTTTACGATCTGATGTCCTAGCTAGGTTACTTAGTAGCCTGTATTAAGAGGACAATCAGCGCTCATTTCCCGAAAATAAGACAAAAGTATTGATTAGACTGTTACAGTATCAATAATATCAGTATTAATCTCTGCAATTAAGATTATATGCTAGGAGCGAGTTCAAATGTAGGTACACTTTTAGGTACAGAGTCAGCATTTAACCGATGGGCTGCTTTAAAAAAGAGTCTACCAAGCGTGGTGATCACAATAATAATTTTGTTTAGAAAAGTCTTTTAACAATCTCCACAAGTGACGCTGCTAAAGTACAGTAACATAATCATAGTATAACATTCCCACTGCTGGGACACAGGGCTCTTTTTTGGGAGAAGTAGTGGGCTATAATCCACCACGCGGGCTCAGTTCGGTGGATGTCACATGTCTTCGATTTTTTGGTTCCAGAACATGCCGGTTTCCTCACGACACTGGGCTACCACTTCTTTTAAAGTGTAATATTTCAATAAGTGCTGTGTGAAGTAAACAAAAATCTTAAATAGCACGTACAATAAAATCGCACGTATAGTACAACTATTTTCCTAATGTCCCTCAGCAAACTTCGTGTAGTATACATAAAATAGCTTGGCAACTGGTAGAAATCCGATGACTGACGAAACACGAAGTCTGCCGAGGGACCATGGAGAAAAGAATAAAGCGGAGATGCCGCAAGGCCTAATCTCTTTAGAAACAAGCGTCGCCTGAATGCGGGTGAGAGGGGGACGAGGTACGGCGATGGCTACGCCCCACGATGGAGTTCCCGCCCATTTTTTGTAACGCCATCTACCGGTGAAAGGAATTATTACAGTGAAACTGAACTAGCTATTTTTATTTTAGTTCGTCTACTGGCCACCATGGCGTAACACATCACGACACATTGTTTTAGAACATTCTACGGGTATTAATATGGCGGGACCACATTATTTATTACCCAACTGCGGGTGAGGCCCAAAAGGTGGGTAATGTGTTCCCTGTTTGAAATTTAAAAAAAATATAGTGTCATGTGGAGTATCGGGTATACAACATTAGTTTTTGTTTACCCTAAACCCGAAAAGGGGTCATTGTACTCATCATTATGAACAATTTTTTCTATGGGACCAAGCTTGAAATTGCGAAAAAAAAAATCAGCTGTTCAGTACATTTTGACGAGTTTGATGTAGATAACTGTACTGAACAGTTGAATTTTTTCGCAATTTCAAGCTTGGTCCCATAGAAAAAATTGTTCATAATGATGAGTACAATGACCCCTTTTCGGATTTAGGGTAAACAAAAACTAAAGTTTTTTTAGGTAGGTAGGTAGTCAAATCAAAAAAATGTTAACATAATCAATCTTTATTGGACCATGCTTATTATTGGCCACTAAACAACACAGTTTTATTTAACAGCGTTAAGACGCGAAGAGCAAGACAGGATTCCAATGTGCTCAAGGGGAATGCAATTTCCTCTAAAGGAATCCTTTAACTCCGTGTTAATAAGAATTTTTTTTTACGCCACCTGAAACTGTCGCGCCGTAGGGTTGTTGTTTGTCCTTCCGTGTGCTCTAATATTGCCAAAGAATAATTCAAGGTGATCCTGGCTAAACTTATACAATGACAAATAAATAAGTTCCTTTTTTCCTTGTACTAAACTTTTGTACAATCCTGTTGCGCTGTCTATACAAACAATGATGCCAATGAAACCAGTTTTTAAATGCAAGATGTAATTTTTAGAAAATATTAAAAATGATAACGTTTTGGAAAAATTGCCTTCAAATAGTGTTTTTTGGATCCGTATTGTTTTAAAATTTTCGAATTTAGTATATCAAATAAGTCGTTGATTAATTTTAAAAATAAAATTGTTCCAAAAGCTTCTTTGAAATAATTATGCCTTTCTCGGCAATATTCTAAGGTTTTGGCAACACTTGTACTAAAAAGTTGACTTGCCAATTTAACTTTCGTCTTTTCCCGGTGAAAGTTGATATGTCCATCCGTTAGTTTGTTTCCAAAATTTAGTTTCTTTTTTCTGTAAAAAAGAAACAAATAAATTACATGAAGATAATACATTCGAAAAATAAAATAGGGTCTTGCTGGCATGAGGCCCACATTTTTATTTGTCAGTTAGGACTGACTACTTACCGTTAGATGGCGCACTTTTCTTATTTTAAATTCTTCTTGTTTCATGTATCAAGGTATGTAATTTATCTATAAAGTAACTTATAACAAGCTAAATAAACTTAAGCAAGTTATTTGAGCCGAAAATTGATCATCGTATTATGCTTAATTGTGATAAAAACACGGAGTTGTTAAGAGTGGTTATATTGCATCTCTTCGACGACAGATGTCTCTAGCTACTAGCAAACGAGAAAATGTGTTTTAAAATGAAAATATACATTTTAGGGACTTACACGTGAAATGTTATGCCATCAATATGTTTCAGTTTTGATCCTGAACATTTTTTGCATCCAACAACAGCGCACTTCATTATAAAAACAATATAACAAATAAAAAACCATTAAAATACAACGGACCCGAACGCGATGACGATTCACTCGAAACTAAGATTTGTGTCCCCGCCCACCTGTGACGTCTTGTCTTGAAGGCGCACGACCTAATTGCCTTGCGGCATCTCCGCTTCTTTCTCTACTCCGTGCGAAGGACATTAAAAAATAGTTGCACTGTAGGTACAATAAAACCGCATTCAATTCTGGCATGACAATTTTTCATCATTCAAACATGAGCGAGTGAAACAAGACCTTCAATAAAATTTTATTCAATATTTGGCAGCGCTAATACGGATAATACTTGAATCAATTGTACTTCTTGCAAGCAATAATCGCCTTGCAAGTTTATTGCCTCGGTGTAAGTAGCATGCGATTTTATTGAATGGCAAAACTTTCATTCAAATTATTGTAAGCCACTTTATGGAATCGCACGCGTGCGTGTACACTTGCATGCAATTCTTGAATGTCAATAAAATTGAAAGTGCTTTAAGGCATGCGATTATTGTTCTTGAACGTTCCAGAAACTTGTATAGAGGCATGAGGAACAGGGTGTAAAGTTCACTCATCCTCCATAGAAAAGGGAGGATCCTCCGACCAGACGGGTGTTGTGTCTGGTGGGCAACTGCCCGACGGTTGATGTCGGGACGTTGTATATTTGCTAGTCGCGCGGTAAACTTTTATTGCGCGATGCAGGATTGCGTGACATCAGTGTGACGCGTTGTTCCTATGTGGCGATGTAGATTCCACCACATCACTCCTTTCCGGAGACCGGAGGTCGACAGTGGGCTGAGTCGTGTATCTTGCGATGCTTGCCAGTGCCAGTTGTGGTTCTAGTGAGTCGGAACCGGGTGCCGCATAGTTCACGGTGAGTCGGAACTGTCTGCGGTGATTCCTCAGTGAGTCGGAGTGATGGCGCTGCATATGCTCCAGTGAGTCGGAGTGTACAGCGCTGGATTGAGGCTGACTGCTGGCCTCGATCAGGAGAGGTAGGGCTCTTCTTGTGGACTGGCCGAAAGTGCAGTGTGCTGTGCCAAGGTTGCTGATGAGGCTGAGGGTGATGACCAGGAATGCGCGTCCGCTGCATGCTGGTCAGGATACCCGTTGAAGATTTTTCTCAGGTGTGAAGAAAATTGTATTCGAAGATCACGTTTTAAAACCTAAATTATAATACAAAACATATTCTCAACATATTTTCAATTATTTGTACATTTGCATAGAGACATACTTCAACGTTAAAAGCTCATCCCAATATTTCTTCTTGAATGGCCGAAAAGGAAATTTTCAAGAAAATTTCCTCAGAAAATGCAACTGAGTCGGGGTTTTTAAAATTTCTGTACGAAACGAGTATATGAAATATACATTAGGTATATACTTTAGTATAAAAGGGTGTAACGATGTCAGCAGTTTAGGTCATGTGCAAGCTATAAAATGCATAAGGTCAGAAAAAAATGATGCTGAATGTAGTTCATAGCCGATACCTTTGTCCTGCTGAATACTAAAAACTAATGATACTATAAAGTATTACCAACTGCAATTTTTGTACAGCAATATTGTTTATTCGCTAATATTTATTATAGTTATAGCTTAAACACAAACACAACACAACACGAACACAAAACACACACACAACACACACACAACACAACACAGAACACGAAATTTTTCCGATTTCGCTGATTTACGTGATTTTACAGTTAAAAAACTGTATTTCTATAAGTTTTAATGCATAACATGAAAGATCATTTCAAGTATGATCTATTGTATGAGCGACTTTTTTATTTTTATTATTTAATTTAGTTTAATCAACAAAAACCGGCGACAGTTTTGTGAATTTTTGCTGTTTGAGGTTTAGAATATTACATATTTACGAAGCGTTTTGAAGTCTTAAGAGTATGGAAAAATTATAATTTATTCTTGGAAAGTTGTCTATACAATGTATGAATCAATTTTTACGACTTTCATGTCAAATTTTTGATAAAAAAAATATTTAACTTAGTCAAATTTTAGAGAAAATTAGCAAAGAATTGCTTTTGATTTCGGCTACCTAGAACTCTCATTCATAAAATTAAAACAACAGAAATAAACTTCAGTTCAAAATCAATCCATTTCCTAAAAAAAAAAAATCAAAAAATTAAAAACATTAGGCATTAAATTTTTTTTAAACCACTTAATTCTCGCATTATAAACTCGACGCAAAATAAAAAAGTAGCTCATTCATTAGACCATAATAGAAATGAACTTCATGTTATGCATTAAAATTTATAGAAATACAGTATTTTAACTGTAAAATTAGGAAATATTAAGGTCTAAAACTGCTTACCCACCGCAACAGAAACGGGACATTACATTTACTATGGCGCCGTCATCTGTTTTCTCGGTGACGTTCCGTTCCCAGAGCGGTGTAAAAACATTTTCAGGCTGACAAAACTGAGTGCCTAGACAAAGTAACATTCGATTAGCGATGACAAATCAATCTGCCTAGGCATTTCCCAACTATGTTGGGGTCGGCTTCCAGTCTAACCGGATGTAGCTGAATACCATTATTTTACATGGAGCGACTGCCTATCTGACCTCCACAACCCAGTAACTGGGTAATACGATACCCCTTGGTAAGACTGGTTGTCAGACTTTCGGGCTTCTGACGACCCGTAACTACTGTCAAAGATCCACGAATGACAGCCGGGACCAACGGCTTAACGTGCTTTCCGAGGCACGGAGGAGTCTCGGCATGTAAAGATGGTCACCCATCCACTGACCAACCCCGGCAAGCGTAGCTTAACCTGATGGATCGACCCGTGCGGCTGTTATTACTATATTCGATTAGCGATGACGCTAGTAGAAAAGCCAAAAAAAATATGGGGTTGACATAAGCTATCGAAATGTCACGTGATCATGTCAATGTCACTTTGATGCTGTAGCGATTGTAGAAATGGAATCGGTCCGCAAATTCCATTGGTCTAGGCCCTCTGGTTAAGGTCCAGTTCTGGTTTACGGTGGAGGAAAAGATCTTGAGGAAATACTCTCAAGCCACCAACCAGAGAGGAAGCGTGTATTTCCCATCTCTAATTCCCATACATATACGAACACACACCCACACATTATTGTATTTTATAGATAATTTTAATTGTTTACTGAATAACTGTCTCCTAAATTAGATTTATAAAAATAATTGACACGCTCTCAGAATTCATCGAAGAGGTTCCTCAATGAACCAACTGATATTTATGGCCGATTCGATGACTGACAAGTGGGCGTTTTTTAGGAAGGAAAAAAGGAAAATACGGGACGGAAGGGGAGATTTTCTTTTTGGCCGGCGGATTTCCGATATAAAAAAGTACTCTGTGGCTGATTTGGAGCGATGAGTGATTTTTTTAAGCCTGCCTCTTGCTCCGCGGGCGTGGCCGAGGGCATGGAACATTGTGACGTTGTCGTCAAAGTGGGTTTCCTAGGAAGCAATGCTGAAGGCAACCTGAGAAACTATCTGAACAAATTCGACATAGAACCGTCTGTCGACGTCATTAACGCCATAAGTACTACAATTTATACTGCGATTTTTTATGTGAGTTGGCTGAAGAAACTTACGTCCGGCTTCTGAAAAGCTAATCAATCTAAGGATTTCAGTCATACTAGGTAGGAAGTGTATTTTTTTAAATCTAGTTCTGTATTTTTTATTTCCTTTTCCAAATTATATTTTATTTTGAGTCTATATTCCCCTATTATTCCACTAGGTTAGTAGATTCGTTACAACATGCACACACCCCCACACACACCCTCACTCACGCATACACACAACTACACAAACATTACACTCTTTCACTACTCCACTTAGTTATTAAGTTATTTTCTGTTGAAAATCTTGGTTCTAACACTTCAATAAAACTACTTAATTAATTTTAAAAATAATATAGATTTATTTAGCCAATGAAATTCACTAGGAAGTTTATACGTCCGTCGTCTCAACAGCACAGTACGAGAAGTAATATGTGTAGTGGGTAGGATTGGCAGGCTGCCGTTTTACTTTTTAAATAAGTACCTACAATATATCGATTAGTACAGAATCGACTAAAGATTGATTTTCGTAAATAAGTAAATCAAATAAATCTACATTTTTAACCGACTTCAAAAAGGAGGAGGTTATCAATTCGTCGGAACCTTTTTTTTTTTTTTTTTTTTTTTTTGTTTTTATTTTTTTTTTTATGTATGTTCCCCGATTACTCGAAGATGGCTGGACCGTTTTGGATTATTTTTTTTTTGTTTGAAAGGGTATACTTCCCAGGTGGTCCCATGATCATCAAGTCAGGATCTGATGATGGGATCCTGGAGAAATAGAGAGAACTCTTCCAATTTTATAGGCACACTTGAAGCGATTTGGATAGTTTTTGGAAGAGTACTTTCTTGGAGTGGTCCCATTTCAATTTGGTGAAGATCTGATGAAGAACTTCTGAGATAGGCAACGGAACTCCTCAATAAATGATAGCTAATGGACTGGGATTGCTGAAATCTCATGTCTGTTTGTTGTTCACACCAGTTCATAACATAACATCACGCCAGTACGCTGTGAAGGGGTAAGCACATGTACCACTAAAAAGTGAAAAATAAAAACTTTTTTACAAAAAAATACAACCGACTTCCAAAAACAACACTATAAAGTGAAAAATAACTTTAATTTCGGAAGTCGGTGGCAAAAACGAAAATACATTTAATCAGACACCGACTTCCGAAATTAGAGTTATTTTTCACTTTATAGTGTTGTTTTTGGAAGTCGGTTGTATTTTTTTGTAAAAAAGTTTTTATCATTATTATCTTTTCTTTTTTCTTTTTTTGTCCGGCTGTTTCACATTGAACGTTCGGCAACTCAATCTGTTTTTACTGATTATTGGGCCACCAAGATACAGGCTATGCCTAGTTTGGGGCCCACGGCTATTTCGTATGTTGTATAACTTGTGTGTGTGTGTGTGTGTGTGTGTGTAAAATAAATTATTCTATTATTCCATTAAAAGGTTTTTTTTTTAAATAGGGTCTAAAAATTAAAATGACTCCAAATACAAGATACATACTTGTCTGTTTGTCATAATTTTGGTGTTAGTCCAGCATTGCCATCATATAAACTCACCCGATAATATAAAGTTGCATCACTTCTCCCTGTCACAACAACACTGCCTGCAATATCTAGACTGGACCATTCTTTATGGCTGTCCACGACAAATGGTCTGAAGCGACGTCTAAAATAATAGCCACTATCATTTTAGACAGATAGTTATTTATATCTACTACAATAGATTACGTATATAGCGTGCCACTTTAACGGCGACATTAATTTAACACGGTTTTCGTTTGATGTGAAGTTATTTTAATTTCATTAAACGTTATTATTTATTTATAATTTTCTATATTAGCATCTTGGAGCAACCTGTACTTAAAGAACAGTAGCACAGAGATCATTTGCCTGGGTCACGGATGATAATATCGCATTAATGAAATTAAAACGAATTATGTGCAAAGAGTAGGCTTGGCTTGGTATTGAAGGAAAGGGAGAGCTTTATGAATTAGTTTGTTTGAAAGTTTGAATTTTTCAATTTAAGTACGAATTATTTTATCTTCTTATATATTTTTTATTACTGGCCACTGATAGCCCTAGCCCATGTGTTAAATGAATGTCGCCATTGTAGCGGCACTTTGTATGATATATCTGAACTGGAACGATTTAATAGTTGAAAATACTCGTTTCGCACATAATGTTTACCTTGTTTTGTGACTATATTCATAATATCTATGTGTGCTACTAATTGTGCTGATCGAAAAAAAACACTAATAAAAATACTAACTAAAATTAGTAATGGGATAGTCTATTGTTTCATGCGCTATGTAAACGTATCGTAAAGTCAAAAATCGTCTGAATTTACGATACGTTTACGTAGCGCGTCCCTCTGATGGAACCTCACTCACGTGACAGCGCAAAATTCGAAAGCGAACTCATTTGTTTTTAAGCGACTTCAAAAAAAAAGGAGTAGGTTCTTAATTCGTTTGTATTTGTTGCTTCAAAAGTCAGAACTCCGTCATTTATAAACCCATTTAAAAAATATTTTATTTTGTTTGAAAGGGTCATACTCCTGAGGTGGTCCTATATAAATTTGATTGTTTTCATCAGTAGTTTTTGAGTTAGCTTCAAGTAGTGATAAGGTATAAGAATTTATATCTTATCAATCGTAAGTCAATCAATCTGCCAGTCAGTCAATGTGTATCAGTCATCAATGTCCTTTTCGCAACTATGGTGGGGGTCAGCTTCCAGTCTAACCAGATGTCCACAACCCAGTAACTGGGTAATACGATACTCCTTGGTAAGACTAGTTGTCAGACTTTCGAGCTTCTGACACCAGTAACGACTGCCAAACATCCACGAATGACCAACGGCTTAACGTGCTTCCCGAGGCATAGAAGATTCTCGTTATGTAAATATGGTACAACACCGGCAAGCGTACCCGTGCGGCTGTTATTACTTAGCCACGAGCTCCTCCTTATCAAACTTATGAATCTAATGTTTTTTTTTTCAATAGCCACAACTGTATTTTTGTAAAAATTAAAATGGCAGAACTGCCACTGCTAAACTGCTCGAACGGTACCAACACGGCTCTTGGCACCATTTAGAGATGTTATCTTCATTTAAAACAATAGACAGTCTGCTACGCTTACAGTACCAATTTTACACCTAATCAGCAAAGCTTATCTTGTTACACTTAGATAAATAACTTCTGAACGTGCATTGGGTTCATCGCCATTCAGTAAAGTACACTTGGAACCTCACTCAAGTGACCGCACACAATTTGAAAGCGAACTCATTTATTTTTTAAGTAAATCATCGCGGATTCACAACGAGACACCGTTCGAATTTTGAAGTGATGTTTTGAGAATAAATATAAATCTGCCTAGCCTTTTCCCAACTACACACATCAAAAGTGTCTAGGGATCAACATATATTTTTGCAATAACTTTTCTCCTGATTGATATTAATTAAAATTTTCTTTAAGGATTCATCAAATAAAGTGTTTTCGTTTGTCACAGTAACGATAAACCAAGTCACCTTTGCATTAATAAAGAAATTTGCCATTTTCCTAATAAAGGGATTTTTGACATTTGAACCACTAACATTAAAGTTCGAAAAAAAGACTGAAATAACAGTTTTCTTTAAAATTTTATTGGGTAACATAAACAATTAATAATCCGTGTTTCTACCGCGAACACTAACAACACAAGAACATCGGTTTGGCATACTCAAAATGAGTTCATCCAAATCACGCTGTGGAATGGCCGCCCATGTTCGTTGCAACAACAAAAAAAGGTCTTCTTGCGACTGGATACCCTCCATATTCGGCAGAGCTCTTCTCTGTAGCATATCCCATGCATGCTCAATCGGGTTCAAGTCTGGCGACTGAGCAGGCCAGGGCAGGACATTGATGTTAGCTGCGGCGAGAGTCTGTCTTACAACTCTTGCGGTGTGCGGTCGTGCATTATCATGCATTAACTGAAATAAGGGACCGATTTGCACTTGTAGAGGAACGATGACGTCTGATACAATCGTCTCAGCATAAATTTGAGCGTTGAGGTTGCCTCTGATCCAAATCAACTCAGTTCTTCCGCCGATCCAAATACCCGCCCATACCATGATGGTTCCACCACTATAAGGATGGACTTCCTGGCAGGATTTTAATCGCTGTTGGCGTCCAGGGGTTCTCCAGTGTCGTATACGTCTTGTATCCGGTCTCATACCAAAACGAGACTCATCAGAAAAGCACACGAAACGCCATTGTTCTTCTGCCCAATTTCTGTGTTCAAGAGCCCATTGATATCGAATCCTACGATTGTGCATTGCTATAGGTGGTACCCGTAGCGGTCTTCGGGAATGAAGGTTCACTTCATGCAAGCGGTTTCTGACTGTTTGGTCGCTAATTAAGTTCCCTGAAGAGTGATGAAGCCTCACGGCTAACATCATGGCGGTTATAGTTGGAGCTCTTCGAGTTAAGATTTGAATGTATCGGTCTTGTCTCCGTGTGGTGCAGCGATACCGTCCTCCATGGCGCTCAGCCACGGTACCAGTGCTTCGGTAACGTGTCCAAAGTCGACTGATAACACTCTGACTTGTATTCAGAGCTAAAGCCACAGTACGTTGCCGGGAACCAGCTTCTATCATTCCCACGGCTCTGAGCATTTCTTCCCTGCTTAAATGACGTCGCCGCTCCATAATAACGTTGGTTTTAATCAGTAGTAGGGAAACAGTAGCACTAATAATGTCTTCAATGCGTTGTATGTTTTTATAGGGAAAATATTGACAGCTGATTTTCATCTTTTACTCGAATTTGATTCACAGTTCCTGATTCAAATTATGAAATGCACCAAAAAGGATCCATATAAATTTATAAAATCATAAATTTATTACAAAGCCACATCTCAATCTCAAGAAATCCGCATAAAAATGCTTGATCCCTAGACACTTTTGATGTGTGTATGTTGGGGTCGGCTTCCAGTCTAACCGCATGCAGCTGAATACCAGAATTTTACATGGAGCAACTGCCTATCTGACCTCCACAACCCAGTTACTGGTTAATACGATACCCCTTTGACGACCCGTAACGACTGTCAAAGATCCACGAATGACAACCGGGACCAACGGCTTAACGTGCTTTCCGAGGCACGGAGAAGTCTCCGTATGTAAAGATGGTCACCCATCCACGGACCAACCCCAGCAAGCGTAGCTTAACCTGATGGATCGACCCGTGCGGCTGTTATTACTTAGCCACAAGCTCCTCTGTTTTGAGATTAACATTACAGTAAAAAACATTAAATCCATACTTAGCGCTTTTGACTGGAAGATTAATGGTTCGTGTTACGCTAATTGACAATTTAACTTGATTTATTAGTGTTACTTAACAGAAGTAATTAAGCATTGCCTAAACAGGCATTAGCGACAGCTAATAAGGTTAATTATATTAATATCAGCTTGCTAATTGTTCCAATGCAGGTTAAAAGCTTTCTAAAGAGAAGAATCGAACATCGTCACTGTTGCTCACTAAGTATTGGCACAGGATAAAAAAGCAACAGTAGTTTATCTCGGCAATGACATTGAACTCTTTAGGTGATACAATATACTAATTTATAAACCCAAAACCCCCAGATGGGGGGCATTTAGTTGCGAACCCCATAAGTTCACAACTACTTAGGATGATTTTTTTTCCATCGGATGATGTTTTTTTACGTTGTTATATATATTATAATTATAAGCTTACATACCTATTATGTAAAGGGTTTTTCCTTATGCACACATGGGGTGCAGAAAGCTTTCAAGGAGCTACGGCCGCTCGGTAGATAAAACACGTCCGTCCGTGCGTAGTTACCGCACGCTCGAACTGTTGCGTACTATGTATTAAGATTTCGAAGCGCATTATTTCGGCCATTTTGTATGAAGATGTAATACTGCTTACTTTATTAAACTGTGCTATTGGTAACAAAACAGGTTTTTTCCACAATGTAGCTTTTTACCCACACGCTTTTTTTACATGTATTTGGGGTAAGAGAAGTTGGTGTGTATCTGTTACCATTTTTCTCGGAAGCGGCTTCCAGTCAACTGTTGAAAAACCTTCTCCAGTCCGCGGCCATTATAGTCATATTTGTGTGGAAGACTTGTCCAGTCCGCGCGGCTCTGACTACTTTTTAATTACGTTTTTGTGATAATAATGTAGACTCTGTACTTTTACAGATAATCTAGTAATAGTTTAAATATGAAGAATTAACTATTATTCAGGCTCATGGCTTTTAAAATAAGGTTTAGAAATAATACACACATGTGTACTTACTTATTGTATTTCCCAAACACACAAAATCAAATATATTTTTACAATCACCACTGGGTATCCTTAAAACACAGCTAGAGATTAGCACTCGTTTTTCGACGACTTATGCACGACAAAGTTTGCAAGATGGGCACGACAACCAAGATGGCGTTTTTATTCCCGCCTTTTTGGCAATACGCTGTGATTGGTTAGTAGTGCCATCTACAAACTCAGTCGGTATTAAAATAGTCAATACAATACTTTTAATATTAGAACAGATATAATTTAACATAGCTAATTGAATAAAATACGATATTATTTATTATTGATAACAATAATCTGTATCTTTATTGCTCTAACTTGCACAAAGTGTAGGGAAAAGCACAAGGATGGTATACCGTCATATGTAAAGTCTCTAAAACACACCAACAACGCTATCAGATCGCGCGAGACCACTACCGACACAGACGCGTAGGTTCGACAAAATGGCCGACACACTTTGTATAAGTCTCATTCCTGAGTATATTCTTTGCTAAGTTTATTATGTTACACCGCCAGGGGGCGCAACAGTATACACATGTTTCTCCAAAACGGTTTTTTTTCTAATCAATTAAAAATAAGGCAGTTTAATCACACTAATATTATAAAGGAGAAAGTTTGTGAGTGTGTGTGTTTGTTTGTATGTTTGTTAGTTCTTCACGCTCAAACGGCCGAACCGATTTGAATGAAATTGGGTATATATATAGCTTATATCCTGGATTAACACATAGGTTACTTTTAATCCCAGTTTACGCGGGTGAAACCGCGGGGCGCAGCTAGTATTTAAATGAATGTATTGAATTTACTATAACAATTTTTCTTCATACTGTTATTCAGAAGTCCAAAAATATTTTAAAATAAAGTCTTCTTCGTCACAAAAGATTTCATCGTCACAAAAATAGTTAGCGATTAATGTAGGTACATTAAGGCCACAAGCGTGCAACGAGTGCTCATAAGATTTTGCGCGTACTATAACCCATATCAAAGCATCACCCTGTATACTAACGGGCTACGCCTCGTAGTGTGAAATTGGCGTGCTCACTTCAAAGGTTTGTATTGTCTAGGGACTGTGAATTCTGTCTGTTATATTGAATTCAGTTTGTTTATCGAGTGCTTTTGAACATTCTGCAGCTTCCTAGAGCGAAGTGATGATTTACGAAAATGGATTGTATAATAAGTATCCATTTTCAAGAATCATTCGTTAGAAAGACGTGGTATGCTCGGTTCTTAGAAACAAAAACCGGCCAAGTGCGTGTCGGACCACGCACAATGAGGGGTTCCGTAGTTGGGATGAATTTATCTTAAGAACAAACTTAAAATTGTAGTTGAAAAACATGGTCTCCAACTGAAAATGTAAGTTGGTTGACTATTACTCGTATACTTCAAAAGCCTACTTAGCTGTGATAGTTTTCCTTTTAACTTCGTTATATATCCTACTACCGTAAATTTTTTCACCCATCCAAAACTAACCGTGTAGCTGGCAGGAGAGCACTTGACTCTTAGCACTTTCAAGCTTAGGTAATATTTCAGAAACATACGTGTCTAATATTTTTTTATGGCCTGAATGGAATTTCTTTTTTTTAACCAGGCAACATCTCTATTGGCGAAAATAAATGATTATTTGCTTTAACGTCCTTACTTACGAAATAATTTAATATTCTCAAATAAATTACTGTCCGATGGAAGTGTTGTTTACGGAAAAACAATGTGAAAACAAAGTCATTAATAATGAACTCGTACCTCCGTCTCAAGGAGATAAAATATTCAAGCTCCTGCAGTTTTCTCTATCTTATAAATGATTCAGATAAATGATCTATATATAGAAGAAAAAATGTTAGTTTATGGTAAAAGGTAGGTAGAAAAAAAGGAAAAACAAAGGGAAAAGAAAAAAAAAAAAGAAAGGAAACCGACCAAGTGCGTGTCGGACTACGCACAATGAAGGGTTCCGTAGTTGGGATGAATTTATCTTAAGAACAAACTTAACATTGTAGTTGAAAAACATGTTCTCCCAGACATTCCAACTGTAAATGTAAGTTTGTACTCACAATATTGTTAGATTTACCATGTTATTTTAAGACCACAGACTTCTTATAGGTTTTCCTGTAATCTACAGGTAAAGATCTATTTTCGGTTTTTATTTCAAAAATTTAGGCTCAGTAGTTTCGGAGATAAGGGGGGGGGGAATGGTCAATTTTCGTCTATTTCCTTAAATAACTTTAAAACAATTTATTTTAAAATTATAAAAAAATATATTTGAGACCCTCATAGTAAGCCCTTTCATTTGACATCCCACATGGTGTAGTTTGTAAAACTTTTTTTTTTAATTTTCTTATTTGCCCCCCAAAAGTGACCTCTATATTCAAAATTTATATATTTACTTTACCCATCCGTGTTTGGGTCACAGAAATTCATATGTGTACCAAATTTCAACTTAATCGGTTCATTAGATTCGCAGCAAATTGGCTGTGACAGACGGACAGACAGACAGACAGGCACACGAGTGATCCTATAAGGGTTCCGTTTTTTTCATTTTGAGGTACGGAACCCTAATAAAGGAAAAAAAAAAGAAAAGGGAAGAAAAAAAAGGAAGGAAAGGGAAAGGTAGATAGGTAGGTAAGGTGGTTAGGTAGGTATTTGATGTTCAATCTGCCTGGTCTTTACAAAACTATGTTGGGGTCGGCTTCCAGTCTAAGCAGATGCAGTTGAATACCAGTATTTTACATGGAGCGACTGCCTATCTTACCTCCACAACCCATTTTGTGGATAATAGGATACCCGTTGGTAAGACTGGTTGTCAGATTTTCGGGCTACTAACTACCCGTAACTACTGTCAAAGATCCACAAATGACAGCCGGGACCAACGGCTTAACGTACTTTCCGAGGCACGGAGGAGTCTTGGTATGTAAAGATGGTCACTCCACGAACCAACCTTCGATCAAGCTGTGCGGCTGTTATCATTCAGCCACGAGCCCCTCTAAAGATATGAAAACTATTCGTCATAATTGGCGAAAATAAGAGCTTCTCAGCGTCCTTACGACAAAATAAATGTTTTGATAGTCCGAAGTAAATTGAGGAGCTCGTGGCTAAGTAATAACAGCCGCATGGGTTAATCAATCAGGTTAAGCTACGCTTGCCGGGGCTTGGTCCATGGATGGGTGACGATATTTACATACCGAGATCCCTCCGTGCCTCGGAAAGCACGTTAAGCCCTTGGTCCCGGCTGTCATTCGTGGATCTTTGACAGTAATTACGGGTCGTCAGTAGCCCGAAAGTCTGACAACCAGTCTTACCAAGGGGTATCGTATTACTGGGTTGTGGTGGTCAGATAGGCAGTCGCTCCATGTAAAATACTGGTATTCAGCTGCATCCGGTTAGACTGGAAGCTGACCCCAACATAGTTGGGGAAAGACTAAGCAGATGATGAGTCCAATATAAATTACTGTCCGTTAGAAGTGCAGATTACAGAAAAAAAATGTGAAAACAAAGTCATTAATATTTATTAACTGATACAGCCCGTCTCAAGGGGATCAATGATTCACGTTCGAGTACAGTTTTCCTATTTTATAAATGGCTATTAGCTTCCGCCCGCGACTTCGTTAAAGAAGAAGTCGTAAGATAAACAATGTACTAAAATAACAACTACATTTTCATAAAACTCCCTCGGCCACCCACCGTGTCGCATCGCATCGCCCACCCGAGCTTTTACCGATGTGAGCTTGCGTGCCGCAAAGCCAAATACACCGGTGTACATCTCCCGCCTACACTACACCACTAAGGCGGGGGACATCGTGGAGTACGTGCACCAGAAGACTAGGTTCACGCCGAGGGTGCAGTTGCTGTAGTCGCGCCGCAACGTCAACTTCAAGGTGTTCGTGGTGCGTGTACCGAACTGTTACCTGCCCCTCGTCATGGAGGAAGACTTTTGGCCGCAGGACGTGGTGTTCCGTCGCTTCCGCGGACAAGTTCCAAAGGGCAGCACTTATAGTCAAGCTAGTGCAAAGAGGAGTGCTACTAACATTGTCATAAGCCTATTTTATTAACACAAGTTTTGTTTATATTGAAATATGTATGTTTAGGTTAAGGTATTTATCTATGGGCCAGTGTTGCCTGAAATAAATAGTTTATTTATTTTATTTATTTACCTATTTCGTTTTTTTCTTTTTGCTCGGCTCCTAAGGATCACATAGCTTGATGTTTATAGGCTACTAAATGCAAAAAGAATTTTTCAAATCTAATTTCCAGAGATTAGCGCGTTCAAACAAACAAACTCTTGACAAAGTAGGATTCAGATAATTAATGATCATTATTTTATAAGAAAAACCGGCCAAGTGCCTGTCGGACTACGCACAATGAAGGGTTCCGTAATTGAAAATAATTTATCCCAAAAACAAACTTAACATAATAATATTACAACGATTTTCGGAATTTTTCGATTTTCAGCCTTTACTTTTACTATGAGACCTTGCTTCTTGTCAAATTTCGTGATTCTAGGTGAACGGGAAGTACCGTTTTTGATTTGCGCGAGTATCAAAATATGTCGGAATAATGACCGTATTTGTTTACTGCGTTGACTTAGAAGCTTGATTTTTTTTAGAGCTCCAAGAGACTATAGATCTACGTATTTGATATTAATTTCACTTTGATACCTCCGCGTGTTCCTGAGCAAAAAGGTCTTGATAGACTGACAGAAAGACTGACAACGAAGTGATCCTATAAGGGTACCGTTTTTTTCCTTTTGAAGTATGGAACCCTAAAAAATTATGTAAGTATTCGATATTATTGGATGTCAAATAAACTGACGTCTCATCTGATGGATGGTAATGTTGAAGTATTTTATAATCTGTGACAATTGATACTTCTAATGTCAAACACGTTCTGCACTTCCTGTTCCGTCCTGACAAGATGTCTGTTGTGTCGAGGTTAGCTAGGATTAAGCTGTATATAATAAACTGATATTCTGAGTTTTCACAGGTTCTGGACCCATAACCTGTGAGAACTTGTGATGGATAAATAAAGGATTCGTTTAATAACTATCAGTTTATTATATACAGCTTAATCCTAGCTAACCTCGACACAACAGACATCTTGTCAGGACGGAACGGTAAGTGCAGAACGTGTTTGACACTAGAAGTATCTATTGTCACAGATTATAAAATACTTCAACAGGTAAGCGGTCACCGCCGTATTTGCAATATTAGATGCGTCACACATGCATATCCTACAGTCAGCCTCAAAAATATATACAACATGTTCCGGAATTAACGCATAACCTCTTAAGGGTAATATTGTAGGTACCCAACATTATGAACAACTTTTACTATGCGAAAAACCTGAAATAGTGAAAAAATAATCTGCTGTTCCCTATATTTTCAGGTTTTTTTTTTTAGTTTTTTTATTAGCCACCATTGTGTCCCACTGCTGGGCAAAGGCCTCCCCTTTTTCCTTCCAAAACAGATCGTCGCACCACCTTCGCCGTGGCCTGCCTCGACGGCGAAGAGTTAGTTAGTTAGTTAGAGTTTGAAGAGTTAAGTGAACATAAATGTAGCATAATGAGCCCGTAACGTTCCTTTACTGGGACTCAGGCCTCCTCTCTTTAAGAGCGAGTGGGCTGTAATCTCCCACGCGGGCCCAGTGCAGGGTGGTAACGTAAATATATTGGGAACAGCTGATATTTTTTTTCGCGCCTTTGCCGCTTTTTTAACATTAAATTATAGATAACTTCAGTTATCATTATCTTTGTTTATAAAAACCTGTCCAACACTATTAGTACAATAGATGGAACAGTCTGTCCCAATTACATCAGAAAGTTGGAAGTGTTGGAGCTGTTCAATTTGCAAATTGCATTAACTCCTCCGTTGGGACGATCGTTATAACACCGGACATTCAGCCGCGTTGGGTTCAGCTGAAATGTGATCTGTAGAATAGTATATCCACTTACGCGACAATAGCACGAAAGTGAGTCTGAACGAAAAACGAGGATTTTTCGAGCGCACGAAAGTGAGCCTGAACGAACGATGACAGCGCGCGCGTTCCGGCTCTTACTTTTTGATTTTTTTGTAATTTTATGTGCGGACCAATCCCTTGCGTTCTAGATTCTTTGGAAAGGTGGTAATGTATAGCATATTTTTGCCGAAAGCCGTGAGGTTGTATCGGCATTACGAACAAAGTTAGTCTGTGGTTGAAAAAAGTATGGGGCATGGGAGACGCGCGCTCGGTCGTTTTTTTACCGATATTATTGTTCGTATTCCAAAACTTTGGAAGAACTTATATAAATATTATGATCATGTATTATGTCATTTGATGAGCCTATAGCAACTTTTCGCGTCTGTCTGTGTAATCGCGTTGTTGTTAAAAACAGCTTAACGGATTTTGATGCGGTTTTCACCATTATTTAGATAATTTATTCCGGAACGATTTATCTGTGTATATAAATAAAAAGACAAGTCTTGATTGACTGACTGACTCACCAACGCCCAGCCTAAACCCTTGGACCTAGAAAGCTGAAGCTTTGCACAGAGATTTATAATGTAGACAAGGAACAAGGAAGGAATCCTCGGTAGTACGTTTTCGTGGGATATTTTCCGACATCCACGCGGGTGAAGCCGCTGGCAAAAGTTAAATAATAAACTAATATAATATAAAGAAATCGCGACCTTTTGTCAGCTCGTAAAAATCGTGCAAAGTAGAGCCAAAGCGCTAGAATCACAATAAGTTAAAAACATCATTGACTTTATTTTGCTTACATTTAAAATTCGAATTCTAATTCCAGTAGTGTAATTCTCTAAAAATCACTTTGAAATTGGAACGGTGTCTCGTTGTGAATCCGCGATGATTTACTTTAAAAACAAATGAGTTCGCTTTCGAACTGTGTGCGCTCACTTGAGTGAGGTTCCAAGTGAACTTTACAGAATAGCAATTTGAACTAAGCCTATTTAAAATTATTTTGATATTTTATCATCAATAGAGTGATATCTCTTATTTTTTTTTGTCATTTCGCCTCTTTGCGAGAATTGTTGTGTTATTTTTTTTATTATTCGATAATTGAATATTCGATTGTAGAATCTTTTTAAGTTTATTATATAGTTCATTTAACGTAAAAACACATTAATTTACTTGTCATATTTTTTTTAAAGTTAACATATCGCTTCCTATAAAATTAAAATTTTCGAGATAGCACGTTTTTCTCGCAAAGGTGAGATGTTATATTTATTTATTTATCACAAACATTGCTATCACTACAGGAAATTCCAAATGCGGTAGCGTGGTCCTTAATTAAACTACCTTAAATAACATAACACATATAATATTATTTTTGTGAATTCATTCAAAGAGCATGAAAATAAATCGATCCTGTCATCCGTGTGTGCGATTCAGTACATGTAAGGCGCGCGTCAGTGGCGCTTTGCTGAGCAAGTTGGTTTGTGCATGTGACACTGCTAGTAACCGTGGCTCCAGCAGTGTCGCAATACGTAATTAATTAATGAATTATTCCTTTATTGCAGGCAGTTGTGGCCCATACAAAATAAAATACACACATACAAAAAAATTACAACATAAAAAAATATATATACAAAGTTGATATGATCGAGAGGCATTAAATTAAACCACACACCCTTTGTATAATTTTAAGCCTCTAAATTAAAAATCAGATTATTAGAAGCAATAGTTTAGTCACAGGATTATTTTTTAGTTCTTCTTTATTGAAACACGATGTATGTGCCCTAACAGCTGACTAAGTACATACGCATAGTTATTTAGAGTCATACACCTTAAACCGACAGAATTCGTGACGCGACGTTGCCATTTTGTTACGCAGGTCAGTGGAAATCTCTACAAAGGATGTTTACATCTTAATTCGATTACTAAGCTATTTTATTTGTTCGAAAAAAGTTTTATCTTATTTTTCTACTAAACTTTTTTTTAATAGTTCTGGGTTAACACTATGCACCTATAGTATATGTGGTTTAATTTAATGCCTCTTGCTCTTATCAACCTTGTATATATACTAAATACATAGAAAACATAACTATTAACAGTCGTAATTGCCAGGCACACTTACTCGTAGACAAATCTCCTACAAAGCACCGGAATTATAGGTCTTAGGAACGTATATAGTGGCCATCCGGCTAGTCCGGGGATACCGCACGGTCTCCTGTGAGGCGGCGAGCCTCCTTGCCGGATTACCGCCATGGGATCTGGAGGCAAAAGTCCTCGCGCACGTGTGGGAGTGGCGCGAGGAGGCGAACCGCCAGGGCGTAACTCCGCTGCCGCGAGAAATCACGGTACAGCGGACAGAGCTCCGGCGGGATCTCATGGCGACATGGAGAGTGCGATTGTCGCAACCCAGCGCTGGGCACGCCACAATTGCGGCGATAAGTCCCCTCTTTGAGGAGTGGTTGGAGAGGCGCCACGGCGTCCTCACCTTCCGCCTGACGCAGGTCTTCACCGGACACGGTTGTTTCGGGAGGTTCCTGCTTCGGATAAGGCGGGAGGAAACGCTCGGGTGTCACCATTGTGTGGATCGCCCGGAGGACACGGTGGAGCATACAGTGGAGGTCTGCCCGGCTTGAGCGGAGCACTGCCGTGTTCTCACGGAGGCGATCGGCGGCGACGATCTCTCGCGTCCAAACCTGGTCCAGGCCATGGTGCGGAGCGAGAGTGCATGGGATGCCGTCACCTCCTTCTGCGAAGCAGTAATGCTCGCGAAGGAGGAAGCGGAGCGCGTGAGGGAGAGGCAACAGCCGCGCCCTCGCGCCCCTAGCCGCCGTAGGAGACGCCCTGGGCGGCGGGAATCGATCGCCGATTCCCGGCCACCGTAGGCGCGTGCTTGCGAACGACGAGTAATGGCCAGCTCGCCGTCCGGTAAGGAACAGGCCCGGGTCAACGGAGCGTTGTGTTCCACGCGCGCCTCAAAGAGATGTCAGCAGTGACGGGGTTCAATAGGGCCGATGCCGCCGGGGTCGCGGGTAGTTCGAAAGAGATACCGTGGCCCTGGCACGGGCAACTGAAGGAACACGGGTGGGTTTTAGTCAGTAAAAGTCTGACACGCCCTCCCGCTCTGCCCAGAGCGGGAGAAGTCAATCGATGATTTCCCATCCACAAAAAAAAAAAAAAGGCACGTATTAGGTTGGGGAAAAAGTCTTTTCGCATTATAGTATGTATGAACTTAAAATAAAATCTCTTTGGCTATACTATTTGTATCTGGCTGGTTTTGGTATCATTGAAAGTTTAAATTTTAAAGAACATAATTCCAAATTCAAATTCGGAATATGTGTGATTTTCATTTGTTTTTCGTACTGTCAAGATGAGTGAATCTAATGAAGAAATTCGATACATTTTAAAATTTTACTACAAAAAAGGTAAAAATGCAATGCAAGCCGCGAAAAAAATTTGCGATGTTTATGGACCCAGTGCAGTGTCTGTGAGAGTAGCACAAATTTGGTTTAAGCGTTTTCAATCCGGAAATTTTGACGTCAAAGATGCACGTCGCTCTGGTCTTCCTATTACGGATAAAATGGATGCCATTTTTGAAAAAGTGGAGCAAGATCGGCATATCAGTAGTTACGAAGTAGCTGAAGAACTGGGAATTGACCACAAAACAGTTTTGGCGCATTTGAAAAAAACTGGGTACACAAAAAAGCTCGATATTTGGGTACCTCACGAGCTCACTGAAAGAAACCTAATGAACCGTGTACTCATTTGTGATTCTTTATTACGACGTAATGAAACCGAACCATTTTTGAAGAAGCTGATAACTGATGATGAAAAGTGGATCACGTACGACTAGAACGTGCGAAAAAGGTCGTGGTCAAAGGCCGGTCAGGCTTCACAGACTGTGGCGAAACCCGGGTTAACTCGCAACAAGGTGATGCTGTGTGTGTGGTGGGATTGTAAAGGCATTATTAATTATGAGCTGTTACCACCAGGCAGGACCATCGATTCTGAACTCTACTGTGAACAACTGATGAGATTAAAGCAAGAAGTTGAGAGAAAGCGGCCGGAATTAATCAATAGAAGGAGTGTGGTTTTTCATCATGATAACGCTAGACATCACACATCTTTAGCCACTCAGCAAAAATTAAGAAAGTTTTGCTGGGAGGTGTTAATGTATCCGCCGTATAGTCCTGACCTTGCACCTTCAGATTTCCACCTGTTTCGGTCTCTTCAGAATTCTTTAGGCAGTGTCAGGTTAACATTACGAGAGGACTGTCAAAACCACTTGTCGCGGTATTTTGATCAGAAGTCCCAAAATTTCTATAGCAATGGGATCATGTCCCTACCTACAAGATGGCAAAAAGTTATCGAACAAAATGGTACCTACATACTTTAGATAAATGTAAATAATGTATATTAAAAAATGTTTTGAATTTTCTTAAAAAATGCGAAGAAACTTTTTCCCCAACCTATTATATAGTGGTGATGGGTAACTAGTGACCGATACTTAAACACAAATAATTGCACTCATGATGACAAACAACTTTTACTATGGAACCAAGCCTGAAATTGCGAAAAAATAAGTCAGCTGTTCCCTGCATTTATGTTCACTTAGCTCGTCAAAATGTAGGGAACTGCTGATATTTTTTTCGCGATTTCAGGTTTGGTCCCATAATAAAAGTTGTTTGTTATCATGAGTACAATCATGTTTATATGTATCGGTCACTAATTACCAGTATGTTCTGAGCTTTGTAAGATAGTTTCATAGAATTACATAGTTTGCATCGTCGTCAAATTTCAGGGTGTGATACAGAACATCAAACCTTACAACTTTCTCCGTGGGACCGACATTGTAATCGCGAAAAAAATTTCAACTGTCTCATAGAAAACTTCAATACCTACTCGACGCAAATGTATGGGACGGCTGATTATTTTTTCGCGATTACGATGTTGGTGCTATGGAAAATGTTGTTCGGTTTTATGGTCTAAACCACACCCATAAATTTGACGAGGATGCAAAACGACACGTTGTATCACTAGGCTGAGATTTCCCAAATAATATTATTCATATAACTCCAGCACAGAATTTAATACGCCCCATTGCGCGTATCATCGTTAATTGGGCACTGCTCCAATTTCTGCCTATACCACTGTAGTTAGTTATACGTATTAATGTCGTTAGACTGTCGTCCGGTTTGTAGATATCGGTTATTCCATTTGGTGATAACTAGGGAATGGTAATTTTACAACATTGAGGAACATGGCATCGTACTTTTGAAGTTATAATCAAATTTTTCAAATGACTTATATTCAATCTGCCTAGCGTTTTCCCAACTATGTTGGGGTCGGCTTTCAGTCTAACCGGATGCAGCTGAATACAAGTATTTTACATAGAGCGACTGCCTATCTGACCTCTACAACCCAGCAACTGGGTAAAACGATACCTCATGATCAGACTGGTTGTCAGACTTTCGGACTTCTGATGACACGTAACGACTATCATAGATCCACGAATGACAGCCGGGACCAACGGCATAACATGCTTTACGAGACACGGAGGAGTCTCGGTATGTACACATGGTCACCCATCCACAGACCAACCCCAGCAAGCGTAGCTTAACCTGATGGATCGACCCGTGCGGCTGTTATTACTAAGTCAAAAGCTCTTTCCTTATCAGCATTTTTTTTTTCCTTTTCCACGTACTCACCCGCTTACCATTATGATTATAGACACAAAAATTGTTGCTATAGGTAATGCTACTCACTATAAACTATACGGCAGGCGTCACTCGCACTATGCTGTGACGTAGCTCGCACCACATTCCGATAACTACATGCTACGCTCGCATTATGTTGCGGCGTAGCACATACTGTGCTACGACTAAGCTCGCACTACGCTATGACGTAGCTGGCACTATGCTACGGCGTTGCTCACACCTCGCTACGGCGAAGCACACACTGTGCTACGGCTAAGCTCGCCCTATACTACATGTTATGGTATGTGAAGTGTTAACGTCTAGGAATTATTTATTATTATTTATTACTTAAAGCATTTTCTATCAGCTATCTTTTGGGTCCGACAAACAGCAGAATATTTGAGAAATCTTCAACATGTTTTTAATGAAATTGTTCTCAAAGGTTATCTACATTGCCCTAAATCAGTCCGGATGTCTAAAACATACCCAGTGTCTATATAACCGCACCCTTATTAACAAAACATAATTAACTAAATCATCCCTTTCAGCTACGGGTCAAAGATGAAGTGCCAAGTTGTCAATATACCTACTTACATAATAGAATTGTAAATTAGGTTTAAAGCAATAAACGAGGCGTGTGTCGGCAAATACGAGTACGCTGCCGTTAAACATAATTCACAATGTTTGGTATAAGTTTTAAACTTTTTGTTCAATATTTACTGAAAATTGGCATTCTCTTACCCTCCAATTAATTTGGGGTTGGCAGAGCATGTCTTCTGCTCCAATACTATATACTTCTTTTCTTTATTAAGGCTGCTTCAAACAGGCGCGACACGCGATATAATCGCGCGCGTCACAAACGCACCTCGTGTCGCGCGACGAGCAGTGCTTTTGTGTCGCGCGCGATTAAATCGCTTGTCGCGCCTATTTTAGGAGCCTTTAGTCGTCATTTCAGTAGTCATATTTACTAATACGTAATATTAATTGTTATTAGGTTCTTTTCATATACTGGAAATAGGAAACGCAGGCTCGCGATCGATGTAAGGAATAAAGGGAGGCCTGTGCCCTGCCCAGTAGAAAGACAGAGCAAGCTCCACCAAACCAAACCAGTCAAAAGCAAGTCGGACTCGCGCACTAAGGGTTCCGTTCCAATTTCTGAAAAAGTGTATTGTTTAGAGATATCGTTTTATTTTTCCTGTAATCTTTACATTAACTTCTATCACATAGAGTAATTTCAGATTTTTCTCTATGCAAACTTCGGAGATAAGGGGGGAACGGTATTTTTTTTTACATTTTTCATCAAAAGTCAAAAATTATGCGGCCTAAAAAAAAATGTCTGAGAATGTGCGAACAGCACTCTGTCATATGATATCCCACATGCGAGCTAGTAGCCCTACTTCGAATTTTTAAGACCACCTTTCAGAACGTTACAAAAAAAAATCCTTCTTATTTGCAAAATAGTTGAACAAACGTCAACGTCAAAAACTGTTCCAAAAATCAAGTTGATAGGATTAGTAGTTCTTTAGATATCCAGCTGTGACAGATGGACAGACAGACAGAATCGCACCATAAGGGTTTCTTTTTACCATATTGGTACGGAGGAGGAGCTGCTCGTGGCTAAGTAATAACAGCCGCACGGGTCGATCCATCACGTTAAGCTACGCTTGCCGGGGTTGTCCGTGGATGGGTGACCATCTTTACATATCGAGACTCCTCCGTGCCTCGGAAAGCACGTTAAGCCGTTGGTCCCGGCTGTCATTCGTGGATCTTTGACAGTTGTTACGGGTCGTCAGAAGCCCGAAAGTCTGACAACCAGTCTTACCAAGAGGTATCGTATTATCCAGTTAATGGGTTGTGGAGGTCAGATAGGCAGTCGCTCCATGTAAAATACTGGTATTCAGCTGCATCCGGTTAGACTGGAAGCCGACCCCAACATAGTTGGGAAAAGGCTAGGCAGATTGATTTTTTTGTACGGAACCCTAAAGAAGTTTATTTCAAAAACATTTATGGTTCGTTCAACCACCTCGAGATAAGTTTCGCGTAATGGCTAGTTTACACGGTTTAAACGAGCATGCGAGTCGGCCTACTGAGCAGTGGCGTTGCAGATGCCGCCACGGCCGCAGGGAAATATGGTGTGCACTGGTGCAGTGGTTCCGTAGTTGAATATTTTATTTATTGAATCCACAATCTACAACTTGCATTTTGCTTCCGATAATAGTAGGTACATTTTGAGAATACAAGTGGAGAATTTTTATAATTTAATAATATATATTTTATTTAATTTTTATTTTGATACAAGTTCTCGGCTCAAAAACAACCTCGCCTACGGCTCGGGTGTTAATTCCGCCTTGAATGCAATAACAAATGCCCACGTATATCAAACGTCGTTTTTCAATACACTTTTGAAGAAATAAAATAAAATAACGAAAAATATTTTTGTCACGAATTATTAGGAAACTATGATTTAAATTTTCTTTTTTTTTTCGCGTTTTGCTTTCGCCGGGTTGAAGGAGCAACAAAGGTATAAAACCGATAAACAGCCTAATATGAAAAATAGAAAATTCAAATATTTTTGAGTTTAGAACACAAATAAATGTTAATTTGTTCATAAACGTTTTTTTTATTGTAATAATCATGTTTTTTGATGATATTCTACTTATAAACATTATTTAAAATATTAATTCCGTAAAGACGCATATCTCTTTGCCGAGATTAAAAAAAAACATTCACCTCCGAATAGAGAATGTGAATAGAGGCATTGAACCAATTTAGACTAAGTATAGGTATAAGTTATCTGTGCCAATTTTTATTCCTGCACACGTGTTGGAAAATGAAAAATCGCACGCGTGTGAAATACATTGCATTGTGAACCTAATTGTAGTGCGTTATGAACTAGTTTTCGAGGAAGTGTATTGAAAACGTTTTTTTGTGTGTTTGTAATATATCCACTTTATTATTATTAAAGTTTGTCCAAAGGATTTGTTTTATATTTTTGTATGTGCGTTTGCAGTCAACTCTCCAGCCGGGGCTCGTGGTTAAGTAATAACAGCCGCACGGACCGATCATTCAGGTTAAGATAAGCTTGCCGTGATAACACATAAACCTTGATGATTGTGTTTGACATGGTTCTTGAGCAAAGCACCAAATATTATGTAATGTACCTATTGTTCCTAAGAACAACCGTTCGTGTTACGCCTGGTTGTCCTTATCAAAAAAGCATATTATAAGATTAAAGACTACGTTGAAGACAAGAAAGTTTGGCAACAATTCCTTCTGCACGTGTGGCTTCCCTGGTAGGTACCTCATTAACGGCACAATTATGTACTAAGTATCTATTAATTGCTCCCAAATTACGATGCTTATTTTTGTACCAATGTTATTTTTTACATTTTTCCTTGACATAATAGATTATTATTAATCATCTTATTATTTGACATATAACTACAATTCCAATTAATAATAACTCGATATTAGTGGCTTTTGTGAACATGATATTTATTCAGGTCACTGTAGTTGTAATGGCAATCATGTAATTTGTGTCATGTCATAGATTTTTATTTTTATTCCTTTATTAATCTTATAAATAGATTATTTTCTATTTTTTTAATGTGAGAACGTTGTAGGCCTAGTGGACTGTACATTTGTTGACAATTTTCTATTTTGCTAAGTACCTGGTAGTCGTTGAAAGGCTTACATTGTCCTCCCATACCTATTAACACCGTTATTTGAAAATATTGTAAAAACCAATTATTTTTAAAAGAGTAACCATGGAGTTTCTTGCCGGCTCTTCTCCATAGGAAACGACCAATGTGGAACCGTGCACCTAGCTTCTGACGTTTCATAAGTGCCCATGTAGGTTTATGTGAAATAAAATATTTTGATTTTGATTTTTTCAACTTGACATATCTCATAACTTGTACCTCACAGCTAATATAGCCGGCGCTAAGCGGCGCGACATCTGTCGGTGACGTACTTAACTAACAAACAACCTGGTGCAGCTTGCTTTGTGAAATATGAATTCAGAAAGTAAGATAAATTAGGCGGTGATTTTGTGTGTGTGCATGAAATTTGCATTAAAATCTCTATTTGTCAACTAGTCGGGGCCGTTCATTCATTACCTGAGTTGATTTTGGCTATATTTTTTGAACCCCCCAACCCCATGGTGAGATGTCGCGAGATTTCATAAATACGTTAATCTGTGGTTGTTTACGCTGGATTTATTTAAATAAACATAATTTGTTTATTTTTTTTTTTTTTTGTAATAATACTTTTTTATAATAATTAAGTACCCAGTTTTTTCGTATATAATACGTAATATTTGCCGAATCCCCCCTCCCCCACGTGAGATTGGGTGAGATTCGGCTCGACCTCCCACTACCCTTAAACGCCTCACGTAATTAATGAAGGTTCTCCTCCGTACAAGCGGGGGAGAGGCAAGTCGGTTCTAGCAGCTATTTACATATTCTATATCGACTTCTAACAGACAGTCTTTGACAGTCTGTTACGGGTAGACTGAAGCCTGAAACTCTGAAAAGCGGTCTTACTAAGGGGTATCGTGTGTAACCCGTTAACTGGGCTATGGAGATCAGATAGGCAGTCGCTCCATGTAAAATACCGGTATTCAGCTGCATGTGGTTTGACTAGAAGCCGTCGCCAACAGGGTTGGGAAAAGACTAGGGTGGATAGGCTAGGGTAGGGTAGCCTCCCCCCCGGAGGGTTCCCGCTTTGTCGAGGCGGGGGGGCTCAGTAGCCGTGGCTTGGTCACCCACGGTGAAGCGAAGAGGAACCCATGCGGGGGCCGCTCGTCAGGGCTTTTGCCGATAAGCTGACGACGTAGCGGCCAGCGGGTAGGTTGCGGTGGCCGTATGGGCGACACCGCAACTGAGGCGGGCCGCGGTGTCTTATGGGAGGCATCGCGGCAGAGGATTGGAGGCCGCGGCGGGAGAGGAGTGCCGGTATTGCGGTGCGCCGCTCTCCCTACCTTCCGCGGCCTTGACGGGGTCGCCACCGTTTGATGGCGGACGCGGTGGGGCCGCAGGGGAAGAGGAGTGTCGGTATGACGTCGGCCGCTCTCCCTATCCTCTGCGGCCGAAATGGCGGCGGAGCGCGCGCGGGAGGACGACCCTCACGCGGCGCCGCTCCGAAGGCGGAGGAGGGGTCGGAGCAGACGACTCCTCCCAGGTGGGGGCCAGCAGGCAACGGGTGTGGGGGCATCCTTGCCTGTATTGCACAGGCCCCCACCAGTGTCGGACGGGAATGGCCAGGTGTTCCCGGTCATTCCCGTAGCCCCCCATCCGGGGGGGCACGCGGGGCCCGCCAGCTAGGCGGGCATGCGCCGGGAGGGTTGTGGACGTAAAGGCTGAGCCGGTTTCCCATGGCCCTCCCATCACGGCGATGTGGGAACACTGCTGAGTTTTAGTGGGTATACTGTCATTCTGACAGGAGTCCCACATACCCCGTCTCGTCCCCCACGAGCGGGGATGCATAAAGCATTTCTCAGCGTCAAAAAAAAAAAAAAAAGGGTAGGGTAGCCTCATAGCAAAATCAGCCTATATTGTTCCCACTGCTGGGACACAGGCCTCCTCTCTTCGATAGTGAGTGAGCTGTAATCCACCACGCGGGTGAAGTGCGGGTTGGTAGATGTCACATGTCTTTGAATTTTTGTTTCTGGGATATGCCGGTTTCCTCATAGTGTTTTCCTTCGCCGTTTTGAGAGCAGTGTTGTTGTAACGCGAACCCAGGTAAACGGAGTTAAGCCCCGTCCCTTCGCTCTACGGTACGCGTAGGTACTTGTCTGAAAAAGTTTAGTAATAACACTTGGAATACGTTTTAGTAAGAAAGTAAAAAAAAAATGCGACTTTAGCCTTCAATATCTCCAGAACCAGTGGATTCCCAGGTATGGTCTAGGGAAAAAAAACCGGCCAAGTGCGTGTCGGAACACGCACAATGAAGGGTTCCGTAGTTGAAAAGAATTTAACCCAAAAACAAACTTAACATAGCATCCCAAAATTTTTTTTTTTTTGTTATAAATAATTTCCGGACTTTTTCCTTTACTTAATTTTGCTGTAAGATCTTCCTTCTTACCAAATTTCCTGATTCTAGGTCAACGGCAAGTACCCTATAGATTTATATTTATATTTACTTGCGACTCTTGCGAGTATCAAAATATGTCGCAAAAATGGCCGTATTTTTTATTGCGTTAACTTAGAAGCTTGATTTTTTTAGGCCTCCAAGAGACAATAACCTACGTATTTGATATTAATTTCAATTTGATACTTCCACGCGTTCCTGAGAAAAGGGGTCTTGACAGACAGACAGGCCCCTAAAAACGATCCAAATAACGGGTAGAATATGTGGTTTTCGGCTTCGGAAGTTGTCTCTTTACACCCGGTGTGCTATCAAGTCAATATTGCTACTGACAACATAGTACGCTCCCCTGCCTAATCTTTCGCTTAACACAGGCGTGATGTTATATTACGATTCGCACATATTCTGACACGATTCCAAGAACGGTAGAACATGCTAATTGCCTTCCCCAGTACAATGTGTGGGTAATATTGAATTATACATGTCTGAGTGTCATATAAGCCACTAATGGAGTGTTATAAGATTGTAACTTATGTAAGTGAATTCTGGAGTGAAGGGCGTCAGAAGGATTGTGTTTTGTTTCTTTGAGTAGTTTTTTTACCAGAATCTTCACTTTATGTAGGCATTTATCATCATCTAATAACATGTTTTACTTGAAATGAAACGTCTGAAAACAAAATGAGTCAAAAGTTAAAAATTTACTTTAAAAACGAATAAAATAACTTTCATAAAACACTTAACAGCTTCTGATGTCGCTGTCAAGCTAAAGTGCATTGAAGGATTGAAGACACCTACTTCAGAAGCTGTTAAGTGTTTTATGAAAGTTATTTTATTCGTTTTTGATTTTGAAGTCGGTTTTTACTTTTTTAAATCATATTTTTATTTCCATTTTTAGTTGAATATACAATTACATAAATAAGCCCAAGACGAACGAAAAGAAGAATCATCAAAATCGGCTTAGAAATGCCGGAGATACAGTACATTTATGCATATAACTTCGTACACAAGAATAATTACATAATGTATTATATACCAAAACCTTTCTGAAAGTATGTAAATGACGATAGTGAAACAATCATCAAAATTGATTCATTATTTTTTGAGAAAATCGCGGACAAACAAACATACATACATACGGGTCGAATACAGACCTCCGTTTTTGAAGGGATTTTCTAAAATGACGTTCACTATGGTGGCAGCACTGAGACGTTAGGTCTGATTTGTCAAAGTGTCAAAGCGCCTATTTTTCTTTAACCGTCATCATTTATTTTATATCCACTGTCGAAATGGAATACCTCTTGTCAAAGTGGCACCAACTCGTGGCGTGAATTTTCATGAAAACCATCATTCATTAGTAAACGATCGAACGATGTTGGATTTCATCTATCACTCGCACTCCAAATGATCGAAAAATCAAATGAAACGAATGAATGAACCTTCATTTCTATATTATTTTGTCAATATCATGTGAACTTGAAACAATAACGTTCGCTCGAGTGAATCATTTACTCGAAGGAGGCATTTATGTCAGCATAATACCTGGTTACTAAGAAATCCAAATAAACTTTCAATACACAAAGGAGACAATAGAGGAGCTCGTGGCTAAGGAATAACAGCCGCAAGGGTCGATCCATCAGCTTAAGCTACGCTTGCCGGAGTAGGTCTGTGGATGGGTGACCATCTTTACATACCGAGACTCCTCCGTGCCTCCGAAAGCACGTTAAGCCGTTGGTCCCGGCTGTCATTCGTGGATCTTTGACACTCGTTACGGGTCGTCAGAAGCCCGAAAGTCTGTCAACCAATCTTACCATGGGGTATCGTATTACCCAGTTAATGGGTTGTGTCAGATAGGCAGTCACTCCATGTAAAATTCTGGCATCCGGTTACAGTGGAAGCCAAACCCAGCATAGTTGGGAAAAGGCTTGGTAGATTGAGGCAGATTGATTTTGACAAAGTTGTTATATATACGACGCAGTATTGCTGCTTGGCATATTCAAATTAGAACTAACTAACTAACTAACTATACAAATAAATACAAAAACAAAAGGACACTTAGGCGTCGAAGTACTCGTCCGCATCGATGTCATCCGGAAACGTGCCCAGAAGACTGACAGCATTGCCACGTTGAATGGCAATGCTAATTCTTTGGCCAAAGAACGAGCCAGCCCTCTGGTCACGTGAAGTCTCGACCTGTCGGCGAGAAATTTCCTTAATTAGAACCGAAAAAAACATGGATTACGGCTTACATCCTCTCAGAGACAAGATGCCCGTGTCCTAGCAGTAGGACTATGCTAATTATGCTATGTTATGTTCAAGCGAGTATACAAGATAATTATAATAGTTCATACTTCCACGAACAAGCTCTTTCACAAGAATTTTATTACCAGTTCAGTTCAGTACCCCTTTTTATTTTTTTTTTTTGTGGATGGGAAATCATCAAATGACTTCTCCCGCTCTGGGCAGAGCGGGAGGGCGTGTCAGACTTTTACTGACTAAGACCCACCCACGCGACCCCGGCGGCATCGGCCCAATTGACCCCGTCACTGCTGACATCTCTTTGAGGTGCGCGTGGAACACAACGCGCCGTTGACCCGGGCCTGGTCCTTACCGGACGGCGAGCTGCCCATTACTCGTCGTCCGCAAGCCCGCGCCTACGGTGGCCGGGAATCGGCAATCGATTCTCGCCGCCCAGGGCGTCTCCTACGGCGGCTAGGGGCGCGAGGGCGCGGCTGTTGCCTCTCCCTCACGCGTTCCGCTTCCTCCTTCGCGAGCATTACTGCTTCGCAGAAGGAGGTAACGGCTTCCCATGCACTCTCGCTCCGCACCATGGCCTGAACCAGGTTTAG
The DNA here is from genome assembly GCA_946251885.1 of Cosmia pyralina. Taxonomy (NCBI): domain Eukaryota; kingdom Metazoa; phylum Arthropoda; class Insecta; order Lepidoptera; family Noctuidae; genus Cosmia; species Cosmia pyralina. Next base: position 8,400,684 of record OX276371.1, on the reverse strand, counting down.
TTCAGTATCCCTAAGTTCTTCGAAATAAGTCAATACTTTCTCAGTCTTCAGTATAAAGTCAAGAAACTTGAGGATTCTTGGAAATTGGTGGTAGGCTACACATATTCTTCGATTTCTTTCCTCGATATGCTGAACGTTGTGGTAAGGTCAGAGAAGATGTGTAGTAGGTCTGACTGTCCGTCCGTCCGTGTCCTGTCTGAAGTGTCTGGACTTCATCAAGGGTTTTTTCTAGGCCCTATCTAAACCTAATAATCTGTCAAGAAATCTTATGTCAATTTATAAATGACTAGCTTCTGCTCGTGAATTCATTCAACAATCACATTTTTATGAACTCCTTCGGCCACATCGTCGCATCGTATCGCCCGCCCGCGCCTTTGTTTCGCTTTCTCTTAGCGTTCTTTTTGACTTTTTTCTTTTTGCTCGGCTCCTAAGGGTCGTAGTGTGATATTAAATGCCTTTGTGTGGGATTGGGCTATCAAATGCAATTTTTTTTTTTTCAAATCCGACTCTCCAGACGACAATGATCCAGAGATTAACGCCTTCAAAAAAAAAAAAAAAAAAAAGTCTTGATGCGGGCCCTGGAGAGGACGTACCAATTACATTGCTATGACCAATGTTTACTCAAAGCAAACAGTACTTACATTTTTTTTGTATAATTGCATTTAAATATTTTGGAAAAGTCAGTTGCGTGATCTGGGAATCGAGCCATCTTAAATGCAAAACTTAACTTAAATTTTAGACAAGAGCAGTCGTGCAATGTCACCACCAACGCCAACTACCAACCAACTACCACCACAACGAACCAACCACCAACTCACCAACCAACCGACCACCACCAACCAACTGACCACCGCCAACCAACCACCAACTTGAAATAATCCATGAACTGAAATATTGCTAGCCTTTGTTTGCTAACAAGCAAATGTACCTAAATGACGAGGACGATTATATCGACCTATGTATAACCTACAGCATGTATCAGAAAGGTGTGGTCCAATTTAAAGCTTACAGAAAGGTATAGACCATAAAACTGAACAACGTTCTTAATGGGACCACCATCGTAATCGCAAAAAAAATATCAACTGTCCCATACAAAACTTCAAAACCTTACTTGTTTCACGATTATAATGTTGGTCCCATGGCAGGCCATGCGCACTCCGCATTTTAGTTATGCTAGCTACAAGTAGGCGGCGGACTCGACTTGTCGGGCTAATTCTGTGTGAGCTGCCGTGCGCCAACCAGGGCGCACGTTACTTCGATACTCACTCATGCGCCGCGTCGTAAAAGAAGACGAGTCAGAGTTACGCGGTAGAAAGGCAACTTCTAGGTGAATTTATCTTTATATATTAAACGCTGTGCGACTTTAATTGCACTTTATTGTGTCGTAGCAAGAGTTTCTATTTATTTAAATGATTTTTCGAAGTGAATTTTTTGTACTTGTACTATAATGTTTTCTGTGCCCATGGAAAAATTTGTTCAGTTTGATGGTCTTTATCAGGGGTCTCCAAACTACGGCCGGCGGGCTAAATCCGGCGCGCCAGTGCCATCAATACGGCCCGCGATAGCCAATGTCATATTGTTGTTACTATTGCTGAAATAAGTTGAAGAAGAAAACTTGCAAGGTAAAACTTAACGACAGAAATGATGACGCAGAAAACTTAGCTAAAGTATCCAAGCTTAACCATATTAATAACTAACAAATAATTGAAATTAATCCCACTAATCACAGTAAAACAAAAACACTAATGAGATTTATGTACCTAATTGTGATTTTCCACCGACTATAGTTTGTAGTTGTGGACCAATTTTACTTGTACCAATTATTAAGAGCTTTTAAGATGCTCATCGGTTAATTTAGTTCTGTAAATATTCTTAAGTGTCACAATACACAATAATTTTTACATATATTTTACACGTAATTGAAATGAAAAAAAAGCGTATGTTTGCTTAGGTCGCGCTCTTTGCTACTAATCTAGAAATATAGTCAAGAGCAAAAAAATTGAAGCTGTTTTGGCCCTTGGAACATATTGAAAAAAATATTATGGCCTCAAAGTTTGGAAACCTTTGTTCTATTACCATATCTATAAACTACACCTTTCTGATACACACTGCATAAGTTGCTTGTTCTCAGAAACTAATTCTTTAACCTATTCATCTATCCTCTTCAAGTCTTAGAAAGCACAATCTGTCTAAACCTTTTAGGAACCTAATCAAAGAACTGAAAGTCTTGGAAAACCACTTTTACTTTTCAAACTTCCCTCCATACAGAAACATGTATAGTATATATCTGTTGTATATGGTAGCCAGTCAACTGTTGAAAAACCTTCTCCAGTACGCGGGCGGCAGGTGCCTAAATAAGGCATGTTTTTATAAAGGCTGTGGTATGAAAAAAATGTTTTTTTTTATTGATTAATGTGAAATAATGTATATTTATGTAAACAAAACAAAAACTTTATTGAAATTTTATTTATATTTTTTATTAGAACTTATAACGACTTTTATACAATAATATTTAATTAGTACTAATCCATTTTTTACCCGACTACGGCAAAGCCAAAAGGAAGGGTTATGATTTTAGCAGTCTATGTATGTAAGTATGTATGTTTATAAGTATGTATTTATGTGTGTTCCACCGTAGCGCCTAAATTACTGAACCGATTTTAATAAATGAAGTATCAATAGATTCGTAATAATGGTCCGGGTGACACAGGCTATATAAATTTTCCCTAAATTTAATATGGTGGACTTTACACGTAAACTTTTGACCACGAAAAAATTTTTATTGAGATAATTATGACATGTTTGATATCAAAAGAAAGGTCTTGACGAGCACATTACAAATATGTATATATATCATATTGTTTAACTAAATAAATATGTTTAAATTGTTAAAAATAAGTAAAAGTGGAGGTAAATAATATTAATTTAATTGGTTACAGACCGACCGCGGCGAGCGTGATTTTTCATTAGTCGTCATTAGTTTTCGAACTTACTTTTTATATGTGTTAACATATTTCATAACAATTCCAACGACATAAGTTTTAAAACTAGAGATATCGTCATTTTAATCACCCGTGCCGCTATCGCGCGAGACCACCCAGAACTACTCGTACCGACACAAACGCGTAGATTCGACAAGATGGCCGACACAGAGGAAGGGGTAGGCACATGACTCCATATCTGTTACGTATCTTCATCACGATGTAACTAGATTAGCGACTGACAGCTACGGGTTGGATCGTGCGGTTGAGTATGAGTTAGCCATAGATATTAGGTTGGGGAAAAAGTCTTTTCGCATTATAGTATGTATGAACTTAAAATAAAATATCTTTGGCTATACTATTTGTATCTGGCTGGTTTTGGTATCATTGAAAGTTTAAATTTTAAAGAACATAATTCCAAATTCAAATTAGGAAAAAGTGTGATTTTCATTTGTTTTTCGTACTGTCAAGATGAGTGAATCTAATGAAGAAATTCGAAACATTTTAAAAGTTTACTACAAAAAAGGTAAAAATGCAACGCAAGCCGCGAAAAAAATTTGCGATGTTTATGGACCCAGTACAGTGTCTGTGAGAGTAGCATAAATTTGTTTTAAGCGTTTTCAATCCGGAAATTTTGATGCCAAAGATGCACGATGCTCTGGTCGCCCTATTACGGATAAAATGGATGCCATTTTTGAAAAAGTGGAGCAAGATCGGCATATCAGTAGTTACAACGTAGCTGAAGAACTGGGAATTGACCACAAAACAGTTTTGGCGCATTTGAAAAAAACTGGGTATACAAAAAAGCTCGATATTTGGGTACCTCACGAGCTCACTGAAAGAAACCTAATGAACCGTGTACTCATTTGTGATTCTTTATTACGACGTAATGAAACCGAACCATTTTTGTAGAAGCTACTAACTGGTGATGAAAAGTGGATCACGTACGACAAGAACGTGCGAAAAAAGTCGTGGTCAAAGGCCGGTCAGGCTTCACAGACTGTGGCGAAACCCGGGTTAACTCGCAACAAGGTGATGCTGTGTGTGTGGTGGGATTGGAAGAGCATTATTCATTATGAGCTGTTACCACCAGGCAGGACCATCGATTCTGAACTCTACTGCGAACAACTGATGAGATTAAAGCAAGAAGTTGAGAGAAAGCGCTCGGAATTAATCAACAGAAGGGGTGTGGTTTTTCATCATGGTAACGCTAGACCTCACACATCTTTAGCCACTCAGCAAAAATTAAGAGAGTTTGGCTGGGAGGTGTTAATGCATCCGCCGTATAGTCCTGACCTTGCACCTTCAGATTTCCACCTGTTTCGGTCTCTTCAGATTCTTTAGGCAGTGTCAGGTTAACATCACGAGAGGACTGCCAAAACTACTTGTCGCGGTATTTTGATCAGTAGTCCCAAAATTTCTATAGCAATGGGATCATGTCCCTACCTACAAGATGGCAAAAAGTTATTGAACAAAATGGTACCTACATACTTTAGATAAATGTAAATAATGTATATTAAAAAATGTTTTGAATTTTCTTAAAAAATGCGAAGAAACTTTTTCCCCAACCTATTATATAAAAGAAAGAAAGTTTTTTTAGGGTTCCGTACCTCAAAAGGAAAAAAACGGAACCCTTATAGGATCACTCGTGTGTCTGTCTGTCTGTCTGTCTGTCCGTCTGTCTGTCTGTCTGTCTGTCCGTCTGTCACAGCCAGTTTGCTCCGAATCTAATGGACCGATTAAGTTGAAATTTGGTACACATATGAATTTCTGTGACCCAAACACGGACGGGTAAAGTAAATAAATTAAATTTGAATATAGAGGTCACTTTTGGGGGCAAATAAGAAAGTTAAAAAATAAGTTTTGCAAACTACACCATGTGGCATATCAAACGAAAGGGCTTAGGTACTATGAGGGTCTCAAATTTTTTTTTTTTATAATTTTAAAATAAATTATTTTATAGTTATTTAAGAAAATAGACGAAAATTGACCATTAAATATCTCCGAAACTACTGAGCCTAAAATTATGAAAAAAATACTGAAAATAGATCTTTACCTGTAAATTACAGGAAAACCTATAAGAAGTCTGTGGTCTTAAAATAACATGGTAAATCTATCAATATTGTGAGTACAAACTTACATTTACAGTTGGAATGTATGGGAGAACATGTTTTTCAACTACAATGTTAAGCTTGTTCTTAAGATAAATTCATCCCAACTACGGAACCCTTCATTGTGCGTGGTCCGACACGCACTTGGCCGGTTTTTTATTTCTAAGGAGGTAGCTGTAGAGCGCGATAAGGCTGCTTTTTCACCAGAGATGTGCTATGCTACGTTGCTATGGATGCGTGTGATATCCACCAATCATATTCATTGGTCCATATTGGTTGGTTGGTTAATTGGTTTGGTTTGGTTGGTTGGTTGATATTGGTTGGTTGGTTGGTATTGGTTGGTTGGTTGGTTCACTGGTGGAAACGGGTGCAACTAAGCGATGTTTCTTACATGGAAGGATGCGTGCTATGAATGGGAGATATGAATGCGCGACTGGTGTAGCTGCCACTCCCCATGCCTTCCCTACTGTCGATGCATCGCATAGCTCGAGCTGCGCATCTTCCTCGCACAGCTACCTCACGGCGGCGCATCTTCATAGCACATCTTACTCGCTCCGCTACACAGCTTAGCATCAGTGGAAACGGCCACATAGTTTAGTAGCTTAGCTTTCACATCCTCGCAGCATAGCTGCATAGTACATGTCTGATGGAAAAGCAATCTTATGAAGGTGCTTTGTAAAAGTTTGCAACGTCGCATATTATGTCTGTCAAATATTTCGCTGTTTTCATCAGGTATATTGTGTCTATTAATATAAAAAGTATGAAATATCGCTATGTCTAAAATATTGATGATGAGTGCAAATCAGGTTATGTTAATGAAGTAATTATTTGAGAAAACTAACAAAATTAAGATTTAAAGGTGCATTAATTTGCGTATTACTTAAGTGTAGGATCATATCAAATCAAATCAAATTTATTCGTAAATGTAGGTTTCAATACTATTGTATTGAAACCTACATTTACGAATAAATTTGATTTGATTTGATCTTATTAGAACATCCTATTGGATGTTCTAATAAGATGTTCAGTTCGCTACATTTTTACTCGGGAGCATACAAATAATAATAAAGTTTATTGTGTCGAAACAGCAGACACACATTTAAAATGAAATAACTCAATTACTTAATAAGACACACAATTCCTTACGTACTAAGACACAATTACCAATGTCAAAATTATAATAATCTATCTATCTAAATTTCAGTGGTGTCCTCCATAAATTCATTTATAATAAGAAATTAAATTTCTGTTTATCAATAATTATTTCATTTGCATTTTAAAATTAAACATAGACAGTTTTGCATTCAATTAACATAGGCAGTTTTGAACAGTTTCATATTTCAATATCTATCTTAAGAACTTATCAACTCTTAAGAATTTACAGTTTTAATTTTATTCGTACCAAGATGGCGGATTTTGTACGCTTCACTACGCAACATAGCGATTTGTAACTTATGGATTACTACTACTACTACTACTACTACTACTACTACTACTACTACTATTACTACTACTACTACTACTACTACTTTTTTACGCACTGATGCGGACTCGGATAGCATCCCTGATGCGGCGAGTGCGCGACAGCTCCAACAGCTTGGTGGCTACACTAGCCGACAGGACAGACAGTCCATTGATGTGGCAATGGATGACCACTCATCGTGCGTCATTCCAATATTTTAAGTAAATTGTTTTAGTGTATTTTTAGTCTAGTTATGCGTGTTCATGTATTTATGTATGTTTTTTTTTGTGTATAAAATTGTATTGGGTGTTGTTTATGGACTTATGGTCTGAAATAAATGTATTATTATTATTATATTACTACTACTACTACTTACTTACTACTATTACTTATAGATTTTTGAAAGTGGACTGTGGATCGATCTAGCGACTTTTGCAAGAGTATTGAGTTTTTTATTCCATTTTATTCCTAACATAACGAGTTTTGACAGATTTATCCAGAACAAACGACAAATACAAATATTTTTTTTTTTTCTTATAAATACTTGCTGTAAATCCTTTCATATAAAAAGCTGTTATTTTGACATTACAAGCACATACATTTTATTTATATGTATAATCAATCTGCCTAGCCTTTTCCCAACTATATTGGGGTCGGCTTCCAGTCTAACCGGATGCAGCTGAATTCCAGTATTTTACATGGAGCGACTGCCTATCTGACCTCCACAACCCATTAACTGGGTAAAACGATACCCCTTGGTAAGACTGGTTGTCAGACTTTCGGGCTTCTGACGACCCGTAACGACTGTCAAACATCCACGAATGGCAGCCGGGACCAACAGCTTAACGTGCTTTCCGAGGCACGGAGGAGTCTCGGTATGTAAAGATGGTCACCCATCCACGGTCCGACTCCGGCAAGCTTAGCTTAACCTGATGGATCGACCCGTCCGGCTGTTATTACTTAGCCACGAGTTCCTCATTTTATTCATTTGTATAGAATAGATATATACATTTATTGCGTGTTTCTAACATTATTTTTTAATTATCTTTTTTTTTTTTGGAAATAGGTTTAAGTCATGAACAATTTTTAAATTTTTTTATTCATGTGTTTATGTAAAATACACCCTATAATCAATAATCAAAATTCCGTCATTGACATGACATGTCAGTGACTGTACTATAAATAACATCGACGCTCAATAGCTTGTCATTATAAATACTCTAACGTCTGCGATCTATGCATATGCCTGGACATGGCTTTTCACTTACAGCCGAGTGAAGCTTCAGGCAATACTAATAGGCAGTGATTTGCCGCCGTTTCAGCCTTTTCAGCAGTGCTATAAATATTGAAATTGAAGTTAATCCGTTAAACTAATCTATGCGACAGGTTTGTGAACGGACGCTGTCAGTGAAGGCTGGTCATTTAGCGGCTACGGCTTAATTTAATTTAAATATTTGAATCGTTTATTATTTTTTTTAGAACGCTTTTAACTTTCTGCATCGTTCTCACATGTATAATTTCAACATGAATGATGTAACCATATCTTGATTTAAAAGAGTGTCCGTGGAGTTTCTTGCCCGTTCTTCTCCGTAGGTACCTACTACGCTTTGGAACGGGCAACTAGCTTCACCTTTCTGACTGACCGATCCCTTGACAATTCAAAACTGTTATTGTTTTATTTGAAATTAATGCTTTGAGTTTGAGTTTAAGAAACATAAATAAAAAGAATGGTTGACAATCAAAATTTTTTTTAATACCAAAAATTATTGCAAGTTGTTGTAAATATTGAGAGAACAATTAAAAAACCAGTGTCATTAATTCAGGGTAAAGTACAGTAAAGTCAAGTAGAAATTTATTTCCACAGATTGTAGGTATGTACATAAAATAAGATGTAACAGCAAAATAGGTGATCCTTGTACAATTTACCTTAAATTAGCCACGCATATATTATTATTAAATGAGAGTAATAAAATGTGTTAGGTAAATAGGACAAAATTATATAAATTATATTCAACTATACATATACATTCTATCTTCTACTTATTAGGCATGCAAACATTTAGTACAAGTGATTAATAGGCTAAAATACTGTCAGTATGAAATAGTACATTTTGATACAAGTGGAGAATTTTTGTTATTGCATTCGAAGCGGAATTAACACCCGAGCCGTAGGCGAGGTTGTTTTTGAGCCGAAAACTGCAATAACAATTGTCCACGTGTATCAAACGGCGTTTTTCAATACACTTTTGAAGAAATAAAATAAAATAACGAAAAATATTTTTGTCATGAATTATTGGGAAACTATGATTTAATTTTTTTTTTCCGCGCTTTGCTTTCGCCAGGTTGAAGGAGAAGCAAAGGTACAAAGCCGTTTCAGCCTAATATGAAAAATAGAAAATTCAAAAATATTTTTGAGTTTATAACACAAATAAATGTTAATTTGTTCATAAACGTTTTGTTTATTGTAATAATCATGTTTTTTGATGATATTCTACTTATAAACATTATTTAAATATTCAAAAAATATTAATGCCGTAAAGACGCATATCTCTTTGCCGAGATTAAAAAAAACATTCACCTCCGAATAGAGACTGTGAATAGAGGCATTGAACCAATTTGGACTAAGTATAGGTATAAGTTACCTGTGGCAATTTTTATTCCCGCACACGTGTTGTAATATGAAAAATCGCACGCGTGTGAAATATATTGCATTGTGAACCTAATCGTAGTGCGATATCAACCAGTTTTCGAGAAAGTGTATTGAAAAATTATAATAGATAGTCAATAAAATAAAATAAAGAATTAATGATGTCAGGATTAACTAGGTAATTATAAAGTTTTATCATTTAGAAATTCACCAATGGAGTAATAACATTTATCAATGAATAAGTATGTCAATTTCTTTTTAAACAGTGGAATGGATTCGTTTTTTATTCCATCGTGTATTTTGTTAAAGATAATCGGGCACATACATAAAACACTTTTCCTCAATAACGCAGTGTTATGACACATAGCATATTTGTATACTGCCTTCTAACCGGTCGTGTTCTATTGTCAGACGATTTATTAAAAACGTAGGCGGGTAAAAATAGGATAATTGCTCTAGGAGGCCCATAATACAAATTGTGACATGTAAACGTACTATCATTGCAGTTAAGCGTAGTCTAAGGGTAGTTGCTGGTTCTGTGTGTTAAGTGTTTTTTGCTTATAGTATATTTATTTTATTAACTGTGATGATAGTACGTTTACAAGTCACAATTTGAATTATACAACATCAGTTTTAGTACCTATATGCGAAACCCGAAACACGTGTTTTTATATAAAGAATCTATGTACAAAATTTCAAAACTGTATCATGAAAAATCACAAAGTTATAAGCTTGTTATGTTACCTGGTTGTCCGTACAAAAACATGATCACCACGCGGCGCCCGCTGTGCGCCCGTGCCTAGTGCGCTATTACCTACAGTGACTTGTGTTCGTCGTGCGGTGTCCATGTTGTAACCCTTTTTTAAAGATTTTTGGGGCAAAATATAACACGGTATAAAAATTATTGAAATCGATTCAGTTATTTATTCTGAACAAACTATATTCAGGTTTCGCATATACTAAAAATAATGTTGTATAGTCTAATATCTTCCTAGGGCAACTATCTCACTTTTACCCTATTATAAAAATAATTATATGAGACATTTCCGCCTTGTCACTGGCATCACACCGGCAATAGAATCCTGCCACATAACTGATGAATTCATAATTATATAAGAATTGTTTTTTAGACGACACAAAACGAATAAATACATAGGAAAAAACACAACAATAACTAAAGCAAAAGATATACCCAGAAAATAAATATATTTATTTATACAGGCTGTCCTAAAAAAATAATGGTGGTCCAAAGGCAAATGGGGTAAAGCGGACCCCATCATTTAAAGATTTTAAAGTTGGGATATTATATAGGTTGTATTTTTTTTTTAAATCTGGGCTTAGAAAGTTTCGCTAAAATTTAAAAAAAAGTTAAAAAGAAAAAATAAAATCTGAAGCGTTGTAGAGCCACACTGAACGTGAATAGGAACATATTCTTGTACCTACATTAGGAAGGCATCTTGCAGCAAGATTTGAACTCATAATTAGCCAATAATGTTGCCACAGGCCTCCTCTCCCAGACCACGGGGGCCCAGTGCGGATTGGTAGATGTCACATATCTTCGAAATTTTGGTTCTATGACATGCCGATTTCCTTCACCGTTTTGAGAGCAGTGGTGACGAAATAATTTACACAAAGTAAAGCGCTTGCCGGGGTTCGAACCTTAAACCTACAACTTGTAAGTAACGGCTGTAACCACTGGGCCACCACTACTCTCCCACTGGACCACTACTGCTCTCAATGCATTTGAACAAGATTTGAACTCGCTACGTCGAAAATGTTGTTCACAGGGTCGAGAAATTTAAGTGAAAGTGTAAAATTTATTGAAAATGATTAAATTTCAGAAATTTTCTGAACTGTTGAGAATATCCCAACGTTTCAAATTTTAAATTATAGTTGGCCACCTCCGCTTTACCTCATTTGGCTTTGGACCACTACGTTTGGGACACCCTGTATATCAAACACTAATTGTACACGACATGATACAAAAAGTACAAACATATTTAAATTAAATCGTTTTAAATATGTTTGTCCGTTTTGTATCATATATGGTCAGCAATGGAAGTTTTGACATCATCTAAATTAACACAAAATGATACACGATAACCTGCTTTTTAGCATTTCATTTATTAGATAAGAGTTAATTTTCTTTAAAATTTACACCTGTTCCGATTTTGATGAAGTATTTTTCTCAATAATTAAGATTTAGAAAACTAAAATGTTAATCGACTTTTGTTGCCGACTGTACAGTGGGGGATCTTATTTCACAAGGCGACCTCTTAAGGTGCTCCCGCACCAGGAGCATTCGCGTGTAATGTAGCGTTACAGATTTGAGCATTACATTAGTGAAGGACGAAAATTGAGCATTAAAGCGCGCACCTTGTAATGATACAAAACAAGTATTACATCAGTGAAGGAGGAGAATCGAGCATTACAATGCGCACCTTGTAATGATACAATGTGTAATACCTTGGTACAACTTGTAACGTCGATGCGCTCCACTTGTTATTAAATGTTACATTACAGGCGAGTGCTCGTCAGTCAGGGAGGTAGTATGGTAATGTAATGCTCAACGTCGAATCTGTAATGTAACCTTTACAGGCATTTTCAAAATAATCTTCCTTTTTTATTTATATTTAATTAAATACCATACTAACTTTATTAATTACTTACACTATATAATATAAACATAATTTAGAAATAACAAAATTATATCTCGACTAAAACTAATCACAAACTAAATCAGTCAATCTGCCTAGCCTTTTCCCAACTATGTTGGGGTCGGCTTCCAGTCTAACCGGATGCAGCTGAATACCATTATTTTACATGGAGCGACTGCCTATCTGACCTCCACAACCCAGTAACTAGGTAATACGATACCCCTTGGTAAGACTGGTTGTCAGACTTTCGGGCTTCTGACGACCCGTAACGACTGTCAAAGATCCACAAATGACAGCCGGGACCAACCGCTTAACGTGCTTTCCGAGGCACGGAGGAGTCTCGGTATGTAAAGATGGTCACCCATCCACTGACCAACCCCGGCAAGCGTAGCTTAACCTGATGGATCGACCCGTGCGGCTGTTATTACTTAGCCACGAGCTCCTCTATCACAAACTAAATCATGGTGTCGAAAAATTCCTCCGCATCGCTGTCGACTGGTAAAGTACCCAAGAGACTGGCGGCATTGCCACGTTGTATGGCAATGCTTAGCCTCTGGCCAAGGTAAAAACCAGCCATTTTTTTTTGTGGATGGGAAATCATCAAATGACTTCTACCGCTCTGGGCGGAGCGGGAGGACGTGTCAGACTGACTAAAACCCACCCGTGTTCCTTCAGTTGCCTGTGCCAGAGCCACGGTATCTCTTTCGAACAACCCGCGACCCCGGCGGCATCGGCCCTATTGGACCCCGTCACTGCTGACAAATCTTTGAGGCGCGCGTGGAACACAACGCGCCGTCGACCCGGGCCTGGTCCTTACCGGACGGCGAGCTACCCATTACTCGTCGTCCGCAATCCCGCGCCTACGGTGGCCGGGAATCGGCAATAGATTTTCGCCGCCCAGCCCTTGGGGCACGAGAAGTGTCAACGAGCCTTTTGGAAATTCCAAGTTTTATATTTATTGATTACTATCTCATCTTATAAGCGATGATGTGGTCGACAATAAAGATAATCTTCCACATTTCACGTTATTTTCAGAGATCGAAAAAAACTCGACCCAAAAAACCCTCCTTTCAAGCGATCTACCATTAAAAGGCACACCATTCAAAAGAAAAATCCACCTTCCCGTCATGACCAAGCGAGAAATATAAAGAAACATTACAACACCATAATATTTTACTCCAAAGGAAACGGCAGTTAGAGGCGTAACACAAACACCATGACAAAATGGTTTGGCCTTGGTATTTAATGGTAGCTATGAAGTACGGGGTTTTGTACACCAGAGAGCACGGAGACGTCTAGAGGCGGCATTGTCAACGCTTTCTATACAAACTAAGCGAGTCACCGTTTACCCGAACTCAGCTTATTGGACTACACTGCTGAACATAGGCCTCTCCCAGGCTTCACCACAACACCCTGTCCTTCCGCATCCAACTTCTCCCACCTACCTTCCCCCCTTCCCCCCGCCCTCCCTTCCCCTTCCTTCCTTCCCTTCTTACCTTTTAAGAGCCTATACTACATCAAATGGCTTAGCATGATCCTCCGTTACGTCGAAAACACTGCAGCATTAATTTTGAAATTAATATATGGTTGAGGAATACTATGTTTGACGAAAACACGATTCTATAAAATTTTCTCGATAGAAAATAATACCAAAGTTACCAATAATAAACCGCTGGTATTCAAAAAAATACATGAAATTAGATCATGAAACTTTGCATACTAACTAAACTAACTATAAAGCAGGTCTTATGTTTTTTTTTTTTTTCAAATTACCATTATTTTTACATTAATAAAGCCACCTAAACTATCGGCACCCAGCACTGCTTTCAGTCTCGCTCTTACTCAGTCCGCGACCAATATCGTGCGAGCGAGGTAAAAAGCTGAGGAAGTATGGGCTGTTAAAGGTCGTCGGTCTATCTAGCTGGTCCCACACTACGCTTGCTGATAAACGGTCTCCACTCCAGGACTCGTCATCGGTCCTTCGACAAACATGGCCAGTCCACTGCCACTTCAGCTTGCTTAGGTACTCTACATGCTATGTCAATATGTACACAAATGAAGTATAGAAACTGACGGCTTTGAAGGCGATCCGTGACTGAAGTTTTGCGCTCAACTCATTTTTGGCGTAACGAATTTTATAAGTACTCTAAACGCTGCCGGGCGATGCGATTCCGTGCACAAGTCACAAGTCACAAGTCACAAGTCGGTGTCTTCCATTCTTCAATGCACTTTAGCTTGACACCGACTTCAGAAGCTGTTAAGTGTTTTATGAAAGTTATTTTATTCGTTTTTGGTTATGAAGTCGGTTTTTTCTTTTTTTAAAGAAAAGCATTTTTCCATTTTTAGTTGAATATACAATTACATAAGCCCAAGTCGAACCAAAAGAAGAATCATCAAAATCGGCTTAGAAATGCCGGAAATACAGTACATTTATGCATATAATTTCGTACATAAGAAAAATTACATAATGTATTATATACTAAAACCTTTCTGAAAGTATGTAGATCACGTTAGTGAAAGAATCATCAATATTGGTTCATTAGTTTTTTTTAAAAATCGCGGACAAACAAACATCAAACATACATACATACGGCTCGAATACAGAACCTCCTTTTTTGAAGTCGGTTAGAAAGGTTATTCTTTCTAACGGGTTAGTCAGAAGCCTGAAAGCGTGACAACCCAGTCTTACTTAGGGGTGCTAAGTACTTATAATGTGACCCACTAAATAACTGGGTCAAATAGGCAGTCGCTCCACGAAAAATGCTGGTACTCTTCTGCTGCTGGTTAGGTTGGAAGCCGAGCCCAACATAGTTGGGAAACAACAAATCAGATGATGAAATGAAAAAAAGTAACGTCAGGGGCCGTAGGAGACGGCCTGGGCGGCGGGAATCTATCGCCGATTCCCGGCCACCGTAGGCGCGGGCTTGCGGACGACGAGTAATGGGCAGCTCGCTGTCCGGTAAGGACCAGGCCCGGGTCGACGGCGCGTTGTGTTCGACGCGCGCCTCAAAGAGGTCAGCAGTGACGGGGGCCGATGCCGCCGGGGTCGCGGGTAGTTCGAAAGAGATACCGTGGCCCTGGCACGGGCAACTGAAGGAACAGGGGTGGGTTTAAGTCAGTAAAAGTCTGACACGCCCTCCCGGTCCGCCCAGAGCCCCAGAGCGGGAGAAGTCATTTGATGATTTCTCATCCACAAAAAAAAAAAAAAGGGGGGCTGTACTATGACGTGAATAGATCGTGGTTCCAGTGAGAGAGAGAGAGATGTAGCTATATACTTATAGCACCATCCTTTTTTCTCAACGGATTCATGGATCCATTAAAAAAGGTTTGTAACCTATGGATTAGTGGACAGGGATTCCTGTGAAAGAAAAATAATTACCTTACTAATTATTGTTACTTTATTAATTTGATAATAAAAAATCTGATTACCATTTTAAAATGATCAGTCAATTTTTAAGTTTTAGTTTTTCTAACTGAAACCTTAAATTCAAGAAAGATTTTCTTTTTAAATATCGCTTATAAGCGATATGCGTTCCATCTTTAGTAGGAACGTTTTATTATTGGCAACACTTCTGAAATGTCAGAATTCCGTCGAATTAAAAATCAGACTGTAGATACATTCATGATCGAATACAACATAGATAAATATTATAATATGATTATGTAAATTATTTTATTTACTACTGATCTCGACAAATAAAAGTTATAATTTATTTAATTAATGTCTCACCGGGTCCACTCCCACCAGTACTAAAGTAGTACTGTCGTAATCTTAACCTATATAAAAATGAAATTTCATGTTTAAAAATTGATGATTCTTATTTTGTTTCCTAATTTTATTTTACTTTATTTTAATTTAATTTTTATTTATTTTTATTTGAAGTATTAATTTAATACTTTTTGCTGTGCCCTACAGACAGGGTCGGTAATACAAACCTACCTTAGCTAACACCTTGTGAAACATTATGGAATGCAAATAAAGGGAATCAATCTGCCTAGCCTTTTCCCAACTATGTTGGGGTCGGCTTCCAGTCTAACCGGATGCAGCTGAATACCAGTATTTTACATGGAGCGACTGCCTATATAAAAATATAAACTCGCCAAACTTTTACGTTTGATGGCGAGACGCGCTCTTTTACATTAATCAAAAAAAAAAACACACACACAGCAGCGGTCAAGCTACTACAAACTATCAAATTTTCTCATTCGACTTTGAATTTAGCCATCAACATTTTAAGGTTTAAAATCATTTGGAGAAATTCGACAGCTCGGCACAACCCGATGTGCCGCTGTCTGTACATACCTAGTACTTATATAATTATCCTTTTATAGCTTAATCAATACAATGTTTTAGTTCTGTTTACTATCCTGTATAATGTTTTTTAATTTTGTTTTAAGTCATCCTTTACTAATTTTTACTTCTTCTCTTAATAAATCTATTTTGTTAAACACTTTAGGTACCAAATACTTAGATGTTCTCTTACCATAATAAGTGACTACGTGCAGTGCGCAAGAGCAGTGGTGGCCCAGTGGTAACGGCCCCGACTTACGAGTTGTAGGGCGTGGGTTCAATCCCACGCAGACCGTTTACTTTGTGTAAATAATTTCATCACGACTGCTCTCAAAACGGTGAAGGAAGAAAAACAACCAACTTCCAAAAAAACATGACAAAATGAAAAATAATTTTAATTTCGGCAGTCGGTGTCTTTGCATCTGTATTTTTAGTTTTTTGCCACCGACTTCCGAAATTTAAGTTATTTTTCACTTTGTACTTGTAGTGTTTTTTTTTGGAAGTCGGTAGTTTTTTTTTTTTTTTTGTAACATTGCTGGCTGGCTTTGATACTGTAGTGGTATGTTTACCCACACATGCACGCCCCTTGCGAGCTTATAAGTACCTATGACGTTCACCGTCACCTTAAGTTCGAAGTCACGCGTTGTCACGACAACACATATAATATAGTCGTTTACTAACTGCTACTCGCGTCAGTCATCATATATATAATTTCATACTAATTTTCATAAGTAATTGTACCGTGTTTAGTTGTAGTAAATACATTATTAAATTCATTGTGTAAATCTGAATGGACATTTAATTTCTCACTATAGAACCTACATCACGTTCCAACAAAAGTTCTATATTGGTGAGTTTAAAAAATAAAAAGTAAAACGATTTCCCGCCATTTTTCGATTGTTATTCTGTCCGCCAAAATGAGTGAATCTAACGAAGAAATTCGATACATTTTTAAAGTTTTATTACAAAAAAGGGGAAATGCAACACAAAGCACGAAAAAAAATTGTGACGTTTATGGACTTAACGCAGTGTTAATAAGAGTGGCACAAACTTGGTTCAAGCGTTTTCAGTCTGAGATTGTTGATGTCAAAAATGTTACAACATAGCCGAAGAGTTAGGTGTTACCACAAAACAGTTTTGAGCCATTTGGCAAATGGCACCTAATATATTATATTAGGTAATCAAATATGAAAAAAAAAATGTCTTGAATTTGTATATAAAATACGACGGAACTTTTTTCCCGCCCTAATACAAAGTGTAAGTGTAGCAGTGGCAACCTTTTAAGGGGTCATTGTACTCATCATTATGAACAACTTTTTCCATGGGACCAAACCTGAAATCGCGAAGAAAACAATCAGCTATCTACATACCAAATTTCATCCAAATCGGTCCAGCCGTATGAGCGAGAAGAAGTTACAAACATACACACACACTCACAAACTTTCGCCTTTCTATTATTAGTGTGATAGTGTGATTAGGTATATAAAATTTTTTTCCTTATGCACACATGGGGTGCAGTCGACACTTGAGGGTCCGTTCATGACACCTTTGGTTGTAGGTACCTATTTAGTTCAGAAAAACGGAGCCTTACTATTTAAGGAGAATTTAATTACGATATTCAAAGTGATAGGCAAATCTCTAATAATACCATTTATATTTGATTTATTGGAGATTTACAGTTTTTTAAATGACAATTTTATCCTCTAACCTGCTATGATTAGGTTAGGTAGGTATGGTACCTATTTTGTTATGAAATTATACCCAATTAAGTATTTAAGGTTTCCGATTGTAATTCCTTTAGTTTGGGTATTAATTTGATTATTTGACCTGAATGGATTTTACAGTATCTACAACAGCAATTTATTAATTTATAATCAAAATTATGTTTCAGTATACTAATTTTGAAACAAAGAGTTGGCGAATAATGAAAATGATAAATTTAAAAATCCCATTGAAGTGCCAAATGAAACAATTATTATTTCTTGAAAGTCATGAAATCATTGGTCGTTGATAATGCTTTTTTTTTCTACAACCTCTTTCGTTATCTCTGAAAGCGCCATCTGTTAAACGCATCCGAAACTTATCTACTGTCGACTTTCTCTGCGTCCAATTTTCATGTTAATTCTAGATTTTAAGGATAGATGGCAGTAGTTGTAAGATTATTGTAGTATTTTTTTGTGATTACGCTAATTTAAAATTTTCCCAAAATTATCTCATGATATTTTACTGTGCACTCTGAAAGTTATTATTTTTAAAAACTTATTTTCAATTTATACTTTCTTTTTGTCACCAGGACTGACCAGTCTTCCTCCGATGGAGTTAGAGAGAAGAACACAAGCAGGCTCAATGGTTTCCTCAACCTGAAGACACCCCTGATCAGCACAAAGACTCTTGGGTAAGTTTAGATCTAATTATTAATATTATGATAAGTATTTCCATGTAAAAAGTATCTTCCACTTCATAGCTGATTCGTTTTGAAAACGTCTGCAAACAAAGAAGAAGATTTATTTATTTATAATTTTGCTATTTCTGGCGGCTATTAACATTTTGATGTAAAACCAAAAACAGTAGATGTGAAAACTTATTTTTTATAAAATAATAGTACGAAGCCGGTCATGTAAGAAACTTTCTGTTCTTACGTTGAGCGCCATCTAGATTTGAAATGTGAAACTAACTCACAGGGTTCCGAAGTAGTTTGCGAAGTAAATCATAGATGACGTTTTGCGGGCTGGTTTTGAAATGACTCAACGCATCTTTACTTTGTCATCAAAACCTATGTTAGAGGAAATCTATTTATTTATTCAGAAAACCACGATTTGTTACCAATAGGATATTTGCCAGGTAAAACTAATTCAACATTCTGTGTCAAATCGTAGGCATGTCTGTTTTAAATTCCTATTTTTTGGTCGTAAATACAGACATTCGTTACGTAACATAAGCGCCGTATCTTTGTCATCCAAAAGCTTAGGGTAGTAACTACTACATCATACCTGAGTATTTAGGAAATGTAACACAATCGATATAGCAATAAATATGTTTTGATCGAGGTAAGCAAATACACAGTTCACATTTACCAACACAGGAATAAAATGAACTAAATAATCTATCATAAAAAAAATTACAATTAAAAATGACAAAACATGTATGTAGTAGATATTGACTTATGCCTTCTTTTTCACGCCTCGACGTTCAGGGGACTCATAAGGTAATTTCTGTAAGTCTTGTGGCCCTAAACCTAGCCCTCCCTACTCATAAAGTAAACTTTCACTAAAAACTAACCCGTGGCCCGCACTCCCGAACCAAAACAAGATTAAAATCAAAATTTATAATTCGATCTAAAGTACAAGTCTGTATTCAAAACCATTCGTCAAATATTTAAACCTCACAAAAACAGCCAATCACATCACGCATTCACAGACGCCATGTTGTGACGTCATCATTTAATAATTACAACCTAAAATACCCTCAGAAGACCTTTCTCAACTCCCAAAGGAACGATCCTCATAAAACTGAAATTGGATACCTATTACCCATTTTATTACTTTACCCTTTTTTTATTTGACCAGTTCGATTATAAAATGGATTATGTTTACCTACTTTTGTACGTTAAAAAGTAGTTTAATTTTATGTAAGAAGAATGTGCTTACGAATCGCCATAGATTTTTTAAAGTTGCTGTAATAACCATGGCCCTAATTTATCACAGCAACTCTAAAAATGTTTGTTGATTAATTAAATACACGCCCTAGCTGTTATCTGGGCATAATTTAATCACTCCCCGAATACTTAACTCCCATTTTGATTTTTGTACGTTAAAAAGTCGTTTAATTTTATGTAAGAAGAATGTGCTTACGAATCGCCATAGATTTTTTAAAGTTGCTGTAAAAACCATGGCCCTAATTTATCACAGCAACTCTAAAAATGTTTGTTGATTAATTAAATACACGCCCTAGCTGTTACCTGGGCATAATTTAATCACTCCCCGAATACTTAACTCCCATTTTGATTTTTGTACGTTAAAAAGTCGTTTAATTTTATGTAAGAAGAATGTACTTACGAATCGCCATAGATTTTTTAAAGTTGCTGTAAAAACCATGGCCCTAATTTATCACAGCAACTCTAAAAATGTTTGTTGATTAATTAAATACACGCCCTAGCTGTTACCTGGGCATAATTTAATCACTCCCCGAATACTTAACTACCATTTTGATTTTTGTACGTTAAAAAGTCGTTTAATTTTATGTAAGAAGAATGTACTTACGAATCGCCATAGATTTTTTTAAAGTTGCTGTAAAAGCCATGGCCCTAATTTATCACAGCAACTCTAAAAATGTTTGTTGATTAATTAAATACACGCCCTAACTGTTACCTGGGCATAATTTCATAACTCCCCGAATACTTAACTCCCATTTTGATTTTTGTACGTTAAAAAGTCGTTTAATTTTATGTAAGAAGAATGCACTTACGAATCGCCATAGATTTTTTAAAGTTGCTGTAAAAACCATGGCCCTAATTTATCACAGCAACTCTAAAAATATTTGTTGATTAATTAAATACACGCTCTAGCTGTTATTTGGGCATAATTCAATCACTCCCCGAATGACTCCCATTTTGATTTTCATTAAATAGGCACTAATCAAACGTTTAAAAAATTGTTGTGAAAAATAAAGCATGTAAAAATACTAATCGATCGTCTTCACTAATCGTCTTTTTGTGATTTGCCCTAGCCTAGTAACTGCGACCAAATTGGATGTACACACCTTTAGCTTCCTCTAAATACCCAGCACGTAATGCCGCAGTACCACGGCCCGTCGAGACCTGTCGCGGCCCGTGCCTGTCAGTATCAGGTTGTATGTTGATCTGAATATAATCATATTCAGATCAACATAAGCGACCGTAACAAATCTGTATTTTCAGAATTATAATCATTAAAATCCAAATGAATGACTATTTCATGAAATCTTGACATTTAGGATTATACTGACTTAAGAAGTCGTATTACTGATTCTAATGATTATAATTTTGTAAATATATGTGGGAATGAATGCGGAAGTAATAGAGGGAACGGAACGTAAGTGAAGGGCTGAGTGAATGAGTGGGAGAATGAGGGAGGTTGGCAGAACGAATATCGCTACGAGCGTGAGAGGAGACTGTTATTGTGATACGGTGGCAGAAAGCTGGGGTTATTTCTAGAATGAATGAAGAATAAACGTTTGTCTTTAGAAGCAGTAATTTTTATTGGTACTCGAATCCCAAACACTACATAAATATATATGTTACAGTCTTGAATCATACTTTAATCAACATACAACCTAATACTGACTTGCAAATTATAAAAAACGTAAGAAAATTTGAATTTCGTGGGCTACCTAGAGTTTCCCCCTTGAAGACTCACTAGTTCCAAAGGCCATCAGTTTTTGATAGACATGGCTGGTTCACTGCTACTTAGGCTGACAAACTCTGGAAGCTATATCGGTAACGCCAGTTCTTTTTCATAAAATTTAATTCCGTGCCAATGTAAGAGAGAAGGGAAATACGATATTCTCATCATGGTTACGTTGAAAAACGGCGTATATGCACACGCTATAAAGAAATACCTCCATATAGTAACACACTGTATTATACGCATAAATATTTCGGTGGAATATGTCGGAGGTATGCGCGACATGGGAGCAAGAGTGAGTGTGAGCACGGTTCAGTACGTACAGGTGAGGGTTTGTTGATAGACGATAGCGGGGGTGGATTGAAATGTTTCCCATAGTCACAGATAAATAGAAGAGTTATTCATTTATTTATTACTAGCTGCGCCCCGCAGTTTCACCCGCGTAGACCGGGATTAAAAGTAGCCTATGTTTTAATCCAGGGTATAAGTTATGTACAGTCAAAAAAAGAAAAATCTAGGCAGGGTATACTAACATATTTGTATGTTGTGCTTCATGTTCTTTTTTTTTGCATTGTAACACATCAACACAAAATTGTATATTTTCACGAAATTGAACATGAAGCAATTCACATACAAATATGTTAGTATACCCTGCCTAGATATCTTTTTTGTTGACTGTACATACCAAATTTCATTCAAATCGGTTCAGCCGTTTGAGCGTGAAGAAGTAACAAACATACACATACACACACTCACAAACTATTAGTATGATAGAAACAGAATCCAAGAGCACGCTGACGAGGGCAGTTGAAGTTAAGATTGAATTTGTGCTCACGACTCGTGCTGGTAATTATAGACACTAAACACTAAATATTGAAATATAGAGAAAATACATAAAGATTGAACAGCATAAAGGCACGAATGTAAGTAAAAAATGTCTGGAGAGTGTAAAATGGAGACTGCACAAAATATTCAAATTATTCTGTAAGCTAGTTAAAAAATAATATAGTTTCACGACTCTACGAACTTTACTAGTTATCGGCGGTATCTCCAGTTCAGGAGCCATAGCGCTTGATGGCGAGCTTCTCCCAGTCTTCTCCGACTTTTGGTATCTCGGTTCACTCGTGCAAAGCGATGGCGAAGTAATACGGACGGAAGTAGGACGGTTAAGCACAGGATTAACACTGGATGGATGAAATGGCGGCAGGTCACGGGAACAATCTGCGACTCCCGCATGCCCCTTAAACTTAAGGGGAAGATATATAAAACAATGGTTTGACCTGCTGTCTTGTATGGATCAGAATGTTGGACCACAAAAGGGATAAATGAAAAGCAGTTGCATGCAACTGAGATGAGAATGCTAAGAGGGATGTGTGGTGTTACACGAATGGATAGAATAAGAAATACATAAGAGGAAAATTGAAAATGGCACCGGTGACTGAAAAGTTGTGCAAAATCGGATTGTCATGGTATGCGCTGCCTATACCATGACAACCATTTCCGCACACCACAAATAGACATGTTGCGCCGACTTCCAAATAGATTGGGATAAGGGCAGGAGAATGATGATGAACAGAAATTCATCTCGCTATTAGTAGTATCTATTCAATAAAGCAGTGGCTACTACTTATGAAATCTTCAAAGTTAGCACTGAGACTGACTACCTAGGGAGCACCAGACTTACTGCATTGGCGCACATTCGATAATTCGCTAAGTTGAATAGGCAGAGAACAGTACAGTGTACATTTTTCCATCCGCCTTCGCCATTTCCAAGCCTCAACTTTACCTCAAGGCTAAAAATATAAAAAGCAGAATTTATTTGGACCCAAACGTACTCTGTGATTGACAAGCGAGACCGCGAGATGATTCTATTTTCGCTCAGATTTATTATGATTGCTAGCGCTTCGTTCACGACTTCGTCTGCGTCGATTTCATATTTTTCCATACAGAATTTGACACCGCATAATTTTTATCCATTGGGGTTGATCTTAACAAAAATATTGTAATGGTTCAAGCTATTTCTATAATCATCATTCATCATCATCATTCAATCATCATCATTCACCATCATTCAATCATCATCTTTCAACTGTGGCAGCCATTTTTCGCGAATAGCCGCATCTGTGGTAAAATCTAAATTTGATTTCGGTCAAAAATTGCTTATCTGTGGCGGTGTCAAATTTTGACGTCGCGCTATATTGCATATTATTGTATTTATAAACTGTATCTACACTGCTCTAAGTTGTACAAAGTGCAGGATAATTGACAGCAATTACTGACAATATGCTTTCACTAACTGGACAGGTCCACTCCAAACCGTTTGATTATTCCTTGAAAAGTCTATTTGCACTGTCCTCATTATGATCTGACCAAGATAATGTCTGGACTTTAAAAGAGACTGTAACTGAGTAACCAATAAACAATACCAACGGTCGTTAAACCCAACAAAAAAATCAAGTGTTTTTTTTTTGTTTTATCATGTTCATGTTATGCGCGTACAGCTCGAGCTTCACTAGCTAATTTAATTTAACCTTTCATCAAAATTGGTTTAGCAGCCTGAAAGTTGCTAACATATTGACAACACACTGACACTGATGCCTTCTTTTCATTTACTTTTGCAGTATTTTTTATTCTTGTGATTGATGGCTGTATTCAGGAAGAATTCTCTGTATTTCTTCCTTTGCGTAATATTTTTGGGTCTCCTGTTTACATTTTATGGTTTATTGCATTACTTATTTGTATTGGGTTTTTTGATGTATTGTGTTGTTTGCAGTACTTATAGCTTTCCAAGCGGCCAAATGAGGTATAAAACATAAGGAACAGAATTTATTATTGTACTCGTAGGTTTCCATACAAGAAAGAAAAATAGGAAAATTCAACATAAGATTACTCGTGCGTAAGACTGTTTGTCACAGACGTTTTTCTCATTAACCAGTGCAACGAGTAGGGTTCATTCACGACTTTTCTTCTGTTCTTTGCCCTTTATTAGGACAGTTTTTACAGGCAGACACTATTGTAATGTTACAGTCTGTCTAGACTTTTTTATCTCAACAAAATTCAGGTTCTGCTTTTGAAACAGCTAGTGACACAACCTTGCTTCTCACGGGTGCAATATACTAATCATCATCTTCCTGTTACATGGGGGCGGCGCACCACGTTTTCTTCTTCCATTCTCCCCTGTCAACCGTCACGCTATCATTCACTCCCTTCTCTTTCATATCATTCCTCACACAATCCATCTATATTTTCATTGGCCTTCCTCTCCCGCTTCATTCATCAACATATACATACAAAGTGTCGTTTTGCATCCTCGTCAAAATTAAGGGTGTGGTATAGACCATCAAACCGAACAACTTTTTCCATGGCACGGTTGACTTTTTTTGGCACGGCTTTTTCGCGATTGCGATGTTGGTATTATGGAGAAAGTTCTTCGGTTTGATGTTCTGTACCACACCCTGAAATTTAACGAGGATGCAAAACGACACGTTGTATATTCATTACTCTTGTCTTGTACTGTTTCCTCCCTCCTCATCACAATGTCCATCCAAGCCAAACGATTTCCTTTCAACTTTTCTGTCACTGGCATCACTTTAAAATTTACCCTTATTTACCTACTCATTTTTTACAATCTACGATGATGTGTTAATGTATTGACAAATATCAACCTTCCGGAATAAATTTTCTTAATGACGGTGAACAACTTATCGAAATCCATTGCACACCTTTGAAAAATTAAGAGAGTTACACAGACAGACAAGAAAAGTGACTTTGATTTACACTAGGTATGTACTAGTGATCCGCTCCTGCTTCGCACGATTTCTACGATTGACAAAACTTTCAATCAACTCAGCCTATCGCAGTCCACTGCTGGACATAGGCCTCTCCAAGGTTGCGCCACAACACCCTGTCCTCCGCTTTCCGCATCCAGTCTGTCCCAGCCACTTTCTTCAGGTCGTCGGTCCATCTAGCTGGGGGGCGTCCCACAATACGCTTACCGATACGCGATCTCCACTCCAGGACTCGTCTGCTCCACCGGCCATCGGTCCTTCGACAAACATGAACAGCCCACTGTCACTTCAGTTTGCTTACTTTGAAAGCTACGAGTATGTCGGTTACTCCGGTTCTTTTCCGGATAACTTCGTCTCTGATTTTATCCTTCAAAGAAACTCCGAGCATAGCTCGCTCCATAGCGCGCTCAGCGACCTTGAATTTGTGGTCCAGCCCGACTGTCAGTGTCCATTTTTCAGCACCGTATGTCGTAACGGGCAGGACGCACTGGTTGAAATTTTTCGTCTTCAAACATTGCGGGATAGGTGACGAAAAGACTTGACGCAGTTTCCCAAACGCTGCCCAATCCAACTGGATCCTTCTGTCGGCTTCTTTCTCAAACACACAAAGCTATAAGATTTCTTTATTAAATCGTAAGTTTAATAAAAATTTATTACACATAATTATAAACCTTCCAGAATAAATTATTAATATAATGTTGATGTGTTTATCTACAGCCACAAGCGAACTACGCATTAAGTACCTGACGTCACACGAATCCTGCATCGCGCAAGCAGAGTTTACCGCGCGACTGGCATTACAAAATCCCGACATCAACCGTCGGGCAGTAGCCCACCAGATACAACACCCGTGAGGATCCTCCCTTTTCTGTAGAGGATGGTGTACTGTACATCCGTTCCATCATACCTCAATCAATCTGCCTAGCCTTTTCCCAACTATGTTGGGGTCGGCTTCCAGTCTAACCAGATGCAGCTGAGTACCAGTATTTTACATGGAGCGACTGCCTATCTGACCTCCACAACCCATTAACTGGGTAAGACTGGTTGTCAGACTTTCGGGCTTCTGACGACCCGTAACGACTGTCAAAGATCCACGAATGACAGCCGGGACAAACGGCTTAACGTGCTTTTCGATGCTCGGAGGAGTCTCGGTATGTAAAGATGGTCACTCATCCACGGACCGACCTCGGCAAGCGTGGCTTAACCTGATGGATCGACCCGTGCGGCTGTTATTACTTAGCCACGAGCTCAGTCATACGAGTACCTCCACAGAACAGATAAAGAGATTAGAAAGGAAATAGTTCCTGATTTGTACTAGAACGCGTGTCGCCGCTTGTCCCCCACTCTGTAACTCCACTACAAGCAAGAGACCTATTCGTACGCGCATTACGCACACAAATAAACCACACGCACGTAGATCGCGAGTTTGCTATTGGTTCTCACACTAACGCAAACACTGCGCTTGACGTACACTCACACACGCGCAAAAGCAATTTATTTCTCATTTACATTACGGCTTGCATTGATCGATATTGATATCGATAAAATATACTATATTTTTTTTACTTTAAGTTTTGCAATATTTCACTTTAATTTCGGGAGGGAGGACGGGGTATGAATAGTGTGGACTTCCTATAAACATACATAATTTAAAAAAAGTGTCTAATTTAGGGAGAACATTCGATATTGTCGTGAAATTCAAATTTTCTTTAGATTTTCGCTAATTGCAGCTCTGTTTTACGTCATAATTATGTTAAGTTGTTCTAGATGTTGATTGCACCCTGTAACCATAATATATTTACTAAAAATAATTAACATCATGTCAATAATAATTATCAAAAATCATCATGTTGCTCAAAAAAAGAAAATTTTTTTTTCGGAAATAATTATATTTTTGAGTACCTATAGCAAACCTAGAAAAGTGTACTTACGACTTTGATGAATACTGAATTTATTATTGAGTAACCGTTACGGGCGCAAATCGCATTTTCAATAACAAAGCTGCAATTTGCAAGAATCCAAAAAACTAATTTCACAGCCTTATCGAATGTTTTTCATTAGACGTATAATATATAAATAAAAATATATAAAAAATATATAAAAATATATATATATTTATAAATATCAGATTCTGAGTTGGTCAATGGGACCACCTCGAGAGCATACCTTTTCAAATAAATAAAGAATTTTCAAAATCGGTCCACAATTGACGGAGAAATCGGTGTACATCGTAAAAAAGTTGTATGGATACGCGACGAATTGAGAACCTCCTCTTTTTTTGAAGTCGGTTAAAAATAAGCGTAATGAGAAAAGCTTCATTTTGAAACTTTATGGCTGTATAAACCCAATAAACACGGATCCACAAAAGATGATCTAGGTGACATAATTTAATGGTAATGATTAGGTACGCTATTCAAAAACAGCAATTAAGTTTTTTAAAATATAAATTATTCATGACTTACTGAAAAAAGCATAGCGATGTTTTTGTGCGGAGAAGCTCCAGATTTTAAGAATCTATTCCCTGACTTTTTTGTTATGTAATAATTTTCTGTAAAATGTAGAGAACAAAATATTTAGTAGGTATCCGTTCGATTCTACCAGTTGCCTCAATCCACAGTTATCTTGTGTCTGGATCTGTTGGAAACCTAAAAATAACATTTAAAATATATGGTTTCATCATAAATGGCTAACATCAAACCAAATTTTAGACGAAAAACCCACTCAGAAACTAAATTGGTAACCCACAATAAACAATAATTGGTGGTAATAAACAAAGTTATTTTAATTTTAATATTACTGTCAATAATCATTTGTATACATACACACAATATCGACATTAATTACAACTTGATACAACCCTATCGATACGCATGGATTTCGCGGAATTCAAGCGTTGGCTCGGCGACGCGACTTTCGCAGTGAACGCAACATATTGCGCGATCGCTCACGAAGTACAAAACGGTATTCATGCATTGCAAGCAATGTATAACTGTGCATCTGTTTGCGATTGTATCGCTTTTATCTACAAACTACATAATACTATTGTAATAATTACAAATATCACTTGTATTTTAAGGTTTTTGGACTTTCCGGTGAAAAGAAATCCCTTGTCGGGCTACACTACACCACTTGCTACTTTTCCGACATGTTATAACAGCGCAACAGGGCATAATCCTTTTTTTTAGCGGAGCTTCGTACGTTGTCACAGTGAGAGCGCGATTACTGGCCGGTAAAACGAATTTCGGCTGAACTTAGTGTGTCTACACATACATGCGGCGCGCCTGCCCCGCCCACAAGGCCCTTCTAACCTCTTTATCTTTTCTGTGAGTACCTCTATAGTAAAAACGGCATCAAAATCCACGTAGGTTCGAAGATCTATGCGATCACACAGACACACGAAAAGCGACTGTTTTATGTATAAATTAGATGATACACAGATTAGCTTTTCATCAGATATAATCAAAGTTCTAATGTTTAGGCTCTGAGCTAGATAAGGTAAATAATCCTGATTAGATGACTAGGTAAGATTATGTAAGATTACAGTAAGTTTCCAAGTCTGTTTATATTTATCTATGAGTGAGATTATTAAAAAATAACTTTAATTTCGCATGGGGTCGCGGCATTATGCTGAGCG
Source organism: Cosmia pyralina (assembly GCA_946251885.1). Taxonomy (NCBI): domain Eukaryota; kingdom Metazoa; phylum Arthropoda; class Insecta; order Lepidoptera; family Noctuidae; genus Cosmia; species Cosmia pyralina. The sequence continues at coordinate 8,371,732 of OX276371.1, read as the reverse complement.
GTAGCCGTTTTGCGTAGATGTGACGCATATTTTCCCCAAAACTTGCTTTTTACATTCTTATTTTATTTTGTTGTCCTTTGCGTCATGTTTACCGCAAATAAACGTATTTTCTTTCTTCTTTCTACCTATTATTATTTTATAGAGATAGGTATTTATTCAGGCTTGAAAGGTAATTTATAATTCTGTAAGGAAAATTAAAATTCTGTTTTAAGGCTAATCTTCTTGCGGTTTTGCAATTTGCAAGTCAGTGTAAGGTTGTATCTTGATCAACATATGATTCGCGACAGTAAGATAATTATGTATTTTACGATACCAACCATAAAAATCATCAATACATCTCTCTAAGTTAGGTTTGCTCTAATTAATTCCCCGATTACTGGGAATTAAGACGGTTTGACTGATTTGGAAAATTCTTTTTTTGTTTGAACGGTTATATTTCCCAGGTGGTCCCTTAAAATTTCATTAATTGTGTTTGAGTAGTTTCAATAATACGTATTTTTTCCACTTATTCTATGTCAATAATGTTTTAATATTTAATAACTTCCTGTCACTGTAATTTACATAGCAGTTAGTGGTATTTGAATTTGTGTGGGGTAGGTATCATAACTAATTAAAGTTATTTTTCACTTTGTGTAGTGGTTTTTTTGGAAGTCATTGTTTTTTTTTTTTTTTTGTAAGTGTTTTTTTCATTCCACGATCACAAGACACCGACAACATTATCTAAAAACAAATGAACTTCAATTATTCGGTAGGCGTAGGAGAGTGAAAAATGCATTACAAAATAATAACCACGTTGAATTGGTTCTCTAATGAATTCTTATTTCACTTTTAATTTATTTTGTATTCAAGCGTTTCACTTCAAGTGAAAGGTGTACAGGGTTACTAGAAACATGTCACGATCCCTTTTAGGTTTGAGGGGTGATAGTAAAGGTAAAAACATGACTGAATAAACTAGATTTATTAGGAAAAAAAAAAACAATCAAATTCAAATTCAAAATAATTTATTTTCTCTTCACAAACAAATGAAATGATGAATAAATTAAAACATGCTTAAAAATTATATGACAAAGTTTGTGAGAGACTGGTGTCTGCACTAGGAATACCTGTATAGCAGATCACCAGGGTCCCACCACACGGAATGTTAACATAATTTTATATCGTAAGTGTGAACGAGTTGAGCACAATAATATAAATCATATACTTATAGATACTTAAAAGATAAAAACCAAATCAAAGTAAAATACAAAAAACAAAACAATAACGCGAAAAAGTTTGTGAAATTATTATTTGTGGGGAAATTAGCGGAACAGACTACTTTGGATGAGCAAGTAATTCCTCAGTTGCTATGTAATCTAAGTTAATCAAATTTCATATTCACTGTTTTTTGAAAAAATTAAATATCTCGAAGGTGGTTAATTTTTGACCCGTGTCCCTTAAAGGGATTGTGACTATGTTTCCAGTAACCCTGTCATAATGAAGATAGTGTTTTTTGTCAATGAAAGACAAAATATCTGCCAAGTGCGTGTCGGACCACTACAATGAAGGGTTTCGTAGTTGAAAAGAATTTATCTCAAAAACAAACTTAACAATCCCAAAAAAAAAATTATGTGATAAAACTACAAATTAACAATTTTCGGACTTTTTCCTTTATTTGTCCTGTGAGACCTTAGTTCTTGCCAAATTTCATGGTTCTAGGTCAACAGGAAATACTATAGGTTTTGATTTACTTGCTAGTATCAAAATATGTCGCATAAATGGCCGTGTTTCTAAATTGCGTGGACTTAGAAGCTTGATTTTTTTAGAGCTCCAAGGGACCATAGACATATGGTATTTTCTTTTTGCTACCTCCTCGCGTGCCTGAGAAAAAGGATCTTGACAGACAGACGGACAACGAAGTGATCCTATAAGGGTTCCGATTTTCCTTTTGAAGTACGGAACCCTAAAAATGACCTACAAGTGAAGCAACACTGGTTAAAAAAAATTCAATATGCTAAAATCAAAATACAGTTCTTATCTACAAAAGGCAGTTAATTCAATTTCATATCAACTACAATCTACATCAAACTTAATACCTTATTAACCGTGCCTTACCCTACTTTCACGAAGATCTAAAAAAACAAAGAACGAGCTTGTCCCCGTCGTTCCAGTCAAGTTAATTAGAACAAGTCTAAGAAGATTAATAACAACAAAACGGACAAAAAAGTACGTAAAATAGTCCACTGAGAAATAAAGGGTATTTTTAACCTCGATTTGCTTACATTTTGTTTTAAATGTAAACAGGGGTTGAATAGGGATGATGCAGGGTAAAACAAAATAAATTCTATTTAATCCGTCGTCAGTCAGATAAATTAAAAATATATTAGACACGTATTTTTGCTTTGTCATTATATTATTTAAAAATGACTTAGACAACACGCATTAAAGTTGGGAAGTGGGGGCTCGCTACGTCACTTCTACGCATAAAATCTAGCTGGGCGTGACGTCATGCCATATTTTAACTCAATGTATCGCCGTAATCTTTTGATTACGTAAAATACATGTAATTTTTTTTCTGTCATCAACCCTATTAAAACAAATGCTTATTATAAGGTTTGACTATGTTTGTGTTATTTTGATAGTATAAATTTTAAAGTATTTTATTAAGGACGCTGTTACGAATGGGTAGTCAAATCATTACTTTTTTACACAAAAGTATGTTTATTAAATAAAATGCTTTGCATTCTTTAAATGTTTTTTGGCCGAACTGTTGATGATGTGCAAGGTACGATTAGGTACGATTTTGAACTATAAATATATTTTATTTAAGAAACAATTTCTCAATAAATGTACCTATCTAAAATTATATTTATAGTTCAGAATCGTACCATGCACATCTATCATCAATTCGGCCAAAAAACATTTTAAGAATGCAAAGCATTTTATTTAATATACACACATTTTTGTGTAAAAAAGTAATGATTTGACTACTCATTTGTAACAGCGTCCTTAAGCTATGTGCTCGGTGAGATTTCCGTCGATAAAAATGACGAAGTTTCATACAAACTTTCATCCACTATTAACAAAACAACAACAATATTAATGACACATTGATGTAATAGCGGTTGTGCAGAATTTATTCTAGAATGTGCTTGAATAGCTTTAGGCTATTTTCAATTAATTCTTCATCTGCCTAGCCTTTTCCCAACTACGTTGGGGTCGGCTTAGTACTACTATCTTACATGAAGGAACTGTCTGTCTGACCTCCACAACCCAGTTATTGGATAACACGATTTCCCTGTAAGACTGGTTATCAGACCTAGTAAAAAATACTCATCAGAGACCATCTACCACCATCCTATAAAGAAACCTGAGAAAAAACAGTCAGATATACACAAATAAATACATCAGCCACCCTACAAAGTGTTCTTGGTAGGCTTTCCAAGTAAGTCATTTTATCTCTTTTCCTGCCGCTCGTCTCCCGCATGGCAATATCCTCCTAAACCGGTCCGTGTAGCGGTTTACGATAGGGGTGCATATTGAAGGACTATAGAATTAGGTACGATGATTGATTTTCGTGTGAGTGTGTACGAAATCTCATGAAAATATTGCTATTCTAGTCTTATTTTGAAGCAAATCAAAATAACAAGTGTAATTTATTGAAAATAGGGAGAGGCTCGTGAATAAATAACAACAGATGCACGGGTTGTTGAGCCGTGGATGGATCCATAACGAGACTCCTCCGTGCCTCGGAAAGCACGTGAAGCCGTCCTGGCCGTCATTTGTAGATCTTGGACAGTTGTTACGGGTGGTCAGAAACCCGAAAGTCTGACAACCAGTCTTAGCAAGGTGTATCATATTACCTAGTGACTGAGTTGTGGAGGTCAGATAGGAAGTCGCTCCATGTAAAATACTGGCACTACGCCGACCCCAACATCGTTGGGAAAATAGGCTAAAGCCATTCAAGTACATTCTAAAATCAATTCTCCAAAACCGCTGTTACTCGTACATAAGGTTCTTTTGTTTCATTATTCCATCCTAGTTTGCAGGTGTCCACAAATGGCAGCCATCAAAGAGATAGTAGGCGAGTGTACACTGTCGCTCATTCTTTTTCCCTCATCTCATCCCAGAGTCACACATAGCATTCCAGTTCATCCAGTTTTTCACTCCGTCTATGAGCAGTTTGAATGCTATATATTTTTGAAGTTTACTCCTTAAGAATAATCGATTTGGAAATTTTATGAGAAGTGAAATTAATACACGTATGCGTATGCGTTACGTTTTCCTGCGCAACGTACCTTGGGCACTTTTCACTTTTAAATCATGTATGTGTATACTTGTTTTGTTTATTTTCGGCCAGTCTTCTGCATTGCACCAAAGACAAGGTAGATGTAATGTACATGTACTTACTTAAGGAGTAAACTCCTGTCGTGCGTCGGAGCTGACAAACACACACTTTTTTCCTAACCTTGCCACTAGTCACAGTCTTTACAACATTTTGATTTAAATGATTACCCATGGAGTTTCTTACTCGTCCTTCTCCACAGGAACCTACTATGCTTTGGAATGGGCTAGCTTCATCTTTCTGACTGACCGGCTCCATGACAATTCAAACGTGCTTGTAATTAGTTTAATTGAAATAAACGCTTCTGTCTTACTACAAAAAAAAGAAGACACATGGTCAACGCGTGTCTTACTTTTGTATGGAGTTTGAAGCAAGACACACGTTAAACTCGTGTTTAAATATTTTGTGCTAGCGTTTGAGTTTAAAGCGACAATAACGACTTTTAATAATTTTGAACTGAAGATCACGTCTAAACATGTTAATGATTTTGAAAAAAAATATATGTTAAATTAGAGCATTAATTTATTAAGTCAATATTTTAGATTGTGTTTATACTACATACATAATTAATTTGTAAATTTATATCAAACACGAATAAAAAACTGAGAATCACGCAAAAACTATCAAGCGTATTTTTTTTGCATCCTTCAACATTTTAAAGATAATTTAATTATTTATATTTTAGTATACGTGTTTAAGTATAAAGTGCTATAAAAATATCTGCCACGGCTTCAATGGGAGATAGTATTGTGTATCATATAGATTACAATAGTGAAGAAATTTCGTTCCCCGGAATAGTTAAATCAATTTGAGAAGATAAAGTAATTAAATAAACATTTACTTCATTCTGAATAACGTGGTTCACAAACTACGTGCCATGTGTCGTTTCGTCAATGAAAACAATTGCTACCTCTTTCTAACTGTTCTGCACTAATTACAACGGCACGAGTTCATACAAATAAATCAATTAAAATTTATACGTACATTTTTTGTATGAAAAAATTTATGACATAAGATCAATAATATAATTTCACTATTGTAATCTATATACACACTTCTATCTCCCATTGCAGCCGTGGCAGATATTTTTATAGCACCTTATTATAATACCTTTTGTTACAGGGATAATAAATCGATAATGCATCTAATTTGGGACAGTGCTCTTTGATAGGCGAGTCCTATTACTGGGTGGACGTACGACGCGTTGCGTGAGCTTAACACAGAACACCCAAGTACTCAAAGCCACTGGTACATGTCTGCGTCTACAAATTAAACTCCAGTCAGTCTGGAAATGGATAAAAGCAGTACATCGTTTAGTTATTTAGGTTTCCGATCACAACATAGAAAAGCCCTTAGTTAGGAAGATATATTGAAGCGTGGTTTATCTCGGTGTGTAAGTGAAATGGCGTTAAGGCTGTCTAGTTTGACACGAGAGAATAGAATAGAGATTTATTTTGCAAATATGGGTAATAGATATGAGCGCCGATGGCCAATTCCACGGCGGCGGCGTAGCCTGTTAATTTCCAGAGCGGCGGCGGCGTCGCGGCGGCGTGGCGTGGCCGGTCGTGGGCCTGGGTTTTTTTTTATCAGGGAGAGTTTTCTTAAAAATAACATAAAGAAAACCATATTGTTATTACCAAAAAAAAGCTTTATAAAGGAATGTATTTATTAATTACAATGTTACAGTCTTCTAAATAATAATTGAAGATCACGTTTACTGAAAAATAATCATTTCTCTCTCATCTCATCTCGAAGTTGCTGCCATCGTTAACACAACACAATAATACACGTTTACTCGGTAAAATATTGAACTCGACTGCGTAAGCGACGAGTGTGCCGAAACGACTAGGCGAACTAACGCGATCGGGCCGCGCGTGCGAGCGAGAAAGCAAGTTGTGAGTAGCCGCGACGGCGCGCCGCGTGCTGAACTCGGCGGCGACGCGTCGACATGAACTCACGGCGACGGCGGCGCGCCGGCGCGGCGCTCATATCTAATGGGTAATACATAATAGGTACATTAAAGCACAGCCAAATTTCACCATGCAAACATTTATAATATAAAATAACAAGTTTAATTCATTATTAACAGGATTATTGAAAAGATTTATTTATGATTATAACAATATTATTCACTTCCCGTGACCCAAGAGCTGGCTTTTACCTTGGCCAGAGGCTTAGCATTGCCATACAACGTGGCAATGCCGCCAGTCTCTTGGGTACTTTACCAGTCGACAACGATGCGGAGGAATTTTTCGATGCCATATTTTAGTTTTTTAATAGTTTTAGTTATGTTAGGATATCATTTTGTTATATTATTGACAAGATTTATTATTAACAAGATAAAATATTAGCAATATTCACAACATTATCCAAAAGCCAGAGCAGAGAGATATAAGACTCTCACGCGCACTGGAACTATGTAATTACCCATATTAGCAAATAAATGATTTTGAATTTGAATTTGAACTAAACGCGCTTCGTTTAAATAGAGATTTATGACAAAATGCTATACTTAAATAAATTTTTAGCTTAGTAAGTTCTTATCATAATTATTTAAATACTTACCTTCAATTTAAAGCAAATTTTACTGCACATTAAGGAACTGTTTACAAATCGTATCAAATAGAAATACAGACGATGCTACTTTGGATTTTTTTTCTGTCGTAAAAATTTCAAGTAATCGTTTTTTGGTTTAGTACAGCAGTAGATAATATACACAAACAACACATATGGAAAATCCAAATGATTTAACCATATAAATTTGGTTTTATAGGAATTTTAAAACAACAATATTATCGTTGTATCCCCTTAAAAGATTAGAAAGTCTTATGAATCAGATGTTCAATAATTCAGTGTAACTCTAGCTTACCCTAAATTAAATGGGGCATTGAAGAAGGTCTATCGTACCCATGTTAGATTTACAAACATTGGATATTTACTGCGAACGTATCTAAATTGTGGTCAAATATTTACGAACATGCATGAAAATATTGGTAAACAAGTGTTTGGCTTTTGCAACGATTTGTTCGAAATGTTTATTCAATATCATAAGGTTTTAGAAAAATATAAGATGCTATAAAAATATCTGCCACGGTTTCAATGGGTGATAGTATTGTGTATATAGATTACAATAGTGAAGAAATTTCGTTCCCCGGAATAGTTAAATCAATTTTAAAAAATTAATTAATTTATAAATAGGTACTTACTTTATTCTGCAAAACGTGGGTCATAAGTTTACGAACCACGTTATGCAGAATAAAGTAAGTACGCACGCAGTATGTGTCGCTTCGTCAATGAAAACAATTGCTACCTCTTTCTAACTGTTCTGTGAATGAACACTAAATACTACGGGACGGTTTCATACAAATAAATCATACGCACATTTTTTTCTACGAAAAAAATTATGACATATAACGAGTAATTTATTTTCACTGTCGTTATATACACAATACTGTCTCCTATTGTAGCCGTGGTAGATATTTTTATAGCACCTTTTAAATATGATGTAGTTTATATTTTTCTTAAACGAGGTAATACAGTAAGCAGCGACATTTTACCTAAAGCTAGGTTACAAAGTGTTATGTGGGAGCACAGAAAGATAAAGAGGTTAGAAGGGCCTTGTGGGCGGGGCAGGCGCGCCACACGTATGTGTAGACACACATAGTCAGCCGAAATTTGTTTTACCGGCCAGTAATCACGCTCTCACTGTGACAACGTACGACGCTCCGATATCTTTATCTGTTCTGTGTGTGGGAGTGTGGGTTGTCTGTGTGGGTGTGGTGTGTGTATTGTGTGTTGTGTTTTGTGTGGGTTGTGTTGTGTGTTGTTGTTATGGTGGCCCAGTGGTAACAGCCGCGACTTACGAGTGTAGGTCGTAGGTTCGAACCCAGACAAGCGCTTTACTTTGTGTAAATTATTTCATCACCACTGCTCTCAAAACGGTGAAGGAAAACATCGTGAGGAAACTGGCATGTCCTAGAACCAAAAATTCGAAGACATGTAACATCTACCAACCTGCACTGGGCACCTGTGGTGGATTACGGCCCACTCCCTCTCACAGAGAGGGGGCCTGTGTCCCAGCAGTGGGCTGATTATGTATACTGCAAAGTATCGTTTTGTATAGTAAAACGGTTTTTGAAGTACACGTACCATGTTTCACGATTCGGAGCGTGGAATACGGTCGTATAAGTTGTCATGAACACTAGTCGACACATAAAATATAATGGCTAAATAAAAGTGCAATGTTCGGTTTCAACGTTCGGTTCTGCGCCGAGAGTTGAAAATGTAACATTGTAATAATATTTAATCATTAGGTACATTAGTTAATCACTTAAAGTTGGTGAAAAGAGGCATAAGAACTGCAAAAAAAAAGCGATTCGTTTGAAGTCACTGTCCAGAAAAAATGACGACTCATTCACGAGATTAATTGTTTCACTTTTAATAAGAATATTGTGCATGTTAAAGGAGGTGTTTTTTTTCGCGGCCAAAACTTGTACCTACCGAGGTACAAATTACAATTGAAATTCCTTCCAATAAATTTTGTTATTAGCAATAATTTATTTATTTTCGTTACGTTTATAAAATGAAGTAACGAAACGCAAAATCGGAAGAAGTGTATAACGAGATTGCCAGATTAAATTATTGGGTTGCAAGTTATTAACATTTTTGAACGACAATTTCAGATGGTACAATCTGTACAAGTGTATAAATAAATCCATTTTTTTTTCCTGAATCTGGGAGTTTTTTCCGTGTATTTTCGTACCTTTGTTCTTAAGGTACATTGTACCCTATTGTTAATATAATAGGTCTTTACCTATGAAATTACCGTTTTGTATGAAAAAAATTAAACGAATTTTTTTCATGCATTTTTTATTTGTATTAATCGAAGTAATCACCCATGCAATCAATGCATCTTTGCCAATGCAGTGGCAGTTTATTGATGCCCTTCTTAAAGAAATCAGCTGGACGGGAGGCAACAAATTCTTCAAAGGCATTTTGTACTGCCTCTCGGGTATTGTTTTTTTTTTCCGCCAAGAAGTTATCCAAATTTTGGAAAAAGTAGTAGTCTGTAGACGCAAGGTCTGGTGAGTAGGGCGGATGAGGGAGAGCTTCCAACCCCAGTTCTTGCAACTTGGAGACCGTCTGCTGTGCAGTATGAGGTCGCGCGTTGTCGTGCTGGACCAGCGGAGACGAGCGATTGACCAATGCTGGTTGGAAATGTGCCAGCTTCTCCATCATTGTGTTCAGTTCTTCACAGTACACATTTGAAGTAATGCTCACCCCGTTCGGTACGAAGCTGTGATGAATCACACCGGCGCGACCATCACTTTTCTAGGGGTAAGTTTTCGTTTAGGGCATTGTTTAGGTGCTGAACCAGGATCCAACCAACTTGCTGAGCGCTTGCGGTTATCAAACAGAATCCATTTTTCATCGCAGGTAACAATGCGGTTCAAAATTCCTTCATTTGTGTGTCTGTTGAGCAGTGCAAGGCAAGTCTCGACGCGTACTTCGCGCTGGCGATCATTGAGTTCGTGGGGCACCCATTTGTCAAGTTTTTTTACCTTGCCAATTTGACGCAAATGGACCAATATTGTTTTGACGCTAACGTCGAAAGCTGCTGCTAATTCAGCCGTAGATTGTGTATCATCAGCTTCCACAATCGCCTTTAATTCGTCATTGTCGACCAAAGTCTTCGGACGACCGCGAGGTTCATTTTTCAGGTCGAAATTTCCAGAACGGAAGCGAGCAAGCCAATAACAAGTGGTGCGTTGGTTTGTAGTGTTTGCTCCGTAAACGTTGTTGATGTTGCGTGCCGCTTGTGCCGCGTTGCTGCCACGACGGTACTCATATTCCATAATTACTCGAATTTTTAACGTATCCATGATGACGAAAAAGATTGAAATGCGATGAAAATGTAACACTAATCAATAAACAAATGACTACTTTTGGAAAAAAAAAATCCATGTTTTTAAAATAAAATTAATTTGAAATTAGAATTCTTAGCCAAACAAAAATTATTTTGATTTGAAATGGCCAGTACTGCAGAACGGCAATTTCATAGGTAAAGACCTAATACTTGCAAATAATTGTCATTGGTGTACCTCGCTTACCAACTTACTATGGTGGCCGCCACTTAAATCTGAAATAAAGTTCATTGCTCTTTCCATAATTTCTCTACGTAGGTACCTCGGCAATACATTAAGAATCGTTTTTAATAAATAATATTAATAAAAAAAGTCAGGGATCACGATAAAGGTCGTTTTGGGACATGTTTATTATGTCATTATTTCTGTTTTCGGAATTACGTATTTGAATATCCCTATATATTTATGAAGTTGTTATGTTTATTAAAAATAACCTTGACCAATTCGAAACTCTGTCCACTAAACGCCATCAAGGTGTAATTAAGTCAAAAACCCACCAAACCGCCCTGTTCACAAAAACGTTTTCAAGGAATGGCTCCAAAAATATTTAATAAACTACCTAAACCTATAAAAGCTTCAAAAGATTAGATTAGATTAAAGATTATTAAGATTCCTTCAAAAAACACTCCAAGTTCCTAATTTAGAAAGCATACTACACCATTAATAAATATTTAGAAGAAAAATAAAAACCGGTATGCCCTATTCTCAGATATTATATTTGTTACTTTATTTGTTACTTTAGTTAATTTAATTTAATAAGTACCTATAGCTAGATATTAAATTGTTCCCTTAATTTGTATTGTTTTGTTTATATTATTTTATTGCTAAATATTTAAAATGGTTACGTAGCAGTATTTTTTATAATTTTATAGGCTATAAATACCTACTACCTGTACAAATATTCTGTGAACAATATTTGTACGCCTTGCAAGGCAGCGCATAGTGATACAATATTTTTTATTGTATAACATCATGTACCTTTTGGAGCAGTGGTGGCCCAGTGGTAACGGTCGCGACTTACGAGTTGTAGGTCGTAGGTTCGAACCCAGGCAGGCGCTTTACCTTGTGTAAATTATTTCATCACCACTGCTCTCAAAACGGTGAAGGAAAACATCGTGAGGAAACCGGCATGTCCTAGAATCAAAAATTCGAAGACTTGTGACATCTGCCAACCCGCACTGTGCCCGCGTGGTGGATTACGGCCCACTCCCTCTCATAGAGAGGAGGCCTGTGTCCCAGCAGTGGGAACGTTATAGGCTGATTATGTACCTTTTACCTAGGTGTCACAAATAAATAATTTTGAATTTGAATTTGAATAAATGTGTGCAGGTCAATGACATTTAATTCAAATTTATTTGACGTTAGGTATGAAATAAAAGTATGAATGCGCTGTTAGATTTGAATCGGGCAATTCCAATACCTGAAAGTAAGACTTCGCACAGAAATTTAAGTTCTCTTCAACCATAGTAACTTTGCTAACACTCGAAACTTGTTCAGACTGCAAGCGAACTGTGCACTGCGCAGTCGGTAAACAGTTTAAATGCGGTTATATCAACTGCACAAGGACCGAAACTGCTATTCTGCAGTCAGTTGGCTTGACTTTTATTCTAAGGGCTGATTTTTCAATAGTCAGATAACTTTTAATTGTAGAATAACTATAACAGTTTAATAACCTTATCGAGTCTGCGGTCATTATAATCATATTTGTGTCGAAGACTTCTCCAGTCCGCTCGGCTTTGACTACTTTTTAATTACGTTATTGTGTTAATAATCTGTATCTTTACTGTTCTAACTTGCACAAAGTGTCGGGAAAAGAACAAGGATGGCATACCGTCATATGTCAAGTCTCGAAAACACACCAACAACGCTATCAGATCGCGCGAGACCGAGTGGTCTCGCGCGATCAGAGGGGCAATTCCCGTATTTTTAATAACGTTCGCAGTCTCATCTCAGTCTCAATCTGTCAAAAATTGTATAGTGATTACCTACATTTTTGACATTTGATTGTCGCTGGTATGAGATTGCGACTTGAATTTGAATGTTTTTAGGTACGAGAATTGACCTTCTGATAGCGTCTGTTTCACTACTTCTGAGTAGAAGTACCGAAACAGACGCGTAGATTCGACAAAATGGCCGACCGCACGCGAAATCAAATTGAAATATTTATACTTCAGTTAAGAGATAACTGACTATTAAAAAATTTAAGGATTTTATTATATTTTTTAATTTATTTTTTAGGATTTGAGAATTTTTTTTAAATGCTTATTGTACAATCCTAAAAATTACGTTAGCCTATCTGATATGCCAGTAACAGTTTGGCATCTAATTTTATCTATCTATACGAGGTCAAATTAAGTTAGCTAGCGAAACTCCGCATTAAACGTGATGGGTATCGACATCTATACATGATAGCAAAAAAACAAAATTATTTGGATGATTTTTTTTGGGTCAGCCATCATTCATCAACCGCAGTGTAGTTGAAATATCAGTAAAAAAAATCCATTTTTTTGTGTAAACTTCACAGACGTTGGAACGTGATGTGAATCGATATATAAATACGATAAAACAAAAAAAAAAACAAAATAGATTACCCAACTCATACCTACTTTAACCTAACACTACCAGAGCGGTCGTTGACCCCACAAAAATCATCAAATCTTTTTTATTTTTATTGTGTCGCGTTTATATACAACGTGTCGTTTTGCATCCTCGTCAAATTTCAGGATGTAATACAGAACATCAAACAGAACAACTTTCTCCATGGGACCAACATCGTAATCGCGAAAAAAAATTCAACTGTCCTATAGAAAACTTTAATACCTACTTGACGCAAACGATGTTGGTGCCATGGAAAAAGTTGTTCGTTTTGATGGTCTTATATATATATAAGCCATATGGCCACACCCTTAAATTTGACGAGGATGGAAAACGACACGTTTTAAACCGATACTCATTACGACTGTAGAGTTTCGTTAGCTAATTTAATCTGACCCTGAATAATAAAAATTAAATGCTGTTCGTTGGTGAGCGCATCACTTGAGAACCGCTTGGTCTTATTTGGCTATTTTTGGTTTTAAAAATGTTCATGATAGTCCCAAGCTGGTTCTTACAGAAAGAAAAAATGGAAAAGTTTCCCGGAAAATCTTAAAATTCATGAAAGACTATGTCTTTTTTTGTATGAATTATTAAAATGTCACTGTCAGATCAGCGAGTAATTTTTTTTTTTTTCTACAAGGCGTTTAGGTACTCGATGTGATTTCTTATCGTCAAAAATGACGAACTTCCATACTTTCATCCCCTATTTTCAAAAATCCTTCTTGGTGCTCAATCACTTTCTTTTTAAAAGGAACTCAATCTGCCTAGCCTTTTCCCAACTATGTCGGGGTCGGCTTCCAGTCTAACCGGATACAGCTGAATACCATTATTTTATATGGAGCGACTGCCTATCTGACCTCCACAACCCTGTAACTGGGTAATACGATACCCCTGGGTAAGACTGGTTGTCAGACTTTCAGGCTTCTGACGACCCGTAACGACTGTCAAAGATCCACGAATGACAGCCGAAACCAACGGCTTAACGTGCTTTCCGAGGCACGGAGAAGTCTCGGTATGTATTGATGGTCACCCATCCACTGACCAACCTCGGCAAGCGTAGCTTAACCTGATGGATCGACCCGTGTGGCTGTTATTATTTAGCCACGAGCGCCTCGTTTTAAAAGGAACTCTTATGCAAAATTTCATTCTTCTAAGCCCAGCAGTTTAAACTGTGCGTTGTAGTCAGCGAGTGAATGAATGGCCGAGGTAGGTCATAATGTTGTGTGCAATAATCATAATAACCCACCACCATAACCTCACCCATAAACACCACCATACCCATTAAGTTTTCAGACGACGATCTCCTAAATACTTCCTTAACCTTATGCTTTCTCAGACAATAATACCTTCGATATTTTTCTTAAAGATCTAGAACCCCAACAGAAAATAGCACCACTTTGTAAAAACATCAGATCATAGAAGCTTATCTCAACTCTTGTTTTTAAAACGAACTCTCGACAAACGCTCAAAATGTCCTACAAAAATACTCCATCCTTCCTTTAAATCTAATGGTATAAGATTACAAAGTCATAGGTTCTTCAATAATTCATTGCGAACAACGCTTGTGCGATGCAGCAGTTACAGCGCCATCTATTGGCGGGAGAACGCAACTCTTGACCTACATGAATTCGATGTTAAATTCATTGGGTAAGATTAACGGGTACGATGTTTAAAAGGATTGGGATTTGGTGGTTTAGGAAACGATATGATCGTTTAAGAGCAAAATTGGATGTTTTTTATGCATGTGGTTAATAGCGAGATTTCGAACCCATTTGAAATGATTATTTTTATACTGACAAGATGGTTTCCTGACTGGTTCAAATGTATCTTTATTTATTTATAGGCTCTTCAACATTTATTGTCCTATTATTAGTTTGATGCACTTGCTGCCATCTATGTTTGTGCTATTATTGTATTAGATAAGAAGTAAGACTTAAAATACTCTTTAAATGTAAAACTTACAAACTTACCGTCTAAATTTGTCTCTTAGTACTTACCTAAATTAGATACATATTTCCGAACTTACTAGCCATATAGCCTTCAAAGTCTTCTGTGGTTTTTAGCGTAAGATTTAAACTCTGCGTTATACATTATTAAAAAGAAAAAAAAAAAAACAATTAGTACACTATTACTTTATAATTTGTACATATATTATAAAACTTAAGTCTGAGCGCCTCATTACTTATAGAAAAGCACAGCATGCACTACATTATGCACAAATAATAACACAATATTAATTAAATTATTTGAAACAAGTAATACATAGTTTAGACAACAAATAAATTATTAAGTTTTTAAGAATAGATTACATAAATTAAATTAATTATGATTACATTTCAATTTTAAGAATTATTGTAGATTAGATTAATATTTGATTTCAGACTAGAGACATATATTAAACGGCAAGCGCGGCATTAGACCAGGTACTGATGAGTGAAAGAGGTCAATGTCCTCTTCGTGCTCTTTGTATGCAGCAATCTTTGAGGTAATAGCACAATTTTTAACGATAGTTATACGCTGCCTTGTTACGGTATCATCATCTGCCTAGCCTTTTCCCAACTATGTTGGGGTCGGCTTCCAGTCTAACCAGCTGCAGCTGAATACCAGTACTTTACATGGAGCGACTGTCTATCTGACCTCCACAACCCAGTTACTGGGTTGGTAAGTCTGGTTGTCAGAATTTTGGGCTTCCGACGTCCCGTAACGACTGTCAAAGATCCACGAATGACAGCCGGGACAAACGGCTTAACGTGCTTTCCGAGGCTCGGTATGAACAGTCTAAGCCGGATACAGCTGAATACCATTATTTTACATGGAGCGACTGCCTATCTGACCTCCACAACCCAGTAACTGGGTAATACGATACCCCTTGGTAAGACTGGTTGTCAGACTTTCAGGCTTCTGAGGACCCGTAACGACTGTCAAAGATCCACGAATGACAGCCGAAACCAACGGATTAACGTGCTTTCCGAGGCACGGAGAAGTCTCGGTATGTATTAATGGTCACCCATCCACGGACCAACCTAGGCAAGTGTAGCTGAACCTGATCGATCATCTCGTGCGGCTGTTATTACTTAGCCGCAATCTCCTGTTGTTGTTAGGATATGTTTTATTATATTTAAAAAGTATAGATCAGATGTATCTTTCTATTTGCAAAAAAAATCGTTGAAAATGCATTAAAATTAATTATAATTTTGATTGAATTACAGCAGCAGTAGGAGTGATCTAGTATATTATAATAAGCTGTGCGAGTGATCTAGTATATCATAATAATATATTATAATTACCTGGAGACCTGTAACACAGGTATTCCTAGTACAGGCTCCAGTCTCCACAACATCAATGTATTTTTGTATACACAAATCATGTATTTTGTATTAAGTTTCATTATGTGGTGGAGAAAATAAACGTTTTTATTATTATTTTTTTTTTTTTTTTTAAGTTTACATATCTCGGGACTCTGGGGTCCCGGACCTTTGTAAGGCGTACGAGGGGCCGAAGCCAACTCGCAGAGGCCCGTCAGGCGCTTTCAATGAAATGAGGCACCAACCGACGATTATCCCTATACGCTCTATGCAAGTGCACCCAAGGACAACCCCCGGTTGGTGTAGGACTATTGCAGGATATGGAAACAAAGATTTTGGACTATGGATTTGGGTGGCTAAAGTGGATTGGTTACCTAGAACTATGAAAGGACTATGGCCCCTGCCTGACCAATGTTTATCTACACGGAAAAATTGGCAGGGGGTGACTTGCACACTCAATAGTGGGCCCCCGGAAACGGTCGCTAGCACATAGTGACGTAGCGACAAGGGGCAACATGTCCTGAGGTGCTTGAGGAGTGGAGAGGTATTCCACGGCTCTCAGAACAATCCCAGAGCCCGGAAGATGGTCAAGATCCCTACAAGCACTTACTGGAATACTTCCTTCCTCCGAGCACGTTTACCCTTGCGAATCTCCACTCAAGCCAGCCAATAAAGGCAAGAATGAGGTGGGAGCTCTGTTCCCGTCAGTGTTCACTCCAGCCGGCCAATAAAGGCAAGCCAGAGGTGAAGAACAAGACTTCTCCCGGGAAATAGGGTCCGTGGGGTCGCTACTGCCCAACAGCTCGCCACAAGCTGCCCTGCGGGTTCACGTATCTCTCTTGGTCTGGCTCCTCACCCTAGACCTGTTTCGGCAAAGTAAACTCCATCGGCACAGACCCAGAGTTCGGAGCGCGCAAGCCCCACCACGACGTCAACGTAGAGATACGGCAGTGGGGTTATTATTATTATTATTATAAGCATATTATAAAATATTTATCCGTTTTTATATGTATGTGAAATCCTCGAAATTAACTAGCTTGATTTTGGGTAGGACCAATATTAATTACACTGTATTCATAATGTAAAATAAAACAAAGCAAAGATGAGCCAAATTATCGTTCCCAGAAAATGTTTTTGTTCCGAAGTATTATATAAGAGGTACCTTCTTATCGTCTTTCAAAGGATCCAATATTTATGAGTGAAATCTGTTCAGTCTAGGACTTTAGCTCATAAATAAAGGCTATCTGCAGGTCAGTGATTTTATCAGTTTTCTATCGGATTTGTTATAATATTGAGGATTTTATATTTTACTAGCCTTGGGCCCGGCTTTGCATGGAGGTGAGAATTATACCACGGAAACGAACTACCGAGATATCTATATAATTATAAAGAGAAGTCCTGAATGACTCATCAACGCCCAACCCAAACCTAGAAAGCTGTAATTTTGCACAGAAACCTCTGTGAAAAATTGCCCTTTATAATGTAGACAAGGAATAAGGATAGTCGTTTCACGATAGTACGTTCCCGTGGGCAAAGGAAATTTCAAAATGTTCCATATTTCCAGACTTATGATTTCTTTCTCAATGGTGGCGCTAGTTGGCAACACTACTCGCCTCACGCTCCTCGAACGCAAGTAGCCTGACCTTAAATAAAGTGACATAATTATTTATGTTTACAAGTTTGGAAGCTAAATCGCGAACGTTTGTATTATTTTAATGTTAGTATACTCGTATTTGCTTGCTTTTGAGGAGCTTGTGGCTAAGTAATAACAGCCGCACGGGTCGATCCATCAGGTTAAGCTACGCTTGCCGAGGTTGGTCAGTGGATGGGTGACCATCTTTACATAACGAGACTCCTCCGTGCCTCGGAAAGCACGTTAAGCCGTTGGTCCCGGCTGTCATTCGTGGATCTTTAACAGTCGTTAAGGGTCGTATGACAACCAGTCTTACCAAGGGGTATCGTGTTACCCAGTAACTGGGTTGTGAAGGTCAGATAGGCAGTCGCTTTATGCAAAATACTGGTATTCAGCTGCATCCGGTTAGACTGGAAGCCGACCCCATTATAGTTGGGAAAAGGCTAGGCAGATTGATTGACTCGTACTTGCGTTTGAATATGATTGGCAAATCGCTTAGTCAATTCAACTGTGGAGATTCTTGCCTATTCTTCTCCATACAAAACTACCTTTTGGAAATGGCGACTAGAATCAATTTTATTTTTAGTTTTTGACGTTCAAAGTGCCTTCTACACTCCTACCAACTTATCTGTGAAATGGCGAAAATTGGAACTACGGCCGTCATGTTGAAATGTCATTCGATTCTGTCGTCGCATCGACGGTGGCGTCCTCTTTCAGTTCACAGATAAGTTGGTAGGACTGTAAGTGCCTATTTGAAATACTTCAATGATTTGCCTTTGACATACCTTAGCTGGCATACCTTAGCGGCCACGGCTTATTTTAATTTAATTTAAATATTTGAATTGTTTTTTTTTTTAAGGACGCTTTTAACGTTCTGCATCGTTCTCACATGTAAAATTTCAACATGAATGATGTAACCATTATTTTGTAACCATATCTTGATTTAAAAGAGTGTCCGTGGAGTTTCTTGCCCGTTCTTCTCCATAGGTACCTACTATGCTTTGGAATGGGCGCCTAGCTTCATCTTTTTGACTGACCGACCCCTTGACAATTCAAAAGTGCCTGTAATTGGTTTAATTGAAATAAATGCTTTGAGTTTGAGTTGAGTTTGAGTTCGACATTGATATTTAGATGGTTTTTTAATTTAAATCACGCCTATTTCACAGAAGGGATGGGCAGACGTATAGAACACCCACATTTCACCAGTTCAAGTGTAAGTCTTTGTACAGTTTTGAGAATATTATTTGCTATTACTGTGAAAGTTCTGCCAACCCTTTCAGTAATAAACAGCGCACTACAAATTCAACTGCCGCTGAAACTTCACATAATTCATAGCGCTCTCTATAATTTCGTTAAGAAACTAACAGATTGAATCGTCATGTAAATTCCAATCTTAGTAGATTGAATTAAAGTTCAAACTTTGTTGATTGGTTTCGTGAATCAGCAACTCTTGTGATACAGTGTAGCACTGATTGGTTGAACATTTTGTCGAGTCATTATTTTGACGGATTTTTTTAAGGAAAATTGGTAGGTAAAGAGCACGGACTAGAAAAAAAGAAGGACTCCGCGTCACGCGTATCGAAAGTGAAACACTGTACCGATCTATGTGTGCGTGTCACGTAATGGCGGCCCGTCGGCAATTCGGCATACTATGATATAAATGTGTGCGTGAGGCGTGTTTGTACAAACGGTTCTGGCATACTTACTATGCTTTACTTTCAATATGTGTGGCGCGGAGTCCTTCTTTTTTTTCTAGTCCGTGGTAAAGAGCATTTATTTATTAAATCCCTAAATATGTATCTGTCTGTGTTGTTTGTTTGTCAGTCTCATCATCTGCCTAGCCTTTTCCTAACTATGTTGGGGTTGGCTTCCATTCTATCCGGATGCAGCTAAATATCAGTATTTAACATGGAGTGACTACCTGTCTGACCCCCACAACCCTGGTACTACTGTTTGCTGGCTAATACGAACCCCTAGGTAAGACTGGTTGTCAGATTAAGGTAGGCGATAGTTATTACTTAATTTTATTTAAGCAATGCATAAACATAAACTCCTAAGATACCTAAGGTAAAGAACCAATTCAGAACTGCCAAAGAAATTGTTTTATTACAGAAATATCTACGCTTAAGTGTAACTTCGTTTGATCTTTACCTGTAAAAGATATTTTTGGATATCGTTTCCGTAAAATTTGGCTGCTTTCTACCGAATTCTTTAAGGGATTGTGACCGGTTGTTTGTACCACATATTGAGGTGTCCCTGAGGGCTTAAACAAAGTGAAATATTATGTTTTATAATACCAGCCGCACGGGTCGATCGGGTTAGTCCGTGGTTGGGTGAGCATCTTATACCGAGACCCTTCCATGCCTCGGAAAGCACGTTAAGCCGTTGGTCCCAGCTGTCATTTGTGGATATTTGACAGTCGTTACGGGTCGACAGAAGCCCGAAAGTCTGACAACCAGTATTACTAAGGGATATCGTGTTACCCAGTAACTGGGTTGCGGATAGAGCACTCGTGGTCACGATGAACTATGTCCATTAGCAGGTGTGGTCGTAGCTCGCCTCACGACCTCTCTCCATCTGGTTCTGTTAGTTGACAGTCTGGTGCATCCAACCGCGGATTTAATTTCGTCAGTCCACCTTATCAGTGACCTTCCGCATGGCCTATTACCCTCTATTCTGTTCTGCATCACTAGACGTTCTATCGAGTCTTATTTTACTCGAGACATGCTCAAACAACTTCAGTATTCGAGACTTTTGTTGTGCTGATAGACGCTGTTTGATGCCGAGTTCTCTGTCCATGAGATCCCAAGTATCTACTACAGCAAGCGTACAAGCGTCTACTTTTTTTTTCCAGTTTTCGTAATGTTCACGTCTCATCGTTCCATGAAATACTGGTATTCAGCTGCATCCAGTTAGACTGGAAGCCGATCCCAAACATAGTTTTTTTTTTTGTTTTTAATTTCAATAAGGCTAGATAGATTGATATTGACATAAGCTAGCGAAAACCTTATGTCAAATCTGTTGAATTAGAAAATGTATTAAAATAATGTCACATAAAAAAAACGGCCATTTATGCGAAATATTTTGATACTCCCCCGTTACTAGTGTGTGGTACTTCCCGTTGAAAATGTTTTAGTTAGTACCTACTTTGGCTTTTTCTTCAATAAACATTTTTTTTTCGGATTACAACTTAACGGATCAACTACGGAACCCTTCAATGTGCGTGGTCCGACACGTACTTGGCCGGTTTTTTTTGTTACGGTTTGGCTTTTCAATCTGTCCATCCGTATGTCCCTTCATCTGAACCCCAGCAATTCATCTTAGTAATCTCTAAATAGTGACTTCTAAAATAAATGTCTGGTCCCACAATTTGATTCTGTACAGATAACAAGACAGACACGACATAACCAAGCGACGGAGTTATTACTTATAGTCTAGGTTTTTAATTACGAAGTGGAGTAACTATCTGACTACACTGAGATGGATGATACAATTATAAAGCTTAAAATTGGTAGTTCTTTAAGATTTCTGCATTTACAAATTTCATTTGCGTTTATTTTTTTGCAGCTGTAAGGGGCCAGTCATTAATTACGTGAGGCGTTTGTGGAGGCCTCCGGGGTCGCCAGTTGTTCGAAAAAGATACCGTGGCCCTGGCACGGGCAACTGAAGGAACACGGGTGGGTTTCCCGCTCCGCCCAGAGCGGGAGAAGTCATTTGATAATTTCCCATCCACAAAAAAAAAGGCGTTTGTGGAGGGCGTCAAGCCGAATCTCACCCAAACAATCGTGGGTGAGACCCCTCTCCCCCACGTGAGATTGGGTCTCGGCAATTATCACGTAAAAATGCGAGAAATCTGGGAAATTATTATAAAAAAAATAAGCTAATTAAGTTTATTTATATAAATCCATCGCAATCAAGCACAGATTTACGTATTTACACTATTAATATTTTAGACGCGGATAAAAAACTGAGAATCACGCTAAAACTATCAAGCGTATTTTTATGAAACCTTCACCATTTTAAAGAGAATTTAATAATATTAGGTCTTTACCTATGAAATTACCGTTCTGCAGTACTGGCCATTTAAAATCAAAATAATTTTTGTTTGGCTAAGAATTCTAATTTCAAATTAATTTTATTTTAAAAACATGGATTTTTTTTTTTCCAAAAGTAGTCATTTGTTTATTGATTAGTGTTACATTTTCATCGCATTTCAATCTTTTTCGTCATCATGGATACGTTAAAAATTCGAGTAATTAAGGAATATGAGTACCGTCGTGGCAGCAACGCGTCACAAGCGGCACGCAACATCAACGACGTTTACGGAGCTAACACTACAAACCAACGCACCACTTGTTATTAGTTTGCTCGCTTCCGTTCTGGAAATTTTGACCTTAAAAATGAACGTCGCGGTCGTCCGAAGACTTTGGTCGACAATGACGAATTAAAGGCGATTGTGGAAGCTGATGATACACAATCTACGGCTGAATTAGCAGCAGCTTTCGACGTTAGCGTCAAAACAATATTGGTCCATTTGCGTCAAATTGGCAAGGTAAAAAAGCTTGACAAATGGGTGCCCCACGAACTCAATGATCGCCAGCGCGAAGTACGCGTCGAGACGTGTCTTGCATTGCTCAACAGACACACAAATGAAGGAATTTTGAACCGCATTGTTACCGGCGATGAAAAATGGATTCTGTTTGATAATCGCAAGCGCTCAGCAAGTTGGTTGGATCCTGGTTCAGCACCTAAGCAATGCCCTAAACGAAAACTTACCCCTAGAAAAGTGATGGTCACTGTTTGGTGGTCTAGCGCCGGTGTGATTCATCACAGCTTCTTACCAAACGGGGTGAGCATTACTTCAGATGTTTACTGTGAAGAACTGAACACAATGATGGAGAAGCTGGCACATCTCCAACCAGCATTGGTCAATCGCTCGTCTCCGCTGCTCCTGCACGACAACGCGCGACCTCATACTGCACAGCAGACGGTCTCCAAGTTGCAAGAACTGGGGTTGGAAGCTCTCCGTCATCCGCCCTACTCACCAGACCTTGCGCCTACAGACTATTACTTTTTCCAGAATTTGGATAACTTCTTGGCGGGAAAAAAATTCAATACCCGAGAGGCAGTACAAAATGCCTTTGAAGAATTTGTTGCCTCCCGTCCAGCTGATTTCTTTAAGAAGGGCATCAATAAACTGCCACTGCGTTGGCAAAGATGCATTGATTGCATGGGTGATTACTTCGATTAATACAAATAAAAAATGCATGAAAAAAATTCGTTTAAATTTTTTCATACAAAACGGCAATTTCATAGGTAAAGACCTATTATTATCTTTCAATATCTTACGTGTTCTTTTCGTTTTATGTAGATTTAATAAGTTAATAATTTAATGCATCTACTTTGGGACAGCGCTCCTTGATGGGGGAGTCCTATTACTGGCTGGACGTACGACGTGTTGCGTGAGCTCAGCACAGAACACGCAAGCTAACCACTCAAGGCCGTTGGCATATATCTGCGTCTACTCCAACTAAATACCATATTTCAATCACCTTTACCGCCAACATAGACCAAATTCTTTAGTCCACAAAATAAAGATAAAGAAAATATTCAGACTCAAGCACATAACTATTGCATGTACAGCAAAGTGGTCTCGACTTAGCTCTTAATCTGTTTGAAGTGACCTCTTAGTGGCAAACCAGAAGATAAATTGGTTCGTATTTATATACTTCAAAAGGAATACTTCTGTACGTTTGGGTCAAAGAATAAAAATACACCATTTCTTCTATTTTTAGGGTTCCGTACCAAAATGATAAAAAGGAACCCTTATGGTACGACTCAGTCTGTCTGTCTGTCTGTCTGTCACAGCTGGATATCTGAAGAACTACTAATGCTATCAACTTGAAAAGAACAGTCCCAACTATTTTGCAAATAAGAAAGATCTTTTATTTTGCAACAGGGACTGAAAGGGGGTCTTAAAAGTTCGAAGCAGGGCTACTAGGGCATGTGGGGTACATAAAAGAACGGTGTTTGCACATTCTCAAGCCTTTTTTTCTTTTTTTAAGCCGCATAATTTTCGAGTTTTGATGAAAAATGTTAAGAAAATACCGTTCGGGCCCTTATCTCCGAAGTTTGCATAGAGAAAAATCTGAAATTATTCTATGTGATTGAAGTTTATGTAAAGATTACAGGAAAAATAAAACGATGTCTCTAAATTGTACACTTTTTCAGAAATCGGAACAGAACCCTCGATGCGCGAGTTCGACTCGCTATTGACCGGTATTTTGTCGGTGTCGCTAAGATGCCGTCTGACCATGCAGTTTGATGGTTTTTGGATACCATTATGTAACTCAATTAACTAGCTGTTGTTCGCGGCTTCGCCTGCGTGGATGTCAATACTTCCCTATTTGAATCGGATTTTGTTCACAATTTCACGAGTTTTGATGATTTGATGTCATGTTTTTTTTTTTTTTGTAAAATAATAGTAGCCTAAGTTACTTCTTGTAACATCAATCTGCAAGTAAAAGTCCCGTTAAAATCGTGTCAGGCGTTTCGGAGATTAGCCGATTAAAATATACCTACTTTCATGCATTGCAAGCTGTTATTTTGACATAAAAGCAGACACTTAATTTATTTGTAATTAAATTATTTATAATTATATTATACATAATTATAATATGTATGTATGGGCCAGGGTATCATAATACATATCCTATGGCACTCAGAACTAGGGTAGTTTTCTATCAGTGAATGAATTTTTGTAATCGGATCAGTACCTACTACTAATTTTACCTCTTTTATAATGGTTAAGATTGGATCGCAATGTTTGATCTTTGACAGTCGTTACGGGTCGTCAGAAGCCCGAATGTCTGACAACCAGCCTTACTAAGGGTATCGTATTACCCAGTTAACCCGTCGCGCGCTAATTAGCAGACACAATTGAAATTCTATTGTTATCTGTACACATGGTGTGCAATCGACATTTTAAGAGTTAATGAGTTGTGGAGGTCAGATAGGCAGTCGCTCTATGTAAAATACTAGTATTCAGCTGCATCTGGTTAGACTGGAAGCCGACCCCAACATAATTGGGAAAAGGTTAGGCAGATTGAAGATTAGATGGCAACTTCTGAGTTCTCAGTTTAACTTCAAGAACTAAGTCTTAAAAAAATTGTCGATTTAGGTACCTATGCGAATCAGGCTTGCTATTCCGTAAACATCTCACCGTGATAACTCAGGTGAAGTGAGTGTGAAGTGAGCCGACACTCCACCTGATGCTAGGGGTTGACACTATTGACAGCTCACTTTAAGATCACTTCACTCATGTTTTCACGGTGAGATGTTTACAGAATAGCACTACAGGTATCTCCGTTCGGTGGATCGCCTCCCACAAGGTGGAGCGGTTCACTGGGGAAGATCGCAGGTATCCGCTGAATGCGGGAAGCACAGAACCGTGTCCAGCAGTGGACAGTCTTTTGGCTAAAATGATGATGATTTACTAAACAGCATACTTTATTTTTCACGACTGAACCTTGGTGCTATAGTAAAAGTTTTTCATAATGCTGAGTTCAATGAATTAAAATGACTGAAAACCTGAAAACAGGTCCCTGTTTTCAGGTTTTCAGTCATTTTAATTACAATACATCACATCATTCATTCATTTCATCATTCATTTTAATTACAAGGTACACCTTGTATACCAAGCAGCGGCGAAAGCACCTAATAACACGATTCCTACCGGCTTCCCTTCGGCGGTTCGCTACCCTACCGCTATTGAAAAATGGCTCAGTCAATATAGTGTCTACTATTACTAAAAACAAGAGTTACACTGTGGATATTTAATTCACCATAACATTCAAACAACAAAAACGCCTATTTAGCTTTGAATTACAACAACAAAAAAATAATTTAAAATAACTCGGCGCCAAAACGTCATAATCGGGAACTAAAAATTCATACAATAGCGATCCCGTCATGACGTCACTCTAGGTCACGTGGCACCGCTTGATAATGGACGAGAGCAAGCCGATGTACAACGGGTTACGATAGAGACAGATATAGGAAAAATACGTCAGCGAGAACGAGATGAAGGAATATTGCATATTTTATTTAGTTTTCACCTGTTCAACTTACTGTATAGATATAGAAAGATAGTATCTAATTTTGTTGAGTTTATTTCTCTAAAACATTGAAAGTTTTGTTTGTGTAAGATAGCTTCTTTTTGTTTCTGCTATTTGACGTTAGATGGTGTTTAATTCAGTAAAAAAAAAAATTAAATTTTGAAGTGAACAAATTAATTTTTACTTTATTGGTGAGTGGTTGGTTTATGTAAGTTGAAACCGGCTTCTCTCTTACTTGTGTTCACACCTCGCCACTGATACCAAGAAACCTTCTGTATTTCAATAGAATACAAACATACCGTAATTTGCTACTCTATATAATGGTACGTTAAAAGCAGCCATTTTATTTCGTGATGACGTAAGCAGTACGACGCCACGACGTTCTGTCAAAACAAGATTATTGATTGGTCCAATCGCTTGCAGATGTGTTAGTAAAGTAATAGAAGATTGTAACGAATAACCTGTCAATTGCAGATTTATTATTTTTAGGTAAACGAATAAAGTTCTAGATTAAAGAATTATTATGTAACAATAATCGTTATAAATGCGAAAGTGAGTTTGTTTTTTTTTGTTACTCTTTCACGCTACAACGGCTGAACGGATTTGGCTGAAATTTGGCGCATGGGTAGACCGTGTCCTGGAAAATGACTTTTTATCCTGAATTGCAGACGAAGTCACGGACAACGGCTAGTTAAACCACAGGTTAAACTGTAACCGTCTTATTACAAAACAAGGTTCATCTTCAAACCTAGGTTTAAACCATGGACCCTTTTTTGAATTTCAAACTTTATTCCGACACATTAAGTGGTCAGTTTTACAAAACTGACAACTTAGTACCGGACTAAGTTGTCAGTGTTGTATAAAGAACTGTATTTCTATCACAGCTAGGTTCTTATTACAAAAACTGGCTCGATGGTTTAAACCATGACAGAAGAAAAACCTCGTTTTGTAATAAGACGGTAAAAGTCTTTTTCAATCTTTTGCTGGTTATGTATTTCCCAAATTGCTTTAAAGTACCCGGTTCTCCTCCTTCCAGAAACACTTTTTTTTCATGTTTAAGATGTATATATCTCTGAGGCATCTTATGCTACGTTTGGGTCTACTTCAGGTCTTATTCAAGGGACATTGCGCTCCAGGAACCATGGTAGGTCCTTGCCAGCTCAACAGCACGTCTACTTTATGACTCTCAGTCTCAGCAATCCACTCATCCTATCGCCATCAACTGCTGGACATTGGCCTCTTCCAAGCACAGGGCTCCACATCCACACCCTGATGCTGTACCTGCATTTTCATCAAAAAGCTTAAAGTAGATTCCAATAATAAGATGCCATATTTTTCGTCACGATTTTCTCAGAAATTTAGATATTACTCGGATATACTTTTTTTAAGGTGAATGCGCAAAAGTTGCCCGCGGAATTTAAATTTTATTGCGATTTTAAAATTTTAAGGTTAGTGTCAGGTTTTATCCTGATCAAAATATGATTTGTAAAAAAAAAATGTATTTACATAATTATAACCATAAGAATCATCAATCCATCTCTCTAAATTATTTTTTTTCTAAAATGTAATGAATCCAAAAAAAAAACGCAAGAAAATTTGAATTTCGCGGGCTACCTTTGCGCATCCAGCTTAATTAAAACTTTAAATAGCAAAAAATTGCTCACCTAACTAGAATTTTGTACATCTTCAAACGCTGTTTTTCCGTATCCGATTAAAGTGGAATCCAAATCCTCTTACTGCGAGTATAAGCAAACTCGGAGTTGATCAGAAAATTAAAATGTAACAGAACAGCTTTTGAAACTTATCCGCGCTTTCGGGTCGGAGTCAAGAAAAGTTGCAGATGACAGTTGTGTAGTGTTTGGGTAAAGGGAAACTGGGAAGTTCTTCTTTTCTACCGACAAACTTCGTCACACTGGACGTTCTTTTCTACCGACAATCCTCCGTCACCCTGGACGTTCTTTTCTACCGACAATCCTCCGTCACCCTGGACCTTTTTTTGTACCGACAATCCTCCGTCACCCTGGACGTTCTTTTCTACGGATATTCCTCCGTCACCCTGGACGTTCTTTTCTACGGATATTCCTCCGTCACCCTGAACGTTCTTTTCTACCGACAATCCTCCGTTACCCTGGACGTTTTTTTCTACCGACAATCCTCCGTCACACTGGACCTTCTTTTTTACCGACAACACTTCTGTCACACTTTTGATGTCATCTTTCCTCTCGCTTTCCTGCAATTTGTGGGACTGATTTCGTGAAAAAGAACGGAAATGTGTAACAGAAAATGAAAATATTTTTCTTTTTTTTGAGTGACGGATTGAAATGTTGTTTGAAATTTGGTATGGAACTAGAAAGTACTAAATTAAAGTTTAAAGACTACTGTCAATCAACGAAAAATAAAAGATTTTTTTTTTTCCTTTGAAACTCAGCCAGAATATATTTTACGAGTTTGTCGTGCTACTTAAACTTAGCTTGAATAAGAAATTATTCTGAAACGCTACTGTGAGGTTTCAATTACGTATTCCAGTTATCTTTACCTTCCTTCCGAATAATTAATGAACTGACTCCTAGATTAGGAGATGTAGCGAGGTTTGGTACGGTGGCTTCATTATCAGTGGGGCTTTGGGAGCGACTGGCAGCCAAAATAGTGTAGTATTTAACCTACTTCAAAAAAAGGGAAGGTTATCAAACTCAAACTCAAACTCAACTCATAATGATACTATATTAGGGTCTCCAAACAAAAATATACAAAATTTTATAGGTGTATGTATGTATGTATGTTTGTTTCATCAAAATCAACCAGCAGTTTTCAAGATACGGACAAATATTCCACTTTTTACTTAAAACTAAAAATTACGAAATAAAAAAGCAATTTAAAAAAAAAATCAAACGACTTCTAAAAGAAATTACTTAACATTATGAAATAAGTTTAACGTAGTTTTGTAAGTTTTTTTTTTTAGGTAAGTAGAGTATTTTAGTGGATACGTGTAATGTTTTTGGGAATGTGTACAGAGAGAAATCAAAGCGTTGAACGTTCTTTTCAGTATAAACTCACGATATCTCAATGGAAGTACTTTATCTCCTTGAAGACTTTCTGCGCCCCATGTGTGCATAAGGAAAAATCCTTTTCATAATAGGCATATAAGCGTAAAAAAACATTATCCGATGGAAAAAAAATCATCCTAAGTAGTTGTGAACCTATGTGGTTCGCAACTAAACCTGGGGGTTTTGGGTTTATAAATTAGTACATTGTATCTCCTGAAGCGTTATAAGATCGAAAGGCGTGCGTCTGTATTGAAGGGTACGAGGCAACCGATGTTTGCAGCACATGGAAGTACAATCGAATACAAAATATGTGCGTCAGCCATCCTCTACACTATGTATGCAATAAAGAGTATTTAAATATTTTTGTCAATTTTCCAAACAGGGTTTAACAGAGTTTTTGGGTAACTGAACAGGCTAAAAATTTATCAAAATAAACGCTTACAGTAACAAGAACCTATTTAAAGTTCAGTACCTAGGTACGGTCAGCAACAGAAGTCGGTTAACACTGCTACTTTTTGACATAATCTAAATTAACTCAAATGATACGATAACCTGCTTTTTAGCATTTCATTTACTAGATAAGAGTTAATTTTCTTTAAAATTTACATCTGTTCCGATTTTAATGAAGTATTTTTCTCAATAATTAAGATTTAGAAAACACAAGTGTTAATCGACTTTTGTTGCTAACTGTACTAACATAAAGTTGTCTGAATTATTAATTTCATCATATTTTTATTCCCAACTTGTTATAAAAATGTACAGCAATTTTTAATCTAGAAACTGTTTTTTTTTTACTTAATATATTATTTGCATTATTTTAATTTTATTATTCATTCAATTTCAATGTTGATGGCATCATGAATATAAAATTCACGGATGTTTGTCTACATTATTTATTAATTTACTCAAAACAAAGGAACAATCCTTTGTTTTGAGTAAATAAATAGTACACGTACAAGTACACGTTAAAATATAATTTCTGTATTTTTTCAAAAAAAAATAGGCTTAATAGTTTCAGAGATAAGGAAGGAAAAATGGAAACGGTCAATTTTCGTATATTTTCTTAAATAACTTTAACACAATATATTTTAAATTTTATTTAATAAAAAAAAAACTATTTAAGACCCTCACAGTAAGTCTTTTCATTTGATATATCACGCGGTACCACCGCTTGCAAAACTTTTTTTTTTTCTTATTTGCCCCGCAAAAGTAAACCCCATATTATTATTTTATTATTTACGATACACGTCCGTGTTTAGAACAATTTTCCGTAATTTTTTCAAATTTTTTTGCTCATTGAGAAGAGTTATCTCACACATTATTAAATAGCGTTTCCATGACAATCAAGTGAAGTCACTGCATCATTATGTGTCAGAGGTGTTAAAACGTACACTCCTATCAACTTATCTGTGAAATGGCGAAAATTGGAACTACGGCCGTCATGTTGAAATGTCTTCGATTGTGCCGACGCATGTCATTCGATTGTGTCGACGCATCGACGGTGGCGTCCTCTTTCAGTTACAGATAAGTTGGTAGGACTGTAACGAATGCGACTATCTTTTAACGTGATAGGCGAATCTAACGATTTAAATCTTTCCCACTGTCATTATCTTCATGACAACCGTCACCGCAACCTACAACAAAAAGTAAATTAAAAAAAACAATTGTCAATTCATCTTTGTTGCTGAACAAAGTAGCTTCACTATTGTTCTTGCAATTAAGGCTTGCAAAATTGTAATTTGTAGCTAAAATGTTTTTAATATTCATAGAGCTCACCAGAATAAGCTTAGTTTATTTTTAATTCAATTTCAAACTTCATAATAATGTAACAAAGCATTGTTTTCAGGCCGATTTATGGAAAATAGAAGCAGGTAGTTCACCAGCCATTTTGATTCAGAGCACGTTCTATTGGTTTAACTGGACAATCCTATGAATGACCTAATGGTTGTGTCAGTCGCGTTGTTATTTTAGGAAACGACTGTTTGAAAGCGCTGCTCTTTTATGTGGGGATAAAATGGCAGGCTCTCTGTTTAAAATTTAAAATGAAATTGCCTTTTTGTCCGAATAGCGTGAGCTTGAACCATACTCTTACTTCCTACGTAGAGTCACGTCAACACTACACTACTGGGTTGTGGAGGTCAGATAGGCAGTCGCTCCATGTAAAATACTGGTATTCAGCTGCATCCTGTTAGACTGGAAGCCGACCACAACATAGTTGGGAAAAGTCTAGGCAGATTGAGTTATACAATACTTGCCTAAGTAGCTACAGCATGTCCGCTGAATATTCCGATATTCGTCAAGTATTTTGTCGAGTTAAAGACTGTATTCAGCTGCATTTGGTTAGACTGGAAGCTGACTTCAACATAGTTATTCACATACACACATAAATCAACGCGTTCTTCCCATGGGGGTAGGCAGAAACTACAGAACGCGGTGGCGTTCTGTGGTGGTGGTGGGTAGCAGGTGTGCTACCATCCTTACATTCTCCTTTTGCCTCGTTTACGTTCGTACAAGTTGCTAAGGCAATGTGAAGTTGTAAACTGTAAATTATCTTTGGTCTCATATCAATCAATGGAAAATATTGGTTAACTTGAATATGGGGCATTTGCTTACATTGCTTTTGAGAGTATTTTGTCATTTTTTTATTTTTTCTAATGTGCATTTTATTTGTACAGAATAACCAAGTTTTCTTTCTTTCTTTCTTTATACACGCACGCTGGTTGCGAGTACTACGCACCTGACCTTTCTGACGTCCCGGTGGCTAGCACTAACGTAGGCAAATTCGCACCGGTTGCAAGAGGCATACGGTTAATAAACAGCGCCTCACAAAGGATTGATATCTTTAACTGTACATTGGCGGAATTCGTGAGGGTGACTCTCGATTTATTAAGTAATAAGTGATAATCTGTAATCACATTATCGCATTGGGTGTGGACCTGTTAAGATAGTGTAAGATTGGATAAATAAATAACATCACCAATAAGGTCACTATATAATTTCCCCGGCTCCCGGCAATTCCACTCACTTCTGCCTTATAAACACATACCTTTTGTTAGAATTTTCTTCGAATTTTTGGTTCTAGGATATGTCGGTTTCCTCACGATGTTTTCCTTCACCGTTGCTCTTCATTATAGTCAACTGTGCTGTTAGAATTATGTATCATCAAATGTAAACATAAAATTTATATGAATTGTTCTGTTTGGTCTCTGTCTTCGTAAATAAGTTTGAGTGACAGCGATGACATGAGTCAACAACTGTCACTGTCAAGCTAATACTGAAAAATCTATTTTATACCAACGCACACAGTATTAGAAAGATGCTAAACAAGGAATATTTTGGAGATAGTCATGAATAACTGTTAAACTATTTTGATCTTGCACGGTTCGACTTATTAGCATTTATTACATTTATAAACTTTTAATTTTTGTTTGCAAATCGCTGTTTACAAACACAGTCAACGGAAATAATTGTATCTAGAAGTATAGATGTGGAAGCTTATCATTAGCAAATTGTCCTGCCTATGAATGATTGTTAATTATAATATTAGTCTGTAAGCTTTCTATAAGAATAAATAAATAAATAAATAAAAAACTATTGTTCGCGTTCCTTGCTGTTTCCATGCCATGTAATATGTCTGTTTGCTTCCGTAACATATTAAAAGTAGATTTGTTTAAATCGCGCAATATCTTTATTTTATTGCCCCCAGTCCAACATGTGCATTAACAATATTAATATTTATTCATGGAAACCCTCAAATATCATAAAAAGATATTCTAAAAATAATTAAGTCTTACCCACAAAACTCACTAAACCAATACAACCCCCTATCCATTTTATTAAATGTTCCGTACAAGACCAACAATGGGATTAACGTTTAAGTTACAGACCCGATTAGAAACACAACAGATTACCTCGATGGAAGAAGTTGTTACTGAGTAAAGCTTCATTTACTCGGCGCAAGTTTATTGCCTGTGGCATACCATAAAATTGAAGAGCAATTATCTGGCGTCGCGTCGTCTAAACAACACGTACAATATTGTTGCACAATACGGGCAAATTAGTTGCTGTTCGTAACTGGTAATGTGTAAACAGCACATACCATAAAATTGCACGTACAATAAAATCGCTCGCACAATAAAATCGCATTCAACACGACGCGTGGATCAGCTCCATTCAACTCTACCATTTAGAACGCGTCTACAGTAATTGTCCTTACATACTACTTTTGCCTCATTTACATTAATACATCCGAGGCCTTAGTGTGAGTTTTTATACCTACTCGATCATGTTAACGTAAACTTCAATTTGTACTGAAACTTAATAAGCGCCGTCTGGTGACTATAATGGGAAACACAATTATTCCATACAAATTGACGTAAGGTAACGTTAACGTAAACGCGATCGAGTAAGTATAAAAACTCGCACTAAGCCCTCTGGTCATACACGCACGCCGGTTGCGAGTACTACGCAGCTGACCTTTCTGAAGAACATCACCAATAAGGTCACTATAATTACTTATGGCGTTTCCCGGTCTGTCCAATCACATCAGTCTGTCATGCAAATACCCTTCGTTCGTCGCCTTTTATTCATCCTCTCAACATGACGCCAGAATTAATTTATTTACTAACACTAATGAATCTCGTTGTTACTTAGAACTAAATAAATGATATGCTATGATTGTTGCAACCGTGTGCATCGATTTTAACTGACAGCACCAATGTCTGTCATAGGTTTAATCATTTCACATTAAGGACGCTGTTACAAATGGGTAGTCAAATCATTATTTTTTTACACATAATCATGTTTAATAAATAAAATGCTTTACATTCTTAAAATGTTTTTTGGCCAAATTGTTGATAGATGTGCATGGTACGATTCTGAACTTTAAATAATTGTACCGGTCTGAAAATTTTTACTTTGGTACATTTGTTGAGAAAATGTACCTATTTAAAATTACATTTATAGTTTTTTCAAAATTGCATTTTATTTAATAAACATACTTTTGTGTAAAAAAGTAATGATTTGACTAACCATTTGTAAAAGCATCCTTAAACCTATGACAGACATTGGTGCTGTCAGTTAAAATCGATGACGCTCTATAATATCAATATTGCAAAATTAAAAAAAAAACCGGCCAAGTGCGTGTCGGACCACGCACAATGAAGGGTTCCGTAGTTGGGATGAATTTAACCCAAGAACAAACTTAACACTTAGTTAAAAAACATGGTCTCCCATACATTCCAACTGCAAATGTAAGTTGGTTGACTATTACTCGTAAACTTGAAAAGCCTACTTAGCTGTGATAGTTTTCCTTTTAACTTCGTTATATATACTACTACCGTGAATGTTTTCACCCATCTAAATCGAACCGTTTAGCTGGCAGGGGGGGGGGGGGGGGACACTTGACTCTAACAAAAATGAGCACTTTGAAGCTTAATATTTTTTAAAGTTTGCATTTCTTATGAAAAAGGCTGATTCTCCTAATTGCACAGTTTGCAATCAAATCGAGGACGTGCAACATTTGCTGATGGAGTGTGCTCGAAACGGAGTAGAACGCGAGTTGTTCGTGAAGGATTTTAAAATAAATAAATTAGATGTAGGCATAATCCAATCCATCTTATCTGTACCATCTTTAGAGATTATTAAAAAGTTGTGCCATTTAATTACGGTCCTCCACGTTATTATAAACTAATACTGTTTTGTAAGCCAAATAATGTAAAAGGGTACGATGGGGCTGACATATCTTTGATAAAAGCCCCTAAACAAAATTAGATTAAAAAAAAAAAAAGCTTAATATTTCAGAAATGAATACCTACATCGAAAAACTGTTTTAACAAACCCACAATATTTTTGAAAGACCCACCAACAACACACCACACCATGGAGTAGACGAGAAAAAACAAAACATCCCCACTTTACGTGTGATTACGAGAAACAGGTTAAAAAATACATTTTTTTTCATGATTTTATTTTAACACTTTGTCGGCGTGATGAATATGTATATCCATGCCGAATTATAGCTTTGTAGTACTAAGAGTCTCTGAG
The DNA here is from genome assembly GCA_946251885.1 of Cosmia pyralina. Lineage (NCBI taxonomy): Eukaryota > Metazoa > Arthropoda > Insecta > Lepidoptera > Noctuidae > Cosmia > Cosmia pyralina. Next base: position 8,336,748 of record OX276371.1, on the reverse strand, counting down.
CTAAGCTGCGGACGGACAGACGGACGGACATAGCGAAACTATAAGGGTTCCTTGTTGACTACGGAACCCTAAAAACCGAGTTGTGGATCTCAGCTGATGTAGTCAATGCGTGCAAAATACTAAATTCAAACACGTTCTGTCAACTCCAGAATATTAAAAAAACACGTTTAAAATTAGGTACATTATAAAACGCTTAAAGTCACCTCAACTCAAATACACTCCGACACTACCTTAGCACAAGCTGCAACGCTGACCGCTTTTAGATGGCATATAAAAATAGTCTAGGAGCGCGTATTGTTGTGCTTTATTTATGTAAAATAGGTGGGGTTAGACAAAGAGCTAGGTTCACACGTGACTGCCGAGATATGAATGCAGAACTTAACACTGGAGAGGAGGGTTGGCAAAAAAAGTAAATAATTCACATTTTCTGTTTTTTTTTTTTTGTTTTATACAACCTAAAGTAAAATAAAAAAAAATAAAAACTTACAAATAAACCATAAGTACAATGGATCGTAAAAAAATTTTTTTTCATGTGCAAAAAACTTAATTAAATTTAAATCTCACTTGAAAAACTTTTCATTTTTGCAAGTCTATGAAACCAAGGATGCAAATGACTCTTTTCGAAAATTTATGGATGATTTTTTATTACTTTATAGATTATGCTTTCCAATACAAATGATAACTATTAAAACTAGCAAATCGACTAAATGGATCTCTAATGGAATAAAAACGTGCAGTAGGAAACAAAGATGTCTACTTTGGGAGTACAGGCATAATCCTAATGCAAAAAATAAACTGGCTTTTAAAAAATACTCTGCACTATATAGAAAAATAATAAGGCTAACGCAGAAAGCCCAAAATAATCATTTCGTAAAGACCTCCCAAAACAAATCGAAAGCTGCGTGGCAAATAATTAACAAAACAAAATTTAACTTTCCCCAAGAATCAGTATTATTATTAAAAAGAGATAATTTGACTTTTACGAATCCTATTGACATAGCAAATGAATTTAATAATTACTTTATTGACTCAATTGAAAATAATATTCATTCGAATACTACCAATAATAATAATTTTGAAAATTTGACATCCCATTCATTATTTATGCAACCCGTTACATACATTGACATAGTAAAAATAATTAATGACTTAAAAAATACTAACACTGTTGGCTACGACGGTGTATCGACAAAAGTTATTAAATATGTCAAGGAAATAATTGCACCGCCACTAGCGCACATTATTAATAACTGCATTACCGACGGAACATTTCCGAATGACCTAAAAAAAGCTGTAATAAAACCCCTTTTCAAGCGGAATGAGAAAACAGATGTAAATAATTACAGACCTATTGCCAAAATTCCGATATTTTCAAAAATAATAGAGAAAGTAATATATAATACTCTGTATAATTACTTTGAAAAAAATAAACTTTTCTGCACTGAACAAAAAGGGTTCCGAAAGAACACGTCAGTCAACATGGCATTTTTTGACTTAATATCTAATATTATGACTTCCATAGATAAAAGAAATCCGATATGTGCTATTTACACTGATATGACAAGAGCTTTCGATTTTGTAGATCATAACATTCTACTTCGAAAACTGCACAGCTATGGTGTAAGAGGAAATATACTCAAACTCTTAGAATCATACCTGAGTGACAGATTGCAGTGTACAGAAATCTCTAGAATATGCCCAATCAGTAAGACAGAATCTGTATACACATCTGAATTTAGACATGTGAAATATGGTGTGCCTCAGGGCAGTGTAGTGGGATCGTTATTGTTTTTAATATACATTAACGACCTCACAAAAGCGATAAAACACAAAATGGTTCTCTTTGCTGATGATAGCACAGCAATTATTGAGTGTAATAATCCTAATGACTACCAAAATGAAATCAATGACTCTTTAGGTGAAATTATAAAGTGGATGGATAAGAATAACTTAAAAATAAACCTAAGTAAAACTAAAATAATGCATTTCCATCAACGTCGCGCAAACCCAACGATCACCGTTACTTATAAAGACTGTTTGATAGAAGAGATCACTAGTTGCAAGTTTCTGGGTATAACTGTCGACAATAGACTCACATGGAAACTCCACGTAGAGGATATATGTAAGCGCATGAGTAAATCCGCATACGCCCTGTTCCAATTATCAAAAAAAGTTAATATTGAAACATTATTGACAGCATATCACGGTTTGGTAGGTTCTATTCTACGGTATGGTGTTATTTTTTGGGGACAGTCAACTGATAGAGAGACCGTATTCAGAATACAAAAGCGTTGCATTAGGTCTATGTGTGGTCTGCAAACCACAGACAGTTGTAGACCTTACTTCAAGTCCTTAAATCTGTTAACACTTCCGGCACTATATATATTAGAAACGGCACTTTTTGTAAAAAGAAACCCTCATTTATTTATTACACTATCTGCAGTGAAGAAAACTGAATTACGTACTCAGTACAAAAATAAATTATGTAACGTAAGGTGTAAGACTGCTTTGATGTACAAAAGCTTTTTCGGAATTGCGCCTAGAATATATAATAACATTCCTAATTCTATAAGAATTATGCCATTGACAAAATTTAGAAATGTACTTCAGAAACTTCTTATTGACAAATGTTACTATACAATAGATGAGTTTTTAAACGATAAAGATTTATAATAAATGTTTAGTTTTTAATATTGACATTCTATTTGGCATAATTCTGACTTATTATTGACATTCTGTTTACCGTATTTATTTTTGCATGTTACCATATTTGTATGTCTTAAGACAAAACATAGCGTACTATTTTCTTTTTATGTATCACCTATTGTATACCTATGTTCCACAAATAAAATTTATGATTATGATTATGATTATGATTATGATTATGATTATGAAAAAAAGCTCGTTCACCAATTTTAATGGCTTTAATTAATAATTTAAAATAGCGAAGTTAGAAAACTCAAAACTAACACCGCGCACACAACAACAATCAATCTGCCTAGCCTTTTCCCAACTATGTTGGGGTCGGCTTCCAGTCTAACCGGATGCAGCTGAATACCAGTATTTTACATGGAGCGACTGCCTATCTGACCTCCACAACCCAGTTACTGGGTAATACGATACCCCTTGGTAAGACTGGTTGTCAGACTTTCGGGCTTCTGACGACCCGTAACGACTGTCAAAGATCCACGAATGACAGCCAGGACCAACGGCTTAACGTGCTTTCCGAGGCACGGAGGAGTCTCGGTATGTAAAGAATGGTCACCCATCCACTGACCAACCCCGGCAAGAGTAGCTTAACCTGATGGATTGACCCGTGCGGCTGTTATTACTTAGCCACGAGCTCCTCTAGACAGAACAACAAATATACATAAATTATTATAACACGAGCACTGAACACCACGCTTGCTCAAATCGGGTTGGCGATTTCAGGCTTGTTCTCATAAGGTAATCTATAAGTTCAAGTTTCCTTACGATGATTTCCTTCACCGATGTAATTGTCTAAAATAAATTCAGAAAGAAAAATTTCTGAAAAAAAAATATGCCTGCGCCTTTTTTGCCAACCCTACTCGATGACGTCACGGCCGGTGTCTCAGTTTATTCCGGCTGAATATTTCAGGCCGTAATTACAGCCTCTTTTCAGCCATTCACGGTCGTGGCTTGCCCTTAATTCGAGCCCAGAGCACACAGTATAAAATATTCAGTAGATCAACACTGTGTCACGGAATAATCTTTGTGAAATTCGTTGTGAATTTTAAAGGTTGTGTTTTGTGATTAATTTTGCTTGTTGCTTATTTGTTTTTGTTTTATTTATCAGCGAACCTGTAAGGTAGCGGTACACATAGGTACAGTCATGAAAATTAATTGTAAAGCAAATTGACATCCTGCGTCAACTTGCCGTGTTACAGCCATTTCAGCTCTCAGAAGGTTGTGACTTGATGATAATAATAATAAAAAATGTTTATTTCTCACCACAAGCCAAAAAAAAAACACAAATAATATTTTACACACAAGAAATAGCTAACGATTTTTGTTTGTGGTTCGCTGGTGCCTGTGGTAGTTAGTAACACCTGTAATACAGGTCACCCCACCTGTTCATAACTATATATTTGATAACTTACAAAGATATACACCAACATTTTCTATACTCACTTTCGTAACACTACAAAATCCTGTGGTCCTTCGAGCCGGATTTCTTACTGCTCTTTACCCACTGACGTGTCCCGCTCCCCGCGCGACGTCATTAGGATTGTCCTTCAAAATCAAAATCAAATCAATTTATTTGTCATAAGTGTTGGTATTTTCGGTCTTAAATAAATAAATATACAGATCCATAACACTTAGTCATAATAATGTGACATGCAAACATTTGGGTTTAAAGATAAAAGTACTTAGTTACTATTACAGTCATAATTCAGCAAAATTAAAATTGAAAAATTGATTATATTATTAGATACATAAAAAAAAAACTATTAATGTCCGAGGGATGGTGTTATTTATTGTTAAATCTCCTATTAAATATGTCATTTACTGAGTAGAAGTTTTTTTCCCCCAACCATACTTTGAGACACTTTACAAATTTATTAGCCGGTAAGTTTTGAGATTTTTTGTCGGCGCGCGACGGGGGCCTAGCCACTTATGCATGGCTTGTACACAAAACATTCCTATGAATCGCTATGAAAGTAATTACTGTTTCTTAAAGTTATAACAATAGATGACTTATTTTTTTTTTCAATACAAAAAAAAGTTGTTTATATTACCGCCAATAAAAAACAATTAAAATATTATTTCAAAATATATAGCGGTAACCCTACTTTTTTATTTGCCTAAAATATTGCCTATGTATCAAATAATCAAATAACATCATAATATTTACCTTTGTTCTTCCAAAGTTTTGAAATACGAACAATAATCTCGGTAAAAAAATGACCCCCCGCGCGCGCCTCCCGCGACGCATATTTTTTTTCAACCATAGACTAACTTCGTTCGTAATGCCGATACAACCTCACGGTATTTGGCAAAAATATGCTACACATACCACCTTTCGAAAGAACCTAGAACGCAAGAGGTAGGTTCGCACACAAAATTACAAAAACTAAAACAGCAAGAGGCGGAACACGCGCGCTGTTATTGTCCGTTCAGGCTCACTTTCGTGCACTCGGACAATCCTGAGTTTTCGTTCGGGCTCACTTTCATGCAATGGTCGCGCGAGTAGTTACGGTAGCCGATCGGTTCAGCTGGTCTCCCAGAAGCGGGTCGCCCCAGTTAGATTGTGAAGTCGCATAATATCGTGACCGAGGCGCAAGAGTGCGAGTACTGCTACGCGGTGAGAAAGGAATCGTCAACAGTACTACTTGTAAACACTATACGTAATAAATCTAACGGGAACTAAGTGATTCAACCTGAAAAACAACAACTCTGCAAGTGTACGAACCGTACATTTTATTTTTCTCTGCCAATTTAGTTTCCTAGATAAAATAACATTGTACCAGTAAAAGTCTACTCAAATAAAGGTTGTTGATCTACCTCGCATACTAATGTTGGAAAGATAAATATTATGGTCGTCCTCGTTTAGATAAAAGTTAACGTAGGTATGTAGGGGTATGTTTGGCGTTGGGATACATACATACAGAAATTCAAGCCATATCCGGCACCCTAATTGCGTAACACATTATCAATCCGAGTTGGTTTCATTTTGACAGTTCTACAACGTCATTGCGTCATTTAATAAACAATAAACTTGAAATAACTTAAACAACTCCCAACTCCAACAACCAACCAACCAACCAACTCCAACTCCAACTCTCACATTTAATAACTTTATTTTGTTTATTTAGTATGCAATAAACTTTTTTTTTTCTTTTTTTTTAATTACGTTGTCGAACAGACAAATGTTTCGAACATATGAAGCAATGGATTAGCAATTTGTTTCAAAATGAAACCAACTCCGATCGATAATGTGTTACGCTACTAGGGTGCTGATTGGGGTAGGTTAAGATCCTTACATACTCCTTTTGCTTCGTTTACATTCATACATCTGAGGCCTTAGTGTGAGTTTTTATACTTACTCGATCGCGTTTACGTAAACGTTACCTTACGTCAATTTGTATAGAATAATTGTGTTTCCCATTATAGTCACCAGACGGCGCTTGTTCAGTTTCAGTACAAATTGAAGTTTACGTTGACGTGATCGAGTAAGTATAAAAACTCGCACTAAGGCCACTGGTCATACTCTTGTATGCACGCGTTTCTGTGACAAAAAAAATATTGATTGTTATTTTATTTCTCCCGGCATTTCCACTCACATTTGCCTTGTTAGTCGCCTTACCTTTTGTTAGTCGGCTTTCACAAGACCGTATAAATCTAATTATCGGCTAATTTGACATTGTGTGCGCCGTCTTATTCTGCCCCGACAGTCGGGGCAGAATTTGATTCGTACGGTCTTATCCCAGCGCCGAACTTACCCCAACATATTCTATTAGTTGCATAATCAAGTTCTTTAGCACGAACGTATTTCTAAGATGGACTCGGTCTTTGGTTTACTTTTGTACAAACTTTTGGCTGTCAGACTATTCCTTTCTTCCTAAATAACAAATAAAATTTAGCTCTAATTTAGAAAAATTGCAGATGAAATCTTGGCTAGATACGCTTTAAAATGTCTTTTCGGGTTTATATGCTTAAAAAAACGTGTAAGTATTAAATTTGATTGCACATCTGTCTGTTTACCCATCTATACCTATATTTAAGGGGAAAAAAAAGAAAAAAATACTGACTTGACCTACTGCTTAAAAAGATACTGTGAAACCGACTTTTATAAACTTCAATTCGGTGTGATTTTGACTCATTGACTACCTGTCGTTGTTAAATAATCTTAGATTGGCAAAAATACGAAGATGATTTAAAAAGTTTGCTAATAATAAAAAGAAAACTTTTAGGTTGGTAATTATTTTCATCACCTCTTAACTATCACTTCAGTGATCACTAACGAGACACTAATAATTCATGATCATATGATTTTTTCTCGAATAATGATCCATCTTAGGTACGGACTATTTAATGAGGTATAGTTATAGTCGAGGTAAAAAAGTAAAAAAAAAATCAATGCTTGAAATAAACGGCATTTTATTTTATTTATTTATTTTATAGGTATAGTCGAACTCGTAATTCCTCTACCACTTTTGACAACAATTTCCAGTAAACTGATACTTCGGTAAGGAATTCATTTAAACCAAGACAATTTATTTACATAATTTAAAAGCTAGCAGTCTTTAAATAATAAAAATAATACTTAAAAGTACTTCATTACCACGTTGTCTACTTGTATGGCAATGCTGATTCTTTGGCAAAAAAAAATTAAGGTTGAAACTATCTAACTGTCACATTGGTCTTGAAAGCAGAATAATGTTATTATGTCTTGTCATTTTATGTCGTGCAAGTGACATTCAACCTTACACTGGTTGTCCACCGCACAACGTCAACGGGTCGTCAAGGAGAAACGAGATTATTCAAACCAAACGTGACGTCCCGATGACGGCGTGCGGCACGCGGCCATAGTAAATACATGTATCGCTACTTTGGCGCCGTCATCTCATACTCGTTGACGTCCTGTGGACGTGGCGATGGACAAACGGCCTTATGCTAAAAACAAATGCCAATCAGCCATCACCCCAGAATTCACCCCCTCTCTTGCTATATCATCTTTATTTGTTTCTTTGTTCTTCGCCATAGTTTCTTTGATTACTAACACATCGTCCTCATTTGTCTTGCCTTCTCTCAACTATGTTGGGAGCGAACCGGTTATGGTCCGGTTTACCTACTAACTATTACTTCTCGCTAGAGCAGTGGCACAGCACTTTACTTTGTGTATTTAATTTCATCGCCACTGCTCTCAAAACAGAAAACATCGTGAAGAAACCGCATGTCCTAGAACAAAAAAAAAATCGAAGACATGACATCAACCACCAACCCGCACTGGGCCCACGTGGAGGTTTAAGGCTCACTGGAGGTCACAGAGAAGAAGCCTATGTCTCAGCAATGGGAACATTCTAGCCTGGTATTATTAATATTTTTTTATATGTACTTTTATGTTTTTTTTATATCCCGGGACCCTGGGGTCTCGGACCTTTGGAAGGCGTACGAGGGGCCGAAGCCAACTCGCAGAGGCTCGTTAGATGCTTTCAATGAAATGAGGCACCAACCGACGATTATCCCTGTACGCACTATGCAAGTGCACCCAATGACGACCCCCGGTTGGTGTAGGACTATTGCAGGATATGTAAACAAAGATATTGAACTATCGATTTGGGTGGCTAAAGTGGACTGGTTACCTAGAACTATGAAAAGACTATGGCCCCTGCCTGATCAATGTTTTATTACACGGGAAAAAAAATTATATACTTCTCAGAAACACAATATATCTACTCAGAAATCCTCTCAATTCCATCCTTTTATCGAACAACAAAACGCCACTCTAACATAATTTAACGGGTAGCATTCTTCCAATTTTCAGGGGTTGTATCGATTTGGACCTTTAAGCGTTACCTTAAGGAGGACAATTTTTGGGACCCTGAAGGTCCCTATAGATTCTACGATTGCTGAAATTTATTCGATGATAGTACAATTTCATTTTCGAGTAGGATAATTTTATGTTCGGTTTATTGTTTACATATTATTTCGGTTTTGTTATAACATTTTGCTATCTATCTTTGTTGTTTGTAAATAAAAAGAGAAGTCCTGACTGACTGACTGACGACTCGTCAACGCCCAGCCCAAACCCTTGAACCTAGACAGCTGAAATTTTGCACAGAGGTTCCCTTTATAATATAGACAAGGAATAAGGAAGGATTTCCCAGTAGTATTGTCCCGTGGGATACTTTCCGACAACCACGCGAGTGAAGCCGCGGGAAAAAGCTATGATATTTTTGGAATTAATAATAATTTCAAAATGCTTTGGATGGGGAAAAAAACAGCCAATGTTATGGTTGTTTTTTAATAGTAAAAAAAATAATTGTATTAGTAAAGTCTTCCTTGTATTTGCTTTACCACTTTTGACAACATTAACTCAGCACTCAGCAGCATGCGTGTCGGATGCAGTGTTGATGGGGTTAGAATTAACAACATCAGGTATGCAGATGACTTGGTGCTGCTGGGTCCGTCGGCGGGAGCAATTAGAGAGATGCTTAAAACGTGTGAGACCTACGCTGCCGCACATGGTTTAAAGTATAATGTGAAGAAATGTGAGTACATGGTCTTTGAGGTCAGCGGCAAATGCCGTGGAGAAGGACCCGAGTTGGTTATGAACGGCTCACCAATTAATAGGGTGTCAACTTTTAAATACCTTGGTCACTGTCTTGCCGCTGACCTCAGGGACGATGTGGACATTGAGAGGGAGCGCAGGGCTCTAGCGGTCCGGAGCAATATGTTGGCCCGTAGATTTGCGCGGTGTACAGAACAAGTTAAAGTAACGCTTTTTAAGGCTTATTGCCAAAGTCTGTACACGGGCAGTCTATGGGTCAATTGCACTAAGAGATCGTTGGATGTCCTGCGCGTCCAATATAATAATGCTTTCAGGATGTTGTTGGGGCTGCCTCGTTACTGTAGTGCGTCGGCCATGTTTGCGCAAGCCCGCACCGACGGCTTCCATGCACTTATACGCAAGAAAACAGCGTCGCTACTGAGGACAGTGAGGGGCAGTCGGAACAGCATCCTGAAAACTGTAGCCGAGAGCATAGGCTCTCCGATTGTGCAGCAGTTTGTGAGGTGGCTGATTTTTACTAACACTAGGCAATAAGTTATTTTTGTATGTTACTAACACTATATGGATATTGTGTGTCCGAAATAAAATGATTCTATTCTATTCTATTCTATTAACCATAAACTTGAGACTCCACTAAGACTGAAGCTATCACTGTCGTATTGACAATTAATATGCCTATACACCATTATGAAATAAGATTAGACATTTAAATAAATATTTTTACAGTACGTGCAACTGATTTTAACTTTTATTCCGTAGGAAGTACGTGTACCAACCGTTTTTCTTCAGCTGCCATTTGTAATGCCAACAACGCAATAGAAGTCAAACTCGATTAAATGGACTCAAAAAACGTTTAATGGACTTTAGGGTGATATAGCAATTACGAGATCGACTATACTTATCAAAATTAGTACTTAAATACTATTTTTTTTTTTGTAAACTATTTAATTTTGATATTTCTTTATTTAATTCCAGTCTTATTATTTAATATTATGAAAAAATTAAAATGTTTTATTTGTTATACAAGTAAATTTAACAACTAGTGATTGGAGTCTCCTTTTAAGCAAAAAAGCACGCTCCGCTCCGCTCTTCCAGAACTTAAAATATTAACATAAAATTACTTGTTTCAAGTGTTATAAAAAATATTAAGAATATCATTTTTAGGATTCCGTAGTCAACAAGGAACTTTTATAGTTTCGCCTTGTCCGCTGTCTGTTCGCATCTTAGCTCAAAGACTCAGTTCTAATACTAGAAAGCTGTAATTTGGCATGGGTACATTATACTATAAATAATTATTAATCACGCCGAAAAAGTGCTAAAATAAATTTTTAAAAATCTCGTCTTTCCCATGACTTTATCGTTGGTTAGAGCCGTTCAAAAATATTGCGGGTCTGTGAAAACCTTTTTTCAATTCAAGGATCCGTTAGCGTAATATTAAGCTTTAAAATGCTAATTTTTGATAGAGTCAAGTGTTGTCGTTGTCGACCCCTTTTTTTTTTTTTTTTTTTTTTTTTTTGTGGATGGGAATTCATCAAATGACTTCTCCCGCTCCGGGCAGAGCGGGAGGGCGTGTCAGACATTTACTGACTAAAACCCACCCGTGTTCCTTCAGTTGCCCGTGCCAGGGCCACGGTATCTCTTTCGAACTACCCGCGACGTCGACCCCTGCCAGCTAAATGGTAGTTTTTGGTTTAGTGAAAAAATTCACGGCAGTCAACGAAGTTAAAAGGTAAACTATCACAGCTAAGTAGGTTTTACAATTTAACGAGTAATAGTCGACCAACTTACATTTGCAGTTGGAATGTCTGCTAGAACATGTTTTTCAACTATATTTTTTATTTATTTATTTTATTATTTATGTACAGTCAACAAAAGAGATATCTAGGCAGGGTATACTAACATATTTGTATGTGCATTGCTTCATGTTCAATTTTATATATTACTTTGTTTTTGCAATACTCCTACATTGTAACACACCAAAACAAAATTGTATATTGTCACGAAATTGAACATGAAGCAATTCACATACAAATATGTTAGTATACCTTTTGTTTTTTTTTTTCGTGGATAAATCCTCATTGGTGCCCTCCGTCTGGGAACAACGGAGGATTATGCCGGACTTCTACCAACTAAAACCCCACTGTTGCTTCACTGGTGCTTCTAGCACCATGAGTCGGGGGCCCGGGAGATACTTGTACATACACCGCACGAATGTTAGTATAACCTGCCTAGATATATCTTTTGTTGATTGTACGCACAGTATAATATATAGAGATATAACATAATTATAAACTTGAGTACAAAGGTACAGTTTGTTCTTGGGATATCATCATATCTACGGAACCCTTCATTGTGCGTAGTCCAACACACACTTGGCCGGTTTTTTCATGCTTGTCTTGCACAAAATCCCTGAAAATAAACTCCGTGAATTATAGGAGTAAGGAAAATGAGTTAAAGGGATCAAATTAAATTCAGGGTAATTTATTTTCATGCTCCGTTTTTCTTAGGAAATAAGATAATTTGCCTGAAGCCGCTGATAGACTTGAGCATTTACTTGTAACAGAACATCGAATATTCGCCGTTTTTAAATTTGTTGAACTGAACAACGAACAGAGCCAAGCATAGAACCAAACATCGCTACGAATATATTCACGATCATGTATTCTTCACGAAAATGTCGTTTCGATAGTGATGATGCGGTTGAGATATAAAAGTAAATTAATTTTGTGGGTTACATTGGCGGTTGGACAACAACTATTTATACTGGAAAAAGGACGATGTCGCTACCAAATTCCCTCACCAGACAAAATTAACAGTATCCCAGAGACAGTGGGATGAGCTGCTCTGCAGGTTGGTACGGAATAATCTTATACGTCCACCAATACTGCTGAGCGTGCCCGCTTACTGGCTGTGGGTGAGTGGGAGTTGGGCCTCTGGCTTCAAGCACTACCGTCACCCAACATAGGTACTATGATGGGTGACACCACTTTCCAGCTCGCTACTTGTCTGCGTCTGGGCGCTCCTTGCGGGGCTCCGCATCGCTGCCAGTGCGGTGAAGCTGTCGACTGCCTCGGACACCATGGCCTATCTTGCAGTAAGAGTGCAGGCCAGATAGCACGGCACGCTAGCATTAATGACATCATTCATCGTGCTCTTGTCACCGCCGGCGTGCCAGCTGTTTTAGAACCCAACGGCTTGGCACGCGACGATGGAAAGGGACCTGACGGAAAGACCATAATACCTTGGAAGTTAGGTCGGCCTTTGGTATGGGATGCAACATGTGTCGATTCCCTTGCGCCATCCCACCTTCCTAGTACAGTGGGCTGTGCTGGTGCGGCTGCTGCAGGTGCGGAAAACCTCAAACGGCGAAAATATTCAAATATTTTTGGGAGTTATATTTTCGAGCCGTTTGGGGTTGAAACACTAGGGCCATGAGGTCCGAGTGCACACTTGGTTTTTCAAGACATCGCTAAACGGTAGGTCGACTCCTCACGTGACCAGAGGGCTGGCCTATTTTTTGGCCAAAGAATCAGCATTGTCATACAACGTGGCAATGCTGCCAGCCTTTTGGGCACTTTTCCTGTTGACAGCGATGCGGACGAATTTTTTGATGCTCTATGATCCTTTCCCCTCCTTTTTTATATACCATGTAATGTGTAATGACCCTTACTATAAGTTGCTAGGTTTATTTTTTTCTTAATCACACTGATATTATAAAGGCGAAACTATGTAAGTGTGGGTGTGTGTATGTGTGTGTGTTTGTATGTTTGTTACTTCTTAACACTCAAACGGCTGGCCCGATTTGGACGAAATTTGGTATGTAGATAGCTTATACCCTGGATTAACACACAGGCTAGTTTTTATCCCGGTCTACGCGGGTGAAGCCGCGAGGCGCAGCTAGTTCTTCAATAAAATCAAAAACTCATTGTAATCGAATAGAACCTTTTCTAAATCCTGTATTACTTGCCAACTCTCCCGTGAAACAATATTAATGTATCCTTTTACAGTTCCTGAAGAAGAATGAGAAAGGAAAAAATAATAAATTATCTTGCCTAGACTTGAATTATTAGAAGTAAGGGCATTAATTATAAAAGAACATTCTTAACAGCATCTGTTACTGCCGGCTTGAATAACACTGTGATACTTAATTCCTTGCACTGAAGAATAAAAATAATGGCAGAATAAAAGGAATATGGCAGAATAATAGCCTACAACGGCTATGTTGCACCTATTCTAAAGTATTGTGTTATTTTTGGGGTAATTCTACTAATAAAAAAGAAGTTTTTAAAGCCCAAAAGAAATGTATATACGAGCCATAACTAGTATAAAAGTAACTGACAGCTGCAGACCATCATTTTTAACCGACTTCTAAAAAAGGAGGAGGTTCTCTATTCGGATGTTTGTATTTTTTTTTATGTTTGTTCGCGCATAACTCCGTCGCTTGCCAACCGATTTGAAAAAAATTTTTTTTTGTTGGAAAGGGTATACTTCCCAAATGGTCCCATTTTTGTCAAAATCCAGTTCTGATGATGGGATCCTGGAGAAAACGAAGGAACTCTTCAAATTTTATAGGCACACCTATAGCGATTTGGGTATTTTTTATAGTAGCTCGTCGCTCTCGGAAAGCACCACTTGGTGAAGTGGAACTGATGATGAAGACCACAGATGGCTACCGGAACTACTCAAAGATAAATATTTCACGGGTTGCAATTCGATTACTTTAATATGGTTGCTAAGCAATTTCCGCTCGTCACACAATGCGTGTGGTGAGTGGTTGTTGAGGAGTTCTCCTGGTTCTTACCAGCAGAACTCCTCAACAATTAACGTCCCAGCATCGGGAAAAGCAATATTTTGTAACATGTGATGAGCAATTGACATTTAACTATTGTAACAAATTATAAACAGACCCACTAAAAAGTGAAAAATAAAAACTTTTTTACAAAAAAATACAACGGACTTCCAAAAACAACACTACAAAGTGAAAAATAACTTTAATTTCGGAAGTCGGTGGCAAAAACAAAAATACATTTAATCAGACACCGACTTCCGAAATTAAAGTTATTTTTCACTTTGTAGTGTTGTTTTTGGAAGTCGGTTATATTTTTTTGTAAAAAAGTTTTTAAAATTAAATATTCTTACGTTACTATGTAATATACCAGTATATTAGAGGTTATAATGTTCGTTAGGAAAAATACAAACTACTTTAATAAGTTACATAGCAAGAGATACAAATTCAATATATGTTTACCAAGCAATAAAACAGCGCTATTAAATAAGAGTATATTATGTATGGCTCCACGCATATATAACCATTTACCAAGATCACTTCTGGTGATAAGTGATATAAATATGTTTAAAAATAATATTAAAACATTGTTACTAAATAAAGCATATTACTCTGTCACTGAATATTTACAGGACAAACTTATATAATGTTACCCCATACAATATTTTAAATAATGTCTTTTTAATTTTATTTTTTACTGTTAAATTCTACTTTCATAGATAACTGTTATTCGTAAATTTGCATGCCTGATGGTAGGATATGACTAATGGACACTATTGTTTATTTAAGACCTTTTTCTTGTTACTCATATTCGCAAATGAATAAATGATTATGATTATGATTATAATATCATTATTTGAATAGATTGTGTAATATTGTATTGTATTCGAGAGGCTCGTGGCTGATTGATAACAGCCGCACGGGTCGATTGTAATTTAACTTACACTTGCCTCGATCAATGCGTGGATCCAGACTGATCATCGGCCTCAGAATTTTGAAATATGTTTGGAATAGCTATAAAAGAAATCCCATTTAAAATCATTAAAGTATAAAAAAAACTGGCCAAGTGCGTGTCGGACCACGCACATTGAAGGGTTCCGTAGTTGGGATGAATTTATCCCAAGAACAAACTTAATATTGTAGTTGAAAAACATTTTCTCCCATACATCCCAACTGTAAATGTGTAAGTTTGTACTCACAATATTGAGAGATTCACCATGTTATTTTAAGACCACAGACTTCTTATAGATTTTTTTGTAATTCACATCTACACATTTTCTGTATTTTTTTCAAAATTTTAGGCTCAGTAGTTTCGGAGATATGGGGGAGGGAATGGTAAATTTTCGTCTATTTTCATAAATAACTTTAACACAATTTATTTTAAAATTATAAAAAAAAATTTGAGACCCTCATAGTAAGCCTTTTCATTTGATATGTCACACGGTATAGTTTGCAAATTTTTTTTTTAATTTTCTTATTTGCCCCTCAAAAGTGACCCCATGTTCAAAATTCATTTATTTACTTTATCCATCCGTGTTCGGGTCACAAAAATTCATATGAGTACCAAATTTCAACTTAATCGGGCCATTAGATTCGGTGCAAATTGGCTGTGACAGACGGACAGGCAGACGGACAGACAGACACACGAGTGACCCTATAAGGGTACCGTTTTTCCTTTTGAGGTACGGAACCCTAAAAATGCTAAGAATTATCTGTAAATTTCTCCTTAATACATTAATTTATTATTTTTTAACATTTATACCAGAATAAACGTTACTTTAAAAGTAATTAAAATTTCATATTTAATTTTAAAAATATGTAAGTCTCAAAATAAACGTAATGACCAAATTATTACTTAAGATACGTCGCCATGCTTCTATACATCTAATCTGTCAAACCGCAATTTTGTGTAATGTCTTAATAGCAATAGACTCGCTCATGAAGATTATCTAAGGGCTCGCCACATGTGAGCGGAATTGTTGCGGCGGCCTAAAGCCTTGGGGTGAAAATCGAAATTTTCTTAGTGGACTGTATGAGGGGCGGTTCGGTGACACAAGTAGGTGTTTTGGTGGTGTGGGAAAATGATGATGGTACCTGCCTGGTGAGCTATGGCGACACGACGAGAAGGGTTTCCTTAGCCACGTGGCTGGCGCGTCCAGGATATCACGTACGGACGAGAATCTGCACTTTCCACAACACACATACACGCACTTGCACTGTTCAATAGCAATCTTCGTTCTTCGCGGTGAAAATATGAGTCCTTTTTCGACTTGGGATTAATTTTACCCACAGGCGTCGATGTTGGTTGAGAACTGGCGGATCTTCTTGGCGGTAGCGTATGCGCGCCATTGCGGATCTTCCTTCTCGCTCTCACTTAGGCATTATAAGGGTTGTGGAAGGGAGAAGGAAAGCGGAAGGAACTTTATGTTACACAGATACTAATTAATTAGAGTTGCCAGTAATTAGGCATGAAATATAAAACTAAAGAAAGTAATGGCGTTAACATTCCTCGCGGCCTTAAAGGGTCACCTTTAAAGAGAATAATATAATAATATATACAGTGAAATTACACTTAAATCTAACTAAAGAGGGAATGGACTGAATAAGATATTACTGAGTAGGAATGGGGCATAAGCGGACCACAGGTCGCACAAGAATCCCATTAGAATTGCGTACTGAAACGACTCGCGTGCTACCGTCTATAGACGTATGCAACTTCTCAATAGCACCTAGAGGCCAGGATAGAGGAGGCGCATTATCATTTACTATCACTACTACAGTGCCTTCCTTAATCATGTCTCCATCAGGTTTATTCCATTTTAAGCGTGATTGTAAACTATGAAGATACTCGCTTCGCCATCTTTTCCAGTACGACTGGACTAATTTATCCATAAGAGAGTGTCTTTGGAGCAGGTGATCAGACAGTAAACCTACTTCCGCGGCGGGTAATGAGTTAAGCGGTACAGTATGTAAAAAATGCGAAGGGGTAAGAGCTTTAGGCTCTTCCGGATCAGCGTTAAGAACAGTAAGAGGTCTGGAGTTCAACAGGCACTCTATTTGAGAGAGAATTGTAACTAATTCTTCATAAGATAGAAGTTGTTGACCTATTGTCTTGAAAAGGTGAGTCTTCACGGCCTTCACCATGGACTCCCAACATCCACCAAAGTGCGGTGACGCGGGCGGAATAAAATGCCAATTAATGCGATGCTCAGCGAGCTCCTCTTCAAAGCGCGGGCGGTATTCTTTATTTATGAAATTATACAAGTCGCGTAAAAACGAATTAGCTCCTCGAAAATTGGTCGCGTTGTCCGAATACAAGCATTGTACCGGTCCACGGCGGGATAAAAACCGTTTCAACGCGGCTATGAACGACACAGTCGTAAGATCTGTAGCTAATTCAATATGAACAGCGCGAGTAGTCATACAGGTAAAGATACATAAATAACCCTTGCGACTCTTCGCACCTCGAGTGCGTACGGGCACATACTGTATAGGGCCAGCGTAATCACACCCTGTATGAGAAAAAGCTTTGGTTGCAACATTTACTCTAGATTTAGGGAGATCGCTCATAATCGGCGGACCATGAGGTCGCGGTCTCCACCTGTGACATGCGTTACACTTGTGGATTCTATGACGAATAATGCGTCTAGCGGACAAAATCCAATAATTATGGCGCAATAACGACATAGTGAGTTCTGGACCTGCATGTAAATATTTTATATGATAATAGTCTACGAGGATTTCAACTATGCGATCATGACGGGGTAACACTACCGGGTGTTTAGTACTATAGGCCTCAGCCGAATGAGTTAATCGACCCCCAACGCGGATTAAATCATCACCATCTACAAATGGCTTGAGTTTAATAAGAGCGGGTGAACAAAATTTATTATTTTTTAACTCGGAATAATCATCCATGAAGTGTTTTCTTTGAACATGACGCAACAAAATGGTTTCAGCGAACTCGAGGTCGCTAGCGGTAACGGCGTCAGTTCGACGCGGGAGTTTTTTCATGAAACGGTATATGAAAACAACAATACGCAGCAGCTTAGTCCACGACGACGTACGTTCTGCGAGTGCGAGTAGAAGCGAATTGTCCGAACTTGAATCCGCGACTATGGGGTGCGCGTGGACCTTTTCTTCCGGAATGGGTTCCGAATTCAAGTCTGTAACCTTATGTATGGGCCATTCGGAAGGGTCGCGCTTAGCCCAAGCGGGTCCGTGCAACCATAATGGGTGCTCAATGAATTTGTCAGGTGTTAAACCACGTGACAAACAGTCCGCTGGGTTTTCAGTACCAGCTACGTGGTAGAAATGTTCCGCGGGGACGTTGTCTACGATGCGAACGACACGATTGGCCACAAACGTGTGCCAACGATGCGGAGAAGAATTTATCCAGCAAAGAGTCACCTTTAAATCGGTGAATGCGTAAATAGCGGTAACATTATAACGCGGATTATAACTGTCATGAACACGGCGAAGAAGTTTAGCGAGGAGTTCGGCACCACAGAGCTCCAGTCGAGCAATAGTCAATGGTTTAACCGGCGATACCTTCGACTTGGCACAAACCAGCTGAACGACTACGTCATCGTTGCGAGTGACATGCGCATAGGTGACAGCGCCGTAGGCGCTTTCGCTGGCGTCGGAAAATCCAATGAGGCGAAGAATACAATTTTCAAAAATACCTAAATGGCGCGGGATTTTAAAATCATTTAAAAGCGGCAGGACAGAGCAAATAGTTTGCCAAATATTTATGATGTGACGTGGGGGAGTGTCATCCCAATCGAGCTTCAGTAACCACAATTCTTTGATAAGTAGTTTAGCATAGAGAACTACAGGCGCGACAAGCCCCATGATGTCCCACAGTCTAGCTACGGCCGACAGTATAGCACGTTTAGTACACGTGTCTGGCGGTGCTGAAATAAGAAATTCAAAACAATCATTTGACCTACACCAGCGCAAGCCGAGAACCTTTTGTTCTACCGACTTGTCGAATTCTAGTTGTTCGGTCAACCTATGCGACGCGGGAATACTGTTTAGTACAGTTTGAGAGTTGCTGGTCCACTTGACCAACTCGAACTGACCTCCTCTAAAGAGTTTAATCAGTTCGTGCGAAACCTGGACTGCACGTGATTCGGAGCTTACGCTGTAGACTACGTCATCCATATACAGCGAATCCGCGATGATAGCGCTGGCGCGCGGGAAGTGATGACCATCGTCTTGAACCAACTGTTGTACTGTGCGGATCGCATGGTAGGGACTTGACTTGAGACCAAAACAGACACGGTTAAACTGATATAGAACCAGAGGATCGTTTGGACTAAAACGATATAAGATGCGTTGAAAGCGACGATCGCTTTCTCTTACTTCAATCTGTAAGAACATTTGTCGGCAATCAGCCGAGAGCGCGAATGCGAACAATCGAAAATTCAGAATTATAGTAAACAAGTCACCCTGTAAATTTGGGCCACTGTGTAAAATATCGTTGAGAGATAATCCAGTACTCGTTTTAGCACTAGCGTCTAACACGGAGCGTAGTTTTGTTGTTGTCTTATCTAAACGTACAACTGCGTGATGCGGAATTACATAGTCAGGACAACTACTGTCTGAACTATCGAGCGGAGCAGGAGATAAATATCCTTTATCAATATATTCGCGAATGACGTCATCATACGCAGTACGTAACTCGGGTGCGGATTCTAATTTCTTTTCTAGGCAGAAAAAACGTTTTTTCGCGATATCGAGTGAGTTCCCCAATGAGAACACATCGCTGCGAAACGGTAGGGCTACAGAGTATCTACCTGTGTCCCCATCGCGTTCCGTGGTCGAATTATAAAAGTACTCGCACTCAAGTTCGTCGAGCGATTTGCTCGTCGAAAGAGTGACGGGCGCTTCATCGACCTGCCAGAATTTTTTCAACGCCGATTCTAACGAGTCTTTGTCGGATGGTTGCGAAATATGTGAGTAACAAGACTGTGGAGGCTTATTACGACGTACAGGCAGCGCGGGCACAGTGCCCATGATGACGTAACCGAGTACCGTCTGCATGGCGGGCGGCGCGGAGGAGTTGCTGCTAACTACGCGGGGCAGCATAAGATGCGGGAAAAGCGAAGCCCCGATCAACACATCGATGCGACCGGGTTTGCCAAACGATTCGTCGGCGAGCGGTAAACCTTTTAAGTAAGGCAAGGCGGAAGTATCTACGGGAGCGGTAGGTAAATTATCGGTGATTGCATCGACAACTAGCGAATTAACGTTAAAAGTAACGTTCGGATTAAAACGGGAAAAGAAAGCGAATTGTACGGAACCCTTAACGGATTTTTCCGTACCACCGATACCCTTAACGGAAGGCGTATCAGATGAATGTCTAGTCAAACCTAATCGTTTGCAACATTCTGCGGTAATAAAATTAATTTGTGAGCCACTGTCTAATAGACAGCGAATAAAATGCTCCTTACCAAATGAATCTCGAACTATTACAGTAGCGGTTGACAACAAAATAGTAGTATTCGTATTACATTGCGGCTTTGATACGCGGGAGTTCGAGTCGTAAAGGATCGACGCAGCAATGGATGCATTACATTGCGGGGCGCTCTGAGCGGTGGCGGCGAGCGGCGCGGCGGCGGCGTGAGCATCTTGCTCGCTCGAAGCCGTGGAGTTTGAACCAGATTGTGTACGTGCGGTATCATCAACACCGTTCGATATTACAGTCGCGTGCGATTCGCGATTAAAGTGTAAAAGCGTATGATGTTTATTTTTACAAGATTTACATCTAGATTCAGACTGACAGACTCTGGCCTTATGTTTAATACTTAAACAGTTAGTACATGCATCGTTTTGCTTCACCGATTTGAAACGATCACTTGGTGTCATTTTAGAAAAGGCAGGACATTTAAATAAATGTTCATGAACAAAGCTATCACACAAACATTTTGCGGATTTATCAATTACAGTGTAAGATTGCGGTTGCGGAGTTTTGGACGTTTTTTTATTTACAGGATTGTTGTTAGACTGAGTGAAACTCAAGCTGTTTAAAGCTTTAGAATTTTGTAAAATGCGAGATTGATTTTTAATGAACTGTACTAAATTGTCGAATTTAGGAATTTCGTCTTTTGAGTTCATTTCAAAAAGTCGAGCGGTTTCAGAATCAACCTTTTTTATAGCGACATGGAAAAAAATCAAATCTGATAAATCATTTATTTTAAGGTTTTTTAATGCGTTTGCGGCGGAAACAAAATTATCAGAAAAGGATTCGAAATTTTGAATAGATGCGGTATTAAAAGATTTATGTTCAAACATCCGATTAAGGGAACTAGAAGCCAACATACGTTTGTCTTCGTACTTGTTTATGAGTGAATTAAAAATTAATTGGTAGTTATCGCCATTAGGGCAAACTCCTGAGAACGCGGTTTGAGCCTTATCTTTCAATTTCCCCATCAAATAATATAATTTCTCCGAATCAGTCAATGTATTATTTTCGTGTACCGTGCTTTTAAAATTAGCATAGAACAGGGGCCAGTTACGAATATCGCCATCGAATGACACAATTTCAATGGGAGGCAAGCGAACTGTTTGCTTATTGACACCACTACCACTAGAAGTAGGAGCCGATGTGGCTGATGATTTTGAGTAATTTGAATAATTATATTTAACGCAGCAATATAATTCCTCAAAACTAATCCACGACTGATCATCAATATTATTTTCCGGGTCTTGTCTTAGAAGAAGCGAGTTATATTTATTAAATGCCTCGAGGAACTCGGTGCGCAACGCATCAACATTGACACACGCACACAAGAACTTCTCTAGCGGTTCCATACCGGACTTCATTTTTTCCATTAAATCGTAAATGATTTGCATGCGGGCAAAAATCATATTACGACATGACAGTGCTATTTGAATCGCGGATTCTATCTGATCATCCGAATCCATGGTCACTTTCTTAGGCATTTTCGATATTTTTGTAGGTTTTTATAATAGCTAAAATAAATCGCAAACTTCAACGAGTTGCGCGCGGTGCGGGATTGGTAGGTGGTGCCTACGAATATAGTACCGAACGATAGCGAAGCGAGCGAGCGGTAGATTTTGCTTCTACCTACGTATATTAAAATATTAAGTTGAGCGGGATGCGAAATACCTGTGAATGTACGCAATGACAAGTAGGTACTGTAATAAATGAATAAATGAAAGCGGTTTAGAGTAAGAGTATAAGGAACGAAGATTGAAATGAAATATAGTTGCGGGATGATAATATACGGATATAATATTGATATCCGTTATCAAGAGGATAAAGAAAAATAGGTATCCGTGATCATGGGACCAAAACTGTTGGATATCTGTGATCGTAGGACCAAAAACTGTTGGATATCCGTGATCGTAGGACCAAAAAATGTTGCGGCGGCCTAAAGCCTTGGGGTGAAAATCGAAATTTTCTTAGTGGACTGTATGAGGGGCGGTTCGGTGACACAAGTAGGTGTTTTGGTGGTGTGGGAAAATGATGATGGTACCTGCCTGGTGAGCTATGGCGACACGACGAGAAGGGTTTCCTTAGCCACGTGGCTGGCGCGTCCAGGATATCACGTACGGACGAGAATCTGCACTTTCCACAACACTCATACACGTACTTGCACTGTTCAATAGCAATCTTCGTTCTTCGCGGTGAAAATATGAGTCCTTTTTCGACTTGGGATTAATTTTACCCACAGGCGTCGATGTTGGTTGAGAACTGGCGGATCTTCTTGGCGGCAGCGTATGCGCGCCATTGCGGATCTTCCTTCTCGCTCTCACTTAGGCATTATAAGGGTTGTGGAAGGGAGAAGGAAAGCGGAAGGAACTTTATGTTACACAGATACTAATTAATTAGAGTTGCCAGTAATTAGGCATGAAATATAAAACTAAAGAAAGTAATGGCGTTAGCGTGGTTTGCACCTCTACCTATCTCTCGAGCGGGAAATATAGGAGTGATACTTATTTTGTAATGATTTATTTATTTACACTTCATGTACAAAATGTGGTACATAAAGCTGACTATCTAAGAAATAACTCCCCATTTTTAACCGACTTCAAAAAGGAGGAGGTTCTCAATTCGTCGGAACCTTTTTTTTGTCTTTTTTTTTTCTTTTTTTTTTATGTATGTTCCCCGATTACTCGAAGATGGCTGAACTGATTTGGATTTTTTTTTTGTTTTATTCGAGAGGGTATACATCACAGTTGGTCCCATATAAAATTGATTAACTTTGCTTGGGTAGTTTTTGAGTTAGCTTCAATAATACGTATTTTTTCCCCACTTTTATATGGATGATGTTCTTGTTTGTTTTGCAGATAGTGGTATTAGAATTTGTAAAAAGTGAAAAATAAAAACTTTTTTACAAAAAAAATACAACCGACTTCCAAAAACAACACTACAAAGTGAAAAATAACTTTAATTTCGGAAGTCGGTGGCAAAAAACGAAAATACATTTAACTAGACACCGACTTCCGAAATTAAAGTTATTTTTCACTTTGTAGTGTTGTTTTTGGAAGTCGGTTGTATTTTTTTGTAAAAAAGTTTTTTTATATTTATTTTAGTTTTCTAGCCTGCTCTGCCCCACTCCTGAGTAAAAGCCTGCCTCCACTCCTTCCATCTCTCTCTTCAAAACTTCAAAAGTTCTCAAAACTTCATGTAGGTACAGATGTCAGTTTGGTAATCTCAGCTTTCCACGACCTAAGTATGATATCCAAGTACCAATACATAGGTACCAAACGACATTGATAACCCAAAGTACATACTAATAACACCTTTACACCTAAAAGGGAGCTAATGGAAAGATAAGAAGCGAAAATATACGATATTCTTAGACTGTATAGTATTTTAGAAGACGTTACTGACAGCCAATGGTGTCGAGATAAAAATAACGGTCTTCCGACGCCATATTGGATCCGTGTGACGTAAATAGTTTGAGAATATTATGTGACATAGTTGGGATGTTTTAAGTGTATTTGATTTATGAATAAAGTATCTCTCCTCTCCTTTGCTGTGTCTGATAGGGTCCACAATGATCATGTCTTTTTAAAACCTTTTTCCTACATGAATTCACATTATGGCATGTAAATAAATATTGAATATAGATCATGAGCATTGTTTTATGGAACGAAGTTCTTTAAGAGGACTATCGCATATTGTCCCCTCTCTCGCTCCTACGACCAAATTTTTAAGAATGTTAAATGAAAAGATGATTTTTTGAAAAATTTAATCAATTAAAGGACTAGTAAATAATGTTAATGTAATAGGCAACTACTACTACTGACACTCCTCTTAAATGCTGTTAGATTGGAAATAGAACCCATGGCTGAACGCTGACCCCCAAAATACAGGTCCAGGCCTAGTTTGGGGGTTAGGATCTGATTTGTTACAATACATTAGTGTGCTATTATTATAACTTGATTGCAACATGTATTTCCTAGTGTCAAATAAATATTTTTATTTTTTTTTATTTTATTAACTTAAATACACATTTTTATTGTGGCATTTATTTAACTCATCTCAAAAACAGATAATACTTTTTGAACTGAGTTTATTAGATAACACAATAGAAATGTGTTTTAATAATAGGGACCTATTAGCTCAACCAGGTTTCAGACTAGCTAAAGTAGACTCATCGTTCATGGGGTACTGTTTAAAATTTTACAATAAAATACCTCCTTACATACTTTAACTGAATGAGACTAAATTCAAAACTTGTATAAAACGCACACTATGTAGGCAGGTATATTATAAGTTGGGGGATTACATAACTGATAAAAATGCTTGGCTCAATGCTGATCCTGCTCCACAACCACAACTAATTAATTAACATTTGAAGATACTGTTGGAGCTGCTGAAGATTGTAAGACTATCATTGCATTGTATAGACTCAATCTCCTTTGTATTATATAATTGCATAGCACATGTGTGAGTACTATGTACATATTCTAAAGCTACCATTTACTGGGTACGTCTTTATTTGACTTGAATGCGTCCTGGTGGCTGAAAGTATTTCATGCTCACTCTAATGCCTCGCTGATGGTGGTGCGTGTTGGATCATTTAGCTAATCCATGCGTCAGGTTCGTGAACGGGCGCTGTCAGTGAAGGCTGGTCATATCTTAGCGGCCACGGCTTATTTTAATTTAATTTAAATATTTGAATTGTTTTTTTTTAGGACGCTTTTAACGTTCTGCATCGTTCTCACATGTATAATTTCAACATGAATGATGTAACCATTATTTTGTAACCATATCTTGATTTAAAAGAGTGTCCGTGGAGTTTCTTGCCCGTTCTTCTCCAGAGGTACCTACTACGCTTTGGAATGGGCGCCTAGCTTCATCTTTCTGACTGACCGACCCCTTGACAATTCAAAAGTGCCTGTAATTGGTTTATTTGAAATAAATGCTTTGAGTTTGAGTTTAATTAGGTATCTATTAAATGAACATTATTTACTAGTAGTTTAATTACATTTAAAAAAATATTTTCTTTTAAAAATCTTAAAAAAATGGTCTCGTGACAAAATGCATCAGCCCTCTTAACGCTCCCTGCGGAGTTAACTGGTAGAAATAGTCACGTAACGAAAAAGCGAGGTGCCAAGATGGCGGGTACGAACATTTTGTTTTTGTTTCAAATCATACGTGGGAAGGAACTTCGTTCCTGACGCCCCCGACCACACAGGTTTTTTTTTTCTGTGTAGGAGATTAATTTAGCAGTTTAACCCCTACACCCACATACAAGTTGTGTTACATGTTTTCAACAGGAGTCTTGTGAAAGACTTCGATCAAAAATTTTGTATAAAACATGACTGTATCCTATATATGTATTGACGTTGTTTCAGACATGTTTTATTAACAATTTTGCTCAACTTTTTGACGTTTTCCACAAAGTTTTGTATCTACACAACTTGTTTTAGGTGTAAACGTTGAACTAAAACAATAGACCTAACATGTAAAATACATGTTTTATACCTTGGTGTAAATGTGGGGTGAGGGAAGTGAAAAGTAATTTGTTGTTTTCTAAACTAGTAATCTAATTAAGTCAATCTGCCTAGCCTTTTCCGAACTATGTTGGGGTCCGCTTCCAGTCTAACCGGGTGCAGCTGAGTACCAGTATTTTACATGGAGTGACTGCCTATCTGACTGAAGACTAGTTGTCAGACTATCAGGCTTCTGAAGATCCGTAACGACTGCCAAAAATACACGAATGGCAGCTGGGACCAACGGCTTTTTTTTTTTTGTGGATGGGAAATCATCAAATGACTTCTCCCGCTCTGGGCAGAGCGGGAGGGCGTGTCAGACTTTTACTGACTAAAACCCACCCATGCTCCTTCAGCTGCCCGTGCCAGGGCCACGGTATCTCTTTCGAACTACCCGCGACCCCGGCGGCGGGACCAATGGCTTAACGTGCTTTTCGAGGCACGGAGGTGTTGATGTTTAAAGATGGTCACCCATCCACGGATAAACTCCGGCAAGCCTGGTTACTATTTTATCGATAAAAATATTGTAAAAGTACTTACAAAGATTTATTCCAAATCTAATGGGAGAGTTCAAAAGAAAATATTTAATCACAGATATTACCTACTTTAATTAAATTCCAGTGATTTTCCTCAAGCCTCGTTCCTAATGAAATCGCATACTTAATTGAACATACCAATAGCTGTGAGTACGTATATCTTACTCAGGAATTTTCTTATACATACAATAATAGAATAATAACGGTATAAACATTCGTTGGAAGGCCTTCCCACAAGGTGGATCGATGACCTTGTGAAGGCCGCAGGAATCCGCTGGATGCGGGAAACATAGAACCGCTCGAAGTGGCGGTGCTGGGGGAGGCCTACGTCTAGCAGTGGACGTCTTTCGGATGAAGTGATGATGATGATGAAATATTCTTAATTAATTGTTTTCGAAGACACAGCAAAAATGTCATATAGAGCCCTTACCTGTTTAAACTTTAGGTTTTATAGAAGAACTACATCAATCAATTTATCTGCCTAGTCTTTTCCCAACTATGTTGGGGTCGGCTTCCAGTCTAACCGGATGCAGCTGAATACCATTATTTTACATGGAGCGACTGCCTATCTGACTTCCACAACCCAATAACTGGGTAATACGATACCCCTTGGTAAGACTGGTTGTCAGACTTTCGGGCTTCTGACGACCCGTAACGACTGTCAAAGATCCACGAATGACAGCCGGGACCAACGGCTTAACGTGCTTTCAGAGGCACGGAGGATTCTCGGTATGTAAAGATGGTCACCCATCCACGGACCAACCCCGGAAATCGTAGCTTAACCTGATGGATCGACCCGTGCGGCTGTTATTACTTAGCTACGAGCTCCTCAAAGTATACGTACAACAAAAATACAATTTTTTAAATTTTTGTCTGTCCGTCTGTCTGTTTGTTCCAGCTAATCTTTCAAAACCGATGTCTTCATTTTGACATCGATATACGTACAACAAAAATACAATTTTTTAAATTTTTGTCTGTCCGTCTGTCTGTTTGTTCCAGCTAATCTTTCAAAACCGATGTCTTCATTTTGACATCGATATACGTACAACAAAAATACAATTTTTTAAATTTTTGTCTGTCCGTCTGTCTGTTTGTTCCAGCTAATCTTTCAAAACCGATGTCTTCATTTTGACATCGATATACGTACAACAAAAATACAATTTTTTAAATTTTTGTCTGTCCGTCTGTCTGTTTGTTCCAGCTAATCTTTCAAAACCGATGTCTTCATTTTGACATCGATATTATAATGTCCAGCATACTTGTATATTTGAGGCCTTACATAAATTCTTTTCTTTGTGACGCGGGTATAGGGAAAAACGTAAGAATATCTTTCCGGTTCCATCATTCATAATTGTCTCTTTAGACGGACAGCAATAATACTAGGAAAGATATTAAATGGTAATCACGATCTTATTCAATGGAAACCGGAATATTTAGTTGGTCATCCTAATCCTATTATTATGATTGCGCATTTTTTATTTATATGATAAAGCAATACATACGTGTCTAATATTTTTTTTCCAGGCGTCATCCCTATTATTTGAGTCAGTTTAATTTAGTTAATTATTCAACTCACGCATTATTTGGTGAATTCTACCGTTTAAAAAAAATACAACCGACTTCCAAAAACAACACAACAAAGTGAAAAATAACTTTAATTTCGGAAGTCGGTGTCTGATTAAATGTATTTTCGTTTTTGCCACCGACTTCCGAAATTAAAGTTATTTTTCACTTTGTAGTGTTGTTTTTGGAAGTCGGTTGTATTTTTTTGTAAAAAAGTTTTTATTTTTCACTTTTCAGTGGTTCACTTATGCTTACCCCTTCACAGCGTACCGGCGTGATGTTATGTTATGAACTGGTGTAAACAAAAAACAGACATGAGATTTCAGCAATCCCAGTCCATTTGCTATCATTTATTGAGGAGTTCCGTTGCCTATTTCAGAAGTTCTTCATCAGATCTTCACCAAATTGAAATGGGACTACTCCGAGAAACTCTCCAAAAACTATCTAAATCGCTTCAAGTGTGCCTATAAAATTGGAAGAGTTCTCTCTATTTCTCCAGGATTCCATCATCAGATCCTGACTTGATGATCATGGGACCACCTGGAAAGTATACCCTTTCAAACAGAAAAAAAAAATAATCCAAATCGGTCTAGCCATCTTCGAGTAATCGGGGAACATACATAACAAAAAATAAAAAACAAAAAAAAAAAAGGTTCCGACGAATTGAGAACCTCCTCCTTTTTGAAGTCGGTTAAAAAATAAATGACCTACTCGTATTAGCGCCCTTCATCTACGGAAGCTTTAAAAACAAAAGCAATTCAGCTCAATGTTCGAAGCCTTGTTATTACGTAGTACAAACTGACACGACCCTCATTTGTCATAGTCACTGGGAAAACAGGATTCTGGACGAAAATAAACAAGGAATAATAGTGAGTTCCCGTTTAGTACGTTAAGATGTACTTATATTTGTTAACATGCATATTTTAACTAATTATTCGATTTCCTGTTTACTTACGGCAAAGTTAAATTTTTGACAAGTTTTCTTTTCAATTAATCTTTTTATCTTGTTGATTTTTTTTATTTTTAGGGTTCCATACCTCGAAGAGAAAAAACTGAATCCTTATAGGAGTACTTTGTTGTCAGTCTGTCTGTCTGTCAAGACCCTTTTTCTCAGGAATGCGTGGAGGTATCAAGTTGAAATTAATATCAAATACGTAGATATTAAAATAATATTTACGTAAATAATAACTTAACTTAAATCTGGGACCACTTTAAATAAAACTAAAGGCTCTAGAATTTAGAAATTATAGCAAATTACTTAAATACTTACTTAAACTTATGATTATTTTATTATAAAAATATTTTATTTCACATAAACCTACATGGGCACTTATGAAACGTCAGCAGCTAGGTGCATGGTTCCAAATTGATTGTTTCGTATGGAGGAAAGCCGGCAAGAAACTCCATGGATACTCATTTAAAAATAATTGGCTTTTAAAATATTTTCAAATAACAGTGTTAATAGGTATGGGAGGACAATGTAGGCCTTTCAATAACTACCAGGTACAAAATAGAAACAAAATAGAAAATAGTCAACAAGTTATAAACAAATTGAGAACGGGTCTTCTCGCGATATTCCCTTTTTACGAGGTAAACGGGTACCTACTTAAACAACAAAAACAACAAAATAAACAAAAACAAACAAACAAACAAAACAAAATGAAAAAAAAAAACAATAAAACAAACAAAAAACAATAAACAATATGAATTAAATAGTTTGAAGATATAAAATAGTCGTGCCAGCAACACGAACAAGAAGAAGAAGAATATAAATTAGACATGTTGTTTTAAGCCGTGTCTCCTGCGCGTTTTTTTACGAAACATTACACAAAAATCTACCAAAGAGGCGTGGCCTTTGGAACTCATTATGGCATCTACACAAAATGTCATCTACTGACAGAAATCTAAAAATATTTGAATACGCAGGAGACAGCTTGTGTATGAAAACAAATGTTTATGTGTAAGGTTACACAGCACAGAAGAGCAATTTAAGGGCAGGAGACACGACTTTAAATACATGTTTTATATGAAGGTATAAAACAATTGAACATGTTGTGCTTTACTTGCTTGCTATTGTATGAATTAGAGGAGACCGGTTTCCTCACAATATTTAAAATTGGTAAACAATTTGCTTCATTCATAACAGACAAAAACAGCTGCCATCATAAAAATACAACAGAAAAAATGGTTCTAATTCAATTTCTCAGGTCTAATAATAAGTCTTGTTCAAACCCTTTGGGAGAGTCAAAAGAATTAAATTGTTTGACTGGAAATATTATTTTTGTCATTCAATTGTTTTATTTAGTGGACCTTTGGTTCTAGAGGGGATTATGGGTTGATATATACATTTTATAAAGTTGATTTTTTGTATTATTTATCTGCTTCTTGGCGTAAATAAAAGGTAAAATTTATGTTTGTCTGCAATTTATTTTTTTATGTGATTAAAATAACAATACAATTTAAATTTCATAATAAATACTTGCAATATAATACTAAAGTACAATTTCAAAAACCATAAAAGTCAAAGTACTTCACACAATGCAAATTCAACCCCTAAAATATCAAAAGACATCACACGAAATTGGCGTAGCACCTCTACGAGATTTCGTAGCGTCCCGTAGCATCCCGCTACGCGCATCTACGGGCTTTAGTTACATTCCGAGTGTCGAAGCGACAGGGTGTTCCCGTTTTTTCTCTCGCTTTCAAAACTCTTCTTGTGAAAAAAAAGTCTTTCTCTATTCGTCTTGAAGCAAAAAATCGAGTTCGTTGTTCAGTGTCGTTTGTGCTAGTTTTTTTTAAATATTTTTTTCAAAACGTGTGTTATCGTGCCTCCGTTTGTTATGTAATGAGTAAGTATATAAGTTTTGTTTATGTAAAATAACTTGGAGACTCATTTCATGTATGAAAAGACGAGTATTTCCAGGTTATTTTTTTGTATAGCGATAGCTTTCGCCCCAAAAGCACTTTGTTTGATTAAATAATTATGAGTGAGTTTAAAAATTTTCGGGTGCCTGTTTTTAATGAAATTTTAGGGTGTTTAACACGTTTGAGGATTTTCATATTAATGTTCCGTTAAACATTGTCGTATAAGCGGATTTTGAAATTATTTTTTGTCAATTTAATTTACTTAATTCAACAGTTCAACTCACGCATTATTTGGTGAATTATACGGTTTAAAAATCATTTAAAAATAAATTAATTCAGTGAAATTAAATACAGCATTGTAATAACAATTCCGTAAAGAATTTGAAAACGTTAATGGTTTCAGCGTGTTAACCCCAAGGGGCGCATTCATTGAAATGGTTGCGTACAACGATATACCAAATTACAAAATGAAAAAGTTTTATTTTCGAATTCACATCTGTCATGATTAACTTTTGTTTTTTTTAAATTCTGTGAATATTTTGTTCCATTTTTAATTTGGAAAATCGAATGTGTCTGCGATACTGGCCAGTATTTTGTCATGGTTTAGGACAAAGACCCTCTATTCATAGCTATCCTATACTATGATCTATAACAATTTATGACAGCAGGAACATTTATCTATCTTAAATACTACTACAATAAGCATCAAAAACTATTTTAGTTTAAAACTGTTTTGTCAATTTCTTTCGAATTATGATTTGAGTTTGAAAGAAGAAAAAAAACAATATTTGAATTAAAATAGATTGTAGAGCATTTTAGTTTTTTATGAAGAAGGGGGTAAGCCTTTATCAAAAACGATTTATGTACCGTATGGAATTTAATTCACCACCTTAAATGTCAAATTTAAGTAAGAGAAGATATTATTTCAGTAATAAAATTCCTAAACTACGACTAGTGAGCATTAAAACACATAATGATAGGTATAATTAAACTCGTATTTTCTTAAACCACTTTTGACAAAAAAATTCAGTAAAATGAAACAGTCAATAGCTGAAAATATCTAATAGACAAAAAGTCTGTCAATTTATGAAATGCAAGTGATATTAAAAAAAAAAACGGGCCAAGTGCGTGTTGTAACACGCACAATGAAGGGTTCCGAAGTTGAAAAGAATTTAACCCAAAAACAAACTTAACATTGTAGTTGAAAAACATGTTCTCCCATACATTGATATACGTCAAGGTCAATTCTCCAACTGAAAGTTTAGGTTTGTAATTACAATTTTTTTTTTTTTACACATACCAGTTACTCTTCGATCAATTAACAAAATATTAATACACTCAGTTTTCTAAATAAAACACTTTTTAGCCTTAAGCCTACCTTATTCCTCCTTACCTGCGACAAACACACAACATTTATTCAAATCCTTCACTTGAAGAATTGCTTACAGTAACATATTTGTACAAATCGTTGCCAAATAAATATAAGTATCAATATTTTATCTTATCTACCTGTATAAATAAAAAGAGAAGTCCTGACTGACTGACTCATAAACGCCCAGCCCAAAATCTTGAACCTAGAAAGCTGAAATTTTGCACAGAGGTTCCCTTTATAGTGTAGACACGGAATAAGGAAGGATTTTTGCTCCTATGGAATATTTCCCGACATCCACATGGGTGAAGCCGCGCGGGAAGTGCTAGTTACCTATCTATATTAATAAAAAGAGAAGTACTGACTGACTGATTGAATGACTGACTCATCAACGCCCATCCCAAACCCTTGAATCGAGAAAGCTGAAATTTTGCACAGAGGCTACATTTATAATGTAGGCAAGGAATAAGGAAAAATTTCCCTGTAGTACGTTCCCGTGGGATAGTTTCCGACATCCACGTGGGCGAAGCCGCTGGCAACAGCTAGTTCCGTATAAAAGTGATTAAGTAAAAATCAAATACAAAATCGGTTTATCTTAGCTTGTCTCTGCTTTAATAATCTTAGAATGGCAACATTTTTTTTAAGACTGTTATTTAAATGTAATATAAACATAACCTAAAAATAACAAAATTATATCCTAACATAACTAAAACTATTAATAAACTAAAATATGGCGTCGAAAAATTCCTCCGCATCGCTGTCGACTGGTAAAGTACCTAAGAGACTGGCGGTATTGCCACGTTGTATGGCAATGCTAAGCCTCTGGCCAAGGTAAAAGCCAGCCCTTGGGTTAAATAATAATCTTTGTTTGGGTCTTTGATAAATACCGGTAACTTCGTTCTAATATATTCCTGTAAACGATTGTTGTTGAATAAATTGGTATCCTCATTCTCATGTCCTTATTAAAATTTTTGGGGTCGGTGCAGTATCTCTTTTTCTCCCATATTTAACCGTTATTGTCATCTGAAGCCGAGATTACATAAGCACCTACACTACGACACAACTTAGATATAGCATACATTTAAAAATTTGCATTTGCTCATTTCATCTTTACGAATGTATTGACTTTATAAGTTATTGCGTTTGCGTAAAGTACACTTTCGCCTGAAGCAGTAATAAAGATTGGTTTTTGAAGGCGCACTCAGTTCGGATGGTGATCGGTTTTACGAATTTTGCCGATGCTACAAGTACATCTAAGTTGTGTCGTACTCTACCTGGGATGAAAAAAAAATACTTAATATACATATTTTTAGTTAATAATGTCACATAAGATCACAGTATTAGAAAGATTTAGGAATAAGTTTAGTGTATATAGTATGATTGGTAATTAGTGATCGATACTTAAACACATGATTATACTCCTGATAACAAACAACTTTTACTAAGGGACCAAACCAGAAATCGCGAAAAAAAATCAACTACCTCATACATTCATGTTCGCATAACTCGTCAAAATGTAGGGAGCAGAAGATTTTTTTTCGCGATTTCAGGTTTGGTCCCATAGTAAAAGTTGTTTGTTATCATGAGTACAATCATGTGTTTAAGTATCGGTCACTAATTACCATCAGTCACCCTATATAGTTTTTTTAATTTTATATTATTTATAGACTAGACTGATATATTGTTCTCGTCTCTATCTTGCACTTGTAGTTTGAATTCAGAAAGAACGCTAAGCGGAAGCGAAGTAATAGCGCTTGCAAGTGATACGATGCGACGGGGTGGGACAGGGGAACAAGAAATTTCACGCGGAGGAAGTCGCGGGCAGAAGCTAGTGAGAAATAGAAGGGGAAATTGCCATAATATTGCTTGGTAGATGAATTGATGACCGCATATTATGTTGTTATTAGTAGCCAGAGGAACGCTGAATCCATCTTCGTGACATAATCACTTAGTCACGTTGAACAACATCTAGAAATGGGTGAATAGTGATGAGAAACCCGGTAATATAACGTTTCAATAATCCATATTATTATGCTCGTGCTAGACCCCGCCGTAGATGTCATTCTAATACATCACTTCTAAATTCGAACGGTGTCTCGTTGTGAATCCGCGATGATTTACTTTAAAAAATATTAAAAATTATTTTTAATATTAAAAAATATTAAAAAAGTTTAAAAAACTAAAAAACCCGCTTTAATACCACTAAACTGAAGTGAAAATAATTTTTTTCAATTTAAAAATAAAGTGATTAATTTACGAGAAAATTAATGTCATAGTAAAAAAAAAAGCGTGGGGTGCTTTCGAATGTCATTTTCTCGTTAATCACTTTATTCTTATATTGAAAAATTTATTTTTTACATTTTAGTTCAGTTTAGTGGTATTAAAGCGTGTTTTTTAGTTTTTTAAACTATAATTTATTTTTCAATTTTAAGGTACATCGTTAATCGACCATTTAAAGTGGGTAAAACTCGAGTTCAAAGATTCCGTTAACATACAAACATACATAAAAGTGAAGCTAATAAAAACATGTTAAAAAAAACAAATGAGTTAGCTTTCGAGTCGTGCTCACTTGAGTGAGGTTCCAGGTGAACTTCAGCGAGCATCAGTAATAATTCATTCCTCAGCTGACAGAGCGCAGTCTTATAAAAAATACAATTTTTTTTATTATGTATGCGTGCCAGCAAGCCTATCTGTGAATATGCATTCGTAATGGACGTGAGACCCACCTCGGAATCGTTTGGGGTTTGGTGTAAAAGTCGGATATAAGACCGTAATAATTTGGCCTTATAACTGGATTATTTTGAAAGAGGAAGAGAGAATAAAAGTTCACACTTCACCCTTTCAACTGACTTGAACGAAAATACTCTTAGTTACGAGTACCATAATAGGGTATTACACCCATTTTTGAAAAGTGTCTCAACATAATTCTAAAGTGCTGATATGCCACTAAAAAAAACACAAAATTTTTATTTAATCGATAAGTGCCATAAAAATGCATTTAAATTTTACATTTTCAAATTTCGCACGATAACGCTGGACGCAGTGGACTCCATTTGCTGTGCTAATGACGTTTCACGTCAGTTCGCTGAATAACCAAACACTTTTTATACGCTGATCAGTTGACAGTTGACATTGACACTTTTTAATTTAATCAGCCGTATGACGTAATAACATGGAGGCTACTTTCATTGTGTTAGAAAACAGATTAAATAAACTGATAACTTTGAATTGAATTTTAAAATTTATATTGTTATTTTATGAACTAAAACTAACATTTTCCGACTGCTTTATGCCTAAGCTATCTAAATAATATAATAGGTGTTTACCTATGAAATTGCCGTTTTGTATGAAAAAATTTAAACGAATTTTTTTCATGCATTTTTTATTTGTATTAATCGAAGTAATCACCCATGCAATCAATGCATCTTTGCCAACGCAGTGGCAGTTTATTGATGCCCTTCTTAAAGAAATCAGCTGGACGGGAGGCAACAAATTCTTCAAAGGCATTTTGTACTGCCTCTCGGGTATTGAATTTTTTTCCCGCCAAGAAGTTATCCAAATTCTGGAAAAAGTAGTAGTCTGTAGGCGCAAGGTCTGGTGAGTAGGGCGGATGATGGAGAGCTTCCAACCCCAGTTCTTGCAACTTGGAGACCGTCTGCTGTGCAGTATGAGGTCGCGCGTTGTCTTGCAGGAGCAGCGGAGACGAGCGATTGACCAATGCTGGTTGGAGATGTGCCAGCTTCTCCATTTTTGTGTTCAGTTCTTCACAGTACACATCTGAAGTAATGCTCACCCCGTTTGGTAAGAAGCTGTGATGAATCACACCGGCGCTAGACTACCAAACAGTGACCATCACTTTTCTAGGGGTAAGTTTTCGTTTAGGGCATTGTTTAGGTGCTGAACCAGGATCCAACCAACTTGCTGAGCGCTTGCGGTTATCAAACAGAATCCATTTTTCATCGCAGGTAACAATGCGGTTCAAAATTCCTTCATTTGTGTGTTTGTTGAGCAGTGCAAGGCACGTCTCGACGCGTACTTCGCGCTGGCGATCATTGAGTTGGACCAATATTGTTTTGACGCTAACGTCGAAAGCTGCTGCTAATTCAGCCGTAGATTGTGTATCATCAGCTTCCACAATCGCCTTTAATTCGTCATTGTCGACCAAAGTCTTCGGACGACCGCTAGGTTCATTTTTCAGTTCGAAATTTCCAGAACGGAAGCGAGCAAACCAATAACAAGTGGTGCGTTGGTTTGTAGTGTTAGCTCCGTAAACGTCGTTGATGTTGCTTGCCGCTTGTGCCGCGTTGCTGCCACGACGGTACTCATATTCCATAATTACTCGAATTTTTAACGTATCCATGATGACGAAAAAGATTGAAATGCGATGAAAATGTAACACTAATCAATAAACAAATGACTACTTTTGGAAAAAAAAATCCATGTTTTTAAAATAAAATTAATTTGAAATTAGAATTCTTAGCCAAACAAAAATTATTTTGATTTGAAATGGCCAGTACTGCAGAACGGCAATTTCATAGGTAAAGACCTAATATTTTTAGATTTTTTCTCATCTATAGTAAAATACCGTATGTATAACAATATAATAATTGTCTAGCTTAGTTACAAAGGATGCCACTGACATCTAAAAAAAACCTGATTCCATTTCCCGTTAATTACCAGTTTAATCAGCCCAGAGTTCCTTTCTGCTCCTCTGCTCCTCCTCCTTACTAAATTCACATAGACAAGAAAGATTTTATAAATAAAAAGTAAGTTCAAAAACTAAAATCGGATTACTGAAAAATCACGCTCGCCGCGGTCGGTCTATAACCAATTAAATTAATATTATTATCTCAATTTTTACTTATTTTTAACAATTTAAACATATTTATTTACTTAAACAATACAACATATATATGATATACATATTTAAAATGTGAACGTCAAGACCTTCCTTTGATACCAAACATGTCATTATTATCTCAATTAATTTTTTTTCGTGGTCAGAAGTTTACGTGTAAAGTCCACCATATTAAATTTAGGGAGAATTTATATAGCTTATGTCACCCGGACCATTACTACGAATCTATTGGCACGTCATTCATTAAAATCGGTTCAGTAATTTACGCGCTACGGTGGAACACACATAAATACATACTTATATACATACATAGACTGCTAAAATCATAACCCTTCTTTTTGGATTTTCCGTAGTCGGGTAATAAAAATATTGTCATTTTAACCGACTTCAAAAAAGGAGGTATTCTGTATTCGACCCGTATGTATGTTTGTCCGCGATTTTCTCAAAACTAATGACCCATTTTCATGATTCTTTCACTAACGTGATCTACATTTATTCAGAAAGGTTTAAGTATATAATACATCATGTAATTATTCTTATGTACGAAGTTATATGCATAAATGCACTGTATCTCCGGCATTTCTAAGCGCATTTTGATTATTCTTCTTTTGGTTCGACTTGGGCTTACCTACTTATGTAATTGTATATTCAACTAAAATTGGAAAAATAAATTTACTTTAAAAAAAGTAAAAACCGAATTCAAAACCAAAAACGAATAAAATAACTTTCATAAAACACTTAACAGCTTCTGCAGTCGGTGTCTTCAATTCTTCAATGCACTTTACCTTGACACCGACTTCAGAAGCTGTTAAGTGTTTTATGATAGTTATTTTATTCGTTTTTGGTTTTGAAGTCAGTTTTTACTTTTTTTAAAGTAAATTTATTCATAAACATTTACGTATAGCATAATTTCATCAATGTAGAACGCTTCTGGGACACAGGCTACCTCTCTGTAAGAGGGAGTGGGCCATAATCCACCTCGTGCGCCCAATGCGGGTTGCAATTTTTGGTTCTAAGACATGTTTTCGTAGTGATGAAATGAATTACACAAAGTGAAATGCCTGCCTGACTCACACAGTACGAGTTACCCTTTCAAAGAATAATAATGAAACAAATCGCCAATAGTAATTAAAGGTCATTATAAAAACTTTCTTTCAAAATATTTGTTCAAATTCAAAATCATTATCACTCGGGACAGATACCGTAAATTTTTCTGTTTTATATTTGGATCAATGGGAAGGGCGAAGTAAAAGGGATCGTTTGTACTCAAGGTCAAGTTTGAGCTATCTAAATAAACATTTGTTTGACCAATAGATGATTTTTTTTTCCATGTGACGGATTTAGGTATTATTTGTATTGCGAAAATGATAGTAGGTACTTACCTATGTCTGTTATTTAGAATGAAGCTCACGCCCTAAACTCAAAGTATAATTTACATAAAATAACATCAAGCCTGTAATCCTCGAGGGATTAGGCAGAGGTGTACTTTCTGAGTTGAACTTCGACATTACTGACATTAGTGAAGGAAAAACATCGTGAGGAAACCTGGGTCTTACAATTAATAATACAGGGTGTAAGTGTAAACAGTGGCAATTTTTAAGGGGTCATTGTACTCATCATTGTGAACAACTTTTACTATGGGACAAAAACTGAAATCGCGAAAAAAAAATCAGCTGTTCAGTACATTTATATTCGCATAATTCGTCAAAATGTAGGGAACAGCAGATTTTTTTTCGCGATTGTAATCGCGCACAAATCTTGAGTAAGCGTGGTGATCAATGCTCGTGCCTCCTCTAGATGAGTGAGGGCTTTGTCCTGCAGTGGGTCAGTAATAGGCTGGTACTATCATTAATTCTCCAACAAGTCGTTTCTTTTCTCGCTTAAATATCATGCTCCTTTCTTCATTCTTACGCTCGCACAGTGTGAGTAGGTATCACGGAGTAGATTCTCCATGGTAGGTATCCACTATTATACAGGGTGTCCGGTAAATAGCACGACATACTGCAGGAGGTGATAGCTTGGGTCAATACCTACCGAAACAACACAATATATGTTCAGCAAAATCTTATGGATTTTTTTTCACCACTGTAGGTTAAAGTTATGCGAAAAGAAAATCGTTATGTGAAAATTAAAAACAAAAAATACTATTTCTTGAAAATATTCTTGTTTTTGATAGAAAAAAGACTTATCAATGAGTAAAGTAACTATTCACGAATAATTTGATGTAAAAAAAATAATAGAAAAGGAATGTTTCATTACGAGATGCTTAAAAATCTGTTTCAAGGTAGAGATTTTTCGATATTTCGGAAAATTTTGTAAAACTGTAAATCCGTAAGATTTTGCTGAACATATATTGTGTTGTTTCGGTAGGTATTGACCCAAGCTATCACCCCCTGCAGTATGTCGTGCTATTTACTGGACACCCTGTATAAGGTGCTATAAAAATATCTGCCACGGCTTCAATGGGAGATAGTATTGTGTATATAGTATACAGAAATACATAGACGAGATTGAAAAAGTCCAGCGGAAGTTTCTACGAGCCATGCATTACAGATGCCGCAAAACGTAATTGTCGTACTCACAATTACTAAATAAATATACGCAGGTCAAACTAGAATCTAGACGTAAGTATCTAGAGGCTTCTGTACTGTATGGTATTGTTCGTGGGGATTTTGATTGTATCGATCTCACGAGCAAACTATGTTATGTGGTTCCACGCACTGTTAATATACGTAGTGTCCGTGCAGGTACCTTATTTGCTGTCAATACCTGTCGAACTAATTCTGGTTTGCGCTGTCCTATCCGTCGAATGGTTGAATCATATAATTGTAATTTTGTTAGTATTGATATTTTTGTATGCTCAAAATCCAAATTTAAATGCAATGTTATGGAAATTATTATAACCCAATAATGATAATGGGAATGTAAGCTACTCTAAACTTTACTATTTATATATTTGGTTTTTTTTTTGTGTTAGTTGCCAAGAAATCAATTATAATTTCTATTTTGCATGATGTAATTAATTTATTATTAATGTGATGTAATTATTTATTAGTTTTATTGCCTATCTAGTGGCACTCATTATCATATTTTCTTTTGTTAATATGCGGATAATGTTAATATTGTTAATTGTTAATATTTTGTATTATCTTTTCTCTATTTCAACACATATTGTAGCTGTTTATTGTCCCTGAATAAAATAAAATAAAATACAATAATGAAGAAATTTCGTATCCCGGAATAGTTAGATCAATTTGAGAAAATAAACTAATTAAACAAACATTTACTTTAGTCTGCATAACGTGGTTCACAATGTACTTCGCCGTCTCGCTTCGTCTATGAAAACAATGGCAGCCTCTTTTAAACTGTTCTCGGAATGAACACTAATTACTACGGCACGATAACAAATACATCAAACAACAAAACCAAAAACAAATAAATCAATTAAAATTTATCCGCACATTATTTGTATGAAAAAATGTATGAAATAAGATCAATACTATAACTTCACTATTGTAATCTATAGTACTGGATGACTTTTACCGTCTCGAAAAAATAGGGTATATTCGGTGAACGGAGTAGAAGCCTATGGCATATCTAGTTTTTATTTTTTTTAAATTAAAATTCAAATCATAATGCAGGTTGCATATGATTTGAATTTCGATATTTTTAAAGGATTTATTATTTTTCTTCAAAATTTATGTTTTTATTGTTCTAAAATGAAAAGTTTACAACGAATTTGTAGTATTTATTGATACTTAGATATTTTTTCTGACTAAGCTATTAAAAAAAAATAAACTAGGTATGCCATACGCTTCTACTCCGTTCACCTAATATACCCTATTTTTTTCAAGACGGTAAAAAAGTCATCCGTTATATACAATACTGGTGCCGATTCTCTTGTGAACGCACTAAACTAAAATTAGAGAATCGCTATCTTTTACTAACAGGCAGCGCGAGAAAAGGACGGCTATAGCTATGAACTAAGTTAGAGATGTCAAACTAGTTCACGCCTTGCGCTTCACGGTGTTTTTTAGTCAACATGTTTTTACGTGTCGTCTAAATGTCTAGGTATGGAAAAATTAGTTCTAACTAATTTGACAGCTCTAATTTACTTCCGTCCCTTTCTTGTCATAATAGAGACAAAAAGTTAGCAATAGCCTAAATTAAGTTTAGTTTGTGCACAACAGAATCGGCACCATTGTCTCCATAGATATATGAAAGAAGGAGATATGCCCGGTAGTTGAAAATGTATCAGAACCCGATGTCGCTAGGTTGGCCCCACCACCGCGCCACTACTACACATGTAGTTCAATAAAAGCAATAGATACAAAGTCGCGCACACACTTGCAATTCATAAATCAGAACATACTACACAATCAATTATAAACCTTAACTCGTCACACACAGCGTGCATTTACCATGCACCGTACAACTTACTCACACAAAAACATCTGGCGCTATTATTGTGTTGTGCAAAAAGCAATTTATTTTACATATACGCTAGTGATTGACTAAATCGGAAAGTTATCGATACTTCCATTTATTAGTACAAGAAAAATTTGGGGTCCTGAAAATAAAATAAAAAATGATATGTCCAGAAAGTATTATATATTTTAAATAAAAAAAAATGTATATTAAAAAAAAAAACACGAATCGATAAATTAAAACAATCCGGTTAAGTTGGTTTAGGCTGTGAAACCATAGGAATTGTTGAACCCTGTTATGATGTGTTTACTCACTGACCTGTAAAGTGGAGGTATTTGTTCAGTACTTGACGTACTCTTAATTTTGGGATTGCTCATTCAAAAAGCCTGCGAGTTTTCTTTAGAGACTGGAACATTTCTGCCTTAAAGTGAATTGAGCATATGGTGCTATAATTTGTTGGGAACCAATTAGGTGGCCTTCCTGTGGCATCAATCCATTCTTTTTTTGTATTTGTATCTTTTGGGAAGCTAAAAAGGTACTATAAGAACTTATTTATCATTTACATAATAAGTATCTTAAGCTATAGTCTATAGTCTAGGAACTAGTTGGCCGCTGAGACAGGGGTGAGGCGGCGGTTCGCAACGCACGTACTGAGTAATGCGCCCCCGCTCCTCCATCCCACCGGTCACATACCTAAGGCGCGGTCAACTAGTTCCGCGCGGTCTATACTTCTTAACCTCACGATGAGTAAGCAGGTAGCAGGCAACAGGCGAATAGGCTTTTGTTTTTTAAAAAAAACCCTTAGTTAAGAAATAGTTAAATATATGAAAACAAACACATGCCATACTCATGCATAACAAATAAATAGCATGAATATGTTGACTTATTTTAAGCAAAAATCACTAATATTTTATCTGAACCATACCGATCACTACAACGAATTCGAATCTTGTGGTGCATAGTTAAAGACTTTAGCGGAAGTAAAATACCAAAACCAAAAAAAAGTAAGGAAATAGCACGAAGATGCGATAATTTAAACCCAAAAACACTCCACCTAAACATTAATAAACTTACTTTACGACCGTTGGTTATGCATTTCTCAACTAGGTAAAATAATCAAAAACAGTAAAAAAGATTATTTTACATCCTCAAAGGTTTTCCAACCGTACTTAAACGTCATCTTTTCAAGTGACCGGGCTAAAACGGTTGACAAATTGAAAAATAAACTATAATAGCAATATAATATTCGTTGGGCAATCGACATTATTATCGATAGCCTACTTTAGTGGATCTTAACCTCATCACTATCTCGCCGCAAGACACAGCGGCTGTACTATGCGACGCTCCGCGTAAATAAAGTATCGTTTTGTTAGTTTTACATTGCTTGTCCAGTCGCTTAGCGACATACTTAAGGTAGTGGTTAAGGAGCCATGTATTTGCTGCAAAAATAGTACAGCCGCTGCGATATTTGAAAACAAAAATAACGTAGTAAAAGCAAGAAATATTTTACGGTTTGTTGTTTTTTATGATTTTAAAGATAAATACAGTAAAATACTTTTTCTTACATATGGTAAGTGATTCCGTGAGATACAAAGTTTTTAATATCACTTCGGTTTTTGCAGGAAACCACTGAACAACACGGCATTTTTATAATTTATCGTGACCACGGTCGAAAGCGTACTAGTTCGCGGAGACGGCCATTTGGCGAGTAAAGGCACAGCGTGCGCATAACGCGTGGACACAAACACGCCCCCATGCCACTTCTCCTGTTTTTTATATTTCTATGATTGTCTCCCACTGCAGCCGTGGCTGAAATTTTTATAGCACCTTATAATATATTATACCTCAGGCGTTTATCTCAGCAAGAAATTATACATAGGTATATGTACTACCAATACAACTAGTATTTCTGCGAACAGTAGACCTCACGAGCTAAAGTTATTTAAAATGAGATATTTACCATGTTTTTAGCGTTCCGTAACCAAAGGGTAAAACGGGACTCTTTTACTAAGATTCCGCTGTCCGTTTCGTCTATCTGTTCGTCTTTCAATAAGCTGTATCTCACGAACCGTGATAGTTGGACAGTTGAAATTTTCACAGATGATGTATTTCTGTTGCCGCTTTAACAAAAAATACTACAAAATACAAAAATACAAAAAGTTTTATTGGCAAAAGAAAAGGTGATGACAGAATACACAAACACAAAATTTAACTTTGTACATCACAACAATGCAAGGTTTGACCGTTGACCCACAAACTAAGCAGGGCTTGTATCTTGTGGGTCGGAGTGCGATTGAGCATAAAG
Organism: Cosmia pyralina; assembly: GCA_946251885.1. NCBI lineage: Eukaryota > Metazoa > Arthropoda > Insecta > Lepidoptera > Noctuidae > Cosmia > Cosmia pyralina. Next base: position 8,292,803 of record OX276371.1, on the reverse strand, counting down.
AAATATGTCGGTTTACAAATCTAAGGCTAGTTTAGTAAGGCGTGTATTGTGTTGTGTGTGTGTGTGTGGGTGGGTGTGTGAGTGTGTTTGTGTGAGTCACTGAGGGTGAAGTGTGAGAGATTGTATGCTGGCACAGTGGCTTGTCGACAAAACTTTAGAGAAATGATTCTGTTTCGGTGTATGTAAGTTCCAGAAGCCATTTCTTTAGTACACTTTTTAGGCGAGCGGTGAACAAGTCTTTGATGTCCAGTGATTTGCAGACTTTGTTAAATGTGTGTAGGTGAGAGTAAGCTGGGCTCCGTCTGGCCAAAACGGACTTCGCAGGCGGAGTTGGTATACTGAACACCCGCTTTGCCAGAAGTGCACAATAGTCAGCTCTTTTAGGAAGGGTCTTGTGAGTGCAGACGGTCGCCGTTAGAATGAAAAGTCGCCTCACGCGGAGGACTTGGACTTCTCTATAGAGCTCGTCAGTAGAGAAAGGGAAAGGTTTTCTAAAAGTGACTTTAAGAAGTGCCCTCTGAGCTCTCTCAACATAAATCATGTGGCATACTAAAAAACAGAATAAAATAAATATTTAAGGGGGCTCCCATACAACAAACGTGATTTTTTGCCGTTTTTATAGAAGCCTACGGAAGCCTTCGTACGCGAGTCCGACTCGCACTTGGCCGGTTTTTTTTTTTATCAGATCTACACGAAATTTTATGAGACCAAAAGTTAAAGTTACTACCTTTTAAATAAAAAAAGAACCATCGTAATCGGATCTGATAAGGCGGAGATATTCAGTAGCTCCCTTTTTAGAGGAAGTACCCCCTCCAATCAAAAATCCTCAACGATAAAAAAATTCTATGAAATAGTAAAACCTGAATACCAAGTCTCGTCTAGATCAGTTGTCAAATACGACCGGAAGAGGAGTAGCAATAAACTGACAGACTTGAAGCAGAACAATATTTTGTTAACATTTACGTGAGAGAGGAATTGAGAAGATGTCTCTATTGGGGCGTTCTTTATAAACGAATACAAACTCAAACTCAAAGCATTTATTTCAAATAAACCAATTACAGGCAGTTTTGAATTGTCAATGGGTCGGTCAGTCAAAAAGATGAAGCTAGTTGCCCATTCCAAAGCGTGTAGATCCCTATGGAGAAGAACGGGCAAGAAACTCCACGGACACTTTTAAATCAAAAAATATTGTTACAAAATATTGGTTACATCGTTCATGTTGAAAATATACATGTGAGAACAATGTAGAAAGACGTGCACGTTAAAAAGCGTCCGTAATAAAAAGATAAAATAAAAACTAAAACAACTAAATTAAAAATTAAAAATAAGCCATGGCCGCTAAGAGACGACCAGTCCCAACTTCGCGTGCGCGCGTTCACGAAGAATGTCGTCACTTGTAAGTTAATCTGTCAATGTCAAGTAAATGTCATTCGAGTTTGAAGTTTGGAAATCTTTCTCTCTGCTAATAGCTATCGATAGGAAACTATGTATCTGTGCTCTTGGAATATTAAATCAACTATAACCTCGGAATCTGGTCTAATTTTCGCCCAAAATCCATCAGTCTCCAAGATTAATTTTGTAAATTAGATGTTTACAGTTCAATCTGTGTTAAAAAAAAAAAAATATATAAAAAAAAAAGTATTGCATATTAAAAAACGAACACGGAAATGAACTCTTGTCTTCTCTTATATTTACTTTGTCTATGATTTAAGGTATTCATTACAACTGCAAACTTTGATAATCAAGGAGTTTTTAGTCAACCACTTTTGATATTGATAGAAAGGAATTATGAATAACTAGCCGTTGCCCGCGGCTTCGCCCGCGTGGTTGTCGGGAACCTACTACCGGGATAAAAAGTATTCTATGTGTTAATCCAGGTTATAAACTATCTGTGTGCCAAATTTCATCCAAATCCGTTCAGCTGTTTTTGCGTGATTGAGAAACAAACATCCAAACATCTAAACATACAAACCTTCACATTTATAATATTAGTAGGATATATTATTGTATTGGGATCATTTAATTAAATCATTTAAACAAAAAAGTGTGTGTCAGCTCCGACGCACGACGGGAGTTTACTCCTATTTTTTGTGCCGTTCCGACAGTCTATTGTTGGACGAAAACAAATCACCATAGGGTCAGGGTTTCTTCAATTAATCAGTGCTATACAAAGAATGGCGTTCATTTTGTTTTAAGTTGTGCAGAACAATGTAACAACGCTTTTGAGTTACCGCTTGTATTTCACTCCTCATAAAATTTCCATAAAATCGATTCTTAAGGAGGAAACTCCAATAAATGATGGTGTATAACAAAACGACTTTTATGAAAATCTGAATAATAGGTACAGCATAAACTTCATATACACAGTCATACTTTAAATAAAATACCAACGAATTCATCATACCTTGTTGACGCTGACAATGGTACGTATTATGAAAATATTATTCCTTCATATACAATCGCTGTCTGCAATTGGGCGTGTTCCCGAATGCTCTTAAAAAGGCGTTACTTTATCCTATACACAAGGGAGGGAGCAGAATCTGTGTCGATAATTATAGGCCTATATCAGTTTTGCCGACACTTTCTAAGATCCTTGAGAGGATCTTAAACAATCGTCTCAGGACCTTTTTGGAAAAATATAAAATTATAGCAGACAACCAGTATGGCTTCCGAGCTGGTGTTTCAACAGAGGATGCAGTGCTGGGATTGACACAAGAGGTTGCTAAAAATCTGGACAAGAAGACAAAATGCTTATGTATATTTCTAGACCTTTCCAAGGCATTTGACACAGTTTCTGTTCCCATCCTTATCTCAAAATTAGAACACTTAGGTGTACGCGGCATGGCACTTGAAATATTTAAAGATTATCTCAAGAATCGCACCCAGAGAGTAAAAATTGATACCCACCTCAGTGATGAGGAATTTGTTACTTTCGGCGTCCCTCAAGGCAGCATACTGGGTCCCACCTTATTTCAAATTTACGTTAACGACCTTTGCAAAATGAATCTCCCAAATACTAAGATATATACTTACGCTGATGACACCGCGATCTTAGTTCATGGTTCTACCTGGGATAGTATAAAATTTATGGCAGAGTCGGCTGTAGCAGAAGTAATGAAATGGCTCAATTTTAATCTTCTTACCTTAAACATAAACAAAACCTCCTACATCCCTTTCGCAATTAGGCGAAAGACCGCACCGTCACACAGTTTTTCAATTACTGCCCATTCATGCTTTAACCGATCATCTCCATGCTGGTGCCCAGCACTAACTAGAAGTGACAACGTAAAGTACTTAGGAGTCCATATAGACGACGGACTTACATGGAAAAAACAACTTGGAGCTGTCACGACTAGAACATTGCGCCTTATACATATTTTTAAATCCCTTCGAAACTCTGCTAATGCCGCTATTCTGAAAATGGTGTATTATGCATTATGCCAATCGGTCATAGGATATTGCATCTCTGTCTGGGGTGCCGCAACAAAAGGTTGCATCCTGAAGGCAGAGAGAGCACAAAGAGCAGTACTAAAAGTAATGGCTAAGAAGCCCCATAGATACCCAACAACTCAACTGTACGCGGACTGCAAGGTTCTTACAGTTCGTCAGCTCTTTGTGCTTCAATCTGTCCTTAGGAAACATAGCAGCCTTCCCCCGTCTAACCCAACCAAGCGTACAAACCTTCCCTCCGGCACCCAACACAGGACCTCGTTCGCACAGCATCAGTATTACGTAATTAGCGCTTACATTTACAAAAAGATTCATAAAAAACTGAATATCTTAGACCTCAACAAACACAACCTAAAATTAAAAGTGACGGAATGGCTTCTTAAACAGGACTATGCTGCAACGGAGACTTTACTTACCTACATCGCCTAATAAGTACTCACCCAACTTTATGCATGCGTGCATGAATACTCTTTCCTCGCAACCAAACACACTTGAATATAATACAACTCCCCTACTCACTTACACTCCAAACACCTCATCACCTACTCATACATACTCACACATAAACACCTATACACACCAACAATCACATTCTTTCACCCTCACCTTTTGTTCTCTTTCATACTCATACATAATTTAATAGCAGATGTAAATTAAAACATTTTTCTTTTTTTTCCCCCTTCTGATGAAATACTGACACAGTCCACTCACACATACTCGTAACTATATTAATTGGAACCTCATTGTGAGACCCTGTCTCTTAAGATACAGGATACCCTAGTTTAAGAGACAGAGTTTAATCTTTTGTGTACAGATTTTGCAGCGTTTAGATGTTATTATGTAAATCACATATCTTCATAGTTGTAAACTACAATCACAATTATCTGTATGTTTTGGGAAATAAAGATATTTATTATTATTATTATTATTATCACCCTTGAAGCTCTGGGCAATTTAGCTCGCGCTCAAATTGCGTGGCAAAGTTAAGGTTACTTTCATAAACAAAACCGGCCAAGTGCGTGTCAGACCACGCACAATGGAGGGTTCCATAGTTGGGATGAATTTATCTTAAGAACAAACATAACATTGTAGTTGAAAAACATGTTCTCCCATGCATTCCAACTGTAAATGTAAGTTTGTACACACAATATTGATAGATTTACCATGTTTTTTTAAGACTACAGACTTCTTATAGGTTTTCCTGTAATTTACAGGTAAAGATCTATTTTCTGTATTTTTTTCAAAATTTTAGGCTCTGTAGTTTCACAGACAAGGGGGGGGGGGGGGAATGGTCAATTTTCGTCTATTTTCTTAAATAACTTTAAAACAATTTATTTTAAAATTATAAAAAAAAATATATTTGAGACCCTCATAGTAATCGCTTTCATTTGACATGCCACATGATGTAGTTTGCAAAACATTTTTTTTAATTTTCTTATTTGCGCCCCAAAAGCGACCTCTATATTCAAATTTAATTTATTTACTTTACCCGTCCGTGTTTGGGTCACAGAAATTCATATGTGTACCAAATTTCAACTTAATCGGTCCATTAGATTCGGAGCAAACTGGCTGTGACAGACGGACAGACAGACAGACAGACAGACACACGAGTGATCCTATAAGGGTTCCGTTTTTTCCTTTTGAGGTACGGAACCCTAAAAATAAATGAAGAATTCATGAAGGATGTTTTGACACTTTTAGTTAAAATTGCCTTGGGCAATGTCATCTTTAACATTGCTACCGAAATGGAGATTCATTTTCTTCTCTCGTGTAGACATGAGCTTAACTTGGCTTGAGCTTGACGCTTATATTTTTATCACAAATAGAGCTATTCAAGGCTTACGAGCAGGTCGTAGGTTAGAACCTAAACAGTCGCTTTATTTTGTGTAAATAATTTGATCACCACTGCTCTCAAAGCGGTGAAGGAAAACATCGTGAGGAAACGGGCATTTTCTAGAACCAAAACATTCGAGGACATAAATGACATCTATCAACCCGCCCTGGGCCCGTCTGGTGGATTACGGCCCGTTCCCTCTCGAAGAGAGGCCTATGTCGTAGCTGTGGGAACATTATGTTAAATGACTGATGAATTTTATTGGATACCGATAATTAGTTATAACAAAAAGGTCATATTTTCATATAGTGGCTACACATCAAGCTATACATTTCCAGTTTACACTGACCTCTCATTGTAAGGAAATCCTATACAATGCGAGATCAATTTATACTGGAAATGTATGGCTTGATCTGCAGCCGTGCGAATAAGTTTAGAATATTAGATAGACTCCAGTCAGGTTATTATTTACTAGCTTTTGCTCGTGGCTTCGCTCGCTAATTTAGAATTTGACAATCGATTCGGGCTGTACTCTGCTTTCGTCATTATGTTATTCGTTATTGCAAACTTTCGGCACTGCGTTATTCTTCGTACTATTTTTCGGGGTCACGTAATGGACTCTTCAAGCATGATTCGAAAGACACGTGGCGCCATCTATTATCATAAGAATGTTATTGTTGTTTTCCTCGGGAACAGTACTTTTTTTCGGATTGAAAGGTACTCTAATGTCCGTTTCTGTACACCTAACAACGTATATGCAAAATTTCAGGATGATCTGTTCAGTGGTTTAGTCGTGAAAAAGTAACAAACAAACTAACTTTCGCATTTAAATATTAGTTAGGATTTAAAAAATGTAACAAAAATAAATTAATAAAAATCTGCTTGATAAAATTCTTAAATTCATTGGTTTTCGAACTGGCAGAATAGAGAGAGGAGCTCGTGGCTAAGTAATAACAGCCGAACGGGTCGACCCATCAGGTTAAGCTACGCTTGCTGGGGTCGGTCGGTGGATGGGTGACCATCTTTCATACCGAGACTCCTCCGTGCCTCGGAAAGCACCTTAAGCCATTGGTCCCGGTGTCATTCGTGGATCTTTGACAGTCGTTGCGGGTCGTCAGAAGCCCGAAACTCTGACAACCAGTCTTACCAAGGGGTATCGTATTACACAGTTAATGGGTTGTGGAGGTCAGATAGGCAGTCGCTCCATGTTAAATACTGGTATTCAGCTGCATCTGGTTAGACTGGAAGCCGATCCCAACATAGTTAGGCAGATTGATACGAACAGACAGAATACAAAACACCACGCTGCGTTCCAAAACGGGGATCCTAGACGTAGGCAAAAAGGCTGCCAAGCTAAAATGGGATTGGGTGGGTCATGTCAGCCGCATGCATAGTGACCGCTGGGCAACAGTCTCCACACGGTGGTGCCGGAGGATGGACGGCGCCGCAGAGGCCGGCCCAGGAAGAGGTGGCGAGACGACCTAGACACGTACCGCAAGGATTGGATCGAGGTGGTCCTGGAAAAGCATGCTTGGAAGGATTTGCTCAGCAGTGGGACAGAGTAATATAAAAAAAAAAGTCATTTACTGACAGACAGGTTGGAAAACCCATCGGGCACACAGCTTGTACATATTATTCAGGGTCAAATTAAATTAGCTAGCGAAACTCCGCAGACGTTATATGTAAATCGATATTTAACCTCTGACATGTCGCTGCACCCCATGTGTGCATAAGGAAAAATTCTTTATACAGGGTGTTTGGTGCATCGTTTGCCAAATTGAATTGGCCGAAAGAAGAGGTCATTTGCTATCGCTTCAGGCTCAAGTACTCATTTTTGGCCACACCGGTTTTTTTATTACAACTTTCTAATTTTTATTTTGAAAAAATCCAAAACTCAGCATTAAAGCTTAAATTAAAAAAAAGTTTTAAGTGTAGTCGTCAAATTTCATTTTTATTTACATATGTACTGTTGTATGGCTCTATCAAATTTAAAATTACTTGCCAGTTACATCTAGTTTTTTTTTAATAAATCACAAAGTTTTTGGAAAAATAAAAAATGAACTTAAAACTCAACTTTAAATAGCTATAAAAAAAAAAACTAAAAGCGATCGGGATCTTCGAATTATTTTAAAAAGTTCTCTAGTCTATCCCCTTTCCAACGGTATGCAATGTGTTAAAAAACTCTTTTAATATCTTTAATAATTAGCTAAATGTGTAGTCGAGACACATCAGGCTGTTGGATATTACGTTTAAAACACTAGTTTTCGCATAAATTACATGCTATTAGTAGATAGATACTGTTATCTCACGTCTTACGTAGTCTCTTATCTCGTTCTTACATAGGGAACTTTCCTCGAAATTGAAAAAAAAATACATTATTACAAAAATAATCATTTATTAATAAGTAATTTAATTACATACTAATCTTACAAGTCTTGTTCAAACTGTCTACCACTATTGCGTATGCACGCGCGACATCTTCGTCTTATCTCAACTGTAGTGGTGCGTAAACGCATTTCTGCTTTGATCGTCATGAAAGCCGCCTCAATGCGTTGGACTAAATCATCTCTTGTCTCAACTTCCGTGGCGTAGACGAGTTCTTTGGCCCGTCCCCAGACGTAAAAATCCAACGGAGTTAAGTCTGGAGAACGTGGAGGCCAAGGAATAGGGCCATCCCTCCCAATCCATGAGTCCGGGAATGCATCATTCAAGTACTCCCTGACGGTTATTCTCCAATGAGCGGGACAACCGTCATGTTGGAAAACAAAAGACCTGTCTTCACTGAAAATTGGCAAATCAGCTAATAATAAGGGCAACTCTGTTTGCAGAAATTCTAATTCTTGTAAGATTAGTATGTATTTAAATTACTTATTAATAAATGATTATTTTTGTAATAATGTATTTTTTTTTCAATTTCGAGGAAAGTTCCCTATGTAAAAACGAGATAAGAGACTACGTAAGACGTGAGATAACAGTATCTATCTACTAATAGCATGTAATTTATGCGAAAACTAGTGTTTTAAACGTAATATCCAATATCAGCCTGATGTGTCTCGACTACACATTTAGCTAATTATTAAAGATATTAAAAGAGTTTTTTAACACATTACATACCGTTGGAAAGGGGATAGACTAGAGAACTTTTTAAAATAATTCGAAGATCCCGATCGCTTTTAGTTTTTTTTTTATAGCTATTTAAAGTTGAGTTTTAAGTTCATTTTTTATTTTTCCAAAAACTTTGTGATTTATTAAAAAAAAACTAGATGTAACTGGCAAGTAATTTTAAATTTGATAGAGCCATACAACAGTACATATGTAAATAAAAATGAAATTTGACGACTACACTTAAAACTTTTTTTTAATTTAAGCTTTAATGCTGAGTTTTGGATTTTTTCAAAATAAAAATTAGAAAGTTGTAATAAAAAAACCGGTGTGGCCAAAAATGAGTACTTGAGCCTGAAGCGATAGCAAATGACCTCTTCTTTCGGCCAATTCAATTTGGCAAACGATGCACCAAACACCCTGTATAATAGGTATATAAGATTATATATATAAACGTAAAAAAACATCATCCGATGGAAAAAAAATCATCATCAGTAGTTGTGAAGCTATGGGGTTTGCAACTAACCCCTCCCCCCCCACCCCCATCCCCGTGGGGTTTTGGGTTCATAAATTAGTACATAAAGACGTAACAATTTGATGATTTTTTTGGGGTCATCAACCGCAGTGTAGTTGAAATAACCTTCCTTAATATACTTCACCAGCCATTTAAAAATACGCACTAAGTCTTAAGGGTAATTTCCATAAAAAATTATAATAAGTTACACGAAATAATAAAGAATTTAAACAAATACAATATCTTTATCAATAAACTGAAGCTTTTCCTTGTACGCAAATGCTAGTCTAAGCGAATACTTAGATGATAAATTATAATTAATTTCATGATTATCTATTTGTATCTACAAATACTCACTATTAAAGATAAGCCTATTAGCTAGTCATAATACTATAAATATACAGGGTGTCCAGTAAATAGCACGACATACTGCAGGAGGTGATAGCTTGGGTCATTACCTATCAAAACAACACAATATATGTTCAGCAAAATCTTATGGATTTTTTGTCACCACTGTAGGTTAAAGTTATGCGAAAAGAAAATTGTTATGTGAAAATTTAAACAAAAAATACTATTTCTTGAAAACATTCTTGTTTTTGATAGAAAAAAGACTTATCAATGAGTAAAGTAACTATTCACGAATAATTTGATGTAAAAAAAATAATAGAAAAGGAATGTTTCATTACGAGATGCTTAAAAATCTGTTTCAAGGTAGAGATTTTTCGATATTTCGGAAAATTTTGTAAAACTGTAAATCCGTAAGATTTTGCTGAACATATATTGTGTTGTTTCGGTAGGTATTGACCCAAGCTGTCACTCCCTGCAGTATGTCGTGCTATTTACTGGACACCCTGTATATATATTTTTAAATAATTGGAGCGTCCAATAAATAAATGACCTTAGGGATAATAATAAATATTAATTACGAAATAAATAAAAAAATAATAAGTAAATAGTACAATATGAATATAAAAATAAAAAATAATAATTATGAATTTTACAATGTTTACAATGTTATTAAATAAATCAATAAATGTATCTATTTAAAAAAAAACAGTCATTATATTAATTCTTAAATTCAATTCTGAAATAATAAAACAGTATTTATAACGCTAACTACATAACTAATAATTCAATTTATCACATTAAACACCCAGTTTTCTTCCTTCTCTCTCCTACATTGATCTATGCTGTGCCCGACAGGGCGTTGTTACTAATAAATAATTTCCCTACCAACTTCATACAATATGGTACGCAATAAAGAATTGAGAGTTGAGAATTTATAATAATTAAACAACTTCAATCATAATTTTACACAAATTCTTTTTCACGTCGTTGAACTTTAAATTAATGTAAATTATTATTTGCGCACCAAGTGTAATAATGTCTTGAAAATTTGAGCGAGAACTAAATTGCCTACGTCTTATGATTGCGTTTTAAATAAATTATGAAGATTATGAGTTGTGTCATAAGTGGGGCAATATATTTGAAGTATTTACATTTAGGATGAGCAGAATAATAAGTTGTTGTTTCAAGATTGTATTAATTTATTTAACCAACTAAAAGTGGCCGAGATTTCTTTTTTTTTTAAGTCTTTAGGCCTGTTGAGCGATATTTGGTAGGGGTAAATCTTACGTGTTCGACTCACCGAGTGTCCGCGTTTCCTCGACAACGCAACATGCTATACATGGTTTTACCCATGACTGACATTTGATTTTTTTTTTTGGGATGGCATCTCGCAGCTCAAGCTAAGAGGTTGTCGGCTGCTTAACCGGACTTTCCTGTGAGTGCGTCAATAAATTAAGACCTCCATTCAGGGCATAAAACTTCAAAACTAAGCGACTACACGCTAAGGGCACCCCCTGTGGGATACGGACGTCTGCTTAGGGTGTCGTTGGGGGAGGACAGCAAGGGCCAGGTTCAGGGATCGGATTAGTTGTCGAGAGACGCCAGGAGGTGTTTTATAGAACCACCTCCTATACATATCACACCTACCGTATCTAGTAGCCGCTCACGAGTGAGTGTGAGTTACCAAGAAAATATTATATTTTTTATTATTAACGTTGTTCCATCACAACAACGTTAATAATAAAAAAATATTTTCTTGGTATAGAACTCACACCACGTACAATATTAGGTAAAATGACTCCACGGACCCGATTCACACCGCGCTCTCGTGAGCGGGTAGAAAAGTCATATTAGAAATAGGAAGCGCTTTGAAAGCGATTCTCATTTGTCTTGGTTAGATAACTTAGAATTCTTAAATCTCGAGTAAATTTAGACTACCGGCAAGCGTGCACTATTGTTGACCGCATCATAGATTAAACAGTGGTTAACGAGCCTACAAAATGTAATAAAAAACTGGAAAACACGCTTTAATACCATTATACATTAATAAAATTTTTCAATTTAAAAATAAAGTGATTAATGAATAAATGCGCGGGGCGCAAAGGTGGGGCGGGGGGGGGGGGAGGGGGGGGGGGGGTGTTTTCGAATTACAGAGTTAGTGTAAGAATGTCGTCCAAAGCACCCCACGCTTTTTTTAAGACACAGTGACATTAATTTTCTCGCTATTAATTTTATTGTTATAGTGAAAAATTTATTTTTACTTTTTAGTTCAGTTTAATTTTTAGTTTTTTAAACTATCATTTATTTTTCAATTTTTTAGAGATAAATCGTTAATCCTGATGATCCTGATCAGGATAATGGGACAATTTTTTTTAAATTATTGTATTGTCATCGGACTCTGTTATATGTGCAAAATTACGAATTAATCTGACCATTTAAAGTGGATAAAAATCGAGTTCAAAGATTCCGTTACATACAAACATACATACAGGTGAAGCTAATAAAAAACGTGTTAAAAATACGTAAAAAAGTTTCCCGACTCTTAGTTAGCGAATATTCCCAAGTATTTTTTTGAATTATTTGATTCAATATTTCAAAACATTAGAAGTATACACACTCAAGAAACAAACGCTCTATCTCATTATAATAATATGAACAAAGTTTAAACGATCCTTCAGTTAAGCGTAGAGTAAATGCTTCCCGTTCCCTTCATCTTAACAATGATTATGCATGTTCTGACATTATTCAAGCAAGTTTACCGAGATGATACACCTTCAGAATGTAGGGGAAATTATTTGAAAGAGCATTCTTATTTTCTTGATTTTTTTTGTAACCGGTACGACTTATGTTTACGAGAATAACTTACTGATGTCGTGGTAAAAATATTGCATGGTTTGTCTGTGGTAGCTTGCTGGCTGCGTAGTTATTTACTTACGTCGGTAAGTGGAATCTATGGCTTTTCTTAATCCACGGCTGTTTTTATTAGGGTTCCTCAAAAAGAAAAAACTGAACCCTTATAGGATCACTCGTGTGTCTGTCTCTGTCTGTCCGTCTGTCACAGCCAATTTGCTCCGAATCTAATGGACCGATTAAATTGAAATTTGGTACACATATGAATTTCTGTGACCCAAACACGGACGGGTAAACTAAATAAATGAATTTTGAATATAGAGATCTCTTTTAGGGGGCAAATAAGAAAATTGAAAAAAAAATGTTTTGCAAACTACACCATGTGGCATGTCAAATGAAAGGACTTACTATGAGGGTCTCAAGTATATTTTTTTTATAATTTTAAAATAAATTGTTTTAAAGTTATTTAAGAAAAAAGATGAAAATTTAGCATTCCCTCTCCCTTATCTCCGAAACTACTGAGCCTAAAATTTTGAAAAAAAATACAGAAAATATATCTTTACCTGTAGATTACAGAAAAATCTATAAGAAGTCTGTGGTCTTAACATAACATGGTAAAACTATCAATATTGTGAGTACAACCTTACATTTACAGTTGGAATATATGGGAGAACATGTTTTTCAACTACAATGTTAAGTTTGTTCTTAAGATAAATTCATCCCAACTACGGAACCCTTCATTGTGCGTGGTCCTACATGCACTTGGCCGGTTTTTCATCATCATCTTCCTGCCCTTGTCCCATGGAACGTGGGGGTGGCGCACCACGTTTTTTTCTTCCATTCTCCCCTGTCAACCGTCACGCTATCATTCACTCCCTTCTCTTTCATATCATTCCTCACACAATCCATCCATCTTTTCTTTGGCCTTCCTTTGGGCGATCGAGCTCTGCTCTGACGAAAAGAGAGAATACCCATTTTTTTCATTCCAGTTTCGGGACTTGTATCATCTTTGTCACATCACATACTCGTGGTTGCCAGTGTTGATGCTGGGTTTCAGTAGCGGTAGTAGTCAGGAATAGATTGGCGACCATGACCCAGTAAACAAGTGGATACCTAATCGGGGTTGACTGTCCAGAGTGAGGTCGACGTATAATCAATCGCATATCAGTGGTAACAATTTGACATTGACAACGCCTTTATGTCTTAGCAGTAAGAGCGGTTATCGTTGTAACAGTTACTGCTGATGTATCATTACTCATACAGGTTATTCTCGTGGCTGTGGCTCATGGCTAAGTAATAACAGCCGCAGGAGTCGATCGATCAGGTTAAGCTACATACCAAGAGCCCCGTCTCTCGAAAAGCACGTTAAGCCGTTGGTCCCGGCTGTCATTCGTGGATCTTTGACAGTCGTTACGGGTCGTAAGAAGTCTAAAAGTCTGACAACCATTCTTAGCAAGTGGTATCGTATTACCTTGTAACTGGGTTGTGGAGGTTAGATAGGCAGTCGCTCCATGTAAAATACTGAAAAGGCTAGGCATACGATACTCAATCAATTTGCCTAGCCTTTTCTCAACTATGTTGGGGTCGGCTTCCAGTCTAACCGGATGCAGCTGAATACCAGTATTTTACATGGAGCGACTGCCTAACTGACCTCCACAACCCAGTAACTGGGTAATACGATACCTCTTGGCAAGACTGGTTGTCAGGCTTCTGACGACCCGTAACGACTATCACAGGTCCACGAATGACAGCCGGGACCAAAGGCTTAACGTGCTTTCCGAGGAACGGAGGAGTCTTGGTATATAAAGATGGTCACCCATCCACGGACAACCCCGGCTAGCGTAGCTAAACCTGATGGATCGACCCGTGCGGCTGTTATTACTTAGCCACAAGCTCGTCATACGATACTCATAATTATGCTATTTCAATGCAGTCAGTTTTTTATTAAAGGTTAAGAAGTCTTCGGATCAAACGTGAGCCAAATTCATAGAGAATGGTTTCTATAAAAATTCGTTTTGTATTCGAATTTTACTGGCACGCATCCAGACTTGTGATATTGTGGTTACGCTCCATCTGGTGGTTTTAGCAGCAGGTGGCTGGTTTTAGTGTTTGTAGGTGCCTACATATATTGTTAACATGGTGTAGGAATACACTTCTGGACACATCTTTTGGCCCACCTTGTATTTTCAGTTTCGTTTGGTCCTAGCTAAAATTTTATATTAGGTCGAGCAAAAAGTTTTTATGCAGTTTTGAACCTGGCACATTCACAATTTCATTCAATAGTCTTTTTTTGAATTTCGAACACAGAATTTAAAGAAACAAAAGACAATTTGGAGCCTGTTTGTTGATATCAAACAATCGAATACTAAGAAAACTTGGTTTTATTGGTTTACTTGGATTTAATTCTTGAAAAAGTGATTGATATCTTTGGTTTTGCAACAAACATTACTTATTCTTAACATTAAGGTGAGGTTCTATCAATAATCTATGGATACTTCACCTGAAGTCGCCGCCCAAGCTGTGGCACTTATTCAGGCCGGACACAGCCAAAGAAACGTGAGTGCTCAACTTAATTTAAATCGATCTGCGGTCCGAAATGTTTATCGGAGGTACCTAGAGACTGGCGGCTTTGTTCGTCGCCAAGGAAGGCCACGATCTCGGGTCACAACTGAAAGGCAGGATCGATTCATCGTGACGACCAGCTTGAGAAATCATCACCTTACCTCCATTGAGATACAAAACCAACTTCGCGACTTCCACGGAGTATCTGTGAGCGCTCGAACTGTTCGGAGAAGGTTAAAAGAACGCGATATGGTACAACACAAGCCAGCTAATGGCCCCAAACTAACGCGAGCCCACCGAACAGCGCGCCTTCATTTCGCACGCAGTCATTTAAATTGGACACAGCAAGATTGGAGCCGTGTACTCTTTTCTGATGAGTCTAAAATTGTGTTACATGGCAATGATGGAAGGAAGAAGGTCTACCGACGTAAGGGAGAGCGTTTCGCACAATGCTGCTTTGAAGAGAGGGTTGCTTATGGCGGTGGCTCATGGACTGTCTGGGGCGGTATATCCGCGAGCGGCAAAACTCAACTTGAGGTTGTTACAGGACCACGGCTGCCAACATTAAATGCTGAAAGGTACATTCGTGAGTGCTTAGAACCTCACGTGATACCATACGCGGACTATGTGGGCCCAAATTTCCTTTTTATGCATGATAATGCAACAGCCCATGCGGCCGGCATCGTCAGGGAATATCTTCGGGATGTGAACATCACAGTTATGGACGGGCCAGCCAGAAGCCCAGACATGAACCCCATTGAGCACATGTGGGACGAGCTAAAAAGACGTGTTAGGGCTCGTCAGCCAGTTGCCCAGACGATGCAGGAGTTGAAAACTGCCATAGAAGAGGAATGGGAGATGATCCCTCAAAATTTCATAGAGCGGTTGATAAACTCTATGCCTAATCGTATGAGAGCTGTGGTAGATGCCCATGGAGGCAACACGCGTTATTAAATTAAACCTTTATTTGATAAAACATGTTTTTTATTCAAAAATCAATTGCCTTTAACAAGGCGCATATCCGACTTGTTAGGCGTAGCTCCATGTCGTATGGTATTCTGAATTCAAATTTAAAACAATACGATCGAAAAAGATGGTAAAATGTATCAGGCTTAAAACTGCATCGACAGTTTTTGTTCAATCTAGTAATCATATTTCGGTAGGGGCCATCGAAACCTAAACTCTAAGGTGGGCCAATAGATGTGTCCAGAAGTGTATTTATATTTTTTTCACACATTTCATATCTGCCATCGGCTATTCAGCCATATGTTGTACGAGTATGTAATGTAACAGAGCGTTTTAGTATTATGAGCCAATGATACTCGGATTGTTTTTTTTTTTTTAGGGTTCCGTACCTCAAAAGGAAAAAAACGGAACCCTTATAGGATCACTAGTGTGTCTGTCTGTCTGTCCGTCTGTCACAGCCAGTTTGCTCCGTATCTAATAGACCGATTAAGTTGAAATTTGGTACACATATGAATTTCTGTGACCCAAACACAGAAGGGTAAAGTAAATAAATTAAATATGAATATATAGGTCACTTTTGGGGGCAAATAAGAAAATTAAAAAAAAAAAGTTTTGCAAACTACACCATGTTGCAAATCAAATAAAAGTACTTACTATGAGGGTCTCAAATATATTTTTTTTTATAATTTTAAAATAAATTATTTTAAAGTTATTTAAGAAAATAGACGAAAATTGATCATTCCCTCCCCTTATCTCTGAAACTACTGAGCCTAAAATTTTGAAAAAAATACAGAAAATAGATCTTTACCTGTAGATTACAGGAAAATCTATAAGAAGTCTGTGGTCTTAAAATAACATGGTAAATCTATCAATATTGTGAGTACAAACTTACATTTACAGTTGGAATGTATGGGAGAACATGTTTTGCAACTACAATGTTAAGTTTGTTCTTAAGATAAATTCATCCCAACTACGGAACCCTTCATTGTGCGTGGTCCGACAAGCACTTGGCCGGTTTCTTTTTATAATCAGATTTTCTGTCTTCTGTGTTTCAGGAGGTATTTCACCAAATACTCTCCTCCCATCTTCAGAATAGTCCTCCCTCAATTTAGTGTCTTTGGTCCAGTTGCAATATTTGCCATCGTTTCAGCCTTGTGATGTTGTTATTATTATTATCCAGGTCCCTGGCGAGTTGGTTTGTATGCCTTTGAAGCCTGTCTTTGTAATTTGTGCCGTATTTATGTATGTGATACTCCATCCACAATAAGATTAGACATTTAAACAAACCTTTTTTACAGTCCGTTCAATCGACTTTGACCTCTATTCCGTGTAAACTGGGAATGTATGGCTTGACGTATAGCCGTGTGTACATGTGTACATATTTTAAAATTTTGACCGCTATGAACTAAGTCTAAATTTTTCATTTCATTTGGTTATGTAAGGTCACCGGTGTCCGACCCGTTAAGGCGAAGCAATATGATCAATTTTATCGACAAATCCACCATAAAAGGCATTTTGCACCTACTGTTTTGATTTTTTTTTTTTTTTTTTTTACTGGGTTCGGGTTTTCACACCTTTTACGATTCAAGTATTTTGTTAAGATTTTAATGGGAGTTTTTGATATTTTTTTAGTGGCAACTTATTGCCTACTTTTGTAGATGTCGAACGAAATCACTTTTATGTGATATAGAGGTCCTAACCTCTATATCACTAGATATTGCAAAATAAATGAACCCACCAGTACCCAGTGAAAAAAAAATGGCCGCCATCTCAAAACAGTAGGCCCAAAATGGCAAAATATGGTGGATTTGTCGATAAAATTGATCATATTGCTTCGCGGGTCGGACACCGGTGACCAGACACATTGTATAAATAGATAACAAAAACATTGCGAAAAGAGACACCGTAAAAGTGACATCGAACTACAGTAATTGTAGGAAACTAACTGACTGTGTAAAATAATAAAGAACGTGGAACTTGGTTGAACAATTATATATTGTAAATAAAACTTGTACAGAGGTTTTAGAGAAGAGATACGTGGCACACAACAATATATCAAAGACAAAAAGACAGCGACAGATTGACAGATGACAGGTGGGGCAGCTTATTGGTTGCGTTCCAAGTCAACAGTAATAATTATTCTCCAACACTCAAGTCACTTGTCGAAGTTTTTCAGTTTCTCAGAATAAGAACGCCAAAGTTGGCCATCTAACGCAAAAATCACGATTGGAAATGTAACATGTAAATTAAACTTCACAGATGTTCAACACATTTTAACCGACTTCAAAAAGGAGGAGGTTCTCAATTCGTCGGAACTTTTTTTTTGTTTTTTTTTTTTTTTTTTATGTATGTTCCCCGATTACTCGAAGATGGCTGGACCGATTCGGATTTTTTTTGTTTTATTCGAGAAGGTATACATCACAGTTGGTCCCATATAAAATTGATTAACTTTGCTTTGGTAGTTTTTGAGTTAGCTTCAATAATACGTATTTTTTCCCCACTTTTATATGGATGATGTTCTAGTTTGTTTTGCAGATAGTGGTATTAGAATTTGTGTGGAGTAGGTACACCACTAAAAAGTGAAAAATAAAAACTTTTTTACAAAAAAATACAACCGACTTCCAAAAACAACACTACAAAGTGAAAAATAACTTTAATTTCGGAAGTCGGTGGCAAAAAACGAAAATACATTTAACACCGACACCGACTTCCGAAATTAAAGTTATTTTTCACTTTGAAGTGTTGTTTTTGGAAGTCGGTTGTATTTTTTTGTAAAAAAGTTTTTCAATAACATTTTTCATATAAAAATACTTAAACCTACTACGAATTCACTCAAAAGTAAATCCTCACCACTCGAAAGCATAGACACTTACGTTCTCAAATTCACTGCGTAGGCATCAAAAGATTGATTACAGAAAAAAACATTATCATTTTGCGTTCTAAAAGCGATTAGATTCCCAGATACATAAGGCACAGAATAGTTAGATACAGAAGGTCGGCTCCTTACCACGAGCGGAAACGCACGCACACATAGATATGCTTCACGTACATCGAGTACAAGCGCACTCGCGACCGGCATTTGTTTGAGATTGAACACCCGGAACTGCCCTGTTGGTCGTGGTCACAAGCGCAACTGATGAGCTTGAGGCCCTGGGTTCGATTCCCAAGTCCGGAAAAGTGTTTTTAGGGTTCTGTACCTCAAAAGGAAAAAGGGAACCCTTATCGGATCATTCGTGTCTGTTTGTCTATCTGTCTCTCACAGCCAATTTGCTCAGAATCTAATGGACCAATTAAGTTGAAATTTGGTGCACATATGAATTTCTGTGACCCAAGTACGGACGGGTAAAGTAAATAAATGAATTTGGAATATGGGAGTCACTTTTGGAGGGCAAATGAGAAAATTTAAAAAATAAGTTTTGCAAACTATACCGTGTGAATAAATTAAATTGTTTTAATGTCATAAAAAAAAATAGACGAAAATTTACCATTCCCCACCCCCTTATCACCGAAATTACTAAGCCTAAAATTTTGAAAAAAATACAGAAAATAGGTCCTTACCTGTAGATTACAGAAAAACCTATAAGAAGTCTGTGGTCTTAAAATAACATGGTAAATCTCTCAATATTGTGAGTACAAACTTACATTTACAGTTGGAATGTGTGGGAAACATGTTTTTCAACTACAGTGTTAAGTTTGTTCTTGGGATAAATTCATCCCAACTACGGAACCCTTCATTGTGCGTGGTCCGACACGCACTTGGCCGGTTTTCCATTAGGGATTTCTCAGTAGCAGCCTGCAGTTAGGAAGTTGGCGGAGTGAAACCCCCGTGCCCCGGAAAGAACGTTAAGCCGTTGGGCACTGCGCCTGGATCTCACTCCGATCGTGTCAGATTGACGTCTCATCGGACTGTGAGAGTGAGGGAAGAGCTGAGCCCTGATGGCTAGCATCCGATACGTCGTCGTGCCTGATATTCTGTCTGGAGTAGCAATAATATGGAACCGATCTTCTGTATTTATCTATTCTATGCAATGTTATTTCTATTCTCCTAAGAGATTTGCACGTCACTCACAGACTACTTTTGTGGTAGACATAAAAATTAATGGCACTAACTTGCATTTTGGTGAGTGATTAATTAAGACTTGTTAGAACCCGCGGTGTGGAGAGAAAAAAATAAATGTCATAGATTAGAGATCACACTAATATTACGAGTTTGTGTGTGTGCTTGTATGTTTGTTACTTCTTCAAGCTCAAACGGCTGGACCGATTTGGATGAAATTTAGTATGTAGATAGCTTATACCCTGTATTGACACATAAGCTAATTTTTATCCCGATCTACGCGGGTGAAATCGCGGGGCGCAGCTAGTAATATTATAAATGCGAAAGTGATTTGTTTGTTACGCTTTCACGCTAAAACGGCTGATTTGAATGAAATTTGGCACATAGGTAGACCATGATCTGGATTAGGAGATGGGATACTTTTTGTCCTGGTAGTTTTTCAACCTCCACGCGGGCGAAACCGCGGGCAACAGCTAGTAATGTATAAATTATTAGTCATGCAATTAAAAAGTAACTGCCACACTGACGTTACTTCAAAAATAATCAAGTAATAACTCATTATCTTATTTTATCTACGACATTTTATAAATTAAAGTCGTTTTTAAACCAGCTAGTTAACAATAATACATGAAACGCTATCAGTCTAATATATAATCTATTAGATTGAGAATAATTCAAGTTTGTTGACAGGTAGGTATAATATAATGTATATAGGGTGACTGGTAATTAGTGACCGATACCTAAACACATGATTGTACTCATGATAACAAACAACTTTTACTATGAGACCAAACCTGAAATCGCGAAAAAAAATCAACTGCCTCATACATTCATGTTCGCATAACTTGTCAAAATGTAGGAAGCAGCAGATTTTTTTTCGCGATTTCAGGTTTTTTTTTATTTATTATTATTTTTAAGTGAAGTCTCTCAGTGCAGCAGTAACTGATTAAAATAAATCTTTAGTTATATTTGCAATCATCATCTGCCTAGCCTTTTCCCAACTATGTTGGGGTCGGCTTCCAGTCTAACCGGATGCAGCTGAATACCGGTATTTCACATGAAGCGACTGCCTATCTGACCTCCACCACTGGGTAACATGATACCCCTTGGTAAGACTGGTTGTCGAGTTTTTCGGGCTTCTGGCTGTCTAACGACTATCAAAGAAAAAAAAACTAGCTTTTACCAGCGACTTCGCCCGCGTGGATGTCGGAAATTATCCCATGAGAACCGTAATTTTTTTCAGGATGAAAAGAAACCTGTGTGCTATTCCAGACTATGATCTATCTCTGTGCCAAATTTCATCTAGATTCGTTAAGCCGTTCTGGGGTGATTGAACAAACATCCATCCATCCAAACTTTCGCATTTACAACGTGTCATTTTCCATCCTCGTCAAATTTAAGGATGTGGTATAGACAATCAAACTGAACAACTTTTTCCATGGCACCAACATCGCAATCGCGAAAAAATAATCAATCGTCCCATACATTTGCGTCGAGTAGGTATTGAAGTTTTATAAGGAACAGTTGAACATTTTTTCGCGATTACGATGTTGGTCTCATGGAGAAAGTTGTTCGGTTTCATGTTCTGTATCACATCCTAAAATTTGACGAGGATTCTAAACGACACGTTGTATAAAGATAAGGCATACTCTTTATCTATCAATGTGAGAAAAATTCTAATACTTTTCCTGACGCACAAAGCTTGACTCCGCCATTGTTACTTAGGAACCTAATAACCAAAACTATTCTATTGTTGCTTTTATACCAAGCTGCCTTTATCAATATTGTTCCCGAGATAATCACTCATGACAGACTAAGGCCTCGTCCACAGTGAGAAGCTTAAGCGGGTGCTGAGACGGGCGCAATATATAGGTATTTACCTATGAAATTGCCGTTCTGCAGTACTGGCCATTTCAAATCGAAATAATTTTTGTTTGGCTAAGAATTCTAATTTCAAATTAATTTTATTTTAAAAACATGGATTTTTTTTCCAAAAGTTGTCATTTGTTTATTGATTAGTGTTACATTTTCATCGCATTTCAATCTTTTTCGTCATCATGGATACGTTAAAAATTAGAGTAATTATGGAATATGAGTACCGTCGTGGCAGCAACGCGGCACAAGCGGCACGCAACATCAACGACCTTTACGGAGCAAACACTACAAACCAACGCACCACTTGTTATTGGTTTGCTCGCTTCCGTTCTGGAAATTTCGACCTGAAAAATGAACCTTGCGGTCGTCCGAAGACTTTGGTCGACAATGACGATTTAAAGACGATTGTGGAAGCTGATGATACACAATCTACGGCTGAATTAGCAGCAGCTTTCGACGTTAGCGTCAAAACAATATTGGTCCATTTGCGTCAAATTGGCAAGGTAAAAATGCTTGACAAATGGGTGCCCCACGAACTCAATGATCGCCAGCGCGAAGTACGCGTCGAGACGTGCCTTGCACTGCTCAACAGACACACAAATGAAGGAATTATGAACGGCATTGTTACCTGCGATGAAAAATGGATTCTGTTTGATAACCGCAAGCGCTCAGCAAGTTGGTTGGATCCTGGTTCAGCACCTAAACAATGCCCTAAACGAAAACTTACCCCTAGAAAAGTGATGGTCACTGTTTGGTGGTCTAGCGCCGGTGTGATTCATCACAGCTTCTTACCAATCGGGGTGAGCATTACTTCAGATGTGTACTGTGAAGAACTGAACACAATGATGGAGAAGCTGGCACATCTCCAACCAGCATTGGTCAATCGCTCGTCTCCGCTGCTCCTGCACGACAACGCGCGACCTCATACTGCACAGCAGACGGTCTCCAAGTTGCAAGAACTGGGGTTGGAAGCTCTCCGTCATCCGCCCTACTCACCAGACCTTGCGCCTACAGACTACTACTTTTTCCAGAATTTGGATAACTTCTTGGCGGGAAAAAAATTCAATACCCGAGAGGCAGTACAAAATGCCTTTGAAGAATTTGTTGCCTCCCGTCCAGCTGATTTCTTTAAGAAGGGCATCAATAAACTGCCACTGCGTTGGCAAAGATGCATTGATTGCATGGGTGATTACTTCGATTAATACAAATAAAAAATGCATGAAAAAAATTCGTTTAAATTTTTTCATACAAAACGGCAATTTCATAGGTAAAGACCTATTATCATACTCTAATAGCTTCTGTCCAAGTGGAAGTCAACTATATCATAAATATTCCATTATACATATCCTATTGCACCGACCGCAGGCTGCAAACGAGTAGTGCAGTCACTGGCTGTCACTAAAAGAGTGACGAGATATATTTTTAGGGTTCCGTACCAAAATAGTAAAAAGGAATCCTTATCTACTTCTGCAGTCTGTCTGTCTGTCCATCGGTCACAGCTGGATATCTCAAGAACTACTAATGCTATCAACTTGAAATTTATAACAGTTTTCGATGACGTTTGCCCAATTATTTTCCAAATAAGAAAGAAACAAAAGCTTTTTTTGTTTGCAACAGGGACTGAAAGGTGGTCTTAAAAAATCGAAGTGAGGCTACTTGGGCATGTGGGTTATACGAGTATATAAAATAGCGCTGTTTGCACATTCTCATATTTTTTTTCTATTTTTTAGGCCGCATAGTTTTCGACTTTTGATGAAAAATGTAAAAAAAAAACCTTTCCTCCCTTATCTCCGAAGTTTGCATAGAGAAAAATCTGAAATTATTCTATGTGTTAGAAGTTTATGTAAAGATTACAGGCAAAATAAAACGATGTCTCTAAATAGCACACTTTTTCAGAAATCGGAACTTAACCCTCGGTGCGTGAGTCTGACTTGATTTTGACTGGTTTTTTCTTTTCATAAAAAGACAAAATGACTAACACGAAACTGCTGACGAAGTTGTGACCAGTGGCATATCTAGTCGATACACTCTGTCATTGGGATTGTGTGAAGTTGCGCTTGCGGTTTAAGTCTGCGATCGCCTTTGGAAGAGCACCTTAAGGCGGATAAGTATATCCCGAGTAAAACCTTGCGATAGTGTGTTATCTAGAGTCTATTAAATTATTAATTAAGAGTAATAAACTACATCTAAAAGCACATTATTAATGTGCGATGTTTTATTATCACATTGCAGCAAGTTCTTATTTGTTTTTATGTGTCAATAAACATTTAAAACCTCCTTGTTAAAAAGGGACTAAAATTATTGATTGCATGCATCTTTTGCTAAAGGTGACATTCTCATTTGAAAAATACAATAATGGACAGATAATCAAAAATGCTGTAAATTCTATAATAAAGGGAGCGGTACAGATCAAGACTGAGCAGCGGGATAGAGAAGGACCGAACGAAGCGATCGTCAATTGTCTTACCCTGTGTACAACAATTCGCGATGCACTGTGGCCACCTAATATGGTATTACACTCACTTTTTAAAAGTGTCTCAATTAGATTATATAGTGCTAATAAGCCACAAAAAAAAACACAAACTTTTTATCCAATCGATCAGTGCCATAAAAATGCATTTAAATTTTACATTTTCAAATTTCGCGCGAAAACGCTGGACGCATTGGACGCCTTATTACTCTGTGGTCGTGACGTCAGTTGGCGTAGTAAACAAACACTATATATGCTGATCAGTTGACAGTTGACACTTTTAAATTTATACAGCCGTATGACGTACATGGCGGTTACTTTCAAGGCGTTAGAAAACAGATTAAAAAAAACTGAAAACTTTAAATTGAATTTTAAAATTTATAATTATTGCTATTTTATGAACTAAAACTAACATTTTCCGACAGCTTTTTGCCTAAGCTATCTAAATAATACACTTCTGGACACATCTATTGGCCCACCTTAGAGTTTAGGTTTCGATGGCCCCTACCGAAATATGATTGCTAGATTGAACAAAAACTGTTAATGCAGTTTTAAACCTGATACATTTTACCATCTTTTTCGATCGTATTGTTTTAAATTTGAATTCAGAATACCATACGACATGGAGCTACGCCTAACAAGTCGGATATGCGCCTTGTTAAAGGCAATTGATTTTTGAATAAAAAACATGTTTTATCAAATAAAGGTTTAATTTAATAACGCGTGTTGCCTCCATGGGCATCTACCACAGCTCTCATACAATTAGGCATAGAGTTTATCAACCGCTCTATGAAATTTTGAGGGATCATCTCCCATTCCACTTCTATGGCAGTTTTCAACTCCTGCATCGTCTGGGCAACTGGCTGACGAGCCCTAACACGTCTTTTTAGCTCGTCCCACATGTGCTCAATGGGGTTCATGTCTGGGGTTCTGGCTGGCCAGTCCATAACTGTGATGTTCACATCCCGAAGATATTCCCTGACGATGCCGGCCGCATGGGCTCTTGCATTATCATGCATAAAAAGGAAATTTGGGCCCACATAGTCCGCGTATGGTATCACGTGAGGTTCTAAGCACTCACGAATGTACCTTTCAGCATTTAATTTTGGCAGCCGTGGTCCTGTAACAACCTCAAGTTGAGTTTTGCCACTCGCGGATATACCGCCCCAGACAGTCCATGAGCCACCGCCATAAGCAACCCTCTCTTCAAAGCAGCATTGTGCGAAACGCTCTCCCTTACGTCGGTAGACCTTCTTCCTTCCATCATTGCCATGTAACACAATTTTAGACTCATCAGAAAAGAGTACACGGCTCCAATCTTGCTGTGTCCAATTTAAATGACTGCGTGCGAAATGAAGGCGCGCTGTTCGGTGGGCTCGCGTTAGTTTGAGGCCATTAGCTAGCTTGTGTGGTACCATATCGCGTTCTTTTAACCTTCTCCGAACAGTTCGAGCGCTCACAGATACTCCGTGGAAGTCGCGAAGTTGGTTTTGTATCTCAATGGAGGTAAGGTGACGATTTCTCAAGCTGGTCGTCACGATGAATCGATCCTGCCTTTCAGTTGTGACCCGAGATCGTGGCCTTCCTTGGCGACGAACAAAGCCGCCAGTCTCTAGGTACCTCCGATAAACATTTCGGACCGCAGATCGACTTAAATTAAGTTGAGCACTCACGTTTCTTTGGCTGTGTCCGGCCTGAATAAGTGCCACAGCTTGGGCGGCGACTTCAGGTGAAGTATCCATAGATTATTGATAGAACCTCACCTTAATGTTAAGAATAAGTAATGTTTGTTGCAAAACCAAAGATATCAATCACTTTTTCAAGAATTAAATCCAAGTAAACCAATAAAACCAAGTTTTCTTAGTATTCGATTGTTTGATATCAACAAACAGGCTCCAAATTGTCTTTTGTTTCTTTAAATTCTGTGTTCGAAATTCAAAAAAAGACTATTGAATGAAATTGTGAATGTGCCAGGTTCAAAACTGCATAAATAAAAACTTTTTGCTCGACCTAATATAAAATTTTAGCTAGGACCAAACGAAACTGAAAATACAAGGTGGGCCAAAAGATGTGTCCAGAAGTGTATATTTTTAGATTTTTTCTCGTATATAAAATACCGTATTGTGAACACTATCGCGCCCACCAACGAGACCGCCACCACGACCGCTACCGCTCTTGCACCCTGGACGATCCCTAAGGGATAGATCCCTTGAACAATGAACTTCAAAGACATATATGAAGGTCAAAGGACCAGAGAGTATTGTTTAGATTCAAGTAAGATTACGTTAATAGTTGATTAACTTCTCTTAGACTAGATGTATGGGTTTGCTTGTTGATAAAAATGCATCCATTTGTATATATTATAGATGAAATTGCACATTTGATTGAAGCCCCGTATTCAAAAGTGATCAGGCATCTTCTGGACATGTGCAGTCCATCGTAGACCTCATCCATCGCAATCAAGCGAGATCGATGTCAAGAGCAGACCCATACCGCATTAAAAAAAACAAATGCAACATGATGTTTGGACGCTTTTTTAATCTAATTAATATGTGGTTTAGTCACAGCATCATCGTCTTCCTGCCCTTGTTCCATGGTACTTGGGGTTGGCGCACCACGTTTTCTCTTTCCATTCTTCCCTATCAACCGTCACGCTGTCATTCACTCCCTTCTCTTTCATATCATTCCTCACACAATCCATTCATCTTTTCTTTGGCCTTCCTTTACCTCTTCATTCATCACTCTTTTAGTCAAACTCAATCTCAAAGCATTTATTTTAATTAAACCAATTACAGGCACTTTTGAATTGTCAAAGAGTCAGTCAGTTAGTCAGAAAGTTGAAGCTAGTTGACCATTCCAAAACGTAGATCTCTATGGAGAAGAACGGGCAAGAAACTACACGGACACTCTTTTAAATCAAGATATAATTATATAAAATCCTGGGTACATTATTCTTGTTACTTCTATATATAATATGAGAACAATGTAAAAAAAACAATTCAAAATATAAGATTAAAATTAAGCCCTGGCAGATAAGAGATGACCAGTCAACTGACGGCGCCCGTTCACAAACATGACGCGTGGATCAGCAACATCCAGCTCAATCATTTTGTAGGGAACCAAATGATTCAACACACGCGCCACCAGCAGCGAGATATTTAAGGAGGATACATCAATAAATTTTGTGTTTTTAAAATTCTATAAAACCAAATATATATGGTTAAATCATTTGGATTTTCCATAAGTGTTAGTTGACTATATTGTATTGAAAAAAAAACCAAAGTAGCACCGTCTATATTCTGTTTTATTTTTTATTTTATTATACGTAAACAGTTCCATATTGTGCAGTCAAATTTTCTTTAAATCGGAACTAACTAAGCTAAAAATGTATTGAAGTATAGCATTTTATCATAAAAATACATTTATACGAAGCATGTTTAGTTCCGGTGCGCGTAAATCTTTTATCTCGCTCGTCAAACTAGACAGCCATAACGCCATTTCACATACACACCGAGGTAAACCACGCTTCGATGTATCCTTTTAAGTCAGCATTCTTTTACTGAGAAGTCCAGCAGTTTAGGCTTTGCGTTGTACAAACTAAACTGCTGGGCATGAAAATCAGCTCTTCTCCATCTGCCTTTTCCCAACTATGATGGCGCCGGCTTCCAGTCTAACCGGATACTGTAGAATACCACTATTTTACGTGGAGCGACTGCCTATCTGACTTCCACAACCCAGTTATGGGTAACACCATACCCCCTTGGTAAGACTGGTTGTTTAACGATTGTCAAAGGTATATAAATGACACCCGGGACCAACGGCTTAACGCGCTTTCCGAGGCACGGAGTGGTGTCGGTATAGTACTGGATGGTCACCCATCCACGGACCGACCTCGGCAAGCGTTGCTTAACCTGGAAGATCGACCCGTGCCGCTGTTATAACATCAGATCTATTGTATTTAACAAAATGTGATCCTTATACCACACAAAAACAACGAAAACTAAGCTACGAATATTTCACAAATCTTTCAATTTCCGTACACCAAGCTGACACCCTCGACACTCCGGATACTCGTGACACTTCTTTCATTACTTTTAATATCAAAACCATCTGACAAAATGTTTCATAAAATTTAAAATTTTCATCCGAGAATTTCATATAGATGTCAAATAATATATTATGGGCAACTCAGTGATTTATGAAATATGCAATGGCAGAGACTTTCATTGTGAAGATCTTGCAAAATTAAAATAATGTGAAAATCTGTAAGTGTGCTTGTTAATTTGGATAATACGGTATTTTACTCTTTAGGAGAAAAAATATAAAAATATATTATTTAGATAGCTTAGTTAAAAAGCAGTCGGAAAATGTCAGTTTTAGTTCATAAAATAACAATATAAATTTCATAATTCAATTCAAAGTTTTTAGTTTTCTTAATCTGTTTTATAACACCATGAAAGTAGTCGCCATGTTATTGCGTCATACTGCTGTATAAATAAAAAAGTGTAAATGTCAACTGTCAACTGATTAGCGTATTTATAGTGTTTGTTTACTAAGCGAACTGACGTCATGAGCACAGGGCGTCCATTGCGTCCAGCGTTTTCGCGCGAAATTTAAAAATGTATTTGAATGCATTTTTATGGCTCTTATTGATTGAATAAAAATGTTGTGTTTTTTCTAGTGGCTTATTAGCACTATACTCGTAGAATCTAATTGAGACACTTTTCAAAAATTGGTGTAATTCCCTATTGTTTAAGAGTCCTAAAGACTAGGGTCTTCAATCAGCGCGTCCTGCCTGGGGGCGTAGACAAAATCCCTTTTCTGTTAGCGTTAACGCCAACGGAAAGATAAAACTGTATGGAGTTGACAGCAGCAGTTACGTGACATCTCTGAAGCTAATGTCAACTCCATACAATGTGATCTTTCCGTTGGCGTTAATGCTTATAGAAAAGGGATTTTGTCTAGGTCCCCAGTTATGACTTACGGAGCCGAAACGAGGACACTCACGGTCCATAAATCCAAGGTCGCTCAGCGAACTATGGAACGGGCTATGCTTGGAATCTCTCCGAGGGATCGAATCCGACACTTGTCGACATACGAGTATCTCACAAAATAAGCAAGCTAAAGTGGCAAGGGGCCGGCCATATTAGCCGCAGAAAAAACAACTGTTGGGATCACGGACTAGAAAAAAAAGGACTCCGCGCCACGCGTATCGAAAGTGAAGCACCGTACCGATCTATGTGTGCGTGATTTGATGAAGACTGTCAAATCCTGTCACGTAATGGCGGCTGGTCGGCATACTATGATGTAAATGTGTGCGTGAGGCGTGTTTGTACAAACTTTACCGGCATACTTACTGTGCTTCACTTTCGATATGCGTGGCGCGGAGTCCTTCTTTTTTTTGTAGTCCGTGGTTGGGGTAGACGTTTTCTTGAGTGGAGACCACAAATCGCCAAACGTAAGATGGTAAGCCCTCAGGCTAAGTTGAGCGACGATCTTCGCAGAGTGGCTGGTATCAGCTGGATGAGAGTTATCGAGAATCGAGTTGAATGGCATGCATTGGAGAGGCCTAGAGCAGTGGACTGCTATAGACTGATGATGTTTATCAAGCAATGTCTTTTGAATGATAGACACACGGACAGATCACGGATACTTTTTATTCCGGTAATAATTTCCGTGAGATAACTTAAGGCGCGGTATTAGCTCAATATTCACAAAAATTGGTTTCTTGGATTGTCGAGTATGACGTAACGCAATGAAACTATCCGACGCAAAAAATACAGTGGACAGAGAAGGGTTTAAAGAAAACAATTAACCGAATAGAATATTAAAAAATAGTTGGATATTCCCAATAAAAATTTTGGAAGTTGCTCCACAAAAATAAACTTCGGCGTCGAACATCTCTGTATTTTCAGCAATAACGACATTCTTTTTTTAAGAATTTAATAGAATTAGCATTTTTTAAAACTTTAACCGGACAATGATTTAATTTATTAAGTATATTCTGAATAATCTAAAGAAAACCCGGAAAATAAATGCACATTCGCAGCTTAGTCACATCTCGGCAACACAAATATTATTTTCAATTTTCAACCTTATTTCAAGCCAGCTACAATGGTGATAATAGATTACGCGGTTGTTTGCCGTTTAAAATTGTAGTTTAGTACGTTATTTTTGCCGATTTCCGACCTCCACTCGGGCGAAGCCGCGGGCTAAAGCTTGCTGTAATAATATCTCTTTTGAATTCATATTTAGGGTGAAGTGGGGTATTATATGATGTGTATATTTGTTGAGGTTTCACAAAGCGATATATCGGTTCATCAGTACCGAATAAGGGAAGAGGAATTATATGGCGGTTTGGGAAGATCTTTTTTTTCTTTTATAAAGATATTGTATTTTGTCGATGTAATGTTTTGGTGAATTTACTTTAAATATAATGTACAACTTCACTAAGCGGGCGTACAACGCTCTAAGTGTCCAGTACAACAACGCGTTTAGGATTCTGTTGGGGCGGCCACGGTTCTGTAGCGCGCCAGCGATGTTCGCTGAGGCTAGAACCGATGATTTCCACGGTATTATTAGAAAAAGGAGTGCGTCGCTTCTGCGCCGTAGCCGTGGCGGCTCAAGAACACACTGAGGAGTCTGAGCAGTGGGACTCGCCTTTTTTGCAGAGGTAACTGCAGCTGCATGCCAGCGCCTGCGATTATTATATAATGTAATACCTATGTGTATTTATTTTTTAATTTTGATTTTAATATTTTTAATTTTGATTTTAATTTTTTATTTTAATTTTGTTTTTCAATTTTATTTTAATTTTGAGTTTAATTTTTATTTTATTTTATTTTTTATTTTTATTATAATTTTTATATGGATACTTATTTATCTGAAATAAATTATTTGATTTGATAAGTTAACTTAAACCCGACTACTGAAAACTCACGCTCTAAAAAGTGTGAAACAAGAAAATATTCTCATCTGAAATTAGAAAAAGACAGGCAAATTAAAAATCCGGAGTCACACGTCATGTTATACATTACATACATCGCACAGATTACGTGTGATTCCGGATTTTTAATGATACATACCTACCGGTCAAAATCATATCCCTCCTTTTTGCTTCGCCGTACTCGGTTAATAATTCACTGGATACCTCACTCAAGTGAGCATACACAATATTCGAAATTGAAATCATTTGTTTTTAAAACAAGTCATCGCAGATTCTCAACGAGACACCATTCGAATTTCGAACGGATGTTTAGGGAATAAATAATACTATAATTTTTCTTCTAGTAAAACTACAAAGGTTGTCAAATGTGTCACAGGTCCATCTAAAACAAATTGCCTGTTCAGATATAGATTTCATTGGAAAATTGATCAGTGTGATGTTTAGAATTACTCCCATAGCGACTTATCTCAAGTGCCTAAATCTACTATAGTGTGCGCACAAGTGCTAGTCACCGCCAGAGGTGTGCGAGGCGGAGGAGGTAGTAGCTCAGTCTGCCAATCTTGTCCATTGCGCCCTCCCCCGTCTCACCGCTTAAACGGCTCAGGCGGTGACTAGCACTTGCGCGCACACTAAACACACAATAACGAGCCCAAAGCTCCACCAGCTAAGTCCTTCTACACGAACAAACTACTATTAAACATATGGTCACCATTTAGTAAAGTACTAGGCGCACATACATAGCTAGGAGATGCAGTGAACGGTTTTAATTATTCATGCATAAACTGGCGTGCATATTGGCAGATTGTCGACACACAATTTTGTGCTAGACTTGTGCTTTGTAATCGTGTTATGCCGCTCTAGTACTTTATGCATTTTGATAGTTTTGTGTACCAATAGTTTATAATGTTGACTACACTCCATTTACAAGATTAACATTTAAAGAAACCTCTTTTCAGAGGGCTTACTATGAGCTCTTATACCAGGGCAGAAGTTAAACGGTTTCAGTGTGAGAGAGAGACGGAGTTATACAACATTAGTTTTAGTATATGCGCAACCCGAAACACGTGTCTAGTATTTTTATGTAAAGAATCTATGTACAAAATTTTAAAACTGTATCATGTAAAATCATAAAGTTATAAGCTTGTTATGTTACCTGGTTGTCCGTACAAAAACATGAAAACCACGCGTCGCCCGCTGTGCGCCCGTGCCTAGTGGCGCTATGATCAGCAGTGACTTTTGTTCGTCGCGCGGTGTCCATATTGTGATTTTTTTTTTAAGATTTTTGGGGCAAAATATAACACGGTATAAAAATTATTGGAATCGATTCAGTTATTTGTTCTGAACAAACTATATTCAGGTTTCGCATATACTAAAAATAATGTTGTATAGAAGGTACGACTTATAGCACCATCCTTTTATCTCAACGGATCCATGATGGATCCATGATGGATCCATGATCTTTTTTCAGTCATAGTACGGCCCCAGTCCGTTCAACCGATTTTGACTTTTATTGCGTTGATGGCATGACAAATGGCAGCTGCAGTAAATAGTTGGTATTATAACCACTTTTTTGCCTTTAATCCCATCCTTATGCCTACGGAATAGAAGTAAAAATCGGTTGAACGGACTGTAAAAAAGTTTTGTTTAAATTTCTAAGCTTATTGTAAGTGGAGTGTAGTTAATATCCACTGCGGCACGCAGTGATTAGGCAAAATGTATAATTAAACCGACATTAATAAAATCCGCGATTTTTCAGCAAAATAGTTATGAAAATCTAAACAAATATTATTATTATTTATTTATTATTAAAGATTTTGTAGACTTAACAGGTCAACCGAAGGCGTCTATAAACATGTTACAGTTTCGTAGTATACCCGCTCACGCGAGCGTGGTGTGGATCGGGTCCGTGGAATCATTTTACCTTATATTGTACGTGGTGTGAGTTCTATACCAAGAAAATATTTTTTTATTCTTAACGTTGTTCCATCACTATTAAGTACTAATATCGAATTCTATGCATTTAATTTGATGCGTTATCAAGGTGTATCGTTATTACCCAGTTAATGGGTTGTAGAGGTGAGATAGGCAGTCGCTCCATGTAAAATACTAGCATTCAGCTGCATCTGGTTAGACTGGAAGCTGACTCCAACATAATTGGGAAAAGGCTAGGCAGATTGATTGATTTGACGCGTAATTGTTATTATTATAAGATAAGTACTAATGCTTAACCAACTTAAATTAAATGAATACAGCTTAGCCTAGTTATGTCGATATCATGAGTTAACTGCAACTTTTAAAGAACTACCTCTCTAATCGTTTTCAGTGCGTTAGGATTAATGATAGTATCAGCAGCGATATTCCAATCACTCACGGTGTTCCGCAGGGGAGCATTCTGGGACCGACACTCTTCCTTGTATACTTGAATGATCTCTGTAAGCTAGACCTTTCAGGAGGTAAAATTATATCATATGCAGACGACACAGTTCTGTTGTTCTCTGCTGATACCTGGGACAAAGTATATAGGGAGGCGCAGGATGGATTCAATGTTGTGACTCACTGGCTGCAGAATAACTCCCTGACTCTTAATCCGGATAAAACCCAGTACATGTTATTCTCGATGCGCACTCAAAATATGCAGCTCCCTTATATCCCCTCGATTACAGCACATAGTTGTTGTAATAGCTTGGTATGCTCTTGTCCAACAAGACAGCGTCAATTAAATATCTTGGAATTATTCTTGACTGTAACCTCTCCTTCAGAGATCATATTCACCTTCTTACTTCTAGGACAAGAAAACTGATCTATGTTTTCAAGAACCTTAGACATGTTGCGCCCCCAAAATTAGTGAAGCAAATATACTTAGCACTCGTACAGTCCATTCTTCAATATTGTATCACCGTTTGGGGAGGTGCACATAAAACTATATTAAAGCCCTTAGAAATAGCCCAGAGGGCTGTACTAAAAGTTAGTACTTTTCGCCCTTATTTGTACCCAACCCATCTTGTTTATCAGTCGTGTGAGGTTCTGACCGTTCGCCAGTTGTTTATATTTCTTGTGGTTATGAAGCAACACTCTTTACTACAATTCTCAAAGAGTGATCTAGCTAGAAGACGAAATAATATTATTAGTAATAACGATCGACCTTTTTTCAGGCATGCTTATGTAAACAAATATTTTTGCTTCTTGGGACCGCACTTATATAATAAAATAAATGACGCTTTGGAAATATACCCGCTAAATAAAAAAATATGTAAAAGTAAAATCTTTAATTTTGTTAGTAAACATACATATGAAGAGACAGAAAACTTATTAAAGGTAGTTAAATAGAATAACTCTTTTATACTCATCCTCTCACACTCTTTCCCTCACTTTCACACACTACACACCGAGAGGTTTACACTCCACACACCGTTTTTGTTTATTTTGTTTTAAACTTTTAGTCTCTTTTTTCTGTGTATTGATATATCTCCCATTAGTAATATGTCTAATTATGTTAGTAATGCAATGGTCATCATAAGGAAGAGCGCTGAGTCTGAGATACAGATATTTTTATCTAGTTCAGACACAGATGCCTTCAATATAAAATTAACAAAATTTGAATGTGTCCTGTATATCTCAGCAAGTGTTACATAATGTTTTGTGTCAAATAAATATATTATTATTATTATTATTATTATTATTATTATTATGTCGTTTATTTATTTTATTTCTTATCTATTTACATTTTTAAATATTTCTTAAAAAAAGGATATAAAAAAACATTTAAAAATATAAAAAAATAGAGGTCCGCCGGTGTCGGGAGCAGGGTCCAAGCTACCGGTGGTTAGGGCTGCAGAGACAGGAACCTTCTCACAATGCGAGCCGTATCAAGGAGTACTGCCTTCTGAATCAGGCCCTTGATCCAACCGCCTAATGATAGCCTCGAGAGGTGTTGTTCGAGGCTTTCGGCTATCAGGCCATTGGCCGTTACGACAATCGGCACAATGACAGCCGAGCTCACATTCCACATATCAACAACCTCGTGAGCTAAGTCGAGATATTTTATTTGTTTCTCTTTCTCAGCTTTCACGAGGTTCTCGTCATGTGGAATGGTAACATCGACTATCATTGCGTGGCGCACTAACCGATCTATCACTACTATATCAGGCTTATTGGCGACAATAGTCCTGTCAGTAATGATAGACCGATCCCAGTACAAAGTGACATGGTCATTTTCGAGAACTGGGTCGGGCACATACTTGTAGTATGGTACCTCAGAATCGACTAGTTTATATTTCAAAGCAAGTTGCTGGTGGATAATCCTAGCTACTTGGTTATGCCTGTGCAAGTACTCGCCGTTAGCCAGACGAGAACAACCGGAGATAATATGTCTGATGGACTCACCCGGACGGTGGCATGCCCGACACACGTCAACCGTCCCGTCCTTCATAATATGTTTCCGATAGTTATTCGTCAAGATAACTTCGTCCATAATTGCACAGACGAAACCTTCAGTTTCCCCGAAAAGGTCACCGAAACGTAGCCAGGATACGGACGCTAAGAAATCTACACCGGGCTCATGAAGAGCCCGATAGAAGCGCCCGTGGAGCTCCTTGCTTTGCCATACCTTCTTGCGGTCATCGGTAGTAAGTACTACAGGTTTGCGCCAGTTCTCTTTAGCCATGGACAGCGGGGTGAGCCCCTTGTCCACTGCAACGACATCACGGTGCATACCCACTTCGACTTTTAAAAAATATTCTCTGAGGCTGCACACCTCGCGGTTGTGGAGGGTCTTCGCATTTAAAAAGCCTCGACCCCCGCACTTCCGCGGGATGTACAATCTCATCACCGATGATCGTGGGTGATGCATCCGGTTTGCAGTCAGCAGTGTACGGACCCTCCTATCCAGGGCGTCGAGTTCAGTCTGAGTCCATCTGAGTATGCCGAAAGAGTACATCAAAACTGGCATGACCCAACCGTTGAAAGCGCGCACCTTGTTATTATTATTATTATTAACTTGTAAGGTGAAAATTTGCCGCAGACATAATTTGTTCAGTATGTCAGTGAACAGGTCCACATCTTGAGTTAGTATGAGCGAGTTGAGGAGCGTAAGAGTACGTCGGGTAGGTGCATCTCTTGCAGCACGGTTATGGCACAATTTCTGCGTGACGTAATCAATAATAACACCCTGCCCACCCCACTGCCCGCAGCCTTATACTGCACTGCTGGCCTGTGTCCCAATGCTGGGACACAGGCCTCCTCTCGGTGAGCGCCTGTCTGGATTCGAACCTACGACCTACAACTCGTATCTCGCGGCCGTTACCACTGGGCCACAACTGCTCTCGCAGCGCTCCTCGCGTGCCGTAGGATAAATGTTTTAGTTAGTAAATAGTACGACTTCCACGCGGACGAACTCACTGAAAGGATCTCGCACTGTTATACATTTCAATGCTATACTGTATTATGTCAAACTTGAGCCTATTCAAAACCGGAAAGTTTTACTATTTATCTTAATGACATTCCGTCTCTTTGAGAAAGCCTTTCATTTGATTTCCATATTACACGCCTCGGATCTATGCTGACAAAAAAAAACTTTATAGTCGATAATATTCTGATTTAAATTCAACTTCCTCAACAAAACAATATTCCTTTGCCAAAGTTATTCTCATCCAATACAAGCTAATATTCTCCTCAAATCCATTTAAATATTAAGCCTTTTCGCTCTAGACCGCTGCTTCTCAAATCCCGCCATTGTCTTCGACGTCAAAAGGGAAAACAGTCATTAATATTGTGCAGACGATTGTATTGACTCAATCCTCGTCGAGTCTCTGTTTTGAATTTTCAAAAGCGTTTGGTTTTGGTTTTTACTATTTTCGGTAGGCCTGAATTTTTATTTTAGCTTGCTCATTTCGTAAATGTTCAATTCTATAGTGCTCACTTTGAAATTTGAACGTCTCTTTGTGAATCCGCCATGATTTAGTTTATAAACAAATGAGTTCGCTTTCGAATACGCTATTGTAGTGACAGTAAGAAAAATACCTTCTGAATTTTAATATGTAGAATGGTTGTGAGCTAATGAAATAAAATGAAATTAAATCTTTTTTTCCAGATATGAATCCATATAAACTTACAAATTAATTACATATTTAAAATTTAAATAAACGAACACATACAATATCATAAATAAGACACACACATGCGCGAATCAGGTTATCGGCGTGTGGTAATACTGCCATTTTATATGTAGGGGGCTGTGGTTCCACTCACGTACTGCGGCCACCAATGAATTGGCCAATCGATAATGGCGGTGCGTGCGACGGCCGATCGGCTCCTCAGCAGCGCCTGCCAGCAGAGCGCGCGGCCCACAGCGAACATGGCGCTTGCGCTGCACCACCGAGGCAGTCGAAACATCGCGCGCCACGCGTCGTTGTACTGCACTCGCATGTCGCTCAGTGCCGCCTTGGTGTAGTTTGTCCACAACTCGACTATGTAGACGCTTGTACAGTAACTAGTAAACAGCTGGGACTTCACAACGTCGCTACAGTGGCTAAACCGCCTTGCTAGCATATTGCGTCGCACCGATATGACTCGTCGCTGTCTTTCTATATCGGCGTGGTCGGAGAGGTCGGCTGTTATTACGTGACCTAAGTATTTGGTCACGTCGACTTTCTCAAGCGCAGTGCCGCAAAGTTGAAGTGGCGGCAGATCCGACCAGCGAGAAGCGTTCGGGCTTTCAAACACCATGTACAGTGATTTGTTCGGGTTGTACACCATGTGTGTGGTCTTTGGCGTAATTTTCACACAAAGCCAATAGTTTACATATCGCCGATATCGACGGAGCTAGCAGAACCATATCATCTGCATATGAAATATGATTTATTAGGGTCCCGTTAATCGAACACCTTACACCTGTTTGGTTGAGTTTGTCCGATAGCCCATCCATGTAGACGTTAAATAGTACTGGGGACATGCTTCCACCTTGTCTCACACCGCACTTAAGGCCAGAGGGTGTCGATAGCAAATTTTTCCATCGGACACGGTTTTCCTGCTAAAAGTATCAAAATTCAACTTAGTTTTGTAAATGATTTAGATTAATTAATATTTTTGAGAAATAATTACGTAAAAATAAAGATATTGAACGCCTAACTCACTACTACACGTGACTACACGTCTCACTTTCAGTAATTTCACTTTGACAATATAACATTGTTTCAGGGTTTTTTTTTCCCCCTAGGCGAAACGCCGGGGCGTAACTCCGCTGCCGCGAGAAATCTCGGTACAGCGGACAGAGCTCTGGCGGGATCTCATGGCGACATGGAGAGTGCGATTGTCGAAACCCAGCGCTGGGCACGCCACAATTGCGGCGATAAGTCACCCTCTTTGAGGAGTGGTTGGAGAGGCGCCACGGCGTCCTCACCTTCCGCCTGACGCAGGTCCTCACCGGACACGGTTGTTTCGGGAGGTTCCTGTTTCGGATAAGGCGGGAGGAAACGCCCGGGTTTCACCATTGTGTGGATCGCCCGGAGGACACGGTGGAGCATACAGTGGAGGTCTGCCCGGCTTGGGCGGAGCACCGCCGTGTTCTCACGGAAGCGATTGGCGGCGGCGATCTCTCGCGTCCAAACCTGGTCCAGGCCATGGTGCGGAGCGAGAGTGCATGGGAGGCCGTCACCTTCTTCTGCGAAGCAGTAATGCTCGCGAAGGAGGAAGCGGGACGCGTGAGGGAAAGGCAACAGCCGCGCCCTCGCGCCCCTAGCCGCCGCAGGAGATGCCCTAGGCGGCGGGAATGTATCGCCGCCCGGCCACCGTAGGTTTAGGGGATTTTTTAGAAAAAGTATTTAGCAGTCACATGGTTATTTAAGGTGTCAGAAAAAAAACGATTGCAATGTATGATTTTAAGAAATATCAAAACTAAAACGTCACATGCGTTTTGAAAAACGTGCTATTGAGAGTCCGTTCCGCTTGCGTTTTAGGTACTTAGGTTACTTTTTTATTTTGAAATCGCAATTAATCGATTTCATTTGGCAGTAATAATCGATGATATCGATTATTTAATTTTTTTTAGATTAATTAATTAGTAAAAAAAACTTATAAATAAATAATCACACATAATAGATATCTGAGGTCATCGGAAAACTTGAGACTTGAGATGCCGATGCATTCCACCAGCTTTTATGACAAGTCTTTTACAGTTCAAGCAGTACGTTTATGGAATGCCTTGCCAGTGTTGATAAGGCGAGCTCAAACTTTGGCCACTTTTAAAATTCTGGTAAAAAAACACTTCCTCTCTCTTTAAACGTCATTATTACATATATAGTTCCTTGCTCTTGTTTCATGTTTATTATTGTATAAGTATATATATAAATATATAAATTTATTAATGTATGTATATGTTGTATATGTATATGGTACACCACGGACTACCTACAGAATTGTCTCTCCTTGTCCCCATACTCCATCCAAAGGTTGTCTGTAAAAGATCGCTTTTAGCGATAAGACCGCCCATTGTGTCACTCGTATGTAAAATTTCAACATTGTAAAATTGTAACCAGTAATTTAAATGGTGTGCATAATAAAGAGTATTCTATTCTATTCTATTCTATTCTAATCGATTATTTGAATCGATATCGAATATCATAGGTTTCCCTATGATCCAAAAGCAGAGGTTGGAAACACAAATAATTTTTTTTTACTTGTCTGACAGCAGAAAATCTTAAAAAACTTTTAAAAGGGCTGTTTTGTTAATGAGTTCTTTCCATGAAATTTGACACAAACCAACTGTTTAAGTACCTAACCGGTGGTTTGAATGTTGGTGCAACACAGGCCTATAAAGATGATGACACCACTCAAGCCGCCATTACTGTGTGCCCCATTTTGACTACGAAAATTAAATTGAGTTTTATAAATAAGAGATATAGTAGATAGATATATATATCTATATATATATATATATATATATATATATATATATATATCTATATATATATATATATATAGATAGATATATAGTATTGTTAATGTTAATATTTTGATGAAATATTCATGTTATAATAAAAAAAGACCACAGGGAACATTTTGAATTGGTATCCTAAAAACTGTCAACTAGCTTGAGTAAAGTGCCAAGTGAACTTTATAGAATAGAATCTCCAAAGGACATCATCAGTTTTGCCACCTTTTTTTTTTGTGGATGGGAAATCATCAAATGACTTCTCCCGCTCTGGGCAGAGCGGGAGGGCGTGTCAGACTTTTACTGACTAAAACCCACCCAAGTTCCTTCAGTTGCCCGTGCCAGGGCCACGGTATCTCTTTCAAACTACCCGCGACCCCGGCGGCTTCGGCCCTATTGGACCCCGTCACTGCTGACATCTCTTTGAGGCGCGCGTGGAACACAACGCGCCGTCGACCCGGGCCTGGTCCTTACCGGACGGCGAGCTGCCCATTACTCGTCGTCCGCAAGCCCGCGCCTACGGTGGCCGGGAATCGGCGATAGATTCCCGCCGCCCAGGGCGTCTCCTACTTAGTATTCTGAAATCACCAATAAACGGAGCAAGCGTGGTGATCAATGTTTGTTTGATGTCTGTATGAGAAGAGGCTTTTGTCCTGCTGTGAAACAATTACATACAGGCAGATGTTATTGTGTCAATATTAATTTTCGCCTACGCTGAGCTCGAAACAAAAGACTAATGAACCGAACACTGTCATTAAAAGACCAATTTATTAAAAGTCGAATATTCAGCAGTCAAAAATATATTGCCATTATTGAATGCATTAAAGTGTGACCCAGAAAAGATATTTCAAAAGATTATTTGACGCAATAAAATGACATAATAAATTTTATGACCTACCGCTACCGCTGTACCGTGGGAGGCTGGACGCCGTGAGCGTTAACAAATGAGTGGCTTGCACTGCCACCCCATCTTGCCGCGCACATACCTAAGGCGTGGTACAGCGGTAGCGGTCAAACAGCATGAGCTATTCAATGTCTTTATCAAATACGGTCACGGGGTCACGGGTCTGCGCGATGGAACAGCTGTTAGCATATTGCAAGCCCTCCTGCAATACTGCACTCACCATGCCGTCCCCATGACTATTATCACAGACAATGGAACAGAGTTCACTAACCAACTTTTGTAGCTAACAAAACACTAGTTTATATGACTCATCATCTGCCTAGTCTTTTCCTAACTCTTTGGGATCGGCTTGCAATCTAGCCGGATGCAGCTGAAAACCACTGTTTTTGGCGCTGACGATTCGTTGTAATATGCTGGCACGCAGATTTTCACGGTGCTCTTATGCGGTAAAGAGGACTTAATTTAGGGCATATTGCCAGTCCTTTTATAGTAGTCTGTGGACTAGCTACACGCAGCGAACCGTCGGTGCCTTGCGGGTCCAATATAACAATGCTTTCAGGTTGCTGATGGGATTGCCTCGCTGCTGCAGTGCATCAGCGATGTTTGCTGAGGCTCAAGTGGACGGCTTTCACGCCATTATACGTAAGAGAGCAGCATCGCTGATGCTAAGGGTTAGAGGCAGTCCCAACAGCTACCTGAGGGTAATTGCAGACTACATCCATAGTCCTATGTGGAGGCATTGGATTGGTCTGCACACATTTATTTATTTATTTATTAAAACTTTATGCACAAGTAAAAAAAATACTGTACAAAGGCGGACTTAATGCCTGAGGCATTTTCTACCAGTCAACCTTAGGGTGATGCAGAGAGAAAACATGGCAGGTGCAGCATAAGGGATAGATAACTCGAAAAAGAATAAATACTAATAAATAAATACATATATACATACATATAAACAGAATAAACTTTTAAACACATTGTAGGCTGACTGGCGTTTTTTCTATTTGTTGTATGTGTGAATTACTAACATAGCTTTAAGTCATTTTGATGTACTACTAACACTCTATGGACCAAAAGTCTGAATTAAATGTTTTGAATTTTAATTTGAATTTTTGAATTTTTCAAGAAGTGACTGCCTATCTAAAATTTCACTACCCAGTACGTAACTCAAACTCAAAATATATACTTAAGGGGGGACAGGGCCTGCGAGGAATTTGAAAAATAGGTATTTGAAGAAACTATTGCCGTCGTGCTTCGCTCGAAGCGATTAGAGAGTGTGAGAGGAACAGCTGCAGCTCAGACCGACTATATCACAAAAATTTTGACGAGACCGACGTTTCATATTCCCCTTTTTTTTTCTCCTCGAAAACTGAGCTGATCCAATTATTTTTTACTTTAAATTTTAAGAAAGAGTAGGTCTAGCTTCCTATAATTTTATTTCATGTTAAAAACTTTTAGAATTTATCTTGTACTCTTGTAATCACGGCGGTAAAAATGGGGTATTTTTTGTAATTTTTAGAGGGGCATATTATTTTCATTATTAATTAGTGAACAAAGGAAATGTCAGGGACGTGTCTAAAGCAGACTTTGATTATATGAAAAAAATGATTGCTCTAGAGGCATTTATTCAGGAAGAAAAACGTCTAATACATTTGTATGAAGAATAGCAGACCGTGTTCCATCTTAACATAACATAACATCGCACCTATATTCTAAAAAAAGTTAGGCAGAGGTAAAAACTGTAGATAAACCTTCTTGGGTCCTCATGAAAAGACAAGCTAGGTGCACGGTCCCAATAGGTCGGTTCTCTGTAGAGAAGAGCTGGCAAGAAACTCCACGGTGTTACTCATTTAAAAATAATCAGCATTTACAAATTTTTCAAATTACATTGTTAATAGGTATGGACAGTGTAATTATGCCTGTCAAGAAGTACGGTCAGCAACAGAAGTCGGTTAACACTGCTACTTTTTGACATCATCAAAATTAACACAAAATAATATGCTAACCTACTTTTTAACATTTAATTTATTAGGTAAGAGTTAATTTTCTTTATAATTTACATTTATTCTGATTCTAATGAAATATTTTTCTCAATAATTAAGATTTAGAACACTCAACTGTTAATTGATTTTCGTTGCTGACTGTACCAGGAGTACCTGGTACAGTCAGCAACACGACTGTACAGTCAGCAACTGGTACAGTCGGTAACACGATCCCTTCAGTAAGACTGGTTAACAAACATTCGAGCTTTACTACATTCTAAATGCCTCTCAATGTTAATATTCCATGTGAATTTAACATTCTCGTATTCCTACTAACATACGTTTCACAGTTCAGAATGAACCTTCATGCTAGTTGAATCGAGTTCACGATTTGCATGCAATTTTCATCCGTAACTCGTTGTAATGCTGGCAATCACGTGTCAATTTTCTCTGTACTGCTGTGAATTGAAATCTTGTCGTTTGAGGCTTTGGAAAGGAGTTTCCTCACTTTGGCTGTACATAATAAAGGTTGAGAAGAAACGCTTATTGGAACTTATCAGGATAAATAATAATAATAATAATAAATAAATAAATATGTTTGGACATATCACACAACGCCATCTAGCCCCAAGCTAAGCAACCTAATGCTTGTGTTATGGTAACGAGATGGCTGATAAACTACTTATATACATTTTTTTTTTTTTTTTTTG
This sequence comes from Cosmia pyralina, assembly GCA_946251885.1. NCBI lineage: Eukaryota > Metazoa > Arthropoda > Insecta > Lepidoptera > Noctuidae > Cosmia > Cosmia pyralina. Next base: position 8,249,307 of record OX276371.1, on the reverse strand, counting down.
TAAATACATACATATTATAGATAGAAAAACACCCAGACTCGGAACAAATACTTGTAGGTCGTACAAATATTTGTTCCGTGCGGGAATCGAACCCGCGACATGCTGCGCAGCAGTCAACCGCTCAACCACTGCGCCAACCGTGTCGTCAAAACGTCGGGATCTCAACTGAGCTGGTAATTTATGACAGTGTTTTTTAGGACAGTATTCTACAATGCGTCTAAAACTCCGAAATGGTGCTAAAATAACCTTTATGCTCTTTAACTTACATATCAAGATTGCCTAATCAATAAACATACTAAGACATCAGGTTGTGGAGATCAGATAGGTAGTCGCTCCATGTAAAATACTGGATATTCAGCTGCATCTGGTTAGGTTGAAAACTGACCCCAACATAGTTGGGAAAAAGCTAGGCAGATGATGAAGCTAAGTAAGCATAAACAGCCTATTCCTGCTACATGCTGAGACACAGGCCTCCTCTCTTCGAGAGGGAGCGGGCTGTAATCTACCACGCGGGCCCAGTGCGGGTTGGTAGATGTCACAAGTCTTAGAATTTTTGGTTCTAGGACATGCCGGTTTCCTCACGATGATTTCCTTCACCGTTTCGAGAGCAGCGGTAATGAAATTATTTGCACAAAGTACAAAGCATTTAATATAAATTTATCTATCTCTAAAAACAAAAATTAATGGCTAAATGTGTTGCTAAGTGCAAAACTCGAGAACGCCTGGACCAATACGGAAGAGCAAAATTTGAAAAGTTGTCGGGAAAATTGGAATATTCGGGAAAACTGAAATTACATTTGCTATGGGAATTATCTACAAATTATTGAAATTGGAATAAGACAACGTCTATCGAGTCAGCTAGTAAATAAAAATATTATGATGAAGATAGCTCCTGTCAACCAAGACACTATAAACTAAGCAATAAAACATAAACTTACCGCCATATCTTTTTATGACCTTTAACGAACTTTTGACACCGACAAAAGTCCAAACAGTTACTCTAACTAAGGTCATTTATACCCGTGTATATCTGAAACACAATAAAGCGAAAGCAAGGCAGTGCCGGGGTCAATTAGATCCGACAACGTTGCGTAACTGCTATTGAGTACGTGAGCTGATCGTTGGCGACATGGAGGAGTTAGTAAATGGAGTGCTTACGCATGTTATTAAATCAGAATTCAGTAAAAAAAAATATGAGATGCGGTCGAAGCGAAAAGTGCCACTTGGGAACAAAAAAAAATAGTTTTTTTATATATAACTCTTGCCTTTATTACACTAAAAGGTATGAAATTATGAAAACTAAAATTAAACATAATGTTAAGAACGGTGTAGTGGCTTTTTGGTTTCAGAAACCATTTTTAGAAAATGAAAGCCAGAAGATTTAAGACAGATATTTTGGCGTTTTTTTTTTTCTAGACACGAATGATCTTTATTGTCATCGATCACTAAGTAGGTTGAAATTCCCAATTTCAAAAGGTAAGGTACAAACTGACACAAACTACAACGCAGTTTTCAGTCTGTCAAAATTAATATACTGTCTGTTTACTTACCATCAACATATCTAAGTAATCGAATGCTTGTAATCATTCAAAAAATAATATCTTACTCAAATGAGACTTAACATATTATTTGCGTCGGATCTTCATTTTTCAGGATTCACTGTAGTTGCAGAGACGCACCTACCTAGTATTTAATCACATTATTACTCTAAAAGGATTATGTAAGGTGTAAGTAAGGTGGTATGCTGTAGTTTCGACCTACAGTGGGAAGAAAGCAAGAGTTTATGTATGTATGTATTATTATTCCATTCACTTACTACTCTGTGGTCTTGAACCATTAACCAGGAGTAAGGGTAATACAATGGCCGTACGCCAGAATATATTTTTATCCAATAGCCAAAGTTAATGTTTTGCCTTCATTAATTGAAGGGGAAAGAAAAATATAAGTAAGATTAGTATTCTACGAGTGTTACTCGAGTTTGGGTAAGAGTGTATGAAAGGGGATGGGATTTAAGTGCCGAAGGAAATATGTAGTATTGGGATCGATCATAATCGTTATGGTTATAGGAGGTCAAGCAGATTTTTTTAATACGAGTTATTGCTGGATCAAAACAGAAAAAAAAAAATCAAAATTATTATTTTTTTTTATTATTATTATTATTTTCAAATTTAGATAATAGCACAATCTATACAGGGTGTATGTAATATATAATATAATCTAATATAATATACTCTATTGATACAAATCCTTACAATAAGCTTAATATCTAGCTAAAGATCACAATAATTAAAGGCGCACAAAAGTTGAAACCCTGACTCCTAAACTAGGAATACCTGTGACTTAGGAGTCAGTGTTTTGCTGCCACTTGGACACTATAAAACCTTTTGGAAATTAAGAGCTAGTGAACTGATGCTATACAAAAATAATATATTACTATGTAGTGATTTTAAGAAAAAAAATAAAAACAATTTGATAAACAAAATAAAAGTGAAAATTAACTTAAAAAGTTAAATTTGTTTATTTATTTCTTTTAGGAGGACTTACAGACAAATAATAAAAATAATTACAATTTAGGTAACTATTTAGCTAATTACAAGTCCACACATATAGGTAACTTAGTATATATATATTATTGGTATACAAACCAAGGGGAGTGCTTAAAGACTACAAAAAAAAAAATATATTAAAATTATTAAAAAAAAAAACAAAGAAACAAATAATTAAGTACAGTTTTCTAACTACTACAAACACTAATAAAACGAAATTAAGTTCACTTATATGTAACTACTCAGTCTACGTTCCATTCATGGCGATACCCTATAGAATACAACGTAAGCAGTGATCGAGTATGCACAAGTGAAAAGCTTCTCATAGGACGTTCACACGATCCCCAAAGTACTCCTCACCTGCGTGCTTTTTTATCGCTCTCGAGCTGGTGCAGAATAACTCAAGGTCAAAGTCTAGCTGCGATGCAAGATCATTAAAGCTCCTTGCACTACGGATGTGTGTCTTGTCGGATGTGTGTGTGTGTGTGTGTGTGTGTGTGTGTGTGTGTGTGTTGTGTGGTGTGTGTGTGTGTGTGTGGGGTGTTCCGTCTATAATTGGTCGCGGCAAATGGTACATCTAATCATCTAATAGTGGCCGTTGCTTTAAGCTTCTTTGGCTGGTGCGAAGCGATACATTTGCAAGCAGCTCCGGACAGTCAATAGAGCCATTCGCTATGTTAGACGAGTAGCAGATGTCACTAATAAATTAAGAATAAAATTTAAAAGTAAAATTAGTGTGTGGATGATTCTGTATGAGTGACTGAGAATTGAGTGTTTTGTTTGCGTTGTGTGAGTGTGTGTGTGTGTGTGTGTGACTGGGAAACTTGTTTATTTTGTGTTGTGTAAGTGTGATATGAGGAACCTATAGGTGTGTGAATGTGGTGGTGTCAAGTGTAAGACTGTGTGTGTATCAGAAAGGTATGATCAAATTTAAGGGTGTGGTATAGACCCTCTTCAAACTGAACAACTTTCTCCATGGGACCAACATCGTAATCGAGAAAAAAAATCAGTCGAGTAGGAATTGCAGACTTGTGCGAGACAGCTGATATTTTTTTTTATTACGATGTTGGTCCCATGGAGAAAGTTGCTCGGTTTGATAGTCTTCTGATACACCCTGTATACGGTCTATCTATTCATACATGAAATCTCTAAAGGGGTAATTGCACTCATTATTGTGAATAACTTTTACTATGGGACCAAACCTGAAATCGCGAAAAATTCAGGTTTGGTCCCATAGTAAAAGTTGTTCATAATGATGAATACCACAGAACAGATAAAGTTATCTTTTCTGTGATGAATACAATGACTCCTTAAGAGATTTCATGTCTGAATAGATCGACCTTATGTACTAAGCAATGAAATTCATGCTTTAATAATAATTTATACTAATTAAGGGCTCATTTCACGATGTCCGAATAGCCACTACTTACCGAATAAATTCAAAAATGGAGTGTGTATGAAATCATCTGCCAAGTAAGTTAATAGGAACTTAATCGTAGGAGGTGAAACAGGCCTCAAGAATATTCTTATTTCAAATACGTCGACATTGATTTTATATAGGTAGGTTCGCAAAAAAAAATTAAATAAAAAATAATAATTACTAAAATAATTAATTAATTAAATTAGTTAAATAATTAGTCCGTTTGATTTTCAGCCGTCTTACATGGACCAACACTTTTGTTATAATAATAATCCTCCAGACCGAATTTCAATTACAGTGGGGACCAGTCATCGACGCGGAAGATTTGTAGTGTATCACAACTGTGTGCGCAGACACAGATGCACTCTCTCTTCCCTCACTCTCATAGTCCGATGAGACGGCAATCCGACACGACCCGAGAGAGATTAGGCGCAAGGCCAATGGCTTAACGTGCTTTCCGAGGAACAAGGGTATTAAGAAAATGGCATTAAGAATAATCCAAAAAAATTCTGGAATTATATTAGTAGCCTTCGAACTAAGGGTGGCTTTGAGCCCACTGTGACCTATAAAGGCTGTAGTTTTTCCAATAGTGAAGCTGCAGATGCCTTTGCAAATTATTTTGCTAGTGTGTTTCTACCCAATAGTCCCATATTAGATTTCAACAATATATCTAGTACTCCCTTGTCATGCGATGGACATATCAACATAAGCTTTTTTACCTTATCACAAGTAAAATCAGGAATAAATAAGTTAAAACCACTTAGTTCTGTGGGTCCAGATAAAGTCCCAGCTTACATCTTAAAAGGATGCAAGGAGATTCTTGCTCCTGTACTGACCTATATTTTTAACTTGGCTTTAAACACCGGCGTATACCCTGAACAGTGGAAGATATCGAAAGTCACTCCGATACCTAAAACAAGCAATAAGACCTTGGTTGAAGAGTATCGTCCTATCGCAGTACTATCGTGCGCTGCAAAATTTTTTGAGAATATTGCTCACAAAGAAATATACCCGCACGTAAATATGCGGCTTTGTGAGGAGCAGCATGGCTTCCGACCAGGTCGATCAGTAGAGACTAACTTGTTATCCCTCGTTGACTATATATCTCATCACATGGATAAAGGTCAACAAGTAGATGTGCTATATTTAGATTTTAAAAAGGCGTTCGATACAGTGGATAACGATATTCTATTAAATAAATTATACAGCATGGGTTTTACCCCAAAACTTCTAAAATTATTTGCTGATTACCTTTCAAATAGAAAACAGTATGTTAGCCATGGATCCTTTATTTCGAAGTCATATCATACGCGCTCAGGTGTAAGCCAGGGTTCAGTTTTAGGCCCCCTTCTCTTTCTCATTATGGTTAACGATCTCATTAAAGTAGTAAAGTATGCCAAATGCCTCCTATATGCTGACGATTTAAAATTAGTCCAAGTGATTGATAAGGATGTAACTCCCGAACATCTTCAAAGTGACATCGACCGAATCCATAAGTGGAGTATAGATAATAAAATGATGTTTAATGTCGGTAAATGTTACGCCATGAGCTTTAGCCGCAAGTTACAACCTACACATGCCACCTATACCTTAGCAGGTGTTGAAATAAAGCGCGTGTCAACCATTAGAGATCTTGGCGTGACATTTCACTGCGGATTGACTTTCCATGCACACATGTCTGCTCTAGCTTCAGAATCTTACAGACGCCTAGGTTTTGTCCTACGCAATGCCCGTGATTTCAATAATCCTATTGTCATCAAATTATTATTTAACTGTCTAGTTAGAAGTAAGTTAGAATTTGCTGCAGCCGTCTGGATTCCCCACGAATCTACATATGAATTGTTGATTGAAAAGGTTCAGAAAGCCTTCCTGCGTTTTTTATATAAGAAGATTTACGGATATTATCCATTTATGTATCCTACTCTTTTCTTGCTGGGAATGTTAGGATATAATTCCCTTTCAGTGCGTAGAGTCAGAGATCAGATCCTAATAGCCATAAAAATTTTAAGGAGCATGGTAGATTCCCCAGAGCTGCACAATACTTTGTGTACACTTTATGTGCCTAACAACTACCTACGTCATAGGCCTACTCGACGACACCGGCTGTTCGCCACATCCCATTGCCGCACTGTGTCGCGCGCGCAATCCCCGTTGTGTCGCATGCATGGTGCTTTAAACTCCTTAATGGAGACAGTCCCGGAATGTGACATCTTTAATGACACACTCAAGGTGATCATGTCAAACTGTCTCATGTTATGTGAAAGCTATGTTTGTTAGGTAAATAGGTTGTATGTTGTTATCACTTTATTCTGTTTTATATTATTTTATTTCCTCTAGTTATTGTTAAGTATGTTTGATCTCTGACTTGTGACTTGTTATTTGTTTTTGAATTGTTAATTATGTTTAGTTTTATGTTTAGTTTTACCTATTAATTACTGTCATTGGTGCAAGCCGTTGTAATTAATTATAAATAAATAAATAAATCACACCGCCAACTTCCAAACTCCGCGGTGTTACTAAGATATTCCTGATGAAAAAGCTTAAGGCCAGGTTATTCGGGCCTGTAGGCCTTTGAAACGCTACCTCCGCCTCCCCCAAATGCAGCGCGACGTGTTTATTTACGACGCGCCGCCGACGATTTCACAGAAAATCCATGCCACAGTGTAAAATATTTGCAGTTGATCAACTTAATTAGTTTTTCTTAGGTCGATTTTTTTCCTTATGTTTACTTTTTATGGTGTCTACGGTGGAGTAAACTAAGATTATTACATAAAATGTCGTTTTGTTTTCACATTATCAGATAACGATATCAACACGATTCGATAGCGATAGATACAATTATTACCGGACCCATGATATTGGTGAATATCGATGACCATCGCGACGCGACAAACAAGCACACTAATAAGTATCGACGTCTCGAAGTCGGCAGTGTGATAAAGTTTGCTCAAGTGAAAGAATGCCCGCTACTCTCACCCCGCACTGTCTTCGCTGATAGATATCGTGCCGATATCGGTGTCAGTGTGTGAATTATTCCATTACTTCATTGGGCTGAGTAAGGAATACATATAGCAGATAGTTACAGATTTAACCTTTAAATGATTATCATCGCGCTAAATCTTTGAGTTACGGCTTAGCGGAAGGATGTCAATCATGCATGACATAATAATAACATAAGAACGTCTATTTTAGTCAACTTTCGTCAAAGCAAACCACAAAAGTTCGATTCTCAACTGTTGATATTTTTTTTCGATTCTTTTTTTTTTCATTTTGATATACTGTTATTTGATAGTTCGTAGAACGTACACAGAATACATGAAGTTTATTCCTCTTATATCATCTATGTTTATAATATAAATAAATATCAATGGTTAGCTGACAGTATTAATGAGAAATCCCGTGTGTACAATCCACTGTTATATTTTTTAGCGATAGCCGGGTTCATCAGGAACAATCTGTAAGAATCACTCAGTGTAACAGTGTTGTGCCATTAGGTATTATATGCTGTTAAGGCTGCGGGTTTCGACCTCAGGACAAGCTGCTCCTTAAACGGACGACTCTGTATATTTAGGCTGCTGATACCACAACTACTAACGTACTGTACAGGAAAGTTTTTTATAATGTGTCTGTTGTTTTAGTATATTGTGAACGAAGTCGCGGGCAGAAGCTAGTTAGAGAAAAACATGATTTTGCGGTACTAAGGTGAAATTTCAAAATTGCAACGGTTTTTTAAATTGCAATTTTAATAGAAATTTAATTACTTTCATTACAAAAAGAACTCTTTTGCAAAATTTCATGCTTCTAGATCCAGCGGTTTAGGCTGTGCATTGTCTGTCAGTGAATATAAGAATTTTATCAAGTAGACAAGCCGTATGCCCGATGGTATTCCATCGACATAAATGGTGAATTTCCATACAAACTTTCATCCCATATTTAACCCTTTTAGTGACTGAATAAAAAAAAACAATAATATTTTTATTAAGTATGGGCTAAAAATGGTCGTACTATTTTGCTTATGCTGTAACCATATTCTTTTGTTTTTGATGTTGACCACTGCTCATGAAGATCAGTAAATATCGACAACTACATATGAAGGAAGAATTGCCGTACTTTATTATCAAGGGACGTACCTACTGCTACACCTATAATTTATCGAATCTACTATTAATAAGGGCAAATTTTTAAATCGCCAGATAAGTTTTATTTATGTTATTATTGTTTTTTATTTATTGTTATTTAGTTTTACCGACAACCGGACACATTGTAATTATATTATGTGTGATTATTGTAGGATATGGTATGGTATAGTAGCAAAGACAGTTCGATGAAGAGTGAAAATAGTAATATGGATGAATCTGATGAAAAAATCTTAGAAAAATGTGTTTTAAAACTTCTTCATAAAGGACCACGATAAAAAATTATAAACTACTCGCGCTTGACTATAAATTTACCGATAATAATTTGCAATGTGTCTTAACACTATCGTAAGATGACAATTAAACGTCATCATACCACATAGAAATAATCACATTTTCGAAAACGATATTATGAATTAAAACTATAATATAATTACGAGATATTTTTTCTGAGCTATCGCATTTTCATATCTAATGTGTTCTTCGTTTATCCGATTTTTTTTGAACAACTGCAGGGAGAGCGAATTTTTAAAAATTTTGTCACAGGTCCAACCTTGATGAAGTCCCGCAGGACTCTGAGCGCGAGCCGATTTAGCCCGATTTACTATTTTTGTGTTTATTTAGAAAAAATGTATTACACTTAAAAATCTAACCGTAGAATTCCCTCTGAAATACTATTACCTCATGGTACATGCAATTTTCATATAATTTTGTGCTATAACTAGGAAATGAAACAAAAAATAGTTTTGAAATCGACCCCATTTCGGATTTTTTTTCCATCGAGCAAATTACAATTTATCGTGTTTTGAACCGTAGATTTACCTAAAGCAAGGATGTATCTATGACATATTTTTTTTTCAGGATCTAAATACCCTAATTTGACTATTTAAAATTGATTCTAAAAACAGGAATATTCAAATAGTGTGCCCTTAATAAACACTAAGCCCTACCTGGGAATTGAACCCAGGGCCCCACCAACGGGAAGTCAGCTTCCATTATGACGACTGTCAAAGCTTAGTGCTATTCTGTCAAGTTCACTTGGAACCTCACTCGAAGAGAGCGCACACAATGGCAGGACACGAAAAGTATTTGACAGGTCTACATCTACAACAGCGCCCCCGAGCGGGATAAATTACGAGAATCGAAATCCGTTCAAACATTAATGAACGGAAATTGTATACCCATCTCTGTTACTCTACATTACGATACGTAAGTGTTTCTTGTCTTTGAATTTTTAACCGACTTCTAAAAAAGAAGGAGGTTCTCAATTCAGATGTTTGTATTTTTTTTTTTATGTTTGTTCGCGCATAACTTCGTCGCTTGCCAACCGATTTGAAAAAATATTTTTTTGTTGGAAAGGGTATACTTTCCAAATGGTCCCATTTTTGTCAAAATCCAGTTCTGATGATGGGATCCTGGAGAAATCGAAGGAACTCTTCAAATATTATAGGCACACCTATAGCGATTTGGGTATTTTTTATAATAGCTCGTGCGTTTGCTCTCGGAAAGCACCATTTGGTGAAGTGGAACTGATGATGAAGACCACAAATGGCTACCGGAACTACTCAATGATAAATATTTCACGGGTTGCGATTCGATTACTTTAATATGGTTTGCTAAGCAATTTCCGGTCGTCACACAATGCGTGTGGTGAGTGGTTGTTGAGGAGTTCTCCTGGTTCTTACCAGCAGAACTCCTCAACAATTAACGTACCAGCATCGGGAAAAGCAATATTTTGTAACATGTGATGAGCAATTGACTCTAGACTATTGTAACTTATACAAATTATAAACAGACCCACTAAAAAGTGAAAAATAAAAACTTTTTTACAAAAAAATACAACCGACTTCCAAAAACAACACTACAAAGTGAAAAATAACTTTAATTTCGGAAGTCGGTGGCAAAAACGAAAATACATTTAATCAGACACCGACTTCCGAAATTAAAGTTATTTTTCACTTTGTAGTGTTGTTTTTGGAAGTCGGTTGTATTTTTTTGAAAAAAAGTTTTTATATAACATGACATTTCATTTTAATCGTATTGTACTAAATCTCCGTGGAAACTAGGTATGTGGTTTCCATGGAGATTTCATTTATTGATTGACTAAATTGGTAGGAAAATTTGAGATGAAAAGTATTTGACAGGTCTATACATCTACAACAGCGCCCCCAAGCGTGATAAATTGCGAGAATTGCTGCCATTCGAAAGCGAACTCATTTGTTTTTAAAGTAAATCATCGCTGATTCACAACGAGACACCGTTCGAATTTCGAAGTGATGTTTAGAGAGTTTCAACCCAGTTTAAGGTGGCGATATCTTCAATGAATCTTAGCTTTAATTGTAGCTGTTGGCTTATCGCCAAATGTACATTTAGCTTTTAGAACGAATTATTTGTCCGCTCATTAGCGATTCCTACCACGTCTGGGCAAAGTTCTAAAATGTTAAATTAGTAATTAAGTAATTGAATTATATTCATTAAATTAAATTAATAAAAGGTTGACTGCTTCTTTCGTCTGATGGTCGCAATTGGCATGAGGTGCTGGGTTCGATTCCCGATTCCGATTCCGAATTTCTCAGTACATAGCAGCTCGGAGTTTCGATTTGAGCCCGGTTGATGGCAATAGGCTCGCCACCTATTACATGGAACTTAAGAGGCTGTACACGAATTTTGGCGATTTCGCTGATTTACGTGATTTTACCGATTATATTATTTCTATAGTTTTAATGGACAATATGAAAAATCATTTTAATTACGATCTAATGTATGAGTTACTTTTATTTTTATTACCTATTTAATTTTAGATTAATCGACCTAAACTGTTTTGTGATTTTTTGCTGTAAGAAGATTAGAATGTCACATATTCACGAATCGTTTTGACGTCTAAAAGGTATGGAAAAATTATAATGTATTTTTGTGAAAATTGATATAATATATGAATCACTCTTTACCACTTTCTAAAATTTTTGAGTATAAAAATATTCAACTTAGTCAAATTTTTGAGAAAATTGGTAAATAATTGCTTTTGATTTCGGCTGCCTTAGATATCTCGTTCATAAAATTAAAACAACAGAAATAAACTTCAATTTAAAATCAATCCATTTCCTGGAAAACAAATGCAAAAAATTCAAAACATTAGCCGTTAAAAAAAACTTTTAAAACAACCTAATTCTCGCATAATAAACTCGACGCAAAATAAAAAAGTAGCTCATTCATTAGATCATAATTGAAATTTGGAAATACAGTATTTTGACTGTAAAATTACTTCTTTAAAATCACGCAAATCAGCGAAATCGGCAAAATTTCGTATACGGCCTCTTAAACATAACTAGCGAGATATGGGTGTACTGTAGGTACCTACAGTACCACCAAAACACACACACACTACACACACACACACCCCACACACACACACCACACCTCACACACACGTGACACGACACACGTGTGACACGTGTGTACACTACACCTTTGCTTATACCTTATGGGGTTATAAGCGTGCTGTTATCTATTTATTATATTAGCCTTTACATCTAATAAAACTGATTACAGATACGTTGGATAACTTATTACGTGCTACGGTTTGAATATAAATTCAATATTATTGTATTATTAATTAAAAGACAATCAATCTGCCTAGCCTTTTCCAACTATGTTGGGATCGGTAAAATACCAGTATTTTATATGGAGCGACTGCCTATCTGACCTCCATAACCCAATAACTGGGTAATATACCCCTTGGTAAGACTGGTTGTCAGACTTTCGGGCTTCTGACGACCCGTAACGACTGTCAAAGATCCACGAATAACAGCCGGGACCAACGGCTTAACGTGCTTTCCGAGGCACGGAGGAGTCTCGGTATGTAAAGATGGTCATCCATCCACGGACCAACCCCGGCAAGCGTAGCTTAACCTGATGGATCGACTCTTGCGGTTGTTATTACTAAGCCACGAGCTCCTCGGATATGAAACACAAACCTCATCTAATTTTTAAGATGTTTAAAAGTGTTTGTAAAAACCTACTTTCAGAAATAAAAATTATTTATCTATCTGATATAAATCTGTCAGATAGTGCCTACCATGAAACTGTGAAACAAGTCCAAAATAAGCCCTTATCTTCTATGTAATTCATAACCCTTGGTGTGCCTGCACCCTTAAACATTATTCAGTATGCTAATTTAATTTTGACCCTAACTTTTGCTGTAAATCAAACCTAATAGGGTTTTAAAATTCAGAAACCTTACGATGCAAAAAGGGTTGAGTTGGGGTCCCTATTTTATGTCCAAACAGATATTTATTTTACTCTTGTCCTTTGTAAATATTTTTAATTTGACGTGATATTGAAAATTTACAAAAAAATACAACCGACTTCCAAAAACAACACTACCATGTGAAAAATAACTTTAATTTCGGAAGTCGGTGTCTAGTTAAATGTACTTTCGTTTTTTGCCATCGACTTCCGAAATTAAAGTTATTTTTCACTTTGTAGTGTTGTTTTTGGAAGTCGGTTGTATTTTTTTCAAAAAAAAAAAAATATTTTTCACTTTTTAGTGGTGGTACCTACCCTACACAAATTTTAATACCACTACCTGCAAAACAAACTAGAACATCATCCATATAAAAGTGGGGAAAAAATACGTATTATTGAAGCTAACTCAAAAACTACCCAAGCAAAGTTAATCAATTTTATATGGGACCAACTGTGATCCTCTCGAATAATACAAAAAAAATTCAAATCGGTCTAGCCATCTTCGAGTAATCGGGGAACATACATAAAAAAAAAATACAGATAACAATATTAAAATTCTACATAGGGTGACATAATGGGTGGTCTTATCGCTAAAAGCGATATTCCACAGACAACTCTTGGATGGATTAAGGGGAGAAAGAAAGACAATAATGTAGGTAGTCAATGATATACCATATACATATACAACAAAAAAGGTCAGCTCATAAAAAAATTGAAAATAAAATATGATAGAGAATTACTTTCTAAATCAAAATCAAACAATAAACTGCTTTGGAAAAATATTAAAACTATAACCTACACTAATAATTCTAAAAGTCAAAACCTTGAACTAATAAATATTAAATCGACCCCTATTGAATCAGTAAACTTTGTTAATGACTATTTTGTAAATATTGGCAAACAGCTGGCCCAACAAATTCAACCTAGCGTAAATAATGACCCTAACTATGTACCTAATCAATTATCAACACAAGTTAACTCGTTTGTACTCTTGGACACAGACCTCAATGAAGTGGATAAAATTTTGATGAACCTAAAGTTAGATAGTGCCGCTGGCTGGGACAATATATCAACAAGATTTTTAAAGTATATAAGAACGGAGGTTGTCCCAGTTATAACCCATCTTGCAAATCTCTGTTTTAGAGACGGTATCTTTCCAGCCCCACTTAAAAAATCTATTATTACACCAGTTCACAAGAGTGGGGACAGAGATGATGTCAACAACTATAGGCCGATTTCTGTCCTTCCGGCTATATCGAAAATCTTGGAGAAATTAATTAATATTAGGCTTCTCAAATATTTAAATAAATTTAAAACGTTATCCCCAACACAATTTGGATTTAGGCAAAATATATCTACCGAAGATGCAGTTACTGCTCTAAGCTCCCTTGTAGCTAGTCAACTTGATAATGGCAATAAATGTTTAACTTTATTCCTGGATCTTAAAAAGGCATTTGACACCGTCTGTGTTTCCATCCTTGTGAACAAACTGGAAAAAATTGGTATTAGAGGAACTTCACTCAATCTTCTTAGAGATTATCTCTCAAACAGGAAGCAAAGGGTTAAGCTGGGGCAATACGTCAGTGGCGATGCAGAGGTATTGTACGGCGTGCCTCAGGGTAGTGTTTTGGGTCCCACACTTTTCTTAATTTACATCAATGACCTCTGTAATTTGAAAATTAGTGATGCCAAAGTCTTTTCTTATGCCGACGACACGGCTGTAGTTTTCTCTGGACGATCCTGGGATGACGTAGAGCAAAGTGCTTTAAGTGGCATGGTCCAAATTGCTAAATGGCTAAATAATAATCTACTGACATTGAACACCTCAAAAACAAATTACATATGCTTTAGTATCTGTAATCGTACACAGCCAAGTAAGGACTTCATAATTAAGGTTCACGAATGTGGTGACTCTAAAAACAAAAACTGTATGTGCCCTACCATTAATAAGGTCACACACATCAAATATTTAGGTGTCGTGATTGACCAGAGATTGTCCTGGTACCCTCACCTTGAGCAGGTCACTAACAGAGTTCGGAAACTAAGCTGGATCTTCAAAACATTGAGACATATTGTTCCAAAAAATGCTACCAATACCGAAGACCCATGTAGAAACCTATTAAAGGATATATATATCGCTTTGGTGCAGTCTGTCTTAGTGTACTGCATCCCTATTTGGGGAGGTGCAGCTAAATCTAAATTTATTAGAGTGGAACGAGTGCAACGAGCCCTAATAAAAATAATGTATTTTAAAAGAATTCGATACCCCACCGAGAGACTTTATCAGATAAGTGATTTGCTATCAGTTAGAAAACTGTATATAATTCATACTGTGTTGAAAAAACACAAAGAGCTGCCATATGATACCGCTATATTATCAAAAAGAAGGAAATACATTATAGCACCAATTCCACAAACAAAAACTAGGTTTTGTAGTGGGCAATACGAGAAACGGTCATCTCAACTCTACAATAAAATAAATAAGGAAATATATGTATACACCAAACAATATTATGAATGTAAAATTCTTATAACTAATTGGATAAAATCACTTGATTATGAGGACACGGAGGCCCTCCTGCAGCACACATCATAACACACTCATTCAAGCGTACACTTACTCATATGTTCAAAATGTTGACGTACACACCACACATACACATACACCCCTCATACACACATACATCCCTCACACACACACACAACACACACACACCACACACACATACAGCCCCTACACCCATACACACTACACTCATATATCATACATTCCCAACTCATATAACTATAACAATTATTTCGTAATAAGCTGATATAAAAATTTAGTATTCTACAATTTTTTATTTGGAATAATTTTAATTTACTTTATTTTACTTTAGTTTTTCAAAATTGTATAAATAGGTAGTAAACATTGGCTTAATTTTGTTTGTGAATGTACATTACGTAAATTTAAGTTGCGGAAGAGCGGAGTGTCCTAATACAGGCATTTATTTGCTTAAAAGGACATTTCTATCACTAGCTATGTAGTACATACCATGTTAATGAAAATAAACTATTTGTATTTGTATTTGTAAGGTATATACAATACAAAATAATACTTATACAATAAAGAACATGAAACAGGAGCAAGGAACTATACAGTCATGTTATTATGATATTTAAAGACAGAGGCAGTGTTTTTTTTACCAGTGTTTTAAAAGTGGACAAAGTTTGAAAATTTTGAAAATGTTTGTGTTGGTCGTAGTAGATTTTAAATACAATATTGTAAACATTACATACTATTTTGTTCATGTTTGAGATAGTAGACGAATCGATCCATCTGTCTGCCTTTTCCCAACTATTTTGGGGTTGGCTTCCAGTCTAACTGGATGCACGTGAATACCCGTATTTAACATGAAGGAACTGCCTATCTGACCTCCACTTAGTGTGTGACGAGTCTATAGAGGCATGAGGAACAGGGTGTAAAGTTCACTCATCCTCCATAAAAAAGGGAGGATCCTCCGACCGGGGTGTCGTGTCTGGTGGACAACTGCCCGATGACGTTTAATTTCGGGACGTTGCATATATTTCTATTTGCGCGGTAAACTCTGATTGCGCGATGCAGGATTGCGTGACGTCAGTGTGACGCGTAGTTCGTATGTGACGATGTAGATTCCGCCAGAAGTAGTTCTCATATATAAAACAAAATAGAAATGCCTTCCTGTGTAGTGACAACTTAAAAAACAATAGCAAATCACACTGAAAGACTCACGGAATCACTTTTCACTTGTAAGCACTTGAATTTGACATCGTTTTTTAATCGACTTTAAAAAAGGAGCTTCTGTATTCGACACTTACGTAGTAATTTATGTTATGTATGTATTTATATATTTTTGTATGTCCGCGATTTTCTCAAAAACTAATGAACCAATTTTAATAATTCTTTCACTAACGTGATATACTCACGTTAGTGAAAGAATTATTAAAACACTTTCAGGAAGGTTTTAGTATATAACGCATTAGGATTTATTTATTTGTATGTACATATTAAATAAACTAACGGATTTATAATAATAATATGTACGTGGTATATAAAAAAGGAAGAAAAAGGATCATAGGGCATCAAAAAATTCGTCCGCATCGCTGTCAACAGGAAAAACAGCGGGTGTTGACAGCAGCATTGCCACGCATTAGGTAATTATTCTTATGTACGAAGTTATATGAATAAATGTAATGTATCTCCAGCATTTCTAAGCGGATTTTGATGATTCTTCTTTTCGTTCGTCTTGGGTTTAGGTAATTGCATGTTTATTTAACTAAAAATGAAAAAAAAAATTAATTAAAAAAAAGAAACGACTTCAAAATCGTAAAAAGAATACTTCAAATAACTTTCATAAAAAATTTAACAGCATAATCTGAAGTCGGTGTCTTCAATTATTCAATGCATCTTAGCTTGGCACGGACTTCGGAAGCTGTTAAGTTTTTTTATGAAAATTATTTTATTCGTCTTACGTTTTTGAAGTCAGTTTTTACTTTTTTTTAAGTAAATTTATTTTTCCATTTTTTTCTCTATATTTGATTTGGGGTTTTTCAATTTTTTATTAAATACACTATGAGTTTTAGGTCACTTGGAACATAAAACCCAAGGAATGAACGCAGTGACATAAAATGCGAGGGTTATCATAATATGATTTAAAATTTCCCCATTCGATTAACTTTAAATATGATATTGTTACGGGCCACACAACATTATTCCCAAAAATTATAGGGAAAAAATTTACAAATAGCAACCCTTTGACACACACATAGATAATAAAAAGGTAGATTCACTTTTGATGTTCGCGGCGCGCCGTCTTCCTTTTTTTGTTGATCTGAGAAATTGATAAAGCAATTTCGAGATCGCCTATAGATTTGTGTCTTGACATTTATCTCTTGCACACAGTCATGTATTCATCATTGCATTCCATTCCTACATGTACATGCCTTTTCTCATTCTTCACAGGTCAGAACGTACTTGCGTTTCATATATACTTACCTACCTACTTCTCTTGAATTTTAATACTGCAGGAATGACTGTACACATTTTTGTAAGCTCATACCGTTTAAGTTAAAAGTGTATGATCATCACTGGATCCATTATGGTGTAGTGAAGATACTTAAGGGGGAAGCGCCAGGATAGCCCGCGAAATTCAAATTTTTTTACGTTTTTTGCAATTTGCAAGTCAGTATGAGGTTGCACCTACGTTGATTAAAGTATGACTTGCGACCGTAATTTATGTATTTACAGAATTATAATCAAAAATGTTATTAATCAGCGAACTAGTAAATAATATTAATTTAATAGCTACCTAATTATTAAACACACATTTCTACTATATTTTATTGAAATGTTTTTTTTTTTTGTGTGGACTATTTGAATTGGAATTATTTAATAATGTGTGATAATGTGATGATTGTTTCATAATTTGATATAATCAGCATGTTTTTACGCAAAAATAATATTTGTACGCATCGGCGTACGGTTACGGTCAGACATCATCATTCTCCTGCCCTTATCCCAATCTATTTGGGGTCGGCGCAACATGTCCTTTTTTTCCATACTTCTTTCGTCATCTCGGTAGTCACCCCCTTTCTAGCCATGTCATCTTTCACACAATCCATCCATCGTTTCTTTGGTCTTCCCCTGCTCTTATAGCCATCGACATTCATACTCAAAACATTCCTCACGACATTTTCCTCACTCCTCCGCATCACATGCCCATACCATGACAGCCGATTTCCTCACAACTTTTCAGTCACCGGTGCCACTTTTAGACTTCCTCTTATGTACTCATTTCTTATTCTATCCATTCGTGTAACACCACACATCCCTCTTAGCATTCTCATCTCAGCTGCATGCAACTGCTTTTCATTCATCCCTTTTGTGGCCCAACATTCTGATCCATACAAGACAGCAGGTCTAACCATTGTTTTATATATCTTCCCCTTAAGTTTAAGGGGAATGCGGGAGTCGCAGATTGTCCCCGTGACCTGCCGCCATTTCATCCATCCAGTGTTAATCCTATGCTTAACCGTCCGATCTACTTCGCCATCGCTTTGCACGAGTGAACCGAGATACCGAAAGTCGGAGCAGACTGGGAGAAGCGCGCCATCAAGCGCTATGCCTCCAGAACTGGAGATACCGCCGAAATCGCAGAACATATATTCAGTTTTGGTTCTGCTGATTTTCAAGCCAACATTCTCCAGTTTCTGTTGAAATTTCTCCAATCTGCTCCGAATCTCAGGTAAATCTTCACCGACAAGAACAATGTCATCGGCAAACAGCATGCACCAGGGTGCCTCTTCCTGTAGATTCGACGTCAGAGCATCCATAATCAACAGGAAGAGGTAAGGACTTAAAGCCGACCCTTGGTGCAAGCCAACAGGCACATTGAACTCGTTGGTATTCCCAGCAGCCGACCGGACGTAGGTACGAGATTGACTGTATATAGCACGAATTAACTCTACATATTTCCCGGGCAAACCTTTCTCTTTCAAGGCCCACCACAAACATTACGGTTACGGTCAGACATAGCGTTCTTTAATAATGACAACATCTGTACCTAACCACCCCAACAAAACAACAAATAAAAAGTATTTGTATTCTATTGTGTTATTTAATAAACTCAGCTCAAAAAGTATTATCTGTTTTTTGAGACGAGTTAAATAAATGCTACGATAAAAATATGTTTTTAATAATTACCCTTTAAATTAATATGATTTACTAGTTCGCTAATCAATTCCATTTTTTTTAAAAAAGGATCTTTTCATTTAACATTCTTAAAAATTTGGTCCCGTATGAGCTAGAGAAGTGACAAAATGCGACAGCCCTTATAAAGCTAAAACACAGTAAAATGGCTGAATACAATACAATAAAATTTCACGTTTATTCTCTAAATATTCATTCAAAGGTAATGTATGGAATTTCACCCGAAATTATTGTTATTAAATTACGTTCTCTGTTATTACAATACGCTTATGAACTCCTTTTGTTTGGAACAGACCTATTATAATTTTAACTTGTGTAATTATTGACCCGCTGAAGGGAAAACCAACCCGCACTGTGCCCGTGTGGTAGATGTCACCCCTTGTCACAGAGAGGAGACCAGCTGTGTTCTATAGGGTGCGCGCAAGTGCTAGTCACCGCCTGTGTTATGTCAGTGATGAGACGGGAGAGCTAGACAAACATACCTCAGGCGGTGACTATGTAATAGCAATGGGAACGTTATCGGCTGATTCATGCCATGCTTACTTAAATGTCTCGCTGATGGTGGCACGTGTGTTGGGTCATTCGGTTCCCTACAAAATGGTTGAGCTGGATGGTGCTGAACCACGCGTCATGTTCGTGAACAGGCGCCGTCAGTTGGGACTGGTCGTCTCTTAACTCAATCTGCCTAGCCTTTTCCCAACTATGTTAGGGTCGGCTTCCAGTCTAACCAGATGCAGCTGAATACGAGTATTTTACATGGAGCGACTGCCTATCTGACCTTCACAACCCAGTTACTGGGTACTACGATACCTCTTGGTTAGACTGGTTGTTAGACTTTCGGGTTTCTGACGACCCGTAACGACTGTCAAAGATCCACGAATGACAGCCGGGACCAACGGCTTAACGTGCTTTCCGAGGAACGGAGGAGTCTCGGAATGTAAAGAATGGTCACCCATCCACTGACTGAACCCGGCAAGCGTAGTTTAACCTGGTGGATCGACCCGTGCTGCTGTTATTACGTAGCCACGAGCTCCTCACCAATACTAAACTTACCGACCAATACTTTCTAATTAGGATCTGAAGGAGAAATTACCTGAAAAAACAAAAAAATGGGTGAGTCTAAAGTTAACAAAAGTATACTTACCAACATAACATACCATTAGGCATGCTCCCCCCTCCCAGACTGGAGCGGGCCGGGGCTGCCTTGAAGCGGCTCCTGCCCAATCTGGGGGGCCCAAACGCCTCCTGCCGGAGGCTTTACGCGGGGGTCGTGCGGTCCATGGCCCTTTACGGGGCACCGGTGTGGGCGCGTTCCCTGAGGCTGCGACCAGCCCGCCGGTTGAACGCGTCCCAGAAGGTCATGGCCATCCGGCTAGTCCGGGGATACCGCACGGTCTCCTGTGAGGCGGCGTGCCTCCTTGCCGGATTACCGCCATGGGATCTGGAGGCAAAAGTCCTCGCGCACGTGTGGGAGTGGCGCGAGGAGGTGAAACGCCGGGGCGTAACTCCGCTGCCGCGAGAAATCACGGTACAGCGGACAGAGCTCCGGCGGGATCTCATGGCGACATGGAGAGTGCGATTGTCGCAACCCAGCGCTGGGCACGCCACAATTGCGGCGATAAGTCCCCTCTTTGAGGAGTGGTTGGAGAGGCGCCACGGCGTCCTCACCTTCCGCCTGACGCAGGTCCTCACCGGACACGGTTGTTTCGGGAGGTTCCTGTTTCGGATAAGGCGGGAGGAAACGCCCGGGTGTCACCATTGTGTGGATCGCCCGGAGGACACGGTGGAGCATACAGTGGAGGTCTGCCCGGCTTGGGCGGAGCACCGCCGTGTTCTCACGGAGGCGATCGGCGGCGGCGATCTCTCGCGTCCAAACCTGGTCCAGGCCATGGTGCGGAGCGAGAGTGCATGGGAAGCCGTCACCTCCTTCTGCGAAGCAGTAATGCTCGCGAAGGAGGAAGCGGAACGCGTGAGGGAGAGGCAACAGCCGCGACCTCGCGCCCCTAGCCGCCGTAGGAGACGCCCTGGGCGGCGGGAATCGATTGCCGATTCCCGGCCACCGTAGGCGCGGGCCTGCGGACGACGAGTAATGGGCAGCTCGCCGTCCGGTAAGGACCAGGCCCGGGTCGACGGCGCGTTGTGTTCCACGCGCGCCTCAAAGAGATGTCAGCAGTGACGGGGTCAATTGGGCCGATGCCGCCGGGGTCGCGGATAGTTCGAAAGAGATACCGTGGCCCTGGCACGGGCAGCTGAAGGAACATGGGTGGGTTTTAGTCAGTAAAAGTCTGACACGCCCTCCCGCTCTGCCCAGAGCGGGAGAAGTCATTTGATGATTTCCCATCCACAAAAAAAAAAAAAAAAAAGGCATGCTCCCCCCAAAGGGGTAAGGCAGAAGTGTACACCCACCTTTTGTGTGCTATGATTAAGTCCCGTTTAGTTAGGGGACAAGCCTATTTCCATAATAACCAGCCTATAACGTTCCTACTGCTGGGACACAGGCCTCCTCTCTTCGAGAGGGAGTGGGCTCTAATAAACCACGCGAGCTCAGTGCGGGTTTTTTTTTATTACAATCTGGACCGTGGATGGGCGACCCCGGCAAGCGTAGCTTACCCTGATGGATCGACCCGTGCGGCTGTTATTACTTAGCCACGAGCTCCTCCTGGTCATCTCTTAACTGCCAGGGCTTATTTTTAATCTTGTATTTTGAATTGTTTTTAAATATTTTTTTTACAATGTTCTCACAGAAGCAACAAGAATGACGTACCCAAGATTTTGGAATATTTATCTTGATTTAAAAAAATGTCCGTAGAGTTACTTGCCCGTTCTTCTCCATAGAGATCTACGTTTTGAAATGAGCAACTAGCTTCAACTTTCTGACTAACTGGCCGACTCTTTGACATTTCAAAAGTGCCTATATTTGGTTTAATTGAAATAAATGCTTTGGGTTTGAGTTTTAATTATGTATGCAGGGTAAATTCTTCTTCTTACACAGAGAAGGGACGAGCATTGATCACCATGCTTGCTCTTTGCGTGTTGGCAATTCCAGACAATTTAAAAAGGTTTAATCAAAATTCATTCTTAAGCTTCATTTACACGGTGCAAGTTTATTGCCTGTGGTATACCATAAAATTGAAGGGCAATTAACTAGCACCGTCTAAACCACAGACACATCTTTATCTGTTCTGTGGTCTAAGCAACACGAATAATATTGTTCCACATAACAAGCAAGTCAGTTGCCGGCCGAGACTGGTATAGATATAAACAGCATGTACAATAAAATCTCACGTATAATAAAATCGCATTAAAATCTGGCATGAACATTTTCTGTCATTCAAACAGGAGCATACGAAACAAGACGTTCAATCAAATTGGATGAAATATTTGGCAGTGCAATTATACGGGTATTACTTGAATCAATTGTACATACAAAGACGTGCAACTCTGTGTTTAGACGAGGCAAAATTTGCATGCAATAATAGCCTTGCAACTTTATTGTCTCGCTGTAAGTAGCGTGCAATTTTATTTAATGGCAAAACCTGGCTGTTACCGCATGGAATAAATTTTCAGAATTCGAACGGTGTCTTGTTGTGAATCCACGATGATTTACTTTAAAAACAAATGAGTTCGCTTTAGAATTGTGTGCGCTCACTTGAGTGAGGTTCCAAGTGAACTTTACAGAATAGCATTTGACGGTGCACGTTAGCCTAGAAGTTACCTATTCATTCGTGTCTTTGACTCCTAGATTGTGACTTCCAAACTGTAATTTCACGACACTAGCTTCGTGAGCACAGTCTCAAGAGGTTTTCTTATCCTTTGCGACACATTTTGAATCTGCGTACATTCATCGAGCATATAGTCACAAAATAGATACCTACAGAAGGTTATCTCCACAATAGGAGCAAAAACGCACGCACACACAGACACACGCTTCACATACAGCGAGTGTTAGCATACTCGCGACCGGCATTTGTATGAAATCGCCATATGTAAAGCCCCAGCAAACTTTATGACGGCTCGGAACATTGAGGCGAGAGGCTGCGCAGTAAAGCAGTGTACTCATTAAAGATAATAATCTACAAGGCTGGTATCAATCTACAAGTGTGTACGACTCGTCCATTGTAACCGCGTATCGAGCTAAGAGCCCCCGGATCCGCAGTGCTCGCTACGATCTCACTTCGAATCGAATTCTGTAGCAAGACAATAAGGTGTTCATTTGCAATTTCTTATTTTTGCAATTTTCGCCCAGCATAATCTATAGCCTGGCCAATATTTTCCCAAGCATCCACTTTTATTTTTTTTTAAAAATAAGAATTTTAGATTTTAGAAAAGGGTCCCCTAAAGATAACAACATAGCATTTTGGTAGAGTTCAATTAAATTAAAAACGTTTTGGAGTTTACTCCATAAGAATCGATTTTAATAAAAGGCCCCCGGTATGGTAATTTTATGAGGAGTGAAATACAAGAGTTAACTCAAAAGCGTTCTTTTCCTGTGCAACGTAACACAAAACGAACGCCTATAAACATTAAAGTTGCTTTTTGTACAGCACTGATTCATCGAAGAAACCCTGCCCCTATGGTTTGTTTTTGTTTAACAATAGAAAGTCGGAACGGCACAAAAAATAGGAGTAAACTCCCGTCGTGCATCGGAGCCGACACACACACTTTTTTTTTCTTGCGTCATGAAGTTGTCGACGCTCCCGTCGTGTCATGTAGCCCTCCACGAACACACTGCGAGCGCTTTTGTGTTCGCGCAAAAACCGCCACCCAGTGGGTCGCTGGGAGCACGCTGCACTCAGCGGGCGAGCGGCTCGCAGCAGGCTCGACCCTACGTACTCACATGATAAAGGGTCAGATAGTTACGTGCTTCACCTCTCAAATGAGTACCCTGTTTAACAAATTCACGTGTCAGCGGGAGTGAGAGGTCCAATACTGCGCAGCGAGTAGCGCTCTTCAGAGCTACCATCAATTTTGACGTTTGAAATACGCGCCAACTTGTGCGTTCGCCTGTTTTAGGAGCAAGCGCGGATACTCGTACAGTTGCGGTCAATGGGTGCCGTTACCCCACCCTGGGTTTCGACTTTATTTTCTCCACCACATTTAAAACACTAAATTAGACATAAATATTAGTGTCATACCGTGTATTTTTACTTTGGTACACAGTATTACCACAGTCCATACATCATACAGTCGTCCAACGAGAGCCCGAGCTGCTTACGTAGTTCGTCGAACTTCGTAAGCAGCTCGGGCTTCGTCGGATGATTACTAAGATTCGAAGTCATCCTCGAAAAGGGGATGCATTGTTGAGTTTACAGAAAAAAGGTGCCAAAGATTTTTTTATAACATCCTCTTTTTTTGAAGGCGGTTAAAAAGAGCTTTCACGCTTTGGGAAATCTAAACCTAGAGCGAAAACCTAGATGACCTAGCAGGAATGGAGCCGACCTTCTGCCATTTTCTGGGACATAGCTTTGCGTGTTCTACATACAGACATACATAATAAATTAGGTACCTAAGTAGGACACAAGTTTGCGACGGTAGTCAGTTATTTATACGATGCGTGTTGTGTTACCTGCAAGATGGAGAATGTTTCGAATAAAGCGAGCTTTTATAGTAAATATTATTTATGGAGGTGACGAACACTAGGTTTGTAAAAACTTGGTCAAAAGTGACCAAGAAAGTTCCCAACCATGTTGGGATCGGCTTCCAGTCTAACCGGATGCAGCTGTACACAAGTATTTTACTGGATAGCACGGTACCTCTTGGTAAGACTGGTTGTCAAACTTTCTAGATTCTGACTACCCGTTACAACTGTCAAAAATCTACGGATGACAGCTGGGACCAAAAGCCTGACCTGAGGGCTTAAACATGTGGCGATTGCTTTTAAAGCGTATGTATTTTTGCAACGACTTTTGACAGAATTGACATCATTTTCGGCAGCATTAAGTCAGTCCAATACATTTTTGACTAACCATCATCTTATCGCTGACTAGCTTTTGCCAGCGGCTTCACCCACGTGGATGTCGGAAAATATCCCACGACATCATACCGGGAAAACCTTCCTTATTCCTTGTCTTCATTACAAAGGGAACCTCTGTGCAAAATTTTAGCTTTCTAGGTCCAAGGGTTTGGGCTGGGCGTTGATGAGTCAGTCAATCAGTCAGTTAGTCAGGACCTCTCTTTTTATATAGATAGAACGTCACTTTGTCCAGAAAAAAAAAAGGACTGACATTTACCTTTTATCTGTATACATTTTAGTAGTTACCCTGGGTGGGATACGAGTACCTTATCAAAAGTTAGTTTAAAATAAAACAAAAATAGTTACGCTGTTACCTAAGACTGACGATATTTTATTCAAAATTCAATAAATAATGTCGGCAACAAAAAAAAAAAACATCAAAGTCAAACATCAGTTTGACATACACTTACTGACAAACCCAATAACATCATCTTCTGTCTAGCCTTTTCCTATGTTGTGGTCCTCTTCCAGTCCAGGATGCAGCTGAATACCAGTATTTTACATGGAGCGACTGCCTATCTGACATTCACAATCCGTTTAAGCCAATAATAATCCAATATAGAATTCATACCAGATTTTCTTTTCATGAATTCACTTAGTGAATAACACGAAACCAAATAATTGCATTTTGCAATAAAGCCGACCCAAATTAATTCGATACGAGGTTAATGACCTATATTGTTTCGAAACAGAAATTATTGGATGGTTTTTATTATTTACGACATGGATACAACTTTTATTTTTACTGAATATGTGTAGTGGTTATATAACATAAATACAGGTATTCAGCATTAAATACTGAAGAGGCGCTCGTGGCTAAGTAATAACAGCCGCAAGGATCGATCCATCAGATTAAGCTACACTTGCCGGGGTTGGTTCTGGATGGGTTACGATCTTTACATACCAAGACTCCTCTGTGCCTCGAAAAACACGTTAAGCCATTGGTCCTGGCTGCCATTCATGGATCTTTAACAGTCGTTACGGGTCGTCAGAAGTCGTCTTACCAAGAGGTATCGTACTACCCAGTTACTGGATTGTGGAGGTCAAATAGGCAATCACTAAATGTAAAATACTGAGTTTGACTGGAAGCCGACCCCAACATAGTTGAGAAAAGGCTAGACATCATGATAGTGGTCACTTGTGCAACCGCCAAACAGGTCCTGTGTTCGATCCCCAGACCAGGCCAATTG
This sequence comes from Cosmia pyralina, assembly GCA_946251885.1. NCBI lineage: Eukaryota > Metazoa > Arthropoda > Insecta > Lepidoptera > Noctuidae > Cosmia > Cosmia pyralina. The sequence continues at coordinate 8,223,030 of OX276371.1, read as the reverse complement.
CTAGTTGATGGCAATAGGTTTGACCCGTAATACAAGGGACTAAAAACATAACAGACGAAATGTGAGTGTCTAACTATACCTCAGGAAAATCCAGGCGTGATGTTATGTCGGTGCAAGTTTCTGGAACGTTCAAGACCAATAATCGCATGCCATAGAGCACGTTCAATTTTATTGCCATTCCATAAAATGGCAAATAAAATAATTGAATGCAAGTTTTGCCATTTAATTGTACATGTTGTTTAGACAATGCCAGTTAGTTCCCTAACCCTTCAATAGCTAGTTAGCCCTTTAATTTTATGATATGCCACAAGCAATAAACTTGTATTGTCTAAATGGAGCTTAATATAATATAAAACCAACCAATATAAAACCAAGACATTTTTTGTATCCGTCTCGTGGGTGCTTAGTTTTTCTAAACTACACAATGGAAACACATTAGTATTTAACGTAAAAAATAATAGAAATATCTAACTCAAACTCAAACTCAAACTCAAAGCATTTATTTCAATTAAACCAATTACAGGCACTTTTGAATTGTCAAGGGGTCGGTCAGTCAGAAAGATGAAGCTAGGCGCCCATTCCAAAGCATAGTAGGTACCTATGGAGAAGAACGGGCAAGAAACTCCACGGACACTCTTTTAAATCAAGATATGGTTACAAAATAATGGTTACATCATTCATGTTGAAATTTCATATGTGAGAACGATGCAGAACGTTAAAAGCGTCCTTAAAAAAAAACAATTCAAATATTTAAATTAAATTAAAATAAACCCTGACCGCTAAGGTATGCCCAGCCTTCACTGACAGCGCTTATTCACGAACCTGACGCATGGATTGGCTAAATGATCCAACACGCGCCACCATCAGCGAGACATTAGTGTGAGCGTCACATACTCTCAGTCGCCAGGGCACATTCAAGTCAAACAAAGACGTACCCAGTAAATGGTAGCTTTAGAGTATGTACATAGTACTCACACATGTGCTATGCAATTATATAATACAAAGGAGATTGAGTCTATACAATGCAATGATAGTCTTACAATCTTCAGCATCTCCAACAGTATCTTCAAATGTTAATTAATTAGTTGTGGTTGTGGAGCAGGACCAGCATTGAGCCAAGCATTTTTATCGGTTATGTAATCCCCAAACTTATAATATGCCTGCCTGCATAGTGTGCGTTTTATACAAGTTTTGAATTTAGTCTCATTGAGCTAAATAGCCTTAATTGGCTATTTTCAATAATAAAAAGGCAAGACGTTTCACAAAAAACTTTTTTACAAAAAAATACAACCGACTTCCAAAAACAACACTACAAAGTGAAAAATAACTTTAATTTCGGAAGTCGGTGTCTAGTTAAATGTATTTTCGTTTTTTGCCACCGACTTCCGAAATTAAAGTTATTTTTCACTTTGTAGTGTTGTTTTTGGAAGTCGGTTGTATTTTTTTTGTAAAAAAGTTTTTATTTTTCACTTTTTAGTTGTGTACCTACCCCACACAAATTCTAATACCACTATCTGCAAAACAAACTAGAACATCATCCGTATAAAAGTGGGGAAAAAATACGTATTATTGAAGCTAACTCAAAAACTACCCAAGCAAAGTTAATCAATTTTATATGGGACCAACTATGACCCTCTCGAATAAAACAAAAAAAATCCAAATCGGTGCAGCCATCTTCGAGTAATCGGGGTACATACATAAAAGTTCCGACGAATTGAGAACCTCCTCCTTTTTGAAGTCGGTTAAAAACTCTTTACTTAAATCCACAACTGAATTTAAGCCTTTCAATGAAAAAAAATACGAAAACCAATTTTTTTTGCAATACAATTCCACTTCACACGAATTTTAAATCGAGAATGAAATTGGGAAATACACCACTGACCCCTCGACATGACGTCATTTCAATGACGTCACACATCCTGACGGTACTGGAATAACTGACCATTAAGCACTCGACCTATATACAGCGTGTTCCGAAACAGACGTATATACAGCGTGTTTACTTAGGAGTATGTCGCATCAATTTGGGTCAGACTTTATTGCAGAATGCAATTATATGGTACAGTGTAGTCTTGGAGTATGGATGGGTGTAGTAAAGTTTTGTGAGTTGTAAATAGAGGAGTATGTAATTTATTCTATTACTGGCTTTTGCCCGCGGCTTCTCTCGAGTGGAGATCGGAAATTATCACATGGAAACGTACTACCGGGATAACAAAATATCCAAACTCAAACCATTTATTTCAAATAAACCAATTACAAGCACTTTTGAATTGTCACTGGGTGATCAGTCAGAAAGATGAAGCTATTGCCCATTTCAAAGCGTAGAAATTTCCCTCTCTATTAAATTAAAATATTTTCATAAAATATTGGTTACATCGTTCATGTTGAAAATATACATGTGAGAACAATGTAGAAAGGCGTGCACGTTAAAAAGCGTCCGTAATAAAAAGATAAAACCTAAAACAACTAAATTAAAAATAAGCCGTGGCAGCTAAGAGACGACCAGTCCGAACTGACGGCACCCGTTCAAAAGATCCATTGGTCAACTCATCCCGCGGATAAGTTCAAGCGGTCTTAGTTGACTAAAAAGCCTAAAAATATAGCAATGACAGATAAATTAATTACATAAGTGATAGATATTCACAATTTACAAACATCGTTAATAAATGTACTGTAATTATAATTGCAATTTGCTACTGTGCACGTAAATTGGAAGTCAGCCGATTCAATTTTGATTAAACAACGGTTTAGTTAAACGGACAGATTCAACGGTGCGTTCGGGCTGTGGTCGGCAATCCGTTTACCAGAGCTGTGTATAGGACGCTTCACTGCTTGTATTTATGTAGGCTTAAGTATGTCCTACTACAAGGAAAATGCCTTTTCCTGGGTTGCTTTTCTCAATCAATCACTCAATCAATCTGCCTAGCCTTTTCCCAACTATGTTGGGGTCGGCTTCCAGTCTAACCGGATGCAGCTAAATACCATTATTTTACATGGAGCGACTGCCTATCTGATCTCTGATCTGTGTGTGTCTATTGTACACCACAAATTTAAATGACACAAAAAAAACATAATTAAACACTACAAAATATACAATGGGCGGCCTTATAGCTTTCTGTGACCTCTTCCAGGCAACCTTAGAATGATCAGTGATTTGCCTGGATATGAAATGGGGCTGGTCTTTGGTGCAAATAATAAATGCCTACTTATACAATATTATACTAAAATACATAACAAATATCCTACATAATAGATACATAAATACGTACATACTAAATATTTAAGCGGCGAAAATAAATGAAGACTAATAGCTGAATACTAGTATTTTACATGGAGCGACTGCCTATCACTGGCTATGACTGACTGCCTATGACTGGGTGTTGTGGCGCAACCTTGGAGAGGCCTATGTCCAGCAGTGGACTGCGATTGGCTGAGTTGATTGATTGACTGCCTATCTGACCTCCACAACCCAGTTACTGGGTAATACGATACCCCTTGGTAAGACGGTTGTCAGACTTTCGGGACATAAAATTAACTAACATTGAGAACGGGTCTTCTCGCGATATTTTTTTTTTATTTTTTTGTTTTAGTAGGTACCTGTTCACTTCGTAAAAAGGAATATCGTGAGAAGACCCGTTCTCAATGTTGTTTTATAATGTGTACAAATCGCGAAAGTTGAAAAAGTTTAATAAACTAAACTAGCGGTAAATGCAGTACAGCTAAACCTCTGTCCGGCCCTTCGAGGCATTAAGCGTGAATATTGTCATGTTAGCTACAAGCAAATCTCTGACTTAGTTCCCTAACTGCCCTTACATATGTAATTATGCATTCCCAGGTACGAGTTAACTAAGTTTTAACACAAACTTGTTAATTAAGTTGTTCTAAGCAAAGTTGTTGTTAGAACTCGTTTATGTAGGTTAATACGCAATGGTCCTGCATAGCGTAATATTGAAGTAAAAGTGGGATAGTTGCTCCCTAGAGCAACAATACTAGACAATTTGAATTATGGGGTGTCTATCCTCCTAAGGATATACAGGGTGTTTGGTGCATCGTTTGCCAAATTGAATTGGCCGAAAGAAGAGGTCATTTGCTATCGCTTCAGGCTCAAGTACTCATTTTTGGCCACACCGGTTTTTTTATTACAACTTTCTAATTTTTATTTTGAAAAAATCCAAAACTCAGCATTAAAGCTTAAATTAAAAAAAAGTTTTAAGTGTAGTCGTCAAATTTCATTTTTATTTACATATGTACTGTTGTATGGCTCTATCAAATTTAAAATTACTTGCCAGTTACATCTAGTTTTTTTTTAATAAATCACAAAGTTTTTGGAAAAATAAAAAATGAACTTAAAACTCAACTTTAAATAGCTATAAAAAAAAAACTAAAAGCGATCGGGATCTTCGAATTATTTTAAAAAGTTCTCTAGTCTATCCCCTTTCCAACGGTATGCAATGTGTTAAAAAACTCTTTTAATATCTTTAATAATTAGCTAAATGTGTAGTCGAGACACATCAGGCTGATATTGGATATTACGTTTAAAACACTAGTTTTCGCATAAATTACATGCTATTAGTAGATAGATACTGTTATCTCACGTCTTACGTAGTCTCTTATCTCGTTCTTACATAGGGAACTTTCCTCGAAATTGAAAAAAAAATACATTATTACAAAAATAATCATTTATTAATAAGTAATTTAATTACATACTAATCTTACAAGTCTTGTTCAAACTGTCTACCACTATTGCGTATGCACGCGCGACATCTTCGTCTTATCTCAACTGTAGTGGTGCGTAAACGCATTTCTGCTTTGATCGTCATGAAAGCCGCCTCAATGCGTTGGACTAAATCATCTCTTGTCTCAACTTCCGTGGCGTAGACGAGTTCTTTGGCCCGTCCCCAGACGTAAAAATCCAACGGAGTTAAGTCTGGAGAACGTGGAGGCCAAGGAATAGGGCCATCCCTCCCAATCCATGAGTCCGGGAATGCATCATTCAAGTACTCCCTGACGGTTATTCTCCAATGAGCGGGACAACCGTCATGTTGGAAAACAAAAGACCTGTCTTCACTGAAAATTGGCAAATCAGCTAATAATAAGGGCAACTCTGTTTGCAGAAATTCTAATTCTTGTAAGATTAGTATGTAATTAAATTACTTATTAATAAATGATTATTTTTGTAATAATGTATTTTTTTTTCAATTTCGAGGAAAGTTCCCTATGTAAGAACGAGATAAGAGACTACGTAAGACGTGAGATAACAGTATCTATCTACTAATAGCATGTAATTTATGCGAAAACTAGTGTTTTAAACGTAATATCCAATATCAGCCTGATGTGTCTCGACTACACATTTAGCTAATTATTAAAGATATTAAAAGAGTTTTTTAACACATTGCATACCGTTGGAAAGGGGATAGACTAGAGAACTTTTTAAAATAATTCGAAGATCCCGATCGCTTTTAGTTTTTTTTTTTATAGCTATTTAAAGTTGAGTTTTAAGTTCATTTTTTATTTTTCCAAAAACTTTGTGATTTATTAAAAAAAACTAGATGTAACTGGCAAGTAATTTTAAATTTGATAGAGCCATACAACAGTACATATGTAAATAAAAATGAAATTTGACGACTACACTTAAAACTTTTTTTTAATTTAAGCTTTAATGCTGAGTTTTGGATTTTTTCAAAATAAAAATTAGAAAGTTGTAATAAAAAAACCGGTGTGGCCAAAAATGAGTACTTGAGCCTGAAGCGATAGCAAATGACCTCTTCTTTCGGCCAATTCAATTTGGCAAACGATGCACCAAACACCCTGTATATACCCCATCATTCAAATTGTGAATCAGAAGGTTGCATGTTCAAATCACGTCGGGATCACCAGTATAGAGGCATGAGGAACAGGGTGTAAGGTTCACTCATTCTCCATTGAAAAGGGAGGATCCTCTGACCAGACGTGTGTCGTGTCTGGTGGCCAACTGCCCGTCGATTGATGTCGGGACGTTGTATATATGCTATAGTATAGTTAAAATCTCGCTGCAGACTCGGTCATAAATCATTCGAGTGTTTCGCTCTCTTTCCCACTCACGGGCCTTATAGGCAGGCCACGCCCACACGTAGTCCTGTGCATTACTGCAGTCGATGAGTGATATCGATAGTTTTATATATTTATAAATAGGTGATAGAAATAAATACACATTTTTTTTTATTTTACTACCAAATTTACTACAAAGCATATTAATTATATAAACAAAAGAACGTATATATAAAACTAAAAATAGAAAATTAAAATTCTTCGTCTGATAACCTTAATGATTCTGTTATCGATAATGGCCATGAGCGCGCGCAACTAGCGCACATCCCTACTCCGATTATGATTTATGACCAACGACCAAGTCTGCAGCGAGATTTTAACTGTACTATAGTCGCGCGGTGATCTCAGATTGCGCGATGCAGGATTTGGCGTGACGTCAGTGTGATGCGTAGTTCACATGTGGTGATGTAGATGCCGCCACAGCTTACACGATACCCCGTGTTGCTTAGTATCCGGATTGTGGAGGTCAGATAGGCAGTCGCTGCATGTAAAATACTGGTATTCAGCTGTATCCGGTTAGACTAGAAGCCAAAAGCTAGGCTGATGCATTGTAATAGATGTGCTAACTGAAATATTTATTGAACCAGTACGTGTCGTGACTTTTCTGATTAAAATAAAATGCTTTCTTTTCAATTATTTATTTAAAAAACATCCTGTCGAATTGAACTCGTGACTAAATAGCCCCGCAAATTGATCAATCTGTAAGATTAAGCTAGGATTACCACGTTCACTCCATGGTAATTGATAATTTTGAACACAACAGGACCTGTACGTGACTAGGAAGACAAACGTTCAAAAGCCTAAAACGAACGTTATTCTCGAAACATCACTTCGAAATTCGAACAGTGTCTCGTTGTGAATCCTCGATGAATTACTTTAAAAACAAAAGAGTTCGCTTTCGAATTGTGTGCGCTCACTTGAGTGAGGTTCCAAGCATTGATATATTAGAGGAAGATATGTTACGCGCTACCATCGCAATCACTACACCTGGACTCGGCGCACGACTATATGCACCGAAACTCGCATATCTGTGACCACAGTCGCAAACCTACAGTTACCGATAGACAAGGACAGAGATAGGAGCCGGCGCTGTCGTGCAACCGCGAAATCGCGTTAGCCGCCGAATGTTTACAATTATGAATGACATTGCATGTCTATTTCGCTCTCACAAACACTTTTTGGTTTTAGAACTATTTTGAAAACACATGAAGGCATTGTTGCTGCTTATTTAGACGATTATGGTAATTTTACTGAACGTGCTAAACACAAACGCCAGTTCGATTGTGACCAAGGTCAATTGCGTGCGTTAACACAATTTATGCAAGTCAAGGAGCGCGAACCTTATCTTCCTAATTCATCAATAGTTCCAAATGAACTTACAGAATAGCACAGTTTTTCCCACTACTTAGGTTATTGTTGTTTCAGAGGCGAAAAAGGCTTGTAGTTTTGCAAGTGACACGAACAAATAGTTTACCTAACTCTGAACCCGCGATCAATCACCTCGTTTGTATCAATGGGGGACTGTCGACTGCAGACAATGCGACTATTGAGTCACGCTTTTGGTAGAAAGGGGGACAAACGCCAAACATTATGGATTTGAAAATAGCCCTTCAGTTTGTTAGCCAATGTTTAGAAAAACGCTTAATTTTGTTGCCAAAATAACTAACTACCAAAATAACTTTTTGTTGTTATTAAGAACTAAAATTGATTGAGCGACGTTTTTTGGTGCTAATTTGTAATCAATCTGCCTAGCCTTTTCCCAATTATGTTGGGGTCGGCTTCCAGTCTAACCAGATGCAGATGAATACCAGTATTTTACATGGAGCGACTGCCTATCTGACCTCCACAACCCATTAATTGGGTAATACGATACTCCTTGGTAAGGCTGGTTGTCAGACTTTCGGGCTTCTAACGACCCGTAACGACTGTCAAAGATCCACGAATGACGGCCGGGACCAACGGCTTAACGTGCTTTCCGAGGCACGGAGTAGTCTAGGTATGTAAAGATGGTCACCCATCCACGGACCGACCCCGGGAAGCGTAGCTTAACCTGATGGATCGACCCGTGCGGTTGTTATGACTTAGCCACGACCTCCTGGTGCTAGGAGTGTGCTGGAGCCAGGTGCTAACAAATATCTACTTATTTATGGTTCCAGTGAGTCGGAACCTTTCCGCAGACATTTCCGACTCACCGTGAATTTTGCGGCACCGGGTTCCTACTCACTGGAACCACAACTGGTCCTGGCAAGCATCACAATATGCACTGACTCAGCCCACTATCGACCTCCGGTCTCCGGAGGGGAGTGATGTGGCAGCATCTACATCGCCACATGCAAACTGCGCATCAAAGGCCTGACGTCACACAAATCCTGTATCGCGCAAGCAAGTTTACCCCACGACTGGCATATATATCCTGGCATCAACCGTCGGGCAGTTGCCCACTAGGCACAACACCGGTCTGATCGGAGGATCCTCCCTTTTCTATGTAGGATGAGTGAACTTTACACCCTGTTCCTCATACCTCTATAGCTTCATGTAAAATTCAGCTGCACCAGGTTAAACTGAAGTTGTTCCCAACATTGATGGGAAAAAGGCTAGGGAGATGATGATGATTTGAGTGAGATTTTGTTGTGCTTAATAGCGTACTTTCTGGTTAATAGCGTCGTGCACGTCGGGCCTTACCATTCCAAGAATGAGTGACGTCAGTCAATTGGTTTTTATTATTTGTTTACGGTTCTTGTTTTTACTGTCTGAGATAAGGATAGGTCGGATTGTAAGCGGAGCGGGAGCGCTAGCAAGCTCCCGAAATGATAAATTCTGTTTGAATTATTTATTTATTGCATAATGTACACACAGTTACAGGCTTTGCTTACAACTAATGAGTACATAACCCCGTTGGGGCGCGGCAAGATAACTTAAAACTAGAATTTTGTGTCTGTAACACATGCTGTAACATTATCAATTAGAATATTATTAAATAATGTTGTAATTCTTGACTTAATGTAAAATTTTTACATCAAATCTAGAATTTTATTATATTATTAAATATTTATTTTAAATTGTATTGTATTATGTTATCATTATATCACATAATTATATAAAGTTTAGGAACATTCACAAACATACATTTAATTTATATATTATTAATTAAACTTATATCTAATTAAGCTTCATATAAAAGATATTCTTGAAAATGTACAACCGAATATCTATTGTATAGTCAAAAAAAAAGCGAGAAAGAAAAAGCGGGCTGATACGTTTACAAAATAGGTACGATAATGTTCAGCTAAGTTTTTTCGGTCTCTAACCTTGGTAGCGGAGCTTAGAATGTCTTTCTCGAGTTCACTTGGACCCTCACTCAAGTGAGAGCACACAATTCGAAAGCGAACTCATTTGTTTTTAAAGTAAATCTTCGCGGATTCACAACGAGACACAGCGTTCGAATTTCGAAGTGATGTTTAGAACATAACATTATTGCTCTTCGCTTACATTGAGCCCAGTGTAAGAAGTGAAGGATTTATGGGGTCACTTACTTTTATTGTAAGAAAATGTATGTCAATTGGCGCTTTTGTTTTCCATTATTATTCCCGTGTTTAGCCTGAGGGCGAAGTCCTATAACAAAACGTTGTTTACTCTTTATTTGTACAATTAGAATCTAGGCAGCAAATAGTTTAGCGTATTTTTTGTGCCTTTTTCGTGTTGTTCTGTTGATATTAAGATTAAACGGATTTGTTTTACAAAGGCGTTTTGTAAATGAATACTGACGGATATTATTATTTTTTTTTTTTTGTTGCTCTTTAAAGAACAATTTTAATGAGTTCACATTTTAATTTAATGCTGTTGCAACTTAAAATACACTATATATGAGGTGGCTCTATTTGTCAAGAAAAATCTTCATTTGTTTGGAACACATAACAGTGTGCGATATAGAAATAAAACAAGCGGTAGACCACACAGAAAAGCCATATTTGGTAAAAATTTTTTAGGTATGGCTTCGCAGATATAAAACAACAAAAATGTTTATGAGACTGTAACGATTTTAATCTATTTAAAAGACAGTTAAATAATCTGTTGATAAGTAAGACGTATTACAAAGTAAGTGAGTACCTGACAGACAAAAAAATATGTGTAAAATAGTGTTATGGTGGATACTTTTTTAAGTCCGATTTTCATAATTCATAATTTATTTGTTTAATTTAATTTATTTTAATTTTGTGATTATTTTAAATGTTGACGCTACTGTGTTAATCTATGACGTACACGTTAAACTAATTTAATTTATTTTGTTTTTGATTGAAATGGTGACTGTATCTTTTATTTGATTTAATTGTATATTTTCATTTGTGATAAAAAAATTTGCATGCCTAAATTGGTAGGACACAATGAACTGCGCATTCACTAACATCTGAAATATAATATGTACTGTGTTCAGCAATAAAGATTTGATTTGATTTGATTTAGGAGATTTCACTAACAACGCATTGCTAGCAATAAGCTAGTAATGCATTGCAGTTAATTGCTAACAACAACAACTAACAACTGTCTAGTGGTATGGTAAAATCAAGCGGCGCAGACGCGGTGGCGGTACGGCATACGTACACAGCATAGAGGCGCCGTGTCGGCGGCGGTATCATGTACACGAGCGCTTATGCGTCTAAGATCGCTATGGTAGCTAACAAAAGAGCAGATGACCTTGAAACGGCTTAACCGATTTAGATAAAACATGTCTCACACACACATAGCGGTCAAACTTATAACACCCCTCTTTTTGCGTCGGGGATTAAAAAGTCGTTAGTCACGGCCGGTCCCATTAGGCCACCACTGCTTCTAGAATAGATTGGGTAGGCACAAAACTTCAAAAGTTGAACAAACCCCAAATGCTTTGTCCAAAATTATACATTTTCTGACAAAAAAAAAACCTAAAGAATAAATAAACATACCTAATTCTAATTAAGTTACCTCTCTTTGAGTTAGAAGACCAACATCCCCAAACTCAAAAGGGTAGAATAGTAAATGGGCTTAAAGTAAATGATTGACTGAAGATAGGTAGGGCTTATAATAGATGTAATAACTGAAGTGGCCTCGCCAAGCCTTTGTCTAGTTCATCTGTGTTATTTTAGGTTTTTCATTTTTAGGGTTCCGTACCTCAAAAGGTTGTCCGTCTGTCTGTCAGGCTGCCAAGATCCTTTTCCTCAGGAACTCGTGGAGGTATCAAGTTGAAATTAATATCAAATAATTTGGTCTATGGACCCTTGGAGCTCTAAAAAAATTAAGCTTCTAAGTCAACGCAATAAAAAATACGGCCATTTATCCGACATAGTACTTGCAAGTAAATGTCGTTACGGGTCGTCAGTAGCCCGAAAGTCTGACAACCAGTCTTACCAAGGGGTATCGTATTACCCAGTAATTGGGTTGTGGAGGTCAGATAGGCAGTCGCTCCACATAAAAAAAAAAAAAAAAAAAAATACAAAAATACTGGTATTCAGCTGCATCCGCTTAGACTGGAAGCCGACCCCAACATAGTTGGGAAAAGACTAGGTAGATTGATTACTCGCAAGTAAATCAAAACCTATATGGTACTTCCCGCTGACCTAGAATCATGAAATTCGTCATGAAGCAAGGTCTCACAACACAAGTGAAGAAAAAAAAATCAGAAAATCGTTAATTTGTAAGTTTAATTTTTAAAATTTTTATATATTTTTTTTTTATACCTCAAAGTTGGTCCCTATTTATTAACTTTTCTTGGGTAGTTTTTGAGTTAGCTTCAATAATACGTATTTTTTCCCCACTTTTTATGTAGATGATGTTCTAGTTTCTTTTACAGGTGGTGGTATAAGAATTTGTGTGGCAACTAAAAAGTTAAAAAAAATTACAAAAAAATACAACCGACTTCCAAAACCAACACTCCAAAATGAAAAATAACTTTAATTTCGGAAGTCGGTGGCAAAAAACGAAAATCAATTTAACCAGACACCGACTGCCGAAATTAAAGTTATTTTTCACTTTGTAGTGTTGCTTTTGGAAGTCGGTAGTATTTTTTTTGTAAAAAAAAAATCTAACAAAGAATTCATTGCAACTGCAAATGAAAAATGACGTTTCCATTTTGTCATGAGTTTCAAAGTAATTTTTATCTATGTTAATAACGCTACGGGCAACAGAATACTGTTTCAAATTCCGGTTTACATAACTGTCGGCCATGTTTTCAAAACCGAAACCTTATAAGGCCGACGCAGATTTCGCGAAGCGCAGTACAGCGCCGTTTTCCCTGCCAAGCAAATTTCGAAATTGTGTCTTTTAAAATAAAGTCGAAAATAAATAACCGCGTAACCTCTGTCCGCGACAATCTAAATGAGTTACATCAATATCCAAACATGATAAAATAAAAAAAAACGAATTTTCTAAACTCTTTTGCGGTCGTTCACCCCAAAAAATAATATTATTTATTTATTTTTTTATAATTTTTTTAGATATCGACTAGCTTTTGCCAGCGGCTTCGCCCGCGTCTAAGTCGGAACATATCCCACGGGAAACGTACTAGCGGGAATTCTTTCCTTATTCCTTGTCTACATTATAAAGGGAACCTCTGTGCAAAATTTCAGCTTTCTAGGTTCAAGGGTTTGTGCTGGGCGTTGATGAGCCAGTCAATCAGTCAGTCAGTCAGGACTTCTCTTTTTATTTATATAGTTTACCCATCACATATGTGGAGTTTTGCTAGCTAATTTGATTTGACCTTCTATTTTTAATTCACGCTGCTCTGCTATTCGCCAGGTCTGCATTGACCCTAAGTAGAATAGAAAATTTATGTTGTTTTCAAGAGCCTTAAATTTTGCGGTTTGGGGCCGGCAGAGTTTCAAATACAGCTTTGAAGGAGAGGAAAATTAATTATCGTTTCAAAATGATACTGGCAGTATTTTGGGAGATGCATGTGAAAATAAATGGTTTATTATTCAGTCGTTTTAGGGTTCCGTATCTACACGTTAAAGGGTTGTTGCTGGCCGTTTTTGATGCTCGTCTATTTATCACAGGTTTCTTTCTCAAAAAAAAGTCGAAACCTTGCTTAGAATGTAATGTCGGTCCATCCCACAGAACAGATAAAAAGGGTTAGAAATATATCTAATTATATAAAAGAAGAAACTGACTGACTGACTGACTGACTGACTGACTGACATATCAACGTACAGCCCAAACCACTGGGTTTAGAGATTCCAAATTTGGCACGTAGGTTCCTTATGATGTCTAGGGGTGCATTAAGAAAGGATTTTTCAAAATTCACCCTTTATGGGGGTGAAACGGGGGTCCAAAGTTTGTATGAAAAATCCTTAAGTTAATAGACTTGACTTGCCATGAATATTCAACTAAGTAAATTATAAAGATTGTCATTTTTAGTTTTCCTAAACTACCCCCTAAAGAGGGATTGGGGGGTGTCAAAGTTTGTATGGAGGAATTTTAACGTGCGGTCCGATTAACTCGAAAGTCAGCATTTTTACTTGAGACCAAAAATTAAGAATAATATCCATCAGGGTTTTTCGAAAATCAGGGTAGATTTTCGAAAAACCGTAAAAGGGTGAAAATGGGTAGTCAATTTTACAGGGCAGGTTTTACTGCGGGGCTTGATTAACTCGAAAATTGGTGTAAATAATCATTCAGCCAAGTTACGGAAGTATCCCAAACGATTTTTTTAAAATCCACCCCTATGGGGGTGAAAACAGGAAAAATAGCTTATATGAAAAATCTTATTCATTTGGTAAATTAACTTGAAACTTGGTACAAATACTTGCCTAAGTAGTAAAGTTTGTCATTAATAGTTTTTTCCACAGAGGGAAAGGTAAAGGGGGAAGAGGAGGGGAAGGGGAGGAGGAAGAATAGGGGTAAAGGGAGGGGAAGGGGCGGGAGGGAGGGAGGGTGGTGAGGAAGGAAAGGGGAAGGAGAGGGAGAGAGGGTAGGGAGTGGTGGTGAGGAAGGAGAAGGGGAGGATGATGGAGGGAGGGGGAGAAGTGGAGAGGGATAGGAGGGTGTAGTGAGGAGGGATGGCGTGCAGAGCAGGGAGAGGGGGAGAGGAGGAGTTGCTGAGGGTTGGGGGGGGAAATCGGTGACGAGGTGGTGTGAGAGGGGGTGAGAAAAGGATAGGGAGGTTAGCGGGAAAGGGGTGTGGTGAGAGGGGGCGGTAAGGGGTATGATAAGGGAGGGTAAAAGGGGTGGGAAGGGGGTTAGAAGGAGAAGAGGAGGGGTGAGAGGAAGTGGTGAGGGGGATGATACTGGACGGTGAGAGGGGTTGGGCAGGGGAGGAGTTGAGAGAGGGTCAGAGGGAAAGGAGGAGTGATGAGAGGGGGTTAGAGTGAGAGGCGGGGTGAGAGGGGGGGGGACGAGTGCCTTTACACCTTAAAGTTGCTTTTTGTGTAGCACTGATTCAGTGAAGAAACCCAGCCCGACAGAAATGCCCGAAAAATAGAAAGTCGGAAACTCGGCACGGCACAAAAAACAGGAGTAAACTCCAGTCGTGCGTCGGAGCTGACTCACACTTTTTTTTGTTTGTTTGAATGCGCCGTTAGTGTGAGAACCAATAGCAAACTCGCGATCTAAGTGCATGTAATTCATTTGGGCGTACATACATACACGGGTCGAAAACAGATCCTCCTTTTATGAAATCAGCTAATCAAATTAAAATGTAGAAAAGTACGGAACCCTCACCTTATTTGAAACATAACATAACGCCTGTAATCCTCGAAGGGTTTGGCAGAGGTGTACCCATATTTCAAAAGTTATTTGAAACAAGCCAGTTTAAATTAAGTATGTATTTGCATAATCACATGCGAACCCATATCCCATTTTATTACGTTTCAAAACATTGGCAAATATTTTCGCAAGTTAAAGGGCTAATGTAAATATTATTATGCCATTTAAAAGGGGCAAAAAGCTTCTTACTTGCAGATGCATATCGAAGTAGAAACCGTTTGCTCTTTCTTGTCAGGTCAATATTGACCTGACAACGTTTCGGAATAACATGAAAGAATTACATACTGTGCCCGCGATTCGCCTGTGTGTCGAATTTATTGGGTCGTCTCTTAGCTGCCACGGCTTATTTTTAGTTTTTAATTGAGTCGTTTGTTTATATCTTTTTATTACGGACGCTTTTTAACCGACTTCAAAAAGAAGGAGGTTCTCAATTCGTCGGAACCTTTTTTTTTTTTTGTTTTTATTTTTTTTTATGTATGTTCCCCGATTACTCAAAGATGGCTGGACCGATTTGGATTTTTTTTGTTTTATTCGAGAGGGTATACATCGCAGTTGGTCCCATATAAAATTGATTAAAATTGCTTTGGTAGTTTTTGAGTTAGCTTCAATAATACGTATGTTTTTCCCACTTTTATATGGATGATGTTCTAGTTTGTTTTGCAGGTAGTGGTATTTGAATTTGTGTGGGGTAGGTACACAACTAAAAAGTGAAAAATAAAAACTTTTTTACAAAAAAATACAACCGACTTCCCAAAACAACACTACAAAGTGATAAATAACTTTAATTTCGGAAGTCGGTGGCAAAAAACGAAAATACATTTAACTAGACACCGACTTCCAAAATTAAAGTTATTTATCACTTTGTAGTGTTGTTTTGGGAAGTCGGTTGTATTTTTTTGTAAAAAAGTTTTTTTAACGTGCACGTCTTTCTGCATTGTATATTTTCAACATGAACGAAGTTATCAATATTTTGTAAAAATATTTTGATTTAACAGTGTCCATGGAGTTTCTTGCCCGTTCTTCTCCATAGGGACCTACTACGCTTTGGAATTGGCAACTAGCTTCATCTTTCTGACTGACCGACCCCTAAACAATTCAAAAGTGCCTGTAAATGGTTTATTTGAAATAAACGCTTTAAGTTTGAGTTTATCTTTTTCTCAAATATTAAGCTAACTTTTAACAGACTTCAAAAAAGGAGGTTCTGTATTCGACCCGTAAGTATGTATACCGGATGGCTTTTTTTACCGTCTCGAAAAAAATAGGGTATATTAGGTGAACGGAGTAGAAGCGTATGGCATACCTAGTTTTTTTTTTTAATAGCTGTCAGAAAAAAATATCTAAGTATCAATAAATACTACAAATTCGTTGTAAACTTTTCATTTTAGAACAATAAAAACATAAATTTTGAAGAAAAATAATAAATCCTTTAAAAATATCGAAATTCAAATCATATGCAAAAAAAAAAAAAAAAACTATATATGCCAAAGGCTTCTACTCCGTTCACCGAATATACCCTATTTTTCTCGAGACGGTAAAAAAAGTCATCCAGTGTATGTAGTATGTTTATATGTCCGCGATGTCCTCAAAAACTAAATACTTAACCAATTTTGATGATTCGTTCACTAACGTGATCTACATACATTTTGGAAGCTTTTAGTGTATAATAAATATGGCGGCAGAGAATGCAATATGATATCTGGCTTATGTAGCGAAAAAGTGAATGTATATTACGTCCCTGTCCCACAGTCGTCTACCTCCTGCCGTCGGGCAAACTCGTGTCAATTATATGTATCTTTTCGTGTGATCGAATTATATCAAGTATCTATAATTTCTTGGTTTCACATCTAATGGAATGCTCTTTCTGATCTGGATATGACATAAAGTACAACAGTGAAATGTACCCGCACACATAAAATACTCATAAGAAAGAACACACACACACCAATAATACCTAAAATACATTATATGTTATTATTCTTATGTACGAAGTTATATGCTTAAATGTACTGTATCTCCGGAATTTCTGAGCCGATTTTGATGATTCTTCTTTTCGTTCGTTCAACTAAAAATGGAAAAATAAATTTACTTTAAAAAAATTAAAAATTAACTTCAAAAACTAATTAAAATAACTTTCATAAAAAAATTAACACAACACAACATTTGTCAGTAATCGTGCAGCTCAACTCAAAACTTAAGGAACTCAACGATAACTCGAGGAACAATACCAAAGAAAAAAACATTTGGGTAGGCCCTTAAATCACTCAAACTGCCAGACTGTGATTGAAATTAACTGAGAAAAGCATAAAAAAAAAACAATGACGCACGTAGTCTTCACATTCACAATAATTAAAAAAACTTTTTACAAAAAAATACAACCGACTTCCAAAAACAACACTACAAAGTGAAAAATAACTTTAATTTCGGAAGTCGGTGTCGGTGTTAAATGTATTTTCGTTTTTTGCCACCGACTTCCGAAATTAATGTTATTTTTCGCTTTGTAGTGTTGTTTTTGGAAGTCGGTTATATTTTTTTCTAAAAAGTTTTTATTTTTCACTTTTTTGTTGTGTACCTACCCCAAACAAATTCTAATACCTCTATCTTCAAAACAAACTAGAACATCATCCATATAAAAGTGCCGCCGGGGTCGCGGGTAGTTCGAAAGAGATACCGTGGCCCTGGCACGGGCAACTGAAGGAACACGGGTGGGTTTTAGTCAGTAAAAGTCTGACACACCCTCCCGCTCTGCCCGGAGCGGGAGAAGTCATTTGATGATTTCCCATCCACAAAAAAAAAAAAAAAAAAATCTATATAAAAGTGGGGAAAAAATACGTATTATTGAAGCTAACTCAAAAACTACCGAAACAAAGTTAATCAATTTTATATGGGACCAACTGTGATGACCCTCTCGAATAAAACAAATAAAATCAAAACTTTTTAATTCCACTTCAAAAAACAAAATCTTCTTTGACAATCCAATTTGTGAATGTTCATTTCAAGAAATGACTGAAAATATGTTTACTTTTTATGTTAATGACGTCACGGAGAGAACAGTCACGTACCGAATTAAAATGTCGTTGGCATTACAAAATTCTATTAATAAAATAAAAATAAAATGAACTTTATTGTCCATTAATTAAAAAAATCTTTCTTCAAAATTCATGCAGATTGAAATCGTCAGCGAAATCACAGAGAAAATTGCTGCGACTCTAGACAGACAAAAAGACAGACAGATGAACAGAACCAGTCTCAACAGACTTCTGATAGTTACGAAACCCTAAAAGCCCTATCAGTGAACCCAGCATAAGTTAGATCACTGTCCTACTGCGGATTCAATTGGGTCCCAAGAGACTCATAATCCCGACTATTACTTCAAATCATATCAGACTTTATCATTATTCCTAACTGTCCGTGGTAATAACTAGGATCTTCAGGACTGAAATATTGCTTAATAATAGCGACATGTTAGCCCATTGTCTGTGTATATGAAAAGTAGTTACCTATTAAGCACTCGTGGTTAAGTAATAACAGTCGTACAGGTCGATCCATCAGGTTAAGCTATGCTTGCCGGGGTCGGTCCGTGGATGTGTGACCATCTTTACATACCGAGACTCCTTCGTGCCTCGGAAAGCACGTTAAGCCGTTGCTCCCGGCTGTCATTCGTAGATCTTTGATAGTCGCTACGGGTCGTCAGAAACCCGAAGTCTGACAACCAGTCTTACCAAGGGGTATCGTATTACCCAGTTACTGGGTTGTGGAGATCAGATAGGCAGTCGCTCCATGTAAAATACTGGTATTCAGCTGCGTCCGGTTAGACTGGAAGCAGACCCCAACATAGTTGGGAAAAGGCTAGGCAGATTGATTGTTCGTCGAATCGTTGAGCTCCTTAAGATTTGAGTTGAGCTGCACGATTACTGACAAATGCGTGCACTGACCAAATAGTTTTTGAGAAAAAAATTCGGGTGTTTTTTTTTTTGTCTTTAGTACGGGGTTATTGGATTGGATAACATAAAAAAACCGGACAAGTGCGTATCGGACCACGCACAATAAAAGGGTTCCGTAGTTAAAAGAATATATCCCAAAAACAAACTTAACATTTTAATCCCAAAAAAATATTATTTATGTGATAAAATTACAAATTAACAATTTTTGGACTTTTTCCTCTACTTGTGCTGTGAGACCTTGCTTCTTGACTAAAAATGTGAGCTTAAATAAACTCAAAATGTTTCATAACTCCAGATTTATGATTTTTTTCTCAATGATGACGTTAGTTGGCAGCACCACTGGCCTTAAAGTTATTTTTCACTTTGTAGTGTTTTTTTTTTTAAGTTTTTACTTTTCACTTTTTAATTGTGTTACCTACCCTAAGCAAATCCGTATACCACTACCCGCTTTATAAATTACAGCGACAGAAAGTTATTATAACATCCACATAGTCTTAGATACAAAAATGCATAAGAACCTGCTATTATTGAAGCTAACTCAAAAACTAAACAAATAAAGTTAAAAATTTTAGATGGTACCAACTTCGAGGTCCTCCCGAATAAAACAAAATTGTTCAAATCGGACTACTCTGTAAAAATTTATGCGTGGTCATACATAGAAAAAAAAAATAAACGACACCTTGTTTTTTCTTCAGTTAATTCTTGCGCTCTTGCATGGTGCGAGTGACATTTGACGAACTGTTCCTTTTCACTTTCGAACGTTATTGCGATTTACAATCATGATTTAATATTGTAGCTGCACCCTAAATTATCATAATTGTAAAATACGGATTCAATAATAACTGTAGTAAATTAAATAAATCATCCTACCAAAATATTATTATCTACAAATAAAAACAAATTTAAAGAAAAATGAAGCAAAGTGATAGGCGTGTAACGTAACGCCATAGACATGTTTAGTGATGTGATGTATTGCTATTATGGGTTTATATCGATAGTCGATATTTTTTATAGAAAAAGAAGTTTACTGTATGTATTTTTTTAATTTTTGTTGTTAGACATCTAAAGAGTTAAATTAGACGAAAAAATTAAACCTTGAATTTTTTTTTTAAAATAAATATCGGTAGTGCTTTGAATGTGATTTTTTAATGTTGTGTATTAAATACATATTTTAAAATAAATTTCATAATACTAAGATATATCAAAGACATTTATAAATTATTAGGAAAACGAGATTTTTGCTGTAAGAATCGTTATCGATAAAATTGAATTGTGCATATTGTCACTGATCTAGTCATGCCATACTGACATGTGTCACCCGCACCATGCTAGAGCGCAAAATCTTTAATAAAATGATTTACAATAGAATGAGGTTAAACTTGCTTTATATAACTAGGTAATAAGTAGGGTCTCCGGCTTGAAATATAGCTCAATCGTAGCCCCGAGTGAGCTCATTGTCTAGTGTCATATGAAAGAACACGTAGGTATTTCAAACGATCCTCACGTTTATAGACGTACGTGACGATTTTATTCTTTTTTTCTTAGTTCAGATATTGTTTCATACTTTTGTGTGATATTTTCTTCTTTTAGCTGTTATTAAAGGCCTATTACTTGAGTTGTGGGTTAAACAATTTTGGTCTTTATTTACCTCGGACCAAATAAAAAATCAAGAAATAGCCATCACACTATCACACTAATATTATAAAGGTGAAAGTTTGTGAGTGAGTGTGTGTGTGCGTGTGTATGTTTGTTACTTCTTCACGCTCAAACGGCTGGACCGATTTGGATGAAATTTGGTATGTAGGTAGCTTATATCCTGGATTAACACATAAGCTACTTTTTATCCCGGTTTACGCGGGAGAAATCGCGGGGCGCAGCTAGTTGACGTATAAAAAAAGATGGACTCCGCGCGACGCATATCGATAGTGAAGCACGGTAAGTGCCGTTTGTACAAACATGCGCCTCACGCACACATTTGTATCATAGTATGCCGACCGCCATTATGTGACATGACGGCGTCTTTGTCAAATCACGCATACATAGATCGGTACGGTGCTTCACTTTCGATACGCGTGGTACGGAGTCCTCCTTTTTTTATGTCACACATATGGACATAGCACTGCGAATAATACAGTGAAAAGTGCTATAAGATCACACTAATATTATAAAGGCGAAAGTTTGTGTGTGTGTGTGTGTGTATGTTTGTTACTTCTTCACGCTTAAACGGCTGGACCGATTTGGATGAAATTCGGTATGTAGACAGCTTATATCCTGGATTATCATAGGCTACTTTTTATTACGGGTCCCGGGTTTTAGTCAGTAAAAGTCTGACACGCCCTCCTGCTCCGCCCAGAGTGGGAGCAGTCATTGATGGTTCCCCATCCACAAAAAAAGGGCCTTGACAAGTAGCATAGCTATCAAAGCGTTTCGTATTTCTACAACGACTTTCAACAGGATTGACATAAGCTTTTCAGAGCTTATTTCATTTTTCATTTCATTTCATTTATTCAATAACAATTTATATGTCAGAGACATTACTGACTTTTCCATCATCTTTACCATTGATGAATGACACTTTATCTAGGCTCTCAGAGGCCTTGTAAATGCGTTGTTATCCTAGAAACAAGAGCATATAAGTCTAATTAGCTCTTTAGTTAACCACCTAGACTTTGGAAGTAGCGCTCGCCGGCCGCTACCGCGGAACCGCTCGCTTTTCTCGCTCGGCTCGCACGCGGTTAGTCACAGTTCTAACCTAATCTAACCAATTGAGTCGACGTGCCCTGGCTTAGTTACTGTGACCAATTTGGCTCGCGCTTGGTTGGTCACAGTTCCAACCTAAGCTACAATTGAATAACATTCAGACCGCTAATTGAACGGCCGCCGTTTAGTTAAAAGGCTAATTAATTAAAGCAGTTGGCTTCGACATATATCTATAACTAGCTGCGCCCCGCGGTGTTACCCGCGGTTTATGAGATACACTAAGACGTGTATTATTTAATCCGTGAGAAAAGTATTCACAAAAAAATTGCTCATCCCACGGGAACACTACATTTTTTCAGGATGTAAAGTAGCTTATGTGTGCTATGTGTATACAGGATGTCCGCTACTTCCACACCAAATTTCATCCAAATCGGTCCAGCCGTTTGAGCGTGAAGAAGTAACAAACATACAAACATACACACACACACACACACACCCACACACATACTCACAAACTTTTGCCTTTATAATATTAGTGGGATGTGATAGTGTGATTATTTATTTTCCTTTTTTTTGTTTTCAAACTTTTATTATTGTGATTTTAGTTTAGTTGGTGATCTTCCTGTGCTAGTCACAATAAATACTTTTTATTTCTTTCTTTCTTACTCTATTTTTTCGGGATAAAAGTAGCCTATGTGTTAATCTAGAGAGTCAGCTACTTTCACATCAAATTTCATCAAAATCGGTCGAGCCGTTTGAGTCTTTCAAGAGTAGCAAATATATTTGAATTCCTTTCTCATCCCACGGGAGCACTACATTTTTCGGGAAAAATGGAGCCTGTGTGTTAATCCAAGATATAAGCTATCTACATACCAAATTTCATCCAAATCGGTCTAGCCGTTTGAGCGTGAAGAAGTAACAAACATACACACACACACACTCACAAACTTTCGCCTTTATAATATTATTAGTGTGATGTGATTACACCAGCACTCATACCCTTCAAGCCGGATCACAGAAACGCTGCTTAGCAAATACGCATAAAGGTACCCATTAACACATTCGTAAAGATGGCGCTTTTAACTTTTGATAGGTAAGTACATACTCTATATCTACTTCCGTTACATAAGTGACTTAATGTTACCATTTTTAACCGGAAACGGAAACCGTTGTAGAGTGATTTTAGGCCTTTTTATTGGGCAAAAGTGGTGCTGTAAAATGTGACGGTTTAGGAATAAAGTGTAGGTCCCTTTTAGCTTTAAATTGAGTTTGAATTTCGAAACTTGCTTTTGAAGGTTGAATTTTAAACCTGGCTGGTGGCTTTGTTTCTGTTATCGTCTCGGGAGATATTTATTTTTTTTATTTTATTGTTTTTATTATTATTTAATTTATTAATGTATGTATGTATTGTATATGTATATGGTACACTCAGAATTGTCTCTCCTTGTCCCCATACTCCATCCAAAGGTTGTCTGTAAAAGATCGCTTTTAGCGATAAGACCGCCCATTGTGTCACTCTATGTAAAATTTCAACATTGTAACATTGTAACCTGTAATTTAAATGGTGTGCATAATAAAGAGTATTCTATTCTATTCTATATATTTAAAAGAGTGTCCGTGGAGTCTTTTTGCCCGTTGTGGATAGGAATGGAGTGGAGTGGAGTGGAGATGGTATAGGAATCTACTACGCTTGAGAATGGGCAACTAGCTTAATTTTTCTGACTGACCGAACCCTTGACAATTTAGAAGTACCTGTAATAGGTTTGTCACACTTCACACTAATATAAAAAGGCGAAATTTTGCGAGTGTGTGCGTGTTTGTATGTTTGTTACTTCTTCACTCTCAAACGGCTGAACCGATTTGGATGAAATTTGGTATGTAGATAGCTTATACCCTGGATTAACACATAGGCTACTTTTATCCCGGTATACGTGGGCGAAACCGCGGGGCGCAGCTAGTTTGAAATAAATGCTTTTAGTTTGAGTTTGGGTCATGCAAAGTTTGGGCTATCCATAAATTACGTCACACGAATTTCATGATTTTTGCAGCCCCAAACCCGTCCTTGTCACAGATCATATTGTGTGTGTGCTCTTCCCCTGCTATGATGTCACATATTTTGCAATTTTAAATTAAACCTTATAATACTCGTAATAGGATTGAGTTGGTGATATTTTAAAGTTTTTTGATTATAGTTT
This sequence comes from Cosmia pyralina, assembly GCA_946251885.1. Lineage (NCBI taxonomy): Eukaryota > Metazoa > Arthropoda > Insecta > Lepidoptera > Noctuidae > Cosmia > Cosmia pyralina. The sequence goes on along the minus strand of OX276371.1, from coordinate 8,199,374 downwards.
TAATACTTTAGATTTATACATGTTGTGACGAACTTATGTCAAGAAGCTTATGACTCATTCCTCCCTCTCGTCCCCCTTGTCCTTTGTCTTGTAATTTTTATTTCTATTTAAGTTTTTTTTTGTTTTTTAATGTTAATTTTGTTAGTTTTATATTTACTGTATTTCCTGTGCGTGTCCCAAATAAAACATTTTTCTTTCTTTCTTTTTTATCACACGATGTCACATTTTCTTGACCCCCTCTCCCATATCGTGTGTCATAAATTATGGATGGACCCTTATTTCTATCATCCGCTCATCATTCAGCATCCAACCGGGTGCAACTTAATGCCAGAATATTCTGACTGTTTTCTGTATTATTTTCTGCAAAAATCATTGTCGTCTGCCTAGCCTTTTCCCAACTACGGTGTGGTCGGTTTCTAGTTTAACTGGATGCAGACAAATTCCATAATTCTACATAAAACGACTGCCTATCTGACCTCTACATCCCGGTTACTGGGCAACACGATATCACTTGGTAAGACTGATTGCCAAACTTTCTACCTGTAACGACTGAGTTTTCAATTGAGGGTCGGAAGGTTTTATATAAGCTGTGACCTGCACAACTAGCGCCGTGAATGTTTGACTAACAAAATATTATACTTCTAAAGCAACATGACTGAAATATTACTTCCCCTTTAACAATAAAAGGCAGAAGTAATCTCTTTAATACAAAGCTATTTTTTTTATCTCTATTGTTACTGTACTAAAGTCTATATTAAAATGACAAAGTAACCACTCAAGGAAATTGGCAATGAGCTGGAATGGCACACTGAAACTCGGTCTTTAAGCCTCAAACAATTGTGACTTTTTAAATTTTCTTTACGAACCTGGAATATTTTTCTGTAGAGGGAAGAAAGGCGGTACTGTTTGAATTATTTCATACTAGCTTATACCCGCGGCTTTGCTCAAATAGAGACGATGCCTGGGTGAAAAAAAAGAAATTGTATTTAGTCCGTCAGTCAGATAATAAAAAAAAATATTAGACACGTATTTTTTGCTTTATCATAATAATAAAAAATAACTTAGATTACTCGCATTAAAGTTGGGGGGGGGGGGGGGGCTCGCTACGTCACTTCTACGTATAGGCGTGACGTCATGCCATATTTTAACTCAATGTATCGCCGTAATCTTTTGATTGCGTAAAAAAAGAAAAAAATACGTGTCCAATATTTTTTAATAATTTACGTGACGGACAAAAAATATTTTTTTTTTCTTCATCCCTATTCTGAACGAACTGCTTTATGTATTGAATAAAAAAAAAACATATTAAAACATATGAATCACCATGCAGGTTATATTATAGCCAAAATCAATTGAGCCGGTTATGCGTGATAACGTGATGCCGTTACAAAAACACTGTCACTGAACTTCTTGTCAAATTATTCGAACTACTTTTTCAGTTTTCAAACCAACTTCTTTTATACGTACATAATAACACCTGTATTTTCTGAAAGGTTGAGCACAAAGACATTAAAATCTAATCTGCTTAGCCTTTTCCCAACTATGTTGGGGTCGGCTTCCAGTCTAACCGGATGCAGCTGAATACCATTATTTTACATGGAGCGAGTGCCTATCTGACCTCCACAACCCATTAACTGGATAATACGATACCCCTTGGTAAGACTGATTGTCAGACTTTCGGGCTACTGACGACTCGTAACGACTGTCAAAGATCCACGAATGACAGCCGGGACCAACGGCTTAACGTGCTTTCCGAGGCACGGAGGAGTCTCGGTATGTAAAAATGGTCACCCGTCCACGGACCAACCCCGGCAAGCGTAGCTTAACCTGATGGATCGACCCGTGCGGCTGTTATTACTTAGCCACGAACTCCTCAGCACAAAGTCATTAAATATTACTTAACAATAGATGGGACATAGCGAACAAAATCGTAATCCGATACTTATGACCAGACAAAAGTCTACGCCTACATTATGTCATGTCGCATGCGTGATGACAATCCGTGTCTACCAAAAGTCACTGACACATGGGATCACAGTTTTTCTATGACATTTCTTCTGATAGCCTCTCTATATTATCTTTAATCTCTTTGGTTGAGCAGAGTGGTCTATTATACACCCACCACAGTAAGTTCCCGTAATTTGTGGAGAGCCTCTATACTGAGAGCAGTGGTGGCCGAATGGTAGCAGCTACGACTTACGAGTTGTTGTAGGTCGTGGATTCGAACCCTGACAGGCGCTTTACTTTGTGCAAATATTTCATCACCACTGCTCTCAAAACAGTGAAGGTAAACATCGTGAGGAAACCGTCATATCCCATAACCAAAATTTCGAAGACATTTGACATCCAGCAACCCGCACTGGGTCCACGTGGTGGATTACGGCCCATTCCTCAGAGAGGAGGCCTGTGTCCCAGCAGTGGTAGCGTTATAGGCTGATTATGCTCTACACTATCAACCTAGCACAAATCCAGACTCCAGGCTGCCAATGAGAAATTCCAAATGGAAAAACTTTTTGCCTGACCAGGATATCAAATCCAAGAAGCTCAATAGTCATGCTTGCAACCACAAGACCAACATAGGACATAGGCCTCCCCCAAACACCGCCACTTCGATAGGTTCTGTGCTTCTCGCATCCAGTGGATTGCTGTGGCTTTTACAAGGTCATCGGTCCATCTTTTAGAAGACCTTCCAAAGCTACGTCATTGGGTACGTGGTCGCTACTCCAGAACCATTCGGTCCCATCGGCAATCTGCGAGAAATGTGTCCTGCCCACTGCCACTTAAGTTTGGCCATTCTAAGGCCATTTCGGTAACTTAACCAAGGTTAACGAAATAGCCCGAGGAATTGCCAAACTTGGTTCTCTTGCGGATTCTTCATTTTTTAACAGACTTCAAAAAGGAGGAGGTTCTCAATTCGTCGGAACTTTTTTTTTTTTTTTTTTTTTTTTTTATGTATGTTCCCCGATTACTCAAAGATGGCTGAACCGATTTAGATTTTTTTTGTTTTGTTCGAGAGTGTATACATCACAGTTGGTCCCTTAAAAAATTGATTAACTTTGCTTGGGTAGTTTTTGAGTTAGCTTCAATAATACGTATTTTTTTCCCACTTTTATATGGATGACGTTCTAGTTTGTTTTGCAGGTAGTGGTAACTATTAGAATTTGTGTGGGGTAGGTACACAACTAAAAAGTGAAAAATAATTTTTTATTTACAAAAAAATACAACCGACTTCCAATAACAACACTACAAAGTGAAAAATAACTTTAATTTCGGAAGTCGGTGGCAAAAAACGAAAATACATTTAACTAGACACCGACTTCCGAAATTAAAGTTATTTTTCACTTTGTAGTGTTGTTTTTGGAAGTCGGTTGTATTTTTTTGTAAAAAAGTTTTGATTCGATCATGTAGGGGCACTCCAAGCATAGCCCGCTCTCCAGTGCCCTTTTAGTGACTTTCAGCCTTCTAATGAGGTCCATTGTGAGCGACCACGTTACAGTGTTGTAGGTTACCACCACTTAAGTTTGGCAACTTTCCGGACCATGTCGGTTACCTCTTCATTTCTGATTCGATCAGTGTGGAAACTTCATTGCCCTTTTAGCCTTCTAATGAGGTCCATTGTGAGTGACCACGTTTCAGTGTCATAGATCAGCACTGGCAACACGCACTGGTCAAAGACTTTCGTCTTGAGACACAGCGGTATGTGAAACGAGAATATATTGCGTAGCTTCCCGAACGCTACCCGGCCAAGTATTTATACCTACTATAAAATAAAGTAAGTCCCCATTACCCATTAAAATCAATACGATTCAATAGAAACTCCGCCATTTCTACAGTAATTGTCAATTTATTACTCTCTAAACGGAAGGACGTGAGTGCTGGCGTCCATTTTCTGTGAAAACATGAGCATTTAATTTAAAAACATTAGCTTGAAGGCTTTAAAGTGACGTTGAGATGTGATTGGCTCTGAAAGCTTCAGTTTATACAGAAAGGAACTGTTTAATTAAGATGCCGACACATCCGAAAGAAGAAGAAAGATACATCGAAGCGTGGATTAACTCAGTGTGTAAGTGAAATGGCGTTATGGTTATCCAGTTTGCCGCGCGAGATAGAGACTCATGCGATTCGTTTAAATGTAGATTTGTGACAATCACAAAAATGTGAAATGCTATGCTTAAATCAATTTTTAACTGACTTCAAAAAGGAGGAGGTTCTCAATTCGTCGGAACCTTTTTTTTATTTTTATTTTTTTTTTTTTTTTATGTATGTTCCCCGATTACTCGAAGATGGCTGGACCGATTTGGATTTTTTTTTGTTTTGTTCGAGAGTGTATACATCACAGTTGGTCCCATATAAAATTGATTAACTTTGCTTGGGTAGTTTTTGAGTTAGCTTCAATAATACGTATTTTTTCCCCACTTTTATATGGATGATGTTCTAGTTTGTTTTGCAGGTAGTGGTATTTGAATTTGTGTGGGGTAGGTACACAACTAAAAAGTGAAAAATAAAAACTTTTTTACAAAAAAATACAACCGACTTCCAAAAACAACACTACAAAGTGAAAAATAACTTTAATTTCGGAAGTCGGTGGCAAAAAACGAAAATACGAGTACATTTAACTAGACACCGACTTCCGAAATTAAAGTTATTTTTCACTTTGTAGTGTTGTTTTTGGAAGTCGGTTGTATTTTTTTGTAAAAAAGTTTTTTTAGCTTAGTAAGATCCTAACATGTTTAAATACCTTCGATTTAAAGCAAATTTTACTGCACTGTTTACGAACAATCGTATAAAACAGAAAATAGACGGTCCTACTTTAAATTATTTTTTTTTGTATCGTAAAAATTTAAATACGTCATGTTTCGGTTTTAGTACAGCAGTAGACAATAATATAGTCTAATAAATTTTTGGTTTTATAGGAATTTTAAATACACAAAATTTATGGATTTACCCCCTTATATTATATGTATTTTACGATGAATGCATTTTTCTTTGCTTTGCGAAAATAGAAATGATGTTTCTCTGTAGTAGAAGAATAAAAATCTGACGTAAGAAAGAAGCAAAATATGTTGTTATTTTGAACCCAATTTTATTAGATAAGGCGAAAGCGCCAGAGTAGCCCGCGAAATTCAAATTTTATTACGTTTTTTTGCTATTTGCAAGTCAGGTCGGTGTATGTTGATAAAAATATATATATATACGCGACGAATTGATAACCTCCTCTTTTTGAAAATTCGGTTAAAAATTATTTGCAACCGTAACAAGTATGTATTTACAGAATTATAATCTATGACCGATGTCCTTGTAAAGGCCGCGGGAATTCGCTGGATGCGGGAAGCACAGTACCGGTCGAAGTGGAGGCCCTTGGGGGACGCCTATGTCCATCCGTGGACGCCTTTCAGCTGATATCAGCTGAAAGACGTCATATGATAACGTCGATTTAATTATTTAACGATTTCTAATTTGGGACATCGCTCCTTGATGCGTGAGTCTTATTACTGGGTGGACGTACGAGCGACGCTTGCGTAAGCTCAGTACAGGACACGCAAGCTAACCACTCAAGGCCATTGGAATATATCTGCGTCAAATTTTACCCACCTACCCTCATACCAATTATGGGTACCCAGGTAGAAAGTTTTCACCTAAACTTGTAAATGAGGTCGCCAGCAAAGTTGACGTTTTAGTTCTAAAACACTTGGTTGCTAATTTATATTGAATGCGAGATGAAGCTAGTTTGTGCTGACTTGTTGGAACTTGCTCTTTGGTATGGAACGGGATTGATCACACGTGTAATTTGCAGAGGACGAATGGGTAGATAGAGTATAATAGTACGGTCAACAAATTTTTTTAACATGGAAATAAGCCCATTTGAAAAATCATTCATCAACTGTTTTCACAATCTTACGGTGACATATCTAAATGAACTCGAATACGGTCGATACGACACTGAAAGCTCTAATAAACATACGGTAGACATATATTATCGGTTACATTTTGAATACGCTAACAGGAAATGAGGAAAGTATAAATTATTCATAGGTGATACTTTAGTTGGATTATGTGTACGCGCATGGTAGTACAGTAGGCTACGTATAACAGTAGTAACAAAGCCTGTACAATAACAAAGCCTGTACAAGCAGGGACTTCAGGGACAATTTACTGTAGATACGGTCAGCAACAGAAGTCAGTAAGTACTGCTACTTTTTGACATCATCTAAATTAACACAAAATGATTCGATAAACTGCTTTTTTTCGTTTAACTGTTAAAAGTTAATTGTTCTTAAAATTTTAAGTACTTTTGTTCCGATTTGAATTAAATATTTCGCTTAATAATTAAGATTAAAAAACTGCAAGTGTTAATCGACTTTTGTTGCTCACTGTACCTAAACTTCGAGGACAGAAGTAACAAGAGTGGATAATACCTTCTATAAAATCCCGGAATCATAAACTTAACGATTAAATCTCGGGATTTAAGAAATTACGAGTTATTTATTGCACTTTGAGTACATTCGTAACAAATTAAGTATTTACCTATAATAAATAATTCGCAATTTCTTAAATCCCGATAATTAATCGTCATGTTTATGATTCCGGGATTTTATAGGAGGTAATATCCACTCAACAAATGTAATACCTATTCCGACTTCTGGTCATTTGTTTTGGGTCGTAAATTCTGATTAGGCTTGATGATGTTAATTTGAAGTGACGACGGTGAAATTTGATAGACTATCCCCTCACACGAGCGCGGTGTGAATCTCATTTTACCTAAAATTGTACGTGGTATGAGTTCTATACCAAGAAAATATTTTTTTATTATTACTTAATAGTGATGGAACAATGTTAATCATAAAAAAATATTTTCTTGGTATAGAACTCATACCACGTACAATATTAGGTAAAATGACTCACGAACCCGATTCACACCGCACTCGTGTGAGGGGCTATACAGAGGGACGCATGGCTTTACCCGTCAAACACCGTTAAAAGTTATTTATATTATTATATTTATGAACCCTTTAAGTTCATATCAATGTGTGCTGGAATATCAACCGAACCCTAAAGCTCCACAACCTGTAAGCCGCGGTCGCCATTGGATGATGGTAATTTACGTTTATATACAGGGTTATTGGTTATTGACCAATATCCTCTTAAGGGGTCAAGGTACTCATAATTATGAACAACTTTTACTATAGGACCAAACCTGAAATCGTGAAAAAAAATCTGCTGTTCAGTATATTTATCTACATCAAACTCGTCAAAATGTATGGAGCAGCAGAATTTTTTTTTTCGCAATTTCAATTTTGGTACCATAGTAAAAGTTGTTCGTAATGATGAGTACAGTGATCCCCTGGTCACTGTATAAAGTTTTTTCTTATGTACCCTTAGTGTACGTCCGACGTTTGAGAAGATAGCGGAATGATCGATCGGTGAGAATAAGCAGCGGTTGCTACGGTTAAGATGTGGATGGGTGGTCGTTACCTCGAAACCGTATATTGACATACTCATAACATTACGCCTGGAGTTCCTCTTAGGTTTCGGCAGAGGTGTACCTATACCCACGTTTCCCCACTTAAATTTATGTCTAAGTCCCATGTAATGGGGGGCGAGCCTATTGCCATCAATCGGGCACAAATCCAGACTTTGGGATGCTACTGAGAAATTCCTGAAATAAAAACCTAATAACACTTTGCCTGACCTAGGAAACGAACCCCGACCTCATGCTCAGAAGTAACGCTTGTGAGCACAAGATCAACTACGCCAACACTATTAAATTGAGTGCGTTGGAAAGAAAAAAAAATATTTTACTAGGAATATTCGGGGGTGGCGCCACCAACTACGCGCCACAATTTTAAAACTATTTTATATCAATAATATTAAATAGGTTTTATTTTATTCTAAATTTGAAAAAATAAACATTAGACTAGTTTTTAAAAAGTATGCATAACGGTGGCGGCGGCGAAATTATTTTTTGCGTGAAAATACGGAGAAAATGAATTTTCCCAGATATGAGACCTAGCTAGATCGATTTTTCGCCCCAGTAAACCTCTATATTGCAAGTTTCATCGAAATCGTTGGAACCGTTTTCGAGAACGTGAGTATTATATACAAATATTGAACGTTTAATAGTATAGGGATAAAAGTTTCCACGATCATTTGTTTCATAATTTCAAAATAAATTATCATAAAAGAAATCCAACATAGAAACTTGTTGACATTTCCCATGCAATGTAATTAAAAAAAAAAAAATATTAAAATATCAGCACAAATGTCGTTTGTTTGTATGACTTTTACGTCAAAAGCTTACAATCAGAGAGTATGTGACATCATTTTAATTATGCCAGACTTTGTCGTAAGAGTGAGGAGCGGTTTTAGTGATACGCGGTAGCGGGTGTGCTATGAGCAGCTTCTTTACTAGGATGCCAGTGACGTCATAGACCCTGAGCGAATTTGGGTATAGTTAGGAGATGGCATTTTGGAGTGACCACCGCTAAATGTACCTTACCAAGACACCGCTACTCGGGTATATTCAGTAGCAACAGTGTATAAATAAATCATTACTAATCAATTATACCCATTTTCGACACTAAACACTTAGGATGCAAGAGCGAGCGAAGCGAGTTCGGGACTTTGGGTGCCCCGATTCAGACAGGTTAGGTTCGAAGGGGATGGCGGGTTCTAGCGAGTGAGCGTTGCTAGCGAACATAGTCATAGGTAATTTTTTTGAAACCACTGAGCCCCGCGAAGTTGGGCTCCTCGACTATGCCTTACTAGACTACGCCTTACTAATTAAAAAGGTAGCTTATCTTCCTATTTTATTACAGACGCTTTCGCTGGCCGGATATATTTAGTGGTATGTAATCACTAGTCACGCAATAAAAAAAAAAAAAAATCAATTTGCCTATCCTTTTCCTAACTATGTTGGGGTCGGCTTCCAGTCTAACCGGATGCAGCTGAATACCAATATTTTACATGGAGCGACTGCCTATCTGATCTCCACAACCCCGTTACTGGGTACTACGATACCCCTTGATAAGACTGGTTATCAGACTTTCGGGCTTCTGACGATCCGTAACGATTGTCAAAGATCCACGAATGACAGCCGGGACCAACGGCTTAATGTGCTTTCCGAGGCATGGAGGAGTCTCGGTATGTAAAGATGGACACCCATCCACGGACCAAACCCGGCAAGCGTGGCTTAACTTGATGGATCGACCCGTGCGGCTGATATTACTTAGCCACGAGCTCCTCCGTCGTTATTATGTAGTCACGCAATACTAGGTCCTAAATATAGGTACCTACCCGATTATGATAAATACCTTTTGTTAGGCGCCTCAATGCGCTGTGATTTTCACCTCACTCACAGTCGCTTCACTCGCTACAGTCTATCACTGTGTCCTCACCTAAATGTCAAAGGTCTTCAATATAATGAGCTTGAATCACAGCATACGATGTATAAAGAATTCGGTCTGTTTATCACCACGCTTTCTAATTGAAAAGGGGTTAACCCGTCGCGCGCTAATGAGCAGACATAATATAAATTTTATTGTTATTTGCACTCATGGTGTGCAATCGACATTTTAAGAGTAGAGTAATCAACCAATCTTCTGGGAATGTACGTAATTACTCGACACCGTTTTAATAATAAAAGCTAATATCACACAGATATATCTATTTGAAATTATAGGTACGGTCGGTGGTAACACTTTAGGACGATTTTCGTAGTGCAAGTTGCAAGTTTTAAGTACAGTCAGCAATAAAAGTCGATTAACATTTGAGTTTTCTAAATCTTAATTATTGAAAAAAATACTTCATTAAAATCGGAACAGATGTAAATTTTAAAGAAAATTAACTCATATCTATTAAATGAAATGCTGAAAAGCAGGTTCTCGTATCATTTTGTGTTAATTTAGATGATGTGAAAAAGTAGCAGTGTCAACCGACTTCTATTGCTGACCGTACCAAACGACTGATGTGCGGTAGTCTGTAGGTACGAAGAGGTCTTTGAAACTAACTCATTTAGGTGATGTTTTGTTTACTTCTTAATTCTTCTCTTTGCACGACACATCAAGTCGTTGTTATCCGAAAACGCTTTCAAATCAAAATTCTATAATTTCGTTGCTAAGAAATTTGACTATTTTAAAAATTTTTCAGTAATTTCGGAGTCATTCAACACTTTATGTTTTAGTACTAGCCAGACATTGTCGTATCAAAATTTTAATTTCTTTTTTTTTCCTATTTTTTTTTTTTCTTAGACCACCCGAGTGAAGAGGAGACTAAAACAAAAAGAAAAAATCATTTTTATACATAAAAGATGATAACATGATGTTAAAGTAGAACCACAAAAAACATGAACTTATTTATTTATTATTTTATTTTATTTGATAGGAATAACAAACAGCAGTATATTACACAGTAGGCATACAATATATAACTTGCAATAAAAGTAACAAATACACTACTCAAGACGTTATCCACAGATTACCATACAAAATAGCTAGCTGTTAGCAGAGCAAGTTAAAAAAGCACTTATATTACTTATTAACTATATATTAGGGCTATGATCTCTTAAAATAGTCATAATTTCACTCTTAAATACAGCTTGGCTGAGAAACATAATATCAGAATAAAGAAAGAAAGAAAGAAAAATATTTTATTTGGGACACGCACAGGAAAAAAAAATTAAATTAAATAAAATTTCAGACTAAAAAAAGAGACCTGTGCGAGGCCAAAAAGGCTCCCCTCTCAGCATAAAGCTGCGATATTTAAAAAAATAAATACCGCAACGCTATTAAAGGATATTTATTACCAACTAAACACATACAACAGCATCAACCCAGCGTCTTTGTCATAATATAGACTAACTTGTCTTGTCTTTTGTTCAACTTGCCTTAAAAAAAAGGAACAAAACAATTAAAAAAATCACTCTTAACCAAATTGCCAACGTCTTCGAACGTCCATTAATTTATTTCAAAGCAGGCACCAAAGATTCGTCTCCATAAATAATCAAACGAAGTACTTTTGGGAAATATCCAAGAGTGAACAAATGAACAAGAAAACCTTTCTTTTCAGGTCTGTGAAAACGTTCTGCCAACTGTTATGAAAGCTGTATTTTAAAACAAAAACATCGAGATATCGTGTCTGTGATAAAAAGAGAGAATTCTTTAAAACAAATACCTTTTTGTTGACAGTTTAAAAAAAAAAACATTTTTTCGCGTGTTATCTGTTGCGATTAAAAAAAATTACGTTCGATGTTGGGTTCTCAATTTAAAAAGTAAGTGTTACTATTCTAATTACAAATAATTCCTAATTCAAATCAGTGTTCTTTTTCGAAGTGAAATAAAAATTATATTGTTTTTTTTTTTTTTTGTTGGGATATTGCTAGTTGTTGTTATAAAAAGTGTTGTTAGTGTTTATAATTTAATTTGTGTGTGGTTTTGTGTGACAATAGTGACGTCACAAGAATCGACAATGACGAAGAACTTTTTGACCGTGACCAACATTGTGAACGAAGGTATCAAAGGGAGCAAAATCTCTAAGCTTGGATTGTCCAAGTACCTCTCTCAGTCTCTGTAAGTATCTAGAATAAGTTTTTTACTAATTTAAAATTACAGAAGTATAATTAAAATTTTCGTTTCATAATACAAAAGACAAAAGGACCTTTACGTTTATTCATATCGTACAACGTTAAAAGTAAGATAGAAAATTAAATAATAATCCTTTGATTAATTAATACAGTGTAAACTCTTTATAACGTCTTTCAATGCAACGTAAAACTTTCTCAATCTTAGAAAATTTATTAGTTCAATTTGGTTGGTTTACCTTAAAACCTATTCAGTGTACACTCTTTATAGCGCAACAGCCATTCTCTATTACGAAGAAATAAGTTCATATTTAGACGTCAGTAAAGGACAATGAACATTTTGGTACCACCCCTCAATAACGATAGTATATATATCATTGGATAGGTAATTTTTAATAGAACAATATTTACTATGACGGCATTTTTGAATTCGTTGTCCGTTCGGAGTCACAGCCGTAGATAGTTATTTAATGTTATTTTACACATTCATGTTATTTTAGTTATAATAACATCAAGGAAGCATTGCACTAGGCCCGTAAAAATACTCCACCACGGATGAGTCACCGATGGTCTCAACCCTCCCCGCCCCATGAGAGTCCCCTCTAGTAGGGCGGGGTGAAAAATAGACTCATGCGGCGCGGCGTGATTCAGGCGCGCGCGCAGGTAGTCATTCACTGGCTTTGTGCGCGCGATCAAGTTACGTTTTACTAACTACACTGCTTTTTATCAACTTTTTGACCTGGCTATCTTCTCGGACTTTTGTTTTCTTCGTGGATTTGGCGATTATTGTGCTCTATTTGAACGTTTACCGGCTATCTCAAGGGAACTGAACTGCTTAACGATTGGATTGTTGAAAATGGAACGACCGCGCAATTGTGTGATGTGTCGACGAGGGCTTTACCGCGGTAGATACCAAGAACACATTTTAACTGAGAACCTTCCAAGAGCGCGGCCAGAGTTTGCAGCTTACATACAACAACATGCAGTATTAGAGGTTAGTACTCAGATAGTTTATCACTTTTTTTAAGTACCTATTAATTCCTTTTCGCAATAACAAAGTCTGACTTCGCCGAAAGTGACTTCTAAAAATGACGTGTAGCACTAAGTAGCAACATTTACATTCATAGTTTTATTTTTATTTTACACTAGCTGTTCCCTGAGGTTTATTTTTTCGTTGCGTTTTTTCCATCCCCATGGGATCATCCTCCCAGGTAGCTTTCTATTGGCGAAAGAATTTTTAAAATCAATCTAGTAATGAAATAAAAGAAAGATTTGTTTGTTTGTTATTGATAAACTGAAACGACTGAATTGTATACTACTTTTTTTTGTTTGCAAGATGATTACACATTGAAATATAACTATTTTGGACGGATTAATCGCGTTTTTAGATGTTTCAGTTTACATTTATCGAGGTCACTACCCGCGATTAATCCTTTAAAATAGATTTATTTCAATCGGATAAACAAAAGAAAGTACTCTATAAATCCAGTAGTTTCAGAGTTTATCACTATGAAACCAAAAAATCTTTCCGCTTACTTATACAGGGTGATCAGTTAAACGAGGGACATACTTTAACGGAGTGCAGTACTCATGAAAATGAACAACTCTTATTATGGAACTAACCCTGAAATATGAAAAAGAAAATCAGCTGTTCTCTACAAAGTGCAAAACCTACGCGATCAAAATGTACGAGACAACAGATTTTTTTTTTTCATATTTCAAGGTTAGTTCCAAGGTAAAAGTTATTCATTTTCATGAGTACTACACACCGGTAAAGTATGTCCCTCGTTTAACCTAACACCCTGTATAACTATAGAATCATAGATTAATTACCTTATGATGACGTGTACTTGACACAATAAAGTAGATAGTACCTATTATATTCAACTATTAAGGCTTATTTATTAGACAACAAGAATATGATGAACATGATGTATGTACTTATGTTGTCTATATGTGATGTACAATCGCGTTACTTCACGGTGATATACTTTTAAAACAAAATGCTTTGAACGACTCTACGTTGCATAATTGCGCGTATGTGCGTGTGACCCCGCCCACATTTCATTTGTGCCAATTAGGGAAGTTTGAAAGAGCAAGAAATATAACCGATGTTTATTCAGTTGTCATTTGTGTGAGTAAAGGGCGTGTGTAGCAACTGTTAAAAGTATTAAACCAAATACAAGGAACAACTGCAAAACATTTGAGATAATCCAAGGTAATAAAATAATATACCTTACCTAAAAATATTTGGTTATTTTTTCGCCAACGTATGGTCCATTGTGTTAAGCCGTCCTATTGTTTTCGAATTTCCGGGCATTCTAACTAAATAACAATGGGACTTAGATAATGAACTTATTTATAATGCAGCTGCAAAAGTTGCGGCAGTTAAACAAAAAGCTCTGATAACATTTGTATGAACTGCACCAAGTATTGGTGCAAATAATATAACTGTAATTGTGTTTTTTCACTTTCCAATAGCACTGCACAAGTAAAAAGTTCCTATCACGCCGATTAAACACAAAAAATGACAATATAAACATTTTGTATTTATATATACATTACCTACTCACATACTAAGATGAAGTTATAAAGAGAAATACAAAAAAATGTGAGGCGCTCAAAACAGCACAAAATATATTTTCTTGTAAACACTACGCACGCACACTGATTCTCACGCAGGAATAGAAATGAACTCTAATAGCTTACCGCTTATCCTTTCAACTAACGCGCATCTTTGTTTTACGAAAAAACCAGTTTTGAAGGGGCGGGGCGCGGTCTGCGTACGGACGCCACGCCGCCCGCGACGGCCAATCGATTTTAGCCTTATGGGTGGTCGACCGGAAAGTAACGCCACTGTACACACGGTGCCTTCAGATATATATCCAGGCTGATTCGTCGTTTTGTACGCATAATATTGTCTTGTTGTTGTTGACAAACAAGTTGATAGAATTATATATCCATATAGTGACTTGCGTTCACCTAAACATTTAGGCCCTGATTGTCAAGCTTCGAAATAGTAATTATTTTACTTTGTATTTCCAGGTGGCATTTGACGGGACACGACGTGTATGCCACAGATGTTGGCAGCGAATTGAAAGTAACACCAGACCACCTACAATACAAGAACCTAATGTTGTGGACGTGCCACCAGTGCAGGCACAAAATACAGAAGAATTTAATGTTCCCGATTACACTAGAGCGCCTAACACCTCGAGACATTGCATATTTAACTATTGTGTTAATGAGACCCGTCATCGAATACCAGACAGCATCAAAGCCCATATCTTTTGTGATTATAAGCTGTACATTCCGCCTGGTGCACGAGTATGCAGAGAGCACCTAGCTTCAAACAATTGGAACGATCTCCCACAATTCTGCAACGTAACTCATAGTTTTACTCCAGCCCTGTTTAGTGACGTTTGTGATATTCTAAGAGGTACTATCCAACGTGGAACGAGATTAGATTTTAATATGCAAGGTGCATTGACTGACGATGAATTAAACTTTTGGGTAGGACTGAACAATGAGCAGTTTAATACAATTTTGGAACAAACGCCTTCGCTGACTCAGATAAGCAGAAATCCAAGGACGACGTTAGGGATATACCTAACTAAACTTCGAACTGGAGAACCTAATCAAAGACTAGCGACGTTATTTAATATGTCAAGAGTACACCTTGAGCGGCATTTATCTAAGGCACGCGAGTGCCTTACGAACGAATATATCGGACTCCATTTAGGATTCGATCACATCGACCGAAACAATATATTACGAAGAAACTTAACAATCCCGAGACGTCTTTTTGGAAATGAAGAAAACACTAAAATAATTATGATATGTGATGGTACTTATATTTATATCCTTAAAAGTTCAAACTTTTTATTTCAGCGGCAATCTTATAGCCTACATAAATATCAAAATCTTTTAAAACCATTTTTATTAGTAAGCACCGATGGCTATATAATAGATGTAAAAGGACCGTACGCAGCCACAAAAACTGACGCAAACATAATGCGAGATATAATGAGGCATGAAACAAACCCAATTCACTGGTTTTTGGAACCAAACGATGCATTTATTCTGGATCGAGGATTCAGGGACTGTTTAGAAGACGTAGAAGCCTGGGGTTATGAGTATTATGTACCACCAACCAAAGACCGCGGGGAGACACAACTTACAACCGAGCAAGCCAATGAAGCACGAGCGGTGACGATATGCCGATGGGTAGTGGAAGTAGTAAACGGCAGATTTAAGCGTGATTTTAAACTTTTACGCCAAAAATACTTCAATAAATCGCTGCCACACATGTTTAAGGATTTTAAAATCGCTGCTGCCATTTTAAACCACTTCCACGTACCTATCGAAGATAATGCACTTGCAGAAGATTTTTTGACTCAAATAAGAGCAAAAAGACACTTGTCGAATATCTTATATGATTATGTAGAAAGGACGCGCTTAAATACCCGAAGGGCTCATTTTCAACGATTAGAAGCAAATTAACAAGAAAACTTCCCGAGGCTGTCCGAAGAACAAATAATTATCCTTGCGTTAGGTACATACCAGTTAAAACTGGCTAGGTCTTATTGCGCTGAACATATGCAAAACGGTTTATATTTAATAGAAGTTTATAGAGACAGCCATCTTCGCAACTTACCCATTAATGGAAGCGATGAAGATGCGTGGCTTTTACGTGGGCGTATCCAATCTCGGCACGTGCGAGCCAGGACATACTATTGTTATATTATAGTAAATAATAATATTGAAAACAATATAATACATTATTACTGTACATGTTTGACAGGTCGACGTACCATGGGCACTTGCGCGCATATATTGTCGATTATTTGGTATTTAGGTTATGCAAGACATGTGGGATTTACTGCTCCAGCTTCATTTTTAAATGATGTAATCATAGATGAGCCTTAAAACATTTAATTATTACTGATATTAAAGTAGGTATAACATTTCAAAACTCAGTAATAAATAACTAGGTATTGTTTTTGTTTACAATAAATGGCTTAGTAAATGAGAACTGTGTTTTCTTTATATTTTTTGTATCTTTTTGATTATTAAAAGAAATAATAAATCGTCTATAAATAGCAGAATGAACGATCTATAGCTCCGAACCGACAATGAATTGAAAAAAATCGCCATAGTAAAAGTAGTTCCAATAGAAAAGACCTCTCCAAAAATATATAATTTATCGCTATTGGGGGGTGGTACCAGACTCCATACATAAATGGGCATTGTCCTTTACAAGATCCCATTAAAATAGATGGACAAACTTTTAGAAATCATTCAGACCACCAAAATAAAGGCAATGGTAAAAAAAATAATAAGAAAAACGCATTAGATACTTACAAGAAAAAAAATCAGCTAACGAAAGTACACTAAAAATGTTGGTTACCCAATACATAAACACATCCGTGTCTTTGTTATCTCATAATTGTGATACTACAAATGTACAGGCGCACGTGACCACGTTACCGCCCGCGCCCGCCGCGTTTTATTTATTATTTTCAGTCAATATAAAATCACTTTAGTCTGTGTTTTTTTTTTTTGCTTGGATATCTTTGGTTAGACGTACTGAAGGCTGTGTTAAAATTTGTCCATCTATTTTAATGAGACCTTATATTATATCAGCATTATTATGTATGTTACAAGTTTACAAAAGGCTCCGAATAAATCTTTGAGGTGCCAAAATTTCAACGTAGAGGTCGTAAACAGACGCCTTGCTTTTTAGAACACGTGTGACATTATCTTTTCTTGGATTGCATTGTCTTTAGGAATGTTGGCCCCAGTTACTAAACACACTTGGCACCTTCCTTATTAAGTATTGTGATTGGTATTTAAAATTAGTAATTAAAAAAAAAAACTTTATTTCGAATAACTAAAGATTTATAAATTGTTAGTAACAGGATTAAAACATACAACACTATTGTTAGTAACTTAAGATAAAGACAAATTAACAACGAACACTGGACACAACGACAAATGGACACTATGGTGTGAAATGGAGAAATAGATAAATGGATATTTTGGTTGTTTCTCTTTCTTTAACGGAAACTCTCTATAACGAAAAATAAGAGTTTCGATAAAGAGATTTACACTGTAATTGAAAAACTGAGTTTCGGATTCGATTTGTTTATTATTTCTTGTTCCATTCAAATTCTTCTTAATTTAAACATAATATAGTGTGACTAAGTATATTTTGGACAGAGAGGGTTAATTTATTTTTCTTTTAGTTTTTACAATATGTACGGCTGTCATCGTTTCAGCTAAAGAGCCAAGTGCCAGACAAACGTACAGATTGTCAGTCATTTGCGTCTAACTTTGTACTTACACAGTACATACAGTATTTAAAACAGCCAATAACGAATGCATCTAAGACTGTATAAGGTGCAGAAAGCAGAAAATTCTTAAAACTCAGTAGGTACAAAATTCTACTCAATAAACCCAGAATTTATTAACCGAATCAAACATGCTGTAACAGAAATGGA
This sequence comes from Cosmia pyralina, assembly GCA_946251885.1. NCBI lineage: Eukaryota > Metazoa > Arthropoda > Insecta > Lepidoptera > Noctuidae > Cosmia > Cosmia pyralina. Next base: position 8,181,296 of record OX276371.1, on the reverse strand, counting down.
ACCTTTACGTCAAAAGCATTTTTGTTATAACTCGTCCGACGTAAAAGTATCGACGATTCGACATAGTTGCAGGAAATAGCGGCCTCGATACTTTGAGCGATAAATCTGATGTCGAACGCTCGACTTACAAAATATTAAGGTTGTTAGTAGTGTATCAAAATACTGGTATTCAGATGCATCCGGTGAGACTGGAAGCCGATCAACATAGTTAGGAAAAGGTTAGGCAGCTGATGTGGTAGTGTACAAAATGTATGGCTTCCCAGTTGATTTGGCTTGATTGAAATGACAAATTGTCATCTGTCTAGCCTTATCCCAACTATGTTGGGGTCAGCTTCCAGTCTAACAGGATGCAGCTGAATGCTAATATTTTACATGGAGTGACTGCCTATCTGACGTCAACAACCTAGTTACTGGGTAATGATACTCCATCTTCTCCATTCCCCATTTTCTTCTTTTTTTCATGGTCTGGTTAAGTCAGACTTTCGGGCTTCTGACTACCCGTAACAATAGTCAAAAATCTACGAATGACAGCCGCGCGGGACCAACGGCATAGAGTGCTTTCCGAGGCACGGAGGGGTCTCGATATGTAATGTATGGTAACCAATCCATGACTGACCGCGGCAAGCTAGCTTAACCTTCGATCAACCCGTGCGGCTGTCATTGTTTAGCCATGTGCCCAAAAACTCCTTAAATTAGAGGATAAGTTCTAGACAGGGTTTATAAAAATAATGATTTTTTTAATAAATCGGATTAATTTGATTTAAATCAGATTTTTTGATTATTTATGTATCTCATACTTCAAAAAAAAACATCTCTTTGTTTATTTTGATTATAAAATACTTAACGTTGCCTGATTCGCAAGCGGATTTTTGTTCATAAAAAAAAACCCAAAGCTCTCTTTTTCTTCCAGCTATTTTGTTGTTTTCACGCTTTTACTAATTATTAATTAATCACGAAGGACCGGGTGAATCAAGTGGCTTTATTTACATTTCGGGGAATACCCGAACTATGTAGATAAACATAGCAATGTACGTATTTGTGCGCCATAGTTTATGTCAGGGAAGTCCCTAGAAACTTTTTGGTTGTTTTTTTTTTCAATATTTAAGGTGACCTAGATCAACGATTTCCAAAAAAAAAAACATTTCAATTAAATATCTATTTAAATCACTGATTAAAGTCACGTGATTAAAATTATCTCAACCCTTCTGCTTGATACCTTTGGCAAGCAAATTGATGTCCTTGAACTCTTTCACAATCACAAATGTTTTTGTTAGAACCAATTTTTCTTCCCGACACATGCATCTACCTAAGTCCTAACATTAAACAAAAACGTACCTACTCCAAAAGACAATTTCACAAATCATTAGATTGCTATCTTTTTTAGGGTTCCGTAGACGAATGGCAAAAACGGAACCTTTATAATTTCGTCATGTCCGTGTGTGTCCGTCTATTCGTCCGTCAATCTGTCCGTCCGTCCGGATATCACACAGCTATTTTCCTCGGAAACGATTTGCACTATACCGGTGAAAATTTAAAAGAATGTGTATTCTGTGCACCGCTAAACAAAGGGGCAGTGAAGTTACAAAAAAAAATATAGGTGACATTCCCCATATATGTCACAGAAAGACAAAATGAACAAATGAAAAATTTAACAGAAAGAACAAATGATTAATAAGTAATAGAATTATCAAATGATAAAAAAAACAATGCACACAAGTGTGCAAGGTATTATTGGATCGCATAATTAAAAGGATTATGATATTCCTTGGGTGATTTTGCTATTTTAGTCAATCGTTTTTGAGGAATGGGATAATACCGGTTACAGCCCGCAGAATTTAATTATTTTTTTTTTTCTAGAAGTACTATAAAATTCCAACTTGTTTTTGAGGTCGAAAAAACTACGGAACTCTTCACTGAGCGTAGTCCGCTACGCACTTAGCCGGCTTTTTATACTATTTCAAAGAATTCGTCCTTTGCGTGTGTCCCAGTAAATTGGTAGCCATTTTCTTAAATTGGATGCAATTTACGTTCAAACTAGTTTGGTAGATAGTTTTATTACAAGTGTGTAGGTATTTGATGACTTGTTCATTTAAGTTTTATTGTGATTACTATGGTTGACTTGAAGCTCGAGTAAAATAAAATCAAAATATAATCAGTAATAGGGATTGCCAACCGAAGTGTAAACTTGATAGTAACATTCAAGTCATCATTATCATTAGTATTTATTGTTCATTAGTTGTTTGTTTCGTGCATGTCGCACGTCGGTGGCGCGAACTCATAAGATTTTCCCCTACCAAAAATCTTTAAATGACAGCCGGGACCAACGGTAAGCCGTTGGTCCCGGCTGTCATTTAAAGATTTTGCATGCTTTCCTAGGCGCGGAGGAGCGGCCTGCATCCACGGACCAACTTAGGCAAGCGTTGCTTGACCTTGAAGAATTGACCTGTGCGGCTGTTATTATTTAGCCACGAGTATACCTATACCTATGTATATTTTTTTTCAAATTAGCACTAACATCTGGAGTCTATCCACCACAATAGAAGATATCACGTGTGACTCCCATACCGAAATCTTCAAATAAACCTTCAGTCTATGAATATCGTTTTCGAGAATGTCCTATAAGGAAAATTCCATCAAGGAATTTACAAGCAAGTGAAACAGTACCTGTGCAATGAGCAGCATGGCTTCCGCGAAAAAAGATCCGTCAGTACCAACTTACTTACACTAGTTAACTATATCTCTACTAGTCTTGATCACAGACGCCAGTTAGACGTTTTTTACTTTGATTTTCAAATGCGTTCGACAAAGTCAACAATGAATTTTGCTGTCAAAGCTCAGTGCGATTGGTGTTGCTCCAGGGATTCTACGGCTTCTTACGAATTATTTGCGGGACTTATAACAATTTGTCAGATTAGGTTTGTACGAGTCACTCCCATACCACACTCGCTCGGAGTTGAGTCAAGGTTCGGTAGTCGGGCCTCTCCTTTTCATTTTGGTGATTAGTGACCTTCCGGATGTAGTTGCAAATGCCAGATCCCTCTTATAAATAAAATAAAATCTGAGCTCGATTGCCAAGCACTGCAATCAGACAATGATTCAGTATATAAGTGGAGTTAAGAAAATAAAATGGAATTTGATAAATCAAAATGCTACGTGATGTCTTTCGGTCGAATGCTGTACCCAGTCAACTTTCTATACAAACTGAATGGAGACACAATTACAAGAACTGATTCCATGAAAGATCTGGGAGTCATATTCAACCGTAAGCTCACTTTTCACAACCACATCACATCCACTCCTAAGGAGTCCTTCAGGCGCCTTGACTTTGTTTTAAGGAACTGTCGTGACTCCACAACCCCCACGTTATCAAGCTTGTTTATGGGGCATTGGTCTGTAGCAATCTTGAGTCTAGTTCGTGCGTATGGAATCCTTTAAAGAAATAGCATGCCTTAGCTTTAGAAAAAGTTCAAAAGGCATTCCTTAGATACCTCTACAAGCACTTGTACGGGTATTATCCTCTCTTGTATCCCACTAAATTCCTGTTGGATTGCTTAAGTTTCAATTCTCTTGAAGTAAGACGGTCGCGCGATCAGATGACTGTAATATTTAAAATCCTTAGGGGGGATTATTGATGTTCCTGATCTCCATAATGAAATCTGCAATCTATTTGACCCAGACAATTACTGTCGTAACAGAAAACACCGCTTACTGGCTGTTCCAACTTGCCGTACTGTTGCACGCTCCAAGTCACCTATTCCTCGGACATTAACCGCTGTTAACGCTCTTCTGAACTCAAATACAGATCTTGATATGATTGCGACTGAATGGAAGATGATCCTGTAAGACTATTTGAACTTTTGTGAGAAGAATGCATGACTGTGTTAAATAAATTATATATTATGTTTAAATAGTGTAGGTAATTGGTTTCGGCCGTAAACATTTTACGGTATTTCGGTCTACCCAACCCTTCACAGCGACATGAAGCCAGGGCGGAAGCGATAGCCTACTAGATTTTAACCGACTTTCAAGATAGCAGTTACGTAGAGGCAGGTACTAATAACCACGCCTGGTCGTATTAATTACTTTGGCCTAATTGTTTTACCTCTTCATCATAGCTTGGGTGAGGCTTGAAGTATGAGTGACAGCGATTTGAGGTAGAAGCGGAAATAAAAATGTGAGTTTCAATTGTAGTCGTTATCTTGGTAGCCACCCCCTTTCTAGCCATATCATCTTTCACACAGTCCATCCATCGTTTCTTTGGTCTTCCCCTACTCTTAGAGCCATCCACATTCATACTCAAAACTTTCCTCATAATATTTTCCTCATTCCTCCGCATCATGCCCATACCATGACAACCGATTTCCGACATCTTTTCAATAACCAGTGCCACTTTCAGACTTCTATCCATTCGTGTAATACCACACATCACTCTTAGCATTCTCATCTCCTCGCTCATTTAATGAAAAATTCATTTGTGTACATTCGTGTCTTTATTCTTGACTTTCAAAGACTGTTTGAAATTCGTTATTTGACTTGTATTAATAACAGTTTTATGACACCCTTCGGGAACACAGACAAGATGTAATCTGTGTCGTATATTTCACCTGTATTGTCCAAAAGGTTAGGCAGAGGTGTACCTATGTATAAAGTCCCATGTTCTCGTATAATATTGTTAAAATAAGTTCTACCGAACTCAAACTCACACTCCACCTAAATATCAGCATTGTGTAGAGAATAATTATTTTCTCCTACTAGTCTAATTTTGTAAGGCTAATACGAGTATTGATCGCAAGCACTGGAAGTCATGGGAAGAGGCCTTTCCCTAGCAGTGGGATGATATAAGCGACAGTAACAGTTATAATATTGTTTGACATCAACAATATTTTTTAGGGTTTCATACCTCAAAAGGAAAAACGGAACCGTTAATATAGTACCACTTCGTTGACCGTCTGTCTGTTTGTCTGTTTGTCAATCAGTCAAGACTCTTTTTCTCAGGGTCTATGGTCTGTTAGAGCTCTAAAAAAATCAAGCTTCTAAGTCAACGCAATAAAAAAATACGGCTATTTATGCGACATATTTTGATATTCGCAAGGAAATCAAAACTTATAGGGTACTTACTGTTGACCTAGAATCATGAAAATTGGTAAGAAGCAAGGTCTCATAGCAAAATTAAAGGAAAAAGTCCGTTAATTTGTAATTTTATCAAATAAAAAAATTTTTTTGGGATTACAAACTATATTTGCAGTTGGAGAATTGACCGTGACGTATGTATGGGAGAACATATTTTTCAAATTCTATTTTTATAGGTTTGTTTTTGGGAAAAATTCTTTTAACTACGGAACCCTTCATTATGCGTCGTCCGACATGCAATTGGTCGGTTCTTTATAATTTCCTGACATAACAAAACACAATTTGTTTCTTAAAGTTTTGAACTACAAGCATGACATTAACATAACTTATTAGTTTCCGTCCTTGTTGAGAGTAAGTTTTCAGAAATCACTATCAACTCCTCACTTGTACCACACAAAACTTAGAGATCCCATATGAATCGCTCTTATTTTAATGAAGTTTGGCGCTGGGCAGCGGTTGTGCTACCTGAGGGGTTATTAATGACTGAACTTTGACATATTATTAATAAGGTGCTTTTAAAATATTAAGTGTTATGCTGTAAAATGGGTTTAAAAGAGGGTACCAGCAACCTCTCTAGCGAAAATTTGCTAAACGTGTTACATATGGTTCACATTTTTGGATGGTCCTTTTGCATGGTGGACAAATCCTCACCTCCAATATATTTTCGACATTTTCTGATAAAATTAGTAATCATTCTCCTGGCCTTATTTAAATTTATTTCTGGTCAGCGCAACATGTCCCTTTCTATGGAAGAAAGGGACTTCACTATTAGTCGTCATCTCGGTATACACTCCCTTTCTAGCCATGTTATCTTTCACACAGTGCATCCATCGTTTCTTTGGTCTTCGCTTACTCTTAAAGCTATCGACATTCATACTCAAAACTTTCCCCACGACATTTTCCTCATTCCTCCGCACCACATGCCCGTACCAATCAATCTGCCCAGCCTTTTCCCAATTATGTTGGGGTCGGCTTCCAGTCTAACCAGATGCAGCTGAATAGCCGACTGCCTATCTGACCTCCACAACCTATTAACTGGGTAATACGATACCCCTTGGTAAGGCTGGTTGTCAGACTTTCGGGCTTCTGACGACCCGTAACGACTGTCAAAGATTCACGAATGACAGCCGGGACCAACGGTTTAACGTGCTTTCCGAGGCACGGATGAGCCTCGGTATGTAAAGATGGTCACCCAACTACGGACCAACCCTGGCAAGCGTAGCTTAACCTGATAGATCAACCCGTGCGGCTGTTATTGCTTAGCCACGGGCTCCTCTCCGTTATCACATGCCCGTACCATGACAGCCAATTTCCGCAAGGTACCTTTTATTATTTTTACAAATTAAATGTTATCTGACTTATAATTTATATGTCGGAACGGCAGGATTTACTCAGTTAGATTTAGACAGACATGTGGGCAGAAGATGGGTTTCGTGCAATGAAAACACACTGGGTGCGATACACGGTGTTTAAAATCACAATCTAACACAATCACTAAGCACAACGAATCGAATACAGTTCCGTGGCGTAGTAACCCCGATGTTGCCCCGATGCGATCCGACACTAGACTGTCCAGTGTCCTCTTCGCTATGAGGTTAAAACATCACGACTCTGTAGAAGCGCGCTGTAGGCGTGGGTACCTCACGCGATGTCGCCTGTGGCGCGCCTGCGATTCGTTACGCGTCCGTACTATTGACCGGATCCGACATATATTTACTGGGCAAAGCTCAAATTCTCATGTCCGAAATATTTACCAATTGAAATCTGAGTGAGTTTAGTTTCTGTGTATCCCTAAATACTAAGTATCTATTTACGCATAATATGACCATCTGAGATGACACTAACATACTGTACGTAGGTATACTCTCCAAGAGTCCATGTAGGCCTATGTAGATTGGGCTGCCTCAATTGGGTACCCCAGTTGTATTAAAATTTTAATATAACTGGAGTACATTTACTATAGATATTAAGAAATTTCCAGATTGATAACAGCAAGCTTATGCTCGGTTCTTGAGGCATTCTTAATTTGAACGATAATAATAAATAAATCAAATTCTTTACTGGCATAAAAAAAAAATGTGTACAAGCAAAGTGAAGCCCTGACTCCTACGCTAGGTAGCAATACCTGTGTTACAGGAGCCAGTGTCTTCTCCCAATTAGTAGGTGGTTTATAGATTTTATGCCATAATGCGTGCATGCTAAAAAAAGAAAAATTAAGATTTTCAATTTTTACAATACTGACGTTATACATTTGTGTGTGAAGTGTAAAGAGTGTGTGTTTAGTGTGTTGACATGTGGAGTGTGGTGGTATGTGGATGAAAGTTTCATGTGAAGGTGTGTTCGTGGGTGTTAAGCATTGTTATGATCTTGATATATTGCGTTTCTGAATATTCGGTGAGAATTTTGTATAAAAGATAACTTTGTCAAATCTATGGAGCTCAGAACCTCAAACACAGGGAATGTAGCTCAATTCACGCGGTTGACATAATATACAGGGTTACTTGTAATTCGACGTATTCCTTGTATGACGTCATAGTAGGGTTAAAATGCAATAAATTAAGCCACCAAATGTTCTATCGAAATTCACTTTTTTTTGTAATTTTTGTCAAAAGAAAAATATAAATTACGAAAAATAAAATATTTATTTTGTGATCGTTGCCAAAGTTGCATTTTTCAAGTTTTAATTTTTAACAAAGATCTGCTCCGGCATCAGATATGATAATAACTTAAATTCCAGTAAAGTTGCGCCGTAAATCATTTTTGAATTGTATTTTTCATTAAAAAAAAACCAAAAATTTAACTAACTCAAAAACTATTGAATTTCGGTAGATCATTTTTGGTTGCTTAAATTGTTGCATTTGAACCGTACTAGTACACCCTGCAAGGAAGACGTCGAATTGTATACAACAGTCAAACCAAAGTAATTTAATTGAAACCCTGCGAATACTTGACATTTAAACACACGTGTAGGTACATCTACTAATTTAAATTAAAGGTTTCCCGTGAAATTTTGTAAATCAAAACCGTCGTTTGTGTAGTAAATTCACTTTGAAATTCTATTCAGTAATTAGAAATAAAATTAGGAAATAAATTACTGTTTCTCAGAAATGCTGCTGTTAATTAGGATTTCTTGATTAATGAACCAGATGGTGATTAAAATGTGTCTGTGTTGTTTTTTTGAGTACAAATTATATCATCTCGTCTCTCGCCACAATTAAAATAGCATAACAGTCAGCCTATAGTGTTCCCACTGCTGGGACACAGGCCTCCTCTCTGTGATTGGAAGTGGGCCATAATCCATCACGCGGGCCCAATGCGTGTTGGTAGATGTCACTTGTCTTCGAATTTTTAGTTCTAGGACATGCCGGTTTCCTCACAATGTTTTTCTTCACCGTTTTGCGAGCAGCGGTGATGACATAATTTACATAAAGTAAAGTGCCTATCAGGGTTCGAACCTACGACCTAAAGCTTGTAAGTCGTGGCCATTTCCACTGGGCCACCTTTTTATTGTCTACTAATAATAACAGTCTTCAGATATTGACCCTTAACGTAAGTCAAAAACTCTTCTTATACAAAGAAGGAACAAGCGTAAATGACAAACTTTTGGCAAATTCGAGTATGAAGTTCAGCATCCTAATTGCGTAATATATTTTCAATCACAGGGGCTTGTGGCTAAGTAATAACAGCCGCACGTGTCGATTGATCAGGCTAAGCTGTGCTAGTCGCGGTTGGTCCGTGGATGGATGACCATCTTTACATACCGAGACCCCTCCGTGCTTCGAAAACCGTTAAGCCGGCCCGGCTGTCATTCGTGGATCTTTGACAGTCGTTACGGGTCGTCAGAAGCCCGAAAGTCTGATAACCAGTCTAACGAAGGGGTATCGTATTACCCAGTAACTGGGTTGTGGAGGTCAGATAGACAGTCGCTCGATGTAAAATACTGGTATTCAGCTGCATCCGGTTTGACTGGAAGCTGACCTCAACATAGTTGGGAAAAGGCTAAGCAGATGATGCACACCAAAAATTTACAGATTTAAATGCACATTTCTGTGTAATAACGTGTTTAACGTTCAAATTTCTTTTAACCGCTCTCTGAATAATTACCAAAATTGCATTTAAAATAACACTTGTCTTCTAGAGTCTAGACCATCTTTATAACTAATCGACAAAGCAAAAGCCGAGATGACAGCGACGGATGGTCGCGCCGAACTTCTTGAAAATTTGGGGCCGGGATCCCGGCGCTCGGTTGACGGACGTGCAGTGGACATGCTTCCAAATTAAATGTACTGTCACTACTTTGCCGCCGTCATCTCGTTCTCTTGACGTCCTGTTGACAGTGTGATGGTCGGATACGGTCTTACCGCAAAAGTAAACGAATAAGATCCTAAGATCGTACATCACTACATTCCATTAAATTTAGTGGCCCATAACAATATTTAGATCCATTACTGAGAGACGATAAAATTACGGAACTGTATCGCTTATACAGGGAGTAGATGAAAGTACGACAATAAATTAAATTTCGTATATCAAATGACGTTCCAAGTGTGCGTACAAAAATTAAGAGGGCTGTCCCATTTTGTCGCCTTTCTCGCTCAAACAGGACCAAATTTTTAAGAATGTTAAATGAAAAGATGCTTTTTTGAAAAATGTAATAATGCTATTTTAATAGGTAACTACGAATATTAAAAACACATTTTTAGTGTGGCATTTATTTAACTCATCTCAAAAAGAGGTAATACATTTTGAACTAAGTGTATTAAATAAATAACACAATATAAATGTGTTGTAATAATCAGGTACTTATTAAATTAATAATAGGTCTTTACCTATGAAATTGCCGTTTTGTATGAAAAAAATTAAACGAATTTTTTTCATGCATTTTTTATTTGTATTAATCGAAGTAATCACCCATGCAATCAATGCATCTTTGCCAACGCAGTGGCAGTTTATTGATGCCCTTCTTAAAGAAATCAGCTGGACGGGAGGCAACAAATTCTTCAAAGGCATTTGGTACTGCCTCTCGGGTATTGAATTTTTTTCCCGCCAAGAAGTTATCCAAATTCTGGAAAAAGTAGTAGTCTGTAGGCGCAAGGTCTGGTGAGTAGGGCGGATGACGGAGAGCTTCCAACCCCAGTTCTTGCAACTTGGAGACCGTCTGCTGTGCAGTATGAGGTCGCGCGTTGTCGTGCAGGAGCAGCGGAGACGAGCGATTGACCAATGCTGGTTGGAGATGTGCCAGCTTCTCCATCATTGTGTTCAGTTCTTCACAGTACACATCTGAAGTAATGCTCACCCCGTTTGGTAAGAAGCTGTGATGAATCACACCGGCGCTAGACCAACAAACAGTGACCATCACTTTTCTTGGGGTAAGTTTTCGTTTAGGGCATTGTTTAGGTGCTGAACCAGGATCCAAAACTTGCTGAGCGCTTGCGGTTATTAAACAGAATCCATTTTTCATCGCAGGTAACAATGCGGTTCAAAATTCCTTCATTTGTGTGTCTGTTGAGCAGTGCAAGGCACGTCTCGACGCGTACTTCGCGCTGGCGATCATTGAGTTCGTGGGGCACCCATTTGTCAAGCTTTTCTACCTTGCCAATTTGACGCAAATGGACCAATATTGTTTTGACGCTAACGTCGAAAGCTGCTGCTAATTCAGCCGTAGATTGTGTATCATCAGCTTCCACAATCGCCTTTAATTCGTCATTGTCGACCAAAGTCTTCGGACGACCGCGAGGTTCATTTTTCAGGTCGTTTCCAGAACGGAAGCGAGCAAACCAATAACAAGTGGTGCGTTGGTTTGTAGTGTTAGCTCCGTAAACGTCGTTGATGTTGCGTGCCGCTTGTGCCGCGTTGCTGCCACGACGGTACTCATATTCCATAATTACTCGAATTTTTAACGTATCCATGATGACGAAAAAGATTGAAATGCGACGAAAATGTAACACTTATCAATAAACAAATGACTACTTTTGGAAAAAAAAATCCATGTTTTTAAAATAAAATTAATTTGAAATTAGAATTCTTAGCCAAACAAAAATTATTTTGATTTGAAATGGCCAGTACTGCAGAACGGCAATTTCATAGGTAAAGACCTAATATTATTTACTAGTCCTTCTTTGAAGGATAAAATCAGAAATGAAGTTATCCGGAAAAGAACCGGAGTAACCGACATAGCTTTCACAGTAAGCAAACTGAAGTGGCAGTGGGCTGGCCATGTTTGTCGAAGGACCGATGGCCGGTGGAGCAGACGAGTCCTAGAGTGGAGACCACGTATCGGTAAGCGTAGTGTGGGACGCCCCCCAGCTAGATGGACCGATGACCTGAAGAAAGTGGCTGGGGCAGACTGGATGCGGAAGGCGGAGGTCAGGGTGTTGTGGCGCAACCTTGGAGAGGCCTATGTCCAGCAGTGGACTGCGATTGGCTGAGTTGATTGACTAGTCCTTTAACTGATTACATTTTTCAAAAAGCATCTTTTCATTTAACAATCTTAAAAATTTGGTCCCGTGGAACGAGAGAGGTGACAAAATGCAACAACCTTCTTAAATCAAATATATCCAATAGCTTATATAGCCAATACGGCTAAGTCAAAGATTGACAAAACCGTCAGCCCACCGCTACGATTTAGTTTGTAAGAAAAAATCACGTTTTCAATTTCGAAGCTAGGGACTAATCTACATTTATTATACAATAATAACAATAATATCCCTCGAAAGGGATAGACTCTGTTTGCGGTGATTCCTCGGAAAAAGTGCTGTGTGATTGGTGTTTGTCGAGCTGGATTTGAACTTGCGGCTCCTGCGCGGCGGTCGCCCGCTCACGCCATTCAACCACACGAACGTAAGCGCATCAGGCGAATTTACTACGCACTACTAGCGGCGACATCCCCTCCCGCGCGCACCGCGTGGCCTAGTGAATGGCCACGCGGACTACTGCTGTTTGGAGTGCTACGACCGCTACGAGCAACTGACGTCACCGTCCTTACCACATCGACCGGTGCTACGAGTCGTCTACGAAACTCCATCGGCTACGCCGCGCGCTGTGATTACGCGCCGCTAGGCCGCGCAGTCCCACTGTGCGCCGTACAAATAGCCGCTTCGATTCTATTGAATGTAAAACTCCACCTTGAATATTGGATAAGTTCCTACTCTTTTTACTATCGCAATTAACTGTGTTCTAATATGGCAGGTGTCCAGCGCACCCCACCTAAAACGCCAAATACACAAATAAACAATATGAGTCAGACTCAGTCTACACCCGATAATAGCACGGCAATAAAGATGAGTGATTTCGTAAATGTAAATCGTAATAAACGAGGCCAAGATAAGCCGCCAAAAAGCGGGTTAGTTTCAAATTCTGGAGACCAACTAGACAACAGCATAACGAAAACGCTAACGGAACAGACTACCCTAATGTCTAAATTGTTATCTGAGGTAGCTCAAATTAAAACACAAAATACCCAGATACAGGCTACCAACGCGGAAATTCGTAAGTCAAATGAAGAGATCGAGAAATCGATGTTTTTTATGAATCAAAATTTCGAAGATTTGAGAAAAGAAGTTGAGGACTTAAGGAAAGAAAGGCAAGAACAGCAAAAGTATATAGAAAGTCTGGAGCAAAAGATAACAGATCTAGAGCGCAAGTCCCGCTCGTCTGGTGTCGAACTGAGAAATGTACCACAAGAAAATACGGAAACCCACACTAGTCTCATAAAGACAGTATGCAGTATAAGCGAAGCTGTTGGAGTGCTAATTCCCGAAACCGAGTTACGTGACATCTATCGGCTACCAGGGAAGTCTACCACTTCTGACACCCCACGTCCTATAATTGCTGAATTTACTAGAGTGCAGACTAAACAGACACTCTTATCCGCAGTGCGGTTGTTTAACAAGGATAAGGGAAAAGATGAAAAACTTAACACCAGTCTGATTGGGTTGCCAGGGAAACATCAACCAGTGTATGTCGCTGAGCAGCTACCGGCCGTGAGTTCGCCAAAAAGTATAAATATACATACTGCTGGATATCGAATGGTAATATTTTCCTGCGGAAGCGAGAGGGCGACAAACAGATTTTAATCAGCACCGAAAAAAATCTTCAAGATCTTGGAAACAAAAATATGTGACTATGCCTAAAATGTACCGTTAATCGTTTTTATTTTAATTTATTTATAATAGTTATTTCGTTTTTTAATCGAATTGTCATCTTTATATATTATCAAAACCACCAGTCATTAACTAACACAATTACACTCTCACATGCATTACATAGAACAGAAAACCCTAATCACAAATATATTCACATAACCTACACATACATAACAATACTTCTCAATACCATAAAATACACATATGTGCGATGCGCTGGCCATTCTAACTTTATGTACAAAATATTACTTGGCCGTACTTCTGGCTCGTGCTTTGATATTTATTTCTTAATTAAAAATGGCTGATTTGGTTGATATTAGTAAAGACCTTGACAAATTTACCATAGGCAACTCCTTTATATGTAACCCAGAAGACTGTCTAAAGTATGTCAACGTCACTGGTAGCGATATTAAATTACTTCATTTAAATATTCGTAGTGTAAATAAAAACTTCGATCAACTTCTAGTACTATTACGCCTGACTAAACTTAACTTTGACATTATAGTTCTCACTGAATGTTGGCTGAGTAAAGCTAATAATTTACCTATATTGGAAGGTTTTCAGTCTCATTCAACTAAAATAAATCACAATCAAAATGATGGAGTTATTATCTATACTAAATTGGGACTGCAAACTAATGTATGGGAACCCATTTTTAGGGGTGGTAACTGCCTTATGTGTCAAATAGACAACAAGTTAGCAGTAGTGGCAATCTACCGCTCTCCGTCATACAAGTCCAACGACGATTTTGATTGTTTCAAGACTAGCTTGACTATTGTCTATGATTCCATTGCCGCCTGCCCAAATATAGTATTAGTGGGCGATTTAAACATCGATTTAATCAAACGTAATGATAACAATAAATGTCTTGACTACCTCATCTTAAGTGCTTCTCAAGGGTTATTGCCCACTCACGAATTCCCCACTCGTCTTGAAAAAAGCCTAGATCACATACTTCTTAAGACTAAACTATTGTCAACTACTCTGGTTTTAGAGTCCCACATTACTGACCACAAGCCGATTCTCCTCGATATCATAGACGCAAACCCTTCGCGCAGATCATGTTACCTTTCAACCCGCCTTGACCATGAAGCAATTAAGCTAGAACTGGAAAATACTGATTTCTCAAGTATATACACAGAGGAGGATGCTAATATTTGTATGAACAAATTTATTGACATTGTAACAACGGTCATATCCAAACACACAACTCAAGTTAAAATCCCTAGACAAAAAAGAACTCTAAAACCCTGGATAACTCCTGGTCTTCTAAAATGCATTACACACCGTGATAAGTTACATATACAGTCTAAGAAAGCATCAGACAACCTTATACTTAAAATTACTTATAATCGCTATCGAAACTTTTGTAATGACCTACTCCGAAACCTAAGAATATCATATGAAAATAGTGAGCTTGAGAAAGCAAGTAATAAACCAAAGATTTTATGGAAAACAATAAAGGAAATAACCAACACCACGAAGCAATGTGCATGCCCTGTTGAGCTATTAAAAATACGCAATGATCCTAAATCTTCCGTCAATGAGGTATGCAATTTCTTTAGTAATGTAGGAAAAAAGCTGGCTGACAACATCATATCACAAAACCCCAACCCTTCACCTCACACTAATGACCAGTCTCATCTAAGTAGTATATCCCCCTCCCCTGTAAACTCTCTTGGGTTCTTAGATATAGATGAATCTGAAACAGAGTCGCTTATCCTACAGTTACGCAATGACTGTGCTATTGGATGGGACGGTATTTCGCCTTTTTTATTGAAAAATTGTCGCCATGCACTGATACCGCCACTTACCTTCATATACAATCGCTGTCTGCAATTGGGCGTGTTCCCGAATGCTCTTAAAAAGGCGTTACTTTATCCTATACACAAGGGAGGGAGCAGAATCTGTGTCGATAATTATAGGCCTATATCAGTTTTGCCGACACTTTCTAAGATCCTTGAGAGGATCTTAAACAATCGTCTCAGGACCTTTTTGGAAAAATATAAAATTATAGCAGACAACCAGTATGGCTTCCGAGCTGGTGTTTCAACAGAGGATGCAGTGCTGGGATTGACACAAGAGGTTGCTAAAAATCTGGACAAGAAGACAAAATGCTTATGTATATTTCTAGACCTTTCCAAGGCATTTGACACAGTTTCTGTTCCCATCCTTATCTCAAAATTAGAACACTTAGGTGTACGCGGCATGGTACTTGAAATATTTAAAGATTATCTCAAGAATCGCACCCAGAGAGTAAAAATTGATACCCACCTCAGTGATGAGGAGTTTGTTACTTTCGGCGTCCCTCAAGGCAGTATACTGGGTCCCACCTTATTTCAAATTTACGTTAACGACCTTTGCAAAATGAATCTCCCAAATACTAAGATATATACTTACGCTGATGACACCGCGATCTTAGTTCATGGTTCTACCTGGGATAGTATAAAATTTATGGCAGAGTCGGCTGTAGCAGAAGTAATGAAATGGCTCAATTTTAATCTTCTTACCTTAAACATAAACAAAACCTCCTACATCCCTTTCGCAATTAGGCGAAAGACCGCACCGTCACACAGTTTTTCAATTACTGCCCATTCATGCTTTAACCGATCATCTCCATGCTGGTGCCCAGCACTAACTAGAAGTGACAACGTAAAGTACTTAGGAGTCCATATAGACGACGGACTTACATGGAAAAAACAACTTGGAGCTGTCACGACTAGAACATTGCGCCTTATACATATTTTTAAATCCCTTCGAAACTCTGCTAATGCCGCTATTCTGAAAATGGTGTATTATGCATTATGCCAATCGGTCATAGGATATTGCATCTCTGTCTGGGGTGCTGCAACAAAAGGTTGCATCCTGAAGGCAGAGAGAGCACAAAGAGCAGTACTAAAAGTAATGGCTAAGAAGCCCCATAGATACCCAACAACTCAACTGTACGCGGACTGCAAGGTTCTCACAGTTCGTCAGCTCTTTGTGCTTCAATCTGTCCTTAGGAAACATAGCAGCCTTCCCCCGTCTAACCCAACCAAGCGTACAAACCTTCCCTCCGGCACCCAACACAGGACCTCGTTCGCACAGCATCAGTATTACGTAATTAGCGCTTACATTTACAAAAAGATTCATAAAAAACTGAATATCTTAGACCTCAACAAACACAACCTAAAATTAAAAGTGACGGAATGGCTTCTTAAACAGGACTATGCTGCAACGGAGACTTTACTTACCTACATCGCCTAATAAGTACTCACCCAATTTTATGCATGCGTGCATGAATACTCTTTCCTCGCAACCAAACACACTTGAATATAATACAACTCCCCTACTCACTTACACTCCAAACACCTCATCACCTACTCATACATACTCACACATAAACACCTATACACACCAACAATCACATTCTTTCACCCTCACCTTTTGTTCTCTTTCATACTCATACATAATTTAATAGCAGATGTAAATTAAAACATTTTTCTTTTTTTTTTTCCCCCTTCTGATGAAATACTGACACAGTCCACTCACACATAACTGTATTAATTGGAACCTCATTGTGAGACACTGTCTCTTAAGATACAGGATACCCTAGTTTAAGAGACAGAGTTTAATCTTTTGTGTACAGATTTTGCAGCGTTTAGATGTTATTATGTAAATCACATATCTTCATAGTTGTAACCTACAATCACAATTATCTGTATGTTTTGGGAAATAAAGATATTTTATTATTATTATTAATAAATTCAGCTTTTGCCCATAGAAAACTTTTGTTACAAAAAAATACAACCAACTTCCAAAAACAACACTGCAAAGTGAAAAATAACTTTAATTTCGGAAGTCGGTGTCTGGTTAAATGTGTTTCTGTTTTTGCCACCGACTTCCGAAATTAAAGTTATTTTTCATTTTATAGTGTTGTTTTTAGAAGTCGGTTGTATTTTTTTGTAAAAAGTTTTTATTATTCACTTTTTAGTTGTGGTACCTACCCCATACAAATTCTAATATCACTACCTGTAATAGAAACTAGAACATCATCCATATAAAAGTGGGGAAAAATACGTATTATTGAAGCTAACTCAAACACTACACAAACAAAATTAATACATTTTATATGGGAGCAACTTTTTTCGGACGGTTAAGTATAGGATTAACACTGGATGGATGAAATGGCGGCAGGTCACGGGAATAATCTACACAAATAATTCATTTTACGTAGGAAATGCCTACTTAATCACCCAATACATCCTCTTAACTTTCATCAAAATCAAAATGTTAATTGCATAATTGCTACGCCATGTTTAAAATATTATGTAATATGTCTAATGTTTCCGGCCGCTAACAGCTGCGCGCACAGATAACGCATTCTGCGGCGTGGGAGTCGGTGCTGTCGCGGAGCGGAATGCGGGAATATTGTCATTTTCTGTATATTTTATCTATACCTATAGAATTAACTTTATATTTTATTTATTTTTAATTGCATATTATTTATCACATGCTGCACCGGTCGAAGTCATTGCGTCAACGCCGGCTATCGCTGAAAACCAGCGCTGGGGCTCCGTTTCGCATGGGGTCGCGGCATTATGCTGAGCGGTAGCCGTTTTGCGTAGATGTGACGCATATTTTCCCCAAAACTTGCTTT
This sequence comes from Cosmia pyralina, assembly GCA_946251885.1. NCBI lineage: Eukaryota > Metazoa > Arthropoda > Insecta > Lepidoptera > Noctuidae > Cosmia > Cosmia pyralina. The sequence goes on along the minus strand of OX276371.1, from coordinate 8,163,383 downwards.
TTACTTTGTTTATTTTATTTTGTTGTCCTTTGCGTCATGTTTACCGCAAATAAACGTATTTTCTTTCTTTCTTTAATCTGCGACTCCCGCATTCCCGTTAAACTTAAGGGGAAGATATATAAAACAATGGTTAGACCTGCTCTCTTGTATGGATCAGAATGTTGGGCCACAAAGGGGATGAATGAAAAACAATTGCATGCAGCTGAGATGAGAATGCTAAGAGGGATGTGTGGTGTTACACGAATGGATAGAATAAGAAATGAGTACATAAGAGGAAGTCTGAAACTGGCACCGGTGACTGAAAAGATGTGCGGAAATTGGTTGTCATGGTATGGGCATGTGATGCGGAGGAGGAAAATGTCGTGAGGAAAGTTTTGAGTATGAATATCGATGGCTATAAGAGTAGGGGAAGACCAAAAAAACGATGGATGGATTGTGTGAAAGATGACATGGCTAGAAAGGGGGTGACTACCGAGATGACGAATAATTATGGAAAAAAAGGACATGTTGCGCCGACACCAAATAGATTGGGATAAGGGCAGGAGAATGATGACCAACTTTGAGGTATACCCTCTAGAATAAAACAAAAATTTTTAAAATCGGACGACTCTGTAAACATTTATGCGTGGTCATACATAAAAAAATATACATATATATATGTATATACGTGTTGAATTGAGAACCTCCTCCTTTTTTTCGTCGGCTAAAAACACCAGTTTTGTATGAGATGCGTGCCAATCTCCATACAAAACTGGGAATTTTCTATGGACAAACGCTGAATTGAGCTGAATAATGTACTAAGCCCCTTGGGATTTTATTTGATAGTGTTCCAAAATACTCCTACGCATTTAGTATTGCTAATGTTTTCATGTGTCGTCTCCCCATTGTATAATACTCTCTTTGACATTGAATAAACGCCTTTATAAGCAGTATAAGCAGACCTAAGCTACTAACAATATAAAATATTTCAAAAATCCTCAGGACACCCATTAAAAGTAATGGCACAGGCTATCATAAACGAAGATCTTCTTAAGACTGAACTACAAAAAGTAAAAACCTAAATTCGAGGTCTTAAACTCAACGCCTACACCTGGGTCTAGTTCATTATTATGCTCAACTTTTTAAGCAATGCCTGCTATAATTTTCTAGGCTTATAGGGTTCCGTACCTCAAAAGGAAAAAACGGAACTCTTATAGGATCACTTTGTTGTCCGTCTGTTTGTCTGTCAGTCTGTCAAGACCCTTTTTCTTAGGAACGCGTGGAGGTATCAAGTTGAAATTAATATCACATACGCAGGTCTATGGTTCCTTAGAGTTCTAATAAACCAAGCTTATAAGTCAACGCAATAAAAAAATACGGCCATTTATGCGACATATTTTGATACTCGCAAGTAAATTAAAACCTATAGGGTACTTCCCGTTGACCTAAAATCATGAAAGTTGGCAAGAAGCAAGGTCTTGCAGCACAAATAAAGGAAAAGTTCGAAAATTGTTAATTTGTAATTCTAACAGACATACGAGTTTTTTTTTTCTGTCGAAATAGGTACACCTCTGCCCAATGCTTCGGGGAAACATAGCGTGATGTTATGTTTATTTTTTATTTTTTTGTGTACACATACTTAAATTTGCAGTCGGAGAATTTTCCGTGACGTATATCCCAATGTATGGGAGAACATGTTTTTTCAACCACAATGTTAAGTTTGTTTTTGGGATAATTTCTTTTCATTTACGGAACCCTTCATTGTGTGTGGTCCGACACGCACTTGGCCAGTTTTTTTAACATAATTCTGTTGTTTGAAAAACGTTAATCTGCTATAATCCCAAATTGGAAGCGATAAGATCACGAATGACGAAATTTAAGTACCCATGTTTGTAGCACCCCGAGCAGTCAGACCCTCTACTACCTTATATGCTTTTTGGCTTCTAAGATACAAGCATACTTACATACATAAACTCTCGTCTTCTTTCCATGGGGGTAGGCAGAAACTATAGAACGTTCGATCCTTATAATACTCCTTTTGCCTCGTTTACGTTCATACATCTGGTCATACACGCACGCCGGTTGCGAGTACTACGCACCTGACCTTTCTGAAGAACATCACCAATAAGGTCACTATATGTCTTCCTAGGGCGTCCCCTCTCGGCGTTTCTACTCACATCTGCCTTGTAATACCTTTTGTGAGTCACCTTTCACTTGTGTTATGACAGGTACTCTTTTCAATTTTGCCTCTACATCTTCTTATAAACCGCAACGTTGCCTTATCATATCATTCCTCAGCCTATTATTCATCTGCCATGGTCGTGGGTTCAGGCTCCAGGCCATGGTACGGAGCGAGAGTGCACGGGAGGCCGTCACCTCCTTCTGCGAAGCAGTAATGCTCGCGAAGGAGGAGGCAGAACACGTGAGGGAGAGGCAACCTGTGCACCCTCACGCCCCTAGTCATCGAAGGAGACGCCCTGGGTGGTGGGAATCGATAGCTGATTCCCGGCCACCGTAGGCGAGGGTTTACGGACGGCGAGCAATGGGTAGCTCGGCGTCCGGTAAGGACCAGACCCGGGTCGACAGCGCGTTGTGTTCCACGCGCCTCTAAGACATGTCAGCAGTGTTGGGGTCTGATAAGGCCGATGCCTGCCAAGGTCGCGGGTTGTTCAAAAGAGATACCGTGGCCCTGGCACAGGCAACTGAAGGAACACGGGTGCGTTTTAGTCAGTAAAAGTCTGACACTTCCTCCCGCTCCGCCCAGAGTGGGAGAAGTCATTGACAATTTCCCATACACAAAAAAAGAAAAAAAAAAGGTCGCGGGTTGTTCGAAAGAGATACCGTGGCCCTGGCACGGGCAATTGAAGGAACACGGGTGGGTTTTATGAGTCAGTAAAAGTCTGACACTTCCTCCCGCTCCGCCCAGAGTGGGAGAAGTCATTGATGGTTTCCCATTCACAAAAAAAAGGGTTGAAAAACCATTTTGCTACGGAACCCTAAAAAACTGTAAGCAACTAAACAAGCAGGAGAGAAAAAGTTGAAACAAATGAAAGTCATTGCCCTCTCTATCGTTTTTTACACTCTGTGGCAAATTCACAATTTTGTCTCGCCTACTTATTGCTTAAAGAGACGACCCGCGACATCTTTGTATGCTAATTCAGCCATTTTGAAAGAATAAAAGGAGTATTTGTTTTCTTCTGTTTCGTTTAGCTTGCCTTTTTTTTCTAGTGTCGAAGACTTGAAGTCACGTTTTGTGGTAATGGCTATAATATTGCGGTTCTTACATATGAGAGATCGTGGCTATGTATTTTCAACCGACTTCAAAAAAGGAGGAGGTTCTCAATTCGATTGTATTTTTTTTTTTTAATGTTTGTTACCTCAGAACTCCGTCATTTACGAACCGATTTGGAAAATTCTTTTTTTATTTGAAATGATATACTTCCAGATTGGTAACATTTTTATCAAAATCCAGTTCTGATGATGGGATCCATGAGGAATTGAGGGAACTCCTCAAAAATTATAGGCATACATATAGCGATTTTGGTATTTTCATCAACAAATCAAGCATTTGCATTCAGAAAGTAGCATATGGTGATGTGGAACTGATAAAGAAGATCACAGATGGCCACGGGAACTTCTCAATGATAATAAGTATTTCACGGGTGGCGATAAGATATCTCGATTAAGACAGTTAAGCGACTATGACGAAGCTTTAAATAAATGGTTCTGATGAAAATGGTATCATCAAACCGATCTGTAAATTTCCACATGCAAAAAAAAGAGAGCGCAACAATGCGCTGGAACCAAAATAAAAGCACCAAATCAAATAAAAATTGTTTAAAAATAAATTAAGCTTTCAAACATATTGTACGATAAATAGCACTTCCCACGCGGCTTCACTCACGTGGATGTCGGAAAATATCCCACGGGAACAAAAATCCTTTCTTATTCCTTGTCTACATCATAAAGGGAACCTCTGTGCAAAATTTCAGCTTTCTAGGTCCAATGGTTTGGGCTGGGCGTTGATGAATCAGTCAGTCAGGACTTTTCTTAAATAAAGCTTTGATGCTGACGGGGTCATGATTTCGGTGTTACTGTATACTTCACGACACTAATATTTAATACATAATTGGTGTCTCTACAGAGGTGATATTAAAAGGCTTGACACTTTCCACCTTCGGTGTCTTCGGTCCATCCTTCGCATAAAATGGCAGGATCGTGTTCCTAACACGGAGGTGCTAAGGCGCACTGGAATGATGGGCATGGAGGCGCTTTTGATAAAGATCCAACTGAGATGGTGTGGTCATATACAGCGCATGGATACTAGTAGACTGCCTAAAACCGCTTTCTACTCAGAGCTCGCCCAAGGAAAACGTGCACAGGGTGGGCAATACCTGCGCTACAAAGACGTTCTCAAACGTCATCTTATGACTTGTGGCATACCCGTTGATCGGTGGCAGGAGCTTGCTCGGAACCGGGAGAGGTGGCGCACTTCAATCTGCAAAGCCACTGAATGCTTTGAAACTAATAGTCTTGAAGACCTAGACAAGAAGCACCAAATGCGCAAAAGTCGCCCAAAACCCTCCTATACCTATACCTACAACGATGCTCATCAGCTCTTCTGTACACGGTGTGACCGGGTATTCAAGACCAAATTTGGTTTTGCCAGTCATCAGAGAGCTCACGAAAGGAAAGAGACATAGTCCGGGTCGCTGTCGCCGGATACGGTGAAGAGGACTATATATTTAATACGAAACAAGTTGCACTGTATTGAAACTAATTTTGGGAAATTAATTTAAGTTTTTGTCAGAGGAGACGACTATAACGAAAATTGAACGTACATTTTTCAGCTTTTTCAAGTTTTTTTTTATGTTACTGTTGCCATAATTGCTATCATAGGCTTGAGTATATTTAAGGGCTCATAAGTGGTGGTAATTACTATCTATCATTACAATCAAACATCACTCATAATCTTATGTATATGTCATATTTCTTTGACATTTGTAATTTGATTTGTAGATAATAGGGATGATGCCTGGGTAAAAAAAAGAAATTCTATTGAATCCGTTAGTTAGATAATACAAAAATATTAAACATGTATTTTTTGACTTATCATACCCCTCAAAGGCCAACTGCACCCCATGTGTGCATAAGAAAAAACTTTTTACGTAATAGGTATAAGCTTATATATTATATATTAGATACGAGTATATAAACGTAAAAAAACATCATCCGATGGAAAAAAATCATCCTAAGTAGTTGTGAACCTATGGGGTTCGCAACTAACCCCCCCCCCCCTCCCCCTGGGGGTTTTGGGTTTATAAATTAGTATTTGATATCACCTGAAGAATTAATAGAAAATGACTTAAATAACACAATAACACGCATTAAAGTTGGGGAGTGGGGGCTTGCTACGTCACTTGTACGTATAAAATCTAGCTACACGTGACGTCACGCGATGTTTTAACTCAATGTATCGCCGTAATCTTTTGTTTTTGTAAAAAAAAGAAAAAGTATGTGTTTAATATTTTGACAAAAGAAAAATTTTTAGTCTTGATCCCTATTCTTGATTTAGTTCTTTTATTTTGTTTTTTGACATGGAAAATTAATTATTTTATTTATATTGATTAAATTAGAATCCGAATTTAGTAGGCGGAATATGATATTGATGAACTATTGTGTATGTGTTATAAAATCTGTAAAAATAACATATTTCAGGCAAATAAATGAATTGACATTTTATATTACATGGATAATCTGTTCCCAAAATTCATCACAGTCTGTATTTTATATCGGCCAACTTGTTGACTCTGGCAATCTGCCAGTCGGTGGCAAATTACTTCGACCATATTTCACGATATTTGACTTGAGTAGTGTTACTAATGGGATCTACTTATTTTTTTATGCTTCAGTGGTGTTAAAGACATTGAATCACATAAGTATTCTACACTTTTTTTTCACGAAACTTTAGGTTCTTTAGGAACATCGTACCATATTATTATAACAATATATTGGAACGAAGGTCTCTATAGGAGTGAACTGGTAGAAATCGTCACGTAACTAAATCGCGTTGTGTCCTTTCATGCGACTTTCATAAGTGTGAATTTGGTCAAAATTAAAATCCAACATGGCAGCATCGAAATCATGGGTGCTTCCAATGGTTTTCAAGGACGTTAAAGCTGATAAAGACGTTAAAATGTAAATCCAAGATGGCGGCTGAAAATTTTTATTTTTATCAAATGTATCGTTTTCATGGTTTTTGATGGTGCTAAAGCCAATAGTGAAGTTTAAATGTAGTTCCAAGGTGGCGGCGGTGAAAATTTTGTTTTTGTTTTAAGTCATACATGAGAAGAAACTTCGTTCCTGACGGGGGTCCCCCGACCGCACACGTTTTTTTTTTCTTTTCCCATTTTCACTGACATCAAACAAAGCAACGTCTAGACAGGTAATGACAAAAGTAATGATAGCGGAGTATCCTAAGCAACCACTTCCATGTCAACATTCGTTTTGGAGTAGGCCACTTCGAAATATTTTTTTTTCTATGAAATTATGGCTACTCGTCGCTGATTTGAGTTTGTAACACATTATTTTTGAGAAGCGCCATGAACGATAGGCATTAGAACGACGATATTACTTAGAAGAAATTGTTTATCACGAAACTATAACTATGTGCAATTTTAAAAACAACGCTATTATCAATTTGAGCTCGTGAAGAAGAATAATCACAAAAGCTCACTATCTTAAACGTTAATAGGTATCTACAAAATGTATTGTAGAACACAATTTATATTTCCCGCTACAAGTTCTGAACCCGGAAAATTGAGCACCTCCCCTGAGAACATCTGGAAACAGTCTTGTCTTCACAATGGATTGTTCTTAGAGCTTGCACGTGTATCAATAAAAAGGCTATTAGAAGACAAAATAATGACGAAAGTGCCAGTTTCTCATATTATAAACTACATAATAAATAACACCATGCGGGCCTACTGCTGGTTGATAGATATCAGTCAATCTACATAGCCTTTGCCCAACTATGTTGGGGTTGGCTTCCAATCTAACCGGATGCAGCTGAATACCAGTCATACTTAAACTCAAAGCATTTATTTCAAATAAACCAATTACAGGCACTTTTGAATTGTCAAGGGGTCGGTCAGTCATATGGATGTTTGTTACTTTTCACGCAAAAACTACTGAACGAATTTTGATGAAATTTAGCACATAGATAGTTTATAACCTGGATTAACACATAGGTTATTTTATATCTTGATATCCCTGCGGATTCGAGACTTATGCGGGTGAAACCGCGGGGTGCTGCTAGTTTCAAATAAACCAATTGCCACTTTTAAATTGTCAAGGGGACGGTCAGTTAGAAAGATGATACATGTGAGAACAATGTAGAAAGACGTGCACGTTAAAAGCGTCCGTAATAAAAAGATAAAAACTAAAAACAACTAAATTAAAAATAAGCCAAGTCAGCTAAGAGACGACCAGTCCCTACTCACGGTGCCCGTTCACGAACATGACGCATGGATCAGCACCATAGTATACACGCCACTGCCGAGACATTTGAATGATCATGACATACTCACTATTTTCCATGCAGCGAATGCCTGTCTGACTGCCACAACCTAAGTAGTTACTGGGTAATTAACACTATACCCCTTGGTAAGACTGGTTGTGAAACTTTCGGGCTTCTGATTACCCGTAACGACTGTCAAAGATCGACAAATGACAGCCGAGACCAACAGCTTAACGTGCTTTCCGAGGCATGGAGGGGTCTCGATATGCAATGGATGGTCACCCATCTACGAACTGACCGCGGCAAGCATAGCTTAAAACCTTCGATCGACGCGTGCGGCTGTTATTGACAGACAGACAATTTCTCACCTCTTACGGTCTTACATAAGCTTTTGGTCGGAACAAAACTCGATACTAGAGCAGGCTACAAACTTCGACACGGTACAAGGATACCAAATGATACTTCTTTCTTTGTTCTCAGAAAGAAAAACTTTGGAACAATTTACGAGATTTATATTGTAAAAAGGTTGCCCATTGATGTTATTATATTTTTTCCTTTGAGAAATGAGGTTCTACTGTTCTCGTTTCGGAACGAGTTAGGCTCAATTTACATTGGTGCGGAACGGAATGGAAGCGAAATTGTTTTGTACAAAGCATAATGAACTTTATGTCAACAGAGTAACGCACAAACTAGATACCAGCCAAATAACATGTCGCGCGTCTTCTGGAGAGTCTCGTGCATTCTCGGGTATTCTCGCAGTAGCAAGCTTGTATCTTTTTCTGGATTCCACAGGACTCCAGAAAGCAGAATTTGAGACTCTTGTGCTCAAATTCTAAGGTTTAAAATCGAGTAGATTTTGCTTGTCAGCCGTAATATTTGCAGTCTCACTGGTTTTTGCAAATACGTAATTTTGGAAACAATTTCACGTACCATCGTGGACATTTGTGGTGAACCACTTTTCGGCCTTATTAGCAATAAGGTTAAAAAGTGGTTCACAGAACCACAAGTGGTGGTGGGGGTGATGGTACCTATAACTTATTGGAAGGCGTCTTTCTTCTTTGATAGCATTCATAGAAACTTTAAAATATAAATAGGACCTTAATCTTTTCAGAAAGAAAATACTACTACGTATTGTGAAAATATTTTCCTTTAGAAAAATAACGACTAAGTACAGTCAGTCTCAAAAGTATTAGTAAGTTTAAACTTGACAATGATAAAACTTGCATTCATATTTTACAGCATTGTGTCTGAAAATATTCTTAAAGAATTTAAACTCATTTTGTTGAACTACGAAAGAAGTGAAGTTTCTTTTTTGTACAAAAAAAAAAAAAATAGTTTTGCTTTAGTCGGCAAAGAGATTTTATCCTTTTACAGGCTTACAAAATTTTAATAAAAATAGTAAAAAAAAACCGGCCAAGTGCGTGTCGGACCACGCACAATGAAGGGTTCCGTAGTTGGGACGAATTTATTAACATTGTAGTGTATGTATTGTATGGGAGAAAAACATGTTCTTTCATACATTCCAACTGTAAATGTAAGTTTGTACTCACAATATTGATAGATTTACTATGTTATTTTAAGACCACAGACTTCTTATAGGTTTTCCTGTAATCTACAGGTAAAGATCTATTTTCTGTTTTTTCAAAATTTTAGGGTCAGTAGTTTCGGAGATAAGGGTGGTCAAATTTCGTCTATTTTCTTAAAAAACTTTAAAACAATTTATTTTAAAATTATAAAAAAATATATTTGGGACCCTCATAGTGAGCCCTTTCATTTGATATGCCACATGGTGTGGTTTGCAAAACTTTTTTTTTTAATTTTCTTATTTGCCCCCCAAAAGTGACCTCTATATTCAAATTTAATTTATTTACTTTACCCGTCCGTGTTTGGGTCACAAAAATTCATATGTGTACCAAATTTCAACTTAATCGGTTCATTAGATTCGGAGCAAACTGGTTGTGACAGACGGACAGACAGACAGACACACGAGTGATCCTATAAGGGTTCCGTTTTTTCCTTTTGAGGTACGGAACCCTAAAAAGTGGCTAACTGCGAGTCGGACTCGCACACAAAGCGTTCCGTACAATCGTAACGGCCATACACTGTGAAATTTACATGTGTCTAACTATCACGGTCCAAAAGATACAGCCCTTTGTCAATCAGACGGATGGACAGTGGAGCCTTTGGGTACAGAACCCTAAAAATCTAGTATGAAAAGTTCAGCTCACTTTTAAAGTTATATTTGAGTTGTTGAGCAAAAATGTCTGTCATTTGTCAAAACTATTTAGGTCATTAAAATAAGCTATGAAAGAATTTAAAAATAAAGGTACTTTACTAGATGCCTAGTCATGTCTGCGTAGAGATTTCATAAATGGACAAGACTAGATTCTATATGTGTTCTACTAACAACCTTACTAACGTTTCATTTGTTAAAAATGTATGGATGTATGTCTGAAATAAAGATATATTATAAATATGCTGTTTAAGGCGAGTAGTGCTGCCAATTAACGCCACCATTGAGAAAAAAAATCATAAGTCTGGGTTAAGGAACATTTTGAAATTTCCTATGCTCACATATTTAGTCAGATGAGGTGATGAGGATTCCAATACTGTCTGTTGCTCAAAAAAATTATGAAACTCCAACAATTTTCTACTACAGTTCAAACATTATTTTCTGTCGCGGCCATGATGTGACGTCATTACGTACGATACTGCTTTGTTTACATCTCTTTTTAGCCACAAATGATATAAATTAAATTATGTTTTGTACTTTATTTACTATTTTTTTTTTTTTCTATTTTTTTTTTTTTTTTTTTTTCTATTTTTTTTTTTTTTTTTTTTATTTTTTTTTTTTTTTTTTTAATTTTATTTTTTTTATTTTAACATGTATTTTTTTTAGTGTATGCTTTGTTGGTTGTCCAATAAATAAATAAATAAATTTACCACAGTGAGAATTCAAACAGTTTGCTAAGAAAAGATTATTAATATTTAAAGATTTATTTACATAAGCTTCTGAAGTCGCTTCCGGCATTTTCGAAGACGACGCGTTTCGAGTTTGCGTTCCGTTCCATCAAAACAACGTAACATAAAATAATGAATTGTAAAATAGGTAAGTAATGCGTAAAAAAATTGCAATTTGTTTCTTGACTTCTATACAATGTATAGAAGAAAAAAAAAAGAAGTACAAAAATAGAAATAATAAAAAATAGGAATACAAATTACATGCTTTGTCTATTGCTCTTCAGATATCTATGAACAGTTTCAAATCTAATTAAAAGTAACACATTAAGAAAACACAATAGGGAACCTCTTCAATACAAACTCGCCAAACTTGGCCGCTTCGGCAATTAATTCCTGCCAAGTGGCGGGCATATTGCCAAGTATTGCCAAGTAGACAAGTCTGCTCACCGCTTGTAACTTAGTGTGAAGTTTGTGCCTTTGGGAAATAAACCAGTATCTCGGTATTATGGTATCGGGAATATTCGGAAAACTGTGACAATGTACGAGGGCACGGAGAGTTGTGTTTAAGATGTACCTATTATACTTTTTATGTTTCATTAATCTGTACATGAAACAACACTAAATATTTCGTTATATATTATGAGACATCGGTCAGTACCTATGGACTTTGCGTAGGTTGGATTTCTTAATTTTTCCCAATGCAATAATAAAAAAATTGTTTTTTTTTTAAGTAACATGCAAAAAAAAGTTTTAATCAAGTAAAAAATAAGTGGTTTACCTACTTATCTTTAGAGGTGACAAAGGAAAATGAACGATGAATTTACATACTGTAAAACCTATACTAAAGTCGTGTCTCCTGCGTGTGTTTTTTTCAAAACATTACACAAAAAACATTTGTTTTCATACACAAGCTGTCTCCGTCGTATTAAAATATTTTAAGATTAATAACATATTTTGTGTAGATTTCGTATTGAGTTCCGAAGAGGAAGACGTGTTATGAGTTTTTGACATTTGACAAGAGCTAAGGATTCATTCACAACTATTCATAAGACAATATTTATAACCTCAAAACCTGTGTTGAAATGAGAACAAACCCGTCCCCTGTTCACCCACGCGGGGAATGTTTTTCATGCAGCTAGAAAAACAAAAACATTGTGTTTTCATACACAAAAGTGTATGGTCACGCCTCTTTGTTTCGATGTTTTTGTGTAATGTTTCGAAAAAACACGCGCAGGAGACACGACTTTACAGTTTCATTAGTTAATTCAAACTTTCTTTGATGACAGATGACATACTCAGTCACCCGGCACAATAAATGCAAGCCCCTTAATTTACTGACTGTACTATTTCACTTACCCTAATTGTTTTACCTAAGATCTATTGTTGTACCAAAAACACAATGAAAAAAAGACACCCGCGTGTCCCGGGATACTAACTCATTCTGTTGGAAACCGTGTTGACTACAATTAATCTGATGAGGAAAAAAGAACTAAAATTGCTGGTAAAAAAATCAAAAACGAGGAAAGAAACTCATACAGAATGAGGATTTTCATGAAAACTCACGCCGCCAGATGGCGGCACTTTGACAAGAGGTCTTACATTTTGACAATGAATATAATGTTTATTACTATGATAATGTTCATAATTCGTTTCATTAATTAGTTCATCATTCAGTCAAAACTAAAGCACTTTGACAGGTGCCTGGACTTGAATCCTCAGTGCTGCCACGTTGTGAACTTCATTTCAGAAAACCTTCATTGCTTGACTCTTGATGACATTTTAATTGATTGTATTGAACGTATGAAGTGTGATTAACTAGGCTTCTTTACTTTAAATGATGCAAATAAAAAAAAAAAACAAAACAAGATTTACTTATTTATTTAAGAGCTCTTGGCTAAGTAATAACAGCGGCATGGGATGATCCATCAGGTTAAGCTGCGCTTGCCGGGGTTGGTCTTTGGATGTGTGACCATTTTTACATACTGAGACTCCACATTCATCATTTGTGGATTTTTGACAGTCGTTACGGGTCGTCAGAAGCCCGGAAGTCTGACAACCAGTCTTATCAAGGGGTATCGTGTTGGATTGTTGAGTCAGTCAGGCAGTTATGCAGTGGCTCCGTGTAATATACTGGAAGCTGACCCCAACATAGTTGGGAAAAGGCTAGGCAGATTGCAGATTGACCCAAGGTTTCAGATCAACTATTTTGTACTACTCGAAATTCACCAAGATACTTCAAAGTTTAAGTCTTGTCTCTAGGACGTGTTTCAAACTATAAACTCCACCCGAGACTTAGGTGTAGTGCTAATGAAAATGATCAGCCATTACCGTAAAACAATCTTGGGTCGTGAATTATTAGCAGCATGATTGTGTGGTTTTAAGATCACACTGTACCTATACTTATGTTAATCTACATGGAGATGGTTTGTCGTGATGGTCTAGTGCTTAACGAAACTCACAACCGTTTCAAATCCGGGAAAGTACAGTACAAATATTTTCTTAATGTCCCTCGGCAAACTTCGTGTTTCGTCAGTCCTCGGATTTTTATTGCACTTGGTGCAGGAGTTTAAAGTCACGTTTCCAGTGTGCATGTGCATTCCAGTGTGCGCTGCAATATTTTGCAGCACGTTTTTGTATTGCTTTTTAAAGTTCCGTACCTCAAAAGGAAAAAATGGAACCCTCATATATCACTTCGTTGTCCGTCTGTCTGTCTGTCTGTCTATCAAGACACTTTTTCTCAGGAATGCGTGGAGGTATCAAGCTGAAATTGTTACCAAACACGTAGGTCTGTGATTGCTTGGAGCTTTAAAAAAATCAAGCTCCTAAGTCGACACATTAAAAAATTATGGCCATTTATGCGACATATTTTGATACTCGCAATTAAATCAAAACCTATAGGGTACTTACTTACCGTTGACCTAGAATCATGAAATTTGAAGTTCAAGGAAAATTCAAGTTCAAGTTCGAAAATTGTTAATTTGTAATTTTGTCGCATAAAAAAATTTTGTTTTGGGAGTTTTAGTTTTTAACTACAGTGTTAAATTTGGTTTTGGGATAAATTATTTTCCAATGGAACCCTTCATTGTGTGTGGTTCGACACGCACTTGGCTGGTTTTTTTTTTTTAACTTGTGCTGGTTTATCGTTTTTGGTAAAGCAGATAACGTGTCGTGCATAGGCCACTAATGCTTCCGAACTCAAAACTGGAAATTACGCTTTTGAAATTATTTCGTAGGTATTCATTGATGTATAAATTAGGAAGATAAGGTTTGCGCTCCTCGACGTGGATCGCATAAATTGAGTTAATCGCACATAATTGACCTTAGTCGCAGTCGAACTAGCTTTTGTGTAGCACGTTAAGTATAATTACCGTAATCGTCTAAATAAGCAGCAACAAAGCCTTCATCTGTTTTTAAAATGTGCACAAATAGTTCAAAAACACGTTCCACGGGATTACTTTTCACTCATAAGTACAGCCAAAAATGTTAATTTTTTGAAAATATATTAATATTTAATTTTTGCTTCCCCATGTTTGTGAGAGCGAGATAGACATGCAATGTCATTTATAATCGTAAGCATTCGGCGGCTAACATGTTTTCGCTTGCACGACAGCGCCAGCTCCTATCTCTGTCTTTGTCTATTGGTAACAATAGGTTTGCGACTGTGATCACAGATTTGCGAGTTTCGGTGCATGTAGTCGTGCGCCGAGTCCAGGTTTAGTGATTGCGATGTTAGCGCGTAACATATCTTTCTCTAATATATCAATTTAGGTATTTCAATATTGTACGGTAACTCGATTTACAATACCAGCAATTTAAAATTCGCGGAAACATACAGCAGGCACTAAATAAAACCAGCTCATGCGCACACACAGTTCTCGTGCAAAAAATTCAATTTACAGCTTCCGGCTTTCAGCATTGAAAGAGCTACTAAAAAACCGTAAAACCTGAACATTGCCTACATTGCAAACTGTTAATCAAACATTCCTGAAACGCCGATTTTTACTTTTTCAGTAGTGTTTGTAAATTTTTTACCTTTTATTTGGTAATCAGGATGTTTCCTTTGACTTTGTTCTCATTTATCAACGCCCGAGAATCTCCATGACATTTCTGCACAGTCTGACAGACAAAATTATATTGAAAATGTCAAGTTTCTATTATAAAAGTTTAGGTAGCGCGATGTCTGTCTGTCATTCACAAAATCTTAATAACTCAGTGTTTGACGTGAAAACGTCTTTTCACCGGTGTATTGGTGGTAAGTTCAATATTTCATCAAGTTGAAAATTTGCACAGAACTGCCGGTCTATTCTGTAAATATCTCACCATGAAACCTTAGGTGAAGTGATCTTAAAGTGAACTGTCAATAGTGTCAACCCCTAGCATCAATGGAATCACGGCTCACTTCACGCTCCCGTCCCGTCCCGTCCCGTTTAAGATGTAGACAACTAACAAGGATTTTTTTTTAATTTCCACGAGAGAATTGAGGGTTGTCTAAATCTCTGGCAAAGTGCTAGAAAATCTTGAAAAAAAAACAACAAAAAATAATTTAAAAAAAAACATCAATTTATTTTTGTATTTTTGTGTTTTTGTTTTTGTGTTCACCTATTGACGTACATCAGCATCTTTTGTGTTGTTTGTTTTAGTCAGTCTTGGTATGCGCCCACTGACTTATCCACATCAATCTATACGGGATGAAATTTAAAACATGTACCAAATCGAAATGGGAGATTGCACTCATCATTATGAACAACTTTTACTAAGGGACCAAACCTGAAATCACGAAAAAAAAAATTTGCTGTTCAGTACATTTATCTACATCAAACTCGTCAAAATGTACTGAATAGCTGAATTTTTTTTCGCGATTTCAATGATGAGTACAATCTCCCATTTCAATTTAGCACAGTCATGTTCTAAATTTCATCCCGTATAAATATATAGTTTGTCGGTCTTCTTATCAAGCCTTGTGGGGCTAATCTTTTAAGCCTCCTGAATGTCTTGGAATCAAATATAAAACAATTTCTTCCAACAAAAATCAATCAATCTGCCTAGCCTTTTCCCAACTATGTTGGGGTCGACTTCCAGTCTAACCAGATGCAGCTGAATACCATTATTTTACATGGAGCGACTGCCTATCTGACCTCCACAACCCATTAACTGGGTAATACGATACCCCTTGGTAAGACTGATTGTCAGACTTTCGGGCTTCTGACGACTCGTAACGACTGTCAAAGATCTACGAATGACAGCCGGGACCAACGGCTTAACGTGCTTTTCGAGGCACGGAGGAGTCTCGGTATGTAAAGATGGTCACCCATCCACGGACCAACCCCGGCAAGCGTAGCTTAACCTGATAGATCGACCCGTGCGGCTGTTATTACTTAGCCACGAGCTCCTCAATTTCTTCCAACAATATCCACATAAATACAAAACTACTTCGTATTCTAAGCAATTTTCGTCAATCTAACTTGTTGATAGCTTGGCTCTCTGCCAACCCTAATAACCGTTGGAGGATATTGATAGTGGAAGATGGTGAGTCTCCGTTAGAATTGGGGGGGTTTTTAGGAGCTAGAAATTGGAAGTGGAGGTGGGAGGAGGGTTGGATCTTGCGTGTTTTAAGATCACGAGATCAGAATTATTTAGAATGTGAAAGTTGTCCGACGTTCGCACGGACGTAAAATTATCGCGGCGTTTTTTTTTAGCGCACGGGATTTTCAACACTGCTTAGCGCCGTGAGTTGAAAATCCAACAGTGTGTTTTTTCGACGCGCTAGAATGCACTCTGTTGTTGGATTGGGTTGGTTGGATTGTCAATGTTTGGCTCAACAACGAGAGTTGAAAATCCAGTGCGCGATAAAATCCCGCCGCGACATTTTTACGTCCGTGCGAACGTCGGCTAACTCTGTATATGTTTGTGATGTGTTCACAGCTAAACCGCTGAACAGAATTTAAGGAGAGTTGGATAATTATGGAGATAGACTGAACCCTGAGAACAGACAATAGGCACAATTATCTAAATCAAGCCTAAAAATAATGAAATGTGTTGTTGAAGTTTTCAACGGAAAATCTAAATTCTGTGTAGTCGAAGTTGTCATTAACTTAATATTTCTTTGTTTGTACTCTGGTTTGTATGTAAAAAAACAGTTGTTTATAATGTCGTGTGATTTCTTTGATTTAAATTAAAAAATGTATTAATGTGCTCGTTTGTGGAATGCATTGCCAGTTCAAATAAAACGCGCGCAGTCGTTACCTATGTTTAAAAGGCTCGTAAAGGAACATTATTTGTCGTTGTGATCGTGTTCACGTAACTGTAAATATCTTTAGTCTTCATTTGTTTTCGTTGCTTATATTTAGTATATATGTATTTATGTATCTATTATTTAGGTTATGTATGTATCTATTTTAGTATAATATTGTAAGTAGGCACTTATTATTTGCACCAAAGACAGCCCCATTTCATATCCAGGCAAATCACTGTCCATTCTAAGGTTGCCTGGAAGAGATTGCAGAAAGCGATAAGGCCGCCCATTGTATATTTTTTAGTGTTTGATTATGTCTTTTTTTGTTATGTATTTTTGTGGTGTACAATAAAGTATATATAAATAAATATAAATAAATAAATGTATTATTTTAATACCGAATTACAATAACCACTGTGGCAATACTGTCAAAGAACAAATTATTAATACTGTAACAACCTTTTTAATATGTTTTTATTATGGCAACTGACTGTATTAATTTACTTTGTTAACACTTAGGAATAACGGTTATGATATTATCATTATTTCTGGGTGGGGCAAAAGTCATTTTAAATGTTTAAATGTAGTGCAGAGTCAGTCGTTGTTTGATTGTGAAATAGTACAGCTGTGCGGAATAAAAGTGTTAAACTCGTCACAAAATAATAGGTCCCTTTTGACAGCCCATATCGTTTCATATGCCAAAGAGAGACAAACAGCGGGACAAAGAGGGACACCAATCAATAAAGCCGTTGGTCTCAGCTGTCATTCGTGGATCTTTGACAATCGTTACGGATCGTCAGAAGCCCGGAAATCTGACAATCAGTTTTGTAAATAAATAAATCATAAATCATAAAGTTTATTTGTGAAACATAGGTATACAATAGGTCATACATATAATACAATAGTACGCTATGTTTTGTCTTGAGACAAACAAATATGAAAACATGGAAAGAAAATATGCTAAATGCTTACCATGGGGTATCGTATTACCCAGTAACTGGGTTGTGGAGGTGAGATAGGCAGTCGCTCCATGTAAACGAGTTCATTTAAGTCGAGGCTCAAAGCGTTCCTATTGGAGAAATGTCTTTACTCGATAGATGATGACATATCCACGTTTTAAAGAATAATAATAATAACCCCACCGCCGTATCTCTACGTTGACGTCGTGGTGGGGCTTGCGCGCTCCGAACTCTGGGTCTGTGCCGGTGGAGTTTACTTTGCCGAAACAGGTCTAGGGTGAGGAGCCAGACCAAGAGAGATACGTGAACCCGCAGGGCAGCTTGTGGCGAGCTGTTGGGCAGTAGCGACCCCACGGACCCTATTTCCCGGGAGAAGTCCTGTTCTTCACCTCTGGCTTGCCTTTATTGACCGGCTGGAGTGAACACTGACGGGAACAGAGCTCCCACCTCATTCTTGCCTTTATTGGCTGGCTTGAGTGGAGATTCGCAAGAGCAAACGTGCTCGGAGGAAGGAAGTATTCTAGTAAGTGCTTGTAGGGATCTTGACCATCTTCCGGGCTCTGGGGTTGTTCTGAGAGCCGTGGAATACCTCTCCACTCCTCAAGCACCTCAGGACATGTTGCCCCTTGTCGCTACGTCACTATGTGCTAGCGACCGTTTCCGGGGTCCCATTATTGAGTGTGCAAGTCACCCCCTGCCAATTTATCTGTGTATATTATATAACATTGGTCAGGCAGGGAAGATAGTTCTTCCATAGTTCAAGGTACCCAATCCACTATAGCCACCCAAACCCATAGACCCAATGTGTTTTATTTCCATGTTCTGCAATAGTTCTGCACCAACCGGGGGTTGTCCTTGGGTGCAATTGCATAGTGCATACAGGGATAATCGTCGGCTGGTGCCTTCTTTTCATTTAAAATTGTCTAAGAGGCCTCTGCGAGTTGGCTTCGGTTCCTCGTACGCCTTCCAAAGGTGCGGGACCCCAGGGTCCCGAGATATGTCAAAGACAATTTAAATAATAATAATTATTATTGGTTAATGTGAGACTGTGTAAAATTAGTATGTATTATTACTGAATTTTTTATTGTATTGAATTTATTAATTTGTAATTTTATAGAATTTTTATTTGTATTTAATTTGTAATGTTATTGAATTTTCTATTTTTTGATTTAAGTATGTGTTAGTTTTATAATTTTAATGAATGTTTTTTTATTTTTATTTTATGATTTCAAACACAATGTGAATTGTTCCTGAATAAAATTGAATTGAAAAATGGAATCTAATTAAAATACCGGTATTTTACTGCATCCGATTAGACTGGAAGCCAACCCCAACATAGTTGGGAATAGGCTAGGCAGATGATGATTGTATTTTAAACCAAACTTTGCCTCTACCAACCCCCACGGGGAAAACGGCTTTGGTTTACCGTAGGCTATGTGTATGTTTATAAAAACGATCTGTTTTTCCACTGTACATATCATTTTATTATATTTTTATGCAGTTTGAAACCTCTTCAAAACAGCAACATTATCAAAATTAAATATGACTTAATAAAACGTTACCCAACCATAAATTATTTTCCGACATTTTGTTCTCATTGCCACGAAACATAATTTAAAATTAATTGCAGACAGCGCAAATTTTAATTACTATTTTTGGAACAAACTTTCATTAGTATCAGTCAATTTGACTTGAATTACGAGCGTGGCGAGCGAAACTTTTTGAAATTAATTAAGTATTATTTCATAAGGTTTTCGTGGACGTTCGAAAGCCAACGGACTGATTTTGGGCATTGGATTCTCTTGAAATCTGTGGTGTTATACTCTAAACATCACTTCAAAATTCGAACGGTGTCGTTGTGCATCCGCGATGATTTACTTTATTAAAAATTAAGTTCAAAAACTAAAACCCGACTACTGAAAAATCACGCTCGCCGCGGTCGGTCTGTAACCAATTAAATTAATATTATTTTCCTCCACTTTTACTAATTTTTAACAATTTAAACATAGGTATTTATTTACTTAAACAATATAACATATATACATATTTGTAAAGTGCTTGTCAAGACCTTTCTTTTGATACCAAACATGTCATTATTATCTCAATTTAATTTTTTTCGTGGTCAGAAATTTACGTGTAAAGTCCACCATATTAAATTTAGGGAGAATTTATATAGCCTATGTCACCCGGACCATTATTACGAATCTATTGATACCTCATTCATTAAAATCGGCATGGTAATTTAGGCGCTACGGTGGAACACACGTAAAGACATACTTATATACATACATACATACTAAAAATAACAAAATTATGTACTAACATAACTAAAACTATTAAAAAACTAAAATATGGCGTCGAAAAATTCCTCCGCATCGCTGTCGACTGGTAAAGTACCCAAGAGACTGGCGGCATTGCCACGTTGTATGGCAATGCTAAGCCGCTGGCCAAGGTAAAAGCCAGCCCTTGGGTCACGGGAAGTGTCAACCAGCCGTTTACCATACTTACATACATACATAGACTACTAAAATCATAACCCTTCTTTTTGGCTTTGCCGTAGTCGGGTAAAAACAAATGAGTTCGCTTTCGAATTGTGTGCGCTCACTTGAGTGAGGTTCCAAGTGAACTTTACAGAATAGTATTACTGTTATTTGAAAAGAATGTTTCCTTATAATGGAAAAATTCTATTACGGTTCATGTTTATTTTTAATCTCAGTAATGACGACTGTTTGACTGAATGACTTGGTTTCAAACTTGAAACCTTGACAAAAGGCACACACTTTCCGACGGCACCATCAGTACTAAACTTTACCAATTTTCCCTTGATGAACTTAGTAACTGAGGTAAGTTAAATTTATCAAAGAAGCTAATTCGTCAATTACTTCGTTGCGCAAGTACTTTCGAATTAAAACTTAACAAAAGAAGAATCCAGCTAAATCATGCTTTCTCAATTACGGCGAAGCAAAAAGGAGGATTATGTTTTTGACACGTATCTATGTATGTTCATCTGTTCTCTCATAACTTCCAAACTGCGTATCATAATTTGACAAATGAGGTATCGTTGGAAGCGTATTGATTGTCCCCTGGTTATACGCTATGTGACGTTACATGAAATTGAATATGGCGCCCTCTAGAGGACATGAAGTCATGAACTAAAAAAAATTTTTTTTAATGATGCCATGTTGGGTATCAAATGAAACTGTTCCTCGCAGCTTTGCTTGCATACACCCGATAATTGGGAATAATTTCTAAAATCACGCCTCAGATGTGAGCCAAACATATTATATATATTCTCTCTAGACCAATCAAAAATATACCCATATACAATAATTAATATTTTTTTTAAAACTGTAAAGTGACTGCAAATACTTTACCACTATCAATCATAACCCCAAAATAATTTAAATAAAAAGTAAGTTCTTTCAAAAACTAAAACCCGACTACTGAAAAATCACGCTCTAAAAAGTATGAAACAAGAAAATATTTGAAAAAAAACAGACTTATTAAAAATCCGGAGTCACACGTAATCTGTTTGATTTATATATTAACATGACGTATGACTCCTAATTTTTAATTTGTCTATCTTTTTCTAACTTCAGTTGAGAATATGTTTCCTAACTAGGTTGGGGTTGGCTTACAATCTAACGGGATGCAGCTGTATACCAGTATTTTACATGGAGCGACTGCCTATCTGACCTGCACATCCCAGTTACTGGGTAACACGATACCCCTTCGTGAACTGGTAGTTACATATCAAAATATAAATCAATTTCGTGTAATAATTCAGGTCTCACTCCTTTTCGCCCCATAAACTCAAGGAAATTGATATTTTATTGCGCAAGCGAAGGAAATTGATAACACGACTTATTTTTTCTTTTGGTGGAATAAAATGTTTAGGTATGTGATTACATTAAAATTATATAACATAACATAACGGCTATATTCCTGAATGGTACGGCAGAGGTGTATTGGTTATTGTTTATAATATTATGTCACCGCATGAGGAGCTCGGGGCAAAGTAATAACAGCCGCACGGGTCGATCCATCAGGATAAGCTACGCTTGCCGGGGTCGGTCCGTGGATGGGTGACCAGTTTTACACACCGAGACTTCTCCGTGCCTCGGAAAGCACGTTAAGCCGTTGGTCCCGGCTGTCATTCGTGGATCTTTGACAGTCGTTACGGGTCGTCAGAAGCTCGAAAGTCTGACAACCAGCCTTACCAAGCGGGGTATCGTATTACCCAGTTAATGGATTGTGGAGGTCAGATAGGCAGTCGCTCCATGTAAAATACTAGTATTCAGCTGCATCTGGTTAGACTGGAAACCGAGCCCAACATAATTAAATGCTAGGCAGATTGATTATGTCACTGTATGATTATGAATTTAGTTAATTTAAAATCTGTCTTGCGAGATTATAAACTATCGAAAAATTGTGAACTGGTATTAAACTTGCATGCGACGAACGCACATTTTGCTAATACTAATAAATAAATAATTGCGACTAACTAGGAAAAAGTTGGTTGCAGTTCTAACCTAACCTAACCCATTTGGTCGAGGTGCCCTGGATTAGCTACTGCGACTAATTCGGCTTCCGCCAAGACCTGCCATTTAGGGACGGTTCACAATTTTACGAGTGATAAAATCGGACAGATTGTGAACCGTGTCGGTAAAGGCAGGTTCGTTCACAATTTGAGGGTTTGCCATGTAAACTAATATAAAAGCAAAAATAATAATATATGCCATATATATTGTTTTTGTATTTATTTGTATAGTTAGTTAGTCATTTAAATTAGTATCTTGTGTAAATAGTGTTAACTTGTATATTGTATATAAGCCAAATAATTAAAGCAAATATATAAGTAATTATGCAAAAATAAAAAAAAAAAGCAAAATATATTAAGCAAAATATATTTTGTTATACCTACCTACTTTTTTATTTTTTTGGTTATTTTTCTTTTGGTATTTTAATTTTTTTTTTGTTTGCTGCATGCATCCCTTACTTTTATTGTATTCATTAAGCATATATAATGAGAGAGTGCCTTGACTTCCATAATACAAGTCCTACTTAGTTTGGAAGTCAAGAGCTCATTTCCGTGTACGTTTTTTTAATATGCAATAAACTTTTTTATTTTTTATTTATTTTATTTTTAATAAATATATAAGCAAAAATAATAAATATTCGCTACAAAATAAAATGTAAGCAAGCAATATAATTATAAGCAAGCATATATTATATAAAGCAAAACACATATAAGCAAAAATATTAAAAGCAGCGAAATATATAAAAGCAAATATAATAAGCAATATAAAAAATTAATAATATTGTAAGCAGTATGGTATAGTTAAGAATTTATCGACAGTTTAAAATTTCGCGAGATAGATTATAACCTAACGGTGCGGTGTTCAGAATCCTACGGCGACACATAAAATTGCGTCAGTTGTTGAAATCTCATGTAATATAGCCTATTATCATCAACAGGGCAGAAATCCAGACTCCAGACTGCTTTTGAGAAATTCCTGATGAAAAATAAAATGCTATTAGTTTTTTTCATATTAAATATTTTTTTTTTTTTAACATTATTATTTCCTATAATACATTTTATACAATTTAGTAACTTAAGAATGCGAAAAATACAGTGACATTGATAATTTGTAAATGTTTCTCTTCAATGGTAAAATACATCAATTTAAAATTTAATTTGTTTTAACTGTAAACATAACCTAAAAATAACAAACTTATATACTAACAATTATATATTATTTGGTTGACACTTCCCGTGACCCAAGGGCTGGCTTTTACCTTGGCCAGCGGCTTAGCATTGCCATACAACGTGGCAATGCCGCCAGTCTCTTGGGTACTTTACCAGTCGACAGCGATGCGGAGGAATTTTTCGACGCCATATTTTAGTTTTTTAATAGTTTTAGTTATGTTAGTATAAAATTTAATTAGGTGTAAAAGTAATCACAGAAAAAATAATCACAACCCACCCCTAACTGTTCCTGACGCAAAGGTGCCCATAACACTTGCAGCGTTGCCACGTTGTATGGCAATGGCTAACCTTTGCACCAAGAACGAGCCGGAGCGGGAGTCACCCGTTTTCTCACGGAGCTTATGCCCTAATTTAATTAATTAATATTTAATTAAATATTACATTAAGTCTTTGCTAAATCAAATTAGTTTTACTTTCGACACACTTAATAATTTTGTGACTTAAACTAGAATTTATAATAATCTAATACATTGGAACTTTGATGTTTCATAATGAATATGTTAGACTTACTTACAATTTAGAAAGTTACTAAAGCCAATGATTACAATAAAGCTTCTGTCTCCAGTGACTTCGAAAAAGTTTTGCGCTTCGTTAAAAAGTTTTCATTTAAAATATGGGTTCAAAATCAAAAGTGATTTATTCAAACTATGCTGAGAATCAGCACTTTTTGAACGTCAAAATTACATAAGACAGTCCCACAAAACGTCCGCCCTTCACCACTTCCTAGTGCTTTAGCTGGGAAGAAGAAGTGGCGCAACAAACCCCAGCAGCACAGCTGTCTGTTCAGTTAGAAAAACTTAATTCTATACAATAAGAACGCAAAATAAATATACATTACGCAACACAAAACTGCCTTTCAGCCTAGCCTTTTCCCAATTATGTTGGGATTGGTTTCCAGTCTAACCAGATGCAGCTGAATATCAGTATTTTACATGGAGCGACTGCCTATCTGACCTCCACAACCCATTAACTGGGTAATGCTCCCCTTGGTAAGGCGTGTTGTCAGACTTTCGGGTTTCTGACGACCCGTAACGACTGTCAAAGATTCACGAATGACAGCCGGGACCAACGGCTTAACGTGCTTTCCGAGGCCCGGAGGAGTCTCGGTATGTAAAGATGGTCATCCAACCACGGACCTACCCCGGCAAGCGTAGTTAACCTGATGGATTAACCCGTGCGGCTGTTACTACTTAGCCACGAGCTACACACATTACGCAACACAAAACATTAAATTAAATTATTTGTCAAATAAAATAAACACTTATAATGAGCTAATTCTGGAGAAATACAATACATAAACATTGTCTTGGAGTTAATCACAGCGACCAACTATTCATTGTTTATGTAGTCGATTACCTTTGAACAAAGGCTGGGTTTTACTTACGTATCAAATGGTAATAGGCTCGCCTTTTTACCCGACTGCGGCGAAGCCCAAAAGGAGGGTTATGTGTTTGACCTGTATGTATGTAAGTATGTATGTATGTATGTCCGTTTCTTTGTTCCCTCGTAACTCCTAAAAGAATGAACGGATTTGAATAAATTATACGTCTTTAGATTTGTCTTGGTAGCGCGAGTGTCACTGGCTACATTAAAATCAAAAACAAAGTAAAATGGCGGATTTGGGGTGCCATATTGTGGAGATCGAATATTGTTTTTCTTCTAATACCATCGAGTGGGATATCAAAATGAAGGGTTTTAAAAGGTGATTACAAAAATATATGCAACTTATATGGTTAAAAATAATTCAAAGTGACAAATCGTAAAAAAACACGTAAAAAAAAATGCTTGGCTATTATAGTGCATTTGATCCAAAACAATTACTCTCACGACCAAAACTCCTTGCAAGAACTAAATCGTCTGCGAAATCTTTCACATTTGTAAACTAAAAAGCTGGAAATAAAAAAAAGTAATTAAAAAAACTAAAAAACCCGACTGCGATAAAAAACTGAAAAGCTAAAAATAAGCCCATTTTAAATTAAATAAAAGTTGGAAGCAGGCGGGACCCATTCCATTTTTACATTTTCTAACTCAAATGGGTCCCGCCTGCTTCCAACTTTTATTTAATTTAAAATGGGCTTATTTTTCGCTTTTCAGTTTTTTACCGCAGTCGGTTTTTTTAGTTTTTTTAATTACTTTTTCTCTATCTTTAATGTGGGTGTAGGTACTGAACACTTCTGCTTAACCTATTGGGATATACAGGCGTGATGGTTATGTCAAATATTCCAGCCAGTAATTGACCAGCTGAGCGTGTAAGACAACACTTTTTTCCAAAAAAAAAAAACCGACATCCAAAAAAGAAACACTACAAAGTGAAAAATAACTTTAATTTCGGAAGTCGGTGGCAAAAAACGAAAACACAATTCACTTGGAAACTCACTCAAGTGAGCGCACACTTCGAAAGCGAACTACATTGCCATAGCCAACATAAAATTTTCCAGACTCTCTTATTCACATTCATGACAAAATTAAAAACCTCAAAAAGTCAAACGAAATGTAGATTTCACTCACAAAGCCTACTTGACATAATAAGTACAATATCACAAAAAAAAACTCGGCTAACATTTATCACAAAGTTAAGGCGAAGTTATCGTAATAGCCGCACCGAATCGATCGAATAGGAAACTTTCCGATCGTGCAAATTCAGCTCTAATGTATCAGGGTGTTGTTTGTACGGTACCGGAAAAAGTATCGATAATTGATTAGTATCCATACTTTTGTTACAGTATTTTCATCTATGAAAGGAATAGAATAGATTATTGGAAAACATAAGTATATACATCATAATAATAATGTGCAAGGTCTTAAAAATAACACGTAGATCTGCATGTTTTGCCATAACAACGTACAAAACAACATTATAGTGGCGTATAAAACGGCAAAAATAAATAACAAAATTTGAGTCTACACAGCAAACTATGAAATTAAAAACTTAATCCTAATGCTGATTGAAAAACCGGCCAAGTGCGTGTCGGACCACGCACAATGAAGGATTCCGTAGTTGGGATGAATTTATCTTAAGAGCATACTTAACATTGTAGTTGAAAAACATGTTCTCCCATACATTCCGACTGTAAATGTAAGTTTGTACTCACAATATTGATAGGTTTACCATGTTATTTTAAGACCACAGACTTCTTATAGGTTTTGCTCCTTTTCTAAACTACAAGTGTAATATTATCGCCTCCGTGAGAACACGGCGGTGCTCCGCCCAAGCCGGGCAGACCTCCACTGTATGCTCCACCGTGTCCTCCGGGCGATCTACACAATGGTGACACCCGGGCGTTTCCTCCCGCCTTATCCGAAACAGGAACCTCCCGAAACAACCGTGTCCGGTGAGGACCTGCGTCAGGCGGAAGGTGAGGACGCCGTGGCGCCTCTCCAACCACTCCTCAAAGAGGGGACTTATCGCCGCAATTGTGGCATGCCCAATATTTGAGACCCTCATAGTAAGCCCTTACATTTGACATGACACATGGTGTAGTTTGCAAAACTTTTTTTTTAATTTTCTTATTTGCCCCCCAAAAGTGACATCTATATTCAAAATTCATTTATTTACTTTAACCGTCCCGTGTTTGGGTCACAGAAATTCATATGTGTACCAAATTTCAACTTAATCGGTCCATTAGATTCGGAGCAAATTGGCTGTGACAGACGGACAGACAGACAGACAGATACACGAGTGATCCTATGAGGGTTCCGTTTTTTCCTTTTGAGGTAAGGAAACCTAAAAATAAAGTTTAAGTTTTTACAGATTTGAGGGTCAAATTGTGAAAATGTCATCAATCAATCTGCCTAGCCTTTTCCCAACTATGTTGGGGTCGGCTTCCAGTCTAACCGGATGCAGCTGAATACCATTATTTTACATGGAGCGACTGCCTATCTGACCTCCACAACCCATTAACTGGGTAATACGATACCCCTTGGTAAGACTGATTGTCAGACTTTCGGGCTTCTGACGACCCGTAACGACTGTCAAAGATCCACGAATGACAGCCGGGACCAACGGCTTAACGTGCTTTCCGAGGCACGGAGGAGTCTCGGTATGTAAAGGTGGTCACCCATCCACGGACCAACCCCGGCAAGTGTAGCTTAACCAGATGGATCGGCCCGAGCGGCTGTTATTACTTAGCCACAAGCTCCTCATAATTATAGAAATCTATTTAATCAATTGCGGTCATTTAAAAAGGAGAGAGAACATTATAAGCTCCCAGCAGAGGGAACATTATAGGCACAATAATAAAATAAATCTTATAATAAATCTGAGTTGGTAAATATTCGATACTTTTATTTCGATCCTAGTGCTTATATCGATACTTTTTCATATCCCTAGGTATTGGCAGGCTTGACGACTAACCCGATTTGACCTTAAGTAATATTCATGAAGATTTTCAAAAGATTTCTGAAGGAATTAAATAGTTTGACAAGTTGTTGACGTTTCTTTGATTTTAGATTGCTTAGGTTAGTGTTGTTTGTTAGTGTTAAATTAGCAAGTCTTTGAGATTGGTCTTGAATGAAAATGTTTACTTTTATCGGGGTATGTTGTAATTGCAATACAGGATCGGCCGATGTAACAATTTTCGGGGAAGGCCTGTGTGATGATGACCTTCAAAGAAATTAACAAGCTTTCCTGTCTTTTGAAGCAATAATAATTAATTTTAAAACTTTTTCGTGCCGCACTCAAGATTTAACAATTTATTAAACAAAAGGCCTCTATTATACATGCTGTAATTTTAATCACCATTATCCTCATTGTTATGAACAACTTTTACCAGAAATCACAAAAAAAGTTCAGGTATTCCCTACATTTATGTTCGCATAACTCGTCAAAATGTAGGGAATAAAAGATTTTTTTTTCGCAATTTCAGGTTTTGGTCCCATAGTAAAAGTTGTTTCATAATGAGGAGTACAATGACCCCTTAAGAGGATAATGGTAATTAAAATGACACCCAGTAGGTATCTACATATCAGAAACAAAGATACATAAACTTTCATCAAATTCCAATATCCAATTCCAAACATAAAGTTAAGTTACTTTTCGCTCTGAAAACAGTTTCGGAACTCATTTGAGATTCATGAGTAGTATAACCGGAGTTAGATCTTGTAATAAATGGCTTTTGCCATCAAAGTATCGGTATTACTGAGAAGGAAATTATTGATGTGGCGGCATTCTGAAAGTTCAGTTGGAACCTCACTCAAGTGAGCGCACACAATTCGAAAGCGAACTCATTTGTCTGACTGCGCCAGAAGGAGGGTTATGTTCGTCGAGAGTATATATATATGTATATAAAAAAAAGCTTTATTTCATTTAAACAGTATTAGATTACATTAAATTACAGTAAAGTGCTATAATAAAACAAATGTACACAAAAGTTTTAGCATCTGGAGCCGTAGGAGGAACCTGTATTTCGGCTAACAGCGCACATCCCCTCGAGTTACAATTTAAAATATTATAGTTCTTAAATGCGAGCATTATACAAAACAAAGGAATAATAATAGTCTAAGGTTTTATAGCTGGTCTGCATGTATGTACCTATGTATGTTTGTATGTATGTGTATGTATAATTGTTTGGCACGCTCTGCGGCCTGAACGGCTCAATGGATTTTAGCTTGATAGGTGTCGTTAGATTCGTATATACTGTGAGAGTGACACTGGATATATCAAAATAAAAAAAAACAAAATGGCCGATTTTTGGCGCCAAATTATGCCTTAATTTTTTTTTTCTTAAAATCTGTCGAGAGGGGTATCAAAATAAAGGGTTTTAAAAGCTGCTTACAAAAATCTATACAACTTATATGGTTAAAAGTAATTCGAAGTGGCAAATCGTAAAAACTTATTAAATATTAAAACTAAAAAATAAAAAAGAAGTAATTGAAAAAATTAAAAAGCCCGACTGAGGTAAAAAACTTAAGTTAAAAAAACTGAAAAGCTAAAAACAAGCCTTTTTTAAATTAAATAAATGTTAAGTTTTTTATTTTTTTTTTACTTTTTTTTTTTTTTTTTTTAGTAAATCATTGCGGATTCAAAACGAGACACCGTACGAATTTCGAAGTGATGTTTAGAGAATAACGCTGTTTATCACTATTAACCATTTTTACCTGAACGTAAATGAAGCAAATAGAAAAGCAAAAAGATAATAATAATAATTTAATAATACGTTTATAGAAAGCGTACATTTAGCCTTAGAATAGAAGAGCAGTGGTGGCCCAGTGGTAACGGTCGCGACTTACGAGTTGTAGGTCGTAGGTTCGAACCCTGACAGAGGCAGGCACTTTACTTTGTGTAAATTATTTCGTCCCCACTGCTCTCAAAACGGTGAAGAAAAACATCGTGAGGAAACTGGCACACAGTGGCTCGAAACTGCTTTAAGAGGGACATAGGGTTTTTTTTTTTAAATGCCATTAAAAAAAATACATATCGAAAGATCGTCATTCTGATGAATAATTGTTATAAAACGTTTTTCTTTAAAGCTGATTTTGCCCAGAAAAAATATTTAAAATTTTTGTTGTATGGAATGGAACAGAAATTGCAAAAATTTGGCCAAGTCTTGACAGATCTTGCTTTGAAACTACTTTATTCTTATTCTTTGCTTGTTCTACGCTATCAGCGCGCGCCCATAGCAGCCCGATCAAGAGTTATGAGGTTCAGTAAAAACTTTTTTACAAAAAAATACAACCGACTTTCAAAAACAGCACTACAAAGTGAAAAATAACTTTAATTTCAGAAGTCGGTGTCTAGTTAAATGTATTTTCGTTTTTTGCCACCGACTTCCGAAATCAAAGTTATTTTTCACTTTGTAGTGCTGTTTTTGGAAGTCGGTTGTATTTTTTTGTAAAAAAGTTTTTATTTTTCACTTTTTAGTTGTGTACCTACCCCACACAAATTCTAATACCACTACCATAGTTTAAGTAAAAATATTTAACAATCAATCTGCCTAGCCTTTTCCCAACTATGTTGGGGTCGGCTTCCAGTCTAACCGGATGCAACTGAATACCAGTATCTTACATGGAGCGACTGCCTATCTGACCTCCACAACCCATTAGCTGGGTAATACGATACCCCTTGGTAAGACTGATTGTCAGACTTTCGGGCTTCTGACGACCCGAAACGACTGTCAAAGATCCACGAATGACAGCCGGGACCAACGGCTTAACGTACTTTCCGAGGCACGGAGGAGTCTCGGTATGTAAAGATGGTCACCCATCCACGGCCCAACCCCAGCAAGCGTAGCTTAACCTGATCGATCGACACGTGCAGCTGTTACTACTTAACCACGAGCTCCTCTTAGAAGAAGAAGAAATAGTACAAGTCTGCGCGCGAGCTCCAAAGAATCGGGGGCTAAGGAAACGGGCGTGGTTAATTATGAAATAATTCTATGAAGAAAGTATGTGCTTGAAAACCACCCGCTTACAATCGACGAAACTACATACACAATAAACATAGACACACCTATTTCAATACTGCATAGTCCCACAATTATGCTCGGGACTGGGATTGGCTGTCTATACAAATATTCATACCTGCATAGTTAGCCGAGATATGACAATAAACAGACGGTTTTGTTAGCCATGTAGCTGTAGCTTAATTAGACGCTATCTTTGTAATCTGCATGATACAGGTCTGTACCAATATATGCCCCGTATATACGAGGCAGACTATTCTACTTCGTTGTTGCCTTACTTTTCTAGAAACTATGTTTCTAAATCATCATCTTCCAGCCCTTATCCCATGGTACGTGGGGGTAGCGCACAACGTTTTCTTCTTCCATTCTCCCCTGTCAACCGTCACGCTTTCATTCACTCCCTTCTCTTTCATATCATTCCTCACACAATCCATCCATCCTTTCTTTGGTCTTCCTCTGCCTCTCCATCCATCAACATGTATATTCATTACTCTTTTAGTCACATGCGTTTTGTCTCTCCTCATCACATGCCCATATCAAGCCAAACGATTTCCTTTCAACTTTTTTGTCACTGGCGCCACTTTCAAACTTCCTCTGATATACTCATTTCTTACTTTATCCATTCTCGTCACTCCACACATCCACCTCAATATTCTCATCTCCGCTGCATGCAATCTTTTTTCATCCGTCTTCTTCACTACCCAGCATTCCGATCCATAAAGTATGACAGGCCTTTATGAGCTGTGTAAAAACTCGTATGATTATGTGCATATTTGTAAAAAGTTGTGCTTTAATGTGGAACCATTCAGGGATAAGAGGAGCGCAAACGACCTGTTTTCGCCACCACTCTTAATCGTTCAAATGCAGGCTTGCGGGCACCTCTACGCCACCTCACAGGCCATTTCAATAAGTTTTTCTCTAACTTGGATGTACGAGTATTAACTGTATCCTTTGGAAAAATTAGAAACGTATTGCTTGACACAATAAAAAAATTATGTGATTAATATCAAATCTCTCTAGTGTTCCTTTCTGCTGTAATTTATGTGTATTTTACTTCATGCACATATCTATTCTGTCTGACTTTTATTTCATCAATATTGTCTTTGTCTTTTTGTGTATCTGTGGCGAACGATGTAGTTTTATTTGTAACTAACTGACCTGATAGACATTAGACATCACAAATTTCAAAAATTAGCGCGGGTAGGTGATGCGATGCGACGGGGTGGGTCGGGGGAACAAGAAATTTCACGCAGACGAAGGCGCGGGCAGAAGCAAGTTTCAATATAATATCAAGTCATATAACTATCACATACTTACTACCTATACCTGTACTTACATGTCTCATTAAGCTGTTTATACAGCGTGTTTACTCATCAAATAGGGCGAATAGGGGTGTTCTACAAACACAGGGGGTTCGCAGGTACGGAGATGGTAGAACGTTTTTTTCTTAAATGACTATTCGGCTGCGTTCAGACGGCGACTATACGATTCGATTTTATCACGTATACGGTACAATCGTTCACGCGACGACCATTTCAATTTATAATTTTAACGTTACATTAAAATCAAATGCCCACCAGACACGACACCCGTCTGGTCGGAGGATCCTCCCTTTTCTATGGATAAGGGAACTTTACACCCTGTTCCTCATGCTTCTAAAACTATATAATTAAGATTGACCTGTGTTATATCATAAGGAGCAGTGGTAGCCCAGTGATAATTGCCGCGACTTACGAGTTGTACGTCGTAGGTTCGAACCCAGACAGGCGCTTTACTTTGTGTAAATTATATCATCACCACTGCTCTCAAAACGGTGAAGGAAAACATCGTGATGAAACCGGCATGTCCTAGAACCAAAAATTCGAAGACATGACTGTGACATCTACCAACCCGCACTGGACCCGCGTTACAGCCCACTTCCTCTCACAGAGAGGAGGCCTGTGTCCCAGCAGTGGGAACATTATAGGCTGATTATTATTAAATCATAAGGAGTAAACAAAGCATTACATTTGAAGGGAGTAGGTACATGAAGGGTACAGGGGCAAAACAATGAATGTCACAAGAAATTCAAATTTAAGTTAAGTATGGCAAGACTTAGGTTTTCATGCGTATTTTTATATAGCATGTAAAAAGCGTAAAAACAAACTGTACGGGCAATAACTCCGTACAGTGAGTTATATTATATAGGTGAACGAATCACGCGGGATGTGTACAGGAAATAAAATCACTGTTTTGTGTCCGTTAATGATTGACCGTTTATTAGTAAAACCTTAAATTAGATACTTAATATGTAAAGTAGGTTGCTAGTGGTGGGTGCGATAGCCTAGTCAGCGAATGTACACAGAGGTAATCGACGAATGAGCAATGCTTGTTCAGGGAAAAACTAAAACAAGACATATCATATGGCAATGCTCGTACACAAACATAGTCCCTCATATCTTCAATATATCAAAACCCTGTACCTATACGTACAAAAGTGGTAATGACATGTCCAAGGTTATGTTTTGCATTAAAAAAATATTCCCCTTTACCCTTTTACCCTTACTTTCCTTGTTTTACCCCTGTAACCTGCATTTAATCATGTGAGTAAAACAAAAGCTTGTTAATTAAACACGGAAACATAACATCGCCATGGTCAGTCCTTTGCTAATCTTTGGGGAAATTCAAACCTTATGTAGTTAACGTAAGGTTTAAATGTCCCCTAAGGCCTACAAGGGCCGTATGCGTATTTAACTAGTATTCTCCTATGTGCTCATTAAGAAGGGAGTTCCTAGAGCAAATACACACATCAAAAGTGTCTAGGGATCAAGCATTTTTATGCGGATTTCTTGAGATTGAGATGTGGCTTTGTAATAAATTTATGATTTTATAAATTTATATGGATCCTTTTTGGTGCATTTCATAATTTGAATCAGGAACTGTGAATCAAATTCGAGTAAAAGATGAAAATCAGCTGTCAATATTTTCCCTATAAAAACATACAACGCATTGAAGACATTATTAGTGCTACTGTTTCCCTACTACTGATTAAAACCAACGTTATTATGGAGCGGCGACGTCATTTAAGCAGGGAAGAATTGCTCAGAGCCGTGGGAATGATAGAAGCTGGTTCCCGGCAACGTACTGTGGCTTTAGCTCTGAATACAAGTCAGAGTGTTATCAGTCGACTTTGGACACGTTACCGAAGCACTGGTACCGTGGCTGAGCGCCATGGAGGACGGTATCGCTGCACCACACGGAGACAAGACCGATACATTCAAATCTTAACTCGAAGAGCTCCAACTATAACCGCCATGATGTTAGCCGTGAGGCTTCATCACTCTTCAGGGAACTTAATTAGCGACCAAACAGTCAGAAACCGCTTGCATGAAGTGAACCTTCATTCCCGAAGACCGCTACGGGTACCACCTATAGCAATGCACAATCGTAGGATTCGATATCAATGGGCTCTTGAACACAGAAAT
Source organism: Cosmia pyralina (assembly GCA_946251885.1). Classification (NCBI taxonomy): domain Eukaryota; kingdom Metazoa; phylum Arthropoda; class Insecta; order Lepidoptera; family Noctuidae; genus Cosmia; species Cosmia pyralina. Next base: position 8,129,099 of record OX276371.1, on the reverse strand, counting down.
TGGGCAGAAGAACAATGGCGTTTCGTGTGCTTTTCTGATGAGTCTCGTTTTGGTATGAGACCGGATACAAGACGTATACGACACTGGAGAACCCCTGGACGCCAACAGCGATTAAAATCCTGCCAGGAAGTCCATCCTTATAGTGGTGGAACCATCATGGTATGGGCGGGTATTTGGATCGGCGGAAGAACTGAGTTGATTTGGATCAGAGGCAACCTCAACGCTCAAATTTATGCTGAGACGATTGTATCAGACGTCATCGTTCCTCTACAAGTGCAAATCGGTCCCTTATTTCAGTTACTGCATGATAATGCACGACCGCACACCGCAAGAGTTGTAAGACAGACTCTCGCCGCAGCTAACATCAATGTCCTGCCCTGGCCTGCTCAGTCGCCAGACTTGAACCCGATTGAGCATGCATGGGATATGCTACAGAGAAGAGCTCTGCCGAATATGGAGGGTATCCAGTCGCAAGAAGACCTTTTTTTGTTGTTGCAACGAACATGGGCGGCCATTCCACAGCGTGATTTGGATGAACTCATTTTGAGTATGCCAAACCGATGTTCTTGTGTTGTTAGTGTTCGCGGTAGAAACACGGATTATTAATTGTTTAAGTTACCCAATAAAATTTTAAAGAAAACTGTTATTTCAGTCTTTTTTTCGAACTTTAATGTTAGTGGTTCAAATGTCAAAAATCCCGTTATTAGGAAAATGGCAAATTTCTTTATTAATGCAAAGGTGACTTGGTTTATCGTTACTGTGACAAACGAAAACACTTTATTTGATGAATCCTTAAAGAAAATTTTAATTAATATCAATCAGGAGAAAAGTTATTGCAAAAATATATGTTGATCCCTAGACACTTTTGATGTGTGTATTTAGCTTTGAGTTTAGCCTGTGTTATTTGTTTAGCTCGACAGTGAGCTATCGTCGTGATTGTGGTCGTTTCTTGTCAGCATGAGTGTCTGCCAAACAGTGCTATAATTTATTTTTAACTGACTTCAAAAAGGAGGAGGTTCTCTTTACGTATGTTCCCCGATTACTCGAAGATGGCTGGACCGATTTGGTTTTTTTTTTGTTTTATTCGATAGGGTATACATCACAGTTGGTCCCATATAAAATTGATTAACTTTGCTTGGGTAGTTTTTGAGTTTGCTTCAATAATACGTATTTTTTCCCCACTTTCATATGGATGATGTTCTATGTAGTTTGTTTTGCAGATAGTGGTATTAGAACTTGTGTGGGGCAGGTATACACCACTAAAAAGTGAAAAATAAAATTTTTTTTACAAAAAAATACAACCGACTTCCAAAAAAACACTAAAAAGTGAAAAATAACTTTAATTTCGGAAGTCGGTGGCAAAAAACGAAAATACATTTAATCAGACACCGACTTCCGAAATTAAAGTTATTTTTCACTTTGTAGTGTTGTTTTTGGAAGTCGGTTGTATTTTTTTGTAAAAAAAAAATTATTTTATTTATTTGGCTCACCAACAATTTAATACACCGATACAAAGATATGAGATACATCCAAAATACGTATAGACTAATGTACCATTTTCTTACAGGTAAGGCCTAGGTGTGTTCGTATGCTCTCCGAACATAATTATATTATTATCGACCAAAATCAAAATTAAGCCAAAAAATATACACTAACATAAAACTATCAAAAACTATTAAAAAAAAACTAAAATATGGCGTCGAAAAATTCCTCCGCATCGCTGTCGACTGGTAAAGTACCCAAGAGACTGGCGGCATTGACATGTTGTATGGCAATGCTAAGCCTGTGGCCAAGATAAAAGCCAGCCCTTGAGTCACGGGAAGTGTCAACTAGCCGGTTGGAGATTTCGTTGAACAAACTATGAGCACTCGGACCCCACGGACCAAGGGTCACGGCCAACCCCAAACAGCTCGAAAATATAATTACCGATAAGGTTATTAGAATTTTTTGTTATTTTTAGGTTATGTTTATAACAAAAAATATAAATTTATAGAAGAAATAAAAAAAAATATTGATAAATATTACGATGTAAACATTAAATTTTGTGTGTGACCTTGCATTTTAGCCAAAAATAAAACCGAATCAAAATTAAAATAAAAAAATCAAGATACATAATTGTATCTTGATTTTTTTTTTTTTTTTTTTAATAAATTAAAATGAAATTACAGTTAAAATTACAACTAGAAGTACTTTTTTTCTTCTGTAATGTTTTCATTGAATACCTAGTCATTTAATTCTATTCTAATCCAACCTAACCAAGAAGAAAAAGCAAGAGACCAGACGGAATGACCTTTGCCCTTGGGAGGTAGATAAGTCTAAAGACTTATCTACCTCCTTACTCCTTACTTATCTATCGTGTCAACACACGTTGCATCCCACACTAAAGTGTGGGATGCAACGTGTGTTGACACCCTTGCACCATCCCATCTTCATAGCAACATAATTCAAATTCACCTAATTCAAAAGTGCCTGTATTTGGTTTTTTTATTTGAAATAAATGCTTTGAGTTTGAGATTTTGAGTTGAGTTTGAGTTTTTTTTTTTTTGCTCGGCTCTTAATCGACCTAGAGTGATGATAAAACGGCTGCCTTCAGAAAACTCAAAACCAATTACAAAAACTTTACCTCTCAAAAAAAAAAGATAAGTTTTAAATCCGATTATTAAAAAGAAACATCTACAAAAGGTGCTTAAAACAGCAATGATATATCTTTTTTTATATATCCCGATAAATCCTTTTGACCTCGCTAAGGGTGCACGTCCATTGGGGTGATAGGTAAGCGGAGTGAGCGAGCAAAATGGAGCAATGAACGAAAATGGCCTACATACTCTTCATGGTTGCATTTAAATGTTTAACACGAATATATTGTAGGAAAGCGGAACGGAGAAGTGAATTTAGTGGAATTTTATTAGGTACTACTAGACTTTTTGGGAGGAAATGCATAAAAATAAATAATGTCCCGCCTCTCATGGTCGTGGATTCGAACCTAGGCAAGCGGTTTACTTTTTTAAATAATTTCATCATCAGTGCTCTAAAAATGATGAAATCTACCAACCCGCACTGGCCCTTGCGTGGTAGATTACAGTCCACTCCCTCTCGAAAAGAGGCCTGTGACCCAGCAGTGGGAACATGATAGGCTGATTATGCTAATTTTTAACCGACTTCAAAAAAACTTTTTTTTTACACTTAGCGTATGTTGATGATGTTACTATAAGTTCCTGCCAATGTTGTCTACATAGCAAGTATACTCTATTTAGAATAAGATTAGAAATTTAAACAAACCTTTTATACAGTCCGTTCCACCGATTTTGACTTCTATTACGTAGACTTAAGGATGGCATTAAAGGCAAAACAGTGGTTACAATACGATCTATTTACTGCAGCTGCAATTTGTCATGCCACCAACGCAACAGGAGTCAAAATCGGTTGAACGGAGTGTAAAAAAGGTTTGTTTAAACTTCTAATCTTATTGTAAATGTGATAATATACGAATTTGTATGGGGTAGACCCACAACTAAAAAAATTATAACTTTCTTCCAAAAAAAACCAGCCAAGTGCGTGTCGGACCACGCACAACGAAGGGTTCCGCAATTTAAAAAAAAATATCACAAAAACAAACATTGTCGTTGAAAAACATGTTCTCCCCATTGATATTTATAATCGCAAAAAAATATTTGTACGAGTATGTGCTAAAACTACAAATCAACAATTTTCGGACTTTTTCCATTACTTATGCTGTAAGACCTTGCTTCTTGACATACTGACAGACGGACAACGAAGTGATTCTTGGGTTCAGTTTTTCCTTTTGAGGTACGGAACCGTAAAAACGCTACAAGGTGAAAAATAACTTTGATTTCGGTATTCGGTGTCTTTAGTTTTTCATATAATTTAATTTTTTGCTAGCGTCTTCCGAAATTAATGTTATTTTTCACTTTGCTAGTGTTTTTTTTTTTTGGTAGTCGCTTGTTTTTGCTCTGCCTCTTTTTATAAAATCATCCACATTCTTGCTTTACACTTTTTTTTGTCTAATGTTACTGCTTCGTTCCAATGGATAGGCAGCCTAATGCTGCCGATGAAGGCAAAAACTTTGTCGGGAACTGACCTCGAATTTGAAAGATTTGGGTAACATTGTGGTGAAGAATTTTATCTTTTACTTTAAGATTCCCGTAAGGTGTGAATTTATTGGACGAAGTTTCTTTTGTGCGACGCATTTGGCTTTTTAAGGTTTTAGTTAGGAATTCTTTTTTTAACTTTCTCTTTTTATTCAAGTAGAAGGTCTTTTAAAAGAACTTTTTCGGGGAAGTAAAGAGTTTTTCGAATGAAATAAAACAACTTGTGTTATTGATATTACCTTATTTTTAGGGTTTCCATAACAAAATGGTAAAAAAACCCTTATGGTGCGACTCTGTCTGTCACAGCTGGATATCTCAAGAACTACTAATGCTTTCAACTTGAAATTTAGAACGGTTTTAGGTGACGTTTGCCCAAGTATTCTGCAAATAAGAAAGAATTTTTTTTTTTTTGCAATAGGGACTGAAAGGGGGTCTTAAAAATTCTAAGTGGGGCTACTAGGGCATGTGGGGTATCATATGAGAGATCGCTGTTTGCATATTCTCAAACATTTTTTTATTTTTTTTTAGGCCGCGTAGTTTTCGGGTTTTGATGAAAAATGTAAAAAAAATACCGCCCCCCCTTCATCTCCGATGTTTGCAAAGAGAAAAATCTGGAAATATTCTATGTGATAGAAGTTTATGTAAAGATTCCAAAAAAAATAATACCATGTCTCTAAATAGCACACTTTTTCAGAAATCTGAACGGAACACTCGGTGCGCGAGTCCGACTCGCTCTTGTTTTTATTTTTATTTTAAAGGACATTCGATGATATTAAGTCAATCAATCAATCTGCCTAGCCTTTTCCGAACCATGTTGGGGTCGGCTTCCAGTCTAACCAGATGCAGCTGAACATCAGTATTTTATATGGAGCGACTGCGTATCTGACCTCCATGACCCAGTAACTGGGTAATAGGATACCCCTTGGTAAGACTAGTTGTCAGACTTTTGGCCTTCTGACGACCCGTAACGACTGTCAAAGATCCACGAATGACAGCCGGGACCAACGGCTTATTGTGCTTTCCGAGGCACGGAGGAGTCTCGGTATCTAAAGAATGGTCACCCATCCACGGACCAACCCCGGCAAGCGTAGCTTAACCTGATGGATCGACCCGTGCGGTTGTTATTACTTAGCCACGAGCTCCTAAAAACCCTTTATTAAGCCACATTTATTGCTGCCGACAAGCAGCGTTGCAGTATTCCGGTTTAAAGGTTATGGGTGTTGGGGTAGTTACAGACAATTGGGTTTTTATTTTGGTGTTTCCAATTTTTTTTTATGCCTTTAGAAGATTAGTATTCTAAAAACCGGATTATTACAACAATGACATACCTACTTACTTAGTAAAATGAATAGATGTTATGTATGTTTAGATGGTTTGGTAATGTTGAGAGGATGAATGAAAGGCGATTTACAAGGCAGATTTGAGTGGAAGCGCCGGGAAGAAAAATTTAAAAGAGTATGCTTAGATGGTGTACAAGTTGAGAGGATGCATGAAAGGCAACTAACAAAAGGCAGATGTGAGTGTGAGTACCGGGACCACGGAAGACATAATTATCAAGGAAGATTTGAGTGGAAACGCCGGGAGGAAAAATTTAAAAGAGTATGCTTAGGTAATTTGGTCACGTTGAGAGGATGAATGAAAGGCGACTAACAAAAGGCAAATGTGAACTGTGAGTGTAAACGCCGGGACCTCGTCTTAGAAAGACATAATTAAGTGACCTTATTGTTGGTGTTCTTCAGAAAGGTCAGGTGCGTAGTACTCGCCACCGGCGTGCGTGTTTGACCAGATATATGAACATAAACGAGGCAAAAGGAGTATGTATGGATCGTAGCAGGTGGCGTTCTGTAGTTCTGCCTACCCCCGTGGGAAGAATGTATGTATGTAAAGAGAATAGAATGGGTCCAGAAAAAATCATCTTTACATACTCTGCACATAGAAAACCGGCCAAGTGCGTGTCGGACCACGCACAATGAAGGGTTCCGTAGTTGGGATGAATTTATCTTAAGAACAAACTTAACATTGTAGTTGAAAAACATGTTCTCCCATACATTCCAACTGTAAATGTAAGTTTGTACTCACAATATTGATAGATTTACCATGTTATTTTAAGACCACAGACTTCTTATAGGTTTTCCTGTAATTTACAGGTAAAGATCTATTTTCTGTATTTTATTTTCAAAATTTTAGGCTCAGTAGTTTCGGAGATAACGGGGGGGAATGGTCAATTTTCGTCTATTTTCTTAAATAACTTTAAAACAATTTATTTTAAAATTATAAAAAAAATATTTTTAAGACCCTTTCATTTGACATGCCACATGGTGTAGTTTGCAAAACTATTTTTTTTTTTAATTTTCTTATTTGTCCCCCAAAAGTGACCTCTATATTCGAAATTCACTTATTTACTTTACCCGTCCGTGTTTGGGTCACAAAAATTCATATGTGTACCAAATTTCAACTTAATCGGTCCATTTGATTCGGAGCTAATTGGCTGTGACAGACGGACAGACGGACAGACAGACAGACAGACAGACAGACAGACAGTTTTCCTTTTGAGGTACGGAACCCTAAAAACCTTCAAAATATTATTATTTCCCAAAAAAATAAGTTTTATCAGTCTTAATAACTTGAGCTAACTTAACAGATGTCTTGAATAGTTAAGTATGAAATGGATTAATTAAAATAAGCCCTAAGCTCAGAATATAGACAAGTTACATTAAGTAAGTTTAAACGCTTGACTTAAGATCTTAAGTTAAATTACTTTGTTTACTTAGGTATATGTATGATTGGAGTATTTAATCGAATAATTAAAATTAGCCAAGTGAAGGCTTAGTAGGTACGCGTAATAGGTTTTCACTCATTCGGTACGGAACCCTTAAAAAATTAATGTGTTCTTTTGTTATGTATATTATTTATTTATTTATTCTTACAGAAAGCTTACAGACTAATATCATAGTTAACAATCATTCATAGGCCGGACAATTTGCTAATGACAAGCTTCCACATATATACTTCTAGATACAATTATTTCCGTTGACTGTGTTTGTGAACAGCGATTTGCAAACAAAAATAAAAAGTTTTTAAATGTAATAAATGCTAATAAGTCGAATCGTACAACCTCAAAATAGTTTAGTAGTTAATCATGACTATCTCCAAAATATTCCTTGTTTAGGATCTTTCTAATACTGTGTGCGTTGGTGCAAAATAGATCTATATCCATGTGCGATGGTAAGTTTCGGATAAGGCGGGAGGAAACGCCCGGGTGTCACCGTTGTGTGGATCACCCGGAGGACACGGTGGAGCATACAGTGGAGGTCTGCCCGGCTTGGGCGGAGCACCGCCGTGTTCTCACGGAGGCGATCGGCGGCGGCGATCTCTCGCGTCCAAACCTGGTCCAGGCCATTGTGCGGAGCGAGAGTGCATGGGAAGCCGTCACCTCCTTCTGCGAAGCAGTAATGCTCGCGAAGGAGGAAGCGGAACGCGTGAGGGAGAGGCAACAGCCGCGCCCTCGCGCCCCTAGCCGCCGTAGGAGACGCCCTGGGCGGCGGGAATCGATTGCCGATTCCCGGCCACCGTAGGCGCGGGCTTGCGGACGACGAGTAATGGGCAGCTCGCCGTCCGATAAGGACCAGGCCCGGGTCGACGGCGCGTTGTGTTCCACGCGCGCCTCAAAGAGATGTTAGCAGTGACGGGGTCAATTGGGCCGATGCCGCCGGGGTCGCGGGTAGTTCGAAAGAGATACCGTGGCCCTGGCACGGGCAGCTGAAGGAACATGGGTGGGTTTTAGTCAGTAAAAGTCTGACACGCCCTCCCGCTCTGCCCTGAGCGGGAGAAGTCATTTGATGATTTCCCATCCACATAAAAAAAAAAAAAAAAAAAAAAAAAAAAAAAGGTGTGATGGTAAACTATTGAAGGCTTTTACACTAGGAATGAAGAAGGCGTTGCGCCTGTAGTTAGTCGATGCGCATGGTGCCTGAAGCAGAGGTCGTCTGCGTAGGTTATTTTGATAACAAGCATAATAAAAGAATAAATGCTGTGAAAATGCGTTCCTTGCAAAGCATGTGTGGTGTGACTGTGAGTGATAGGCTGAGCAATGATGTGATAAGGCAACGGTGCGGTTTAAAAGAAGATGTAAGCTTCCAAGCCTTTGATGGCGAGCGCACACTTGTGATATTTAGTCGGCCGATAGTAAAGTACACGCGTAAAATACCTACACGCATACGTGCGCGCGCTGCCATATAACTCCTTACTAATTCCCAGAATGATCAAACTATCGGCTGACTAAAAATCAGTAGTGGGCACTCGCCCTTAGTGATTTTACACAAGAGCCAGACACGCGTCAACGGCAGAGCCAACAGCACGCGTCGACGACCGCCGCCAACCTAAAGCAACGCTTGCAGTTGTAGCGTGTCGCTTACGCCCTTTTTGTCAGTCGACTGCAAATAGTTCAGGTGTGACAAAAAACTTTTTACAAAAAAAATAGAACCAACTCCAAAAAAAAACTACAAAGTGAAAAATAACTTTAATTTCGGAAGTCGGTGTCTTTGGTTTTTTTTTTAGTTTTATTTTTTGCCACCGACTTCCGAAATTAAAGTTATTTTTCACTTTGTAGTGTTTTTTTTGGGAGTCGGTTGTATTTTTTTTGTAAAAAATTTTTATTTTTCACTTTTTAGTGGTGCCTACCCCACACATCGAATACCACTCTGCAAAATAAATTAGAGCAGCATTAACATAGACTATGTGAGAAAAATACGTATTAAATGATTAAAAGATAACTCAAAAGCCATTCATCAGAACTTGAAGATATTTATATGCAACCATCTCAAATAAAAACTTTGCAAAAAGGCAAATATACGTCGCGCTAAGCCGTGTCAGAAGTTTGGAAGGCGTAGTTTTATGTTGACGGAGATAACGAGGCTACGAAATCTGACTTCTGACAATCGAGTCCACACATAACATACAACTCAAGCAGCGCAATTTGAAGTGGCATATAATTACCAATAAAATTTTTAATTTATTAATTTAATTTAAAAAATTTCTAGCCAAAGTGCACCTCATGACAATTCAAATAAGTCCAAACACGACTAGAATACATTGTTTTGTTACTGAGTTCCGGTGCCTACCTTCCGGCTTCTTCATCTGATCGGTTCGATGATACCATTTTCATCAGAACCATTTATTTAATATTTACAGCTTCGTCATAGTCGCTTAACTGTCTTAATCGAGATATCTTATCGCCACCCGTGAAATACTTATTATCATTGAGAAGTTTCCGTGGCCATCTGTAGTCTTCTTCATCAGTTTCACTTCACCATTATGCTACTTTCTGAATGCAAATGCTTGATTTGTTGATGAAAATACTAAAATCGCTATATGTATGCCTATAATGTTTGAGGAGTTCCCTCAATTTCTCATGGATCCCATCATTAGAACTAGATTTTGATAAATAGGGACTAATCTGGAAGTATATCATTTCAAAGAAAAAAAGAATTTTCCAAATCGGTTTATAAATGACGGAGTTCTGAGGTAAAAACATTTAAAAAAAATACAACCTAATTGAGAACCTCCTCCTTTTTGAAGTCGGTTGAAAATTGCGGACGCGACTCGCTACAACTGCAAGCGTCGCTTTGGGTCGGCGACGGTCGTCGGCGCGTCGCCGACCGCCGCCGACCTAAAGCGCCGCTTGCAGTTGTAGCGTGTCGCTTACGTCACTTTGTCAGTGGACTGCAAATAGTTCAGTAGTGACAAGATGGCGGACGCGACTCGCTACAACTGCAAGCGCCGCTTTGGGTCGGCGACGGTCGTCGGCGCATCGCCAACGGCCGCCGACCTAAAGCGCCGCTTGCAGTTGTAGCGTGTCACTTACGCCACTTTGTCAGTGTACTGCAAATAGTTCAGGTCGCTACACGTCATCAACTCTGAAAGGGATCCACACCGTATCGCCGCAGTTCGTGAGCTTGTCCCGAGGCGAGGCGATTCCGTTACGATTCCGATTAGTGTGCGTTGCAGTAGAGAGTTTCATACAAAGAATACTGCACGGCTCGAGTTGATAGAGTGACGATCCCTTTCCGAGTTTATATATGTATGTTGTGTGTGTTGTACCTTACAACTGCAAGCGTCACTTTGGGTCGGCGGCGGTCGTCAACGCGTCGACGATCGCCGTTGACACGTGCGACAGTTGTCTCTGCCGGTGAAGCGTAAGAACACTTACAGTGCTAATAAGTTGATCTTACCAAGGCTTTTCCTAACCAACACTTGCCAAATATGACGCAAACGCAAGTGAACTTTAAAATAATATTCCTAAAATCTATTACAGCATAAGTCTACATTTCTTCAGTCTGTATACAATGCTTTTATTAAGTGATAACCGTATATTTTATTTATACATAACTTCTGGCAGCTATCCAGCAGATTATTGAAGTGATTTGGCAACAAGAAAAGTAGTGCTACGAAGTCTGAAATCTGGATTAAGAGTCTGGGTGACGGTTTAATGTGATGTGTGTAATAATATGTGTGCGCTCGGAATAAAACAACGTATGTGCCAAATCGAATTGCCGTCTTTTTTAAATAAAAAGTATTATTAAAACTAAAACTGTTTTCCTTAAATCTTGATATGACTACTCTCTAAGGTTTAAAGTAAACTCCATTGAATAACTCATAATCATAAGCGTTACGCTTTGGTACTCAAAAAAACATAAAACTAGATAGAATTTTGCATTCCTTTTGTATCGAGAAAATTTCGTTGTATTGGACGCGTAGAGCGCTGTACTGCTTTTGCGTATAATTCACCCACAGACCGCTCGCGTAGAAGGACGTACAAAATGCCCTGAACAGGGTGATCTTGACGTCTCTTGAACAACGAGCAAATCTGCGTGCTATCATATTCGCACGAACAGACAGCGCTCTACGCTCCCTTTCTATGTCATTATCGTCTTTCAGCTCCGGGGTTAGCAAGTGCCCAAGGTATTTAAACTGTTCTACCCTACTAAGGGGGTAGCCATTCAGTGTAACCCTAGGTGTTTGGCTTAAGGACCTTCCCCGAGCCTGAAAGACCATCCACTCACTTTTGTTAATGTTGTACATCAACCCGTGTTGTCCAGCATATTTTGCGCAAATGTCGAGCAGCTGCGACAGTCCACCTACAGAAGCACTCAGCAGCACCATGTCGTCCGCGTAACTAATATTATTAAGGCAGACTCCATCGATATGGCAGCCGACATGTTTGCTGCTGAGCTCTATTCAGGCTATCAAAATAAGGACAATGGCTTATGGCTGGCTTTATTCCTATGGCTCCGCTGCTGCGGCTGCGGAAAACCTCCAGCGGCGAAAATATAATAACCTTATTGGTAACTATATTTTCTAGCCGTTTGGGGTTGAAACCCTCGGGCCGTGGGGTCCGAGTGCCCATGGTCTCATTAAAGATATATCGAAACGTCTGGTTGACACTTCCCGTGACCCAAGGGCTGGCTTTTACCTTGGCCAGAGGCTAAGCATTGCCATACTACGTGGCAATGCCGCCAGTCTCTTGGGTACTTTACCAGTCGACAGCGATGCGGATGAATTTTTCGACGCCTTATTTTAGTGTGTTTTATGTTAGGATATATTTTTGTTATGTTTAGGTTATGTTTATAATCAAATAAATATCCCTTCTATATTAAAAAAAAAGAAAAGGACAGTGGTAAAAAAAATAATAAGAAAAACGCATTAAATACTTACAAGAAAAAAAATCAGCTAACGAAATTACTCTAAAAATGTTGGTTACCCAATGCATAAACACATCCATGTCTTTGTTATCTCATAATTCTGTTACTTGTGCTACAAATATGCAGGCGCACGTTATCACGTTACCGCCCGCGCCCGCCGCGTTTTTTAATTATTTTAGGTCAAAATAAAATCAGTGTTTTTTTTTTGCTTGGATATCTTTGTACGCTGTGTTAAAATTTGTCTTTCTATTTTAATGTGACCTTATACAATAATAAGAAGTACAGAAGATTAACTCCGCAAAATCATTTAAATAAATAGCGACTCTTGTTACGACACAATAAAGTGCAATTCAGGTCGCACAGCGTTGTTATAGTCACCTAGAAGTTGCCTCTCTTTCTATCGCGTAACTCTTATTCCTTCTGACTCGTTAGGGTTGTGTCCTTTTACGACGCGGCGCGTGAGTGAGTATTGATGGAACTAACGTGCGAGCCGGCCGTTGTGCGCCAGCCCACACTGAATTAGCTCGACAAGTCGAACCCGCCGCGTACTTGTAGCTTCATACCTAAAACGTGGAGTGCGCCTGGCCTGACACAACAGGGAATTTTCAGACAACTTGATAATGACACAGCGGAATTTCTCAGTAGCAGCTGGAGTCTGCATTTTGTGTCCGGTTGATGGCAATAGGTTCGTCCCCTATTACATGAGACTTAAACATAGCTGATGAAATGTGACTGTACTATAGGTCCACCTCTGCCCAACCTTTCGGGGATTACATTACAAGCGTGATGTTATAATTAAAGTAGCTTCTGCCCGCGGCTTTGCCCGCGTGGATATCGGAAAATATCCCACGGGAACGTACTACTAATGTAGTTAATAAAGTAATATGTTTATAGTTATATTTATACAGACTTACATATACACAGGTTTTCATCATATGTATCTCTCCCTCACACTCATACAAACACTCATACATTGGTACAGAAATAGGCCACATCATAGCTGCTTTGGCTAGTTAGTTTAGTATATTATATTGTAATTTGATTAGGTACTGTGCTCGTCTTACAACTGTTGCTATGTGTTCAAATCTTAGGCGAGGACGCTGGCACCCTAAACATAAGTTAAATCTTACTTTAGGTGCCAGAGTTCATCGAAAACACTCTTTTCCATTGTTGAAACGTTGCATAGTTTTAAGATAAGTGTTAGTGTACAACTGAAGTTAATAAAATTAATTATTTATTATTATTACTACCGAGAAATCCTTCCTTATTCCTTGTCTACATTATAAAGGGAACCTCTGTGCAAAATTTCAGCTTTCTAGGTCCAAGGGTTTGGGCTGGGCGTAGATGAGTCAGTCAATCAGTCAGTCAGGACTTCTCTTTTTAACCGACTTCAAAAAGGAGGAGGTTCTCATTTTTTTTATTTTTTTTTATGTATGTTCCCCGATTACTCGAAGATGGCTAGACCGATTTGGATTTTTTTTTTGTTTTATTCGAGAGGGTATACATCACAGTTGGTCCCATATAAATTTGATTAACTTTGCTTCGGTAGTTTTTGAGTTAGCTTCAATAATACGTATTTTTCCCCACTTTTATATGGGTAATGTTCTAGTTTGTTTTGCAGGTAGTGGTATTAGAATTTGTGTGGGGTAGGTACACAACTAAAAAGTGAAAAATAAAAACTTTTTTACAAAAAAATACAACCGACTACCAAAACAACACTACAAAGTGAAAAATAACTTTAATTTCGGAAGTCGGTGGCAAAAAATGAAAATACATTTAACTAGACACCGACTTCCGAAATTAAAGTTATTTTTCACTTTGTAGTGTTGTTTTTGGAAGTCGGTTGTATTTTTTTGTAAAAAAGTTTTTTATTTATAAATATAGATAGATAGATGTCGAAAGTGTGTAAATTTGTTCTTTGTGGGTATATTACAAAATATGCCCTGCAGTAGACGTCTTACAGTTGAATGATGATGTTGATGTGAAAAATATACTCTTAATCAGCCTAACACGTTTGTCTTTTACATAATCAGACAATCGTTCCCACTGCCCTGTTCCGCCCTCAGGAGTCTGCTGAAGCTGTAAAAAGAATGAATGAGGATTTAGATAGGATTTCAGCATGGTCAAGAAGAAACTCTTTGGTTCTGAGCCCAGTTAAGTCCAAGTACATTGTAATGGGATCAAGAGACTTCCTAAATAAAATGTTGGGATACAGTCTGGATTTGAAGGTTGATGGGTGTTCTATTGATAGGGTGCAAGAAGCCCGTAATCTTGGTGTGGTATTTGATGAGCACCTGCATTTTGAGACACATATCATGGAGGCTGTGCGCAACTGCTTTTACCGTCTTAAGCTTTTGTACCGTGTACGGCCGTACATAAGTGTGGATATGCGTGTCATGCTATGTGAGTCACTTGTTTTATCCAAGCTGAACTACGCTGACACTGTGTATGGTGCGTGCATTCTTGGTAGGACCGAAAAGTTGATCCAGCGAGTGCAGAATGCCTGTGCAAGATTTTGTTTCAATGTCCCTCCCCGATCTCATATAACACCATTTTTAAATAAGGGTAATTTGATGAGAATGTCAGATCGCAGAAAGCTTCATCTGGCTACCCTACTCTTTGGCACCATTCTCACAAAAAAACCAGAATATTTGTATCAAAAATTGACTTGGTCACGAGATATAAATAAAATTAAAACAAGAGCATCATCTTACCTTCTGTTGGCCTCAACGCACAGAACTGCTGCTTTCCGTGGAAGCTTTAAATTCGCTGCCTCTCGCTGCTGGAACGATTTGCCACCGCCGTTTCGTGCTATAAAAACAGTTGGTACTTTTAGTATTAAATATAAGCAACACTTGTTACGAATACAAAAGGAAACCAGTCTCTGATAGTCAAAACTCACCCTGGGTCTGCACGTAGTTGGTATTGGTGACCTTAGCGGAGTCTTGTGTTCCTAGCAGCATGTTTAACTTTGAACGCTTTGTTTTTTCACTCGGTGATTGATTATTTTTCTTTTTTCTTCCGACTTACACAACACAACACATTCAGTTATACACTCAACAATACTTTATATTATTTATTTGCACCATTTTCTTGTCGTATTTATTATTCACTCTTTGTTTATTTGTGTGACTTTACTTCCTTTTTTACATTAATGCACATTGACAGCCAGTCGCCTGCGCCCGCGTCTCATGCATGGTCTCATCGCTTGTCATAAATATAGACAATAGTCTATAGCATAGACAAGTGAGGTTGGACCGTCGGGCGTCAAGCGTGAGTCGATCTTTACACCTTATTGACGGTTTTTGTTTTTTTCTTTTCAAGTATTCTAGTATTTGTATTTTATTTTATTTGATTTTATTCCCCTTGCTATTTTTAATTGATATCCGTGGGTATGTCCGTGGCATCACACAGGCCCTATCAGAATACCAGCGTTGCGGTATTTATTTTTTAAATATCGCAGCTTTATGCTGAGATGGGAGCCTTTTTGGCCTCGCACAGGTCTCTTTTTTTTTTATTCTGATTTCTTTTTTTTGTTTTTTTTGCTTTTTAATGTTTATTTTGTTACTTTTATATGCTCTTTTTTAACTGTATTTCCTGTGCGTGTCCCAAATAAAATATTTTTCTTTCTTTCTTTCTTTCACTGCTGGGATACAGGCGTCCTCACTTCAATAGGGAGTGGGCTGTAATCTACCACGCATATCTTCGAATTTTTGGTTCTAGGACATGCCGGTTTCCTCACGATATTTTCCTTCATCGTTTTGAGAGCAGTGGTGATGAAATTATGGAGGCATGAAGAACAGGGTGTGAAGTTCACTTATACTTGTGGCGGCATCTACATCGCCACATGCGAACTACGCATCTCAATGACATGACGTCACGCAATCCTGCATCGCGCAATTAGAGTTTACCGCGCGATTAGCATAGTCCCGACATCAACCGTTGGGCAGTTGCTCACCAGATACGACACCCGTCTGGTCGGAGGATCCTCCCTTTTCTATGGAGGATGAGTGAACTTTACACCCTGTTCCTCATGCCTCTAAACACTACATTAAAAACGGAGGATCCTCCGAAAAGACTGGTGTTGTGTTTGGAGGGCAACTGCCCGACGATTGATGTCGGGACGTTGTATATATGCTAGTCGCGCGGTAAGCTCTGATTGCGCGATGCAGGATTTTACGTGACGCCAGTGTGATGCATAGTTCGTATGTGATGCCGCCACAAAATTAAATACACAAAGTAAAACGCTTATCTGGGTTCGAACCCATGACCTGCAACTCGTAAGTCGGGGTCGTTACCACTGGGCCTCCACTGTTATGTCTGTCTTTTAACAAGCGGTAAACTCAGAAAGTGTTGGACAGATTTTATTAAGGGTTTGACACTGTCTCTTAGAGAAGGCTTTATGTGTATATTTAACACATATTGTGAAGTTTAATAGCTAAGTTGTTAAGGTTTATGTTAAGGAAGTAATAAAGCCGGTCCGTGTAAAGCCGGGGCAGGTAAACTAGTAAATAAAAACCGGTCAAGAGCGTGTCTGACTCGCGCACCGATGGTTCCGTTCCGATTTCTGAAAAAGCGTACTATAAAGAGACATCGTTTTATTTTTCCTGTAATCTATACATAAACTTCTATCATATAAAATAATTTCAGATTTTTCTCTATGCAAACTTCGGAGATAATGAGGACGGGGGACGGGGGATGGCGGGAGCGGTATTTTTTTTAATTTTTCATCAAACGTCGAAAATGGTGCGGCCAAAAAAAAGAAAAAAAAATGTTTGAGAAAGTGCGAACAGCGCTCTTTCATATGATACCCTCCATGCCTTAGTAACTCCACTTCGAATTTTTAAGACCTTTCTTATTTGCAAAATAGTTGGGAAAACGTCATCTAAATCTGTTCCAAATTTCAAGTTGATAGCATAAGTAGTTCTTGAGATATCCAGCTGTGACAGTTGGACAGACCGACAGACAGACTGAGTCGTAGGTACCCTAAGGGTTTTTTTTTACCATTTTTGTACGGAACCCTAATAAATAAAATAAAATGACCTTTATTTCGGACAAGTAACATCCATAGTGGGTTAGTACACAGAAATCTTATGACTATGTTAGTAAAGTAATATTATTACTTTGCAACAAGATTATTCTAAGAGATACAATCAATCTGCCTAGCCATTTCCCAACTATGTTGGGGTCGGCTTCCAGTCTAACCGGATGCAGCTGAATACCATTATTTTACATGGAGCGACTGCCTATCTGACTTCCACAACCAATTAACTGGGTAATACGATACCCCTTGGTAAGACTGATTGTCAGATTTTCGGGCTTCTGACGACCCGTAACGACTGTCAAAGATCCACGAATGACAGCTGGGACCAACGGCTTAACGTGCTTTCCGAGGCACGGAGGAGTCTCGGCATGTAAAGATGGTCATTCACCCACGGACCAACCCCGGCAAGCGTAGCTTAACCTGATGGATCGACCCGTGCGGCTGTTATTACTTAGCCACGAGCTCCTCCTTATTCTAAGAGATACATCTCTTAGTAATGCTACGTGTATGCATTATCGAAGACTCGTATCTCTCAGCTATGCTAATGAGTTTAGAAAAAAAGGTACTGAATAAAAGTTCCTTGTACAGACATATTTCCATTTTTCCTCATGGCTCCTTCCAATTTTACCGTAATGCTCTTTTCAAATTTTCCATTTTCCTTATGTTACCTACTTTAGCTTAAATGTCTTCCTTGCTTTCGTGAAAACAGTTCCAACAGAGCGCGGCGGTTTCCTTCTGTGGTCCCAAAAATGTGGAGGTATCGTCTCGGAACAATTTTTTTTGTTAACCTTAATTGAGGCTCACTGTTGTGCAAAGGCCGAAGGAAAGAGGGCACTCTTTCCTTCCAAATATCTCTATTTTGTCCGTCCTCTGACCATTTTTGTGGAAGTAATTGCAATGCATTATTAATCTTTCCTTGAATTATGATCCATATTACTAAAAAAATAAGGTTGAAAAGTGGTTCACCGGAAAGTTTGCCGATTGTACGTACAGTACAGAGCTCACAACAAGCAAGAGGGTGCCTTTGGAGAACCTAGTTCAGTCAACTTATAATTTGTTAGCTGAGTAAAAATTTATACTAGAAATAAACTGTCAAACAATAATAGTAATGTAGTCAATCAATCAACTCAGCCTACCGCAGTCCACTGCTGGACATAGGCCTCTCCCAAACTGCGCCACAATACCTTGTCCTCCGCCTTCCGCATCCAGTCTGTCCCAGCCAACTTCCTAACGTCTTCGGTCCATCTAGCTGGGGGGCGTCCCACACTACGATTACCGATACGCAGCCTCGTCTGCTGCACCGGACATCGGTTCTTTAACAAACATGGCCAGCCTACTTCAGCTTGCTTATTCTGTAGTCTATGTTGTGCTATTCTGTAAAGTTCACTTGAAACCCACACAATTCGAAAGCGAACTCATTTGTTTTTAACCGACTTCAAAAAGGAGGAGGTTCTCAATTCGTCGGAACCTTTTTTTTTTTATGTATGTTCCCTGATTACTCGAAGATGGCTGGATCGATTTGGATTTTTTTTATTTTATTCGAGAGGGACATCACAGTTGGTCCCATATAAAATTGATTAACTTTGCTTCGGTAGTTTTTGAGTTAGCTTCAATAATAGGTACGTATTTTTTCCTCACTTTTATATGGATGATGTTCTAGTTTGTTTTGCAGGTAGTGGTATTACAATTTGTGTGGGGTAGGTAAACAACTAAAAAGTGAAAAATAAAAACTTTTTTACAAAAAAATACAACCGACTTCCAAAAACAACACTACAAAGTGAAAAATAACTTTAATTTCGGAAGTCGGTGGCAAAAAACGAAAATACATTTAACTAGACACCGACTTCCGAAATTAAAGTTATTTTTCACTTTGTAGTGTTGTTTTTGGAAGTCGGAATTGTATTTTTTTGTAAAAAAGTTTTTAAAGTAAATCATCGCGGATTCACAACGAGACACCGTTCGAATTTCAAAATGATGTTCATAGAAGAACGTTACTGGCTTAGTCTTATATAATCATGAAGGTTTTCTATTTATATTGGACCTGTTTGCGTAAAAATCATCAATTTGAACAAGGTCGGGTCGACCGCATAGTGGCCTATAAGTACCACAATAGAAATGGTAAGGTGAACCCATTGTCCAAAGGGTGAGAATTGCTACTAAAAAAAAACCGACCAAGTGCGTGTCCGACCACGCAAAATGAAGGTTTCCGTAGTTGGGATGAATTAATCCCAAGAACAAACATAACATCGTAGTTGAAAAACATGTTCTTCCATACATTCCAACTGCAAATGTAAGTTTGTATGTACAATATTGAGAGATTTACCATGTTATTTTAAGACCACAGACTTCTTATAGGTTTTCCTGTAATCTATAGATATAAAACTTCTTTCTGTAATTTTTTTTTCAAAATTTTAGGATCAGTAGTTTAGGATATAAGGGGGGCGGAATTGTCAATTTTTGGCTATTTTCTTAAATAACTTTAAAATTATTTATTTTATAATTATGAAAAAAATCTAATTGAGACCAGTGAGCCCCTTCATTATTCATTTATTTACGTTACACGTCCGTGTCATAAAAACTTATAATGTGTACCAAGTTTCAACTTAATCGGTTTATTAGATTCGGATCAAATTCGCAGTGACAGACAGACAGACAGACACATGAGTAATCCTATAAGGGATCTTTTTTTTCCTTTTGAGATACGGAACCCTAAAAAGAACCGCAACTACAATTTACGGATATTTTTGTAGAAAAATATGAGGTTTTTTCCGTGTGATCACCGGTATTTGGAATCTGTTTTCTTATAATGTCAGCAGATCTTATTTGATTTATTTTAGGAGCATGTAAGGATCGTAGCAGGTGGCGTTCTGTAGTTTCTGCCTACCCCATAGGAAGAAGGCGAGAGTTTCTGTATGTATGTGTATATTTTGAAACTAATTATGTTTTTTTATTGTTACAGGTAAGTTTGGACACAAATTCTTACCGGTATAATTAGGTAATTTAAGATACACACCAAAAATGGTTTCAGTATTTAACACGGACTAGAAAAAAAAGAAGGACTCCGCGCCACGCATATCGAAAGTGAAGCACAGTAAGTATGCCGGAACCGTTTTATTAAAATAGATTAATACTCAATAATTTATTTGCATTCCACAATGTGTACTTAGATGTTAACTTGTACTTAGATGGTAACGTTTGTACAAACATGCGCCTCACGCACACATTTACATCATAGTATGCCGGCCGGCCAGGCGGCCGCCATTACGTGACATGACGGCGCCTTTGTCAAATCACGCACACATAGATCGGCAAGGTGCTTCACTTTCGATATGCGTGGCGCGGAGTCCTTCCTTTTTTTCTAGTCCGTGGTATTTTTTTTATCAAAATATTAGTTTACCTACAATTTTAAAAAGCTCCTTTGGACTTAGATTTTATATAGCAATTTTAAGTCATTCAAACAATGAAATAAAAATACTAACTTTACTTTAAATAAACAAAGGTTAAAATTTAAAATTAAATTACCTGCAATTTTTATACTTTCTTCGTGGAAAAATCCTTTCTCAATAATTAGCAAAAAGATAATTTTGTGTCAAAGAAAATAATTATAATAATCTACGTGCAAAATAAATAAAACACAGAACCACCTCTATTCAAGAAAAATCTTAAAAAGTCTAAGGATAAAAATACAAAAAGTAAAATAAAAATATTACTTCAGAAAACGCTGTGACCTATTCATACCCATAAAAAGCAAAGCGAGACGATTCAGTAAAAGATTTCAGACGTAATTAGGGCCTGCAAATAAAGTGTTGGCCTCGCTAAAATTCGGAGGCTGGTCCTCCAATTATAAAAGCTATAAAAACAAAATTAAGACTAACGGAATTCGGAGAAATAACCGAATTTGGAGAAATATGTAACGGTATTTAGGAGAAAATATTTTTGAGGCCTTTTCAGAATAACGTTTTGTATATATTCTTGTTTTTATTGCAAAAAAGGGTGACTGGATTGACCCTTTAATATTTGGGAGTAGGTAAAAAATTTTGTTGGTGACAAATGTTAATAAATTATCGAATTATCAACTGGATTCTCGATTGCCAATGAAAAACATACTGACTATTTAATATCTTAAAACTTCACTTCGAAATTTGAATGGTGTCTCGTTGTGAGTTAGCGATGATTTACTTTAAAAACAAATGAGTTCGCTTTCGAATTATGTTCTAAGTGAAACTTACAGAATAGTGCTACATTCTAAATACAAATATAGTTGACTGAAATATTATGTTTTCAGAATGAAATATGGCAAAAATCTACCCTCAACAGAACGAACTCACAATATATTGATCATTTAACAAGACAAGAAGTCTTAGAAGAAGTCACTTTTTATAAAGATAAGATGAAAAAACCGTCTCTACCCAGAAAAAGAATAAAACTTTTAAATAAATTGTTAAAAACCAAATACATTTTCTCCTCAAGATAAATATGTAAATACGTACCAAAACCTTCTCTACAATAGAGATTGGAACAAATTGAAACGACTCTACAAACGACTATTGAAAGTAGAGCTCTCTTTTAAATGTTCTCGTTAAAACTCTGGGTGCCTTTTTAAAAGCTCGCCGCTTGCTGTGACCATGGTTTGAGTTTTAAATTTATTTCAATTTAGATTTTAAAGTTTAAACTTCGGTTTTCGACATTGGTTTTTTAAAAGGCTGAGATTATTTTGCAAGCTTCGTGAAGTTTTATTTTGTAAGGATTTCTATAACGCTTTGGAGGTAAATAAGTAAACCAAAGAAAACTATTTTGATGGTGCTTGAAAATACTGATTGATATACGAGTATTTCTGACATCAAAGTTGTGTTAAAATACTTTAAAGATTCCTACGTAAGTATTATGTAAAGATTGTTTATTTTTCTGCAGTCCAATCAATCTGCCTAGCCTTTTCCCAATTATGTTGTGGTCGGCTTTTAGTCTAACCGGATGCAGTTGAATACCAGTATTTTACATAGAACGTCTGCCTATCTAACCTCCACAACCCAGCAACTGGGTAATACCCCTTGATAAGACTGGTTGTCAGACTTTCGGGCTTCTGACGACCTGTAACGATTGTCAAAGATCCACGAATTGACAGCCGGGTGACCAACGGCTTAACGTGCTTTCCGAAGCACGAAGGAGTCTTGGTAGGGATGTAAAGATGGTCATCCATCTACGGACCAACTCCGGCAAGCGTATCTTAACTTGTTGGATTGACCCGTGCGGTTGTTATTACTTAGCCACGAGCTCCTCTTTCTGCAGTCCTTACGTCATAATACAATTTTTTTTTTTTTGTATTTCGTAGATAAAAAGTAAGACAAAATCGTAAAAAAACTTGTAAAGTCATACAATATGGAATAGAAATCGTGTTGTCTTTCAGAAAAAAAAAAACAATACATAAAACGTAACTTAAGGCAATTAATTACATCCCCAAAATCTCTCTCATTTAATGAACACGACACAATCTCTTGTAATCAAGTCAAGTAATAAAATAACACTAGCGTATTATTTCTCCTTCTACACTAAGAGTATTAGGCTGCTTGTCCATTGTAGCAAAGTATTGAAGCGAAAGAAGATTCGATAGCCACCAAAGCGGAGATATGCGGAAAGCAGGGGAGATATGTCGTAAAAAACCAGTAGGATTTTGTTGTTTAGTTATCAAACTCAAATTCAAAGCATCACTTAAACTAACTACAGGCACTTTTGAATTAAAAAGAAAAGAAAGAAGAAAGAAAGAAAGAAACAAGGAAAAAGAAAGAAAGAAGGAAGGTAGAAAGTTGAAGCTAGTTGCCTATTCGAAAGCGTAGTAGATACCTATGGAGAAGTATGGGCAATCATTCATGTTGAAAATATACACGTGAGAACAATGTAGAAAGACGTTCACGTTCAAAGCATCCATGATAAAAAGATAAAAACTAAATTAAAAATAAGCCGTGGCAGCTAAGAGACGACCAGACCCAACTGACGGCGCCCGTTCACAAACATGACGCATGGATCAGCACCATTTAGGTCAACCATTTTGAAGGGAACTTAATGGTCCAACACACACGCCACCATCTCAAGCCATATCTCTGATTAGCTTTGCTTCAGTGGACTCGACGAAGGACATCTGCGCTCAGCTACGATGGATACAACGTAACTAATAAGCCTCTCCTGTTCTCTTCTTTCCGCTTAGGTGGATACCGAGCTAGCTCCACCCGGACTGCAAAGCCACTAAGCAGAGGAGAGCGAGATAGTTGTGCAGCGGAGTGTCCTTTTTTACTGAAGCGAAAAGGCGCGGCGAGATATAAGAAGTTCTCTTGAGGCACACACTATTGTTGTTAAAACATTATTTTCACTTTTTTTCTTTTGTTTTTTGTGTTTCACGAACTTTGTCCAAATAAACGTTTTTCTTTCTTTCTTTCTCTTCTTCAATCGGTCCCTTATCATCGAGGATCGTGGTCACTAGACCTCTTTAAGCGAACAATCTGCCTCCATAGACTCCGGAGCAAAATTGCCATCACCACCTGCTGAAATTTGCTTGAGGTCGTAGCTTCTTTTACTTGGTTGGACCATCGTGTTGGCGACCAGCCTCGTGCTCTCTTTCCTTCGGTATTGCCAACAATTTACCAGTTTTTCAAGGCTGTTATCTCCCCTTCGCAAATTGTAGAAAATCGGGTCTTGACATCGAGTTGGAAAGGACAGACACACTTGTGCGTTTGGCTGTCCATGGTATTCGGAGCATCCGTTTCCAGACCCATATTTCGAATGCGTCTATCCTGTCTTTCTCTTGCTCGGATTGTCCATGTCTCAACTCCATAGAGAAAAATCGGGAAAATTAGTGCTTTGACCAATCGAGTGTTGGTTTTATAACTTATACCACGGTTTTTCCAGATGTTCTGGAGGCGTTCTAATGGACAAGAAGCCTTAGTACGCCATTTTCTTTATCACGAACAAAGTTACTACTAGTAATAAAATCTAATAAATGACCGAGTTTGCCGAACTAGTTTCTCAGAGTTATTTCTTATGACAATATTCATAAGGGGTAAGTCCGAGTATAATCATATTATATGTCATTGTCACCCTACTAGGATATTATATTGCCCGACGATTATTACAATGGAAAGTCTTGAAGTCTTGAAGACTTATGCTTTTATCATTTACCTAAGTGCATTATTGATTACGGTTTTATTCGGTATTTATTTTGGGTTTGCTTGAAAAGTTTTAGACTAAACATTAAACATAGCTGTCAAATTGTGGACAATATAGTTTAACGCAATTGATTTGCGTTATGTTAGCAAGATTTTACTATTTAGGGATAGAATATACATTAATGTAGGTACCTACACTAATATTTTAATAGAACTTTTGTTCAAAAGCATTCTTTTTTATCGCTAAGTGGACCGCAGTTGTACCCCTACAACTGCGGTCCACTTAGCGCTAATACACGTCTTATCCCATTTGTTTAAATTATAAAATAGTGTGCTTAACAAAAGTGTCACCAACAAAAATGAGCGAGTTTATTCGAAAAGTCATTTGCAATTCTAAAGTGGAAAATGCATCATATTCATAATAGTAACTATTGCAAGGTACAATAATTTTAATCCAATCTAATTCCAATAAAATAAATCAAACAACTTAATCCCCACCTCAGGTAATCCTCCGCATAATATTCTGTCCTGGATGATAATAAATCAATGTCACCCTACCACTTGCGGGTGAAATTAAATTCTTTTCCCAACACGGCTCATCGTAATGTAAAAATACTTCGGAATCATATTTATACGTTAAGAGATCTTTTTCGGTAAAATGTTTGTGCTTTCTCGGTAAAATATTTGTGGTTTTTCGATAGATTTGTATGTAGGAAGGGTAAATTGGAACGGTTTTATTTTGTTGATTGAGAAAATCATCATTTTTGGTAAGTTCACAATCACTTGACCTGGTAAGATTTTAAATTGAACAAAATTTCGACGAATTGTTATCCAGAACATATCTGGAAGAGGAAAATTTGCTCTAAATGTCGTATTTGCAACCGAATATTACAATAAATTAAGAGCCTACCTCAAATGGCTTAGCATGATCTTCCGATATGTCTAAAATACTGCAGCATTAATATTGAAATAAATATATGGTAAAGTTGAGGATTAATGTTAAGTAACTACTATGTTTGATGAAAACACGATTCCATAAAATTTTCTCTATAGAAAAAATTCCAAATTTATCTCCACACCGAACAATAAACCGCTAGTGTTAAAAATATACATCAAATTAGATCCTGAAACTTTGCATACTAACTGAACTAACTATAAAGCAGGTTTTATGTTTTTATTTTTTTCTTTCACAGTAAAATGCAATTACCTAAACTATCAGCGTTCAGCACGCACTCAGTCTTACTCTCATTCAGTCCGCGAGCAATATCGTGCGAGCGAGATAAAAGCTGAGGTAATATGGACTCTTAATGGGCGGCAGCATAGGTCTAGCGGCAAAATAATAAAACAGTCAAATGCTATCACCAACCGAGTATGTAGATTGTAACTGCCGTTTGACTTTTAATTATAAAACTCATTGAAAAGAAACTGTTCAGTAGTACATTCAATAATGTTTCTTTGTGAAAAGGCTTTCTTAATAGAAAATTTCCTGTCCAATGCTATCAGGCAAGCCATATACCGACATCAATACCGACGCCAATTTAATAGCAATTCCAACGAAACGAGTTCAGAGCTCGACATGTGGCAACATACGGTTCAATATTATTGCACTTTCTAATTTTCTTTTAAGGCTTCATTGACTTAGTAAAGGATAAAATGTGCTTTTCCTTAAAGTTCATTTGGAACTTCACTCCACTTCCTCCCGTACGAAACCAAACATACAAACGTATGTCCGCGATTTTCTCAAAAACTAATAAACCAATTTTGATGATTCTTTCACTAACGTGATCTACATACTTTCAGGAATGTTTTAGTATATAATGTATTAGGTAATCATTCGTGTCCAAAGTTATATGCATAAATGTACTGTCTCCGGCTTTTCTAAGCAGATTTTTGATGATTCTTCTTTTCGTTCGCCTTGATCTTGATGTATACAAATCAAAGTTAGCTTGTATATTTTTCATTTAAGAGGGATGCTCTGTGGTAGCCCGCGAAATTCAATTTTTCTTGCGTTTTATGCAATTTACAGGTTCGTGTCAGGTTGCATTTTGATCAAAATATGATACGCTGCAATAAAACATGTATTTACATAATTTTAACCATAAAAATCATCAATACATCTCTCTAAGTTAGATTTCGTGCAGATTCGTCGAACGAACGAAATCTAACAACTCTGCACGAAATCTAACTTAGAGAGATATATTGATGATTTTTGTGGTTAAAATTATGTAAATACATATGTTTTATTGCCGCGTATAATATTTTGATCAAGATACAACCTGACACGGACCTGTAAATTGCATAAAACGCAAGAAAATTTGAATTTAGCGGGCTGCCACAGCGCATCCCCTTTTAAAAACAATACATTATTACATAATCAAAATCAAACCACACAACTAAGATTAATTCCCAGATTGCGCCTGTCACAACTCCTTTCAAGTTTACTGAAGCAATATTAACATTATTTCAGTAACAATAGCCATCATAATAGTGTAGTGAAACCCATATAATGTTTGAGTATTCGTTATTAATATAATGTTGGTAGCACTGCTTTTGTTTCACACCCCTACCATTATTTTAAACTCTGATTTTGCATCATTCTCAAAATCACAGTGACCTTTTTGTCGATGCAATAAGGTTGCTTTTGGGTTGCTACTGAATGCTTGATTGTTTTGTAACTGATGATGTGAAATGTAACTATTATTAGAGTATGATTGTTGATGAATTGGATGATCAGTGAAGTGAGATGTCACAACTTCAGGTAAATCCTGTCTTACGTTTTCATTGGGCATTCTTGGCCAGTATTTTTCATGTTTGGACAAGAAATTTGGACCTGACCACCAGTAAGGACACTCTCTGATACTACCATTAACAAGTATGTCAAAATCACAGTGATCTTTATTTTCGTTGTAATAAGGTTGCTATTGGGTTGCTGCTGTCAGAGGTAAAATGACTGTGAACGGCCTGTACAGTCCTACCAACTTATCGATGAACTGAAAGAGAACGCCACCATCGATCCGTCGACACAATCGAATGACATGCGTCGGCACATCGAAGACATTTCAACATGACGGCCGTAGTTCCAATTTTCGCCATTTCACAGATAAATTGGTATGAGTGTACATTAATCTGTCGGTCCCAACTGTCATTCGTTGAACTTTGACAGTCGTTACGAATAGACAAAAGCCCGAAAGTCTGACAACCATAATGAATCCTACTCTAGGATTGCTTATCTCTTTTATCACATTATTTTTAACCGACTTCTAAAAAAGGAGGAGGTTCTCAATTCGGATGTTTGTATTTTTTTTTTTTTATGTTTGTTCGCGCATAACTCCGTCGCTTGCCAACCGATTTAAAAAAATATTTTTTTATTGGAAAGGGTATACTTTCCAAATGGTCCCATTTTTGTCAAAATCCAGTTCTGATGATGGGATCCTGGAGAAATCGGAGGAACTCTTCAAATATTATAGGCACACCTATAGCGATTTGGGTATTTTGTATAGTAGCTCGTGCATTTGCTCTCGGAAAGCACCACTTGGTGAAGTGGAACTGATGATGAAGACCACAGATGGCTACCGGAACTACTCAATGATAAATATTTCACGGGTTGCGATTCGATTGCTTTAATATGGTTGCTAAGCAATTTCCGCTCGTCACACAATGCGTGTGGTGAGTGGTTGTTGAGGAGTTCTCCTGGTTCTTACCAGCAGAACTCCTCAATAATTAACGTCCCAGCATCGGAAAAAGCAATATTCATGTGATGAGCAATTGACATTAGACTATTGTAACTTATACAAATTATAAACAGACCCACTAAAAAGCGAGAAATAAAAACTTTTTTACAAAAAAAATACAACCGACTTCCAAAAACAACACTACAAAGTGAAAAATAACTTTAATTTCAGAAGTCGGTGGCAAAAACGAAAATACAACTAGACACCGACTTCCGAAATTAAAGTTATTTTTCACTTTGTAGTGTTGTTTTTGGAAGTCGGTTGTATTTTTTTTTAATTGACTCAAATCTTAAAAAAAATATGATATTTTTTTTTATCTACAATCATATCGTAAAGTTCTGTTTATGAATTTAAAAAAAAACCATAATGACAGACTTTATGTATGTAAAACCTAAATAAAATTAAAAAGTTTTATTCTGATACAGATTTCATAACAAGATAATGCTATAAAATAACTTTTTTACCATTAAAGTACACTTCGTATCGACCAAGGAGTTTTCAATTCGATTTTTGTCACTGTTTATGAAGACCGCGCTAGGGCGCATGCGTGGTTTACCGATGATACGAGTAGCACCGTAACTATAGTAACGTAACCCACGTTACTATGGTTTCAGAGCCATTCTTGTGTTTGTTTACTTTTTGCTAACTTTGGTTTAATAGTTAAATAGGTGTATCTTCTATATATTTTATAACATATTGCATGAGTGTAGATAAAGTACCATAATATGAAACTGTATCTAGGTAGGCAAAGATATAAATATGTCGGCAGGTATTAACACACTCGTGTGATAACACACACTCGTGTTTAATATCTCTCATTATGCAACAGTTTCATAAACTGCTATTATTTAAAAACGTAACATCACGCCTGTATATCACAAAGGGTCGGGCAGAGGTGGCACACTTCATAAATGTATTGCAACTGCAATTAAATACGTAGCAGAGAAACCGATTGGTCAGCCAATGCGTCAGTCTTTCACTTGACCTGCAATAAGAGAAAGAGGTACAATACAACTATTTTCTAGTATCCCTCGGCAAACTTCGTGTTTCGTCAGTCGTCGGATTTCTGTTTGTTGCCCTTTGCACTTGGTGCAGACCGGACGCTCTTAATCGACTTGGAAGTATAAAGAGTGGATAAATACTCTTAAAATTTTCAAAGGGAAAATGATAGAAATCCGACGACTGACGAAACACGAAGCTTGCCAAGGGACATTAAGAAAATGTTTGTACTGTACCTCTGTTCAAGAAATCCTTCTTGAGTCAGAATACTGCAGAAATAACACTACCTTTCCACAGAGCCACCTTAGTTAAAATATTTATCACCTACGTTATTATAGCTTGTAAAATTCTCAGAATAACCACAGAGAAATGCTACACAAATTCTTAGGTTAAAGGCTGGCTTAGGATTTATCGAGACTAGGCGATGATTTGTATAGAATTGACATGAGGACACCTTATGTCATAATCTACCGAGCTCTTTCCCACTATATTGGGATCGGCTTCCAGTCTAACCAGATCGAACTGAGTGCCAATTTTCTTTTTTAAATGTATTTTTTGGGATGTTACAGCAACAGCATGCATACAATAAAAAGAACAGAGTAATATGATAATAAAAGGACTGGTATGTATGCCTATTACAGGTGTACATAGCATTTACCACAAAATAATAAAAAAAAAATTAAAAAAATATTTTTTGTCATAAAACAGATGGTACACCAGATATGGAATTCTCTGACTCCTGCACTAGTTAAAACTGTGTTGTGATAATAACGTAATTCATTTAAAAAACTTAAAATAAAATATAAAACAATTAAAATAGTGGATATTTGCATTAAAAAAAAAGAAATATAAAATGTTGTTGTATTTTACATGGAGTGACTGCCTATCTGACCTCCACAACGCAGTTGCTGGGTAATACACCTTGATAGGATCGTTTGGTTGGTTATATAATTATATCCGATTAATCTGGAAGCCCACTCCAATGTAGTTGGAAAAAGGCTAATCAGGTTTAGGCGACGTTCGCACGGACGTAAAAATATCGCGGCGATTTTTTTTTCGCGCACTGGATATTCAACGCTCTGCTTAGCAACGAGAGTGCAAAATCCAACAGTGTGTTTTTTCAACGCGCTAGAATGTACTCTGTTATTGTTAAGTTGGATTCTCAACGCTCGTATAAGTAAGTGCTTTCAATGTAAGTGAGTTCCTGCATGAAATGATTTTTAAGTTAGTATATTTTTTTTTGTATCTTTTGCATGCCTCATCATTCTCCTGCCCTTATCCCAATCTATTTGGGGTCGGGCAACATGTCCTTTTTTTCCATACTTCTCTATTATTCGTCATCTCGGTAGTCACCCCCTTTCTAGCCATGTCATCTTTCACACAATCCATCCATCGTTTCTTTGGTCTTCCCCTACTCTTATAGCCATCGACATTCATACTCAAAACTTTCCTCACGACATTTTCCTCACTCCTCCGCATCACATGCCCATACCATGACAGCCGATTTCCGCACAACTTTTCAGTCACCGGTGCCACTTTTAGACTTCCTTTTTTCGATCGAAGAATCGATCGAAGATCTTTTGCATGCCTATTTATGGTAAAATAAGGCTGAATTTGTTATGATTTTTGTTATCCTTTATACTCATATTTGCAAAATAAAATGATCTTTATCTTTATCAGATGTTGATGATATAACTTATTATAGGTTCCATGAGACCGCTCCGCTCATCATTTCTCTTCCGCTACTTGTAAGCCACAGCCTTAATCTAAAGCTTCGAACAAAATGCCTCAAGTTCCTGACTCGTCTACAAAAATATTCCAAGAATTGTTTACACAGAAAACTTTGTAAATTTCAATCTGTGAAGCAAAGATGAAGAGATAAGTTAAATTTGTAATAAGTTACGAATAACAGTGTTGAATCTGGCTCTTTTGATGTATTTTTTTTTAGGAGATTGAAGAAAAACAACTAGGTGAAAACTTGTCATAATTATTTTCATAATAATTTGCTAATGAACGTTTATTAGATACTAGCTTTTGCCAACGGCTTCGCCCGCGTTGATGTCGGAAGATATCCCACGGGAACGTACTACCGGGAATTCCTTCCTTATACCTTGTCTACATACTTTCTAGGTCCAAGGGTTTGGGCTGGGCGTTGATGAGTCAGTCAATCAGTCAGTCAGTCAGGACTTCTCTTTTTATTTATATAGATTGTAGTGATAAGAATGATGTGTGTGCCATGCCATGTACGAGGCGTGGACGAGACAGGGCTCCAAAACTTCACGAACATTTTATATGAAGCAGTTTATGCTACACCGTGTGCCACTTCCATGTACCGTCCGAGTCTTAGTCCATACATATTGAGCAGACACGGAAGCGACTCGCTCTGGTGGCGGTCTAGCCATAAATCATGCCTTATTCTCTAAACATCACTTCGAAATTCGAACGGTATCTCGTTGTGAATCCGCGATGATTTAATTTCAAAACAAATGAGTTCGCTTCCGAATTGTGTGCGCTCACTTGAGTGAGGTTCCAAGTGAACTTTATTTATGAATTATTTTAGAGCGTGGTCAAACTTTATCTGAAGTCATGAAATTATTCCGACTTAGAACTACACTTACAGTATTTAATTAAGTGAACCTGTAACTCAGTTACTGCGATACTGCGGCTAAGCCAGGTGGCAGAGAGTTATAAATAACCACAGTTAAGTCTCTACCTGCTAAAATAATAGTCGGTTTAAACGATTTGAATACGACTTTGGGCACACAAATGGGAGGAATATAATTTGTTTAAATGTGCTTGATGTGTTAAAATTAAAATAATTACAGTAACTGAGATATTTGAGGGAATATAAATCCTCACACCCATGTCCACAATGTTTTTTGTCAGTGACCTCGATGATCATAATATTTATTTTATTTGTTTAGGCTTAGGCTGTTGTTGTTGTTTAAATATATCATTTATTTATTATTATTATTATTTATTTACTGGAAGCCGACCCCAAAATAGTTGGCAAAAATTTATTAAGAAAAAAAAGTAAAATTGACTTGGAAAACCTAAAACGAATACAGTATATTTCATAAAAAAAACTTAACAGCTTCTGAAGTCGGTGCCAAGCTAAGCTGCATTGACGAATTGAAGACACCGACTATGCAAGCCATTTGTTGTTTCAACTTTATTCTAGAAACTTGCGTCGTGTTAATGGGTCTTAATATGCCCATTGGCACACCGAGATTGGCATTCGCCTGTATGTTGTTGTGCCCGTGTTTTGTAACATGAATGAAAACAAATGATTCTACTACAGGTAAATAATCGTATTGGAAAAAGGCTAGGCAGATTGATTTTGCCCACGGCTTCGCCCCGTGAACGTATCCTACGTGAACGTACTACTGGGAAGTATCTTATCTCCTATTCCAGCACCCTAATTGCGTCTATCAATGGGAATTTTAATAATTTTGAAGCAAATTGCTAATCTATTGCTTCATATGTTCGAAAAAATTTGCTGCTCGACAATGTTATTTAGTCACTGACGCGTCCCGCTCACCGCGCGACGTCATTAGGATTGTTCTTGAGATTTTTTGTCGGCGCGCGACGGGGCGCCTAGCCACTTATACACGGCTTGTACACAAAACATTCCTATGAATCGCTATGAAAGTAATCACTGTTTCTTAAAATGGATAGACTAGGCTATGTTCGTAATGCCGATACAACCTCACGGCTTTTGGCAAAAATATACCGTACCTAACCACCTTTCCAAAGAACCTAGAACGCAAAGGGTGGGTCCGCACACATAATTACAAAAAATAATAAGTTACGCGCGCGCTTTCATTGTTCGTTCAGGCTCACTTTCGTGCACTGGGACAATCCTGGGTTTTCGTTCGAGCTCACTTTCATGCAAATGGTCGCTCGAGTGGTTACGCGCAATTAATGTTGTTGAAACTGAAACCGCAAAATGAAACCAATTCCGATTGATAATGTGTTACGCAATTAGGATACTGATCATGGTGTAGACCAATGTGAAAATTTCGTCGAAATCCGTTCAGCCTTTAAGACGTGAAAAGGTAAGACAGGCAGACTGCCAGACAGAAATTTTATGTTCACATTATAAATATTAGTATGGATTCAAAATTATATTGAAGTGTGCTAAGGGTCACGCCATACATCAAGAGTAAAAAAGGCACAATTTTAATCACCGTTCACAAATTAATTGGCGTTTTAATTGATTTTACGGATCCCAGTTGAGCACCTGTCTCTAACAGGCTGGCGTCAAGTAAAATGAATTACCCTACGTCCATATTATTATGGTTTATCGGCGAAAAATTTTATTAAATGGGATATATTGGGACTATATGAATAAATATTAAAATTGTCCGCACGAGATACATATATGAGACCAGCACAATTCATTTGTTTATTTAAGGATTTCCAATTAATGGTACATGATGAAAAATTTACCTAAAATACTCATAATTATAATAATTAAAAAATAATAATAATAATAAAAATATAATTATAATATTATTATTATTTAAATTGTCTTTGACATATCTCGGGACCCTAGGGGTCCTGGACCTTTGGAAGGCGTACGAGGAGCCGAAGCCAACTCGCAGAGGCCTCTTAGACAATTTTAAATTATTATTATTATATATAATTTTAATTATTTAAATGGTGTGCATAATAAAGAGTATTCTATTCTATTCTATAATTATAATAATTATTCTTTTTTAAACATGTAAAGTGGCTCTGCAAATACTTTGTCACGAAATTATAACCCCAAAATAATTTGAATAAAAAGTAAGTTTTAGTATACTTACTCTACTTTGGTGTGTTGTGCTGTCTTTTGTGTGCACTGAATAAAATGTTTTATCTATCTATCTATCTTACCTATCGCTGATTGAATGACACTTTATCTAGGCATTATGATATTTTATCGAAACTCTTTAAATTATTTAATCTCGTGTAATCTTTTGTGTAGTATGACGACACTACTCTTCTCACACAAACAAGAGAAGACATGAAACACTTGCTGACCCGTCTAGAGACAACAAGCTTTTCCTTCGGACTAACGGTCAACAGAGACAAGACCAAGATGATGATCGTGGACCGAGCTGAACTGAACCATCCTGACATCTCTATGGTTGGCAACTGTGAGGTTGTCCAATCTTATATGTACCTCGGTTCCACTATCACAAACACTGGAGGATGTGAAGACGAGATTCGAAGAAGATGTGCTATCACACGATCTGCCGTTGACAAGCTTAAAAGAGTCTGGTGCAACCGTAATATCACCAAAGCCACAAAAGTTCGCCTAATGAGAAGCCTAGTCTCCCCGATTTTCCTATGCGGTGCAGAAATGTGGACGGTTCGCCTTGAAGATCGACGCAAAATCGATGCACTGGAGATGTGGTGCTGGCGGCGAGTGCTCCGGATTCCCTGGACAGCGTTTCGGACCAATGTTTCGATCCTGGAGGAAGTAAAAGTCAAGCAGAGATTATCGTCGACTGTGCAAACATGAATTATTAAATATTTCGGCCACGTGGTTCGTAACAAACACTCCATGGAGCGACTCATTGTCCAGGGACAAGTGGAGGCCAAGCGGTCATGCGGTCGGTTACCTACGCGTTGGACAGACCTTATCAAAGCGTCACCACAAACCTCCATAGTTCAGAATTTTCGAGAGCCGGAAGACCGGAATAAGTGGAGGAGCATCGCGAGGGCTGCTTTGGCCAAAGTAAATGCAGAGTCATCAACCACGACCACTCTGTCAAGAGTGAACGACTAAGGAGGAGGAATCCTTTGTAATTAGTTTATCGAATTGCCTCCAACAATCACGATGCGAGTTGACCATTTAAAATGATTTCAGAAAAATATACCTAGACCTACCTACGGGCTTTTTGATCTCAAAATACTACTTTACATTTTTAGGGTTCCGTACCTCAAAAGGAAAAAACGGAACCCTTGAAAGGAACTCGTGTGTCTGTCTGTCACAGCCAATTTGCTCCGAACCTAATGGACCGAATAAGTTGAAATTTGGTATACATATGAACTTCTGTGACCTATTCACGGACGAGTAAAGTAAATAAATGAATTTTAAATATGTGGGTATATAGGGGGAAAATAAGAAGAATAAAAAAAAATGTTTTGCAAACTATACCGTATGACATATAAAATAAAAGGGCTCTATATGGAATACAAATATATTTTTTTATAATTTTGAAATAAATTGTTTTAAAGTTAGTTAAGAAAATAGACGAAAATTGACCCTTATCTCCGAAACCACTGAGCCAAAAATTTTGAAAAATTATCACGCATAACTTATTTATTAAACGTTACACGATGTTAGTACTAAAATCAATCTGCCTAGCCTTTTCCCAACTATGTTGGGGTCGGCTTCCAGTCTAACCGGATGCAGCTGAATACCAGTATTTTACATGGAGCGATTGCCTATCTGACCTCCACAACCCAGTAACTGGGTAATACGATACCCCTTGGTAAGACTGGTTGTCAGACTTTCGGACTTCTGATGACCCGTAACGATTGTCAAAGATCCACAAATTACAGCCGGGACCGACGGCTTAACGTGCTTTCACGGAGGAGTCTCGGTATGTAAAGATGGTCACCCATCCACTGACCAATCCCGGCAAGCGTAGCTTAACCTGATGGATCGACCCGTGCGGCTGTTATTACTTAGCCACGAGCTCCTCCGAGAGATGTAAGTACTGTACATACGCGTTTTAATTATTTAATTATTGCTCTTAAGTCCTTATCTCGAAATTATCGCAAATTCACCAGTTGATAAAGTGATATTAAAATCGCTGTCACTTCTCAGTCCTCAGCTTAATATTATAATCAACGCGCAAATACTTATTAACTTGTGTTTGTTTGTGAATTACCTACCTTGATTAAAATTTATGGTTTTTGTTTCGATAACTAATGAATAGGTAAACAACAATAATAATTAATTAATTAATATTTTGTTATTTAAGAGAGCGATAGGCAAAGCTAATAATTATTTTTAATCGACTTCAAAAAGCAGGAGGTTCTCAATTCGTCGGAACCTTTTTTTTAATTTTTTTTTTTATGTATGTTCCCCGATTACTCGAAGATGGCTGGACCGATTTAGATTTTTTTTTGTTTTATTCGAGAGGGTATACATCACAGTTGGTCCCATATAAAATTGATTAACTTTGCTTGGGTAGTTTTTGAGTTAGCTTCAATAATACGTATTTTTTCCCCACTTTTATATGGATGATGTTCTAGTTTGTTTTGCAGATAGTGGTATTAGAATTTGTGTGGGATAGGTACACAACTAAAAAGTGAAAAATAAAAACTTTTTTACAAAAAAATACAACCGACTTCCAAAAACAACACTACAAAGTGAAAAATAACTTTAATTTCGGAAGTAGGTGGCAAAAAACGAAAATACATTTAACTAGACACCGACTTCCGAAATTAAATTTGTTTTTCACTTTGTACTGTTGTTTTTGGAAGTCGGTTGTATTTTTTTGTAAAAAAGTTTTTAGTAGACAAATGTGAATAAATTTGACATCGCTCAACTAAAGCTCTTTGTACACGGCACGGTTTCTTTACGGTACCGCGTACAAACCCGTAGAAAAAACGTGTCTGTCAACAAACTTCCTTTATTGATCCAAACAACACTAACGACCGTGCGTACACACGGCGAACAAACCGTAGTTTTTCACAGCAAGAAAAACGTGTGTGTACAAAGGGCCTAAGTGTGTATTTAGGGCAGCCCTTAACTCTTACATACATGAAACCTGCAGTTGCTCACTCTGTGTTATAGTATAGTTAAAATCTCGCTGCAGACTTGGTCATAAATCATAATCGGAGTAAAGATGTGCGCTAGTTGCGCGCGCTCAATGCCATTATCGATAACAGAATCATTAAGGTTATAAGGTCTCCATTGAAAATTGGCAAAAATGTGTGGAACATGCAGAATTGCTGCAAGATGAAGACTTAAGAAAAGCACATTTACGAGTATGCGAAGAGTTCATCATTCATGTGGATGATGATGACGATGACTCAGACGAAGAATTTTAATTTTCTATTTTTAGTTTTATATATACGTTCTTTTGTTTATATATTTAATATGCTTTGTAGTAAATTTGGTAATAAAAAAAAAATGTGTATTTACTTCTATCACCCATTTATAAATATATAAAACTATCGATATCACTCATCGACTGCAGTAATGCACAGGACTACATGTGGGCGTGGCCTGCCCATAAGGCCCGTGAGTGGGAAAGAGAGCGAAACACTCGAATGATTTATGACCGAGTCTGCAGCGAGATTTTAACTATACTATAGCGATCAGGATAATTTTAAGGTCAGTGTCAGGTTGTATGTTGATTAAAATATGATTCGCGACCGTAACTAATATGGCTTTACAGAAATATAATCATTAGAATCAGCAATACAACTCCATAAGTTAGAATTGGCCTCAAATCTCATGATTTCATGAAATGGTCATTCAATAGGGTAATATGAACTTAGAGAGTTGTATTGATTTTTATGATTATAATTCTATAAATAATATTTGATACTGCCGGTAATCATATTTAGATCAACATACAACCTGTTGATATATATATATAATATATATATATATATATATATATATTTATATATATATAGAGATAAGATATAGAGACTTGCAAATTGCAAACAACGTAATAAATTTTGAACTTCGCGGGCTACCCTGGCGCTTTCGCCTTAAGCTAATTTACTACCCGATGATCATGTAGTCAGTAATTTACTGAATTCAAAAAATTCCTTAGTTTCTACCAGATTTTGGACTCCCATGTTTCAGAAGCTTATTCTAATCCTACCATGACCTAAAATATTAAAAAAGAACTTTTTAATTCAAACTTTCAATAAATCCTACTCTTTTACCTTATCCTCCATGAAGTACTGCATTTTTTCGTATATGGTTGCCTGTCAATATACAGGGTGTAACGAGGTTAAACGAGGGACATACTTTAATGGAGTGTAGTACTCGTGAAAATGAACAACTTTTACCACGGAACTAACCCTGAAATATGAAAAAGAAAATCAGCTGTTCTCTACAAAGTGCAAAACCTATGCGATTAATATGTACGAGACAGCTGATTTCTTTTTTCATATTTCAAGGTTAGTTTCATGGTAAAAATTGTTTATTTTTATAAGTACTGCACTCCGTTAAAGTACTCGTATGTCCCTCGTTTAACCTAACACCCTGAACAAGGAATTTTATAGGCGTGCTTATGTGAGGAGCTCGTGGCTAAGTAATAACAGCCGCACGGGTCGATCCATCAGGTTAAGCTACGCTTGCCGGGGTTGGTCAGTGGATGGGTGACCATCTTTACATACCGAGACTCCTCCGTGCCTCGGAAAGCACGTTAAGCCGTTGGTCCCGGCTGTCATTCGTAGATCTTTGACAGTCGTTACGGGTCGTCAGAAGCCCGAAAGTGTGACAACCAGTCTTACCAAGGGGTATCGTATTACCCAGTTCTGGGTTGTGGAGGTCAGATAGGCAGTCGCTCCATGTAAAATAATGGTATTCAGCTGCATCCGGTTAGACTGGAAGCCGACCCCAACATAGTTGAGAAAAGGCTAGGCAGATTGATAGGCGTGCTTATGTCAAAAAGAAAAACCAGCCAAGTGTGTGTTGGTCTACGCACAATGAAGGGTTCCGTAGTTGAAAATAATTATCCCAAAAACAAACTTAACATTGAAACCCAAAAAAAAAAATTTTTATGTGATAAAATTATAAATTAATATTTTTTGGATTTTTTTCTTTCCTTGGGCTGTAAGTTAGTAATCCTAAAAAAAAACTTTTTAAGTGATAAAGTTACAAATTAACGATTTTCCGACTTATTCCTTTACTCGTGCTGTGAGTGTTTCTCCTTTACCTTGCTTCTTGCCAAATTTCATGATTCTAGGTTAACAGGAAGTACCCTATAGGTTTTGATTTACTTGCTAGTATCAAAATAATTATGTCGCTTAAATGGCCGTATTTTTTTATTGCGTTGATTTAGAAGCTTAATTTTTTTATAAGAGATCATAGACAAAAATGGATAAATAACAAAAAATTAATTAATAAATAAAAATCAAAAAATAATAATAAATAATAATAATAAAATAAAAATAAATAATAAAAAAATAATATAATAATTAATTGATATTAATTTCAACTTGATACCTCCACGCGTTTCTGAAAATAAGGGTCTTGACAGACTTACAGACGGACATCGAAGAGATCCTATAAGGGTTCCGTTTTTTTCCTTTTGAGGTACGGAACTCTAAAAAAAAATGGTTGGAAAGAGATCCCAAATTACCTGTAACTACAAATCCGCTTCTAGCCGTAGCTCGCTCTAAATTCACTACCAAATCTTAATTATCCCTTGTATAATTTCCTAGGTATTACCAGCATTATCCTTATAATCCTTTCGTTTGCCATCGGCTCCCTTGTGTCTTCTATCTCGTTTTAACTCGTTCCATCTCTTTCTTTCTTGAAGTTTTGTGGTATGTAGGTCAAAATGGTGCTGGGTGAACTTAGTAGGAATGTGAATTAACATAATCTGTAAATGATGGTGCAGTTATTGTAAGGTTAAGCTCTGTCCCTATTACCCATAAAGCACGGATTGAGGGTTTAATAGCCTAATTAACAATAAGAAAAACTCTAGCCGCACGGGTCAATCCATTAAGCTACGCTTGCCGAGTTTGTCCCGTGGTTGGGTGACCATTTTTACATACCGAGACTCCTCCGTGCCTCGGAAAGCACGTTAAGCCGTTGGTCCCGGCTGTCATTCGAGGATCTTTGACAGTCGTTACGGGTCGTCAGAAGCCCGAAATTCTGACAACCAGCTTTACCAAGGGGTATCGTATAACCCAGTTACTGGGTTGTGGAGGTCAGATAGACAATCGCTCCATGTAAAATACTCTTTTTATTTATATAGATAAAGTCGCTTTTCGAGTCTGTCTGTGTGGCCGCGTTGTTCTTCTAAACTGAGCAATGGATCTTGAAGCGATTTTCACTATAATTTTGAGAATTTATTCCGGAAGGTTTGTATATGTATATAATACATTAATATTTAACTTATATATAATATAGAAAGCTTTAAGTTTTGTCAAGCCGTAAACCCCGTGCGAAACAAAGCCGGGTCGCCAGTAATAGAAAAAAGACAAAGAAAGAAAACTTGTTTATTCTGCACAAATAAAACGCACATTATAAAAAATAAAATTAAAAATTACAAAATACACTCAAAAACAATGTGAGCAAAAGCTTCATATTCAATTTTGATTGATATGAGACCAAAGACAATTTCAATTTTACAACTCTGACATATACAGGGTTAGTTTTCAATGACCAGCCAAATTTTCACAGGATGTTCTACCCATGATTATGAACAACTTTCACTATGAGACCAACTTTGCAATCACGAAAAAAAAAATCAGCTGTTATATTTTGGTCGAGTAGGTATTGAACTTTTGTATGAAACAGCTGTTTTTTTTTTCGTGATTTTAAAGTTGGTCCCATAGTAAAAGTTGTTCATATACACGGGTAGAACGCCCTGTGAAAATTTGGCTGGTCATTGAAAACTAACCCTGTATAAAAAGTTTTCTGTGTTACAACTCCACATTGCCAAAAAAAAAATCCAAATAGAATAAGTTGTTTTGGAAATAACTAAGTTCTGTCTCATATCATTTACAATGGTCTAGAACACTTTGTAAGTTCTCTTCTCGGGCCCCCTCGTACGCCTTTCATAGGTCCGGGAGCCCATGGTCTCAAGTTATGTATACACAATAAAAAATAAATAATAAACTAGACACCATTTCTCTGCTTTGCCTTTAAATGGGTATATATCCAGTATTCACAAAAAATTACTGTTCAAAATTATGGTTACAAAACTCGGATCACGTAAGCAGTTAAAAAACTCGTTTAAACAATCATGTTTTTATTACTTTTGTCCCCAAATATAATAAAAAACTTCAAACATCAATTTGTGAACGTTTGGTTAAGCATTTTCTAATCTTGTAACTTGTAAAATTCCAGAAACCTATAAAAACTTGCCAATCCCTTATACATTTATAATGCGAAAATGTATAGAAAAGGAGAAAACATTTCAAGAAACCAATCTCAATGAAATATAAACCCTATCAACCAAATAGTAAAGTGTATTTTTCAATGTCAACAAGACCATTATTAGTGTTGAGAATTTTGTGTCTAATGTAAACCTTATTTTGAATGTGTTTAGGTGTATTTTCCAATGACTTCAAGGGCACGTTCAATCTACAGAATGCACACTGAGATTGTAATAATCAACGTTTAGGTACAGCTGACAGTCTACTATTTACCTTAGTACTCTCTTCATAAGGTGTATTTTCCAATTAACGTTAATTCCGCTTTCAGTTTTCAAATTTTCACTTTAATTATTGTGAGCTGTATGTGAGTTTAGTTAAGGTCTGTTTTCTATGTAACTCCATTCTGTTTATATTTGTATGAAAAGTAAGAACACATCGGATGTAGAGCGCTGGTATTTACTATTCTATGCAGGTCGAGAGGGTAACTAAGGGATTACCTATCTCAAGAGATTAAGGAGTTACTTTTTCCTAAATATTGAGGAAGTTTAGAGGTCAGAGAAGGTAGCTTTTTGATATTAAATAGCTACCATAACATCATCATCTGCCTAGCCTTTTCCCAAATATGTTGGGGTTGGCTTCCAGTCTGCCTATCTGCCCTCCACAACCCACTTGGTAATACCATAGCCCTTGGTAAGACTGGTTGTCATACCTTTAGCCTTCTGACGACCCATAACGACTGTAGAAGATCCACGAATGACCGCCGGGACCAACAGCTTTCCGAGAGCCGGAGGGTTCTCGGTAAATAAAGATGGTCACCCATCCACGGAGTAACCGCAGCAAGCGTAGCTTAACCTGATCGATCGACTTATACGGCTGTTATTACTCAACCACGAACCAAATAGTTACCATAACATAGAGGAGAAATAAGTTCGACTTTCATGACTAGTATTGCTCAAACTTGTCTTAATGAAGCCTGTTAATTGGAGGAAAAATAATCATTGCTATTGCTCTAATTAGATTTTATGTTCAGGCCACGATATTATGAAGAGATCTTTGAGAGAGAGTAGACTGAGCATGTGTTATCAGCCATTCCCACTGCTGTGGCACAGACTTCCTCTCTGTGAGTGGGGCGGGCCGTAATCCACCACGCGTGCCTGTTTTATTTGTGGGGTGGGAAATAATAATAATAATAATAATAATAATAAAATGGCTGGCAACACCAACGTCAACAAACGTCTTGGAATTTGATTTTATAATATACAAATATTTTATCAGTTTTAACGATTAGGTATCAACAATATTTTGAATTTCATAAGTGCTTTTAAAAAAAAAAACCCAGCAATATACCTACAATCAATTAAATCCAAAAAGAGCATTTCGATATGAATAAAAAACTACCGAATAGGAGATGACATCTGTCATGTCATCTCCGAAAATAACATCGATGAAAAATTCCGACAAAATATGTTGACAAGATCAGCCGCACGAAAAGCACGCCTACCACCTCCGGACTCTTCGCTCAGCTCCGCCTCACCGCCGCCGGTATCCAGCCTCACTGTGAGCGCTGTGACGACACTGGCCGCGGTAGTTGCGTCGAGCTCGAGCGACGAGTATTTCTCCCCGCCCACGACACCACCACCTGCTCGTCGACGGGGAGGACGCCGGCCGCCGGACGGTTTAGGACCTCGAGGCCCACCGGCCTCTGATAGGGTCCCAGCTCCCGGCGGAAGTGTGCAGCGCATGAGATGGACACGATCCATTAATGAGAACGTCATGCGCTCATACTATGGGGCTACAGAGGGGGGAAACAATCTGACCGCGTACCGTGTTCGGATGCTCTCTCTTTTTCAGGTGCTTGAGCCAGTTGTCAACGTTTCGGCACAACGACTGTCGGATCAGGTGCGGGTCATCCAGCGTAATCATATGTTGGATGACACTGTACTTGATCGCTTGCGAAATGAAATGCTGAGTAGCTATGTCATTGCCCCCCCGTCGCAGACTAATATAGAACCACCACAGTCGGACACAAACCAAGCTGATGAGGGAAGTGATGACAGGGCTATAAACGTAAGTACCCAGTGCAATGAAGAATTGAGGAGTGCTTTGGAAGGTGCGATTCGGGAATATCGATTCATGTCTCCCGAACTTAGACCACGCTTACCTCGTTTGCCCATGCATAACAAAAATAGGGCGCTTGTGGCGGCTCTGGATTCGCAGTTGTCAAACTATTTTGATGACTGCGAAGACCTCACCGATACTCATTCAATTCTGTACTGCGCGGCTGTAGCGGCATGTCGTGTAGCTCACGTCAAATTTGCTAATGACTCTAGAGCTACACGACCGAAACCAGCCGTACCAGCTTGGCAGTGCAGAATTGAGCGCCGTATTGGTGGGGCCAGAGCACTCATCGGCAAACTAATCTGCTTCAGGGAGGGCAATACTCGCCCTAGAGTGATGCGCTTTGTGAGACGGGCGTTCTCAGGGACTGATGTCAGCCCTCAGGACTATATGTCCCGTGTCACAGAGCGCATCGACTTCCTGAAGCAGAAAGTCTATGCATGGGCAAACCGTATTCGTAGGTATAAGCGGCGAGTGGAACGATACACTCAGAATCGCACCTTCCAGAGCGATGAAAGGTGGGTTTATAGGAGTTGGGAGCGACCGGACCAAGGTGTGACTGACACGCACCTGCCGGATGATGATGCCATGTGTTCTTTCTGGCGCAGTATCTGGGCGGTACCTGTCACTCACACCGAAGGTGATTGGGCTCGGGAAGTCGAGCGAGCCTGCGATCCAATACGAGAAATGGAGGCTATTACCATCTGTTCCCAAGATGTAGCTCGTGCAGTCCGTCCGTTGCCTAACTGGAAGTCTCCAGGGCCGGACGGACTGCACAACTTCTGGATCAAATGGTTTCTTGGATCGCACGCTCGCTTGGCGGCTCAGTACCAGTCTGCTTTAGAGTCTGGTTCGCTACCCCAGTTCCTAACGACAGGAGTTACCCACCTGCTCCATAAATCCGGTAACACCGCGGAACCCAAAAATTATAGACCGATCACGTGTTTACCGACGGTCTATAAAGTTCTTACATCCATTTTGAGAGCTAAAATTAACGAACATATAGACACCAACTCCATCATGTCTGCCTCTCAAAATGGATGTAGGAATGGGTCCCGTGGTACTAAGGAGCTACTCCTCATTGATATGGCCATTAGCCAACAGGTTCGTCGTTCCCGAAAGGATCTGTCGACATGTTGGATAGACTATAAGAAGGCCTATGACTCGGTGCCACATACATGGCTCATGAGGGTGTTGGAGTTGTATAAAGTAGATGCAACTCTGCGCACCTTCCTGATGTCGTGTATGGGGCAATGGAGGACGGTCCTTCGCTATCCAGGATGTCGAAATATCCAGAGGAACAGCGAGCCGATAAGGATCGAGCGAGGCATATTTCAGGGCGATAGTTTGAGTCCGCTTTGGTTCTGCTTAGCCTTGAATCCTCTAAGCACACTGCTGGAGGATTCAGGTCTAGGATATCGGCTGCGGAGAGGTGGTCAGGTTATATCCCACCTCCTCTACATGGATGACCTAAAACTCTTTGCCCCCAACAATTTGCAACTGATGGATCTACTGAAAGTAACTGAAACATTCAGTAGCGCCATCAGGATGGAATTTGGTGTGGACAAATGTGCGGTCATGCATGTAAAGCGAGGAGAGATTGTGGAATCCGTGGGAACCCAACTCTCGGATTCCATAAACCTTAGAGCCCTCTCCGCACCCGAAACCTATAAGTATTTGGGTATGTCGGAAGCGTTAGGCATCAATGTTACTGACATGAAGCAATCGTTGAAGGAGCGCTTCTTTGGCCGCCTGAAGAAAGTATTTAATAGTCTTCTA
This sequence comes from Cosmia pyralina, assembly GCA_946251885.1. Lineage (NCBI taxonomy): Eukaryota > Metazoa > Arthropoda > Insecta > Lepidoptera > Noctuidae > Cosmia > Cosmia pyralina. The sequence goes on along the minus strand of OX276371.1, from coordinate 8,084,384 downwards.
TCAGGCGGAAACAAGGTGCGTGCATTCAACGGTTGGGTCATGCCGGTTTTGATGTACTCTTTCGGCGTACTCAAATGGACTCAGACGGAACTCGACGCCCTGGATCGGAGGGTCCGTACGCTGTTGACTGCATATCGAATGCATCACCCACGGTCATCGGTAATGAGACTGTATATCCCGCGAAAGTGTGGAGGCCGAGGCTTTTTAAACGCTAAGACTCTCCACAACCGCGAGATATGCAGTCTCAGGGAATATTTCCTAGAAGCCGATGTGGGGATGCATCGAGATGTGGTCGCGGTGGACAAGGGCCTCACTCCGCTCTCCTTGGCTAAAGAGAACTGGCGCAAACCTGTAGTGCTTGACACTAACGATCGCAGGGAGGTATGGCAGAGTAAGGAGCTTCACGGACGCTTTTTCCGGGCCCTACATGGACCCGACGTAGATTTGTTAGCGTCCGTAGCCTGGCTGCGTTCCGGTGACCTCTTTGGGGAAACCGAAGGTTTTGTCTGTGCAATTATGGACGAAGTTATGATGACGAACAACTACCGGAAATATATTGTGAAAGACGGCACGGTTGACATCTGTCGGGCATGCCACCGTCCGGGAGAATCAATCCGACACATTATCTCCGGGTGTTCTCGTCTTGCTAACGAAGAGTACTTGCATAGACACAACCTTGTAGCCAGGATTATCCATCAGCAACTTGCACTGAAATACAACCTTGCGGAATCGGAAGTGCCGTACTATAGGTATGTGCCCGACCCAGTTCTCGAAAATGGAAATATCACATTGTACTGGGATCGATCCATCATCACTGACAGGACTATTGTTGCCAATAAGCCTGATATAGTGGTGGTGGATCGAACAGAGCGGCGCACAATGATTATTGACATAACAGTCCCGCATGACGGGAACCTCGTGAAAGCCGAGAAAGATAAACAAATCAAGTATCTTGACTTGGCTCGCGAGGTTGTCGACATGTGGGATGTGGACTCAGCGATCATTGTGCCGATAGTCGTATCAGCCAATGGCTTAATCGCTAAGAGCCTCGACCAACATCTAAGGAGGCTCTCGTTGGGCAGCTGGATTAAGGGCCTGATTCAGAGAGCGGTACTTCTGGACACGGCGCGCATTGTTAGGAGGTTCCTCTCTCTGGAGCCCTGACCGCCGGTAGCTTGGACCCTGTTCCCGATACCGGTGGGCTACTATGTTTTATATTTTTAAATGTTTTTTTTTTTTATTTCATGTTTTTATAAAAAAATATTTAAAAATGTGAAATATATGTATATAAATGGAATAAAGGAAATAATAATAACAATCACCTCCACCATAGCCTTAAAATAATAGACTTGAAAGACTCAATTTATATTACACTTCAAAAAGCCGCAATCTTAAATACCTGCAGAATAGTGAGAAAGTTCATGCAAATTGAAGAAAACGAAATATCTCCTCATAATACTCATTCTTCGTAATAAAAAATTCACCACACACGCTACATTGACTTGGCTACATTAACGGGCCTAAGCCCGTTAATGTAGCTTAAACTAGCCAAATAGCTAAGAAACAAAACTTGTTTACCAAAAATAATAATAATAACTTTATTGACACTAAAAACCTTCGTTACAATAAGTAGTACATGTAGGTAACAAAAACAATTGCTTGTAAAAAGGTGCCTGGAATGGTGGAAACCCTGCCTCCTAAACTAGGGGAAACCTGAATCATCAAATGGCTTTTTCTGCTCTGAGTGGAGCAAGAGAGCGTGTCAGAGTTTTACTGATTAAAACCCACCCGTGTTCCTTCAGTTGCCTGTGCCAGGGCCACGGTATCTCTTTCGAACAACCCGCGACCCCAGCGGCATCGGCCCTATCAGACCCATCACTGCTGATATCTCTTGAGGCGCGCGTGGAACACCACGCGCTGTCGATCCGGCCCTGGTCCTTTCCGGCGAACAATGGGTCCGCAAGCCCGCACCTACGATGCCTAAGTTGGTGGATATCACATGTCTAAGAATTTTCGGTTCTACGGCATGTCGGTGTCATGTTTTCCTTCACCGTTTTGAGAGCAGTGGTGATTAAATAACATTACAAAAAGTAAAGTACCTAGAACTTGACTACTTATATATAGGAGGGATTGGTCGATATTGGTTCTGGATTGAGTTAAGTGGATAAAGGAAAGGGATGCTTTTGTCCCGCAGTGTGACAATACAGACTGATTATTATTATCTCCTTCATTTCATGAATATACATATAAATTATACATTTAAATTTTAGAATATAAAAACATTTTTAGCGAAATCTACATCGCCACATACGAACTACGCGTCACACTGACGTCACGCAATCCTGCATCGCGCAATCAGAGTTTACCGCGCGACCAGCATATAGGTATACAATGTTCCGATATCAACCGTCGGGCCCGCCAGACACAACACCCGTCTGGTTGGAGGATCCTCCCTTTTCTATGGAGGATGAGTGAATTTACACCCTGTTCCTCATGCCTCTATACATTTAAAAATATAAAAAAATGTTGCCCACCGGTATCGGGAACAGGGTCCAAGCTACCGATGGTCAGGGCTGCTGAGAGAGAAACCTCCTAACAATGCGCGCCGTGTCCAGAAGTACCGTTTTCTGAATCAAGCCCTTCGTAATCAGCCTATAATGTTCCCACTGCTGGGACACAGGCCTCCTCTCAGTGAGACGGAGTGGGCAGTAATCCACCACGCGGGCCCAGTGCAATTTCGTAGATGTCACATGTCTTCGATTTGTTGTTCTAAGACATGTTGGTTTCCTCACGATGTTTTCCTTCACCGTTTTGAGAGCAGTGGTGATGAAATTATTTACACAAAGTGAAACGCCTGTCTTTTTATTTTTATTTATTATAAAGTGCCTACCTGTCTTCGAACTCGCGACCTACGACAAGTAATCAGGGCCATTACCACTGGACCACCACTACTCCCTGCTGTAAACGGGCATAGTATTTATTACTGTAGCGTAAAGAAGGAAGCCATTACTCATCAGTGAGTTGTATGCCTTAAAAACCTAAAGAATAAGCAGTCAATTGTTTATACATTTCGCAAAAGCACCTAATATAATTAAATACTCGTCTGTGTTTTAGCGTAGCTTGCATGTTTTATTTGCGTAGCTCTATTAAGCTACGTCGTAGCAAATAGCTACGGCGTAGCACACGCTTAGTTATGGCGTAGCGCTAGTTGGCTATGGATTTTATAACGTACGACGCTATGAGACTTTTAATGATTTTAAACTAAAGATCACGTCTTTACGAGTAGTGTTAATGATTTTTAAAAAAATATTTATTAAAATAGAACATTTTCTTAATAACATAATATGTGAAAATTTTTGATTATATTTATATTACATAGCGTAATTTAATTTGTATAGTTATGTCTAACGTGGATAAAAAACTGAGAATCATTCAAAAACCATCAAGAGTATTTTTATGAAACCTTCACCATTTATTAATAACTTATCTTGAAGTTTACGTGTTTTGATTATAATACTCTTTTTTTTTATGCGTCTAATTTAGGACAGCGCTCATTGATGGGCGAGTCCTATTACAGACAGAGCGTACGACGCGTTGCGTGACGTCAGCACAGAACACGCAAGCTGGCACTCAAGGCCGTAGGCATCTGCGTCTTAAAGGGCGTAGTCCGCCCTTTTTGCAATTAACATGGTCTTCTTCCTCCAGAACTTTACAGATGTTCAGTCATTTTTTTTCTAGGCGTAAACAAACAACCATCTATCATTCTACCCAAATGATCCACATACGCCTACTATGCAAGTTCGTATGTTTGTACAGTCAACGATACATCACCGTCAGAAGACGTAGCACTGCCCTAAATTAACCTAACTGACCCACATTCAACACATACACAGGCTGAGATTTTGAACAGCGTCATTCTATATACATCACTTCGAAATTCAATACTCAGTACTCAATTCTATAGTGCATTCTATATAAACTACGTAGATATTCAAATGTTCATGTGTGAAGCGGTGTCTTGTTGTGAATCCGCGATGATTTACTTCAAAAACAAAATGAGTTCGCTTTCGAATTGTGTGTGCTCACTTGAGTGAGGTTCCAAGTGAACTTTACAGAATACAACTGCAGTGGCTTTTTTAACCGACTTCAAAAAGGAGGAGGGTCTCAATTCGTCGGAACCTTTTTTTTTTTTTATTTTTTTTTTATGTATGTTCCCCGATTACTCGAAGATGGCTAGACCGATTGGGATTTTTTTTTTGTTTTATTCGAGAGGGTATACATCACAGTTGGTCCCATATAAAATTGATTAACTTTGCTTCGGTAGTTTTTGAGTTAGCTTCAATAATATGTATTTTTTCCAGAACAGAACTTCTTTCATATATCTATGTTCATACCTGTATTTTAAATGGTGTGCATAATAAAGAGCCTTCTATTCTATTCTATTCTAATTTGAGATAGCGTTCTTTGATGGCTGAGTCCTATTACTGGGTGGACGTACGACGCGTTACGTGAGCTCAGCACAGAACACGCAAGCTATGCAGCCTCAACTGCTCAAAGCCGTTGGCGTATATCTGCGTCTTAAGAGGATGTAGGAGAGGTCATTTGCAATCAAATGATCCCTTATTGCGACCCTTATAAAAATTATCTGTAACTAGCTGCGCCCCGCGATTATACCCGCGTAGATCCGGTTGGAAAGTAGCCTATGTGTTTATCTAGGGTATCAGCTATCTACGTTCAAAATTTCATCCAAATCGGTCCAGCCGTTTGAGCGTGACGAAGTAACAAACATACTAACACACACACACTCACAAACTTTCGCCATTATGATATTAGTGTGATAGTTTTTAAATCAAAGCCACAAACCATTACAATTTTCATAATTTATGAAAGTTTTTTACTTAATAGGTCGATTTCTGTATAGGGGTCATAAGGGGTCATTTGGTTGCAAATGACCTCTCTAAAATCCCCTTAATGGATTATCGACATAATACCAATATCCCTGTACACACATTATAGGTAGAAGTTATTATAACCTATTTACATAATTTACACATTTTGGTACAAAGTGTCAGATAACTTCAAAAACTTGAGCAATGTTAAATTGTTATGTGCCAAAGTTTAAACATTAGCATCTTATCTTTTTTCATCGCTGGAAACTGTATTAATATAAGTATCAGAAATATCGTATACTTATAGTCTGTTTTTTTAAAAAACGAGTACTGAGTTATGTCTCTCGCACATTTGCGATATTGACAGAGTGAGATGGGTCATTGGTCGGGGTGGGGCCAATGACTTTCTTTTGTTTTGACATTTTTAAGGCCCGTTCATAATTAATACTTCTAAAATTTACTGTACAGGAGACATGCCCGCCATGACTCACGCACAAACAATATCGTCTGGTACATTCACTAAAACACGTGCGACGCGCAGGAAGTCCATGACTCAATTGAATGTACATGTAACAACAGCGTTTGGTTTGTGAACCAAAGTCAATAGCATCGCAGTCAAGATTTTCGGCACTCGTTTGTTAAAAAAAACAGACTAGTTATAGTATTTTACTAGTGACCTGCCCTTGCTTCGTACGAGTGTTATCTAGTTTTATGGCGACATGAACATCATCATTCTCCTGCCCTTATCCAAATTTATTTCAGGTCGGTACAAAATGTTGTATTGACGTTTTCTTCCATACTCTTCTATTAGATCTATCACACAGTCCATCCATCGTTTCTTTGGTCTGCCCCTACTCGTATAGCCATGCAAATTCATACTCAAAACTTTCCTGATGATATTTTCCTCATTCCTCCGCATCACATACCATGACAACCAATTTCCACACAACTTTTCAGTCACCGGTGTCACTTTCAGACTGCCTCTTGTGTACTCATTTCTTATTCTATTCATTCGTGTAACACCACTCATCCCTCTTAGCATTCTCATCTCAGCTGTTTGCTATCTTTCATTCATTCCTTTTGTGGCCCAACATTCTGATCCATACAAGGTGAACCATTGTTTTATAAATCTTCCCTTTAAGGTAAATACGTTTTATCCATTATTATTTACGCAGACAGCACGGTTGACAAATCTCTCCAACCACTTGGTAATTTATCTTCTATATAAATAGAAGTCCTGACTGACTCACTGACTCATCAACGCCCAGCCCAAACCCTTGGACCTAGAAAGCTGAAATTTCGCACAGAGGTTCCCTTTATAATGTAGACAAGGAATAAGGAAGGATTTCCCGGTAGTACGTTCCCATTGGATATTTTCCGACATCCACGCGGGCAAGGCCGCGGGCAAAAGCTAAAATAATTGGGACCGTACAATAAACTTTCACTATTCTACACGGAGCACCTGCTTTTCTGACCTCCACAACACAGTAACTGGGTAACACGATACCCTTTGGTAAGACTGGTTGTCAGACTTTTGGGCTTATGACCTGTCAAAGATCTACGAATGGCAGACGGGACCAACAGCTTAACATGCTTTACAAGGCACGGAGGACGATGGACGATCACCCATCAACGAACCGATCGCGGCAAGTGCAGTATTACTTAGCCACAAGCCCCTCCGTGTACCATCTTCGACCACATAATTTGCTTAGCACCGACCAAGTGACATAAAGTACAACTATTTTCTTAATGTCCCTCGGCAAACTTCGTGTTTCGTCAGTTGTCGGATTTCTATCTAGTTGCCCTTTGCACTTGGTGCAGACCGGACGCTCTCAATCAACTTGGAAGTATATAGAGTTGTTGATACTCTTTTAACTTAATGTTATTTATTTTTAAAATGGAAGAAAGCTGCTAAAGAAAGTGTAAAGCTGCAAAAAGAAAATAGTTGTACTGTACTCTGATAACAAAACTTTTAGTTCAAGACAGTACCGACATAACTCCCAAGCGTCTTAGATCCAATCAATATGAGATTGAAATAGTTTATTATTCAATTAACTATGAATTGTTCTATAAACTCATTGATTAAGGGTACGCGTCAATGAAGGTATGTCTGATGTAATTGATTCCTCTTGGGGTTCGGATGAGACGTACCTTGGTGTGCAGTTTGTGTTTAGTAGTAGTATAGGTTGATATGAGCGAGAGGCATTAAATTAAACCACATATACTATAGATGCATAGTGTTAACTCGGAACTATTAAAAAAAAGTTTAGAAGAAAAATAAGAAAAAACTTTTTTCGAACAAATAAAATAGCTTAATGATCTAATTATAATGTAAACATCCTTTGTAGACATTTACACTGACGTGCGTAACAATACGGCAACGTAGCGTCAAAAATTCTATCGTTTTATGGTGTATGGTGTAGGTACCTACGCATAGTTATCTAGGGTCATACACCTTTAAACGACAGAATTTTCAACAACATACGTAGTCAGCTGCTAGGGCAGATACGTCGTGTTTCAACAAAGAAAAAACTAAAAAATAATCCTGTGACTAAACTATTGCTTCTATTTATCTGATTTTTAGTAAAGAGGCTGAAAATGATACAAAGTATTATGTGGTTCAATTTAATACCTCTCGCTCATATCAACTTTGTATATGTCGCAGGTTTTTCATAAAATTAGGTTTTTGATGAAAAACAGGAAGATGGTTAAACTCAATTTCATCATAAACCTGTAACAATACAGATTTTTGATCAAAAACCTGAACTAGTTTGGGTTTATGATTAATCTGATATACATTTTTGTTCTTTTTTTAATTTTGACTCAGTTTAGTCGTATTGAATAGTTGCGAAATTCATTTTCACGGCTTATCAAAATCAGATTAAACAGATTAAATATTTGAAAAAAATTGCAAATAAAAATTATCGATGATAAAGTAGTCTGTTCATACCAAAAAAAAACATGAAACTATATTAAGTAGTTTGACAGTTAGAACTATGGAGGCATGGGGAACAGGGTGTAAAATTCACTCATACTCTACAGAAAAGGGAGGATCCTCCGACCAGCTTGGTGTTGTGTCTGATGGGCAACTGCCCAACGATTGATACCGCGTGACTAGCATATACACATATATGCTAGTCGCGCGGTAAACCCTGATTGCGCGATGCAGGATTTTGCGTGACGTCACTTTGATGCGTAGTTCGCATGTGGCGATGTCGACGCCGCCACAGTACGTTTATAAATTTTAGGTTCCAGAATTTATTTCATATAGTATTTTATTACAAGACTATCGTATATCATAATATAATATTATCATCTAAGATTGCCGTGTATGCGTTCTAGTTTAACATACATTTTTTGCATAACTTACTCGCATTATTTGAAGGCGTATTAACAGATTTAAAAGTCACTAAAATCAAAGAACTTCGTTCCAAAAACGATTCAAAACTGTAACATCCCACTGGTGGGACACACGTCGAGATAATTTCTAACAACCACAGTACCTCCGTTAAAAGTGTAGCAACTCAAAAAGATAACCTGCTTAAAATTACGACAGTAATCGTTCAATAATTCGTCCCTCATCCAAATGTAAAGACAGTAATTTCTCTCCATACTCAAGAAACACGCAAAATATTTTCAATATAAAAGCGATGCGTCTGAATTTCAATTTCCTGTTCAAAAGAAACTAACTACATTATCCTAACTTGTAAGTAACATAAGTTTAAGTTAACCGTGTGAGCGTATACTGTAAACATTGTTTGAACTCTTTACAAAGGGAAAAGTTTTGTTCGGCTCAACTGTACACTAACATTATGCAGAAAAATGCAGAAGTCTCACGGTTAGAATGGGTTCTATGGAGTCTGAATTAAAAAGTTTTTTTTTTTAGAGGTTTCTTAGTTAAAATACGGAGGAAATAAAACATAAAATCACGTTTAAATCATCTGTTGCCTAGCCTTTTCTCAACCATGTTGTTTTTTGAATAGAATAGAATAGAACGCATTTATTTGTCAGAATATTGTACAAAGCTGTTAAGTGGAGTACTATGATCATCACTGCGTAGTGACGGATGCAGCGTGGAACACTATTAGAGACGCTAGTGTGCTCTATGACGTGTCTTGGTCGGACCATTTACCTCTAATTGTAATGTGTGATCTTAATTTATTAAAGCCAAAAGTTGCACCTGAACTACCTAAATGTAACAAAGTGACATGGGGTGACAGAGACTTGCAACAGACTGAGTTATACAGCAAATATTGTAATGATCTCTTGAAACATTTAGACTTTCCGTTGGAATTTACTGAATGTACTAAAAGTAGGTGTAGAAATAAGGAACATGAAACCATTTTAGAAAATATGTATGCGGAAATTGTGCGTATTCTCTGTGAAGGTACAATCACCAGTAACTGTAAGAACGGAATACAGCTCAAAAAGCGTTACATAACGGGCTGGAATAAGCATGTGAAGGACGCACACGGACAGGCTCGGCTTGATTTTCTAACCTGGACGTTGTTTGGTAGGCCGAAAAATGGTGATTTGTATGAAAAAATGGTGGAAAGTAGAAGGGTTTTTAAAAATAAATTAAAATGGTGTCAAAATAATAAGGACCAAATAAAAATGAACATCATTGCAAGTCATCATGACGCGAAGAATTTTGGTAGTTTTTGGAAAGCCACGAACAGGTTGAATCCCAGGTCGGGTCTCCCTGTGAGTGTTGAGGGCCTTAGTGATCCTAATGATATCGCCAACCTTTTCAGCAGAGCCTTTAAGGTTGGGGCTCCCCTAGGTACGTCGTCTGGCGGGCCGGAGGTGGTGGGGGGGTCCGAAGACATGCCTATTAGGTTTACGGCCAGGGAGGTAGCTACTGTCATACGCAACTTAAAGAGAGGCAAGTCGCCGGGTCATGACAGCCTAAGTATAGAGCATTTACTATATGCTGGTAAGCACTTACCGCGAGTGCTAGCAATGTTTTTTAGCTTGTGTCTGAGTCACTCGTATCTTCCAGCTGATTTACTTAAAACTATTGTTGTGCCCATTGTTAAAAATAAGACTGGAGATGCGAGTGACAAGAGCAACTACAGGCCTATATCCCTGGCTACCATAATTGCAAAGGTGTTGGACAGTCTGATTGATCAGCAGCTGGATAAACACTTAACACTCAACGACGCCCTGTTTGGGTTTAAGCCACGTTTATCCACGGAAACAGCTATACTATGCCTCAAACAGACTGTTCAATACTATGCAAGTAGGAAAACACCTGTGTATGCATGTTTTCTGGACCTCTCCAGGGCCTTCGACCTCGTATCTTATGACTGCCTATGGAGGAAATTGTCAAATGTTAAGAACCTCCCAAGCGATATCATTGGGATGCTAAAGTATTGGTATAAAAACCAATACAATTATGTTAGGTGGGCGGGTGTCCTGTCGGATGCATACGGGTTGGAGTGCGGTGTGAGGCAGGGGGGAATCAGCTCACCCAAGCTATTCAACCTGTATGTAGACGAGCTGGTCTGTGAGCTCAGCAATACCAATATCGGGTGCTCCATTAACGGGCACTGCTTCAATAACATCAGCTACGCGGATGATATGGTATTGCTGAGCCCATCGATCAGTGCACTTAGGAGGCTTCTTCGCATCTGTGAGGACTATGCGGTGGCTCACGGCCTCAGGTACAATGCGACCAAGAGCGAGTTACTGGTTTTCAAAGCGGGTAACAAATATTATGATACTGTCCCACCAGTCACCTTGGGGGGCACTCAGCTTTCCAGGGTCACGAAGTTCAAGTACCTGGGGCATTGGGTCACCGATAGTCTGTCCGACGATGTGGACATAGAGAGGGAACGCAGAGCATTGGCAGTTCGATGTAACATGCTGGCTCGTAGGTTTGCACGTTGTACTAGGGAGGTGAAAATTACACTCTTTAGAGCGTATTGCCAATCTATGTACACGTGTGCCCTATGGGTCAGCTATACAAAAAGCTCGTACAATGCTCTGCGAGTCCAGTACAATAACGCCTTTAGAGTTATGTTGGGGCTGCCGCGCTTTTGCAGTGCATCGGGGATGTTCGCGGAAAATGGCGTGCCAGATTTTTACGCACTGATGCGGACTCGGATAGCATCCCTGATGCGGCGAGTGCGCGACAGCTCCAACAGCTTGGTGGCTACACTAGCCGACAGGACAGACAGTCCATTGATGTGGCAATGGATGACCACTCATCGTGCGTCATTCCAATATTTTAAGTAAATTGTTTTAGTGTATTTTTAGTGTAGTTATGTGTGTTCATGTATTTATGTATGTTTTTTGTGTATAAAATTGTATTGGGTGTTGTTTATGGACTTATGGTCTGAAATAAATGTATTATTATTATTATAAATATTCTGCCATTTCCGGCATACAAGTATAGTTTAGTAAAATTATGGGTCATCATTACATTAAAAATAAATGATTAATCATTAGAATTATAATTACAAATAATTTAAGTAAATTGGACAGTTAAAGTAAAGTAAAGTAAAGTAAAAGAGATTATTTGCATAAGTCAAAATTTAAGGAAGTCAAGTAGATAAAATATGATTTGTAGGCAATAATAATCAAATGTTTAGGTAAATTTTTCAGTCATAAAATCTTTAGTCGAGTAATAATATTTGCTTAAAAGAAGGTTAAATTTAGGTTTGCATTTAAATGTTTTGAGGCTGAGAGTTTTGAAGCCATCAGGTAATTTGTTATAAATAGTAATGGATATGCAGTATACATGCAGTAAATGTGGAGTGCTAGTCCTATCTGATCTTCACAAGCCCGTTACTGAGTAATACGATACGACATTCGGGATTCTGACTACCCTAAGGTCCTCATCGCGGCATGGTCATCAGTTTTGTATGGATCACTATGGAAGCTTTTTGACAGACACGATTTTTTTGCGGCACCGTTTATAAGCCTTACCATAAAGAAACCGTGCCGTGTAAAAAGAGCCTAACGGTCTACCTACATAGATAAATAACTTTGTTTATTTTTGCGTTTGAAATCAACATCACGATGGTAAGCCACGGCGTCATCATTTGCCATCGTGACGTTTACGATGACGACGACGGTTCACGGTGACGTTTGCGTTCGCGCATGGTTGTCTAGAAGTAACCTTTCACTCGAGATTTGAAGACTTCCAAGCTATAGGTAATACACACTCCGGTAAGGAGTTTGACCTCACCCCACTTCTACACACTTCATCATTCATCATTCTCCTGCCCTTATCCCAATCTATTTGGGGTCGGCGCAACATATCTTTTTTTCCGTACTTCTCTATTAGTCGTCATCTCGGTAGTCACCCCCTTTCTAGCCATGTCATCTTTCACAGAATCCATCCACCGTTTCTACACACTCTAACCCATTTTCAATTTCGCTGGATTCTTAAATGTACTTAGTCATTTATTTTTGGAAACAGATTAGTGACCGTACTTTGTTTTTATCCAGAAAAATATCACTTCTTTTTTGTGTATTTTTTGGTGTATTTCAATCAAAAGAAAACTGATAGTGACGTATTTTTTGCTAAAACATATTCCTGGATAAAAACAAACTACGGTCACCAATCTGTCTCCAAAAATAAAAGACTAGGTATCTATCTATATTAGTCAAAGTTTAGTGAAGTGGAGCTTCTGTATTCAACTATTTAGTGGCACTACGCCACGGGGTATGCAGAGTATGCCGTACGAAAATACGCTCTGTGGAGAATACGCGACGAATTTCATGTGAAATACGAGTTTCATTTCAGCAGTAACAGTTGTGGTTTTGGGCAGTGCGAAATCGGTTAAGAGAGTTAAAATTAGATCATAGTGTTCTCACCTAAGGATTGAATGGGGAGGTTAGATGGTTATGGATTGATAAATGTTCTGGAAATGCAGCTGGCTTGAGGAAATATTAATCTCTTCAGTAGCACTATGCAGGTCTATCTCAGAAGAGCAGCGGGGCGTCGAGGGCGCTCTACGACCTCCGGCCACCATAAGGAGGGGCCTGCGGGCGGCTAAATTGGGGCGGTGTCACCGCTCGAGCAGTCAGGCTCAAAGAGGTGGCACGCATAACATGCGCGCCTTAATGGGAGGACGTGCGGTCGTGTGATCGACCGCACTTGGTGATGGGGCGCGCTTGGCAGGGCGGGCTGATACCAGTCGGGGGTGCGGTGAATGTACAAGTATCTCCCGGGCCCCCACTCATGGTGCTAGAAGGAACACTGGGGTTTTAGTCGGTAGAATTCCGACATAACTCTCCGTTGGTCCCAGACGGGGGTATCCATTTCCCCACGAAAGATAAAAAAGGGTCTATCCCATATTTACGCTCATTGACTGCAGAGCAGTGGTGGCCCAGTAGTAACGGCTGCGACTTACCAGTTGTAGATCATAGGTTCGAACCCTCACAGGCGCTTAACATTGTGTAAATTATTCCAACACCACTCCTCTCAAAACAGTACAGGAAAACGTCGTGACGAAACCGGCATGTCTTAGAACCGAAAATTCGAAGACATGTGACACAACCTGAACTAGCCCACCGTGGTGGATTACGGCCAATTTTAAGTGATGAGGCACCAACCGACGATTATCTCTGTTCTATGCAAGTGCACCCAAGGACAACCCCCGGCTGGTGCAAGACTATTGCAGAACATGGAAGCAAAACATATTGTGCTATGGGTTTGGGTGGCTATAGTGGATTGGTTACCTAGAATTATGGAAGGACTATGTCTCTTGCCTTATCAATGTTATGTAATACACGGATAAAATGGCGGAGGGTTACTTACACACTCAATAATGGGCCCCCGAAAACAGTCGCTAGCACATAGTGACGTTGCGACAAGGGGGCAACACTTCCTGAGGTGCTTCAGGAGTGGAGAGGTGGAAAGCTATTAGGAAAACCGCGGAAGTACAGTCAACATCCCTAACAGCAGTATATATGCATTGTAGCATATGGCAACATTATAATAAACTAGCACAGTGGGGCAGGCCCGCGGAGTGGGAGTGGTCACTTGCTTGCTGGCACTCGAACGATGCGGACGTGTGACCAATGCTGTTGTACAGTGAAGTATTGTTTAATTTACCTACCCGAATACTTCCTACAATATGGTGAAGACCACAGTATATACTATGCGTGTGTGTGCGTGTGGATGTGTGCGTGCTTGATTATCCTAGTTGGTGTTTTATTAATACCAGTTTAGTGACCTGTACATGCATATCAGTCCATACTGTCCCACTGACGTCCATTTCTCACGGTTCTTTGGTTTTTAAGTCAATGACCCTGCTTCTTCCTTGATTACCATCCATTAAAAAAGACCTCCACATCGACCGAGTCCAATCCACATCGAAGGGTCGCTTCTTGAAGTTGTGAAGGAGTATGTCTACCTAGGGCAAGTCATCCAGCTCGGTAGGCACAACTTTGAGAAAGAAGCCGACAGAAGGATCCGGTTGGGTTGGGCAGCATTTGTAAAACTTTGTAAAGTCTTTTCGTCACCTATCCCGCAATGTTTGAAGACTAAGGTTTTCAACCAGTGCGTCCTGCCCGTTATGACATACGGTGTTGAAACGTGGACACTGACGGTCGGGCTGGTCCACAAATTCAAGGTCGCTCAGCGCGCTATGGAGCGGGCTATGCTCGGAGTTTCTTTGAAGGATAAAATCAGGAATGAAGTTATCCGGAAAAGAACCGGAGTAACTGACATAGCTTTCAAAGTAAGCAAACTGAAGTGGCAGTGGGCTGGCCATTTTTGTCGAAGGACCGATGGCCGGTGGAGCAGACGAGTCCTAGAGTGGAGACCGCGTATTGGTAAGCGTAGTGTGGGACGCCCCCTAGCTAGATGGACCGATGACCTGAAGAAAGTGGCTGGGGCAGACTGGATGCGGAAGGCGGAGGACAGGGTGTTGTGGCGCAACCTTGGAGAGGCCTATGTCCAGCAGTGGACTGCGATTGGCTGAGTTGATTGAACAAAGACCTGGTGAACAAATACGTCAGTTATTGTTGTTTTCTAAACTGCTTTTGCAGTCCACATTCTTGTTCTATCACTCGCTTTCGCCTTTCCAACGTGCCATAACTTGTCTCCACAAACATTTGTCTACCACCTACACTTCTGTCCACCTCGTTCCAATATATCCATGACGACAATACACTCGAGTATGCTCACAAAACAAAACGGTATGCTATTGACAGTGAATTCGACCTACTTTCGGACAAAGACCGTCGAATGCTAGCTCTATATGCATTATTGGAGGAGTTTGTAAATAGCATATGGTATTTAGGTTTCAAGCTCAATAAACATCAGGCTAATTTTGTTAGTATTGCTGAGAAATACACACACACATTACAATATTATAATGGTTATTGTACTGAAATTCAATACAGATTAATTAGATACTGGTGCATTGCCGTGTTGCCAGTGATGACCTACGGCATTGAAACGTGATCGATCACAATGGGTCTTATTAGAAGGCCAAAAGTCACCCAAAGGGCAATGCAGAGGGCTGTGCTTGGAGTTTCCCTACGTGATCGAATCGGAAATGAAGAGATCCACAAGAGAACCAAGGCAACCGACATAGCCCGAGGAATTGTCAAAATTAAGTGGCAGTGTGCAGGGCACATTGCTCGCAGAACAGATGGCCGATGTGGGGTTCTGGAGTGGTAACCGCGTAACAGAAGACGCGTTGGAAGGCGTCCCACAAGGTGGGCCGATGACTTCTGCTGAAAGCGGCGGTGCTTGGTGGAGGAGGCATATGCCCAGCAATGGACGTTTTCGGCTGAAATGATGGTGATGATGACATCGGAAAGCATGTAAAGCCGTTGGTCATTCGTAGATCAATGTCAGTCGTTACAAGTAATATTGTGTTACTCAGTAACTGGATTTTGGAGTTGCTCCTTGTAAAATACTGGTATTCAGGAACTGCTTAGACTGAAGCAGATACGTACAGTCAGCAACAAAAGTGGATTAAGTGAAATATTTAATTCAAATCGGAACAGAAGTACTTAAAATTTGAAAAAAAATATCTCGTTTATTTATTTATAGGCTCTTCAACAATGAGTACACTATTATTTTACAATTTGTACATTACAAATTAAGTCTAAGCGACTCATTACTTATAGAAAAGCACAGCATGCACTACATTATGCGCAGATAATAACACAATATTAATTAAATTATTTGAAACAAGTCCGCCTTTGTACGTTTTGTGTGCGAAAAGGTTAAATAAATAAATAAATAAATAAATAATACGTAGTTTAGACAAAAGATAAATTATTAAGTTGATGACAATAGATTACATAAATTAAATTAATTATGATTACTTTTAATTTTTGATAATTATTGTGTAAGATAAGATTAATAGTTTAAGTTTAACGAATCATTTTGTGTTAATTTAATTAATGTTAAAAAGTAGCAGTGTTAACCGACTTCTATTGCTGACTGTACCACTATAGATAGTTGGGAAAAGGCTGGACAGATTATGATGACGAGTAGACGCTCTTTGTGAATGAGCTCGTCTGACGAATTATTACCACCTCACTAATTTTACCGTCAACCAACGTTACTGAATTCCAGTTTGAAGTGTATGACCGATGTGATGAAGGTTGTCATGAAAATTCACGCCACCAGTTGGCGCCACTTTGACAAGAGGTCTTCCATTTCGACAATGAAAATACCTAAAATCCGTATTAATATTATAAATTCGAAAGTAACTCTGTCTGTCTCTGTCCTTTTCACGCTTAAACTACTGAACGGATTTCGATTAAAGCCAAGGCTATAGGTGGCATCCTGGGAAAGGATATAGGTTACTTTTGTCTCAAAAATAATCTTATAGGGGGTGATATAGGGTCATATAAAAGTTTGTATGGGAAACTCAGCGTTTCATTTCACACCATAAAAAATAAAAATTTCGATATAGTAAGACTGGTTGTCAGACTTTCGGGCTTCTGACGACCCGTAACGGCTATCAAAGATCCACGAATGACAGCCGGGACCAACGGCTTAACGTGCTTTCCGAAGTACGGAGGGGTCTCGGTGTGTAAACATGGTCACCCATCCACGGACCACCGGTGGCAAAGTAGCTTAACCTGAAGGCACCTGAAGAAATGTAGGTAAACGCTACACAATTTTTAACAGATTGAGAGTGAGATGAGCTTACGAACGTTGTTAATGACGGATGGGTGACCATATTTACATACTGAGACTCCTCCGTACCTCGGAAAGCATCACGTTAAGCCGTTGGTCCCGGCTGTCATTCGTGGATTTGTGACAGTCGTTACGGGTCGTCAGAAGCCCGAAAGTCTGACAACCAGTCTTACCAAGGGGTATCGTATTACCCTGTTAATGGGTTGTAGATGTCAGATAGGCAGTCGCTCCATGTAAAATACTGGTATTCAGCTGCATCTGGTTTGACTGAAAGCCGACCCCAACATAGTTGGGAAAAGGCTAGGCAGATTGTTTGCCCCTCTTGACAATCGACCCGTGCGTCTGTTATTACTAACTTACTTAGCCACCGGCCCCCACTATTTTAATATTAGGTCTTTACCTATGAAATTGCCGCTCTGCAGTACTGGCCATTTCAAATCAAAATAATTTTTGTTTGGCTATGAATTCTAATTTCAAATTAATTTTATTTTAAAAACATGGATTTTTTTTTTCCAAAAGTAGTCATTTGTTTATTGATTAGTGTTACATTTTCATCGCATTTCAATCTTTTTCGTCATCATGGATACGTTAAAAATTCGAGTAATTATGGAATATGAGTACCGTCGTGGCAGCAACGCGGCACAAGCGGCACGCAACATCAACGACGTTTACGGAGCTAACACTACAAACCAACGCACCACTTGTTATTGGTTTGCTCGCTTCCGTTCTGGAAATTTCGACCTGAAAAATGAACCTCGCGGTCGTCCGAAGACTTTGGTCGACAATGACGAATTAAAGGCGATTGTGGAAGCTGATGATACACAATCTACGGCTGAATTAGCAGCAGCTTTCGACGTTAGCGTCAAAACAATATTGGTCCATTTGCGTCAAATTGGCAAGGTAAAAAAGCTTGACAAATGGGTGCCCCACGAACTCAATGATCTCCAGCGCGAAGTATGCGTCGAGACGTGCCTTGCACTGCTCAACAGACACACAAATGAAGGAATTTTGAACCGCATTGTTACCTGCGATGAAAAATGGATTCTGTTTGATAACCGCAAGCGCTCAGCAAGTTGGTTGGATCCTGGTTCAGCACCTAAACAATGCCCTAAACGAAAACTTACCCCTAGAAAAGCGATGGTCACTGTTTGGTGGTCTAGCGCCGGTGTGATTCATCACAGCTTCTTACCAAACGGGGTGAGCATTACTTCAGATGTGTACTGTGAAAAACTGAACACAATGATGGAGAAGCTGGCACATCTCCAACCAGCATTGGTCAATCGCTCGTCTCCGCTGCTCCTGCACGACAACGCGCGACCTCATACTGCACAGCAGACGGTCTCCAAGTTGCAAGAACTGGGGTTGGAAGCTCTCCGTCATCCGCCCTACTCACCAGACCTTGCGCCTACAGACTACTACTTTTTCCAGAATTTGGATAACTTCTTGGCGGGAAAAAAATTCAATACCCGAGAGGAAGTACAAAATGCCTTTGAAGAATTTGTTGCCTCCCGTCCAGCTGATTTCTTTAAGAAGGGCATCAATAAACTGCCACTGCGTTGGCAAAGATGCATTGATTGCATGGGTGATTACTTCGATTAATACAAATAAAAAATGCATGAAAAAAATTCGTTTAAATTTTTTCATACAAAACGGCAATTTCACAGGTAAAGACCTATTATTTACTAAGAGAAAAAAAAACAAAAGCGAAGCTACCGTGAAGAAATGCTTTCATTTGTGATTTGAAATTGAAAGACACCCATTGGATCAGATGTACAACAACAACGGAGGCTGTAAAAATCAATGGGGGGTGAAACAAGAAAGGGAAAAGAGTAGTAAAAGCATTTGGGAATACGTATTATTCTTTGTAATGATACTGTATTGGCATATTATGGGTGCAAACAACATTGATCGAAAAATTATGCTTTTTTGTAATGTTCACTTGGAACTTACACAAGTGAGCGCAAACAATAGGGATGATGACTCAATCAATCTGCATAGCCTTTTCCCAACTATGTTGGGGTTGGCTTCCAGTATAACCAGATGCAGCTGAATACCAGTATTTTACATGGAGTGACTGCCTATCTAACCTCCACAACCCATGAACTGGGTAATACGATACCCTTTGTTAAGACTGGGTTGTCAGACTTTCGGGCTTCTGAGGACCGGTAACGACTGTCAAAGATCCACGAATAACAGCTGGGACCAACGGCTTAACGTGCTTTCCGAGACACGGAGGAGTCTTGGTATGTAAAGGTGGTCACCCATCCACGGACCAACTCCGGCAAGCGTAGCTTAACCTGATAGATCGACCCGTGCGGCTGTTATTACTTAGCCCCGAGCTCCTCTGTTAGGAATTAATAGGGATGATGACTAAAAATTATTTTTTTTGTTCGTCATGAGGGTTATTAAAAAATATAGGACACGTATTTTTTTCGTTTTTACGTAATCAAAAGATTACGGCGATACATTGAGTTAAAATATGGCATTACGTCACGCCTAGCTAGATTTTACATGTGAAGTGACGTAGTCGCCCCCTCTCCCCAACTTTAATGCGGGAATTCCTTCCTTATTCCTTGTCTACATTATAAAAGGAACATCTGTGCAAATTTTAGTTTTCTAGGTCGAATGGTTTGGGCTGAGCGTTGATGAGTCAGTCAATCAGTCAGTCAGGATTTTTCCTTTTATTTATATAGACAAATAGATCATAAAGCAAAAAATACGTGTCTAATATTTTTTTACTAACTGACTAACGGACTCAATAGAATTTCTTTTTTCTTTTTACCCAGGCATCATCCCCAATCGATAGCGAAGTCATTTGTTTTTAAAATAAATCATCGCGGATTTACAACGCGACACCGTTCGAATTTCGAAGTGATGTTTATGAAGCTCAAAAGAAACAAAACCAATCTGATTTGAAATAAAACAATTTTATTGGTGACTTCCTGACATAGAAATCGTAGAATGTCTTTTGTCTGGCCAGAGACAGCAACAAAATGCAATTTTGAACAACCTGTAACCAACTATCTGTTGTTTATCGTTCCCCTATGAATGTCAAGCAGACGAGGGTCGCAATGACCCGCACTTGTGACCCGCCATTTGTCAATGTCCGCGGACATGTTAAAGTGACCCGCTGGGAGATTACTCTTGGGCGACAATTCTTTGAGAACAACTACATAGGTTTATAATACTCAATACTCAATCATTTATTGCATTCCACAATGTATATTCTGGACACGTGAAATTCTGTCAGGTGGTAAGTAGACATTACCATAAAAAAATAATAAATATGTAATAGATATAAAAAAATATATATAAATAAATATGTGTGTGCTGTGGTAATAAATATGTTATAACTAGATACATAAGATCAATCTCCCTAGCCTTTTCCCAACTATGTTGGGAAAAGTAGGCCGTCGGTTAGGTATTTAAACAGTTGGTTTTTGTCAAATTTCCTAAGGAAAGAACTGATTAACAAAACAGCCGTTTTAAAAGTCGGTGAACTCCACCCTTAGTCGTCAATTCTGTGACATCTGTGACATATTGTCTGCTGTTAAACAAGTAATACCAAATAATCTGTGTTTCCACCCTCTGCTTTTGGATTTCCCCTATGATGTTCGATATCGATTGAAATAATCGATTTGTATGTTTTTTTTTTACTAATTAATGTATTTAAAAAAAAATAATAATCGATATCATCGATTATTACTGTCGAATCAAATCGAGTGTTGACAGTGACAGACATCTAAACATCTAAAACGCAAGCGGAACGGACACTCAATAACTCGTTATTCAAAACGTGACGTTTTCGTTTTGATATTTCTTAAAATCATGCATTTCAATCATATTTTTTCTGAATTTTCCTTAAATAAACATGCGAATGATATTTACTTTTTCTAAAAAATCACCTAAATTTAGGAGAAAATATCTTGAGGTGGGAACCTTGAAACAATGTTATTTTGTCAAGGTGACAAGACTGAAACATGAGACGTGTCTTGCTCTGATTGGTGTTCAATGTTACGTGACCAATGGCTATGTTTTTACGCAATTATTTCTGAAAATATTAATTAAGCTAAAATCATTTACAAAACTAAATTGATTACTTTTAGCTCACAACTACATAATAAAATTCATAAGGTATTTTTCTTACTGTCAACTAGCCTATTAAATTGTAGCGCTCACGTAAGCGAGGTTACAAGTGAATTTTACAAAAACTTTTTTTTATAAAAAAATACAACCGACATCCAAAAACAACACTACAAAGTGAAAAATAACTTTAATTTCGGAAGTCGGTGTCTAGTTAAATGCATTTTCGTTTTTTGCCACCGACTTCCGAAATTAAAGTTATTTTTCACTTTGTAGTGTTGTTTTTGGAAGTCGGTTGTATTTTTTTGTAAAAAACTTTTTATTTTTCACTTTTTAGTTGTGGAACCTACCGCACGCAAATTCTAATACCACTACCTGCAAAACAATCTAGAACATCATCCATATAAAAGTGGGGAAAAAATACGTATTATTGAAGCTAACTCAAAAACTACCAAAGCAAAGTTAATCAATTTTATATGGGACCAACTGTGATGTATACCCTCTCGAACAAAACAAAAAAAATCCAAATCGGTCCAGCCATCTTCGAGTAATCGGGGAACATACATAAAAAAAAAATTAAAAAAAAAAAAAAAGTTTCCGACGAATTGAGAACCTCCTCCTTTTTGAAGTCGGTTAAAAATAGCATTACTGGTTTAGTTAATCAATCAATCAATCACTTTATTTTCAGGCAACTGAAAGCCCTTGGATAAAAATGACACAAAATATTATAAACAACAATACTATATAACGATAATTAAACACGTAATAAGGTGGTTCATGTTTATCACCAGCGTATCACTGTATTTCTTTCACATTGCCATAAAAACCGCTTGAACTAACAATATCATTAATCTTCATTCCTTCTCGCCTCAATGGTTAAAAAACTACCATAGTAAATTCTAATCCCCCATAATAAAACCTTGGGTTTTATGGTTTATCCAACTATATGGGCGTGGGTAGAGTATAAGATGTCGTTTGGATAGTGATGTTTGGATGTTCATGCACTGTATGAAATCAGTTTGTGTTTTTTCGATTCCTATAATAATATCTTCTTCTTCCTACCTTTGTCAACATCTGCTTAGCTTTTTCCCAACTATATTGGCGTCAGCTTCCAGTCTAACAGGATGCAGCTGAATACCAGTATTTTACATGTAGCGATTGCCTATCTGACCTCCACAACCCAGTTACTGGGTAACACGATACTCGTTGGTAAGACTAGATGTCAGAATTCCGGGCTTCTTTCGTACTGTAACGACTGTCAAAGATCTACGAATGACAGCCGGGAGCAACGGCTTAACATGCTTTGCGAGGCACGGAGGGGATTATTATAAGAACATAATGTATACAGTTATGCAATAAATACATCTTTATCTTTATGTAAAGGTGGTCACCCATCTATGGACCAAAAGCGGCAAGCGTAGCTTAACCTGATCGATCGACTCATGCGGCTGTTGTTACTAAGCCACAAGCCCCTGTTATGTATACATACGCTATTATGAGAATAGGTAATGTCGTGATGAAAATATTAGCCTATCAACGAGATTCAGAGAGGGTCTGACTACACAGGTTGCACCGGCAGTACGTTTAAAACAAACTTAACATTGTAGTTGAAAAACATGTTCTTTCATAAGTTCTTTGTTATAGGTCACGGTCCATTCTCCAACTGCTAATTTAAGTTGGTATTCCTAAATTAACATGTTTTTGTGATAAAATTACAAATTAACGATTTTCGGACTTTTTTCTTTATTTGTGCTATGAGACCTTGCTTCTTGCCAAATTTCATGATTCTTTAGCAACGGTAAGTATCTTATTAGGTTTTGATTTACGAGTTTCAAAATATATCATTTAAATGGGCGTACCTATTTTTTTATTGCGTTGACTTAGTACCTTGATTTTTTTACAACTCCAAGGGACCATAGACCTACGTATTTGATATTAATTTCTACTTGATACCTCCACGTCTTCCTGAAAAAAAAAGGTCTCGACGACTTGAAAATATTTTTCTGTGATATAATTACAAATTAACAATTTTCGGACTTTTTATTTTACTTGTGCTGTAAGATCTGCTTCTCGCCAAATTTCATGTTTCTAGGACAATGGGAAGTACCTTATAGGTTTTGATTTAGTTGCCTTTTTAGAACTCCAAGGGACTATAGTCCTACGTATTTGATATTAATTTCAACTTGATACCTATCCACGCGTTGCTGAGAAAAAGGGTCTTGACAGACTGACAGACAAACGGACAACGAAGTGATCCTATAAGGGTTCCGATTTTTCCTTTTGAGGTACGACACCCTTTTGCACTCCGCCAATTGTGCGAGAAGTACAGACGTGCACACAAGAACTTGCACATGGTGTTCATTGATCTGGAGAAAGCGTATGATAGGGTACCTCGGGATGTGTTGTGGTGGGCCTTGAAAGAGAAAGGTCTGCCCGGGAAGTATGTAGAGTTAATTCGTGCTATGTACAGTCAATCTCGTACCTACGTCCGGTCGGCTGCTGGGAATACCAACGAGTTCAATGTGGCTGTTGGCTTGCACCAAGGGTCGGCTTTCCCCTCCTCCTCCTCTTCCTGTTGACTATGGATGCTCTGACATCGAATCTACAGGAAGAGGCACCCTGGTGCATGCTGTTTGCCGATGACATTGTTCTTGTCGGTGAAGATTTACCTGAGATTCGGAGCAGACTGGAGAAATGGCAACAGAAACTGGAGAATGTTGGCTTGAAAATCAGCAGAACCAAAACTGAATATATGTTCTGCGATTTCGGCGGTATCTCCAGTTCTGGAGGCATAGCGCTTGATGGCGCGCTTCTTCCAGTCTGCTCCGACTTTCGGTATCTCGGTTCACTCGTGCAAAGCGATGGCGAAGTAGATCGGACGGTTAAGCATAGGATTAACACTGGATGGATGAAATGGCGGCAGGTCACGGGGACAATCTGCGACTCCCGCATTTCCCTTAAACTTAAGGGGAAGATATATAAAACAATGGTTAGACCTGCTGTCTTGTATGGATTAGAATGTTGGGCCACAAAAGGGATGAATGAAAAGCAGTTGCATGCAGCTGAGATGAGAATGCTAAGAGGGATGTGTGGTGTTACACGAATGGATAGAATAAGAAATGAGTACATAAGAGGAAGTCTAAAAGTGGCACCGGTGACTGAAAAGTTGTGCGGAAATCGGCTGTCATGGTATGGGCATGTGATGCGGAGGAGTGAGGAAAATGTCGTGAGGAAAGTTTTGAGTATGAATGTCGAGGGCTATAAGAGTAGGGGAAGACCAAAGAAACGATGGATGGATTGTGTGAAAGATGACATGGCTAGAAAGGGGGTGACTACCGAGATGACGAATAATAGAGAAGTATGGAAAAAAAGGACATGTTGCGCCGACCCCAAATAGATTGGGATAAGGGTAGGAGAATGATGATGAGGTACGACACCCTAAAAAGCTAAAATACACTCGTTTTGTTTGGTTTCCATTTTAATTTTAGTTTATTTATTACTTACATCATACATAATCAGCCTATAACGTTCCCACTGCTGGGACACAGGCCTCCTCTCAGTGAGAGGGAGTGGGCCGTAATCCACCACGCGGGCCCAGTGCGGGTTGGCAGATGTCACAAGTCTTCGAATTTTTGATTCTAGGACATGCCGGTTTCCTCACGATGTTTTCCTTCACCGTTTTAAGAGCAGTGGTGATGAAATAATTTACACAAAGTAAAGCGCCTGCCTGGGTTCGAACCTACGACCTACAACTCGTAAGTCGCGACCGTTACCACTGGGCCACCACTGCTCCATTTATTACTTAGCCGTCTTTATTTCATAATCTTTCATACAAAACCTAAACATCATGTCAGTTTGTGTCAGTTACATAAAATAATATCACAAATGAAAACATTTCTCTTAATGAACGTTAAACAAGGCCGCTTTGATAAAGCTCTAAGTTTGTTTTGTATATTTGCTTACTTATCTATGTAGGCGTGTCTATGACACTCATTCAAGACATTTTTCAGCTTCCACGCGATGACGTAACAACCATTGAGAATACATGAGGTTTTCTCATTTATGTTGTTGCATTAGACGCTGAGACGGTAAAAAAAAAATTGCTGCAGTTTAACAGGAAATTTAAGAAATTCTATTATTGTAACAAACATACAGCGCCATCTAGTGTCATTTATGCAATGCACTACAATAATCGGCTTCATAAACTCGAAGATAACAACTACAGACGGCTACGTGTAGATATTGTACACACACATGTCAACAGTCCGTCTTTATAAGCAGAGCTGTCTTCGATTATGCCCCTGGCTGGAGGCTTTTGAGCTCGCTTAAAGGCACCCACAGGAAAGTCCGGTTAAGTAGTCGAGACCTCTCATGGTCACACTACGAGATCATCATTCTCCTGCACTTATCCCAATCTATTTGGGGTCGGCGCAACATGTCCTTTTTTTCCATACTTCTCTATTATTCGTCATCTCGGTAGTCACCCCCTTTCTAGCCATGTCATCTTTCACACAATCCATCCATCGTTTCTTTGGTCTTCCCCTACTCTTATAGCCATCGACATTCATACTCAAAACTTTCCTCACGACATTTTCCTCACTCCTCCGCACCACATGCCCATAATACCATGACAGCCGATTTCCGCACAACTTTTCAGTCACCGGTGCCACTTTTAGATTTCCTCTAATGTACGAGATGCCATTCCAAAAAAAAAAAAAGAACAAATCGTCATTCACTAGCTAGAGGTTCAGAGTTCGGTAGCCCCGCAGCCTTCTCTGTTCCCTAAGTAAGCCTGGTTCCTGTTCGATAGCTCCGCAGTCTTCAGGAACTAGTCAGCTAGGGAAGGTTTGATTGGCGATAGCCCCGCAGTCCCTTTCATTCCTTCACTTAGGGTTGCCACATGGTAAATAAATATTGTAACGTGTAATTTAAGTTAAAGTTGCCAGTAATATCATCAAGTTCAATGGGGCTTCATTTTCACAACCTGCAACGCTACATTATGTATTTCTTTAAGAGCTAGTTTTTTAAAGTTATAATGAAATCCGGAAATTAATTAAATAATAAATCAAGCCCAAACTAAGTTAACAAAATCTAACAAAAGGAAATAATTTCAAACTAATTTTATCCACAATCTTCACTGTCTAAAAGATTTGAAGAAAATTCAATCATTGAAAAATTCAAAGATAACAAATAGGTAAACAAAAGGTTCAGTTTAAACATGTAATCATCATATTCTTGCCCTTATTCCAACTACGTGGGTATGGCGCAGCACGTTTTCTTCTTCCATTCCCCCTGTCAACCGTCACGCTATCAATCACTCCCTTCTCTTTTATATCATTCCTCACACAACCCATCCATCTTTTATTTGGCCTTGCTTTCCTTCTCCATCCATCAACAGGTCTTCATCAAACTTATAATAATCTACAAAATAAATTATTGCCTCTTGATTTGAACTAAATTACAAAATCACAATCCATCAATATTGACATGTAGGCACCAGGGAGCCATATACGCCGGGAGTGTTGAGATAATCCTATCTCCAATTAGTCCCCAGGTCGATAACGCAGGCAAGCGTATGAATCAATAGGAGGGTCAGCAAATTGACAAATTCAATGTACCTGCAGGCATGTTAAGGGATATTGGATTTGATGCTAACCTTACCTGGAATTTCTGGAAAAATCGAATTGTTATGGATTTTGTGAAATCAGGTCCTTTGACCCTTTATTGAGAACGACCTACAGCGAAAAAGGCGATTTTGAATGATTTTATTAATTTGAAATGTATTTAATTGATCCCAAAATAAATTACATTTTGGTTTCCTAAAAATACTAATCGATACGCTAATATACTCACTGATCGTCTTTTTTTATGTGCCCTGACCTAGTAACTGCGATTGAGTTGGATGTACCATCGCGGTAATTTTCGGTGAACCATTTTGCAACCTTTTTACCTTAGTAATAAGGTCGATGGTACCCTATCACTCGCCTGCCTGCATTGCTACTGCGTTAGATCTCAAGCCATCGTTATAGGTCAAACAATCTGCCTAGCCCTTTTCCCAACTATGTTTTGGTCGGCTTCCAGTCTAACCGAATGCAGCATAATACCAGTATTTTACAAGGAGCTAGTGCCTATCTGACCTACACAACCCAGTTACTAGGTAATGCGATACCTCATGGTAAGACTGGTTGTCAGACTTTTGGGCTTATGACTACCCATGACAACTGTCAAAGATCCACGAATGACATCCGGGATCGACGGTTTAACGTACTTTCCGAGGCACGGAAGGGTCTCGATGTGTAATGGATGGTTATGCATCCATGAACAGTCCGCGGCAAGCGTAACTTAACCTTCGATCGCCTCGTGCGGCTGTTATTATTTAGCCTCAAGCCCCTCGGCATCATTATAGGTACAGTCCGCGAGGCCTAAGCTGAGCTTTGCATTTGCGTGAGTGCACATAGATAGTGTAGGTGTAACGTCCGGCCTAGAGCGCGACGCGTCCTTTGCTTGGTTTAAAACCGGGTTAGGTATACTGCTTTTTGGCAATCGGCCTGAGGCGCGGTGCGTCCCTTGCGCGACGCAACTCCGCTTCCTTGCTGATCACTCACACAAATGCAAAGCTCAGCTTAGGCCTCGCGAAATTTATTATATTTAAAAAAAATATATAAACTTTACTGTCAAAGATTTTAAAGCAAAAGAAAAAGAGCCTCGTCATTCTTTTTAAATGGTTGAACGATTTTTACGCAGAGAGGATCTTCGTTACTTATTTCGTTTGTAACTCAATTTTCTGGGGTCAATGTAATATTGGTCTACATGCTGCCTATTTTGGTAATCGACTTTACCTTTTTATCCAACATTTTGAGCAGATGGGACAATCTATTCCAGGAATTAGGTACCTAGTTTTTAGGGTTCCGTACCCGAAGCCTCCGCTGACCGTCCGTCCGTCTGTCTATCAGCGGGCTGTATCTCATGAACCGTTATAAGTAGACAGTTTGAAATTTTCACAGATTGTGTACAGTACAACGAACAAGAAAATGTTTTGAAAATATATACGTTCTCGTACTAAGTATTATATAAACAGTCTACGAGGATAGTAACGAAGCTAACAGCTTAGGTGTGTTTGACAAAGATTTAGTATTGTTCTCGTGAAAACTCAAATAATCATCACCTCCCTAGCTTTTTCCCAACTATGTTGGGATAGAATAGAATAGAATAGAATACTCTTTATTATGCACACCATTTAAATTACAGGTTACAATGTTGAAATTTTACATAGAGTGACACAATGGGCGGTCTTATCGCCAAAAGCGATCTTTTACAGACAACCTTTGGATGGAGTATGGGGACAAGAAGAGACAATTCTGTAGGTAGTCCGTGGTGTACCATATACATATACAACAGATACATACATTAATAAATTCCGATCCCCGATTTCCGATTTTTTTATTTGGGATCCGCGTCCAATCTCACCAGATGCAGCTGAATACCATATTTTACATGGAGCAATTGCCTTAAGGAGCTCGTAGCTAAGTTATAACAGCCGCACGGGTCGATCCATCAGGTTAAGCTACGCTTGCCGGGGTTGGTCAGTGGATGGGTATAACTTTACATACCGAGACTCCTCCGTGCCTCGGAAAGCATGTTAAGCCGTTGGTCCCGGCTGTCATTCGTGAATCTTTGACAGTCGTTACGGGTCGTCAGAAGCCCGAAAGTCTGACAACCAGTCTTACCAAGGGGTATCGTATTACCCAGTTAATGGGTTGTGGAGGTCAGATAGGCAGTCGCTCCATGTAAAATACTGGTATTCAGCTGCATCCGATTAGACTGGAAGCCGACCCCAACATAGTTGGGAAATGGCTAGGCAGATTGAATTGCCTTTTTTTTTTTTTTTTGTTGCCGGGGTGGAAAATCCTCATGGATGTCCCCCGCCCTGGGGTGAGCGGAGGGGTCTGTCAGACTCTTACTGACTAAAAACCACCCCGGTGTTCCCTTCCCACACCTGGACCGGGGATCATGGGAACTTGGGCGCCTTCCACGATCCCCGGCTAGTGCCGGCCCGCATTTGCGGGCCTCCTCAGGCCTGCGAGTGAGGTGCAGGACTCCCCCTGCAACGTCCAATAGGGGCGCGCGCGGAACACTACGCACCGCCGCCTCGGGTCTAGCTGGATGGGGGCCGGCGGACGTCCCCGAGTCCACCGTCCCTCCGGACCTGTTTACGGGGGCTGGAAGAGGGCGTTGTCCGCCCTCCGCCGACGCCCGGGCCGCCTTCTGCGGGTCGGGAGAGTCGTCTCGATCTCCCTCTCCCTTTCCGCAGCCTCCTTCCGCGAAATGACGGTTTCACAGAAGGAGATCACCGCATCCCACGACTCGGCGCTCCCGACCATCGAACGAGCGACGGCCGGCAGCGACAGGTCGGCTCCGACCTCTGCCACGAGGGCACGGCGCGGCCCCTCCCATGCGGCACACTCTGCCACTGTATGCCACGCCGTGTCCTCCCGACAGTGGACGCAGTGATGGCACCGAGCGTCCGGCTCCCTGTTTATGCGACACAGGTACTTCCCGAAGCAACCATGCCCCGAGAGCACCTGGGTCGCTCGAAACGACAGGGAGCCGTGCCTCCTTCCGACCCATTCGCCGAGCACTGGTCGGATCGCCTCGACGGTGGCGAGGCCGGCAGTAGGGCGCAGAAGCCTGTCGCGCCATTCCGTCAACAGGACCTCGCGGAGCTGTGACCGGCGATGCTCGACCTCGCGCTGCATCGGTTCACCGCCCCGCGCCCGCGCCTCCTCACGCCATCGGTACAGTGACGCGAGGGCTCTCGCCTCTAGGTCCCAGGGCGGGGATCCGGCCAGTGCGCAAGCCGCCTCGTAGGAGATCGTGCGATACCCCCTGATAGCTCTGACGGCCATCGCCCTCTGCGGTTTTCGCAGTATTGCGATGCTGCCAGCCGTCAGGTCAGAAGCCCACACCGGGGCTCCGTACAGGGCCATGGATCGCACGATCCCCAAGTACAACCGCCTACAGGCGGTGCTTGGCCCCCCCAGATTGGGAAGCAGCGTTGCGAGCGCGCCCGCCGCACCCATCAACTTGGGCGTCAGCCGCCGAAAGGTAGGGCCGAAGTCCCACCGGCTGTCGAGCACCAGTCCCAAGTACTTCATGGTTGACTCGACAGCAATTCGAGCCCCTCCGACCACAATATGCAATCCCGGCGGCGGCGCTCGTCGGGGGCCATGAAATGCAATGGCCTCCGACTTGTTGAGGGCCACTTCCAGGCCCAGGCGCCGGATGCGACTCACGACCTGTGAGACCGCAGCCGTAGCCAGCAACGCTGCCTCCCTGTACGAGCTCCCCCGGGCAGTGACCAGCGTGTCGTCCGCGTAACACGTCAGGTCCACTCCCGATTGGAGGTCGCCCCTCAGCACCCAGTCGTATCCGATGTTCCACAGTAGAGGACCCACAACCGATCCCTGTGGAACACCGCACGACATATCGCGCTGGCCCCCATCGTCGCGTCCCCTGTAGGTGACACTTCTTTCCGCCAAGTAAGCCCCAACGATGTCTTGGAGGTAGGCAGGCACCCTGTGATAACGCAGTGCCTCCCGAATACAACTCCAGGGCAGGGTATTGAACGCGTTGGAGATGTCTAAGGACACCGCCAGCATCACCCCGCCCCGGGACACCGCTTCCTCCGCCAGGACTCTTACCCGCATAATCGCGTCGACAGTGGAGCGCCCATGCCGAAAGCCGAATTGGCTGTCGTCCAGATCCGGCCCCTCTCTGCACAAGTGGCCGACGAGGCGGGCTGCAATTATCCGCTCGAAAAGTTTACCCACCTCGTCTAACAGCACTATAGGCCGGTATGCGGACGGCGAGTCTGCTGGGCGCCCCACTTTCCTGAGCAGGACCAGACGACCTGTTTTCCACTGAGTAGGGAACCGGCCCTGCTCAAGGCAAGCTGAGTAGAGTCCTCTCAGCTGGGGCTCCAGCTCTCTCAGAGCCAGAACAAGCGCGCGGCCGGGAACACCATCGGGCCCCGGGGCAACGGTTTTGGCCCGGAGCCGCGTTACGGCTGCAGTCATCTCCGGCTGTGTCACCTCAGGGACCTCCTCACTCTCCTCAGGCTCTGCGGCTGTGGGCAAAGCCATCGGCGGCGGCACATGCTCCCGTCTAGCAGGGAAGAGGGCTGCGACCACCTCGTCCAGCAACTGAGGCTCCAGACTCTCAGTGAGTGGGGGCGCCCAGGCACGAAGTTTCCCTCGGACCGCACGATAAGGGCGCCCCCACGGATCTCCATCTAGGGTTGCCAACATCTCTTCCCTGGCTCGAGTCTTCGCCTCGCTGACGGCCAGCCACAGAGCTTTCTTTGCCGCGCGGTACACTTCATACAGCGCGGCTTCTTCTTCCGGAACCCGCCGACGTCTCCTCCGATATCGGGTGTACTGGCGCCTTACATCCACGCAGGTCACGCGCAACTGCGCGATTTCGGCGGACCACCAGTACAACTGGCGCCGTGTGGGCTGTGCGCGGACACGGGGCATGGACGCGTCGCAGATTTGCGTCATCGCCCCACGGAACCACTGCGCCTCTACTTCGACGTCAACGGGTTCGTTCGTCGGTGACTCCCGGACCCAGGCTTGGATTATGGCGGCTTCCTCGAGTAGCTCCCTGTCGATTCGCTTATGCGACCAGCGAGGACCATCCATTTGCGGGGCCGACGGGCGGCCGCCAGCCGCAGTCTGGGTGGAGACATCGAAACGAATGTACCGATGATCCGACAACGTCTCCACCTCTACGGCAACTCGCCAGCCGTGGACACGGCCCGCAACAGCGGAGCTAGCAAACGAGATGTCCACTATAGACCCACCCCGCTGCCGCACGCACGTGTAGACCGAGCCCCGATTCAGGATGGTCAGGCCAGTCGCGATCGCCCATTCCTCCAATACCTCGCCTTTAGGATCAGTTACCGGGGATCCCCATGCCGCAGACTTGGCGTTGAGATCCCCGAGCAACAGCACTGGGCGAGGGTGGAATCGGCCTGCGACGGCACCCACCTCGACAAGGAACCTCTCGAAGTCAGCAAGACTCTTGTTGGGTGAGAAGTACGCCCCAATCGTAACAATTCCCTCCGAGAGGGCGGCCACCCAGCCGTGTCCTCGGGAGGGACTGACAAGAGTCCCGCCAATGATGGCCACTAAACCGTCTAGGTCACCTGCCCAGTTATCGCGGGGGGGGACAAAATACGGCTCAGCGACCACAGCCACGTGGATCGACCACTCCGCCATGCTCTGGAGTAATAGATCCTGAGCTCTAGCAGAGTGATTGATATTCGCCTGAAGGAAATGAAATTGCGCCATCACTGACATTGCATTTCCTCGGCATCTCCTTCTTCCCTGGGTCGGGAGTCAGCTGATGGGTTGCCAGGCTGTGGGCTGTGGGGGGGTCCTCCGACAGCCCTTGTCTTCCTGCCAACATTTTTGGGCGCCTTGCAAGCTTTCCCGCCAAGTCTGTGCTCCGCGGGCTTTCCTGCAGTTGCGCAAAGACTGCAATTCGGTGCCGCGGAGCACTTGGCCGCCTTGTGGCCGGGTTGACTGCAGCGATAGCACAAATCACTGCGATCGATTTGTGCAGTGCATTGTGCCCGGACATGCCCCTTTTCCAGGCACCTGAAGCACTGCAAAGCCCTTGTTGGCAGGAGTTTCGCCCTGACAGAAACCCATCCCACCCGGAACCGTCTACCGTCTGCAACCTTGTTTGCAGCTGCTACTGGGCACTGCACCCAAATCGTGCCCAGCCCGGCCGCGCTGCAGCGAATTTCACCCGCCTTCACATTTTCGGGTGGACATCCGCCATTTTCGGCAATGGCCGCCACTACTGCCTCCGGGGTCGCGGTGTCGTCCAGCCCATCTATGCGCAATTCAGCTGTTTTAGTGGGCCTGGACACCCGGGCATCCTCTGGCTTGAGGACCTCTCGAAGTTTGGCGGCCAGAACGTCCGCCCTCTCCTGCCTTGCAGCACCTGACACCTCAAATACCTTGGCACCCGTAGCTGCCGTTCTAAAAACAAAGTCATCCGGGGTGCCAAATTCGCTGAACTTCAGCTTCTCCTTGATCTCCGCCAGGACCGACTTATAAGTCACACCCCTGCTTGACGCCTCAGGCTGCAGTGTTATTACTACAGCCTCGGAGCGTGGGGTCATGAGCTTGGGCAGCCTCGTGCCCTCTTCTAGAGACGGGCCCTTGGCGGGTGCCGGTGGTGCTGCCTTCTTCTTGCGGCTCCTTTTTACCACTGTCGTCCAGGTCTCTTGGGTGGAGGGCGCGGTCGTCGGAAGCGCGGTTGAGTGGGAAAGGGGTGCGGACGCACCTGCCGCGGGCATTTCGGGGCCCTCCGAGGGCTTTTTGCCCCTCTCCGCAGGTTCCTTGGCCACCTGCACGGGCTTCGTCGTGGTGGACTTCCCTTGCCTCCGCTTATCTGCCGCTAGCGGCGGGCGGAGGATTTCAGCCGGAGGGAGTCGCATCTCCATGACCTCCAGGCGGGCATTCACCATACTCCCACACTGCAGCATGCAAATACGGACCACCCTCTCAATGTCGTGGTCCGACAGGCCAAGTGCAGGCGGTGGAACAGGTGTAGGGGCCGACGAAGGCGTGGCAGGAGGGGGGCCGGTGGCCGTGGGAGCTGCCTGCCGCTGCCAGTCATTCCTCTGAGCGGCAAACTCCCGCTTGAGGTCCTCCAGCTCGGATCGGAGACGGCTATTCTCCTCCCACAATTTCGCCGTCTCCTCCGAGGTCGTGCGATCAAGGAGACTCTCCACAGCCTCCCTGATCCCTTCTGCCGCTTCTTTAAGGGCGCGTATGAATGAACCCTTCAGGTTGCCGGATTTAGTAGCAACCTTCAGAATTACATCCACACCGTCCAACACCTGACGGTTGAGAGCCTCTGCTGTTAAGCTCTCCCCTGTAGCCGCTTGGGCAAATCGCCGCTCCCGAGCCAGACGGGCCATTTCAGCGACCTCGTCGGCCGCGACAGCTCTACTTTGAGCACGCTTCGCGGCGTTATTCTCCCCTTTTGTGCCCACAAGAGAGACAGTCACCCCTTCGGGCTCTGCAGTTGAGACCTCTGATGAGACTCCGGGGTCACTCTCCCCGCTGATACCCGGTGTATCAGGCCGCTTGAAGTGACCCCGACCGTAGGAAGCTCCACCCGCCACCGCGCGACCACGGCCTCTCCTCACCTTCGCCTCTTTCGCAGCCGGCAGGTTTTCCTCGCTTGAGGAAAGACCCATCGACCCCACTCGGTCCGAAATTTCTTTATCGCGCGAACGTTTCGACGATTTGGAATGCCCGCGCGAGTCCTGGTCGGACATACTTGTGTTCCCTGAGGAACGAGAGCCTCCTCGACTCTTTTTGCCGTCGCCGGCAAGCGGTACCTCCGCCAGTAAATTTGGCACGTTTTCCTCTGTACTTTTTTTATTCTTGGTTTCCATTTTGTTCCCACGAGTAGTGAGGAAATAAATGTCCGCCTAGGCAGAGCCTCTTGCACTAGGTAAGCCTATATACTGTAGAGTGCGGCAGGTATCTACAGGGGAAGCGCTAGCGACTGGTCCCCCACCAGCCACTCATCCTCTCGCCACGCTTCAAAGCTTAGGATTAGGTGGTTTTTTATCTTAGAGGTGTCCTTCCTCTGGGCCGGGCGGTTAAGCCGAGCCCCCGACGGCGGCATTATACATGCCTTCGTTCGCAGTCCGGTTAACGTGACTCAGCGAACCCGCCGAAAGTTCTCTCCTCAAAATTTCTCTTTGAGAGAGAATCAACAGCCGCGTTGGTGCGCCTGCACCGTAGCGGCAGGGTCACATCCAGTGTCAATCGAAGAACGTCGATCGATCAGGAGTGACCCACATCCCTTGTTCCTCCAATGTGCCCTCTGAAAGTCAGAGGGATACATGGAAGAACGACGTGGAGCATACTACTCCCCCGCCCGCAGAAATTTGCCACAAACAATACCCTCTTCGAAAAACCCCAACACCCTTTTCTAGAAGAGACCATTGTCCATGCCCAGGGTGCACCGGCCCGACAACTGCTCTTCCCCTCGAACTTATCCATAAGGGACCAGCAGGTATCAGGCACACGAGGAGGTTTTCTGCACGCACCCCAGATTGAATTGCCTATAGTGACCTCCACAACCCAATTACTGGGTAACACGTTAAGAATGCTTCTCAAGCTTTCGGGTTTCTGACTTCCAGTAACGACTGACTAATCAATATAAAAGATCCATGCAAGAATAATACAGCTTTATAAAAAACAAAATCTCTTGCTAAAAGAGCCAAAGCCACAAAGAACGTAATAATTATTGTATTGAATACGATGCTCGTCACGGGAGGACCGGATGTCGGAAAGAGCCGAGCGTTCCCGGAGTTAGCCGAAACAAAATCAATATGAATACACGTTCGTAACTTGTAGACTTTGTGTCTGTTTGTTCAGTAGGGATGTGATCGTGTGACATGGCTGGGGTCGGGTTTGGTTGGGCAACCAGATTAGGTGATGAAATGCAACAAAAAAATTCTCCGGTATCCAATTGGTTGAGTGAAAGTATAATCTTGTGAAAATAAAAAACAATCAATCAATCAATAGTTTATTTGTGAAACATAGGTATTTACATGCATAGGTGTTTACATAAATAGGGGGTGCGCTATGTTTTGTCATAATTAAGACATACAAATTTATAAGTGACACATTAGGTGTCATTAGAAAATGTAGCTTAGAAAAAATAATATTTTAAATTAATTAAATACATGAAAAGAAAATACAATAAAATCAATAAATAGTCATTAGTCATATTATCAAAATGTAAAAAAAAACAAAAAAAAATGTATTTTTGTTATTGCGGTTTTGATTATTCATTGAACAAATTAGATTGACTACAAGTTTTTCTTTCGAAACTGGAGAATTCGGGTATTTAAACGTAATTTACTGAAAAGGAATACGTATTCTGGGTCCGCATCTAGGACGTCTTAATCCACTATACCACTCACTTTTTTTTAAAATTTTAATTTCTCATGAACTAACGTTTATCACACTATCACATCACACTAATATTATGAAGGTGAAACTTTGTGAGTGTGTGTGTGTATGTTTGTTACTTCTTCACGCTCAAACGGTTGGACCGATTTGGATGAAATTTGGTATGTAGATAGCTTATACCCTGGATTAACACATAGGCTACTTTTTATCTCGGTCTACGCGGGTGAAATCGTGGGGCACAACTAGATCTGGTATCAATTTTACGAAATACCTATTATTAATGTAACAGGAAATAAATTACGGTTAATTCTGAGCGTTTTGAGTAGTAATATGGTTTTGAACGGGGTTTTTATGAAGGCATTCCATACATGTTTCAAAATTCTTAGGCCGATATGAACTGAACCACTATTTATGAGATGTTATTATATTAGGTCTTTACCTATGAAATTGCCGTTCTGCAGTACTGGCCATTTCAAATCAAAATATTTTTTGTTTGGCTAAGAATTCTAATTTCAAATTAATTTTATTTTAAAAACATGGATTTTTTTTCCAAAAGTAGTCATTTGTTTATTGATTAGTGTTACATTTTCATCGCATTTCAGTCTTTTTCGTCATAATGGACTACTACTTTTTCCAGAATTTGGATAACTTCTTGGCGGGAAAAAAAATCAATACCCGAGAGGCAGTACAAAATGCCTTTGAAGAATTTGTTGCCTCCCGTCCAGCTGATTTCTTTAAGAAGGGCATCAATAAACTGCCACTGCGTTGGCAAAGATGCATTGATTGCATGGGTGATTACTTCGATTAATACAAATAAAAAATGCATGAAAAAAAATCGTTTAAATTTTTTCATACAAAACGGCAATTTCATAGGTAAAGACCTATTATATTTTTCATTTCATTTGCTTATGTCAATTCACGAGCTCGAAAAAATTCTGTCGCCCATTTTATGAAAAACTTGCTTCGGAATTTTGGCTCTATTTATATATACAAGAAAAAATTACGAAAAGCGAGGACGCTAAGAACTATACTAATTAAACTTTTCTCCACCAGTCAATAAGTCAACGTTGTCGATGTCATTTAGTTTCTCAGAATAAGAACGCCAAAGTTGGCTAATTTACGCAAAAATCACAAAAGGAGACATGTTTTTTGTATGGGGAATAGGCCCACCACAAATTGTGGCGTATATTAATGAAATGCATTTTATTTTATTCCTTATAATATACAAATTGCAGTGGTAATATTAGCAATACTTTATGTAACCGGAACACTGTGAAATAGACAGTCAAAACATGACTCTCATAAGAACTTAAAATCTCACAAGAGCGATTGTCCAATGATTGGACAGGTCTCATTGGTTTTTTACTAGTAGGCCCAAAAAAATTGTCTCCTCTAGATCCCTCTTAAAACATAATATTCTATAAACTATGTAACAATAGCCAACACATGCATAATATAGTTCACCCTTCAAAGGGTCCAAGTTATTAACGATCTAACAAGCTGACAGACTAACTTGGACTACAGACTAACTTTGAACTGCCTAAGTTATTATTTGTATGGTCTTTGCCAGAAGTTGGATTTTAGTGAAGTTATAATAGGTAATGTTATATGTGTAGAAATTAATTTGTAGTTTTATTTCTACGTAAGAGGTACTAAGTAAACTTATACATAAAGAAATTAATATTTTGTGCTATTCTGTAAAGTTCACTTGGAACCTCACTCAAGTGAGCGCCACACAATAGGGATGTTTCCTGCGTAAAATAAAGAAACTCTACTTAGTCCATCAGTCAGATAATAAAAAAAAATAAAAAGATACTAAAAAATCTTATAATAGGTCTTTACCTATGAAATTGCCGTTTTGTATGAAAAAATTTAAACGAATTTTTTTTATGCATTTTTTATTTGTATTAATCGAAGTAATCACCCATGCAATCAATGCATCTTTGCCAACGCAGTGGCAGTTTATTGATGCCCTTCTTAAGGAAATCAGCTGGACGTGAGGCAACAAATTCTTCAAAGGCACTTTGTACTGCCTCTCGGGTATTGATTTTTTTTCCCGCCAAGAAGTTATCCAAATTCTGGAAAAAGTAGTAGTCTGTAGGCGCAAGGTCTGGTGAGTAGGGCGGATGACGGAGAGCTTCCAACCCCAGTTCTTGCAACTTGGAGACCGTCTACTGTGCAGTATGAGGTCGCGCGTTGTCGTGCAGGAGTAGCGGAGACGAGCGATTGACCAATG
Organism: Cosmia pyralina; assembly: GCA_946251885.1. Lineage (NCBI taxonomy): Eukaryota > Metazoa > Arthropoda > Insecta > Lepidoptera > Noctuidae > Cosmia > Cosmia pyralina. The sequence continues at coordinate 8,046,038 of OX276371.1, read as the reverse complement.
CTGGTTGGAGATGTGCCAGCTTCTCCATCATTGTGTTCAGTTCTTCACAGTACACATCTTAAGTAATGCTCACCCCGTTTGGTAAGAAGCTGTGATGAATCACACCGGCGCTAGACCACCAAACAGTGACCATCACTTTTCTAGGCATAAGTTTTCGTTTAGGGCATTGTTTAGGTGCTGAACCAGGATCCAACCAACTTGCTGAGCGCTTGCGGTTATCAAACAGAATCCATTATTCATCGCAGGTAACAATGCGGTTCAAAATTCCTTCATTTGTGTGTCTGTTGAGCAGTGCAAGGCACGTCTCGACGCGTACTTCGCGCTGGCGATCATTGAGTTCGTGGGGCACCCATTTGTCAAGCTTTTTTACCTTGCCAATTTGACGCAAATGGACCAATATTGTTTTGACGCTAACGTCGAAACCTGCCGCTAATTCAGCCGTAGATTGTGTATCATCAGCTTCCACAATCGCCTTTAATTCGTCATTTTCGACCAAAGTCTTCGGACTCCAGTCGTTGATGTTGCGTGCCGCTTGTGCCGCGTTGCTGCCACGACGGTACTCATATTCCATAATTACTCGAATTTTTAACGTATCCATGATGACGAAAAAGATTGAAATGCGATGAAAATGTAACAGTAATCAATAAACAAATGACTACTTTTGGAAAAAAAAATCCATGTTTTTAAAATAAAATTAATTTGAAATTAGAATTCTTAGCCAAACAAAAATTATTTTGATTTGAAATGGCCAGTACTGCAGAACGGCAATTTCATAGGTAAAGACCTAATATATAAAATTCTCGTGTCACAATGTTCGTTCCCGAAAGGGCTTGACCGATTCTCATGAAATTTTGTGAGCATATTGAGTAGGTCTGAGAATCGGCTAACATCTATTTTTCATACCGCTACTTTTTATCCCGGTCTACGCGGGTGAAACCGCGGGGCGCAGCTAGTTACTTAGGTAAAACGCATTAAAGATGGGGGGGGGGGGGGGTGTTCTTTTTACGTCATAAGTATAACAAACTACGTTTATAATCTGGCAATGAGTGTTGTCATGCCACATTTTAACTCATTGTATCTTACGTAATTACGTAAAAAAAGAAAAAATATGTGTCCAATATTTTTTAATAATCTACGGACAAAAAAACTTTTAGTCGACATCCCTATTACCCGGCAGATCAGCCATTATTATAAAGTAAACTCTTTAAAAGTCAGAATTTAGTCTGCCTTTTATCACAAAGTGGAACTCATGAGCAGTTTGCGAGTTGAAAACAGTTTTGTTAGGGTGAAAACACACTTGCGACGCCACCATTTTTTGGAACAAAGTTCTTTAACGCCTTTTGTGATAGGAATAAAGTCACAGAAATTTTGACGTAACGAACAAGCGTTATGACGTCAGCTTTTAGTGTCAAAATTTAATAACAAAAATTTTTGACACTTAAATCGTGAGATCATACTAGATGCATAATCAGCCTATAATGTTCCCACTGCTGGGACACAGGCCTCCTCTCGGTGAGAGAGAGTGGGCTGTAATCCACCACGCGGTGGGTCCGCGTGCGGGCTGGTAGATGTCACATGTCTTCGAATTTTTGGCTCTAGGATAATGCCGGTTTCCCCACGCTGTTTTCCTTCACCGTTTTGAGTGGAGTGGTGATGAAATAATTTACACAAAGTGAAGTGCTTGTCTGAGTTCGAATCCACGACCGACCATAAGTCAAAAATGTCAGTATGCGGAACTTTTTTTAAAAACAATTTTCAGGGTTCCGTACTTCAAAAGGAAAAAACGGAACCCTTATAGGATCACTCGTGTGTCTGTCTGTCTGTCTGTCTGTCCGTCTGTCTGTCTGTCTGTCTGTCTGTCTGTCCGTCACAGCCAATTTGCTCCGAATCTAATGGACCGATTAAGGTGAAATTTGGTACACATATGAATTTCTGTAACCCAAACACGGACGGGTAAAGTAAATAAATGAATTTTGAATGAGGTCACTTTTGGGCGGCAAATAAGAAAATAAAAAAAAAAGTTTTGGAAACTACACCATGTGGCATGTCACATGAAAGGGCTTACTATGAGGGTCTCAAATATATTTTTTTTTATAATTTTAAAATTAATTGTTTTAAAGTTATTTAAGAAAATAGATGAAAATTGACGATTCCCCCCCCCCTTATCTCCGAAACTACTGAGCCTAAAACTTAAAAAAAAATACAGAAAATAGATCTTTATCTGTAGAATACAGAAAAACCTATAAGAAGTCTGTGGTCTTAAAATAACATGGTAAATTTATCAATATTGTCAGTACAAACTTACATTTACAGTTGGAATGTATGGGAGAACATGTTTTTCAACTACAATGTTAAGTTTGTTCTTAAGATAAATTCATCCCAACTACGGAACCCTTCATTGTGCGTGGTCCGACACGCACTTGGCCGGTTTTTCTAAATAACTCCATAATATACTGGCATGTTTTCAGTACAAAACTTATAAGGAGCTCGTGGCTAACTAACAGCCGCACGGGTCAATCCATCAGGTTAAGCTAAGCTTGCCGGGGTTGGTCATTGGATGGGTGACCATCTTTATATAACGAGACTCCTCCGTGCCTCGGAAAGCACGTTAAGCTGTTGGTCCCGGCTGTCATTCGTGGATCTTTGACAGTCGTCACGGGTCGTCAGAAGCCCGAAAGTCTGACAACCAGTCTTACCAAGGGGTATGGTTTTACCCAGTGACTGGGTTGTGGAGGCCAGATAGGCAGTGGCTCCATGTAAAATGTTGGTATTCAGCTGCATCTGGTTAGACTGGAAGCCGACCCCAAATGGCTAGGCTGTTTTCATTATAAAACTTTAAGTAAGATAGTCAAACTAATTGCAGTTAAATTGACAAAAATACTGCGTCAAAACTTTAAATGGTCAAACTGAAGAATTCAAATTTTAGAATAACGCCACTTTTGTTTTCAATGTGCGATATTATAATCTGACTCTCAAAATCACAGAAAGCCAAGATTTTACTGTCAGCGTCATTCTAGCCATCTTTTTAGTCGTGTCACTAAGAAGCTACCCTTACTGAGGCAGCGAAGTAATATTTTTTATGAGACAAAAGATCCATCTTTTTTAGAAGAATTGTAAGGGATGAGCCATGAAAAGAGCGAACAAAACTTTCTGTTTATATTTCGAGATCAACTTTTTTACAAAGAAAATATGTTGTTGTCTACACCTTGTCGGTTGTTTGATGATAAATGTAGCTTGAATGGACGGTTTTAAAAGAGGACGATATCAATTTAATTCAAATTGCGACCAAACGGATTGTTTTTCGGAAATCTTAATAGCTTTTATTGATATTTTTATTCATTGTGCAGCATCAGGCTTGTTCGTCCAAGTGAAGCGGCTTGTGTAGTTAAACAGTTCATTCATTCAAACATTCTTTTTAGGGTTTCGTACCCGTAAAACGGGACCCTATTACTAAGACTCCGCTGTCCGTCTGTCTGTCCGTCTGTCACCAGGCTGTATCTCATGTACCGTGATAGTTAGACAGTTGAAATTTTCACAGATGATGTATTTCTGTTGCCGCTATCACAAAAAACCGGCCAAGTGCGTGTCGGACCACGCACAATGAAGGGTTCCGTAGTTGGGATGAATTTATCTTAAGAACAAACTTAACATTGTAGTTGAAAAACATGTTCTCCCATACATTCCAACTGTAAATGTAAGTTTGAACTTACAATATTGATAGATTTACCATTTTATTTTAAGACCACAGACTTCTTATAGGTATTCCTGTAATTTACAGGTAAAGGTCTATTTCCTGTATTTTTTTTTTAATTTTAGGCTTAGTAGTTTCGTAGATAAAGGGGGGAATTGTCAATTTTCGTCTATTTTCTTAAATAACTTTAAAACAATTTATTTTAAAATTATAAAAAATATATGTTAGAGACCGTAACGTAAACCGTTTCATTTGACATGCCACATGGTGTAGTTTGCAAAACTTTTTTTTTAAATTTTGTTCTTTGCCCCCCAAAAGTGATCCCCATATTTAATATTCATTTATTTACCTTACCCGCCCGTATTTGGGTCACAGAAATTCATATGTGTACCAAATTTCAACTTAATAGGTCCATTAGATTCGGGACAAATTGGCTGTGACAGACGAACAGACAGACACACGAGTGATCCTATAAGGGTTCCGATTTTTCCTTTTGAGGTACGGAACCCTAAAAATACTAAAAAATAGAATAAAATAAATATTTTATCCCATAAAACAAACGTGATTTTTTTGCCGTTTTTATAGATAATTGTACGGAACCCTTCGTGCGCGAGTCCGACTCGCACTTGGCCAGTTTTTTTATTATTTTTTTATTTTTATTTTATTTTTTTATTTTTATTCAGAAAGGAACTCCAACAAAGGATACACATTACATGCATTATTATACAAAGTAGGTACTTTGAAGATTTGTGCTCCTTCAGTTATAGGAGAACACATCATGCATACATCATCATTTTAAACATAGTTTAGAATTGTATGAGTTTAAGTAGTTAAACACAATCAAATTTAAATCAAAGAAAAATTAAACAATACATGAACATAAAATTAAATTAAACATTTGGAGTTAAAACACGGGTTAAATAGTAAACAATTGAAGAGTAAAATTTAAAAAAAAAATAAAATAATTAAAACATTAAGATATTCTAAAACACAAATAATACAATGAAAGAGGCAACAATGAATAGGAACTATAAAGAGCAATTATTAACAATATAACATGATAAATGTGTGTGACCTGTCGATACGTCAACATAAAACAGGGTCTGAAAATCGTGCCCGAATTAAACGTTTGAACTTAGCAAGATTGTTAGAAAAGATGTCTATGTCTCCCGAAGAACTCGAAACAATGTTGTATTCATAGGTCATCCTTGCAATGGGTGCATGTTTTGCTAAATTGGTGCGGCAGCGGGGAACCCTGAATAACGGACGAGGATAACGTGGAATTCTAACAGGAACATTGATGCCAATTTTACTTAGGAGATCTGGACAGTCAATGTCATTATTAAATAACTTGAATAGAAAAACTAGGTCAGATATAGTGCGACGAGTCTTAAGAGATGTAAGTTTAAAGTAAGTTAGTCTATCCTGATAAGTTCTTGTATTTCTGACCCTAAACCGGAAACCTAGATGCCTAACCAACCTTTTTTGGATATTTTCTATCCTATTTATATGAACTTGGTATGTTGGGTTCCACACGGTGCTGCAGTATTCCAAGTGACTTCTTACGTAGCTGTTATATAAGAGGAGCGTGGTAGAGGGTTTTTTAAAGTGTTTAGAGGACCGCAGCACAAAACCTAAAGCTCGATATGCTGAGTTTGTTATAGCATCATAGTGTTGTATAAAGTTTAATTGGCTATCCAAACGAATACCTAAGTCTCTAATCGTGTTGACTTCAGTTATCATTAATATTAGTTATAACCAAGTCTATGGACATTTTTAAGTAATGGTCCAGCTTTTAAGAAAAAAGTTTTTCACATACACGCTGTTACTAAAATCATCATTCGTTAACTAACAGTTCATACCCGATTTTCTATACCATCGAACCAATTTATCACTTTTTATAAAAATGTTGTGAACAAACAATGGCCTTTTAATCAACAGAACCAACAAAATATGTCTATCAGTATGCTAAAATACGGTAACAAATTATCTGGTCCGTCACACCGCTTCTCTGATTAATCGATCCTGTGGCGAGTGATATGTGGAGCTGTTTAGTCATACATAATCCCTTTTGTACAGTATGTAAAAGAGATTAAGTAGGTACCTACGCAAATAACTACGATGATAAACCGGTTTTGCGAGGAATGTAATACTATTATGTATCTAAACTTCACTTGGAACCTCACTCCAGTGAGTGCACACAATTCGAAAGCGAACTCATTTGTTTTTAAAGTAAATCATCGCGGATTCACAACGAGACAGCGTTCGACGTTCGAATTTTTTTCATGAATAAAAAATTCGAACGGTGTCTTCGAATTTCAAAATTTGTAATGAACGATTTTTTTTTTTTTCTTAGGATAATAGCTCTTTTTCTGTTTTGCTCTCAGCTAGGCAAAGGGAAAATTATTACGTAGGTACTTTGTTATTTTATGTTATAAACTAGTTAAAAATAAGTGCAATCAGCAAATAAATCAATCAATCTGCCTAGCCTTTTCCCAACTATGTTGGGGTCGGCTTCCAGTCTAACGAGATAGACTGACTATCTGAACTCCACAACCCATTAACTGAGTAATACGATACCCTTTGATAAAACTGGTTGTCAGACTTTCGGGCTTCTGACGACCCGTAACGACTGTCAAAGATCCACGAATAACAGTCGGGACTAACGACGTAACGTGCTGTCCGAGGCACGGAGGAGTCTCGGTATGTTAAGATGGTCACCCATCCACGGACTCAAACTCAAAATTAAAGCATTTAATTCAAATAAACCAATTTACAGGTACTTTTAAATTGTCAAGGGGTCAGTCAGCCAGAAAGATGAAGCTAGTTGCCCATTCCAAAGCGTAGTAGGTCCCTATGGAGAAGAACGGGCAAGAAACTCCGGGACCAACCCCTGCAAGCGTAGCTTAACCTGATGGATCGACCCGTACGGCTGATATTACTTAGCCACGAGCTCCTCCTCCTTAGCAATCAGCAAATAAATGCAAGTAAAAAAAAAAAAGAAAACCAGTAATCAGCAAGTTCCTTTATCTTCATATCTACAATCAAATACGCATTCTAATAAGAACTATCTTAGCTATCTTCTTACGTAGCTCTATGTAACGTACGTAAAACGAACACAGTATAATTATGGACAGTAGTAGTAGTATATAGGATAGTTCAATCCACGAAGACGCGCCCCACTATTCCTCCTAACCGTTTATAGTATATGTGTGCAAGCTTCCCCCAATGTTTGAGTGTTATCGGTACACACTACAGTTTGTACACGGTAATTAGTGTGTACCACTAACCTCTATTAAAATACGCTGGACTGGCTATCGCTATCAATTTCATGTGCCTATTTGAAAATCGCCATTTTGGCGCTGACGGCAGCAGTGTGGGGGAATGGAACTAATACTAGTGATGTATAACAAAAGGTTTGTTATCGATAAAAAACTTTTCTGATATCGACCACAATGATAGAAATATTACAATTACAATACAAGCTTTGATACAATCACTGTCACTATTATAACACTTTAATTTATATCACAATCACAGTAAACACTTTAGAAAACTTTTTATTCCGCAGAGACACTTAGCGTAAAATCAACAAACAACGGCCATTTGCAATCTTATTAGTTCTCAGAACTCCCACGCCTGTCACTGGGGGCGCTTTGAATCGGCACAGCAAATAGCTGTCATTTTTTAAGGGATAGCCAGTCCAGCGTATTTTAATACAGGTCAGTGGTGTGTACTGATAACACTCAAACATTGGCGGAAGCTTGCACACATACAGCCTTACTAATAAACATTTACACACGATGTATACCGGAGTTATAACGGTTTTGGCCATTTTAAAATGCCTTATAAGTCCGGTATACGTCGTGTGTAAATCTTTATTAGTAAGGCTGATATACTGTAACTACGAACAAACGTACGAAACTTCACACACACAGGCGCGCATCGACGAGACCCACCACAATAAATATACTAAGAGCACCGCGATTATCGCTTGGGGCCTCGTCAGTGCGCGCGTCTGTGTGAGAGTGCCGTTTCGAGCATTTGTACGTAGTTTGCTTACTGTCCTTATATTTACTGTGGTACTGATCACATAATCCGCTCTAAGCAGTGTCTTCAGCTCAGTTGACATTGAGACACTGCTTAATCCTAGATAAAGCTTAGTTCTACGACAGTCTACCTATATTAAAGTCTCTTTACCCTTCGCATAGCACCTTTTTTATGTAATACTAGTTTTTGCCCGCGGCTTCGCCCGCGTGGATGTCGGAAAATATCCCATAAGTACCCTATGTGGTTAATCCATGTTATAAACTATCTGTGTGCCAAAGGAGATGGGAAATCCTGGGCCCAGCAGTTAACTAGTTGAAATGCGTATTAAGAAATCACAAATTACAGTACCATGTTTCTATGTAGGAAGCAAGAAATTTAAGTTATGAAACTAAATAATCGATTAAATACATGCCTGAATTCTTTGTAATCGATAATGAATAAATCTGTAAAATCTTAGTTTCGTGGAATCGATTCATAGCGAATCGATTTCCTTTAATTTTTCTTCAATTGGCAACACTGGTCACTAACTGACAGATGAAAGGCAGAAAAAAACCGGCACTCGTTCGTTTTATTTCGTTCTGAATAGAATAGAATACTCTTTATTATGCACACCATTTAAATTACAGGTTACAATGTTGAAATTTTACATAGAGTGACACAATGGGCGGTCTTATCGCTAAAAGCGATCTTTTACAGACAACCTTTGGATGGAGTATGGGGACAAGGAGAGACAATTCTGTAGGTAGTCCGTGGTGTACCATATACATATACATACATTAATAAATTTACATATATATATACTTATACAATAATAAACATGAAACAAGAGCAAGGAACTATACATGTAATAATGACGTTTAAAGAGAGAGGAAGTGTTTTTTTACCAGAATTTTAAAAGTGGCCAAAGTTTGAGCTCGCCTTATCAACACGGGCAAGGCATTCCATAATCGTACTGCTTGAACTGTAAAAGACTTGTCATAAAAGCTGGTGGAATGCATCGGCATCTCAAGTCTCAAGTCGTTCTGAGTGCGCAAGTATGTTCCATGTTTAATTGTGTAACTCCACGACCTCGGCTTTGCAATTATTATTATAAACTGTAAAGGACTATTCGATCTTGTTATATTTAATTACCTGGCTAGGCAACTGATTACGCCTATCCATCGGATATTGACTCTTATGATGACTCGGAAAAGTTACTGATTGTTTTAATTTTATAATATATATTATTTATTAATTCAATGTTTTCATTTCATTAGTCTGTTATGTTATTCATTATTTATGTGTTATCATCAATCTTAGGAAATATTTTTGTAAACTAATTTGCACTTAAGATACCTTTTTTTTTTTTTTTTTTTTTGTGGATGGGAAATCATCAAATGACTTCTCCCGCTCCGGGCAGAGCGGGAGGGCGTGTCAGACTTTTACTGACTAAAACCCACCCGTGTTCCTTCAGTTGCCCGTGCCAGGGCCACGGTATCTCTTTCGAACTACCCGCGACCCCGGCACTTATGATACCTGAGATACAGGTTTATCCTAGTTCAGGTTAAGCCCATTATTATATGTATACCTACCATTTTAGTTTAAGCCTTAATTATGTTAAATTAATTATTATTGACGACCTAGATCGATCCATGCATAAAACCATTACACAACCCATTCAAAAATATTTCGCAAATAACATCAAAAAACTACAATATTACAATGTAACCTCACTTTTACTATACTTCATATAACTTGATAAATTTCACCAAATTTTCAGTGAGGCCTTGTTATTATATCCTCTTGCAAATAGGTGAGCGCTAAGGAAGATTTTTTGAAAAATCATCCCCTGAAGGGGGTGAAAGTTTGTGGGGAAGTTTCAGATTTTTTCCAACGGGAAATCCCATCGGGCATACGGCTTGTGTTTAATTACGTGGTTATATTATCTGAGCGTTTAATAAAATAGAACAAGTACGAGTCTGTCTGATATCTTTTCATGTCTTACTTGGATGACACATGAATAGACCATGATGTTCTACATATGATATTTTTTTATCCAAGTTCGTTCCTGTGGGATAATTTCTGACCACCATGCGGGCGAAGCCGCAGGCAAAAATAATAAAAAAAAAAACTTTATTGTTTTTGAACTGAGCATTCAAGCTAGTTGATAGTATAATACGCAATAAGCAGTGTCGTTGTTGTTGACAATGAGACTGATTAATCACACTAATAGTATAAACGTGAAAATTTGTGAGAATGTGTGTGTGTGTGTATTTGTATATTTGTTACTTCTTCACGCTCAAACTGCTGGACCGATTTGGATGAAATTTGGTATGTAGATAGCTTATACCCAGGATTAACACATAGGCTACTTTTTACCCCAGTCTATGCGGGTGAAACCGCGGGGCGCAGCTAGTCCTAGATAATGCTTAGGGGCCGTACTATCACGTGAAAAAAGATCATGGGTTCATCATGGTTCCAGTGTGTGAGAGAGACGGAGCTATATACGACCTATAGCACTATCCTTTTTTTCACAACGGAACCATGATGAATCCATGATTTTTTTTTCACGTCATAGTTCAGCCCCAGTTCTGCTAGTACTCTGTGGTACTGCAGTGAAGTTAGCTAGCTACACGTAGCATAGAACTTGGATTAAGTGTTGATGTTCATGTTCTTTTTTTAAAGGAGTAGCAAAAAATCTTAGATAATATACATATAGATCGAGCCTCCGCGTGACCGCTCATGAGATAGCAATATAATACTTTTTCTACGTTATGTGGTATGAGAAATAAGGTTCAACGTAAGAAATCTTTCTTAGTTTGGATTGAAACCCGTGTCAATACACAAAAACAAAAACTGTCCAAAAAAGTTAAATTAATCGACGCAAGATAAATTTTGTAACAGTGAAATTACTTTATTTGGCTAACATTCAAAAGTTCGCCAAGCAAAAATACGGCACGCCGCGCCGTAAGAGACAGAAGATACGATGCTTTCTCTCAATTTTCCTATTAATCTTGTATATATGCATCTCACTTCCACACTTCACACTGTGATCATGGCTACGTCAAGATTAGAGGTAAATAGTCTAAGAAAACATAAAACGACTTTTGCTTATTTAAACTTTTGTTAAGAGGCCTGTCTCATTTTATCACCTCTCTCACTCATATGGGATTGTCGTTCAGGGTCAAAATGTCCAGTTCTTATAATGTCCAACGGTGTCAAAATGTCCAAATCCCAAAATGTCCAATTCTCAAAATGTCCAATTCTCAAAATGTTCAATTCCCAAAATGTCCAACTCCCAAAATGTCCAATCTTTAAAAATGTGGTAAATGTGTTCAATAACTTATCAAAGCGCTTATTTAAGACTTATGAATGACAAACAATAAATACAAAATACTGAAAGAACTTCGAAAAGATAAAGACCAAATTATGAACAATGATCAATGAAAAAATGTTTTTTTGAAAAATCTTATCTATTATATTAGCTGCGCCCCACGGTTTCACCCACGTAGACCAGGATAAAAAGTAGCTTATGTATTAATCCAGGGTGTCGGCTATCTCCATAACAAATTTTATCAAAATTGGTCCCGCCGTTTGAGCGTGAAGAAGTAACAAACATACACATACAAACTTTCGCCTTTATAATATTAGTGTGAAGTGTGATTATTAACAAATAATATTAATTTAATATGTAACTCTTAATGTTTGTTAAATGAGGAGCTCGTGGCTAAGTAATAACAGCCGCACGGGTCGATCCATCAGGTTAAGCTACGCTTGCCGGGGTTGGTCCGTGGAAGGGTGACCATCTTTACATACCCAGATTCCTCCGTGCCTCGGAAAGCACGTTAAGCCCTTGGTCCCGGCTGTCTTTCGTGGATCTTTGACAGTCGTTACGGGTCGTCAGAAGCCCGAAAGTCTGACAGCCAGTCTTACCAAGGGGTATCGTATTACCCAGTTACTGGGTTGTGGAGGTCAGATAGGCAGTCGCTCCATGTTAAATAATGGTATTCAGCTGCATCTGGTTAGACTGGAAGCCGACCCCAATATAGTTGGGAAAAGGCTAGGCAGATTGATGTAAGTCTTAATGTAAGTATTATTAAAAACACATTTCTATTGTGTTAATTAAGAAATTCCACTCAATAAGTGTTATATTCTGTTTTTGAGCTACGTTTATAGTTACATGGTTATTTAGTATTTTCATAACCCCAAAAAGAGGAATTATTTGACATCAACAAAAAAAGAGATTCATTATATAAGTGTTTAATAATATTTTTATGTAAGCAAAAAGATCAGAATGTTGGGCCAAAAAAGGGATGAATGAAAAACAATTGCATGCAGCTGAGATCGGAATGCTAAGAAGGATGTGTGGTGTTACACGAATGGATAGAATAAGAAACGAGTATATAAGAGGAAGTCTGAAAGTGGCACCGGTGACTGAAAAGTTGTGCGGAAATCGGTTGTCATGGTATGGGCATGTGATGCGGAGGAGTGAGGAAAATGTTGTGAGGAAAGTTTTGAGTATGTATGTCGATGGCTATAAGAGCAGGGGAAGACCAAAGAAACGATGGATGGTGTGAAAGATGACATGGCTAGAAAGGGGGTGACTGAGGACTGGGGGTGGTGGGGGTGATGACGACTAATAGAGAAGTATGGAAAAAAAGGACATGTTGCGCTGACCCCAAATAGAATTGGTATAAGGGCAGGAGAAAGCATGTAAGAAAAATGGGAATTATTTGAGGTGGTTTTATACATTCCTTAAAACAATATAATATGTTTGAATTAATTTCAACACTTAGTTCCATCAATGCATGCTACATTTAGTACACTCGAAACTAATTAACGGCTGAATTTAATTGTCAGTTAACTAATTTATGACACTTCAATTCATCATGACCGCCTGCATCTGATTGGTCTATTGACTGATCTAGTAATTTATGATTAAGGTAATCATAATTATCAGTGTGTAGAGGGGCTCGTGGCTTAGTAATAACAGCCGCACGTGTCGATCGATCAGGTTAAGCTATGCTTGCCGCGGTTGATCCGTGGATGGGTGACCGTCTTTATATATCATATCTTTTCATCTTTTTTCTTTTCGTATCTTTTTCTTTTTTTTCTTTTTTTCCCGTGCCTTGGAAAGCACGTTAAGCCGTTGGTCCCGGCTGACATATGCAGATTTTTGACTGAAAGTCTGACAAAAAGTTTTACCAAGGGGTATCGTCTTACCCAGTAAGTAAATGGGTATGGAGGTCAAATAAGCAGTCGTCCCATAGTACTGGTATTCAGCTGCATCCGGTTATATTGGAAGCCAACCCCAACATAGTTTGCTTGCTTGCAGTCAAACCTGATGCAGCTGAATACCAGTATTTTACATGGAGCGACTGCCTAACTGACCTCCACAACCCATTAACTGGGTAATACGATACCCCTTGGTAAGACTGGTTGTCAGCCTTTCGGGCTTCTGACGACCCGTAACGACTGTCAAAGATCCATGTATGACAGCCGGGACCAACGGCGTCTCGGTATGTAAAGATGGTCTAGGTGACCATATTTCCACGGACCAACCCCGGCAAGCGCAGCTTAACGTGATGGATCGACCCGTGCAGCTGTTTACTTATCCACAAGCTCCTCGAGAAAAAGTGGCTATAAAATGGAATAGAAATATTTTTGTGGTATAGAGGCATGAGGAACACGGTGTAAAGTTCACTCATCCTCCATAGAAAATGGGAGAATTTTGTGTTACGCAAATTTTATTAGAATACGGTATTTTACTCTAGATGAGAAAAAAATTAAAAATACAGTATGGAATTCACTTCTAGGCAATAAATGAAAACTCAAGGAATACTACTCTACTCCAGATAGCTTAAGGCAAAAAACAATCGGAAAATGTTAGTTTTAGTTTATAAAAAAACAATATAAATTTTAAAATTCAATTCAGAGTTTTCAGTTTATTTAATCTGTTTTCTAACACCATGTAAGTAGCCGCCATAATTATTATTACGTCATACGGCTGTTTAAATTAAAAAGTGGCAATTTCAACTGATCAGCGTATATAAAGTGTTTGTTTACTCAGCGAACTGACGTCATGACCACAGAGCAATATGGCGTTATTATGGCACTTATCGATTGAATTAATTTTTGTGTTTTTTTAGTGGCTTATTAGCACAATAGAATTATATTGTGACACTTTTCAAAAATGGGTGTAATACCCTATTGTAGACTTGTAAGGTTTTGTGGTATAGGGAAAACCAGAGAAAACCTTCAAGAGAATAACAATATTGTTACACGCCATCTGTTATCGAGTAGCAGAACTACACAATACATCGATTCGTGACAGATTTTTCTAGAACATTCTAAACCCTTCCAGAATGTTCTAGATGGTTAAGAGTCGTTTTGCTGCATTCTAGATCATTCTTGTACATCTAGAACATTCTGGAAGGGTTTAGAATATTCTAGAAAAATCTGTCACGAATCGACGTATCGTGTAGTTCTGCTACTCGATAACAGATGTCGTTAGCGTCTACGTAACACTGCCCCTCCTAAGATATGCTCGTCCCGAGCATCACTGTTCCCGTAATATCGTGCCAGTTTGCTGAGCATGCTGTATAGTGTCCCTCCACTCATCAATAAGGTCCGTTCTTTGCATCCGGACAGGTAGCACTTCCCCACCTTTGATGCTCAGCTGCTCCCATCACGGGCCTGTGAGATAGAAATCCTTGGGGCTCCATTACCACCAGCCAGCATCCGCCCCGCAGCATCTGCGTGCATTCATTGCCGCTGGGTGGCTTCCCCCTGAAAATAAAAAGGTTTTAAATACTGAAAAGTATAATTTCCTACTCAATTACTGGATCATTCGTATAACTTACGAATGGTAACGTATTTCGGTGTTCCCCGGCGCCAGATAAACATATTTCACGGCTCATTCCAACAGATAGCCGCGGCCACAACTCATGACGTCTATAAACGTCGGCTCAGTGATTTATAATACGAATCTTTCTGTTATTTTGGATTTATTTTCTCAGGTTGTTGGTTTAATCTATCTACATGTCGCAGTAAGATGGTTGTAGCAGTGATATAGTTATATCCCTAGGGATATGAATAGCTATATACTGTAATATAGTTATATGAAAACTGTCGGAGTGTCATAATTTTGTTACTGCGACCAATTTCGACGTAGCGCTCGTACGGCTCACGCGTAGTTGGTCACAGTTCTAACCTTTTTTTTTTTTTTTTTTGCTGACGCTGGGAAAAATGCATTACGCATGCCCACCCGTCGGGGGACGGGTGGGGTATGTGGGACTCCCCGGTAAATCCGGTATACCCACTAAACGACCCAGCGGCGCTCCCGCATCGCCGTGACGGGAGGGTCATGGGAAACTGGCTCAGCCTTTACATCCACAACCCTCCCGGCGCATGCCCGCCTAGCCGGCGGGCCCCGCTTGCCCCCCAGCAGGTTGAGGGGCTACGGGAATGGCCGGGAGCACCTGACCATTCCCGTCCGGCACTGGTGGAGGTCCGTGCGATACAGGCAAGGGTGCCCCCGCACCCGTTGCCTGCTGGCCTCCACCTGGGAGGAGTCGGAGATGAGTATCAAACTCACGTCTTCTTCGACCCCTCCTCCGCCTTCGGAGCGGCGCCGCGTGAGGATCATCCTCCCGCGCCCGCTCCGCCGCCTCCTTCTGGGACATGACGTGTTCGCAGAAGGAGGCGACCGCCGCCCAGGACCTCTCATCCGCCAGCATGGCGTTAACCACGCCGGGGAGCGAGAGGTCCGGTCCTATCACCGCGACCAGATCGCGGCGCGTCTCGGACCACGACGGGCACGACCCGAGGGTGTGCTGCGCCGTGTCCTCCGCCGCGCCGCAACCGTGGCACGACGGCGTCTCCTCCCGTCCGATTCGGTGCAGGTACGACCCGAAACAGCCGTGTCCGCACAGCACCTGCGTCAGACGGAAGGAGAGGAACCCGTGCGACCGCTCGAGCCAGTCTCGCAGCACTGGCCCGAGCGCATCGAGGGTCCGGCGGCCAAAGACTGCAGTGGCGAGTTCTCCCGTCCAGTGGACGACGATGGCGTCTCGCGACTCCCGTCGGAGGGCCTCGCGCTCTTCCGGGGCCGGGCGTTCTCCTCTCGCCCTCCGCCCCGCCGTCCACTCGTATACTCTGGCGAGCACCCACGCCTCGAGTTCCCAAGGGGGGGTGCCGGCCAGAGCACAGGCCGCCGCAAAACCCACCGTCCGGTAGGCCCGCGCGACCCGCTGGGCTATGGCCCTCTGAGACGCGTAGTTGGTCACAGTTCTAACCTAACCTAACCTATTTGATCGGAGTGCCATAATACTTATATTAAGACGTAGATCTTGCTTGTAGTTATATTCTTACAGTCTGATTTTTAATTCCACGGAATTGTCAGAATTCCGTAACGCTGTAATTTTTGACACTTCAGATAACGTAAACCTTTTCTGTCTTGTCTTTTTTATAAGATAATTACATAGGTAGAATTTTTTGGATACAAAATAACAAAAATATGAAAGAGAATGAGATCAAGTAAACTATAATTATGACAACGTAAAAAGTGTTTGTTCTGTGCACAGAACAAACACTTTTTACGTTGTCTATTGCTAATATGCATTGAATGCATTCAATGCACATTAGCTTAAATATTAATTTTATACGGCTAAATGGAAAAAAAGAGTAAAAGAACATATATTTAGGTATCATTATCACTAATATCATCATCGTTGTCTATCTGTAGTTACAAGAAGCGAAGATTTTACAAACAAAAATGTATTCCTAAAAAAGGTTTGCAACCTATCGATTAGTGGACAGGGATTCCTGTGAAAGAAAAATAATTACCTTACTAATTATTGTTACTTCATTAATTTGATAGTTAATATCTGATTACCATTTTAAATTATCTGTCAATTTTTAATTTTTAGTTTTTTTTAATTGAAGCAAGAACTTCAAGAAAGATTTTTTTTTTATTTCGTTTAAATGCGTTCCGTTTTTAGTAGGACCGTTTTATTATTGGCAACACATCTGAAATGTCAGAATTCCGTCGAATTAAAAATCAGAATGTAGTAAAATATTATATGAGTTCTATACCGCTTTTATATAAATATTTTATGGTTTATAGCATATAGCTAGATATCCCTAGGGATATCACGGCTATAACCATCTTACTATGACATACTCGTACTAATATAATAAACCTGAAGAGTTTGTTTGTATGAATGCACTAATCTCTGGAATTACCAGTCGGATTTTAAAAATTCTATTTGCATTTGATAGGCTAATTCTTGAGGAAAGTTAGATATAGGCTATTTAACATCACGCTACGATCCTTAAAAGCCGAGCAAAAAGAAAAAACGTCAGAAAGAAAGCTAAGCGAAAACAAAGTAACAGTGCACGCGGGCGATGCGATGCGACGCAGTTGTTTGACAGGTACAGATACATATTTCAACTTTGTCTCTGTTACACGGGACTCAAACGTCAATCAATCAATCTCGCCTTTTTAAAACTATTTTTGAGGTCAGCTACTTGTCTAACCGTATGCAGCTGAATACCAGTATTTTACTTGGAGCGACTGCCTATCTGACATCCACAACCTACTTACTGGGTACCACCATACCCGTTGGTAAGACAGGTTATTTGACTGGGCTTCTGAATACCCTTAACGACTGTCAAACGAGTAGATCTACGAATGACATGAAAATGAAATGTGAATGAAATTTTATTGTTATCTGCACATATGGTGTGCAATCGACATTTTAAGAGTTGAGGGCTGTCGCATTTGTCACCTCTCTCGCTCACATGGGACCAAATTTTTAAGATTGTTGAAAATTAAAAAAAAAATAAAATGTTTATTAGTCTCAAACAGCTACATGGTTTATAAATTATGAGACAACCCCAGTAAGTTATTAATAATACTTGTGTTGGGGCATATCTCGCTCTTTCCCTTAATTATTCACAAAATTGAGACGATTGAATACAAAAGGTGCCTAAAAATTAAATTTAGAAAGAATAAAACCAAAAAAGAAAAACAAACAAAAAAATTATATAAAATAAATTACAGTATTACACTAAGCCTGTTTCACCAGATACGTTAAAGTTCAATTAACTTACTTGGCAGACAAATTCAAAAATGAAACGTTCAAGTTCATTCAAGTCATTTAGAGCCTATTTCACGATGTCTGACTAATCAGATATCGTGAAATAGGTCCTAAATGACTTATAACCTAATTATTAGCTCTTAGTGTTATAGTTGTATGCTTTGTTATGTGAGCATGTATGTGCTTCTTATTTTTAAACAGGTTACATTGTTAAATAAAAAGATGCTTTTTTGAGAAATTTAATCAATTAAATGACTAGTAAATAATAATAATAATAAGGGCTCTCTCTGGAGCCCTGACCGACGGTAGCTTGGACCCTGTTCCCGATACCGGTGGGCTACTATTTTTTATATTTTTAAATGTTTTTTATATATATTTTTAAGAAATATTTAAAAATGTATTTTATAAGAACAAAAATGAATAAACGAAATAATAATAATAAATCTTTATTTTATTTCTCTCATCACAAAGGCACACTTAGATTTACTTTATAAATAGAGACAAGAATAATAACTTTTTTTTAACTTTTTTTAAATAACGTTAATTTAATAGGTGTTTCTATTGTGTTATCTAATAAACTCAGTTCAAAAAGTATTATCCACTGACGCATCCCGGTCCCCGCGCGACGTCATTAGAATTGTCTTTGAGATTTTTTGTCGGCCCGCGACGGGGCGCCTAGCCACTTATACACGGCTTGTACACAAAACATTCCTATGAATCGCTATGAAAGTAATTACTGTTTCTTAAAGTGGATAGACTAGGCTAGATTACGAATTTTGATTTAAAACAATAGACGACTTAGTTTTTTTTTCAATAATAAAAAAAAATAGTTTGTTTAAAAAACCAAAAAAAAAACCGCCAATAAAAAACAATTAAAATATTATTTCAAAATCTAAAGCGATAACCCTATTTTTTTATTTACCTAAAATATTGCCTATGTGTCAAATAATCAAATGACATCATAATATTTACCCTTCTGTCAATAATAGCACAGTGCTATTATTGAACCTTTGTTCATCCAAAGTTTTGAAATACGAACAATAATCTCGGTAACAAAATATGTCTTTCATAGTTACCTATTTAATTAACATTGTTTTTTAGTCCGTTAATTGTTTAGATTTTTCATAAAAGCAACTTTTCATTTAACATTCTTAAAAATTTGGCCCCGTGTGAGAGAGGTGACAAAACGCAACAGCCCTCTTATCGTGCTTTTCGAGTTGAGTGATGATAGGTATATTATTGTTCTATATATCTGTTTCATTTGTGAATTCTGCCTGTTTCGACCACAGATGAAAAAAATACATCTACACGTGAACGAATAGCCTCGTTCACAGTAATAACTCATGACGCCTATAAGTGTCTGTCGAATGATTTGTTTGTATGTCAGTTTGGTGTTTTTTTACGTGGATTGAAAATAGTTTGAAATGTAGGTTGTAGTTTTATTATTTTGATCATTGGTTACAGTTATTCAAATACAAATACAAATATTCTTTATTGTGGTACATAGGTTATCAATAAGTTGTTACATGTTTCCGAAATTGTACACAGCTATGACCCGCCATAATGGCATACAATCATTTTAAAGTAGGTAACATTTTAACAGCACAATCAAATAGAAAGTTAAAATAATAACAATTTAAATATTTAAATATGCAGCACTTTAGAATTAACGAATATTTTTACATGTCAAGGCAACAATTAAAATAACGAGACATAAATTATAAATTTAGTTAGAATTAAATAATACAAATTAAGAAATATATACATTTTACTTATCAGGGGAACAATTAAAATGAAATAACATCATTGAGATAATCTTTTAAAGTATAATAACATTTGCCTAACAGCAACTGAAATAATTTCTTTTTATAATTATGCAAATCTAAATCTCTAATTGTCTTTGGCAATTTATTATATATGTCAGGTATTAGATAAAAAACAATTTTGTGGAAAAGAGCAGTTTTGTGGGGTTCACGTGACATTTTGTCTTTATGTCTGGCTCTATTACTAAATTTGAAACGGTGAATATTTAATTTTGCGAAAATGGCACATTCGTAAATAAACATACAGGGAAGTGGTAGTATTTTTAGTTTCTTAAGTAAAGTTATTGAGTAAAATCTACTTAAGGCGATACCAAAATAAATTGGGGGATTTTTCGTAACCATTTATTCCACTATTGCAGCATGTATGGGTTTCATTTTTGGATATATGTTTACTGACTATTTGATTAATACTCTGACGATTAAGTAAAATTTCCTCGGTAGAATTTAATTCCGAAAAGAGCTCTACTTTTTTATGTTTTGTTCTGTAATTCTATACTTAATCCTAAGTAATTTCATTTCAAAATTGTTAACAGAATGTGCGTATTAGGCAAAACTGGCTGAAAATCTTTTTGAAAGAAAGCATAATTTATTTAAAAAAAAAAAATTGATTTGCCGCTTTTATTTTGGTTCTAGCGCATTGTTGCGCTCTCTTTTTTTCACACGTGGAAGTAATTGACTCTGTTACTTTTTATTCCCGCCCAGTTCACGTTTTACTTATCACCTTAATAAGAATCCTAAAACGGACAGAAGTCGCACAGCCAAAACCGCTGGCTGAAAGATTGAAATTTTGCAAAAAGACCTTCTTATACAGGGTCTACCCTTTATAGCAGAACTTTTTATGTCAATATTATTTTGCATAACAGCTGATAGCATAAACTTCATTTCGCAGAAAATCGTTTAGCATACACTCATTTATCATACATTAAAAACTCATCATTTTGTAAGTCAGAATCATCTTTTGCATAAATTTCATATACTTACATAGTATAGTAAATTTTGCTTGCGCGATGCAAGATTTGTGTGACGTCAGGTCTTTGATGCGTAGATTGCATGATGCGTTGTAGATGTCACTACATATATGTTTGTATTTACGTAGCGCCTAAACTACTCATCCGATTTTGATGAATGAGGCATCAATCGATTTGTTATTATGGTCCGTGTAACACTGAGCAATTTTTATACAAACAAAATCAATACTTACTTACTTATGATATATGACGGATGTTACATTAAAATACTGGGGTTCTCTGATTGTTTTACTGTCACTACTGCTAACATATCCTATATTCTGACCCAGAAATCCTGATATATACCCATAAGATATAAAGGTAACATTTCATCAACGCGATAAAACCGTCACACAATGATTTGTATGCGCAACGTCACTGTTACGCAACAGTCCAAACAAACCTTTATTCAAAAAAATATAAATTGAATACAAAAGGCTTTGTCCAATTAAGATAATTTTTTTGTTTTCTGAATTGAGGTATGTGTTAATTAAAAACGGGGTAGACAAAAAACGTCTATTTTTGTTCACAAAAGCAAGTCCGTGGAATCATTTTACCTTATATTGTACGTGGTGTGAGTTCTATACCAAGAATTTTTTTTATTGTTAACGTTGTTTCATCACTATTAAGTACTAATATCGAATTCTATGCATTTAATTTGATGCGTTATCTATTTCCGAACGATTTAAGATACGGCAATACTGACTGAGACAAGTCTATTATATTAAAAAAAAAATTTTTCTCTGACAAGTCATCGTTCGGTCGGTTGAGTGTGAAAGTGTTTTTTTGCGGTGTTCCCGCTCGCGTGAGCGGTTATCAGAAAATATGATAATTACTTAAATTGTTGAAACATTGTTACCATGGAGTATTTTCTTTTGCTCATTATTCTACAAAGGAATGATATGAAAGAGAAGGGAGTGAATGATAGCGTGACGATTAACAGGGGGAATGGAAACAAAAACGTGCTTCGCCATAGCCACGTAACAAGGGATAAGGATAGGAAGATGATGATTCTACATGGGAATGTATGCTTTGGAACGAGCTAGTAATTATCTGATAAACTGGACTATATTTAGTAGCTTACAAATAAGGTTGAAAGTCTAAATATAATTCATCATCATCATCTGCCTGGCCTTTTCCCAACTATGTTGGGGTCGGCTTCCAGTTTAATTAGATGCAGCTGCTGTTGGAAGCCGTTGGTTTCGGCTGTCATTCGTGGATATTTGACAGTCTTTACGGGTCGTCAGAAGCCCAAATGTCTGACAACTAGACTTACCAATGGGTATCGTATTACCTAGTACGAGTAATTCGGTTGTGGAGGTCAGATAAGCAGTCGCTCCATGGTGGCTGGTATTCCGGTGTATCTGGTGGAAGCCAACCTCAACTTAGTTGGGAAAATGCTACGCAGATTGATTGATACATTGGAATCAGATTTTACCGTCCCAAAGTCAAAACCATTGCCATTTAAAGCTACATTAAACTTTGCCTAGATGACAGGCAAACTTAGTCAATATTTCATAACCAAAGTCAAACTCTAACTGTTACTGTAAATTAGATGAAATTATCTTTGAGAAACAGGTAATAATGACAAAAGGAAATAGTGGTGTACGTTAATCCGTTTCGGATATGTAAGCCACTGGATTATCCGAATTTTCAAGAACCGAAACGGATTTATGCTTAGCTTTTCTGGATTAAGAGATTTTTGTACCGTACCGTAAATGTAATAGGTAACATAACTAATGTATATAAAATACGTTAGCTGTTTTACGATGTAGGGAATAAGTTTCTTGACGTTGTAATTTTAGGTTGAGGTTTGCGCATTGCGTATTTTTGCGAACGCGAATTTTGACAACGTTTTGGTTGTAAACTACGTCTGTACCCTATGCATTAATAAAATATATACAATATTTAACCGATGTTCTACAAACTTTTGCTTTTTTGGGGTTCCGTACCTCAAAAGTAAAAAACGGAACCCTTTTAGGATCACTTCGTTCTCCGTCTGTCTGTCTGTCTATCAGTCGGTCAACACTCTTTTTTTCAGAGACGCTTAGAGGTATCAAGTTGAAATTAATTTCAAATACGTAGGTATATGATCTCTTGGAGCTCTAACAAAATTAAGCTTCTAAGTCAACACAATAAAAAAATACGGCCATTTATGCGACATATCTTAATACTCGCAAGTAAATCAAAACCTATAGGGTACTTATTGACCTAGAATCATAAAATTTGGCAAAAAGCAAGGTCTCACAGCATGTAAAGGAAAAAGACCGAAAATCGCAAATTTTTAGTTTTATCACATTGCGATTACAAACTTAAATTTGCAGACCATTTTTTTACCATGACGTAAGACGTGACGACGACGTGGTGACGTTTTTTTACGTGATCAATGTATGGGAGAACATATTTTTCTGTTCTGTTGTATTTTTGTGTTCTTTCTTCTATACTACAATGTTAACTTTTTTTTGACTACTAAACTCACGAGTTATTCTATCTTTAAACCTTTCCCATAAACCACGACAGATAAGATTTAGCAATTTATTGAGAAGTACAATCACGACAATCTCTGAAATAGACACTCTCAACCCAGCTCAGATTTCTCATTACACAAACGAGACCACATTCCTCGGATCAGCATCCGACTTTAACGGATACAATTCTCATCACAGGCATTTTTCTAAATCCTAGAAAATCTCAACATCCTATTTTTGCGTCCGTATCCGCATTTCGAAGACGATATCCGCGGCTTTGTTAAGCTTATATCCGCCAAAGCACATCACTATTGCTAACAATGTAAGATAATCGCGTTATCGAGTGTTGGTTCCTACTAAAGGGAGGGGAGGGGGGAGAAAGCAGTTATTTCCTCATTTCCCTTTTATAGTTCCTCTTTTGTTATGAAAGATAGATTGTTGTTGTTTACGTAATTTAGAAATTGTTCACGCGGATTTTATTTCAGTTGGTTTTGATAACAATTGCTTTGCTGATACTTATCGGGCTTTGTCAAGCTATGTTGGGATAAGCTTCCATTTAAAATTGTTTTGACAACCAACGACACAATCAATCTGCCTAGCCTTTTCCCAACTATGTTGGGGTCGGCTTCCAGTCTAACCGGATGCAGCTGAATACCATTATTTTACATGGAGCGACTGCCTATCTGACCTCCACAACCCATTAACTAGGTAATACGATACCTCTTGGTAAGACTGATTGTCAGACTTTCGGGCTTCTGACGACCCGTAACGACTGTCAAAGATCCACGAATGACAGCCGGGACCAACGGCTTAACGTGCTTTCCGAGGCACGGAGGAGGACAACCAACGACACATAATCAATTTATTTTTGTGGTTTATAAACATTATATAAGTTAACACTATATACACTAGGTACTAAAGTAAATGACTAACTAACTAACTATACAAATAAATACAAAAACAAAAGGACACTTAGGCGTCGAAGTACTCGTCCGCATCGATGTCATCCGGAAACGTGCCCAGAAGACTGGCAGCATTGCCACGTTGAATGGTAATGCTAATTCTTTGGCCAAAGAACGAGCCAGCCCTCTGATCACGTAAAATCTCGACCAGTCGGCGAGAAATTTCCTTAAAATATAGACGCGCACTCGGGCCCCATGACCCGAGCGTTTCGGCTCAAAACTGTAGTTACCTATAAGGTTACAGTATTTGCGCCTTTTGAGGGTCTCAGCAGTCGCAGCAGCGGCGCCAGCACAGCACATCGTACTTGGAACATGTGATGGCGCAAGGGTGTCGACACAGGTTGCGTCCCACACCAGAGGCCTACTCATCTTCCAAGGCAACAACGTCATGTCATCTGGTCTTTTCCCAAATTGGCTTTTACCATTTAAAATACATTGAATATTACACTAAATAATAACAGCCACATGGGTCGATCAAGGTTAAGCTACGCTTGCCACGCTCAATTCGAGGATGGGTCCATTACATATCGAGACCCGTCCGTGCCTCGGAAAGCACATTAAGCCGATGATCCCGGAGTCATTTGTAGATCTTTGACAGTAATAACGGGTAGTCAGAAGCCCAAAAGTCTGACAACCAGTCTTACCAAGGGTTATCGTGAAACCCAGCAACTGGGTTGTGTGGTAAAGTACTGCATGGTTTTAGCTGTAGACTGGAAGCCGATCCCAACATGGTCATTATTGGGAAAAGGCCAGGTAGGTGAAGATGGACTCTAGTCATCAAACACCTGTTTTGGCATTTTTTTAAATCTGTTCCTTTCAGTCCCACTGTTGGGCAAACACGGGCCCACACTTTCCCATTCGCCTTAGTCTGCTGCCACTTCCGGCCAATCAGTCAAGAATGACTTTAGGCCGTTGCGCAAGCTTTTCACAGGCCTGCCTCGAAGACTACGCCTGTCTTCAGTCACCCACTGCGTGATGACCCTGGCCCATCTTTCCTGATGCATCTCGTAGGTCTCATTTCAACCTCGCGGTCTTAAGAGGTTGGTCGCGCTCGGGTTGGCAACGCCGGCGCTGCATTTCTAGAGGTTTTTCGTGATTATTTCATTAAATTTAAATTAAAGGACAATTTTGTCAGACAAATTCCTATATCGTTGGTATTTATAAGTATGTTTGCTATTTTGATAATTACTCTTAGAAGATTACTCTTAGAAAATAATGGTATTCAGCTGCATCCGGTTAGACTAGAAGTCGACCCCAACATAGTTGGGAAAAGGCTAGGCAGATTGACTCTTAGAAAATTGAAAATACCTAATTGATAATGGTACCGATTCTCTTGTCACAAATGCCTCTAAACTACACTAAAAATCCCCAAAATTTAGTTTATTCCTGTCAAACGACGACTTCCCATTCTGAAATTGTGTGTGTCTAAAGTGACACAAATTAACTATATTTTAGTTTGACAGCACTAAGATTGAACTGAGTTATTAGTTTAGTGAAAATGGCAATTTTGTTATTCTGAATTTCACTGTTTTCACCTAAAATTTTAATTTTCAAACTAGGTCGGACCATTTTTAATCGCGATCAAAAAGGTGTAGAATAAAATTGGTTGTCATAAACTAAAATTCACACCAGCACCTTGACTTCAAGTGTAAAAACAGTAGGTACCTACTATATTTTTTTTCTTTTGTTTATATCTCGAAAACGGTGTATCCTATCGCAAAAATAATGAAAATTTGGCCCCCCTTTATAAAGCCCTTAAACCCCTAAACCTCAACATGTAGGTACAGAAAAAAAAACATAAAAAAACACGTTGAAGCTACCCCCTCCTTGCTCGGTGAACAAAATATGACAAGCCTTGTCACTTTTCATAGTGATTTCGTTAGTTCCAGGTTATATTATACTACGGGCACTATACCACGCGGTGTCACGACTGTCAAACTCGATTTTAGTAGTGTCAAAATTGTTTTTAAACTTAGAGGTTTTTTTTGCAGAATAGCTCTAAGATTCTCATAGCCAAAAGTAAGGAATTTTAGTGATAGTTTAGTTAGTTTAGTTCGGTGTACAAGAAAATCGGCACCAATATGTCATTTTTTAAGAGTAAATTCCAAAGTAACTGTCAGAAAATAGCATACATGCTTATAAATACCAGCGATCTAAGAATTTGTCAGAGGAAATTGTCTTTTGATTTAAATTTTTACTAATTGCATATTAAAGTATATAACTTTCATATGCATTTAGTAAAAAGCTGTTATTTGGACATTACAAACAGACACTTCCTGTCCTCGGTCCACAGCACCGAAAAGTTAACCACAAGAATATTAGCCCTTTCTCAGGTTAACTCTGAAGTACCGTGTTTAACCGATGCGGTGAACGCCTGGAAAATGGCTTGCCCGGATACGGTTCAGCCCGAGAACCCATCTTCCCAGAGACAGTGGGATGAGCCGCTCTGCAGGTTGGTACGAAATAAACTTATTAATACGTCCACCAATACTGCTGAGCGTGCCCGCCTGCTGGCTGTGGGTGAATGGGAATCAGGCCTCTGGCTTCAGGCGCTACCGTCACCCAACACAGGCACTATGCTGGGCGACACCATATTCCGGCTCGCTACATGTTTGCGTCTAGGTGCTCCTTGCGGGGCTCCACATCGCTGTCAATGCGGTGAAGGAGTCGACTGCCTCGGACACCATGGCCTATCCTGCAGCAAAAGTGCTGGTCGGATGGCACGGCACGCCAGCATTAACGACATCATCCGTCGGGCTCTTGTCACCGCCGGGGTGCCAGCTATAGGAAGAGACCAGATGGAATGACCATAATGCCTTAGAAGTTGGGTAGGCCTTTGGTGTGGGACGCAACCTGTGTCGACACCCTCGCGCCATCCCATCTTCCTAGTACGGCGGGCTGTGCCGGGGCGGCTGCTGCAGGAACAGAACACCTCAAACGGCGCAAATATAACAACCTTTTTGGGAACTATATGTTTGAGCCGTTTGGGGTTGAAACACTAGGGCCTTGGGGTCCGAGTGCTCATCGAGTTTTTCGGGACATCGCCAAGCGGTTGGTCGACTCTACACGGGACCAGAGGGCTGGCCTATTTTAGCCCAAATAATTAGCATTGCCATCCAACGTGGCAATGCTGCCAGCCTTTTGGGCACTTCTCCCATTGACAGCGATGTGGACGAATTTTTTGATGTCCTATGAGCTCTTCCCCTTTTTATTTTTTATTATATACTTGTACATAATATATATATTTTAATGTTAGCTTGTACATTGTCATTAAGATAAATAAAAAAGCAAATTTTATTTATTTGTATAGATGTATAAATAAATAAATATTGAAATTACATTACTTACAGTTTATTTCATGAATTTTCAAATTTTTTTGTCCATAGATTTTTCCTGACTTTCCCTTCAAAGACAACAAAAAACCTTTTCCAAAATACCATGAGCACATTTTAATAACTTCTAAGCGTTTTAATATCTCCGAGAATGGCCTCTCGAGACCATAATTAAGTTAACGACTCAACCGGAGGTGACGCCATCTTGCGGCGCGCTGCGTAAACACTCATTTCCGGCCCCAACTGACAAAAGACTTAATTCTTTGGAGTTTTTTTTATTGTTTTTGAACTTGGAACTTAATTTAAAGGGCTGAAAGTTAAGGGCGCTATCACATTTTGACCGTGATTTTTTCATAAATTGAAATTGCACACTATAAACAAAAAAATAATTAATAGATGACTCAAAATAAACGTAATCACAACTGCTAAATTGCTACATAATGCGATGCGTCGGCGTCTAAAGCTAAAGACCGCGTGTCCCGAGATTTACACTGATTTTTAGCACTGCATACAATAATTAATTAAACATATTACTTTACTTTTAAATAGACTAATTTTTTTTATCAAGCAAGGTAACATAGTAACCTTATTTATTAAATACATTTTGTATGAATTTGGATTATGCATTCGTAGATAAAAAATATAATTTCGGACGAAAAATTGTCAGTAACTCTCTGGTTTACGGAATTATTTTTGGTGTATTACTGTATGAAACATAAAAAACTGAATTGAGCACTCCAAAGTTGAAGATACAGCTGTTCCAAGGATATTTTTTTAAATGATTAAATTATTATATCTTCGATGTAACAAAGCATCAAAACATGTCCAAAAGTAAAATTTTATGAAACATCCTTTGCAGAGACAAGGTTTTTACTGATTTTTGTAAACAAATTGAAATATTTATTTAGAACACTCCCAAGAGAAATAATCAAGCTTTCTTGGGCATATGTTTTTTTTTAATTTTGTGGCTCTAACAAAACCACAATCACATATCAAAACTCGAGTCAAACGCTCAAATACATGAGAAATTGTGATAGCGCTCTTAATTAGTGCTATAGAGAATTATTTAATTGGATTTTAGGTTGTTTTTCACTTCACATAAAGTAATGTTAAATCTAACATCTCAAATAAATAGATCCTGACCAGCAATGTACTTGTGGTGGCATCTACATGGCCACATGCGAACTACGCATCACAATGACATGACGTCACGCAAATCCTGCATCGCGCAATCAGAGTTTACCGCGCGACTAGCATGTATACAACGTCCCGACATCAATCGTAGGGCAGTTGCTCACCAGACACAACACCCGTCTATGAAGTCTATACATCATACTGTCGTCCGACGAAGCCCGAGCTGCATACGAAGATTAGCGAACTACGTGAGCAGGTCCAGCAATCGTCTCGCTCTGTGGTATTATGCTAATACTGTTTAGTTCGTGTGGGAAGCGAATACGCGACCTATATGGTAAAAGTCGGTCCGCCACTGTGCTTAGTAAGCTGGATCTGCGACTGCATTTTTGCTGCAGTATGAACGCCATCATTTTTCCAATGTGAGACAGACGCACCTATACCGTCTGTTGCGGCGGCCTAAAGCCTTGGGGTGAAAATCGAAATTTTCTTAGTGGACTGTATGAGGGGCGGTTCGGTGACACAAGTAGGTGTTTTGGTGGTGTGGGAAAATGATGATGGTACCTGCCTGGTGAGCTATGGCGACACGACGAGAAGGGTTTCCTTAGCCACGTGGCTGGCGCGTCCAGGATATCACGTACGGACGAGAATCTGCACTTTCCACAACACACATACACGCACTTGCACTGTTCAATAGCAATCTTCGTTCTTCGCGGTGAAAATATGAGTCCTTTTTCGACTTGGGATTAATTTTACCCAACAGGCGTCGATGTTGATTGAGAACTGGCGGATCTTCTTGGCGGCAGCGTATGCGCGCCATTGCGGATCTTCCTTCTCGCTCTCACTTAGGCATTATAAGGGTTGTGGAAGGGAGAAGGAAAGCGGAAGGAACTTTATGTTACACAGATACTAATTAATTAGAGTTGCCAGTAATTAGGCATGAAATATAAAACTAAAGAAAGTAATGGCGTTAACATTCCTCGCGGCCTTAAAGGGTCACCTTTAAAGAGAATGATATAATAATATATACAGTGAAATTACACTTAAATCTAACTAAAGAGGGAATGGACTGAATAAGATATTACTGAGTAGGAATGGGGCATAAGCGGACCACAGGTCGCACAAGAATCCCATTAGAAGTGCGTACTGAAACGACTCGCGTGCTACCGTCTATAGACGTATGCAACTTCTCAATAACACCTAGAGGCCAGGATAGAGGAGGCGCATTATCATTAACTATCACTACTACAGTGCCTTCCTTAATCATGTCTCCATCAGGTTTATTCCATTTTAAGCGTGATTGTAAACTATGAAGATACTCGCTTCGCCATCTTTTCCAGTACGACTGGACTAATTTATCCATAAGAGAGTGTCCTTGAAGCAGGTGATCAGACAGTAAACCTACTTCCGCGGCGGGTAATGAGTTAAGCGGTACAGTATGTAAAAAATGCGAAGGGGTAAGAGCTTTAGGCTCTTCCGGATCAGCGCTAAGAACAGTAAGAGGTCTGGAGTTCAACAGGCACTCTATTTGAGAGAGAATTGTAACTAATTCTTCATAAGATAGAAGTTGTTGACCTATTGTCTTGAAAAGGTGAGTCTTCACGGCCTTCACCATGGACTCCCAACATCCACCAAAGTGCGGTGACGCGGGCGGAATAAAGTGCCAATTAATGCGATGCTCAGCGGGCTCCTCTTCAAAGCGCGGGCGGTATTCTTTATTTATGAAAGTATACAAGTCGCGTAAAAACGAATTAGCTCCTCGAAAATTGGTCGCGTTGTCCGAATACAAGCATTGTACCGGTCCACGGCGGGATAAAAACCGTTTCAACGCGGCTATGAACGACGCAGTCGTAAGATCTGTAGCCAATTCAATATGAACAGCGCGAGTAGTCATACAGGTAAATATACATAAATAACCCTTGCGACTCTTCGCACCTCGAGTGCGTACGGGCACATACTGTATAGGGCCAGCGTAATCACACCCTGTATGAGAAAAAGCTTTGGTTGCAACATTTACTCTAGATTTAGGGAGATCGCCCATAATCGGCGGACCATGAGGTCGCGGTCTCCACCTGTGACATGCGTTACACTTGTGGATTGTATGACGAATAATGCGTCTAGCGGACAAAATCCAATACTTATGGCGCAATAACGACATAGTGAGTTCTGGACCTGCATGTAAATATTTTATATGATAATAGTCTACGAGGATTTCAACTATGCGATCATGACGGGGTAACACTACCGGGTGTTTAGTACTATAGGCCTCAGCCGAATGAGTTAATCGACCCCCAACGCGGATTAAATCATCACCATCTACAAATGGCTTGAGTTTAATAAGAGCGGGTGAACAAATTTTATTATTTTTTAACTCGGAATAATCATCCATGAAGTGTTTTCTTTGAACATGACGCCACAAAATGGTTTCAGCGAACTCGAGGTCGCTAGCGGTAACGGTGTCAGTCCGACGCGGGAGTTTTTTCATGAAGCGGTATATGAAAACAACAATACGCAGCAGTTTAGTCCACGACGACGTACGTTCTGCGAGTGCGAGTAGAAGCGAATTTTCCGAACTTGAATCCGCGACTATGGGATGCGCGTGGACCTTTTCTTCCGGAATGGGTTCCGAATTCAAGTCTGTAACCTTATGTATGGGCCATTCGGAAGGGTCGCGCTTAGCCCAAGCGGGTCCGTGCAACCATAATGGGTGCTCAATGAATTTGTCAGGTGTTAAACCACGTGACAAACAGTCCGCTGGGTTTTCAGTACCAGGTACGTGGTAGAAATGTTCCGCGGGGACGTTGTCTACGATGCGAACGACACGATTGGCCACAAACGTGTGCCAACGATGCGGAGAAGAATTTATCCAGCAAAGAGTCACCTTAGAATCGGTGAATGCGTAAATAGCGGTAACATTATAACGCGGATTATAAGTGTCATGAACACGGCGAAGAAGTTTAGCGAGGAGTTCGGCACCACAGAGCTCCAGTCGAGCGATAGTCAATGGTTTAACCGGCGATACCTTCGACTTGGCACAAACCAGCTGAACGACTACGTCATCGTTGCGAGTGACGTGCGCATAGATGACAGCGCCGTCGAAAAATCCAATGAGGCGAAGAATACAATTTTCAAAAATACCTAAATGGCGCGGGATTTTAAAATCATTTAAAAGCGGCAGGGCAGAGCGAAAAGTTTGCCAAATATTTATGATGTGACGCGGGGGAGTGTCATCCCAATCGAGCTTCAGTAACCACAATTCTTTGATAAGTAGTTTAGCATAGAGAACTACAGGCGCGACAAGCCCCATGATGTCCCACAGTCTAGCTACGGCCGACAGAATAGCACGTTTAGTACACGTGTCTGGCGGTGCGGAAATAAGAAATTCAAAACAATCATTTGACCTACACCAGCGCAAGCCGAGAACCTTTTGTTCTACCGACTTGTCGAATTCTAGTTGTTCGGTCAACCTATGCGACGCGGGAATACTGTTTAGTACAGTTTGAGAGTTGCTGGTCCACTTGACCAACACGAACTGACCTCCTCTAAAGAGTTTAATCAGTTCGTGCGAAACCTGGACTGCACGTGATTCGGAGCTTACGCTGTAGACTACGTCATCCATATACAGCGAATCCGCGATGATAGCGCTGGCGCGCGGGAAGTGATGACCATCGTCTTGAACCAACTGTTGTACTGTGCGGATCGCATGGTAGGGACTTGACTTGAGACCAAAACAGACACGGTTAAACTGATATAGAACCAGATGATCGTTTGGACTAAAACGATATAAGATGCGTTGAAAGCGACGATCGCTTTCTCTTACTTCAATCTGTAAGAACATTTGTCGGCAATCAGCCGAGAGCGCGAATGCGAACAATCGAAAATTCAGAATTATAGTAAACAAGTCACCCTGTAAATTTGGGCCACTGTGTAAAATATCGTTGAGAGATAATCCAGTACTCGTTTTAGCACTAGCGTCTAACACGGAGCGTAGTTTTGTTGTTGTCTTATCTAAACGTACAACTGCGTGATGCGGAATTACATAGTCAGGACAACTACTGTCTGAACTATCGAGCGGAGCAGGAGATAAATATCCATTATCAATATATTCGCGAATGACGTCATCATACGCAGTACGTAACTCGGGTGCGGATTCTAATTTCTTTTCTAGGCAGAAAAAACGTTTTTTCGCGATATCGAGTGAGTTCCCCAATGAGAACACATCGCTGCGAAACGGTAGGGCTACAGAGTATCTACCTGTGTCCCCATCGCGTTCCGTGGTCGAATTATAAAAGTACTCGCACTCAAGTTCGTCGAGCGATTTGCTCGTCGAAAGAGTGACGGGCGCTTCATCGACCTGCCAGAATTTTTTCAACGCCGATTCTAACGAGTCTTTGTCGGATGGTTGCGAAATATGTGAGTAACAAGACTGTGGAGGCTTATTACGACGTACAGGCAGCGCGGGCACAGTGCCCATGATGACGTAACCGAGTACCGTCTGCATGGCGGGCGGCGCGGAGGAGTTGCTGCTAACTACGCGGGGCAGCATAAGATGCGGGAAAAGCGAAGCCCCGATCAACACATCGATGCGACCGGGTTTGCCAAACGATTCGTCGGCGAGCGGTAAACCTTTTAAGTAAGGCAAGGCGGAAGTATCTACGGGAGCGGTAGGTAAATTATCGGTGATTGCATCGACAACTAGCGAATTAACGTTAAAAGTAACGTTCGGATTAAAACGGGAAAAGAAAGCGAATTGTACGGAACCCTTAACGGATTTTTCCGTACCACCGATACCCTTAACGGAAGGCGTATCAGATGAATGTCTAGTCAAACCTAATCGTTTGCAACATTCTGCGGTAATAAAATTAATTTGTGAGCCACTGTCTAATAGACAGCGAATAAAATGCTCCTTACCAAATGAATCTCGAACTATTACAGTAGCGGTTGACAACAAAATAGTAGTATTCGTATTACATTGCGGCTTTGATACGCGGGAGTTCGAGTCGTAAAAGATCGACGCAGCAATGGATGCATTACATTGCGGGGCGCTCTGAGCGGTGGCGGCGAGCGGCGCGGCGGCGGCGTGAGCATCTTGCTCGCTCGAAGCCGTGGAGTTTGAACCCGATTGTGTACGTGCGATATCATCAACACCGTTCGATAATACAGTCGCGTGCGATTCGCGATTAAAGTGTAAAAGCG
This sequence comes from Cosmia pyralina, assembly GCA_946251885.1. NCBI lineage: Eukaryota > Metazoa > Arthropoda > Insecta > Lepidoptera > Noctuidae > Cosmia > Cosmia pyralina. The sequence continues at coordinate 8,012,296 of OX276371.1, read as the reverse complement.
TATGATGTTTATTTTTACAAGATTTACATCTAGATTCAGACTGACAGACTCTGGCCTTATGTTTAATACTTAAACAGTTAGTACATGCATCGTTTTGCTTCACCGATTTGAAACGATCACTTGGTGTCATTTTAGAAAAGGCAGGACATTTAAATAAATGTTCATGAACAAAGCTATCACACAAACATTTAGCGGATTTATCAATTACAGTGTAAGATTGCGGTTGCGGAGTTTTGGACGTTTTTTTATTTACAGGATTGTTGTTAGACTGAGTGAAACTCAAGCTGTTTAAAGCTTTAGTATTTTGTAAAATGCGAGATTGATTTTTAATGAACTGTACTAAATTGTCGAATTTAGGAATTTCGTCTTTTGAGTTCATTTCAAAAAGTCGAGCGGTTTCAGAATCAACCTTTTTTATAGCGACATGGAAAAAAATCAAATCTGATAAATCATTTATTTTAAGGTTTTTTAATGCGTTTGCGGCGGAAACAAAATTATCAGAAAAGGATTCGAAATTTTGAATAGATGCGGTATTAAAAGATTTATGTTCAAACATCCGATTAAGGTAACTAGAAGCCAACATACGTTTGTCTTCGTACTTGTTTATGAGTGAATTAAAAATTAATTGGTAGTTATCGCCATTAGGGCAAACTCCTGAGAACGCGGTTTGAGCCTTATCTTTCAATTTCCCCATCAAATAATATAATTTCTCCGAATCAGTCAATGTATTATTTTCGTGTACCGTGCTTTTAAAATTAGCATAGAACAGGGGCCAGTTACGAATATCGCCATCGAATGACATAATTTCAATGGGAGGTAAGCGAACTGTTTGCTTATTGACACCACTACCACTAGAAGTAGGAGCCGATGTGGCTGATGATTTTGAGTAATTTGAATAATTATATTTAACGCAGCAATATAATTCCTCAAAACTAATCCACGACTGATCATCAATATTATTTTCCGGGTCTTGTCTTAGAAGAAGCGAGTTATATTTATTAAATACCTCGAGGAACTCGGTGCGCAACGCATCAACATTGACACACGCACACAAGAACTTCTCTACCGGTTCCATACCGGACTTCATTTTTTCCATTAAATCGTAAATGATTTGCATGCGGGCAAAAATCATATTACGACATGACAGTGCTATTTGAATCGCGGATTCTATCTGATCATCCGAATCCATGGTCACTTTCTTAGGCATTTTCGATATTTTTGTAGGTTTTTATAATAGCTAAAATAAATCGCAAACTTCAACGAGTTGCGCGCGGTGCGGGATTGGTAGGTGGTACCTACGAATATAGTACCGAATGATAGCGAAGCGAGCGAGCGGTAGATTTTGCTTCTACCTACGTATATTAAAATATTATGTTGAGCGGGATGCGAAATACCTGTGAATGTACGCAATGACAAGTAGGTATTGTAATAAATGAATAAATGAAAGCGGTTTAGTATAAGAGTATAAGGAACGAAGATTGAAATGAAATATAGTTGCGGGATGATGATATACGGATATAATATTGATATCCGTTATCAAGAGGATAAAGAAAAATAGGTATCCGTGATCATGGGACCAAAACTGTTGGATATCTGTGATCGTAGGACCAAAAACTGTTGGATATCCGTGATCGTAGGACCAAAAAATGTCGGATATCCGTCTCGAAGGACCAAAAAATGTTGCGGCGGCCTAAAGCCTTGGGGTGAAAATCGAAATTTTCTTAGTGGACTGTATGAGGGGCGGTTCGGTGATACAAGTAGGTGTTTTGGTGGTGTGGGAAAATGATGATGGTACCTGCCTGGTGAGCTATGGCGACACGACGAGAAGGGTTTCCTTAGCCACGTGGCTGGCGCGTCCAGGATATCACGTACGGACGAGAATCTGCACTTTCCACAACACACATACACGCACTTGCACTGTTCAATAGCAATCTTCGTTCTTCGCGGTGAAAATATGAGTCCTTTTTCGACTTGGGATTAATTTTACCCAACAGGCGTCGATGTTGATTGAGAACTGGCGGATCTTCTTGGCGGCAGCGTATGCGCGCCATTGCGGATCTTCCTTCTCGCTCTCACTTAGGCATTATAAGGGTTGTGGAAGGGAGAAGGAAAGCGGAAGGAACTTTATGTTACACAGATACTAATTAATTAGAGTTGCCAGTAATTAGGCATGAAATATAAAACTAAAGAAAGTAATGGCGTTAACACCGTTATTATCCAATGCGAAACTACTGCAAATGTATACATAATTAAAATGTCGGGTACTTACACAATTTTACTCCGCGCATAACACTTTGTTGCAGCAGCAATTAATCTCGTCTGCTCGACGTCCGTATGTCACTGCAGGGATCCAGCAGAATATCAGCGTCAGGTATATTGTCTGACACATGCTGAGCTGGCCTCCCATTTGGTGCAACCTTGAGACGCACACCGCACTGTGTATAATCGATGTCAATTTGTTTTGAAGTACTTACCTACGTCACAGTGTCAATTTCTTTTTCTTTTTATTTTTTTTGTATATGTACGTTTTTCTTCTCTTTTTTTGTTCTTTTTTTTCATTATTGGCATCTTGTTTTTATATTGATTTAATTAATTGTACTTTTGTGTGTTGTGCTATATCTTTTGCACCAAATAAATGTTTTATCTATCTATCTATAGCACCATTTCTTTTACGCAAAGGAATCACGAAAGTATTATATTACATTATTACTTCATAATACGGTCCCAGTGTGGAGCTCGTGGCTAAGTAATAACAGCCGCACGGGTCGATCCATCAGGTTAAGCTACGCTTGTCGGGGTTGGTCCGTGGGTAGGTGACTATCTTTACATACCTACCGAGACTCCTCCATGCCTCGGAAAGCACGTTAAGCCGTTGGTCCCAGCTGTCATTCGTGGATCTTTGACAGTCGTTACGGATCGTCAGAAGCCCGAAAGGCTGACAAACAGTCTTACCAAGGGGTTTCGTATTACCCAGTTACTGGGTTGTGGAGGTCAGATAGGCAGTCGCTCCATGTGATATATTGGTATTCAGCTGCATCCCGCTAGACTGGAAGTCGACTTCAATACAGTTGGGAAAAAGCTAGGCAGATTGATTGACTAAGGTCCTATTAGCCCGCTTGATGGCAATGTGCTCGGAAACGTACGGAAATCCACATGAGCGATGCCGCGAGCAAAAGCTAGTCATTTATAAAACACTAGCTTTTGCCCGCGGCTTCGCCCGCCCCTACTGGAAAATCCGTCCGTAATTTTTGTCTACGTTATAAAGGTAACCTCTGTGAAAAATTTCAGTTTTCTAGGTTCAATGGTTTGGGCTGGGCGTTCATGAATCAATCAGTCAGTCAGGAAATTTCTTTTTATTTATATAGATAAATCAATATAGCTCTCGAAATTATATTTGTTGGAACTAAAAGTACTTTGTAAAAATGTGATGATTTTCAGCATCATTTTCACGGGCTATATTAAAGTGTGTGGGTGTACTATGTATTTAAACTTACACATATGCTTACCCTATCGGGAACAGGCGCAATTTAATTTTACTATTAACCCGATGAAAATAAAACCTGAATCACGCAACATTAAACCCACGTCAATACCTAACCACCAAAACCGCACATATATTTGTATAGCCACAGATTAATGCAGATGGGATACTCCGCAGTTTAGGTATCATTATTAGGCTCATCTCACTGGGTCAATTCATTGTGGGCTGTCGCGCACCGGCCGGCTCGCACGTTAGTTCGATACTCACTCACGCGCCGCGTCGTAAACGAAGACAACCCTAACGAGTCAGAAGGTATAAGAGTAACGCGATATAAAGAGAGACAACTTATATAGGTGAAGAATATAACTGTATTTGAATTGCACTTTATTGTGTCGTAGCAAGAGTCGCTTTTTATTTAAATGATTTTACGGAGTGTCCCATCTGTATTAATCTGTGGTATAGCACAGATTAGTGCACACTACAGATGCCTCATGGGCGTTAACCACATCGGCCGCCTCTGGATCTGTAATTACTTTGTGTTCCATTTGGATTGGCAGAGTAGGGGCTCGCTTTAGCCTGTATTTCAGCCTGTGTTTTAGACGTTTAGGCGATTATCTCTAATGCCTTTAAAAAGGAAGGAGCTTTTAAGGAGAGTGTTTGGTTGTGGTGTTTTGATGTGTTCGTTAACGCCACTTGTGGTGGATTTGTCTATGTGAATTTATTTGTGATAAATGAACCGAAACTATTCTGCTTCAGAGAGCAAATTTAACCATCATGTGTCCCGGCGTGGCGTGTCTGATATTCAGGCAGGCAATAGGCAAAATTCTATTTAGTACGTCAGTCAGATAATAAAAAAATATTAGACACGTATTTTTTTACTTTATCATATTAACAAAAAATAATTTAGAATGAATGAATGAATGATATTTATTTGCAAGAATATAGGTACATAGGTTCTTATCATCTGTCATGGGTTTCACTATACTCGGCATTTTAGCCACACAAATATTTAGATTAGAGCAAAAAACGCATTAGAGATAAAACGCATTGACGTTAAGGAGTGGGGCTCGCTACATCTCAACTATTACAAACTACGTATAAAATCTAGCAAGGAGTGACGTCATGCCATATTTTGACTCAATGTATCACCGTAATCTTATGATTACGTAAAAAAATAAAAAAATACGTGTCCTATATTTTTTAATAATTTGCCTTCGATAGCTTATTTTGAAGAATTATTGTGATTATTATCAATTAAAAGATCACGACCTATTTTCTAGTTTTTCTCGTGTCAATAAAGTAGCGACCAAGGGTCTATTATACAAAACCGACAATCGACTAGTTACAGGCGACAATCCGAAAAATTTTTCAGGTTTCCTTCAAACAAGTAAGATTGGTTGTCAAACTTTTAGCATCTACAAATGTCTGTCGGGGCCAACGGCTTAACCCGTCGCGCGCTAATTAGCAGACACAATTGAAATTCTATTGTTATCTGTACACATGGTGTGCAATCGACATTTTAAGAGTTAACGAGCTTTCCGAGGCACGTAGGGGGTCTTGGTACATATAATGGATGGTCACCCATCCACGAGTAGCTTAATCTTCGATTGACCCGTGTGGCTGTTATTATTTAGACACGAGCCCCTCTAGATAAATACGGTACATAACTCATAAATCAAATAATAATAAAATAAGAAGATTAATTAATTATTAACAGGATTATTGAAAAGATTGAATATGATAATTAACAAGATTTATTATTAATAAGATAAAATATTAGCAATAATGACCAGACCAGACCAGATCAGATGACCAAACCACCAGGCAAACAGTCAATCACTATCCCAAACATGACCAGATGAATGACCATAATATATAAGTATTTTGTTATACCAATCGCGGTTATTGAATGAACTATTTTGGCCCAATCCAAACAAGTTCAACCAATACGAATACCTTCTAATAACCAACCAACCAACCAACAGTTTTCACCGACCAAGTTCAGCACAGGGACGAGGGCGTCCTCACCTTCCGCCTGACGCAGGTCCTCACCGGGCACGGTTGTTTCGGGAGGTTCCTGTTTCGGATAAGGCGGGAGGAAACGCCCGGGTGTCACCATTGTGTGGATCGCCCGGAGGACACGGTGGAGCATACAGTGGAGGTCTGCCCGGCTTGGGCGGAGCACCGCCGTGTTCTCACGGAGGCGATCGGCGGCGGCGATCTCTCGCGTCCAAACCTGGTCCAGGCCATGGTGCGGAGCGAGAGTGCATGGGAGGCCGTCACCTCCTTCTGCGAAGCAGTAATGCTCGCGAAGGAGGAAGCGGAACGCGTGAGGGAGAGGCAACAGCCGCGCCCTCGCGCCCCTAGCCGCCGTAGGAGACGCCCTGGGCGGCGGGAATCGATCGCCGATTCCCGGCCACCGTAGGCGCGGGCTTGCGGACGACGAGTAATGGGCAGCTCGCCGTTCGGTAAGGACCAGGCCCGGATCGACGGCGCGTTGTGTTCCACGCGCGCCTCAAAGAGATGTCAGCAGTGACGGGGTCAATTGGGCCTATGCCGCCGGGGTCGCGGGTAGTTCGAAAGAGATACCGTGGCCCTGGCACGGGCAACTGAAGGAACATGGGTGGGTTTTAGTCAGTAAAAGTCTGACACGCCCTCCCGCTCTGCCCAGAGCGGGAGAAGTCATTTGATGATTTCCCATCCACAAAAAAAAAAAAAAAAAAAAAAGCACAGGGACGAGGCACTTTGGACGAACAATTTTGGCGTAAGCTTAGGTCCAAAATAATCTAGGACCAGCTTTAAGGTAAAGACCAGCACACATATCAACTCGGAAAGGGATCGCGACCGTATCGCCTTTCGCCTCCGCCGTGTCCCGAGGCGAGGCGAGCGTGCGTTGCAGTAGAGAGGTTCATACAAAGAATACTGCGCGGCTCGAGTTGATACAGTGACGATCCCTTTCCGAGTTGATAAGTGTGCTTATGACCTTTACCAGTCTTTCCGAAAATCAGGATTTGATCGGAAACATAATATCCGCCTTACTCCAAGATAATCATAATTTACTCAACTTTTACAAGAAAAATCTTAAGATCTTATGTGCAGTGACAAACGCATTTTAAAATAAAAAGTGCCGGCTCTAAGTAAGGGCTAAAAATAAACCCTTTGTTCTTAAAATATTATGTGTCTACTCGACGAGTCCGACCCACAGAATTTTTAATAACACACTAACACTCTTGGATCTGCTAAAATTACTCTTATTGTTTTAAACATACGGTTGGTATAAGATGAAAAATGTAAAAGTTGCATTTGAAAACTATGTTTCATCTCTGTGTGGTTTAATAAATTCTTAGTAAATGCCAAAAATAGAAGAATTTGGCTCATAAACAACAGTTATTTGCAAAGGAAAATTCTTGGTTAAATTTTAATTTTCAGACATTTTCTAGTAAGTCGAAACAAATTTTGTGTTCAGTCAAAATAGGTAAAATGCAATTGAAGTAACGCTTTAACGATTATATGTCTTTATCGATTATATGTCTGTATCGATTATATTTCCAATCTAATTTATATGTCAGTTGCTTATTCAGACTTCGAACTGCCACGTAGGTCTATGGTCACTAGCGCTACTGCTGAACATGAGGTCCTGGGTTCGATTCCTGGGTAGCGATCGAGGCGATCTTTGAATCAAAATAAGCCTATCATGTTCCCGCTGCTGGGACACAGGTCTTCTCTCTGTGAAAGGAAGCGGGCCTTAATCCACCACGCGGATCCAGTGCGGGTTGGTGGATGTCACATGTCTTCGAATTTTTGGTTCTAGGACATGCCGGTTTCCTCACGATGTTTTCCTTCACCGTTTTGAGAGCAGTGGTGATGAAATAATTTACACACAGTAAAGCACCTGTCAGTGTTCGAACCCATGACCGACCGACTCGTGAGTCGCGGCTGTTACTACTGGACTACCATTGCTCTCAAAGAAATCATTTACGTTGGTGTATCCCATTGTGGTTGGCCCATTGTGTCATCCTATGTAATTTTTTTACATTTATTTTTGTAATTTTTATGGTGTACATAATAAAGGGTATTCTATACAGGGTGTAAGTGTAAACAGACGCAATATTCACCATTATGAACAACTTTTACTATGGAACCAAACCTGAAATCGCGAAAAAAAAATCAGCTATTCTCTAGATTTTCACGAATTTTGCGAACATAAATGTACTGAACCGCTGATTTTTTTTCGCGATTTCGGGCTTGGTCCTATAATAAAAGTTGTTCTTAATGATGAGTATAATGACCACTTAAAAGATTACCACTCTTTCCACTTACACCATGTATATCTTAACCACTCCAAAAGAAATTTTAACGCATCCCAAATATCCTATAAGTATAGTATCAGAACTCTGAAAACAAGGAAATCGGTTCTAAAACGTTGACCTTGAAAATCCAAAATGTCGCCAATTATATTCAAACAAACCAAACCGTAAATACCATTTCCTCCCAAAAGTAATAATTCCTAAAAACTCAGCAGGAATTGTCCCAATATCTGTAGGCAGCAATAATTCTATCCACGAAGTCAATTTGGTGTGAAACACAACCTTTTCTGACAAACCTGCGTGTGTTACGTACTTAATATTGGGAGAAATACATCGTTGCGACGCGGAAAAAATTGTAAGAAGAATTTGGAAGACTTGTAAAAGGTTTTTTTGGCATATGGGTGGTAAAAGAAATAGTTATTGCGGTTCTGTAAAGTTCACTTGGAACCTCACTCAAGTGAGCGCACACAATTCGAAAGCGAACTCATTTGTTTTTAAAGTAAATCATCGCAGATTCACAACGAGACACCGTCCGAATTTCGAAATGATGTTTAGATAATAATTTTACAAAGATTTAAGTGTTGATGTGATGTGATATGATAAACTTCTTAGCGTGTCTATGACGAAAAGTTCAAACATGTTTGGCCCAAAATTTAGGTATTTTTTGGGAAAATTTTAGTAAGAACCCTTTTTCTACCAATTTCAAGGGTAATCCTGCGAAAAATGCTCATAACATTTCTGAACTTTGCCCCTAAAATGGCAACGTGTAATTGTATTGTAGCTGTTATTTCAGGTTTTCAACAATGAAAATTTAACCACACGTGATTGTAACCACAATTAACTGACAGGCTGCGAATACATAACGATATAATGTATTTAAAATCTAACCTTCCTCAGCTACACAAAACGTGGTAAAAAATTTAAAATTCCTTTTACCTCCCACACATTTAGTAATTAAGCATTCACACAGAAAGCGTTTGCAAAAAATAAAAAAATGTAAACAAAAAATAAAAGAGTGTAAACAAAAAATAAACAATCGTAAACAACGGCGGACAACTTTTTTACAAAACGCCCTCTGAGTGCCGTGAAGTGGGCTTAATCGGAAATCGTCGCTTGTTACCGGAAGCCGACAATCATCCCCATTTTCCCCCTTCCCCTACCACTGACCACCCAGTTTCCGGTTCAGATAACTCGCCTCTTTGTGCTCATATTTTCTGCGTTGATACAAGTATAATGTGTGTCGGGAAATTTTAATACTGACTCATGTAAAATTGGTGTGCATATGTAGTAATTATAGTGTTTATATAGCTTGTGGCTAAGTAAAAACAGCCGCACGGGTCGATTCATCAGGTTAAGCTACGCTTGCCGGGGTTGGTCCGTGGATGGGTGACCATCTTTACATAAATCATAAATCATTTATTCGCCTGAAATATGGTACACAAGATGTTAAATTAAATTATAGCACAGAACATATTTCACCCTCATTACGGGCATGCAAAATATAGTTAATTTACAATAATTATTTGAATAAAATTACAATTATTAGAATTATCTGAATTATAACAATTTATAAGGATAATTTAAATTACAATTATTACAATAATTTAAATTACAATTACTAGAATTACAGTGATTTTAATTACTTAAATTATTGAAATTATTATTAAAGACAAAGTCACAGGAAATAACAGGAAGAATCAGTATCTTAGTGGACACCAAATTGGCATGTGCTTTTATTCAAAAAATCTTTAACAGTGTAGAAGCTCTCCTGGATTAACCATTTTCTCAAGGCACAACAGAACCTTTTATATGGCAGGTCAGTCATTCCATTGGGCAAAGAGTTATATATCAAAGGTGCCATATAGGCACAGTTCTTTCTGAACAGTTCTAGCTTAGGCACAGGAATTTTTAAGGGTAGGTGTCTAATTTTACGTTTAAATATATTGTCGTTTAGGGTGAACAGATGACTGTAGCTACTTCATAAATGTATATGCAGGTAACAGTTAGAAGATTCTCAGACTTAAAGATTGGTTTACATGATTCCGACCAATCCATGCCATACAGTGCCCGAATGCATTTTTTCTGTGCTATGAACACTCTCGTGATGTCACAGGGATTTCCCCAGACAACTATGCCATACCGTATAATGGAGCATATGTAAGCGTGATATACAATAACAGAGGTATGTCTGCTCGTCACGTCTTTTACCTTTCGAAGTGCAAAAACAAACTTGTTTATTTAACTTTATATACCGAGACTCCTCCGTGCCTCGGAAAGCACGTTAAGCCGTTGTCCCGGCTGTCATTTGTGGATCTTTGACAGTCGTTACGGACCGTCAGAAGCCCGAAACTCTGACAACCAGTCTTACCAAGGGGTATCGTATTACCCAGTTACTGGGTTGTGGAGATCAGATAGGCAGTCGCTCCATGTAAAATATTGGTATTCCGCTGCATCCGGTTAGACTGGAAGCCGATCCCAACATAGTTGGGAAAAGGCTAGGCAGATTGATTTTTTGTCAGTATGTACTGCTGTGAGCGCACACAATTTGAAAGCGAACTCATTTGTTTTCGTTTTTAAAGTAAATTATCGCGGATTCACAATGAGAAACCGTTTGAATTTTAATGTGATGTTTAGAGAATTACTAAAAGTTCAAATATTATATTCATCTCTTTATACTGGTGATTGGAGGAGCCCTAAGTCCAGCACTGGACGTCTTTCGACTGAAATGATGATGATGATGATACTGGAGAAGAATTGGGCGTACCAACTTATACGCATCATTGTTGAGCACGCTTAGAAGTACCGCCTTCCGCTGATCATCTTCCTTTTCTTCTGCTTTTATTAACAACGTATGTGCTGTCAAGCATTGAGAAAGTCTTTCTTTAAAGATGTTCCAGTCCTGGCCGAGCTCAAAAGTAGGAACAGATCCGATAAAATTCGACATCTTTTTTTTTCTGAGCGTGTGTGGGTAACCGTAACTCGTCGCCACTGTTAAATAAGACACGGCCTTCGGTAACAAGCTGTGTATTTGCACTGCTCTTAGAGGCGTACGCACACGACAAGCAGGTCGTACAACTATATCTATAGCTAGCTACTAACTAACCTAACAATTCCCGAGTGAAACAAAGATTTTGAAATTAAAACATTCTCACTAGATTTTTGCCCAGACCCGTCTCTGATTACAAAAGAGTTACTTATGGTATTTCTGAAAATATGGGATGTTAATGCCTCTGCGGGCCTCTGCGGAAAATACAGACATTGTTGTTTTGTAAACAGCTATCAAGCTTGATATATTATATTGCTCTATCGTGAAGATATATCGTGGTGATATCATCATCATTCTCCTGCCCTTATCCCAATCTATTTGGGGTCGGCGCAACATGTCACATTTTTCCATACTTCTCTATTAGTCGTCATCTCTTTCTAGCCATGTCATCTTTCACACAATCCATCCATCGTTTTTCTGGTCTTCCCCTACTCAAAGCCATCGATATTCATACTCAATTCCTCAGGACATTTTCACATTACCGAGAATAAAGCATATCTCATACCGTACCATCATAATATGATTTTTTTTTTTGTTGATGATTTCTGAAAAAGTGTGCTATTTAGAGACATCGTTTTATTTTTCCTGTAATCTATAAATAAACATCTATCACATAGAATAATTTCAAATTTTTCTCCTATCCAAACTTCGGAGATAAGTGGGGGAACGGTATTTTTTTTTCTTTTTTCATCGAAAGTCGAAAACTATGCGGCCTTTAAAAAGAAAAAAAATGTTTGAGAATGTCCAAAGAGCGTTCTTCCACATGCCTTAGTAGCCCCACTTCGAATTTTTAAGTTGGAAAAAAAAAATGTATTTACTTATTTCTTTCTTATTTGCAAAATAGTTGTGCAAACGTCATCTAAAACTGTTCCAAATTTCAAGTTGATAGCATTAGTAGTTCTTGAAATATCCAGCTGCGCCAGACGGACAGACAGATAGACTGAGTCGCACCATAAGAGTTCCTTTTCCCATTTTGGTACGGAACCCTAAAAAGTGGCATAAAAAAAAATACAAGTGCCAGTAAAAAAATATTTATATAAAATATGTCCGCCTCATTTGCATAGTCAGGTAGACACAATATTTCATCGCTAAATCGAGAGTGTGTGAACTTACACCTTAATTGTTTTGCTCGTTAGTGCCATTTGTTAACGTCCACAGTATTTAGGAAAGCGACACAGGACGACTGTATATTTTCCGGATAACAGCGCTAATATTAGAAGCTATTATTTATGAGTGCTGTTTTTGTTGAGAGCATTTTAATCATTAAGAATAATATGTCCGTGGCTTTTCATAAAGGGACAAGAGGCTCGTAGCTAACAGGCGCAAATGTTTGCTGAGGGTTTCTCGGAAAACACGTTGGGCTCGGCTGTCATTCGTAGATCCTTGACAGCTCGCGCGCGGGCTGGCAACGTCGCATTTTTAGAGGTTTTTCGTGATTATTTAATGACATTGAAATCAAAAGATAATTTCCTCTGACAAATTCTTAGATCGTTGGTATTTATAAGTATGTACTTATGCTATTTTTTAAAGTTATTTTGGAATTTACTCTTAAAAATTACATATAATCAATTGTTTTCTATTTTCTAAGCATAATAACTATCAAAAAATAGCATACATACTTATAAATACCAACGATCTAAGAATTTATCAGAGGAAATTGTCTTTTGATGTAAATTTAATTAAATATTCACGAAAAACCTCTAGAAATGCGACGTTGCCAGCGCTCAACGCTCTTAACAAGTAACTAAATAGATAAATGCATTTAAAAACACACTTTAATATAATGGCATGATCTAAAAGTGTGAAGTAATATTACCTACGACCAAAAAAAAAAAAAAACAATAATAATAATACTATATAGCTAGCATTTTACATAGTTCTTTATTATTCATCAGTACGACTTCCTACATATTTTTCGTGCCACTGAAAGAAGCCTTTTTATTTAAAACTCGGAGCTAAAGAATGGAATGGTCCTAAGAATTTCTCATGCAGTCTTCAAGCGTATTGTACACTTTTTTTTACCACATTATTCATTTTTATTCTATTTTAACAGATTAGGATAAAATCTGCGTATTTATCTGCGTAGCCTTTTCATATGTTGAGGTTGGCTTCCAGTCTAACCGGATGCAGCTGAATACTAGTATTTTACATAGAGCGACTGCCTATCTGACGATAATACGATACCTCTTGGTAAGACTGGTTGTTAGACTTTCGGACTTCTGACGACCCGTAACGACTGTCAAAGATCCACGAATGACAGCTGGGATCAACGGCTTAACGTGCTTTCCTAGGCTCGGAGGAGTCTCGGTATGTAAAGATTGACACCCACCCACGGACCAACCCCGGCAAGTGTAGCTTAACCTGATCTATCGACCCGTGCGGCTGTTATTACTTAGCCTCCTGGAATAATTAATTACTTATTATTTTTTTTTCTGCTAAACTACCCAATGGATTTAGATGTGGTTTTCACTATAATTTAGAGAATTTATTCCGGAAGGTTATATAAGTAGTTAATATTTAACTTATATATAATATATAAACCTTCATGTTTTGTCAAGTCGTAAAAACCGTGCGAAGCAGGGCCGGGTCGCTAGTTGTATATAAAAACTTTTTTACAAAAAAATACAACTGACTTCCAAAAACAACACTACAAAGTGAAAAATAACTTTAATTTCGGAAGTCGGTGGCAAAAACGAAAATGCATTTAACTAGACACCGACTTCCGAAATTAAAGTTATTTTTCACTTTGTAGTGTTGTATTTGGAAGTCGGTTGTATTTTTTTGTAAAAAAGTTTTTTCACTTTGTAGTGTTGTTTTTGGAAGTCGGTTGTATTTTTTTGTAAAAAAGTTTTTATTTTTCACTTTTTAGTTGTGTACCTACCCCACACAAATTCTAATACCACTATCTGCAAAACAAACTAGAACATCATCCATATAAAAGTGGGGAAAGATACGTATTATTGAAGCTAACTCAAAAACTACCCAAGCAAAGTTAATCAATTTTATATGGGACCAACTGTGATGTATACCCTCTCAAATAAAACAAAAAAAAAAATCAAATCGGCCCAGCCATCTTCGAGTAATCGAATTGAGAACCTCCTCCTTTTTGAAGTCGGTTAAAAATAGATGTCATCTATTCTTCGTAGAGATATAGTAGTCATGCTACGAGCGCAGGAAATACAGACTTTTATTAGTTTTTACTAGTTTTACGAATAGATGTCCTTTTATACGAGGACAATAGGGTCGTCGTGGCCAGCTGCTGTAGTCCTATATACAATTTTATTAATCCTAAAACAATTATTACTGTACTTTTGCCATTCATAACGCTCGCCATTTGCTGGCTTTATGGTCTCTGACCCTAAAAGCAGGCCTCAATGACACCGTAACAAAACATCATGTTTTTATATTTATTATTTAATGAAAGTATAAAAGGTGTAATTTTGAACAAAAATATTGTTTTATTTTGGCAATAGAAAATAAGGAATCGTAAACGTGTTTAAAGCTACTAAATGCGCGGCTAAAAATAAAAAAAATATAATAAAAAATCATTATTTTATACAAAAAAAAAAAACCTTCAACAATGCTTAAAAACTACGTCACTTTTATTTAAATGAATAAAGGTCATACAAATAGAGATAACCCTGACTCCCAAACTAGGAGATGCTGTGACTTAGGAGTAAGTGTGTGTGTGTCTTTTTACTAATTGCTCTGATCCTATTTCTAACCGATCGTTGTTAATAAGTTAGATAGGTACTTTCATTTCTGCACTTAAAGTCACTAAAATACACTCGACGATGCTTCTTTAGTTGTACCAAGAGGTACCGTGTTACCCACCAACTGGATTGTAGAGGCTGTCCGCTAGGCAGTCGCTCTATATTCAGGTATTCAGCTGTATTCGGTTAGACTGAAAGCCAACCCCAACTAGGCACGATGCGATCAAACGACAATCAATGATGGCATCACCATGCGACAGAGCCCCGAAACAATACTCCTTCCAAAAGCATTACAACATAATACTCACAAAAGAACGGTGTGACTACTCAAGCTCGCAAGAGTTGAGAGTATACACCGACGAATCATAGACAGACTCCGGAACCGGAGTCCGAGTCTGCTCACACGACCTCAACATAAACATATCCAGCCCGCTGGGAATGTTCAACACTGTCTACCAGGCAGAGTGCGTGGGCATCATACAAGCGGCTTACGCCATACAAGCCAGAAGAGTTACGGATATCCAGATACGTATACTCTCAGACAGCGTCTTAGTACTCCAATCCTTACAGACACAATGTATTACCTCGAGACTATAGATAAAAGGACACAGCGGATCACTGGGTAACGAAGCAGCTGACGAACTAGCTAGGAGACCATCCAGCACGTCAGTCTGTGGACCTGAACCAATTGTACCCATTCCCTTCAACTAGCTACGCAGGAAGCTACAGGAGTTCACCCATACACAAGCAGAGAGTTGGTGGTCCTCGACACCAGGCTGCAGGCAGTCCAGGGAGGCTATGTCATCTCTAGACAGTAGACGTTTATTACGGCTGGACAGGAACGGCCTGCGCCTAGTGACGGGGACCATCACAGGACACTGCTCACTAAAGAAACACTTCCACACAATAGGAATAACGGACAGTCCTCTGTGCAGTGCTTGCCTGGAGGCTGAGAAACCGTTACGCGTGTGGTCTTTGAATGCATAGACGTCACTCAGATTAGAACAGAAACCCACGGAACACCGCGATCTTTCACAGATTTTCTTCACAGAGGAGACTTGATCAACTTCTGGAGGGAGGTGAGCTGGTTGGAATAACCCCCGACGGCCGCCATGGCCCAAGCACAATGCTCCACATGAAGGAATAAGTGCGGAACCAATATACGTGATGGTTTTACACAGTATTGAAGATTTCTGATTACCTGTTGTTACTTTCCATGTATATAAATAAGGTGCCATTAAAATAGATGGACAAACTTTTAGAAATCATTCAGACCACCAAATTAAGGATAATGATAAAAAAAAAAATAAGAAAAACGCATTAGATACTTACAAGAAAAAAATCAGCTAACGAAAGTACGCTAAAAATGTTGGTTACCCAATTCATAATCACATCCATGTCTTGGTTATCTCATAATTCTGATACTACAAATGTGCAGGCGCACGTGACCACGTCACTGCCCGCGCCAGCCGCGTTTTTTTATTATTTTAGGTCAAAATAAAATCACTTTAATCAGTGTTTTTTTTTGCTTGGATATCTTTGGTTAGACGTACTGAACGCTGCCGCTGAGTTAAAATTTGTCCATCTATTTTAAAGGGACCTTATACATATATATTATGTCGTTAGTTTAATTAATAAACATATCATTATTTTATTGTACAGAAGCACCGAACGCTGTCATTCCGTATACAATTCATCAATCATCAAGTACTTATTACTGTCAGTCAAATTCATCTCGCTACTCATAAGGTGATATCGGTAGGCAGTATCCTTATCAGTATCCTTATCAGTATCCTTATCAGCACATCACAGAACGCGACCATCCTCGCCGGTGACTTAAATTGCAAGCACTCAGCGTGGAATTCATTTCTTACGAATACCGAGGGGAGACGGCTCTTCGCGGACGCGGAAGCCTTCGGCTATACGGTGTCCGGCCCGGAGACGCCGACCCACTACCCGGAGAACAACACCTACATGCCGGACGTGCTGGACATCGTAGTCCACCGAGGGCTACAATGCCAGATCACCCAACAAGTGATAGACGACGAGTTACAGTCAGACCATCAGCCAGTACTCGTCGTCTTATCGGGTGTGCCGACCCGACTCAAGCCTGTAGCGCCACGTCGATTAACGGACTGGACTACATTCCAAGAGAAGTTAGAGGCCACCACGCCGACTCGGCCTATTGTTACCTCCGCGGACGTAGACCAGACGGCGAGTGACGTCACTGCTTGCATCCAGAGCGCCTTGGAAGCGGCGACTACGACGCTGCCGCAGGGGAGAGGGCTATTGCCGCCCCTGCCGACCCACCTTAGAGCCATGATCGCCGTGAAGAGGCGTCTTCGCAAGCAGTGGCAACAACTGAGATGCCCCACACTGCGCGCGCAACTCAATCGTCTCGCGGAGAGGGTTAAGGCCGAGCTCAAGGCTCAGGCCGCCGCGGACTGGGAGGAACGCATTGACGCCACCACTGATAGCTGGCCGTCATTATTTAAATTATGCCGCCAGCTGACGAATACCCCAGCCCCGGTGCGCCCTCTGCTCAACAGCGACGGGGCGCTTAGATATGTAGCGGAGGACCGGGCGGAGGTCTTCGCCGAGCACCTGGAGCGTCAGTTCCAACCGAACCCGACCAGCGATCACGAACATGTCGCAGTGGTCGAGCAACATCTTGGAGCCTACTTCGCGACGCCGATAGCTCCCGAAGAAGATCCCGTTTTCTTCTCGCCGGGTGCGGTCAGACGCGCCATCCTTAACACGAAGCCCCGCAAGGCCCCTGGTGCGGACGGTATCACCAACGCAGTGCTGCGCCACCTGCCGTACCGTACGGTAGCGGCGCTGGCGCGCCTGTTTACGGGGATACTGCGCACGGGGGCTTTTCCCGCTGCGTGGAAGGAGGGGCGCGTTATTATGCTGCCCAAGGCGGGAAAGAACGTCCTGAAGCCGGAGAGCTATCGGCCGATCACTCTCCTGCCGTCGATCTCCAAGGTGTTCGAAGCACTCCTGCTGCGACATCTCCAACCCCACATTGCGCCGCGTCCGGAGCAGTTCGGGTTTCGGGCGGAACATAGCACGACGCTTCAGCTGTCGAGGGTACTGCACCTTCTGGCGGCAACCGCAAACAAGAAGGAGTACGCAGTGTCAGTATTCCTCGACATGGAGAAGGCCTTCGACCGTGTATGGCACGACGGCCTTATTTATAAACTGTCCACTTCGGACGCGCCCCGTCGCGTTGTTAGGGTGGTCTCTAATTTTCTCTCCCACAGGACTTTCCGCGTGGTGGTAGACGGCGCGCTATCTAGCGCCCGCCCGGTGCTGGCGGGCGTACCGCAGGGTAGCTGCGTATCGCCTGCGTGTTACTCGCGATACACGGACGACATCCCCACTACGGAGGATGCGACGCTCGCGCTGTATGCCGACGACGCCGCGTACATCACCACTTCGCTGAACGCGAAGCACGCGGCTCGTAAAATGCAGCGCGCCCTCGATCTCCTCCCCGACTGGCTGTCTAAGTGGCGGCTGTCGGTGAACGTGGGTAAGACGCAGGCGATGGTCTCCGGGGCCGCGCGTCTGCCACCACCCTTGAAGCTACAAGGGGCCGACGTCGAGTGGTCGTCCCGGGTCAAGTACCTGGGGGTCACCATCGACCGTCGGCTCACTATGGGGCCACACGTCCGCAGTGTCGCCGCACAGGGTAGGGTCGCCCGCAACCTGCTCAAACCGGTGCTCTCGTCCCGCCTCCCGCATCGGGTCAAGTTGGGTGTGTACAAGTTGTACGTGCGCCCAATCTTGACCTATGCCGCCCCAGCATGGTTCGCCCTCACGAGTGAGGTGAACCGGAAGTTGCTCCGCACGCAACAGAATTTTGCGTTGCGGACGATTGTCGACGCGCCCCGCTTCGTGAGGAACGACGTGCTCCACCGCGACCTCGGGATTGAGAGCCTGGATGAGTTTGTGGGCCGCCTGGCGAAGGGAATGTTCGCGCGTGCCGACGCGTCTGCTTGGCCTCATGTCAAGCAGATAGCGCCCTGGCATACGCGCCCCCCTGACGCTAGGCCCCTGCCCCGCGACTTGCTCGCGGACGGTGACCCCATCTCCGCGCCGGATTGACCTCCAGGTGGGCCGCTCCCGGCTACACGCGGTCCACTTGTGACACCTACGCTTCCACTACATATAACATACGCTGTCACGTGATGCGTGCTAGGATAATTTAGGCGTGTCACGTGACAAACCCCAGACATGCACCTCTATACAGGCACCAGAACACACATACGAGGGCGCTGCGCGGGCGGCGACTCGTGAACGACGCCGGGTGACGCCACACAGTTCAATGTCACCCTCACACTCATGACACGGTCTCCCTACCCCGTACCAGGCTCGGCTAGCTCTGAAAATGGGGCGGGCGGGAGCCACTCACCCTATCCGTAGGAACGTCGAGTCCGTATCCCTGTCGCTGGTCGCCATCTGCTGGGCTTCCCCCATGTAGGTGGGGGTTCCACCTGGTAGGGGTTGACCGCCGGGGTACGGTGAAGAAAGCGGCAGTATGCATATGTCGTGACGAGCTTACGGACACAAATAGAGACACTATTTTTCATGGGCGCGAAAATGCAGCGCGCCCAACCTTTTACTCGCCAGTGGCGATCATGATGAGAGGCCCGTAGTGACGGGTCGCCGTATGGCATCCGCAGGAGGGGGGCTTCGCCCCGAAACTGCAACGTCACGCCCCTTACGGGGCGTAGCGATATCCCACAGTGACGAGTATACTAGCCTATCGCAGTCCACTGCTGGACCTATGTCCAGCAGTGGACTGCGATAGGCTATGCCTATGCCTATGCCTATGCTAGGCTATGGCTGGCCTATGCCTCTCCCAGACACACACACACACCGCACACACACACCCCCCACACACACACACACACAACTCCACACACACACACACACACATCACTCTGTCCTCCGCCTTCCGCATCCAGTCTGTTCCAGCCACCTTTTTAAGTTGATAGCCGGTGAAGCAGACGAGTCCTGGAGTAAAGACCGCGTATTGGGAAACGAAGAGTGGGATGCCCACAAGCTAGATGGACCGACGATCGTAAAAAGGATCTGATAAATGCTAGAGAAAATATAACTATTTTATTTATTTACAGCGCCACTCCTGTCAAGGATCTGGGTAGTGGTCCCCCTGTAGTACCAGCAGCAGTGCCACGTACCGTGGCAGCACCTTTTTCAGCAGCGTCGGCTCCGGTTGTTGTACCAGTCCAGGACGGCATGATCAGGTCACCGGTCGCGGTGACTATACCCCCCGCTGCGGTGGCTGGTGTACCGACTCAGGTTGGGAGCAAGCGGGGTACTGATGGGGAGCCCTTGCCGGATTTACAGCTGACCCTGTGCGAGGAAATAAGGCTTTTCCGATCCGAGCTGCGGGAGGTTCGGGATGAAATGCGGGAGTTTCGACGTGAGATGGCCGGCCTGCACTCGTCGATGGGAGTCTGTACCGAGCGGATTGACAGTTTGGAGGCTAGGATAGAGGCTCTCGAGAATGGGCAGAGTGTTGCGATGCCAGACAGCAAAGTGGGCCGGCTGGAGCAGATAGTGCTGCAGTTGCAGCTTGACCTCAACGACCGGGAGCAGGAGTTACTTGGCTCGGACTTAGAGATCGCCAACATCCCGGAGATTCCTGGTGAGAATGTATTGCACACCGTCGGCCTGGTGGCGACAAAGCTTGGGGTGACTCTCGACGATCGGGACATAGTGTTCGCGCAACGGGTGGGTCTGCGAGCTGAACGAGAGGTTCAGTCGAGCTCTGCGGGCGGCGCGAATCCGGTCGGCAAAGCGAGCCCAGTGGGGGCAGCGGCCGCGACTGCGCGCGGGCGCCGTATCGTGGTGCGCCTGGCGAGGCGCGCATTGCGCGACGACCTGCTGCAGAGTGCGCGCGTGCGGCGCGGAGTCACCACCGCGGACCTGGGTCTACCCGTGGCCCCGCGTCGCTTCTTCCTGAATGAGAGACTCACCAAAACCAACAAACAATTGTTTTACCGGGTACGTGAAGCTGGCAGCCGTCTCGGATGGCGGTATACGTGGACGAAGTTCGGCCGCATTCTGGCTAAGCAGGGTGACGGAAAGCCTACCCACTGCATCCGCTCAGAGGAGGACTTTGAGCGTGTTTTTTGTTGCGGGGTGTCTACCGCAAAGGACATCTAATCACATGATTTCTTGCAAACACTTTGTTATTGCAAAATATGTAACTTTTAAAACTTACCTATTTTTATCTATTTTGTTTTCTCTTAGGTATTTAAGTTTGTCTTGTGCGAGGCCGGCTATTCTCGTATCTCAGTTTATTTTCGTTTTTTCTAGTGGCCCAGCTGCTCGTCCAATGCCTATCTATGAGTACTATTTATTTATTTTATTACTCTATATTACTCTTCTGCACACTATTTTCACGTCCTCAATATATTTTTTTATGATATTATATTTGTTTTTACGGACTTTTTATATTCATACACTTTGGCTGTCTATGTATATCTCTGCAATATTTACAATAACTCACTTTATATTACATCTAATTACACCATACATTATAAATTTTAGTTTATTTCCACCTCACATTATTATGCAGAACTCTACATTGCATACTTTTTACAATAACCATAGTATTATTGTTTACACCACTATTTATATAAATGAATAAGACAAAGAATCTCAAGGTTGGACTATTTAATGCGGGGTCGCTGGGTTCGCGCCATGAGGAGTTCCTTGTTGCCATGGATAGCCTAATGGTAGACATCATGGCGATAAATGAGACCTGGCTCAGGCAGGGAGAGGAGGGTCGCGCGCCGACAGTGCCGGGCTACCGTCTGCGGCACATGCCGCGCCCGCACACGGTCCGCGCCGGTCGCGGGGGCGGCGTGGGGTTCTACGTGCGCCGCGGGGTGCGCGTGCGCACCGTGCCGCACCCGGCGGCGCCGCAGGTGGAGCAAATGTGGCTCAGGCTTAACATCAACTCGCAGTCAGTAATCATTGGCACTGCGTACAGGCCGCCCTGGCTTGATGTGAATGTCTTCCTGGATGCGATTACCGACTCTCTTTCCTCTTTTGCTAGCGCGGATAAGGTTGTCTTACTGGGTGATTTCAACATTAACATGTTAAACCAGCTGGAAAATAAAACAAAATTACTTAACAATTTTTTACTATGTTCCAAGTTAAAGCAAATTGTTACTGAGCCTACCCATTTCACGGATCATAGCGAAACACTAATTGATGTGATATGTACTGACGCCCGTGTGTGTGGGGTTTCTGTATCACACATACCAGAGCTCGGCCAACATGCAGTTATATCTGTTGAATTTAATTTTAAATTGGATAAACCTTCCCCACACTGGATCACCTACAGGCCAGTTAAAGATATACTGCTTGACAATTTTAATGAGGATTTAAATAAGATGGACTGGGAGTATATTGAAAGTCTGGAGGATGTGAACTCTATGGTAAAAACATTTAATGAATATATTTTGAATCTTTTCGACTTACATGCACCCCTAAAAAAAGTTTTAATTAAGGAAAAGTCTTACCCATGGATAACTTATACTGTCAAGGAAATGATAAAGTTGCGTGACAAGTACCATGTTAAGTCTAAAGCTACTAAATCTATACATCACATAAACTCTTACAAAGAGCTTAAATACTTAGTCAGGGCCGCTTTTGATAGTGAGAAGTGTGCATATTTTAAAACTTATATTGATAAAAACATCAAACATCCAAAGGCATTATGGAACCATATTAAATCGTCAATAGCTATTTCTAATAAACCTGAGCATGGTTTGCCGCATTTTTGTAATAACCCCGAGAAAATAAATGATCATTTTTTGGACGTACCTGGTAGTGGTAGGGTCAGTTCCGCTGACTTAAGTTACTTTGAGCACCACAGATTTGGTAATATTCATTTCCAGCTTGAGCCAGTCCAGGAGGACATGGTGTTGAGGCTTTTACGTGGTCTTAAGTCCAATGCTCAGGGATCTGACTATATCTCCTTGGAGATGCTGTTGATGACTCTTCCTCGTACTCTTGCAGCTATTACGGCCATCATCAATAGATCCATAACCTCCTCCTCTTTTCCAGATTTATGGAAACTGGCTATAGTTAGGCCCATACCCAAGGTACCTAATCCCACCAGTGTGAAGGATCTTCGGCCAATTAGTCTTTTGCCTTGTCTCTCCAAGATTCTAGAGAAGGTTGTCTCTAATCAGCTTCGGACATATCTTGAGCAGCACGGCATTTTGCCTATGGCTCAATCAGGATTTCGTAGGGGGCACAGCACTGCCACAGCTCTTCTTGACGTGGTTGGAAACATCCTCGAAGCCAGGGACAAGGGCAGGGGTACCATGCTTGTGCTGCTGGATTTTTCGCGTGCCTTTGACTCAATTAATACCTCCCTTCTCCTCTCCAAGCTGTCCTTCTACGGATGTCAGCCTGAAACAGTCCTATGGTTTCAGAGTTACCTGAGTAACCGTTCTCAGTTTGTCCAGGTGACAAATGACAGTGATGGAGATGTTGTGTCCTCTAGTCAAAGGCGGGTGACCCGGGGCGTACCACAGGGATCGATCCTTGGCCCTCTTCTTTTCATTCTGTACAGTGCGGACATCATTAATTGTCTGGTCAACACCAAGTTCCACCTATATGCTGATGATCTTCAGATGTATATCTCATTCCGCCCTCAGGAGTCTGCTGAAGCTGTAAAAAGAATGAATGAGGATTTAGATAGGATTTCAGCATGGTCAAGAAGAAACTCTTTGGTTCTGAACCCAGTTAAGTCCAAGTACATTGTAATGGGATCAAGAGACTTCCTAAATAAAATGTTGGGATACGGTCTGGATTTGAAGGTTGATGGGTGTTCTATTGATAGGGTGCAAGAAGCCCGTAATCTTGGTGTGGTATTTGATGAGCACCTGCATTTTGAGACACATATCATGGAGGCTGTGCGCAACTGCTTTTACCGTCTTAAGCTTTTGTACCGTGTACGGCCGTACATAAGTGTGGATATGCGTGTCATGCTATGTGAGTCACTTGTTTTATCCAAGCTGAACTACGCTGACACTGTGTATGGTGCGTGCATTCTTGGTAGGACCGAAAAGTTGATCCAGCGAGTGCAGAATGCCTGTGCAAGATTTTGTTTCAATGTCCCTCCCCGATCTCATATAACACCATTTTTAAATAAGGGTAATTTGATGAGAATGTCAGATCGCAGAAAGCTTCATCTGGCTACCCTACTCTTTGGCACCATTCTCACAAAAAAACCAGAATATTTGTATCAAAAATTGACTTGGTCACGAGATATAAATAAAATTAAAACAAGAGCATCATCTTACCTTCTGTTGGCCTCAACGCACAGAACTGCTGCTTTCCGTGGAAGCTTTAAATTCGCTGCCTCTCGCTGCTGGAACGATTTGCCACCGCCGTTTCGTGCTATAAAAACAGTTGGTACTTTTAGTATTAAATATAAGCAACACTTGTTACGAATACAAAAGGAAACCAGTCTCTGATAGTCTAAACTCACCCTGGGTCTCACTAGTTGGTATTGGTGACCTTAGCGGAGTCTTGTGTTCCTAGCAGCATGTTTAACTTTGAACGCTTTGTTTTTTCACTCGGTGATTGATTATTTTTCTTTTTTCTTCCGACTTACACAACACAACACATTCAGTTATACACTCAACAATACTTTATATTATTTATTTGCACCATTTTCTTGTCGTATTTATTATTCACTCTTTGTTTATTTGTGTGACTTTACTTCCTTTTTTACATTAATGCACATTGACAGCCAGTCGCCTGCGCCCGCGTCTCATGCATGGTCTCATCGCTTGTCATAAATATAGACAATAGTCTATAGCATAGACAAGTGAGGTTGGACCGTCGGGCGTCAAGCGTGAGTCGATCTTTACACCTTATTGACGGTTTTTGTTTTTTTCTTTTCAAGTATTCTAGTATTTGTATTTTATTTTATTTGATTTTATTCCCCTTGCTATTTTTAATTGATATCCGTGGGTATGTCCGTGGCATCACACAGGCCCTATCAGAATACCAGCGTTGCGGTATTTATTTTTTAAATATCGCAGCTTTATGCTGAGATAGGAGCCTTTTTGGCCTCGCACAGGTCTCTTTTTTTTTTTTTATTCTGATTTCTTTTTTTTTTTGTTTTTTTGCTTTTTAATGTTTATTTTGTTACTTTTATATGCTCTTTTTTAACTGTATTTCCTGTGCGTGTCCCAAATAAAATATTTTTCTTTCTTCTTTCTTTCTATTTAAGTGTTGTATTGTGAAAATATTTCATACTAATAATGGTTTGTTTTTATTGTTTCAGGTAAGTTTGAAACCCATCCTTTCACTGTAACACGTAAGTTTAATCGTCACAATAACATAAATTTAAAAAAATAACTACAGGTACCTATAGGTATACCAAAATCAAAATATAAAATAATAATATGATATATCGGGTGACTGATAATTATTGACCGATAATAAAACACATGATTAAACTCATGATAACAAATAACTTTCATTATGGGACCAAACCTGAAATCGCGAAAAAAAAAATCTGCTGCCCCATACATTCATGTTCGCATAACTCGTCAAAATGTACGGGCAGCTGATTTTTTTTTCGCGATGTCAGGTTTGGTCTCATAGTAAAAGTTGTTTGTTATCAAGACCACAATATTGTGTTTAAGTTTGTGTTTTTTTATTGAAAAAAGATTTCGGAAGTCGGTGTCTGGGTAAATGTATTTTCGTTTTTTGCCACCGACTTCCGAAATTAAAGTTATTTTTCACTTTGTAGTGTTGTTTTTGGAAGTCGGTTTTTTTTTTTGTTAAAAAGTTTTTATTTCTCGCTTTTTAGTGGGTCTGTTTATAATTTGTATAAGTTACAATTGCTCATCACATGTTACAAAATATTGCTTTTCCCGATGCTGGGACGTTAATTGTTGAGGAGTTCTGCTGGTAAGAACCAGGAGAACTCCTCAACAACCACTCATCACGCATTGTGTGACGAGCGGAAATTGATTAGCAACCATATTAAAGTAATCGAATCGCAACCCGTGAAATATTTATCATTGTGTAGTTCCGGTAGCCATCTGTGGTCTTCATCGTCAGTTCCACTTCACCAAGTGGTGCTTTCCGAGAGCAAATGTACGAGCTACTATAAAAAATACCCAAATCGCTATAGGTGTGCCTATAATATTTGAAGAGTTCCTTCGATTTCTCCAGGATCCCATCATCAGAACTGGATTTTGACAAAAATGGGACCATTTGGGAAGTATACCCTTTCCAACAAAAAAATAATTTTTCAAATCGGTAGGCAAGCGACGGAGTTATGCGCGAACAAACATAAATCAGAAATCAGGCGTGAAGTGGCACTGGCAACGTATCTTTTCAAAGTTTTAAGGGGTAGTATACAAAACTCGGGTATACTATCAGAAATAGGGTTTAATTTACCGGATATGTACGTGGCGCGGCGGCGCAAGCCGCGGCTGCTGGTGGTACCGCGTGCGCGCACCAACTTGCTGGGGCGCGCACCGCTGACTCGCGCGCTGCGCACTCTCAACACGGTGGCGGAGGCCATCGACATATTCACCTGTGCACTGGGTGAGTTCACAAGGGCCACGTACTGTGTATGTGTAGCATGTAAGGTATAGATACCTAGTTAAGTAAAATTTTATTTTAAGTTACTTTGTCGCATTAGATTTATTGATATCTGTAATGGCAAAGGAAACGTGTGTGATAAATAAATAAATAAATAAATAAAAAAAAAATATAAACATCCGAATTGAGAACCTCCTCCTTTTTTAGAAGTCGGTTAAAAATAAAAAAATTCAACATATTTTGTCGATAACATCGCTTGAAGCATCTTTTATTACACGGCTGCTCAAAAAAGGAGTGTTGTGTTTTTGTACTAACAAGACAAAAAAAAACAAACGAAAATAAAGGAGCTGCCAAAGATCCTAAAACTTCAGCGTTTTCTGAGGTGTATGACAAGAAAGAAGAAAGAAAGAAAATACGTTTATTTGCAGTAAACATGACGCAAAGGACAACAAAATAAAATAAGAATGTAAAAAGCAAGTTTTGGGGAAAATATGCGTCACATCTACGCAAAACGGCGCTCAGCATAATGCCGCGACCCCATGCGAAACGGAGCCCCAGCGCTGGTTTTCAGCGATAGCCGGCGTTGACGCGATGACGTTCAAAGGTTCTATAGTTTACCTTCGGATAAACCGAACTTAGCCGAATTAAATATGACTGGTCCAATATGGGAGTGACAAAATTTGTTCGTCAATCTGTGTAAAAGGTGGCGATTCTAAATCAATTTCTGTTGGTTGGTAGAGTCACATTTCATTCGCTATATTTCGGTTTTTCCGGAGATAAACGATGGAACCGTTGAACATGGACGTACTGCAGGTACACTCCTACTAACTTATCTGTGAAATGGCGAAAATTGGAACTACGGCCGATTGTGCCGACGCATGTCATTCGATTGTGTCGACGCATCGACGGTGCCGTCCTCTTTCTGTTCACAGATAAGTTGGTAGGACTGTACCTGAACCTGTTTTAAAGTTTAAGTTCTACCTGTTTTGACAGATGTCTTCTGTCATATCTTTGTTGATTTATCTACTAGATAAAAACTTTTTTTTAAAAAAAAAAAAACAACTGACTTTCAGCAAAATCACTACAAAGTGAAAAAAAATACTAAGCCGCTGTTCGTACGGACGTAAAAATATCGCGGCGAGATTTTATCACGCATTGAATTTTCAACTCTCGGTGTTGAGCCGAGCTTCGAGAATCCAACAGTGTCCCAGTGTGACGAAAAAACACTGTTGGATTTTCAACTCTCGGCGCTAAGTAGAGCGCTGAAAATCCAGTCCAAGAAAAAATATCGTCGCGGAATAATATAATTTCGGAAGTCGGTGTCTTTGGTTTTGTATTTTCGTTTTTTGCTACCGACTTCCGAAATTAGAGTTGTTTTTTATTTTGTAGTGTTTTTCTGGAAGTCTGTTGTTTTTTTGTTTTTTTTTTTAAGTTTTTTATTATTCTCTTTTTAGTTGTGGTACCTACCCCACGCAAATTCGAATACCACTACCTGCAAAAGAAATTAGACACATAAAAAGTGGGAAAAAATACGTATTATTGAAGCTAACTCAAAAACTACCCATGCAAAGTTAATAAATGTTAAATGGGACCAACTTTGAGGTCCTCCCGAATAAACCAAGAATCTTTCAAATCGAACTAGTCTGTAAAAAGTTATTCGTGGTCATACATAAAAAAAATATATATACATATTCGTGTTGACTTGAGAACCTCCTCCTTTTTTTCGTCGGTTAAAAAGGAGAGAACTATATCAAGCCTGGTTTCCACCGCGAGCGTAGCGGACCCATTATGGAATCCGTTTAACACGCAAGAGTAAACTGCATCTATTGGACTATATTTTGTTAGTGGAAATAAAAGTATGCAGTTTACTCTTGCAAGTTAAACGGAGTTCTTAAGGAGGATGCGCTAAGGTAGCCCGCGAAATTCAAATTTTCTTACGTTTTTTGCAATTTGCAGGTCAGTGTCAAGTTGTATGTTGATTAAAATATGAGACACGGCCGTAACTAATATGGCTTTACAGAATTATAATCGTTAGAATCAGCAATACAACTCCATATTAAGTTAAAATTGACCTCAAACCTCATGATTTATTTATTTATTTAACCTTTTCGCACACAAAACGTACAAAGGCGGACTTAATGCCTTAGGCATTCTCTACCAGTCAACCAAGGGTGGTGAAGAGATTAGATGGCAGGTGCACAGTATGAAAGGAATACTTATATAAAGAACACTAAAAATATATCTTAATTAATTATAAATAGACTTTATACAAGCACATAAATAGGTTATAAACTAATAATACACATACATACACTTACTATAAGATATACCTATAATAATAGGTTGGGGAAAAAGTTTCTTCGCATTTTTTAAGAAAATTCAAAACATTTTTTTATATGCATTATTTACATTTATCTGAAGTATGTAGGTACCATTTTGTTCGATAACTTTTTGCCATCTTGTAGGTAGGGACATGATCCCATTGCTATATAAATTTCGGGACTTCTGATCAAAATACCGCGACAAGTGGTTTTGGCAGTCCTCTCGTGATGTTAACCTGACACTGCCTAAAGAATTCTGAAGAGACCGAAACAGGTGGAAATCTGAAGGTGCAAGGTCAGGACTATACGGCGGATGCATTAACACCTCCCAGCCAAACTCTCTTAATTTTTGCTGAGTGGCTAAAGATGTGTGAGGTCTAGCATTATCATGATGAAAAACCACACTCCTTCTGTTGATTGATTCCGGCCGCTTTCTCTAAACTTCTTGCTTTAATCTCATCAGTTGTTCGCAGTATAGTTCAGAATTGATAGTCCTGCCTGGTGGTAACAGCTCATAATGAATAATGCCCTTCCAATCCCACCACACACACAGAATCACCTTGTTGCGAGTTAACCCGGGTTTCGCCACAGTCTGTGAAGCCTGACCGGCCTTTGACCACGACCTTTTTCGCACGTTCATGTCGTACGTGATCCACTTTTCATCACCAGATATCAGCTTCTTCAAAAATGGTTCGGTTTCATTACGTCGTAATAAAGAATCACAAATGAGTACACGATTCATTAGGTTTCTTTCAGTGAGCTCGTGAGGTACCCAAATATCGAGCTTTTTTGTGTACCCAGTTTTTTTCAAATGCGCCAAAACTGTTTTGTTTTCAATTCCCAGTTCTTCAGCTACGTCGTAACTACTGATATGCTGATCTTGCTCCACTTTTTCAAAAATGGCATCCATTTTATCCGTAATAGGGCGACCAGAGCGACGTGCATCTTTAACATCAAAATTTCCGGATTGAAAACGCTTAAACCAAATTTGTGCTACTCTCACAGACATTGCACTGGGTCCATAAATATCGCAAATTTTTTTCGCGGCTTGCGTTGCATTTTTACCTTTTTTGTAGTAAAATTTTAAAATGTATCGAATTTCTTCATTAGATTCACTCATCTTGACAGTACGAAAAACAAATGAAAATCACACATTTTCCTAATTTGAATTTGGAATTATGTTCTTTAAAATTTAAACTTTCAATGATACCAAAACCAGCCAGATACAAATAGTATAGCCAAAGAGATTTTATTTTAAGTTCATACATACTATAATGCGAAAAGACTTTTTCCCCAACCTAATATATATATATATATATTACAACGATTAAATGATGAAATGAACAATGATTAAATGAAATCGCTAGATTTGAGCTCAATTCTAATTTATCGAGTTGTATTGCTGATTCTAATGATTATAATTCTGTAAAGCCATGTTAGCTACGGCCGCGTCTCATATTTTAATCAACATACAACCTGACACTGACCTGCAAATTCCAAAAAACGTACGAAAATTTGAATTTCGCGGGCTACTTTGGCGCACCCCCCATAATGGGTCCACTCCGCTCGCGGTGGAAACCGGGCGAAAGGCCTATTATTTTCCCTAAACCAACGATATAATACCGTCTGTATGTCTCCAAGAGGATATAAGCTGCCTTAAATGGAGCTCCGATTATCCGGCTTGAATTTACATGCGATTTAAGGAGATACCAGGAAATACGTTGATTTTTTCTCTCTTAATTTGTTTTTTTTTGGGTAAGAAAGTAAATTACGTTTTTTTATATCGAATTTATTGAAAACGGTATGTAGGTACAAAACTCTGTTCTGTACAAAACTCAACACAGCCGCGTACAATGAGTGACATTTCAACGCTTTTTTCTCTGTAGCCATGGCCAATAACTGCTCATACACAGGCATTCCGTAGTTTGATAAAATGACATTGAAATTAACGCTTTGCTTGATTCTATCTCACAGTTTCGACAAATCGGATGAATGTGCGACCGTACTGCGAAATTTAAAATTGGCAACTGAAGTGACCGTGGACTGCAAAGAGTAGTTTTACTTTGGTAACTAACGTCGAAGTGGTTAAGTACAGTCAACAAAAGAGATATCTAGGCATGGTATATAATATATTTGTATGTGAATTGCTTCATGTTCAATTTCGTGACAATATACAATTTTGTGTTGGTGTGTTACAATGTAGGAGTATTGCAATAACAAAGTAATACTTATAAAATTGAACATGAAGCAATTCACATGTTACAAATATGTTACTCTACCCTGCCTAGATATCTCTTTTGTTGACGGTACATTTAATTGTTTATCATTAAAGTACGTATTACTATAGCTATAGTCAAAGTAGCTACAGATTTTTAATTCGACGGAATTCTGACAGCTGTAATTTTTTGACACTTCAGATATCAAAAACCTTTTCTGTCTTGTCCTTTTTATAAGTTATATAGATGAGTAGATTTTTTTGGATATAAAATAACAAAAAATATGAGAGAATGAGATCTAAACTATATGACAATGTAAGTAGTGTTTGTTCTGTGCATGCAATGCACTCTAACTAAAATAATAATTCTAAATGGCTTAATTTAAAAAAAGAGTAAAAGAACATATTTTTTAAATTTCAATATTTATTTAGGTATCATTATCACTAATATCATCATCGTTGTCCGTAGTTACAAGAAGCGATGATTTTACAAACAAAAAGGTATTCCCAAAAAAGGTTTGTAACCTATGGATTAGTGGACAGGGATTCCTGTGAAAGAAAAACCATACCTACCCCTAACTTTACTAATTATTGTATCTTTAATAATTTGATATTTAAAAATCTGATAACCATTTTAAAATTATCAATTAGTAAATTTATAAGTTTTAGTTTTTCTAATTGAAACCATAATATCAAGAAAGATTTTTTTTAAATTTTGCTTAAATGCGTTCCATTTTTAGAATGACCGTTTTATTATTGGCAACACTTTTGAAATGTCAGAATTCCGTCGAATTAAAAATGAGACTGTAGGTTTTCTCGTTTTCATTCATTAATCTCTTCTGAAAGTTTGGACCCGCTTAATATTTTTTGGTACCTAGTAATTTATTTTTAATTTATGGATCCTCAACAAAAAATGTTATTTATATTATCAGTAGGTACCTACCCTAAACCCAGGAAATTAGCGCAAAGTCATCATCTGCCTAGCCTTTTCCCAACTATGTTGGGGTCGGCTTCCAGTCTAACGGGATGCAGCTGAATACCAGTATTTTTTTACATGGTGCGACTGCCTATGTGACCTCCACGACCCAGTAACTGGGTAATACGATACCCCTTTGGTAAGACTGGTTGTTAGACTTTCGGGCTTCTGGCGACCCGTAACGACTGTCAAAGATCCACGAATGACAGCCGGGACCAACGGCTTAATGTGCTTTCCGAGGCATGGAGGAGACCTGGTATGTAAAGATGGTTACTCACCCATGGACCAACCTCGGCAAGCGTAGCTTAACCTGATGGATCGACCCGTGCGGCTGTTATTACTTAGCCACGAGTTCCTCTTAAATTAGCGCAAACTGTTTGACATTATTCTTATGTCGCCTTTATCAACAAATTGTAGGTCAAAACATAATTTTAATTAAATCCTTAACAAAAGCAAACCCATACGCTCCATTATTAGAACTTCAGAAGTTCTGACCTTTTTGACTTCAGACCTTTTTTAAAGCTCTTTATATGAAAGGACGCTGTAACTCACAAGTCCTTGATGTAAATGGAAAATTAATTGTGTAGGTGATTTATAAAAGTGGGGCTTTGATCAGTACAAGTTGGGTGAAACAGAAATTAATAAGGACCGGACAATGAGTTATGTTCGGTATTCTTACGGGTGAGTGGAAGTGAAAGTATTTTTTTTTTTTATGGTAAGGAAGAGAAGACGTATTAAACGGAATGGAAGGTGGGAGATAGATATGACAAAAAAGTTTTTGGTGTCCATCATGTAGATTACGAGTATTAAAAAATATTGGACACGTATTATTATTATTTTTTTATCAATCAATCAATCATTTATTTTGTAAAACTTAAGTATGTTTACAGATAGTATGTTGTTTAAAAATACGTGCGCTATGTTTTTCCAATATATGGCGTACAAAATTCACACAAATAAGCAAAACAATACAATAAAAATATAAAAACAATTCAATTTAAAATATGTCAATTAGATAAACAGATAATTACTATTTAAAAAATAAAACACATTCATACTAAATAAATATATAAAATCATAAGTATTTAATTAGCAAGTCGGGATCGTCATATTTTTTTTTATGTAATCAAAAGATTACGGCGCTATATTGAGTTAAAATATGGCATGACGTCACGCCTAGCTTAGAAGTAACTTTAATGCGTGTTATCCAAGACATTTTTCGTTATTATGATAAAGCAAAAAATACGTATCTAATATTTTTTTATTATCGGACTGACCGACTAAATAGAATTTTCTTTTTTTTTTTACCCAGGCATAATCCCTATTTTTAAGCGACTTCAAAAAAGGCGGTTCTGTATTCGACCCGTATGTATGTTTGTCCGCGATTTTCTCAAAAACTAATGAGCCAATTTTGATGATTCTTTCACAAACGTGATCGCATACTTTCAGGAAGGTTTTAGTATGTAATACATTATGTAATTATTCTTATGTACGAAGTTATATGCATAAATGCACTGCATCTCCGGCATTTCTAAGCGGATTTTGACGAGTCTTCTTTTGGTTCGACTTGGGCTTACCACATAAGTAATTGTATATTCAACTAAAAATGGAAAAATAAATTTATATAAAAAAAAAGTGAAAACCGACTTCTAAACCAAAAATTAATAAAATAACTTTCAAAAAAATACTTAACAGTTTCTGAAGTCGGTGTCTTCAATTCTTCAATGCACTTTAGTTTGACAGCGACGAAAGTTATTTTATTCGTTTTTGGTTTTGAAGTCGGTTTTTTGTTTTTTTAAAGTAAATTTATAGTCAAAACAAAAAATAGAGAGATAAAAGATCTGAGAAAAAAAAAAAATATTTATTTAGATATTTGCTGAATTAAAATTAGACAGATAACCCCACCCAGACTGGATGCCGACCCCAACATAGTTGGGAAAATCCACATATTTTATTAGGGTTTCAACCTTTGTGTACCTATGTACAAAATGGGGTAAAATAAAGTCATAATGTAAATCGGCCGCCATTTTGTTAAAAATTAAATAAATTGGGTCTTGTTTTCACGGAAAGATTATTTAAAGGTGAAAAATTGATGACAATAATTATGTCGAAAAAATTATATCGGTCAAATTTGGATCATTTTTAATTAATTTGGTTCTAATTTGGTGTTTTCTTGTTCATTGTTGGCTTTCAAGATTAGCTAGGTTTGTGGTTTGTGTTGGTAAACGCTAAATTTAAAAAAAAACCCAAAGGAAGAAGTCTGGTTCCCTCAGTTCTGGTGATCCGGCCGGCCAGTTCAAATCGCCAAAACGGGAGATTACACGGCCCGGAAATTGGTGTTTCAAAAGCTTCGTCATTGCCTGAGCTGGGTGTATCGCTTTATTGCATTATCAACTATTACTATATTTGTCTACAGTATAAGTATCAAATTACAATGACATTATGACGCCATTTGCAAAAATTGTGACACATTCACATTATGACATTATTTTTGCCCATCTGCGCCCTAATTACGTAACACACTATTGATTGGTATCTGAATCATTTTGAAGCAAATTGCTAATAAAAAATGTCTTCTCTACACCGTAAAAAACGCAATGAATGTTGAACTGTCGAAATGAAACCGATTCCAATCATAGTGTGTTGCGCAATCAAGGTGCTGGTAGATCTACGGGTAGGCACGCGATCGACACAATATATTTTTTGTGTTTCTGTGCTGTGATTGCAGCCTTCAATAGGTTTTGCTTTGGCGCTGATTTGGCCTCTTTATCCGAAAAACCGTAGTTAAAATTACTTACAAGTTAAGTTTGTTGTAAATAAACTGACTCTAATAACTTAACCTGACCGAAATAAAAGTGGTCATCAACTACTCACTGACCAATTTATCACTGATTTATTTAGAGATAATTATAATTCTAATTGATATCCTTGAAATTAATTTTCATGTTCGGAAATGGGTTGT
Organism: Cosmia pyralina; assembly: GCA_946251885.1. Classification (NCBI taxonomy): domain Eukaryota; kingdom Metazoa; phylum Arthropoda; class Insecta; order Lepidoptera; family Noctuidae; genus Cosmia; species Cosmia pyralina. The sequence goes on along the minus strand of OX276371.1, from coordinate 7,977,650 downwards.
CATGATATGGGAATCAGATGCGGAGGAATGAGGAAAATGTTGTCAGGAAAGTGTTGAGCATGAACGTGGATGGCTATACGAGTAGGGAAAGACAAAGAAACGATGGATAGACTGTGTGAAAGGTGACATGGCTAGAAAGGGACTGACTACCGAGATGACGACTAATAGAGAAGTATGGAAAAAGAATACATGTTGCGCCGACCCCAAATAAATTGGGATAAGGGCAGGAGAATGTTAATGATGATCCTTGAAATTGATTTGAAAGACAGTTGATAAGGAATAGAGAAACATTCTGATCCCAAGTGTTTGAGAGAATCAAATTGACAGATATTAATTAACTCTTGGGTCTATCTTCCACCATTTCCTTAATCGCTAACGCTTTACTGATTATCCTCCATCTATTGTACGCCACTGAGAGGTTTCCTAATGGTACCTCTGGTGACAAATACTGCAAGATCAGTCGGCCTCGTTAGAGGTGACCTCACGAGTGTTTGTGTACCACTAAAGTCTAAACGATCCATTGTCGTTTGGTATTGAGGTATTCGTCTATGTCAGGTTGATATAACCTTCGTAGATAAACAAGGGACTCTAGTTTTTGCTGGTTATTATGATAGGTAATTTCTTGGTTTTCTTTCGCTCAAAACTCTTCATCAATGTTAACTGAATTAAGTTGATATGTAAAAAGTGAACTGGGCGGGAATAAGAAAGTGACAGAGACAATTACTTCCAAATGCGAAAAAAAGAGAGCGAAAAAATGCGCTGAGACCAAAATAAAAGCGGCAAATCAAATAAAAATTATTTAAAAATAAATTAAGCGCTCTATCAAAAATCTTTTCAGCCCGAGTTTTCAATTACCTAAAACGCACATTTTGAATGCAATTTTGCAATGAAATTACTTAGGATTTTAGAATTACAGAAAAAAAAAACATAAAAAGTAGAGGTCTTTTCGGAATTAAATTCTAATGAAATAGTCAATAAAAATATGTATTTATATCCAAAAATTAAATCCATACATGCTGCAATAGTTCTGCTACAATGGTTCTGGCTAAAAATAATTCTGATATCACTTTTTCACCTTTAGCAAGCGTGATGAACATTGCCGTGCCTTCTCCGTATGAGAAGACATCTTTGCCTTGCCATGGATCATTAATACGAGTAGACTAGTATTATAAACAAAACATCTTATTTGACTACCTCTGAATCAATCAATCTGCCTCGCCTTTTTTCAAAGTCAAAATCAAAGTATTTATTAGTGTGTTTTTTGGTGATACATTCGATCTTATACTTATGTTATGGTGATTAAAAAAACTACCCAATAGGGCATAAACTATTTATCAATATGTCGGAACGTCAGGATTTACTCAGTTAGATTTAGACAGACATGTGGGCAGAAGATGGGTTTCGTGCAATGAAAATACACTGGGTGCGATACACGGTGTTTAAAATCACAATCTAACACAATCACTAAGCACAACGAATCGAATACAGTTCCGTGGCGTACCAACCCCGATGTTGCCTCGATGCGATCCGACACTAGACTGTTCTTCTCGCCATCAGGTTAAAACACCATGACTCTGTAGAAGCGCGCTGTAGGCGTGGGCACCTCACGTGATGTCGCCTGTGGCGCGCTTGCGATGCGTTACCCGTCCGTACTATTGACCGGATCCGACAAATATAAAAATTTAAAATCAATATTACATGCAAACAAATTAACAAACATTTCAATATTTAAAATACTTAATTACTTATAATAATAATCAACTTTATTGTTTAAGAACTAAGCATTAAATATTCACATAACACTACTACCAGACTAGGATTCCTTGTGTCGTGGAGACTAGTCTCTTTCGTCTTAGAAGATTAGGTAATAATGAGTAGGTAGTACAATAATCGAATGTTCTTCTAAAATAAAAAATAAGTAAAACAATCATTTAAACATAATATGTAATTGACATAATGTGTGTTAAATTTAAACGTGTATAGTGTATTGTAATTTTTATACATGTGTGGTGTAGTGAGTGAATTAATGAGTGAGTTAAGGTGGGATTGGACTAAACGAAGATAGAACCAGAGGAAGGGTGATGGCAAATTTCTTTGCTGTATCCCTAAGATTTCTGTAGGTATAGATACACCTACAAAAGAATACTTACGTTCCGAAAAGGGAAAACAGAAAAAGTGGGGACAGAAAAAGCATTCGCTTGTTTGGTCCAAAACGACCTTTATGTATTAGTGTGATGAATGTATGTGTGTTGTGCTCATGCGTTAAGGAACTTCTCCGTGCTTTCATAGTCCAATGCTATCAGAAATTTGGAAATGTGATTTTTGCATTTATTCCTAGTCAACTCCAGTCAGACTATCTGTTAGCATACATAGGCTTCCTGATAATATTATCTGTAATAAGTTTAAACTACGGTCTTCCGGTTGTCAGAGGGACACCGAAGGAAATTTGCTAAAAAGATCGAGGAGTGCATTATTTTGTCTGGGTTTACTTATGCGATTGATAATAGCTGTTTTTGTACGTGTACAAGTCTGAAGTTCATTATTAAATTGAGTATTAGTAAAGTGATTTGCGTTTCAATTTGCAACTTACAAATGTATTGACATCTGGAGGGATTGAGAACGCATACGTTCTTATAGTTCATATTTATTTTGTTGTTGAGCTTACTGTATAAAATATAAAAGGTCCCATACAAAGAAAGCATCTGTTGCCAAAAACAAGTTTACATTTTGGTATAAGCCATTTGGGTTTATTTGCTTTTCTTAAAGAGCGCAGGTTGGTGTATGTTAACTTATGATAAATTTGTATAATAATCATTTAGAGTATACAATTAATTATTATAATAAATATTCAGAATACAATTAATAAGTCAAGTTTTTGAATTTTCAAGCATAAAATACATAATTAAGTTATCATTTAATTTATTACATTTTATTTATCAAGAAGAATTCGTCATTGGTGTAGTAGCATTTTTCAATAAAAAAAATATTTAGTCTCCGTTTAAATATTGTCAAGTTTAAATCTTTAACGTCATTTGGTATTTTATTTAATATTTTCCTTTTCCCGACTATGTTCGGATCGGCTTCCAGTCTAACAGCTTAATACCAGTATTTTACATGGAGCCACTGCCTATCTGACCTCCACAACCCATTAACTGGGTAATACAATACCCCTTGGTAAGAATGTTTGTCAGGCTTTCGGGCTTCTGACGACCCGTAACGACTGTCAGAGATCCACGAATGACAGCCGGGACCAACGGCTTAACGTGCTTTTCGAGGCACGGACGAGTCTCGGTATGTAGAGATGGTCACTCGTCCACGGACCGACCCCAGCAAGCGCAGCTTAAACTGATGGATCGACCCGTGCGGCTGAATACACACCTTCATAATAACTAACTACATTAAGTTACAACCCTAACAACATAAACATAACATAAGTTACGCTGTCCCTCGACGTTCACTAAGTAAGTTAACACAAACAGCCACTCACAGGCTTACTTACGTAAACAAACTAGTAACTTTACCCGACTTCATCTATTAGACAGCTGTTTAATAAAACTGTCTTAGTTTACCGGCTTAGTAAAGTAAAGTAAAAGGCGTTAAAGTTTTAGTAAAGTCTTTATATGTTAACAGTAGGTACGCTTGTATCCCTGAAGGGATCGGTAGATGTGTTAGTATTAATAATAATACTGTACCACTGCTGAGAAATGTCTTGTTCCCCCGACCCACCCTGTCGCATCGTATCGCCTGCCCGCGCTGTTACTTCATTTTCGCTTAGCGTTCTTTCTGACTTTTTTTCTATTTGCTCGGCTCATTAGGGTCCTAGCGAGATATTAAGTTTTCTCAGGAATTGGGCTATAAAATGCAAAAATATTTTTTCAAATCCGACTATACTCCATTTACTTACAATAACATTAGACATTTAAACGAACCTTTCTTACAGTCCGTTCAACTGATTTTGACTTCTATTCCGTAGGCTTAAGGATGGCATTAAAGGCAAAGAAGCGGTTATAATAACAACTGTTTACTGCAGCTGCCATTTGTCATGCCACCAACGCAATAGAAGTCAAAATCGGTTGAGCGGACTGTCAAAAGGTTTGTGTTTGTATCTCTAATCTTATTGCAAATGGAGTTTAGTAGATCCAGAGATTAGCGCGTTCAAACAAACAAACAAGCACTTCAGCTTATTAGCTTTAGGACATAAGTCTAGGTTTCCTTCCTTCACTGATGTCAGTGATGTCCAAGATAAATTAAAAAGTACATAATTGGGAAAAGTCACATTGGTACTTGCCCGGTTTTGAATCCACAACATCGTCAGGTAATCATTATAATTTTACCCGTGATTGAGTATCGCGTTTAGCCAAGGACGCTTTTTGAAGTTTCCTACTCAGAAACTGGCTAGAGAATGTGAAATTGAAAGAGGTCAGGTACTCACGGGATACTGGGAGCCAGGGGATCACTACACTGTAGCAGTCGTATTTTATATATAGTTTGGTATAGTCGCATAATAATATTTTAGTGTTTTTTCACCGCGCGCGTCGGCTAGACCGGCCGGCCTTTTTGGTTGAGTTCGAATTGAGTTGTTTTTCTTCACGCTGTCAGATGGCGGGAGCGATGCGTTGTCCTTGAAGCACTCACAGTGCTGAGCATGCGCAAGAGGCGCCGAATTCAAACCAGATAGGGAAAAGGAAGACCTAGTACAGCATCCCGAAGCGTGTTCAACCAGTAATGTTTAATATCCCTAGTAAAAACCTGTCTTGTTGATCTAGTCATAGCAAGCAGAGATTGTTCATAGCTATAGAGAGTAGTGTCTTGGGTTTGATATGCAGAGAAAGCAAATTATTGTTTTTATTTTGTCCATTAGGAGGGGCTCATGGCTAATTAATAACTGCCGCACGGGTCGTTCCATCAGGTTAAGCTACGCTTGCCGGGGTCGGTCCGTGGATGGGTGACCATCTCTACATTCCGAGACTTCTCCGTGCCTCGGTAAGCACGTTAAGCCGTTGGTCCCGGCTGTCATTCGTGGATCTTTGACAGTCGTTACGGGTCGTCAGAAGCCCGAAAGTCTGACAACCAGTCTTACCAAGGGGTATCGTATTACCCAGTTAATGGGGTTGGAAAATCGCGCCAAGAAACGATTCCTAAAAACTTAGATATTGATCTACTAAATCAACACTTCTCATCTTCGTCCCACTGTAATGGGACCATGAAGGCATCTACAATAAACTGTCTTTCGAACCTTCCAACTCCGGACCATCCCCCATTTATTTTTAGTCAATTCTCTGATTGTGATGTTAAGAAGAGCGTAGTTTCAATCACATCTAATGCAGTTGGTAGTGACTGTGTAAGTCGGAAAATGATACTCCCTGTCCTCGACGAAATCCTTCCTATCCTATGCTATATCCTAAACTACTCTATATCCTATGGTGTTTTTCCATCGATGTGGAAAGAGGCAAAAATCACTCCTTTACCCAAAAAATCTAATCCTACTTCCTTTTCCGAATACCGTCCTATCTCCATCTTGCCTTTCCTCTCCAAAGTCCTAGAACGCCTTGTCCACAATCAGCTTAGTGCTTTTCTTTGTAAGAATAGTCTGCTGAATCCTTTCCAATCCGGTTTTCGTCCTGGTCACAGCACCGCTACAGCCTTAGTTAACGTCACTGATGACATACGGTTAGGCATGGAAGGAGGACATCTGACGGTTCTTGGATTACTGGATTTTAGTAACGCATTTAATACTGTCGATTTCGATATCCTGATTGCCATGCTTCGCTCGCTTAACATATCTCCAACGGCGATTGACTGGTTTCGTAGTTATCTGTATGGCCGTCGGCAACGTATATGCATAGAAGAGTTTTGCTCTTCCTGGTGTTACACTTCTGCCGGTGTACCTCAGGGTGGCGTTTTATCTCCTTTACTCTTCGCAATATTTATAAACTCTATTTCCAAAAAACTTCTTTCTTCCTACCACCTTTATGCAGATGATATACAAATATATAGACAAGCTGCCCTTTCGGATTTGGCTGATGCAATTAATATCATAAACAAGGATTTGGGTATGATTTGTGAGTGGAGTGAGGCACATGGGTTGCAAGTTAATCCATCGAAGACTCAGGTCATTGTTGTTGGCAGCTCAAGGATGACCCCCAAAATAGACTGGGCGCAGCTTCCCCAAGTTCAATTTAATGGAACTGTTATCCCAGTAAGCGAAAAGGTTAAGAACCTTGGAGTTTGGATCGACAAACATCTTTCTTGGGGTCCCCAGCTACAGGACGTAAGTCGCAAGATTTTTGCATCTGGTAAGTCCCTGAGGCGATTGCGGAACTTTCTTCCAACTGCCACTAAAACTGCGCTTGCGCAATCCCTTTTACTTCCCATCCTTGACTACGCTGATGTCAGTTATCTCGATCTCACTGAGGCACAACTCGATAAACTTGAGCGACTTCAAAATTTTTGCATAAGATTTATATTTGGCCTGCGAAAATATGATCACATTTCTGAATTTCGTATAAAGCTCAAGTGGCTTCCTATACGTCTTCGCCGGAATTCACATATCTTGTTTCAGCTCCACAGTATTCTGTTCAATCCTACAACCCCATCTTATCTTAAAGAGCGTTTCAAGTTCCTTCATGACACACATAATAGATATCTGAGGTCATCGGAAAACTTGAGACTTGAGATGCCGATGCATTCCACCAGCTTTTATGACAAGTCTTTTACAGTTCAAGCAGTACGATTATGGAATGCCTTGCCAGTGTTGATAAGGCGAGCTCAAACTTTGGCCACTTTTAAAATTCTGGTAAAAAAACACTTCCTCTCTCTTTAAACGTCATTATTACATATATAGTTCCTTGCTCTTGTTTCATGTTTATTATTGTATAAGTATATATACACTTCTGGACACATCTTTTGGCCCACCTTGTATTTTCAGTTTCGTTTGGTCCTAGCTAAAATTTTATATTAGGTCGAGCAAAAAGTTTTTATGCAGTTTTGAACCTGGCACATTCACAATTTCATTCAATAGTCTTTTTTTGAATTTCGAACACAGAATTTAAAGAAACAAAAGACAATTTGGAGCCTGTTTGTTGATATCAAACAATCGAATACTAAGAAAACTTGGTTTTATTGGTTTACTTGGATTTAATTCTTGAAAAAGTGATTGATATCTTTGGTTTTGCAACAAACATTACTTATTCTTAACATTAAGGTGAGGTTCTATCAATAATCTATGGATACTTCACCTGAAGTCGCCGCCCAAGCTGTGGCACTTATTCAGGCCGGACACAGCCAAAGAAACGTGAGTGCTCAACTTAATTTAAGTCGATCTGCGGTCCGAAATGTTTATCGGAGGTACCTAGAGACTGGCGGCTTTGTTTGTCGCCAAGGAAGGCCACGATCTCGGGTCACAACTGAAAGGCAGGATCGATTCATCGTGACGACCAGCTTGAGAAATCGTCACCTTACCTCCATTGAGATACAAAACCAACTTCGCGACTTCCACGGAGTATCTATGAGCGCTCGAACTGTTCGGAGAAGGTTAAAAGAACGCGATATGGTACCACACAAGCCAGCTAATGGCCCCAAACTAACGCGAGCCCACCGAACAGCGCGCCTTCATTTCGCACGCAGTCATTTAAATTGGACACAGCAAGATTGGAGCCGTGTACTCTTTTCTGATGAGTCTAAAATTGTGTTACATGGCAATGATGGAAGGAAGAAGGTCTACCGACGTAAGGGAGAGCGTTTCGCACAATGCTGCTTTGAAGAGAGGGTTGCTTATGGCGGTGGCTCATGGACTGTCTGGGGCGGTATATCCGCGAGCGGCAAAACTCAACTTGAGGTTGTTACAGGACCACGGCTGCCAACATTAAATGCTGAAAGGTACATTCGTGAGTGCTTAGAACCTCACGTGATACCATACGCGGACTATGTGGGCCCAAATTTCCTTTTTATGCATGATAATGCAAGAGCCCATGCGGCCGGCATCGTCAGGGAATATCTTCGGGATGTGAACATCACAGTTATGGACTGGCCAGCCAGAAGCCCAGACATGAACCCCATTGAGCACATGTGGGACGAGCTAAAAAGACGTGTTAGGGCTCGTCAGCCAGTTGCCCAGACGATGCAGGAGTTGAAAACTGCCATAGAAGAGGAATGGGAGATGATCCCTCAAAATTTCATAGAGCGGTTGATAAACTCTATGCCTAATCGTATGAGAGCTGTGGTAGATGCCCATGGAGGCAACACGCGTTATTAAATTAAACCTTTATTTGATAAAACATGTTTTTTATTCAAAAATCAATTGCCTTTAACAAGGCGCATATCCGACTTGTTAGGCGTAGCTCCATGTCGTATGGTATTCTGAATTCAAATTTAAAACAATACGATCGAAAAAGATGGTAAAATGTATCAGGTTTAAAACTGCATCAACAGTTTTTGTTCAATCTAGCAATCATATTTCGGTAGGGGCCATCGAAACCTAAACTCTAAGGTGGGCCAATAGATGTGTCCAGAAGTGTATATATATATATAAATTTATTAATGTATGTATATGTTGTATATGTATATGGTACACCACGGACTACCTACAGAATTGTCTCTCCTTGTCCCCATACCCATACTTGTCCATACTCCATCCAAAGGTTGTCTGTAAAATATCGCTTTTAGCGATAAGACCGCCCATTGTGTCACTCGTATGTAAAATTTCAACATTGTAAAATTGTAACAGTAATTTAAATGGTGTGCATAATAAAGAGTATTCTATTCTATTCTATTCTATTCTATTCTAATGGGTTGTGGAAATCAGATAGGCAGTCGCTCCATGTAAAATACTGGTATTCAGCTGCATCCAATTAGACTGGAAGCCGACCCCAACATAGTTGGGAAAAGGCTAGGCAGATTGATTGATTTTGCCATTAGGAATTTCTGAATAGCAGTCGGTCTAGATTTGTGTCCGATTATTGGCAATAGGCTCGTCCTCTATTGCATGGGACTTAAACATAGCTGGTGAAATATGGGTGTACTATAGCTACACCTCAGCCTATCCCTTCGGAGAAAACAGCGTGTTGTTAAGACTCAGATATATGCCAACGGCCTCGAGTGGTTGCGTGTTCTGTGCTGAGCTCACGCAACGCGTCGTACGTCCCGCCAGTAATAAGACTCCCCCATCAAGGAGCGCTGTCCCAAATTAGACGCATTATTAAATTATTATACATAAAACAAAAGGTATTATATTAAAACTCGTATACTACACCATACTACTAGCTAGTATATACTAGCTGCCATGGCTTATTTTTAATTTTAATATTTAATTTAGTTGTTTTAGTTTTTATCTTTTTATTACGGACGCTTTTTAACGTGCACGTCTTTCTACATTGTTCTCACATGTATATTTTCAACATGAACGATGTAACCAATATTTTGTAAAAATAGTATGATTTAAAAGAGTGTCCGTGGAGTTTCTTGCCCGTTCGGATCTACTACGCTTTGGAATGGGCAACTAGCTTCATTTTTCTGACTGACCGACCCATTGACAATTCAAAAGTGCCTGTAATTGGTTTATTTGAAATAAATGCTTTGAGTTTGAGTTCAAATGATCTTTAAAATTATGAAGGTTTTATAAAAATACGCTTGATAGTTTTTGCGTGATTCTTGGTTTTTTATCGACGTTAGACATAACTTTACAAATTAATTACACTTTATTGTAATATAATCTAAAATATTCACATTTTAAGGTATTAAGAAAATGCTCTAACTTAACTTACATTTTGTCCAAACCATTTACACTACTCGTTTAGACGTGATCTTTAGTTTAAAATCATTAAAAGTCGTTTATCGTCGCCTTAAGTAACTCCTGATGAAGGCTGCGACTCAATCTGAAGTTATTATGACGCTCAAACTTATATCAAAGGTCAACTAGGACGTGAAAAATAATCAAAAATTACCTTTCAAACTTGTAGGGTAATTGAATTATTTATCAAAAGAAGTCGCAAACTCAATTAATATATTAAAATTTGGTAACAAGATGTCAAAGTTTCATGAAAATTGCTTAATGAAAATATATAGGTAGGCACTTTATATTTATTGCTACAATAATATTTTTGAAGCAGTCACTAAAGCGAATTAGTAACAAATTAATTTGTCTGTACTCATACTTCACCTCTTTCCGACAATAAGGATAATGCCTGGGTAAAAAAAAAAAATTCTATGTAGTCCGTCAGTCAGATAATAAAAAAATATTAGACATGTATTTTTTTCTTTATCCACTGACTCGTCCCGCTCCCCGCGCGACGTCTTTAGGATTGTCCTTGAGAAATATGAGACTTTTAGTCGGCGCGCGACGGGGCGCCTAGCCACTTATACACGGCTTGTACACAAGAAATTTGTATCAATGGACATTCAACGAGTGACTGTTTCCTAAAGTGGATAGACTAGGCTAGATTACGAGTTTTAATTTAGAACAATAGATAACTTAGTTTTATTTTTCAATAAAAAAAAAAATGATTACTTTATAAAAGAAAAAATACGCATCCATTATTTTTTAATAATGTATATAACGGACAAAAACAAAACAGTCATCATCCCTTATTACTGGAATAGCAAAATTAAGTTTAAATTAAAAAATCATCGACGATTATTGAGGTTCTAAAATTAGTTTCAATTGAAAAACAAAGAAAAACATCTTTATTGTAGTTTAAAATTGTAACTTCAAGTAGTACGATTGTTCTTTTTTTTTATTGATATGATTTTTTTTTTTGTTCGTTTTGTAGAAGTTAGTCCACAAATAAAAGTCCAAAAGTTCACTAAACAACGGTATATTTAATATTTGAATTTACAAAAGTCACAGAAGGATAGGAAGCACGAAAACACAATAGATACTAGTTATGAAGCCAGAAGAACCGAATAGAAGTTCAAAGAAAGTTATGTAGAAAGATTTGAAAGCGCGAAATTACATTTACACACACGATAATAATGGCTGATGGCGGTTATTTATAAGCGGGTGAAAAAAGCAAGCGCGGGAGTGCCTTGCGCAGCGGCGAGCAAAGGACTGGCGTGCGGACGCGTGGTAAAACCGAACGGGGCGCCCGGCCGCAGCGAAGCTTCTCCGCTGCATGCAATTTTTTTTCATCCGTCTTCTTCACTGCCCAGCATTCCGATCCATAAAGTACGACAGGCCTTATCACTACTCTGTAAAAATTTATGCGTGGTCATACATAAAAAAAAAACATACGCGTCGACTGGAGAACCTCCTCCTTTTTTTTTCGTCTGTTAAAAATAGAGACTTTTTTCTCATACCTTTGCTCTATAAAGGGACAAAACATCTGTTTTGTTAAGAGAAAAACAAACCAAATCAAACTGAAGGCATATCAAGTAATTAAATTATTAATTAATGGAATGAACAAATAGAAGAATAGATTTTCCTCAAACCACTCTGTTGCCAATTTCATTAGGAAAATCTCTTCGACTGAAACAATGAAATACGTTACTGTTAATGCCATCGTAACAATAGAAAATAATCATTAAATCATTTTATTGAATGAAAACAATACGAGTACATTTGCGGTTTCAGTATTCATATTAGGAAATCACGAAATAATTTTTAGGGTTCCGTACCTCAAAAGGAAAAAATGGAAACCTTTTAAGATCACTTCGTTGCTGTCAGACTGTCAAGACCTTTTTTCTCAGGAACGTTCTCCAACAATCAATAAAATTCTCCAATTGCAAACTTAAGTTCAATCAAAAAAAAAAAATTTTTTTAAATGATTAAACTACAAATTAACGACTTTCGGACTTTTTCCATTACTTGTGCTGTAAGGCCTTACTTCTTGCCAAATTTCATGATTCTAGATTAACGGGAAGTCCCCTATAGGTGCAAGTATCATTTATGTCGCATAAATGGCCGTTTTTTTGTATTGCGTTGACTTGATGAACCTTGATTTTTTTAGAGTGTAAGGTACCGTAGACCTACATATTTGATATTAATTTCAACTTGATACTTCTACTCGTTTCTGATTAAAAGTGTCTTTACAGACAAACAGACGGACAACAAAGTGATCCTATATGTGTTCCGTTTTTTTCCTTTTGAGTTACGGAACCCTAAAAAAGTCGAGAGGTGTCGCGGGACACCCGGTTGGTAGTTATTAGTTATTTATATATGGCATCTCGCAGTTGACCACTAAGGGTCGAGACTGCTCAACCGGGCGTTTCCTGTGGGTTCTTTAAGCGAACTTAAAGCCCCCGGCCAGGCCTAAAACTAAGGTAAATTATTAGTCGACTGAGCGTCGCTAATAATAATATGACAGCCAGACGGGGCAGGCTGGATCATGACGGGGGGGACAAGTGCTACAGGCTCAGCTGTGCCCCCAGCTGGCACAGCTTCACCGAGTAGGGGATAGGGGGGGGGGGCGGTTACGATTGCGACCTCGGCGGCGAGGTCGGAATGTATTCCGGGGTGGTCTACGTTTATAAACCGTACTGGTGGCCTTGCTACTCTCCTGAAGGAGGGTTATGGGGTCATCAGGGTCGGTGAGAATATGACGCGGACGGCGAGTCTTACTAATTTGAGAGGGGGTATAACGCGCGGCCTCGACAACCAAAGGGTTGCGATGCTTCGCGGCGGCATCAAAGAAACGCTTCGAGCCGCGCTTCAAAAATTGATGGATCGTGGGGATCCTGAGGTCAAGGTGGAGGTCCGCGTTCCGAACGAACCAAGGGGCGCCCGTTATCCTTCGGAGGAAACGGTTCTGTAATGTCTGCATCCGATGCAGATAGCGGGGTTTGGCGTGTGCAAATACCGAACCCGCATACGTCATGATGGGACGAATGCACGCAGTGTAAATGCGCAATTTGCACTTAAGAGATAGTTTGCTGCGTGCATTTAAAACGTAATGTAATCTACCGAGGGCAAAAGCGGCCCGTGAACGTACCAGCTTAATGTGCTCCGCAAAGGAGAGGCGTTGATCGAGAGTCACCCCCAGATATTTGGCTCGCTTCTCCCAAGGGATCGGCTTACCAAACATGGTGATTGGTCGGGGAATGGAACGTGAGAAATACGGTTTCAAAAAGAGAACCGCTTGACTCTTGTCAGGATTGACCTCGATTCTCCACCGACGGAACCAGCAGCCGAGGGTATCGACTGCTGTTTGGAGATTACGAGCTATCACGTTTTGGTCACGTCCCGAACAGTATATGGCCGTATCGTCTGCAAACAGAGCCAACTGAGCCTTTTTACTTTTCGGGATGTCGCTAGTAAATAGTGTGAAAATAAGAGGAGAAATTACGGAGCCCTGTGGGACCCCCGCGTGAATCGGGTGGGACACCCGGTTGGTACGAAGTTCCTTTCGCTTTATATTATGTATTAATACAGAGCCATCTAGTTCAAGTTTTTAGAAGCTTAAACTTCTTAAACTTACACTAGATGGCTCTTTATCAAAAAACAAAAACTTTTTACACTTGAAACCTTAAAACTGACTTTTTCGGGAATAACGCTTTTTCGTTACGTGACGATTTCTACCAGTCAACTCCTAAGAAAGAAAATAAGTTCCTGGTTAAGAAAGTTTTGAGTATAAAAATGAGTATGGCTATACGAGTAAGGGAAGACCAAAGAAACGATGGATGGACTGTGTGAAGTTGACATGGCTAGAAAGGGGGTGACTACCGAGATGACGACGAATAGAGAAGTATGGAAGAAATAGATATGTTGAGCCGACCACAAATAAATTGGGATAAGGGCAGGAGAATTATAATTTGTACATGTAAAATTTTAAAACTGCAACTATTTAATTCATAGAACTTTCAGCCAAGCAAAAATATTATTTTCAAGTTTTGTGTCACAATACCAACCAATCCGCACTGGGCCCGCGTGGTAGATTACAGCCCACTCCCTCTTGAAGAGAGGAGGCATTTGTCCTAGCAGTGGGAACATTATATACTGATTATTATGACACAATACTGTTTTCCTGATTGCAATAAGTCCGGCCGATCTCACTGTAAACATCTTAGAAAAAATATCCTTTGCCATTTTTGCTAGCTGGAGATTTATCTCCAGCTAGCAATAAAGAGAATTCAATATTCCATTCTATTTTCTCTCAGACGATATCAATTCCATCTTCCGCTAGCAAGTCTTAAATCTATACCAACTTCAAATGCATGAAACTGGGTGTCTAGCCACAGAATAGATAGATACATAAGGTGAGCTCCATGCAATTCACGTACAGCGAGCTCACTTGCGACTGGCATTTGTTTCAGATAAGGTTAAACAGTAAGAGCAGCTGATCTGATAGTAGACAACTACTGCCTCTGTATACTAGCATGACAGTAGCTCGTCTCGGATTCATGGGCCACACGATAAGAACAGTTGCCATGACACTTATAACATAACATAAAATCATGCCTGTATTCCCGAAAAGGCTAGTAAACAGCGGTGATACCATGGGTATACCCACATTTTGCTAGTTATGTTTAGTACTGACAAATAGCTACTGTTCAAGTGCTCCATTGATTGTGATGTGGCGGTAAAAGACGAGTGTCGAGTAAAAGCAAATCCATGATACTCGCAGTATGAGTGCCCTGCAGTAACTGCCCGGGTCAGCTAGCAGGCGAGCTCGCACTGTTTAGTGTGTAGCTAAGCCTACAGTTTGAGATTTCCGTACGTACACGTCTGTGTTTTCGCTCATTTTATACAACGTGTCCTTTTGCATCTTCGTAAAATGTCAGGGTGTGGTACAGAACATCAAACCGAATAACTTTCTCCATGGGACCAACATCGTATTCGCGAAAAAAAAAACACTTCAATACCTACTCGACGCAAATGTATGAGACGGCTGATTATTTTTTCGCGATTACGATGTTGGTGCCATGAAAAAACTTATTCGGTTTTATGCTCTATACCACCCCCTTACATTTGACGAGGATGCAAAACGACACGTTGTATAGCCGACCTTCTGTACCACTATCTATTCTGTGGTCTAGCGAACACGAAGTACAGTCACACACAAAGTCAAAGTAGGTCAACTGTGGTACACTCATTATGCGAGGCGATGCCGCTGTTTTTAATTTTCTAGACTAAGATATTTTTATGCTTGCTTCGATTTTTTACTTGGTTGTACGTTTTGCTTACAAGCGAATAAAGGGTGGGATGTTTTTTAAAGTAGCAGTTGGTGCAGTCAAATATTGGGTGGGTGAGTGAACGGTTCTTTTGTTTTGACAAAATTCTGGTTGTTGGTAAAAGTTGAATATTTTTTGTTCGTAGTATTTTATATTTCGAACATAGCCGTTGGTAATTACATGACATCAAACTTGCATTCCTAGAAGGGGTAAGTGTATCCATAGGACAGAGGCCAGCACATGTACCAGCTACCCCAATCTGTCAAATTTTCTCAATTGAATTCATATTCAATACCTATAACCTTCTTGGTTTGTGGTAAAGTCGAAAATCTATCCAAGAAATTTGACAGATTGGGGTAGCTTGATGTGCTCTGTACATTAGTATTTCACCAGTTATGCGCCCTATCATAATGGGACACGGGCAAGTTCACACTTCAAACTGCTACTGAGAAAATTCTGATTTAAAATTGACACCCATGTCGAACAAAAAAAAAAAAAAAAAAATATATATAAAATAATTATAAAAAAAACTTAGGAAATAAGTAGCCACTCAATGTATTTTTCTGTTCTGCCTAACCCTTTGAAATAATACAAGCGTAACTGTCCTTCCCGCTAGTGTTTTTCGCGCAAACTCAAAACTCAAACTCAAATTCAAAGCATTTATTTCAATTAAACCAATTACAGGCACTTTTGAATTGTCAAGGGGTCGGTCAGTCAAAAAGATGAAGCTAGGCGCCCATTCCAAAGCATAGTAGGTACCTATGGAGAAGAACGGGCAAGAAACTCCACGGACACTCTTTTAAATCAAGATATGGTTACAAAATAATGGTTACATCATTCATGTTGAAATTTTACATGTGAGAACGATGCAGAACGTTAAAAGCGTCCTTAAAAAAAAAAACAATTCAAATATTTAAATTAAATTAAAATAAGCCGTGGCCGCTAAGGTATGTGTGCAAGTGTCTTTCGCGCTAATTTCCATTCGCGAAAAAAATCCGTTTGCGCAAAAGTCTATTCGCGGAAACGACTGTCGCGCAAGTGTCCCATATCCATAAACATTGTAGGAGTAGAGTGAGGTAAAAACTAGAAAAAATAGACCTGGATTTAGATTTTTTTTCTTTGTTCTATAAAGTAAAATAGATTTGAGGACAAATGAAATAACTTCTTTATGTATTGTAGATTACTGTGTATTTTTTCCTGTTATAAAGAAGCTACAGTTACTGTAAAAGATGGAAACAAAGTTAATTAGTTTCGCCGTATTTTACGAAGGACAAGCCTTAAGGGCGCACCGAGCTTTTTCCTTCGTCTGTCTTTTTCTTTACGTGTAAAGAGTATAGAAAATAAACACACTTTTGCACTTTTTCAATGTTTTTCGTTGTTATTTTCATCATAATGCTCGTAAATAAAAAAACCGGCCAAGTACATGTCGGACCACGCACAATGAAGGGTTCCGTAGTTGGGATGAATTTATCTTAAGAACAAACTTAACCTTGTAGTTGAAAAACATGTTCTCCCATACATTCCAACTATAAAAGTAAGTTTGTACTCACAATATTGATAGATTTACCATGTTATTTTAAGACCACAGACTTCTTGTAGGTTTTCCTGTAATCTATAGGTAAAGATCTATTTCCTGTATTTTTTTTTAAATTATAAACAAAATATATTTGAGACCCTCATAGTAAGCCTTTTCATTTGACATGCCACATGGTGTAGTTTGCAAATCTTTTTTTTTTAATTTTCTTATTTGCCCCCCAAAAGTGACCTCTATATTCAAAATTCATTTATTTACTTTACCCGTCTGTGTTTGGGTCACAGAAATTCATATGTGTACCAAACTTCAACTTAATCGGTCCATTAGATTCGGAGCAAATTGGCTGTGACAGACGGACAGACAGACAGACACACGAGTGATCCTATAAGGGTTCCGTTTTTTCCTTTTGAGGTACGGAACCCTAAAAACAATCATGTATAAACGCTCCAATCATCTATGAACTTTATTTTAATAAAATAATCATAATAAAAAAATATGGAAATAGAGGAAAAAGTTACTCGACAAGAGGTAACTTTGCGAATTCATTCTATCAAGCTAACTTTATCAAGTCGTGTTTCCATCGTTTATACTGTATAGTATATATCCCCAATAATACGAATACATTTCCCTAGATTTTAATTTAATTGTTTACTACTTCAAACAACGGTTATAAAAACGTGTTTGTGTGTATAAAAAACTTTTTTACAAAAAAATACAACCAACTTCCAAAAACAACACTGCAAAGTGAAAAATAACTTTAATTTCCGAAGTCGGTGTCTGGTTAAATGTATTTTTGGTTTTTTACCACCGACTTCCGAAATTAAAGTTATTTTTCACTTTGTAGTGTTGTTTTTGGAAGTCGGTTGTATTTTTTCGTAAAAAAGTTTTTATTTTTCACTTTTTAGTTGTGGTACCTACCCCACACAAATTCTAATACCACTACTTGCAAAACAAACTAGAACATCATCCATATAAAAGTGGGGAAAAATACGTATTATTGAAGCTAACTCAAAAACTACCCAAGCAATCAATTTTATATGGGACCAACTGTGATGAACCCCTCGAATAAAACAATTTTTTTTCAAATCGGACGACTCAGTAAAATGTTATGCGTGGTCATACATAAAAAAAATAAAAAAAAAAAACATACATGTCGAATTGAGAACCTCCTCCTTTTTTTTCGTCTGTTAAAAAAGCTCGGTGCCCCGTTGTTAACAAGACATTCGAGTAGTTAGTACGCAGCACTGAATAATAATATTAAACTTGTCGTGAAGCTGACATGTTTGAACTTATCATAGGCAAAGTTATGGAATGCCTGTGTTGGAGTTTAAACCTTCATAGTTTATGGAAGTTAAACCTTTTAGTTATGAAGATTAATTATTTGAACTTAGGTAATTTTGCTTTATTCTGCCATTGGCACCGATTTCGTAGGCAGGGATGGCAAACCTACTGTAAATAGACGAGCCATTTTTTCCAAATAAATACTCTTATTATATCTTGGTGACTACTGGAAAAAAAACTATATTATTCACAATGAAACTACATAATTATCATTTGTCCTTTACCCAACTGTGTATCTCTTTGTACAATAAACTTATTATTATTTTTTTTTTTTTTTTTTTTTAACTATGTTGGGGTCGGCTTCCAGTCTAAGTATTTTACATGAAGCGACTGCCTCCACAACCCAGTTACTGGGTAAGACTGGTTGTCAGACTTTCGGGCTTCTGACGACCCGTAACGACTGTCAAAGATCACGAATGACAGCCGGGACCAACGGCTTAACGTGCTTTCCGAGGCACGGAGGAGTCTCGGTATATAAAGATGGCCACGCATCCACGGACCGGTCCCCGCAAACGTAGCTTAACCTGAACGATCGACCCGTGAGGCTGTTATTACTTAGCCACGAGCTTTTTTTATAGAGCTCCAAGGGACCATATACTTCGGTATATTCATTTAAAAAAGATAGTGAGAAAAAGTGTCTTGACAGAATGACAGACAGACAGACGGACAACGAAGTGATCCTATGAGTTCCGTTTTTTCCGTTTGAGGTACGGAACCCTAAAAATCAAGGCTTGCTTTTTTGACATTAACATTAAATATTCTTGCCATCGGAAACGATACCGTGATGAAAAAAAATTGCATGCAGCGGAGATGAGAATGTTGAGATGGATGTGTGGAGTGACGAGAATGGATAAAGTGAGAAATGAGTATATCCGCTCATACGGTTTCGGTGTGAATCGGGTCCGTGAGATTTTAAATATTTTTTTATTATTAACGTTGTTCCATCACTATTAAGTAATTTTTTTACTATTACTTAATAGTGATGGAACAACGTTAATAATAAAAAAATATTTTCCCGGTATAGAACCCATACCACGCACAATATTAGGCAAAATTACTCACGGATGAACCGTGTGAGGGGATATAAGAGGAAGTTTGAAAGTGATGCCAGTGACAGAAAAGTTGAAAGGAAATCGTTTGTCTTGGTATGGGCATGTAATGAGGAGGGACGAAACGCATGTGACTAAAAGAGTGATGAATATACATGTTGATGGATGGAGAGGCAGAGGAAGGCCAAAGAAAAGATGGATGGATTGTGTGAGGAATGATATGAAAGAGAAGGGAGTGAATGATAGCGTGACGGTTGACAGGGGAGAATGGAAGAAGAAAACGTGTTGCGCCGACCCCAAGTAATATGGGATAAGGGCAGGAAGATGATGGAAACGATACCGTGATGCCTGTACGCAAAGGAAGCCAAATACAATACGATAAATTTAATTAAATGGAAGAAACCTTTCAAAGAATAGAAAATTATTTTTCTTTTAAAGCCACACAAAAAATTCTACGTCCTAATTAAGTATCTGGGGAATGAAAGTACGTACTCAGTCAGTTATTATGCTTCTCAAATTCTCTGAGTAATATAATACTGACAGTCTGACATCCATTTTAAATAAAATTATTAGGTTTGAGATCCGTTGTATTTAGTTGACTTCAAAGGGTGTTTTCCATGATGATCAAGCTTGACAGACGGGTTAGAGACTTAAAAAAAAAACCCAGCCAAGTGCGAGTCGGACTCGCACGCGAACAATATTTTTGACACAAAATATTTTTTTTTAAATGCTTCAGTTTAAAAAAACACGTTTCTTGTATGAAGACCCCTTTATTTTTTTAACGTTACTCTATTTTGTATATAATCTGTGAAAATTTCTTCTGTCTACCTATTCATCATCATCATCATCATCATCATGTCGTCCACACCGTATCCGGCGATGGCGACTCCTATATGTTTAATCTGGGTCTTTATCCCGGTGAGCTCTGATGTGGCTAGCAAAACCGAACTTCGTCTTAAAGACTCGGCTGCAAGAAGCACAGTACAGCTGGCCAGCTGAGTTAGTGTAGGAGGGTTTTGGCTTCGTCTTCCGTACTTGGCGTTTTGCGTCAATATCTTCTAGACGCCTGGTTTCAAAACTTTCCACGCTCTTATGAACAGTTAGTCGCCATTCCATTTGTCTACCTATTGTGGTGCATTCGATACAGCCCGCTGACGCCCGTAGCGGAGGCTTAGTAACAGGGTTCTGTTTGGCATCCTTGGTTGCGGAAGCCTAAAACTACCAGCCTATCTATCCCACTGCAAGGTAAAGGCATCTTCTCATGCAGAGAAGGCACGAGCTTCGATCATCACACTTGCTCAAAGCGGGTTGGCGATTTCAGACATATATTCATTTTAATACCGGTCAACTTAATTTTTTTTTTATTCGACATAAAAAATGTACAAAAATACAGGGTGACACTTAGACTTAACATTAGCGTGCATTAGCCTGAATATGTCAAGTATTTTAGTCAAAGTCAAAGTCAAAGTATTTATTAGTGTGTTTGTTGGTGATACATTAGGTCTTATACTTAGGTTATGGTGACTCAAAAAACTACCCATTAGGGCATACACTATTTATCAATATAGGAATTTAAAATCAATATTACATGCAAACAAATTAACAAACATTTCAATATTTAAAATACTTAATTACTTATAATAATTTTTTATAATAAACATTTAGAATACAATAAATTATTATAATAAATATTCCAAATACAATATTTTTTTTGAATTTTTAAGCTTAAAATACATAATTAAATTTTCATTTAATTTAATACATTTTGTCAAGAAGGAATTCGTCAATGGTATAGTAGCATTTTTCAATTAAAAAATTATTTATTCTGCGTTTAAATTATGTCAAGTTTAAATCTTTAATATCATTTGGTATTTTATTGAATATTTATATTTAAGAAATGAATGTAATTTGTGAAGATAAATAAACATTTTTTTTTTTTTTATAGTTCAGATATTCTGTTCTTATAAGGGTTTTTTTATGTTATAAAGCAACAAATAACCAGGTACCCAACTCGATGGTTTGGACATGACCACCTTTGGACATCTGCAAAACCAGAACTATAGCATCTCTGGCTTGCCTGGAGAGGAACAGAGCTTCCACCTCATTCTTGCCTTTATTGGCCAGCTTGAGTGGAGATTCGCAAGAGCAAACGTGCTCAGAGGAAGAAAGTATTCCAGTTAGTGCTGGTAGGGTTCTTGACCATCTACCGGGCTCTGGGATTGTCGTGATAGTCATAGAATACCTCCCCACTCCTCAAGCACCTAAGCATAATGTTGCCCCTTGTCGCAAGGTCACTAAGTGCTAGCGACAGTTTCCGGGGGCCCATCATTGAGTGTGCATGTCACCCCCTGCCATTGTTTCCGTGTATAATAAAACATTGATCCTTTTCAGGTCCGGAAACCTAAAAAAGAAAAAAATACATATTAGAAATGCTTTTTCGTCTGAACTCTCTCACAAACCATATTATATAATAATATGGTTTGTCTATCTAAAGTTTTACTTTATGGAAACATGCAATAAAAATTAAAGCTCACAGCTCACTTACTTCCCCAATAAAAAAAATCTATCAAAAGTAACTAAATTAAATAAGAAGAGCTAATAAAAGACAGCCATAAAACCGAGCATTTAAGAACACGTGGTCTTGAACTAGCCTATAATTCGGTTACGGTTCGGTTCCGGGGACCGGTTAGCCGCCATCTTGGATCCGGTCCGGCCCTCATATCCGTTGAGACGGGATGCGATGTAATAATGGAGTGGATGAGATTTTGTTTCTTTTTTGTTGTATTAAAATGTAGGCATAAAAAGTTTATGGTTCTGTTTTGTTGAGGTCAATGTTTTGGTGAAAGAACTAAATAAACAGATAAAAGCACAAACATGATTAACACGCCAACAATTCCGGAGGGTGATTCCCGTATTTTTAACAACGTTCTCAATATCATCTGTCTCAATCTGTCAAAAATTGTATAGCATTTACCTACATTGTTGACATTTGGTTGTCGCTGGCATGAGATTGCGACTTGAGTTTGAACGTTTTTAGGTACAAGAATTGGCCTTCTGAAGTGTTAGGCAGAAATGTAAGTATCTATAGTAGGTATACCTACATTTCGCCAGTTTTTTTTAAGTCCAATAACAACACAAATAGACAGACCAAATCAATCTGCCTAGCCTTTAATCATCTATTTTCAGGTCAGCTTCCAGTCTTACCGGATGCAGCTGAATACCAGTATTTTACATGAAGCGACTGCTTATCTGACCTCCACAACCCAGTTACTGGGTACTACGATACCCCTTGGTAAGACTGGTTGTCAGACTTTCGGGCTTCTGACGACCCGTAACGACTGTCAATGATCCACGAATGACAGCCGGGACCCGTGCTTTCCGAGGCATGGAGGGGTCTTGTTAAGTATCTCACGTTAACTTAGTAAGAAAAACCTTTCAAAGAATTTAAATTACAACTGAATTTGTAGTAAAACACATTAAAAAAAAACCTTGAAGTTACATAATCCATTTTATTCCAGATTATGGTTAAGGAATCATGTTTAGAATTACTTTTTAATAGATTGCTAATTTAAGCTAAGGGCCGCACTGGTCGATCGATCAGGTGAAGCTACGTGTTACATGGATGGGTGAACATCTTTACATACGGAGACCCTTCTGTATCTCGGAAAGCGCGCTAAGCCATTGCTCCCGGCTCATTCGTGGATCTTTGACAGTCGTTACGGGTAGTCAGCAGAAGCCCGAAAGTCTGACAACCAGTCTTACCAAGGACTATCGTATTACCCATTAACTCGGTTGTGGAGGTCAGATAGGCAGTCGCTCCATGTAAAATACTGGTATTCAGCTGCATCCGGTAAGACTGGAAGCTGACCTCAAAATAGATGGGAAAAGGCTAGGCATATGATGAGGTCCCGTGGTCCCTAACTACACTAAGCTAAGCGATCCTTATATCGTACTCCTTTATATCACAAAACGTGCAAAACGAATCTTCTGTCCTTGTCTACTTTACGGGCGCACCTCGCTTCTTAACAGAAAAGGCAAAAGGATTATGTTGATGTGATCCTGTCTGTGGAAGCTATCAATTGTCGCTTAGCGTTACTTTGTGATCGCTTTAGTACGATAGGTAAATAGAAGTGGTTTAAAGCCTAAGCGTCACCCAGATTAGAACAGAAACTCTGGGAACACCCAGATCTTTCACAGATGTTCTTAACAGACTACGAGACTTGATCAACTTCTGAAGGGAGGTAGGCTGGTTGGAATAACCAACGACGGCCGCCATGGCCCACGCATAATGGTCCACATGAAGGACTAAGTCAATCAATCGATGTGCCTAGCCTTCCAGTCTTACCGGTTGCAGCTGAGTACCAGTATTCTACATGGAGCGACTGCCTATTTGTCCTCCACAACCCAGTAACTGAGTAATCCAATACCCCTTGGTTGTCAAACTTTCGGGCTTCTGACGACCCGTAACGACTGTAAAAGAACCACAAATGACAGCCGGGACCAACGGCTTAACGTGCTTTCCGAGGCACGGAGGAGTCTCGATATGTAATGATGGTCACCCATCCATGGGCCAACCCCGGTAAGTGTAGCTTAACCAGATGGATCGACCCGTGCGGCTGTTACTTAGCCACGAGCTCCTCCACGAACCATGAAGAACTAAGTGCGGAAACCAAATCCTCGAACATAGAACATGATTTCTTTTGGATGAAAGATTATGTTTTAAAATAAGTGACAAAGTCAAGCTTACAGGGGCCGTACTATGACGTGTAAAAGATCATGGCTCCATCATGATTCAGTTGAGAAAAAAGGCTATAGGTGCTATAGGTTGTATATAGGTTCGTCACGTTCGGCTCTCTCTCTCTCACTGGATCCATACTAATATTATAAATTCAAAAGTAACTCTTGTCTGTCCTGTCAGTCTGTTACCTTTTCAAAATCTTTAATTTGTAATTTTATCACGTAAATATTTTTTTTTTGGGATTACAATCTTAAATTTGCAGTTGGAGAATAGACTGTGACGTAGGTATATTAATGTAAGGGAGAACACGTTTTTCAACTAAGTACAATGTTAAGTTTGTTTTTGGGATAAATTCTTTTCAACTGAGGAACGTTTCATTGTGCGTGGTCCGCACACACTTGGCGGCAGGTATTCTTATTTTTTGCTCATAATACCCCCTTATCCTTATATCCATATCTACACCCTCAAGGGAAGGTGAAAGGGGAGCGTTATCATCCCTCCTTGTAAGAGTTATGAGGAAACTAGCAGGGTGAAACGTTGATAAGAGCTTTTTTTGAGGGGCGACGCGAATTCTGTTATGCGGCCTATAATAGTATTAAGTGAATGTACCCCGCGTTTTTATATGTGGCGTTAGCGTCTACGTAAGTAGACGCTAACGCCATCTGTTATCAAATAACAGAACTACACGTGACAGATTTTTTTAGAACATTCGTTTTGCAGCATTCTAGATCATTCCCTTAAGTAGGTACTAGAATGTTCTCGAACTTTCTAGAGCTTACACTTGCCATATACACTTGTCACTTGTTAGAAGGTTGCTAGCGGTGTAAGGCAGTTCAGCTAGGAATGCGAAACAGTGAACAACAGTGATCTACAGTGAACTACAAGAGATTCTGCTTAAAGTTTCGGGTTACTGCATTTGTGATTATTTAAATAATATATAATGTGCTTTTGGTGTAAATTGGTATAAATTTATTTATCCCGAACCCCAGCTCGTAACAATACTTAAGTATAGGTAAAATAAAAACCGGTTTACGGCAATTGGCTTGCCCCTATTACATAGGACTTAAACATAACAGGCGAAATGTGGGTGTACTATAGATCCAAAACTGCTCAACCCTTCGGGGATTACAGGTGTGATGTTATGATATATATGCCTGTTCTTATTAGGGACTAGCTTTTGCCAGCGGCTTCGCCCGCGTGTATGTCGGAAATTATCCCACGAGAACCTTCTACCGGGATGAAAAGTATCCTATGTCTTAACTCAGGTTATAAACTATCTGTATAGCAAATTTCATCCAAATCCGCTTAGCCGTTTTTGCGTGATTGAGTAACAAACATACAAACATACAAACTTTCGCATTTATAATATTAGTAGGATTCGTAAGTTCATTACTACTAGCATGAAAACCGAGAAAAGTAGTACAGTCGTCAGAAGATGTTTTACAGCAGCTAATTATATTATATGTCGGGACGTCAGGATTTACTTAGTTAGATTTAGACAGACATGTGGGCAGAAGATGGGTTTCGTGCAATGAAAACACACTGGGTACACTGCGATACACGGTGTTTTAAAATCACAATCACTAAGCACAACGAATCGAATACAGTTCCGTGGCGTACCAACCCCGATGTTGCCTCGATGCGATCCGACACTAGACTGTTCTGCTCGCCATGAGGTTATAACATCACGACTCTGTAGAAGCGCGCTGTAGGCGTGGGCACCTCACGTGATGTCGCCTGTGGCGCGCTTGCGATTCGTTACGCGTCCGTACTATTGACCGGATCCGACAATATATGTCGGAGGAGAATGTCAGCGTTCGTTGCCGGTCTGGTCGTCGTCCATTGTTGTAACCGAAATAAGACTCAATATGCACTCTACAGTTATAATTAGCTCGATTTAACAAACAATCAGTTAAAAAGTAGCACACATGAATCGGATGGAACTGGATTCGTATCGGAACGTGGCGAGGTCGGGGCGAGGTTGGTAGCGCACCTCCGTTCAGTTCGGTGTCTAATCACCAAGTCCTCGTCAAGTACAGCGTACCTTGAATGACGGCCGTCATCTGTCACCGTTACTTTCCCCCGCAAACTCAAAAAATACGTGTCTAATTTTTTTATCTGACTGACGGACTAAATAGAATTTCTTATTTTTTTAACCCAGGCATCATCCCACTTATTTTGCACCACAGTGATCTTTATTCTCATTGGTATAAGGTTGCTGATGGGAATCGACCCATCCCCCTCAACACTATTATAAACTTTGCAGTCATTAAATAACTTAGTGCATCTTTCCATTCTTTTAGCTTTTAATACAACATTACTTAAAGACTTTACGAGCAGACTAAGTAGAAGTTTGTTTCCTTTTCAACTAACTTTGTATTTTAAAAGAATAGCTACTATCTTTTTAATAAGTTTAACTAAAATAAAGTTAGTGTAAAGAAAGTAGTACTATCTTTGGCCCAGAGTGGTAACGGCTGCGACTTATAAGCTTGTAGGTCGTAGGTTTGAACCCAGCCAGGCGCTTTACTTTGTGTAAAAAATTTCATCACCATTGCTCTCAAAATGGTGAAGGAAAACATCGTGAAGAAACATGTTCTAGAGCTAAAAATTCAAAGACATAACATGTGACATCTACCAACCGGCACTAGGCCAGCTGGACTGGGATTACGGCCCACTGCCTCTCACAGAGAAGAGGCGTGTGTCCCAGCAGTGGGAATATTAAGGCCCTGTGATCTGGCGCTTGAGCCGCGTACTGAACTGAAGTAGGCTCGCGAATGGTTGCCTTGCGCATTTGGTAGGTATTTAAACATAGTAATATTATTTTTAATAATTTTATTAACCGACTTCTAAAAAAGGAGGAGGTTCTCAATTCGGATGTTTCTATTTTTTTTTTTTTATGTTTGTTCGCGCATAACTCCGTCGCTTGCCAACCGATTTGAAAAAATATTTTTTTGTTAGAAAGGGTATACTTCCCAAATGGTCCCATTTTTGTCAAAATCCAGTTCTGATGATGGGATTCTGGAGAAATCGAAGGAACTCTTCAAATATTATAGGCATACCTATAGCGATTTGGGTATTTTTTATAGTAGCTCGTGCATTTGCTCTCGGAAAGCACCACTTGGTGAAGTGGAACTGATGATGAAGACCACAGATGGCTACCGGAACTACTCAATGATAAAAATTTCACGGGTTGCGATTCGATTACTTTAATATGGTTGCTAAGCAATTTGCGCTCGTCACACAATGCGTGTGGTGAGTGGTTGTTGAGGAGTTCTCCTGGTTCTTACCAGCAGAACTCCTCAACAATTAACGCTCCAGCATCGGGAAAAGCAATATTTTGTAACATGTGATGAGCAATTGACATTAGACTATTGTAACTTATACAAATTATAAACAGACCCACTAAAAAGTGAAAAATAAAAACTTTTTTACAAAAAAATACAACCGACTTCCAAAAACAACACTACAAAGTGAAAAATAACTTTAATTTCGGAAGTCGGTGGCAAAAACAAAAAAAAACATTTAATCAGACACCGACTTCCGAAATTAAAGTTATTTTTCACTTTGTAGTGTTGTTTTTGGAAGTCGGTTGTATTTTTTTGTAAAAAAGTTTTTATCACAATAAACTCAGTGAAGTTGCGCTAAACAATTTTACTACCTTTTCCTTTATATAAAAAATAAGAAAAAAAACGTCTGCTTGTAGCTATGAGTTTGAATAAACCTTACGAAAAGGGGTAACTTTGGGATTTTTTTTCCATCCAGCAAAGTAAATCTAATCGCATTTGACTATCCGCCAGATCCTTAAATAAGATATATCTTTTTTCAGAATTTTATAACACTGTTCTTTACCACGAACTAACAATAGTACTTAATTATTTTTTCCCTCTTACTTTTTCGCTTCCTCAAGTCTAGTGAAGCTAGCCTAGTCATCCACTGCTGGACGTAGGCTACCGCCAAGCGTCACTACATATACCGGTTCTGTGCTTCTCGCATCCAGTGGATTCTTGCGATTTTCTCCAGGTCATCGGTTGACCTTGGAAGGCCCTCGCCACTCCAAAACCTTTCGGCACCATCAGCCATCTGTTCTGCGAGTAATGTGCCCTGCCCACTGCATCTATAGTTTGGCAATTTTTCGGGCTATGTCGGTTAGTCAATTCGCTCGTTGCGGGGCTGAATTTCTGTACCTATTGGATATAATGTGATCCTTTGTCCAGTTTTTAAACGTTGACTGCTGTCTTTACCGACTCCAAAACCTTTCAGCCCCATCACCCATCAGTGCCGCAGGCAATGTGCTCTGCCCACTCTCAGGCTTCCCAAAATCTGTCAAAACCCCACAAAAAGTCGCGTCTAAGATGGAGGCTTTAAAAAGCTAAGAGAGAAGGCTTCACACTACTCGATACACTCTTAAGTACCATTTAGTGCCACTTGCGAGCGTCTGGCGTTCTTACAAACACTTTGGTGGAAACCCACTTAACTTGGTTATGAGGTAAATATTACACCCTTTTTGGGGGAAAAAATGAGTTTTTAATGAGTTTTCTGATTAGATTTTATTCTAAAATATACAACACCACTAGATGTTGCCCGCGACTTCATCTGCGTATATTTTGTATTTCATAAATTTTAAAACCCCAGGGGGAGGAGTGGGGGGGGGGGTGAGTTGTGAACCCCATAGGTTCGCAACTACTGCTGATCATTGTTTTCCATCGCACGATGTTTTTTTACGTTTATATATATATGATATAAGCTTATATACCTATTATATAAAGGATTTTTCCTTATGAACACCCATGTGTGCAGTCGACACGTAAGGAGATACAAACATTCAGGATGACAAAAAGCCGCTTGGTTTTTTTCTCCAGATTCTCGGCTACAAAATAAGGAAAGGACAAATTTCACAACGATCGGATCAATGGTTTAGGCGTTCAAAGGTACAGACAGAGTAACTTTCGAATAAAATTTATGTTATTATTTATAATGGATATTTCGTAGTAAGATGGTTGTAGCCGTGATATATGTAGTATATCCCTAGGAATATAGTTATCTACCGTAATATAGTTATATGAAAGCGGTTCATAACTATCTTCCTAGGAATATAAGTATCAGGGCATTCCGACCAAATAGTAGGCTAGGCTAGAACTGTGACCAACTACGCGCTAGCCGAGCGAGCGAAGCGAGCGGTGCCGCAGCAGCGGCCGGCGAGCGCTACGTCGAAATTGGTTACAGTAGCAAAATTAGGGCACTCCAACAATTTTCATATAACTATATTACGGTAGATAGCTATATCCCTATGGATATAACATCACGGTTACTACCATCTTACTGTGACTTTAATATGGATTGATCAAGAATTGGGATAAACCAGTAACTGAGTTGTAGCGGTAGGCAGTCACTTCATGTAAAACACTGGTATTCAGCTGCATCATTAGACTGGAAGCTTACACTAACATCTTTAGGAAAAGGCTATTGAACGCTGACTTTTTTTTTGTGAATGGCATCGCGCATGCAACTTGAGGAGGTTGTTGGCTGCTTAACCGGGCTATCTTGTGGATGCCTTATAATAAAGGCCTCCAGCCTGGACATAAAATTTATAAGCTAAGCGACTACACGATAAAAGCATCGCATGTGAGGTACGACCTTCGTTCGGTTTAGGGCGTTGCTGGAGGAGCCCAGCAAGGAAGGCTGGATCGTATCAAAAATAATTAGCATATTTTTTAAGGCGCGGTATTAGCTCAATATAATTCACAAAAATTGGTTTTTTGAATTGTCGAGTATGACGTAACGCAATGAAACTATCCGACGCTTTTTTAAACTTTAACCGGACAATTATTAAAATTAACTGTGTATATTCTGAATAATATAAAGAAAACCCGGAAAATAAATGCACATTCGCAGCTTAGTCACATCTCGTTAACACAAATATTATTTTCAATTTTCAACCTTATTTCAAGCCAGCTAATGGTGACAATAGATTACGCGGTTGTGTGCGTATCAGTCCGCGCCTTAAAGAAAAATAACTGCTATTACATCAATTGCCCTCCTTAGCACAACGTAAACAATTTATTTTTTTGAACAGTATTTTGTAATGCCAACGACATTTTAATTCGGTACGTGACTGTTCTCTCCGTGACGTCATTAACATAAAATTAAACATATTTTCAGTCATTTCTTGAAATGAACATTCACAAATTGGATTGTCAAAGGAGATTTTGTTTTTTGAAGTGGAATTAAGAAGTTTTGTTATAAATAGAACTAATGTTGTTAAGTAAGTAGAAATTTATTTGTGAATTTATTTGTGTGCTTGAAGTATTAAATAAATAAATAAATAAATAAATAAGTAGAAATTTAATTGATTGATTATTTTTATCCGACTTCAAAAAGGAGGAGGTTCTCAATTCGTCGGAACTTTTTTTTTTTTTTTATGTAGGATGTTCCCCGATTACTCGAAGATGGCTAGAACGATTTGGATTTTTTTTTTTTTGTTTTATTCGACAGGGTATACATCACAGTTGGTCCCATATAAAATTGATTAACTTTGCTTTGGTAGTTTTTGAGTTAGCTTCAATAATACGTATTTTTTCCCCACTTTTATATAGATGATGTTCTAGTTTGTTTTGCAGGTAGTGGTATTAGAATTTGTGTGGGGTAGGTACCACAACTAACAAGTGAAAAATATAAGCTTTTTTACAAAAAAAATACAACCGACTTCCAAAAAGCAACACTACAAAGTGAAAAATAACTTAAATTTCGGAAGTCGGTGGCAAAAAACGAAAATACATTTAACTAGACACCGAGTTCCGAAATTAAAATTATTTTTCACTTTGTAGTGTTGCTTTTTGGAAGTCGGTTGTATTTTTTTGTAAAAAAAAATTTATATTACCACTTCTCTTGCAACGGTGAAATCATCGTGAAGAAACCGGCATGTGACATCTACCAACCCGCACTGGGTCCGCGTGGTGGATTACGGCCCACCCTGTTTCACTGAGAGGAGGCCTGTGTCCCAGCAGTGTGAACATTATAGGCTGACTAGCTGTGCCCCGCGGTGTTACCCGCGGTTTATGAGATACACTAAAACGTGTATTATTTAATCGGTGAGAAAAGTATTCACAAAAGCCGTTTGAGCGTGAAGAAGTAACAAACATACACACACACACACACACACTCACAAATTTTCGCCTTTATAATATTAGTATGATAGTGTGATTATTTATTTTTGTTTTTTTTTTGTTTTCAAAGTTTTATTATTGTGATTTTAGTTTAGTCGGTGATCTTCCTGTGCTAGTCACAATAAATACTGTTTATTTCTTTCGTTCTTTCTCTATTTTTCGAGATAAAAGTAGCCTATGTGTTTATCCAGAGGGTCCGTTACTTCCACACCAAATTTCATCAAAATCGGTCGAGGCGTTTGAGTTTGAAAGAGTAACAAATATATTTGAATTTCTTGCTCATCCCACGGGAGCACTACATTTTTTCGGGATAAAAAGTAGCCTATGTGTTAATTCAAGGTATAAGCTGTCGACATACCGAATTTCATCCAAATCGGTCTAGCCGTTTGAGCGTGAAGAAGTAACAAACATACACACACACACACACACACACTCACAAACTTTCGCCTTTATAATATTAGTGTGATGTGATGTGATTATGCTGTATTGGTAGAGATTACCTACTACACTTTGGAATGGGCAACTACACACATCAAAAGTGTCTAGGGATCAAGCATTTTTATGCGGATTTCTTGAGATTGAGATGTGGCTTTGTAATAAATTTATGATTTTATAAATTTATATGGATCCTTTTTGGTGCATTTCATAATTTGAATCAGGAACTGTGAATCAAATTCGAGTAAAAGATGAAAATCAGCTGTCAATATTTTCCCTATAAAAACATACAACGCATTGAAGACATTATTAGTGCTACTGTTTCCCTACTACTGATTAAAACCAACGTTATTATGGAGCGGCGACGTCATTTAAGCAGGGAAGAAATGCTCAGAGCCGTGGGAATGATAGAAGCTGGTTCCCGGCAACGTACTGTGGCTTTAGCTCTGAATACAAGTCAGAGTGTTATCAGTCGACTTTGGACACGTTACCGAAGCACTGGTACCGTGGCTGAGCGCCATGGAGGACGGTATCGCTGCACCACACGGAGACAAGACCGATACATTCAAATCTTAACTCGAAGAGCTCCAACTATAACCGCCATGATGTTAGCCGTGAGGCTTCATCACTCTTCAGGGAACTTAATTAGCGACCAAACAGTCAGAAACCGCTTGCATGAAGTGAACCTTCATTCCCGAAGACCGCTACGGGTACCACCTATAGCAATGCACAATCGTAGGATTCGATATCAATGGGCTCTTGAACACAGAAATTGGGCAGAAGAACAATGGCGTTTCGTGTGCTTTTCTGATGAGTCTCGTTTTGGTATGAGACCGGATACAAGACGTATACGACACTGGAGAACCCCTGGACGCCAACAGCGATTAAAATCCTGCCAGGAAGTCCATCCTTATAGTGGTGGAACCATCATGGTATGGGCGGGTATTTGGATCGGCGGAAGAACTGAGTTGATTTGGATCAGAGGCAACCTCAACGCTCAAATTTATGCTGAGACGATTGTATCAGACGTCATCGTTCCTCTACAAGTGCAAATCGGTCCCTTATTTCAGTTAATGCATGATAATGCACGACCGCACACCGCAAGAGTTGTAAGACAGACTCTCGCCGCAGCTAACATCAATGTCCTGCCCTGGCCTGCTCAGTCGCCAGACTTGAACCCGATTGAGCATGCATGGGATATGCTACAGAGAAGAGCTCTGCCGAATATGGAGGGTATCCAGTCGCAAGAAGACCTTTTTTTGTTGTTGCAACGAACATGGGCGGCCATTCCACAGCGTGATTTGGATGAACTCATTTTGAGTATGCCAAACCGATGTTCTTGCGTTGTTAGTGTTCGCGGTAGAAACACGGATTATTAATTGTTTAAGTTACCCAATAAAATTTTAAAGAAAACTGTTATTTCAGTCTTTTTTTCGAACTTTAATGTTAGTGGTTCAAATGTCAAAAATCCCTTTATTAGGAAAATGGCAAATTTCTTTATTAATGCAAAGGTGACTTGGTTTATCGTTACTGTGACAAACGAAAACACTTTATTTGATGAATCCTTAAAGAAAATTTTAATTAATATCAATCAGGAGAAAAGTTATTGCAAAAATATATGTTGATCCCTAGACACTTTTGATGTGTGTAGCTTCATCTCTCTGACTGACCGACCCATTGACAATTCAAAAGTGCCTGTAATTGGTTTATTTGAAATAAATGCTTTGAGTTTGAGTTTGATTGGGTGGAAAGATTCGTTTGTATTCTGGCATAATATATACAATCACAACACACACATCAATGCATAGGTACGTATTGTACTTTCTGAGTTGATCTTGGACATTACTGACATTGGTGAAGGAAAACATCGTGAGGAAACCTGGACTTATCACACTTCACACTAATATTATACAGTCGAAAGTTTGTAAGTGCATGTGTTTGTTTGTTTGTTACTTGTTCACGCTCAAACGGCTGGACCGATTTGGATGAAATTTGGTATGTAGATAGCTTCTACCCTGGATTAACACATAGGCTACTTTTTATCCCGATCTACGCGGATGAAACCGCGGGGCGCAGCTAGTTGTTTATAAAAAGAACTAAAAATTTAAAAATAATTTTATTCCGAATGAAAATAAGTCGTTTTATACTTCTTAACTTCTAAACGATAATGAAGCTCCTTCGTCTACATCAAAATCATCCCATATCATAATTATAAATGCACTAACTGACCCGATAGACGTTGTCCTGTCCAAATTTCAATATTTCATACAAAATTCCCATAGAAAATGCACCGAATTTTCCAATTATCCCGGCAAATTTTCCAATTGTAAAATTTTTCTAAAATTTAAAAAAAAAATTGCAGATTTGGTGCAGCCGTTCTTGAGTTTTTCGCTTAGCAACACATTTAGCCATTAATTTTTTTTTATTTAAATAGATATACAGATTTTCAAACCTTGAAACTTCACACCGTAATATTAAAAATCTTTGCCTACTTATCACAGTCTCTAGTTTTTCTCTCTGCTGATAAAATATAACACGCTTTTCTCATCGTTATCACGAAAAAAACAATCAGCCGTCCCATACAAAACTTTAATACCTTTTTTTTTTTGGATGGGAAATCATCAAATAACTTCTCCCGCTCTGGGCGGAGCGGGAAGGCGTATCAGACTTTTACTGACTAAAACCCAACCGTGTTCCTTCAGATGCCAGTGCCAGGGCCACGGTATCTCTTTCGAACTACCCGCGACCCCGGCGGCATCGGCCCTATTGGACCCCGTCACTGGTGACATCTCTTTGAGGCGCGCGTGGAACACAACGTGTCGTCGACCCAGGCCAGGTCCTTACCGGACGGCGAGCTGCCCATTACTCGTCGTCCGCAAGCCCGCGCCTACGGTGGCCGGGAATCGGCAATAGATTCCCGCCGCCCAGGGCATCTCCTGCGGCGGCTCCCTCACGCGTTCGGCCTCCTTCTTCGCGAGCATTACTGCTTCGTAGAAGGAGGTGACGGCCTCCCATGCATGCACTCGCACTCCGCACCATGGCCTGGACCAGGATTGGACGCGACAGATCGCCGCCACCGATCGCCTCCGCGAGAACACGGCGGTGCTCCGCCCAAGCCGGGCAGACCTCCACAGTATGCTCCACCGTGTCCTCCGGGCAAAAAAAAAAAAAAAAAATAATACCTGAGTAGGTGTTGAAGTTTTGGCCTAAATGTATGGTCCCATGGAAAAAGTAGTTCATTTTGATGGTCTGGATGGATTACCACACCTTTCTAATACTTCCCTTTTAAGACGCAGATATATGCCAATGCCTTTGAGTGGTTAGCTTGCGAGTTCTGAGCTCACACAACGCGTCGTACGACCAGCTAGTAATAAAACAAAAGGTATTTTAATTAAAATACGTATACTAAAAGATAACTTATTAAGTTATCTTTGAAATGGTGAAGGTCTCATAAAAATACGCTTGATATTTTTTGCGTGATTCTCAGTTTTTATCCAAGTTAGACTTAACTTTGCAAATTAATTACACTATGTAATTTAAACAAAAACTAAAATTTTCACATATTAAGTTATTACGAAAATGCTCTAATTTAACATATATTTTTTTCAAATCATTAACACTTCTCGTTTAGATGTGATCTTCAGTTTAAAATTATTTAAAGTATTTTCTGACTATATCAAGTTATTATAAATATGCTCTAACTTAACATATTTTTTTTTTTCAAATCATTAACACTTCTCATTTAGATGTGATCTTCAGTTTAAAATTATTAAAAGTATTTGGCCAATAAATTAGGTAACCTTACCATTCCAATCTGCAACCTCAATCGTCCTAGCCTAGTTTTGGCTATTGTTTGTGTAATAAATTACAAAACCCTTTACTTTAGCCGACTTTTATAAATAGTTAGGGATGACAGGTTGACATACTCGTTTAGCTAGGCTAAGCCAAGTCTACAGTTTTCGAAGTTGATATTTGCAGTATAATTTTTGAAGTTTTTTAGGCGCGTTGAGCGATTTTAAGTCAAAACTTTTTAAAACGATTTTTGGTGGGGAGAAATCTTACGGGTCCGCGTCATCGACACCATGACACCGCGCAATATGCTATGCATAGAAAATTTAGTTTTATAACAACTCAAGAACGTTGTTATTATTTTACATGTCAAAAACATTTTGATAAATGATCGTGCGTTTTTGTGTTGACCAAATACAGCCGATGAACAAAAAAAAGGTGTTGGTCAACGGCTTTTTAAAAGCTGGCATAGATAAATAGCTTCATGCATGAGTGTTTTGCATAAAGTGATCCTATTTTTGGTTACCTATTAATTAGTTTGTTTCAATTTACAAATTATGAAATTTTACTTAGGCACCTATACCTATTCAAATTATAATTAAATTTAAAAAATTAAAACAGTTATTCAAAAGTTTTAAGTTTTCACTTCTGTCCAAATGACTGCGAATTTTATTTTTTTCTAATAGAGGGGTATGCCTAGATATAGTACCTAGTGAAAATCCCTCAAGGCGTGTACACACGAGCGAACAAAACATGGTGAACACGACCATCGAACACGGATCATCTGAAGAAACTCAGGACACTGTTGAACATTTAAAGTGTTCGAAGTTCGTGTTCACCGTGTTTTTGTTCGCTCGTGCGTACGCGCCTTAAGCAACGCGCGTAGGCAAGCAGAAGGACGCCCCAGAAAGGAAGCACAGTGACCTTTTCATAGAGAATTATGATCATTCTACAATTCCTTCTTCCCTATAACTATTCCCTCAAGACATGAAGACTCCCAGGCTGATGCTACCGGTAAAATAAGATTCTGAATGATAGTTCCACTCCTTAGCGGTACGTACCAAATATGGAGTAAAACATTGTTTATTTCTACTTGACAGGATACATCGAAGCGTGGTTTAGCTCGGTGTGTAAGTGTTCGATGTTATTCGAACACCCTTTTGCTGATCTAGCGAATCAATAAGGCCGCGTTGAGCGCGCGCCGACGACAGTGCATATTCGGACAGCAACCGGGTGCATTCGCCTCATTGTCATTAGCCATCATTTTAGCGTAGCCTTTTAATTGTTACAAAATAAATTGTTTTAGCAAGTTAAACTCAGTGTTTTTAGTAGCCATCCCGATAGTCAATACCACTTAGGTCGCGACCCGAACAGTAAGTGAAATGGCGTTATGGCTGTCTAGTTTGACGCGCGAGATGGAAGACTCTTACGCGCACCGGAACTAAACGCGCTTCATTTAAATGTAGATTTATGACAAAATGCTAAACCTAAATCAATTTTTAGCTTAGTAAGTTCTTAACATATTTAAAAATCTTCGATTTAAAGTAAATTTGAGGGCTACATTAGGAACTGTTTACGTATAATCGTATAAAACTAAAAATAGATGGTGCTACTTTGGAATTTTTTTCAAGTATGTTTTGGTTTTAGTACAGCAGTGACACTTTATTTAAATAACACATATGGAAAATTAAAATGATTTAACAATATACATTTGATTTTATAGAACTTTTAAATTTTGTATCCCCTTAACCCCAATCATTTTGATCGGCACGTAGTAAAAAGAGGATCGACTTAGCATCAGCACATTTTAAAACAACGTTGCATTCTCTTTTACTGACCATTCAATTTAACGATTCTTTTAGTACGTTACGAGTATCGGTAATTTCATGATCCTTTTTTAGGATTCCGTACCTCAAAAGGAGAAAACGGAACCCTTATAGGATCACTTCGTTGTTTGTCTGTCTGTCTGTCAAGACCCTTTTTCTCAGGAACGCGTAGAGCTATCAAGCTGAAATTAAAATCAAATACGTGAATCTGTGATCTCTTAGAGGTCTAAAAAAATCGAACTTCTAAGTCAACGCATAAAAAAAATACAGTCATTTATGCGACACATTTTGATAATCGCAAGTAAATCAAAACTTATAGGGTACTTCCAGTTGACCTAGAATCATGAAATTTGGCAAGAAGCAAGCTCTCATAGCACAAGTAGAGGAAAAGTCTGAAAATTGTTAATTTGGAATTTTATCACATAAAAAACAATTTTTTTTTGGGATTAGCAACTTAAATTAGAACGTGACATATATCAATGTATCGGAGAACATGTTTTTCAGCAACTATGTTAAGTTTGTTTTTTGTATAAATTCTTTTCAACTACGGAATCCTTTATTGTGCGTGGGCGCACTTGGCCGGTTTTTTTTTCTTTTTATGAGATGAGCCTGTTTCGATAACGTGAATGCTTTTGAGCTCATTTAAAACCGACACTGGAATTAATCTAATCGTGTGATCCCTAGCAAGTACTGATATGATTTGAAAGAGATTTTTGAGTTAATCTTAAGACATCAATGATTTACCATGTTCAAAACCATCGAGTCAGTCACCTTCACAAAATCATGGTCTAAAATTGTAAACACGCTGTGAGCAAGCACAGGGTCAGTGCTCGTCCCTTCTCTATAGGAGAAGAGATCTTATCTCCGTTATCGGATAGTTCATTTTATCTTTTATTTATTTATATGAGAAGTTCCCTTTATAATGTAGACAAGGAATAAGGAAGGAA
Source organism: Cosmia pyralina (assembly GCA_946251885.1). Taxonomy (NCBI): domain Eukaryota; kingdom Metazoa; phylum Arthropoda; class Insecta; order Lepidoptera; family Noctuidae; genus Cosmia; species Cosmia pyralina. The sequence goes on along the minus strand of OX276371.1, from coordinate 7,939,726 downwards.
TTCCCGGTAGTACGTTCCCGTGGGATATTTTTCGATATCCACGCGGGTGCGGCTGCGTGGGAAGTACTAGAGAGTAAGTACTACATAAGAGGAAGTTCGAAAGTGGCACCGGTGACTGAAAAGTTGTGTGGAAATCGGTTGTCATGGTATGGGCATGTGATGCGGAAGAATGAGACCAATGTCGTGAGGAAAATTTTGAGTATGAGTGCCGATGGCTTTATGGGTAGGGGAAGACCAAAGAAACGATGGATGGACTGTGTGAAAGATGATATGGCTAGAAAAGGAGATACCGAGATGACAATTAATAGAGAAGTATGGAAAAAGGACACGTTGCGCCGACCCCAAATAGATTAAGATATGGCCAGGAGAATGATGAAGTACAAACACAGATTAATACAGATGGGACACTCCGCAAAACCATTTAAATAAAAAGCGACTCTTGCTACGACACAATAAAGTGCAATTCAGGTCGGACAACGCTTCATTACCTACAGTTACATTCACCTATAAGTTGCCTCTCTTTCTATCGCGTAACTCTTTTCCCTTCTGACTTGTTAGGGTTACGCGGCGCATGGTTGAGTATCGAACTAACGTGCAAGCCGGCCGATGCGCGGCAGCCCACACTGAATTGACCCAGTGAGATGGGCCCGCCGCGTACTTGTAGCTTCATACCTAAACTGCGGAGTGTCCCATCTGTATTAATCTGTGGTACAGACTAATAATATTCTACTTTTATTTATCAACTTGATTTTTAGCAACATTGATGTTATTTACAACTGTACTCAAAAACAATAGCAAGCTTATAATGGTTGTTACGCTTTCGTAGCGCATCAGGTATGTTTGCAGACGCTGAAGTGATGGCTTTTAAGCGATACAGCACAAAAGAGTAGCATCTCTGATGCACCGCATACGGGGCAGCCGCAACAGCGTCCTGCAGCTTATTGTAGACAGAATGGATGTGGATTGCTCCTTCATGCAGCATTGGACGAAATACATCTGCGAGTGTTGCGGTCCTGATCCAATGTTTCTTTTGTTTTGTGTCTATGTATGTTTCTTGTGTTCGTATTATATTATTATAAAAAACATGTTTTAAAAAAAAAAATATCATATACAACGTGTCGTTTGACATCCTCGTCAAATTTCAGAGTGTGATACAGAACATCAAACCGAACAACTTTCTCCATGGGACCAACGTCGTAATCGTGAAAAAAATTTCAACTATCCCATATACAACTTCATTACCTACTCGACGCAAATGTATGGGACGACTGATTATTTTTTCGCGATTACGATGTTGGTGCCATGGAAAAAGTTGTTCGGTTTGATGATCTATACCACACCCTTAAATTTGACGAGGATGCAAAACGACACGTTGTATAATATATACACATATGCTTTTTATTATTTATATTATTTTATTATTATTCATTTTTGTTTTATTATATTTTGTTCATATATTTATATTTCATTTAAATCAGATAAATTACAATCGACAGTACACAGTCATTTTAACTATGTAATTGTAATTTATCTAAAATAAATGAAATTGATTTGACAGCAAAGCAAAAGACCATCTACTTTAAAATAACATTCAACATAACATAACGTTTCTCTACGTAGAGACGCTTTGTTATAACTTGTTCAGGAAATGTAGAGACTGTGAAAACTTTGAGACATGTTTGCTAGAGAAATAAGTTCAGACCGCGTTATCTCTCTGAACTTCTAGATTTTCATCGTTCGTTTCGTCTCTATGTAGAGTTTAAAGTTTGTTTGGCTGTAGTTGAATGAAAATGTCTACGTGATGTTGACTAATAAAGTTAATTTATCGTCACGGGTGTATTTTGCGAAGGGATTGGTGAAGATGTTTTGTCCACCTACTTTTCCGAAATAATTTTTAGGGTTCTGTAGGAGTACCTCAAAAGGAAAAACACTTCGGTGTACGTCTGTCTGTCTGTCAGTCTATCAAGACCCTTTTTCTCAGAATTGCGTGGAGGTATCAGTCAATCTGCCTAGTGTTTTCCCAACTATGTTGGGGTCGGCTTCCAGTCTAACCAGATGCAGCTGAATACCAGTATTTTACATGAAGTGACTACCTATCTGACCTCCACAACCCATTAACTGGGTAATACGATACCCCTTGGTAAGACTGGTAGTCAGACTTTCGGGCTTCTGACGACCCGTAACGACTGTCAAAGATCCACGAATGACAGCCAGAACCAACGGCTTAACGCGCTTTCCGAGGCACGGACGAGTCTCGGTATGTAAAGATGGTCACCCATCTACGGACCGACCCCGGCAAGCGTAGCTTAACCTGATGAATCGACCCGTGCGGCTGTTATTACTTAGCCACGAACGCCTTAAGTTGAAATTTGTATCAAAAACGTAAGTCTATGGTCCCTTGGAGCTCTAAAAAATCAAGCTTTAAAGTCAACGCAATAAAAAAATACTGCCTTTTATGCGACATATTTTGATACTCGCAAGTAAATCAATAATTCTCCGTGTCACCGAGAGGAGGCCTGTGTCCCATCAGTGGGAACATTGTAGGCGGATTATGCTAAGTAAATGAAAACCTATAGGGTACTTCCCGTTGACCTAGAATCGTGAAATTTGGCAAGAAGCAAGGTCTCACAGCACAAGTAACGGAAAAAGTCCGAAATTTGTAGTTTTAAAAGTCCAAAAATCGTTAATGTGGATTACAAACTTAAATTTGCAGTTGGAGAATTGACCGTGACGTATATCAATGTATGGGAGGACATGTTTTTCAACTACAATATTAAGTTGTAGTTGTTTTTGGGATAAATACTTTTCAACTTCGGAACCCTTCATTTTGCATGGTCCGACAAGCACTTGGCAGGTTTTATTATTCATAGTAGGTACAACACGCCTGAAAGTATATCCCTCGTATTTAAAAACACTGTAAATTGTTTCTACTGCTGGTATTCAAACCTCCTCCAGAAAGGGAACGAGCAGACGTCCACCACACGAGCACAGTACAGTTTGGTGGAATACAATAATGTTTAATTAAACCGAAATTTTACTTTGTATTTAAGAGAAAGAAAGAAAGAAAACACATTTATTACACATACACATTAATTTTTATTTTTTTGAGGATTTATTGAAGCGTGGTTTAGCTTGGTGTGTCAGTGAAATGGCGTTATGGTTGTCTAGTTTGTTGCGCGAGATAGAAGACTTTCACGCGCACCGGAATATAATTAAATGTAGATTTGCTGGGGATTGTTCTCGCTCATCCTAACGCTCGACTCAGCTTGCTGGCTCATTGTCCCATATGCTTCGGCTCGGAGATTGTTGTTGCGCGGAAGTCTGGCATCGTTTAAACAGGTTTTTTGTTCTGACACAATATCACATTATTTATGTACGTTTATTTGACACAAACTTATTTTTTTTTTAATTTAAAGTAAGTATACATCACACGTTGCAGTATAAAACTGATTTACGTCCGTCACCTCACACTTCGGTCCAGTTGAAAACCAGCGTCAGGCACTAGTTGTCTGGCATTTTTTTGCTGAACTGGGCCTTTTTGGCACAGCAATGAGGCAGACTTTCCTGCATTGTATTTTTTATTTTATATTTTGTTGTTGTTGCATCGCAAATGTAGATTTTTAAATTTTATTATTATTTTTTACTTTTTTGTTTTGCCACTTTAATTTAGTCTGTGCTAAATAAATGTGTTTTCTTTCTTTCTTTCTTTCTTTAGATTTATGACAAAATGCTACACTTAAATCAATTTTTAGCTTAGTAAGCTCTTAACATATTTAAATACCTTCGATTTAACTCAAATTTGATTACACAATAAGGAACTGTTTACGTATAATCGTATAAAACAGAAAATAGACTAGAAAAAGATTCAAGTAAAGCAATCATGTTTCGGTTTAAGTACAACAGTAGACAAAATAGTCAAATAACACAAGAAAACCCAAATGATTTAACCATATATATTTGGTATTATAAGAACTTAATAACACAAAATTATCTTTGTATCCCCTTAACCACTAATTCCCTAAAAACGATTAAGAAAATTTTGGTGAGGAAACAGGCATTGATCGTCTATCGTCGAAAATAGTGCAAAAAGCAAAATACATTACGAATAACAACCAATGTATTAAGTTAAATCTTGCATAATTAAGAACCCATTCTTCTACACGATTTAGCGTAAAAAACAAAATGAATTACCCACATTGGTAGGTACAGTCAACCTTACGTCCAAGTCAGCAATTTGACGTTGACAACACCCTTATTTCGTTGCAGTAACGAGTGTTTTCGTAGTTCAATATTGTTACTACTACCGTGCTGTTGACTGTACTTACAATGTTAGGTATTTTTTACGACCAAACTTACGATTTATAGCTGAATATAAAATTTATTGATAGCCATTGGTTTTGATAACTGTCGTAGTAATTGCGACCTTTTATAGGGGTCTACCAGATCTGTTTTGGTTCAATGGGTTAAGTAATCGAGATTTAAATAAAAATAACTACCTACTACTTATTTCGTCAAAGAAAATAAAAATAAGTTTCATGGAAAATAAGTTTTACATAGGGTAGCGTTCCGTAACCTATGCAAGTTTAAAATCTATGTAAATAAACATGAATGGCTAAATGTGTTACTAAGCGCAAAACTCGAGAACGGCTGAACCGATTTGGTTATTTTTTATTTTCAAATATTTGTTGAAGTCCGAGGAAGGTTCTTGTGAAGAGAAAAATTGGAAAAGTGAAAGTGCATAAAGTGTGAAACATCTGTTGGGTCAGCTACAATACTGGAAAGTTTGCGAGTAAAATTGTAAAACCAAAAATAAAATTATGTTAGGGAATCATAATAAAAAAAAAACAAATACAAAATTAAATGCTGTTCATTGGTAAGCACCATACTTGACAACGGCTGGACCAATTTTGTTAACTTCACCTGTATGTATGTTTGTATGTAACCGAATCTTTGAACTCCATTTTTACCCACTTTAAATGGTCAGATTAATTCGAAATTTTGCACATATAACAGAGTCCGATGACAATACAATAATTTAAAACTTTTGTCACATTATCCTGATCAGGATCATCAGGATTAACGATTAATCTCTAAAAAAATTAAAAATAAATTATAGTTTAAAAAACTAAAAAACACGCTTTAATACCATTAAACTGAACTAAAACGTAAAAAATAAATTTATCGTTATAAGAATAAAGTGAGCAACGAGAAAAACTTATGTCACTGTAGAAAAAAAAAGCGTGGGGTGCTTTCGACTTACAGAGTTAAAGCACGGACGCTTTTTTTTTACAATGACATTAATTTTTCTTGTTATTCACTTTATTCTTATAATCATCATTCTCCTGCCCTTATCCCAATCTATTTGGGGTCGGCGCAACATGTCCTTTTTTCCATATTTCTCTATTATTCGTCATCTCGGTAGTCACCCCCTTTCTAGCCATGTCATCTTTCACACAATCCATCCATCGTTTCTTTGGTCTTCCCCTACTCTTATAGCCATCGACATTCATACTCAAAACTTTCCTCACGACATTTTCCTAACTCCTCCGCATCACTTTATTCTTATAATGATAAATTTATTTTTTACTTTTTAGTTCAGTTTAATGGTGTTAAAGCGTGTTTTTTAGTTTTTTAATCTATAATTTTGTTTTAAAATGTTCGTCTCTAAATCAGGTTCTCACGAAATGAAAAATTTGAAAAGTTATCTTCAGGAAAAACTGAACATCCTTTTTCTTTGGGATTTTTGTTTGAACTATTGGAATTTGGGCAGGACAACGTCTGTGGAGCTAGCTAGTTACTAATAAATTGAGTACCCAGTCACCTTTGACATGCACCTTCATAATGTTATCAAATATCAACCCTATAGGGTTTCAGATTGCCCGTAGCTTATGGCGACCCCAGCTGAAATAATGGGGAGTTATTTGTCAAAAGGTATTCCTATTGTTTTTCCTTAAAATTAAGCATATTATTTATACTTACATCGTGGGTATTTTTGAACTAAGGACCCTACCATAATCTTTTGTACAAAATCGCATGACACTTCATTATTGTCCTGTTTTAAGAGCATAACGGTATACCAAAAACCGATTTTGTCGGCCGATGGCGAACAGAACTACTCGGACGAGTAACTTGGACGTGCATGTGCATGGTACGGTTATACCAAAACCGATTTTTTCGGCCGATGGCGAACAGACTACTCGGAAGAGTAACTTGGACGTGCATGTGCACGGTACGGTTATACCAAAACCGATATTGTCGGCCGATGGCGAACAAAACTACTCGGAAGAGTAACTTGGACGTGCATGTGCACGGTACGGTTATACCAAAACCGATATTGTCGGCCGATGGCGAACAGAACTACTCGGACGAGTAACTTGGACGTGCATGTGCACGGTACGGTTATATCAAAACCGATTTTGTGGGCCGACACTGTTGTGACGACATTGGTCGTTGCCGGTCTTCTGTAGTTGACTGTGCGACTTAACAGAGTGTAGACGCGTTTTTAAAATGGAGGAAACCGTAGAAATATATCTTTTAAAAAATTCGTACCGCTATTTAATACCATCCGTTTCGAACCGGAATTTTTGAATATCCGTAGTCATTTAGGTAGATAACAACACTGGCAGAAACACAACAGCTTATGACAGAATTAAACCATAAACACACTCAATTTGCGCTTTAGACGCAGACTGACGAGAAATCCCAACAAATTCGGATTGATCGGCCGTTTTCGGGCGTCATCGCGATGGCAGTTGTAGTAGTGTACGCACTCCCTTTCATTTACATACGTTTGATTTGATCGGCCGAGTTTGTTCGAAGACGCCCGAGTAAAGATTGGCCGATAACGGTTTAGGTGTACGCGTACCGTAAAACTGAAGAGTTAGGCTGAGGTATACCCATAGTACGGCGCGTTGTGTTCCATGTGCGCCTCAAAGAGATGTCAGCAGTGACGGGGTCCAATAGGGCCGATGCCGCCGGGGTCGCGGGTTGTTCGAAAGAGATACCGTGGCCCTGGCACAGGCAACTGAAGGAACACGGCTGGGTTTTAGCCAGTAAAAGTCTGACACGCCCTCCTCCTCCACCCAGAGCGGGAGAAGTCATTTGATGATTTCCCATACACAAAAAAAAAAGTTATACCCATAGTACACGCACATTTCCCTAGTTATGTTAAGTCCCATGTAATAGGGGGCGAGCCTATTGCCATCTACCGGGCACAAATCCAGACTTAGGGCTGCTGCTAAGAAATTCCTGATGGAAAAACCCAATAACACTTTCCCAGGATGTCATACTCAGCAGTAGCCAGACCAAGGAGGCAGTAACAAAAATAACTAGTAGGCAGAGCGGGGTCTTATGAGCCGCGGGGTCACCTGCGCCACCCACACTATTACACAAACGGTGTAGTTTAGGATACAAGGGAGGGATGCCACAAGAAGCGGGAGGGGTATGCGACTCGGCCGCTGTTGCGTCAGTGGCCGGCCGGCGTTCGGTTTAAGTGTGCCCATACGTTGACTCTATTTTCGCACCAAAAGTAAAAAAAGCAGTTCGTGTTAACTTTTGGTATCCAGCCCATGTTTGTTGTGTTACGGCAATCAAGTAAGTATATTGTAATTTAATAATAATGTGTTTATACGATGACAGAATCAAAAATAATGTAACAATAATAGTTTTAAAGTGGCTCGGTCCAATTGGTAATAAAATGGGGAAGGGGTCATTTGAGCCAAAACAAACGGGGTCTCGGGGTCTCGTGAGCGTTGATGTTGTCTTGTGCTAGCATGTTTCATAGCTAACCTGTTATCAATTTGCATTTAAATCCGGTGTTCAAATCACTCCCAAGTATCTATAAAACTTTCTACAACAGTATTTATTCTTTTCAGGATGCGAAACTACAAAAGAAAGACTGAACGACCTATAAACTCCAAAGATCTGATGAAACATGCCGCAGAAGAAGTTATCAACGGTAAAAGTATTCGAAAAGTGGCAAAGGATAACAAAATAGATAGAATCACACTTTCAAGGTATGTCAATAAATTAAAACAAAGTCCTGGGTCTGATGTTTTTCAGGAATACACTAACTCTCGGCAAGTGTTTTCTAAGGAACAAGAAAAGGAACTAAAGGAGTATTTGATCAAGGTTGCATCTATATATTATGGTTTAACTCCAACAGATGTCCGCCGCCTTGCCTACGAATGCGCTGTCAAGTATAATCTAAAGTTTTCTGAGAATTGGCAAATAACTAAGATGGCAGGAAAAGATTGAATGACCACTTTTCTTAAAAGGAATTCTGAACTGTCTATTCGTAAACCAGATCCCACTAGTCTCGGAAGAGCGACATCATTCAATAAAACGAATGTGCTATTATATTTTGACAAGCTAGGCCAAGTTCTAGATAATTATAAATTTCCGCCTTCCAGAATTTGGAACGTAGATGAGGCTGGAGTTCCAACAGTGATGAGACCTGCTAAAATTATAGCAGCAAAGGGAAAACATGACGTTGGTTCTGTGACCTCAGGTGAAAGAGGCACTAATGTTACTGTAATCGGAGCTGCGTCGGCTTCAGGCCATACAATTCCCGTCATGTTTATATTTCCCCGTAAGAAGTTTAAGTCTCATTTTATAGCAAACGGACCACCAGAGTATATTGGACGCGGTAATGGAAGCGGTTGGGTGACTGATGACGAGTTTTATTAATTTATTCAACACTTCATTAATTATGTTAAACCATCGCAGGAATCACCGCTTTTACTACTGCTGGACAATCATTCTTCGCATTTGGCGATTAAAACAATTGAGTTTGCCAAAGAAAATTCATTTCCGCCCCATTGTACACATAAACTACAGCCATTAGACGTGTCAGTGTATGGCCCTTTCAAGTGGTATCTTGCATCGGCATATGACGCATGGCTTCGCAGCAATCCTGGGAAAACTATCACTATCTATGACATACCTAAATTAGTTTCGACAGCTTTGCCGTTGGCAATGACACCAACAAACATAACGAATGGTTATAGAAGAACAGGCATTTACCCTTACAATAGCCTCATTGTCACTGAAGAGGACTTCATGCCTGCTTTTGTAACAGATCGTCCAGAACCAGAGCCTCAACCTGAAGCACAGCCAAGTGGTGCGAGAGAGAGAAGCAATTGCAGAGTTACAATCTCCAGACCTGGAAGTTAATATATCTTCACCAGCTATTGAGGTTGAGCTAGCATATGCAGTAACACCATCACAATCGCCCGTCACTGTATTAACTACCCAAAACTCATGGAATGATAAAGAAAATCGAGGGCCTAATATTGCAACGTCATCTACCTTCAAAGATGATGTTGTCTTTTCACCAGAATTGGTGAGACCATTTCCTAAAGCAGGGCCACGGAATCAACAACAAACACAAAGGAAAAAGAGAAATTGTGCCGTATTGACTGATACACCAGAGAAGGACCAGCTTGCTGAAGAACAGAGTAAGCGGAAGAGTAAGGGCAGTAAGAAGATACTCAAGACAAAAAAACAGACAATGAAAAAAGCTTTCTATAAAAGTTCTTCTGAATCTGATGATGAGGCAAGACCTTTCAAGATAGCTAAAAATGCCCAAAAGAAGAAAAAAGTACAAACGGGCAACACACCTTCTGACACCGAAAAAGAGGAATATTTCTGCCTTGTTAGCGTCAAAGCCTACTCTGATAGCCTTCCAGGCGAAGAGTGGCTGCAATGCACCGATTGCCGCAAATGGGCACATGTTAAGTGCACCTCCGCTGCTGGTGCAGTTTATGTTTGCGTCAACTGTGACAGTGATTAGGCTAAGCTGATTATTAAGTTTCTGTTTCCTGATTTGTTCCTATTATAATAAAAGATTATTATTAAAGATTTATGGAAGATTTTATATGTAGTTTATATTAACTTTCTTATGTCCACTTCCTTCTAAGTTCACTGGTTCAACTAGTCCCGTGGGGTGGCTTAATTCATCCCACCTGTTGGGTCAACTGAGCCATCTGATTTTTGTGTTATTCATGTAAATTAGTCTAGTAAACAAAGTATTTGATACAGTTTTTTGATGGAGTTACATAGCCAAATAAACAACCTATTGATTTTAAAAGAAAACAATATTTATCACTTCACTAATTCGAAGCTATACTGCTTTGAACAAAATCATGATCAAGTGACCCCGCTAATTCTTTTCTATAAATGGAAATGACTTTGGGGCCATATTACTGTATCCTTTCTGAATTTACACCGATCAATGTCAGTTCCTAAACTTGCATTTGATTCCAATATTAATAGTAATATTATATTAATCTTTCTTTATTTCTCGGGAGAGGAGCTCGTGGCTAAGTAATAACAGCCGCACGGGTCGATCCATCAGGTTAAGCTACGCTTGCCGGGGTCGGTCCGTGGATGGGTGACCATCTTTACATACCGAGACTCCTCCGTGCCTCGGAAAGCACGTTAAGCCGTTCGTCCCGGCTGTCAATCGTGGAACTTTGACAGTCGTTACGGGTCGTCAGAAGCCCGAAAGTCTGACAACCATTCTTACCAAGGGGTATAGTCGCTCCATGTAAAATACTGGTATTCAGCTGCATCCGGTTAGACTGGAGGCCGACCCCAATATAGTTGGGAAAAGGCTAGGCAGATTGATTGAATCTTTATTTATTTCTCTCTTCACAAAGGTTCACTTAGTTTTATTTTATAAATACAGGCAAGAATCATAACGTTGTTACAAAAAAATCAAAAATATGATCCTTCGTGACAGACTGGCGTCCATACTAGGATACCCTGTGTGACAGATCACCAGGCTCTCACCCTAAAAAACAAGGATGGCATACCGTCACATGTCTAGTTTCTAAAACAAACCAACAACGATTAACACCCAGAAATAAGCGAGCGAAAACGAGACCACCCAGAAATACTCTCACTTAATAAGCCCACAAAAAAACAAAATGGCCGTCATAGTACATAGGACAGTGGTAATTTTTTATTCTCCAGACAAATTATTTGTTGCTGAAGGGAAAAAAAACACACATGTTTAAATTCAAAAGCACAAAAAAAAGACAGAATAATCAATCTGCCTAGCCTTTTCCCAACTATGTTGGCGTCGGCTTCCAGTCTAACCAGATGCAGCTGAATACCAGACTGGAAGCCGACCCCAACATAGTTGGGAAAAGGTTAAGCAGATTTATTTTTATTTGTTTTTATTAAGGGAAATATTTAATTGAAATCGGAATTGAAGTACTTAAAATTTTAAGAACATTAACTCTTAATAGTTAAACGAAAAAAAAAAACAGTTTATCGAATCATTTTGTGTTAATTTACAGGATGTCAAAAAGTAGCAGTGTTAACCGACTTCTGTTGCTGACCGTACATACATGCACAGTCTACTGCCTATCTGACCTCCACAACCCATTAACTGAGTAATACGATACCCCTTGGTAAGACTGGTTGTCAGACTTTCGGGCTTCTGACGACCCGTAACGACTGTCAAAGATCCACGAATGACAGCCGGGAGTAACGGCTTAGCGTGCTTTCCGAGGCACGGAGGAGTCTTGGTATGTAAATTTGATCACCCATCCACGGACCGACCCCGGCAAGCGTAGCTTAACCTGATGGATCGACCCGTGCAGCTGTTATTACTTAGCCACGAGCTCCTCCGAGAATAATAATAATAATAATAAATGTATAGTGTAATGCGTGTAAGGAGAGCTAGAATGATGAATGATGAATATTATCCTTTCAGAGAAAATATAGGTAACACCTACCAATAAAAAATTTTCTAAACTCCATAACACTTTTCCTGTCTGACAATAACCAAATAAGTACCTTTGACGATAAGGAAAATATTTCCTATACACACGGAAGGAAAAATTTGGGACAATTTTCCCCCAAAAAAAATCCATAAAATATTCAAATAACATAAAATGTAAGCCGTAGTACAGTCATGTCATTCGGTTCCATCGGTAAATGGTAAATAGGTAATTGACATTCCTCGTGGGTCAACAAAATAATATTTTTGTTGGTTTTGATAGAGTTGATGTTTTTAGTGTTCACAAGAATCACAAGTTATGGCTTTGGTTAGAGTAAAACCACCGAATTGTCAGTAAGTACACAACAACTCAGAGAACGTCTGATCTGCACTGAAAGTAAAGTGGGACTGTTTTGAGGCGCTATATTCTTAAGCTATCATACTATCTGTACTATCCCACTACAACGGGCCAAAGGCTTCCTCCCAGTCCTTCCACAAACTCATTACCCGCGCCCGCCACCTCGAACTAAGTTTATCTTCTTTTTTTTTATTAGCCTAGGCTTTCCCACTCCTGGGCAAAGGCCTCCCTCCACTCCTTCTATCTTTCACCTAAGTTTATATTAGGTCCCTAAAAATATTAAAAGCCCCTAAAGATCTAAAAACCACAGATATCCTTTAACAAGCTACATTCTTCCTTTTTTTGCATCCTAAAAGTCGTAAAGCTAGGCTTGTGAGGCCAAAAATTCTCTTTTTAAACCGGTTTATGGCCCCTAAACTGTTCGGTTCGGTTTACGACCGTAACGTTACAATAGGTAGCCGGGATTTCTTTGACCGAGATGTAGGTAGTATATTTAAGAATGTTAGATACTTATTCTCTTTAATTCTCTGACGGCATGTGAAGTCAAATCAGAGGCCCAAAAGAAAAAGAAAAAAAAAAGGAAGAAAGAAAGAAAGGAAGGAAGGAACGAAGAAAGAAAGAAGGAAAAAAAATCATTAAAACATCTCTAATAATAATAAATCTTCTTGTATTCTAATAAAACGTCAAATCCTTGAAAATAGTCTCACAATTTTTCAAATTCCAATACACGTTCTTTTATCGTTTTAAAATGGCAAAATATACGAAATACGAAGCAAAGGAGTCACGTCTATCGAAATAGAGCGAGACTGAAATAATTCTAAATTCAAAACGAGGAGCCACTTATCATTGTCGAACAATCGCTGTAGGTACGGAGGAAATATGTTTAGGTTACGCTGTGTTACGGCTGTGACATATAAACGCTATACAATAAATTCAATTTGTTTTAGGTCGTTGTAATTTTTGGAAGAAAAGAGATAATTATGACTGCAGTGTGAAGTACCTACGATTTTTGACAAGGGCATTGATTGATGATTTTCGCCAATTTCGCGTCTACCAGGCAAAAGATTAGTAATCATGGGTTTCTCCTTTGTTTGAAAATCGAAACGATCATTATTAAACTGTGCACAGAACCTTTTTTTTTTTAATTAAGTATATTATTTGCTGTACATGAAATTAAATGGGATAACGAGAATGTTGCATTTTTATAAATTAACATAAAATTAATATTTTCAAGTAGAACCCAATAAATGTACTTATTTTCTGTCTTCGACTTACACCAAAATCTCGAACATCATCATCTGCCTAGCCTTTCCCCAAATATCCTAGAGTCGGCTTCCAGTCTAACCGGATGCAGCTGAATACAGTAACTTACGTGAAGCGACTGCCTATCTGATCTCCACATCCCAGTTACTGGGTAATACGATACCTACAACAAACAAGACAACACAACACAAACAACAACAAACAAGACAACAACAACAACAACATACAACAACAACACTGGACAACACAACACTGGACAACTTACAAGACTGGTTGTCAAACTTTCGGGCCGTTGGTCGCACAACGGCTTAACGCATTCCGAGGGACGGAGGAGTCTCGGTATGTAAAGATGGTCACCCATCCACAGACCATCCACGGCAAGCGTAGCTTAACCTGATCGATCGAACCGTGCGGCTGTTATTACATAGCCACGAGCCCCTCTTACCTACCTATGACGTCATCATTTGCTACTCGCGTAAATTCACCCACTCTCAGCAGATCGACGCTCCGTTAATGCATTGAGCGTAAACTCGCATTAGTATCGAGCTTTATAATTAAGTTATTAGCCGTCGGTACACGTTAATTACGATATTATCTCATGCAGATAGCGGCAAATGACGTAAAATGTTACCTACGTAATATTTTATGTCATGTATTATTAGAGCAGTGTTGGCCCTGTGCTAACGGCCGCGACATACGATTTGGTGGTCGTTGCTTTGAACTCTGACAGACACTTTACTTTGTGTAAATTATTTCATCACCACAGCTCTCAATACGGTGAAGGAAAATATTGTGAGAAAACCGGCATGTCCTAGAACCAACAATTTGAAGACATGTGACAGATGTCACATGTCAGATGTCACGCGGGCCCAGTGCGGGTTTATAGATGCCAACCCGCACTGGGCCTGCGTGGTAAATTACAGTCCACTCCCTCTTACAAAGAGGAGGTCTGTGTCCCAGCAGTGGGAACAGTATAAGCTGATTATGTACCCATTTGTATTTTTTTTTATAAAACAATTTTATGTAATGTGCGTCACTATCATGTGAATAAACAGTTTTTCTTTCTTTCTTTTCTTTCTTTCTTGATATATTATTTTGTAAGTGTGTAATTTAATTATAAACTTTCAGTTCCGGATGCAGAGTGCCCGAAAGGAATCGATATAAAAATTACTCTCATAAAGTAATCGAGTCGATTCCGGTTGTTGTCGAATTTTTTGTTCGGTTATCCAGAAATAGTGGCGAAGGTGCTAAGGACTCTTTTTCTGTCATTTTGTGTAACTATATACTAATGGTTTATCTAATACTATGTTTTATATACCAAAATCAATACGCCTATATTTCCTAAAGTAGGTACCAAATATAAAACACTTGTTTTACAAGATTCAATGCATGGAATTCTAAGTATTTCATTGGCGTTCACCCCATTTATCTCAGTTCACTGTTGGGCTAAACTCTCTCAAGTTTGCGCCATAACTCCGGTTTTCCGCCTCACTCAAACAGTTTTGTGCTAGTTTTAAACTGCCGCTATTCCTAACATTTATTGTTTATTCACTTCCCCCTTTCTATGTACTGTTTTAAATAAAAAAAGGTACTTGTTTTCACTAAGTTCATATTTTAGTTAGTGTAATTGCGTGTGCAATATACTAAACGTACGTATATACAAGTAATTACAGTCACCTTCATTAACCACGAGTATACACACGTTTATACATATACCTATCTACGTACGTACAGAAAAACCTACTGAGATATCATCCATGGCGACTACGTCATAAAATTATCAAAGAATAATAATAATAAACAATACTATAATATTATTCATGCCTAAAATCATTTGCCGTCTAATACCGTTGTTGGTCAGAGCCGAACAAAATTCACCTGTACATCCAACCTACGTAACACAACGCAACGTAAGCTAGGAATGTCATCAATGCATCGGTACCTTCAGTTCGAAATACAAACTCAACGAACAAACAATCTGACGATTTGAATTCTGGAAACGTTCGAAATACTGGCAGCCGGTACCATGGAGTTTTAAGTCGAGCTTAATTAGGGTCTGATTCACCTCCTACGGTTTTAAAGTACGCATAGCAACATGGCAAATAATAAGAAAAAAATTCTGTTCCATTTTTGAATTTAATGTGCGTTTTTATAATTTCTAACATGGCGACCGTAGACATCGTGACGTCACGTCACGGCATCACTAGAACACAGGGAAGTAAAACGTATGGAAATATTATGAAGACGCTTTTAAATTTCTGTCCATGATAACGCTTTAACGTGCACATATTCCCATACATTTTATGGATGTGGACGTCCACGATAATATCGTTACGTTAGAAATTATAAACGCGACAATCAGTGATTAAAGGCCTAGTTCAGATATAAGCGATATCTACAAACATGCACATGAGTTCCTTTTGCAACATAATGAAAATTTGTATGGATCTTCGAGATTTTGCCGATAAGAAATCCAATCGGGTGCATGGCTTATCATATAAAATAAGATTTTTATTATATATGGAGAATAACCGCAAGATAAAACTCAAAAAAGGTTAATCGACGTACGCACGGACGTAAAAATAGCTCGGCGATTTTGTTGCGCGCACTGGATTTTCAACGCTCTGCTTAGCGCCGAGAGTTGGAAATCCAACAGTGTGTATTTTCGACGCGCTAGAATGAACTCTGTTGTTGTTAGTTTGGATTCTCAACGCTCGGCTCAACGACGAGAGTTGAAAATCCAGTGCGCGATAAAATCCCGCCGCGATATTTTTACGTCCATGCGTACGTCGGCTTAGGTACTATGTTTCTAGCACGTTACGCACAAATACTCATAACAAAACATATCATCACGTCTGTATTCCACGAAGGGTTGGGCAGAGGTGTACCTACCTATAGTACACTCATATTTCGCCAGTTATGTTCAAGACCCATGTAATAGGGGGCGAGCCTATTGCCATCAACAGGGCACAAATCCAAACTTGAGAAATCCAGAAATTTCAAAATGGAAAACCCAATAACACCTTGCCCGACCCGGGAATCGAACCCAGGACCTCATGCTCTCTCTCGCGTCCAAACCTGATCCAGGCCATAGTGCGGAGCGAGAGTGCATGGGAAGCCGTCACCTCCTTCTGCGAAGCAGTAATGCTCGCGAAGGAGGAAGCGGAACGCGTGAGGGAGAGGCAACAGCCGCGCCCTCGCGCCCCTAGCCGCCGTAGGAGACGCCCTGGGCGGCGGGAATCGATTGCCGATTCCCGGCCACCGTAGGCGCGGGCTTGCGGACGACGAGTAATGGGCAGCTCGCCGTCCGGTAAGGACCAGACCTGGGTCGACGGCGCGTTGTGTTCCACGCGCGCCTCAAAGAGATGTCAGCAGTGACGGGGTCAATTGGGCCGATGCCGCCGTGGTCGCGGGTAGTTCGAAAGAGATACCGTGGCCCTGGCACGGGCAGCTGAAGGAACATGGGTGGGTTTTAGTCAGTAAAGTCTGACACGCCCTCCCGCTCTGCCCAGAGCGGGAGAAGTCATTCGATGATTTCCCATCCACAAAAAAAAAAAAAAAAAAAAGGACCTCATGCTCACTAGCAGCGCTTGCGATCATTACACCAACGACGCAGAAATACTCAAAATTACAAAATTAGCTTCAAAATTATTGTGAATCTAGGTACCGATTGGAAAGTGAGTTTCAAAAGTAACTACACTATTGGTATTCCGTGGACTTCATTATACGGAAGTTTGAGTCACGAAGCGAAAACCAGCCGGAGGGATATCTGGTTTTATTGGAAACTGACACTAGGAGCTGATTCTGTTGTGTATATGTTACGGTAAGCGTGATTAATTGAAAATTGTTAACTCAAACTCAAAGCATTTATTTCAATTAAACCAATTACAGGCACTTGTCAATAATATTTGTCTTTTAAAATAAAAAATAACTTTAATTTCGGAAGTCGGTGTCTAGTTAAATGTATTTTCGTTTTTTGCCACCGACTTCCGAAATTAAAGTTATTTTTCACTTTGTAGTGTTGTTTTTGGAAGTCGGTTGTATTTTTTTGTAAAAAAGTTTTTATTTTTCACTTTTTAGTTATGTACCTACCCCACACAAATTCAAATACCACTACCTGCAAAACAAACTAGAACATCATCCATATAAAGCTGTGGAAAAAATACGTATTATTGAAGCTAACTCAAAACTACCGAAGCAAAGTTAAACAATTTTATATGGGACCAACTGTGATGTATACGCTCTCGAATAAAACAAAAAAAATCCAAATCAGTCCAGCCATCTTCGAATAATCGGGGAACATACATAAAAAAAAAAGGTTCCGTCGAATTGAGAACCTCCTCCTTTTTGAAGTCGGTTAAAAATGAATCCCTATTTCCCTTGGTCATCGCATCACGCCTGATCGGATGGCCAATTTCGCTAATTCTTTTTTTGTTGTGTTTATTATTGTCAGGAGAAGGTTTTTATGATGAGATAAATTGGAAAAATTGCCGGGAAAATTAGAAAATTCGAGAAAACTAAAAGTAAATTTTCTATGGTAATTTTGTATGAATTATTGAAATTTGGACAGGACACCGTCTGTCGGGTCAGCTAGTTATTAATAATTACCGATAGTCGAGGTAAAAGTAAAAAATAAATCACATTTACCGGTAATTATTAATAATGTAACCTTAGCACCGATAAATGATTACATTTATCGGTGCTAAGGTACATATTTTTAGAGTGCACTTTTTACTCAGTCGGGTTTTTTGATTTTGATTTTATTTTTTTTAATACACTTTTTAGCGTACAGACGCCAGCGCATCAAGCTATCTGTCAAATTTCTTTAATAGATTTTCATCTTTATCGCTAAAGCATTAGGTTCAAGGTTGATTGCGAAGACAGTTTCGGGTGGCTTGATGTGCCGTATGAATGTCTGTACAATACCCACTTATAATCGGGTAATAACAGCCTCTTACTCACTCACTCCAAAAGTTAGTTATTGTTTTTTTTTATCATTTCTCATTTCAAATTACATTTAAACATATTAACTTCTATATATTTTTGTAATCACCTTTTAAAACCATTATTTTTGACACCCAACTCAAAAGGTTTGGGAGAACTTTTATTTTTAAGATTTTCATTTTGACGCCATAAATCCGAAATTTTTATTTTTAATAATTTGATGAATCTAACGACATATCAATCTTAAAAAAAATCGGTCATGCCGTTTAGGCTACAGGAGTTCACAATGGAACGGGCATACATACATACACGCAAAAAACATTACCCTCCATCTGGTTCAGTCGGATAAAAATTAAACAGTAGCTCATACATTAGATCTTTCATGTTGTGCATTAAAACTTATAGAAATACTGTATTTTAACTGTCAAATCACTTAAATCAGCGAAAACCGAAAAATTTCGTATGCGGCCTCTTAAGTATTAGGGGTTAAACTATGAAATTGCCGATTTGTACTGAATAAATAAATAAAATAATAATACACTTCTGGACACATCTATTGGCCCACCTTAGAGTTTAGGTTTCGATGGCCCCTACCGAAATATGATTGCTAGATTGAACAAAAACTGTTGATGCAGTTTTAAACCTGATACATTTTACCATCTTTTTCGATCGTATTGTTTTAAATTTGAATTCAGAATACCATACGACATGGAGCTACGCCTAACAAGTCGGATATGCGCCTTGTTAAAGGCAATTGATTTTTGAATAAAAAACATGTTTTATCAAATAAAGGTTTAATTTAATAACGCGTGTTGCCTCCATGGGCATCTACCACAGCTCTCATACGATTAGGCATAGAGTTTATCAACCGCTCTATGAAATTTTGAGGGATCATCTCCCATTCCTCTTCTATGGCAGTTTTCAACTCCTGCATCGTCTGGGCAACTGGCTGACGAGCCCTAACACGTCTTTTTAGCTCGTCCCACATATGCTCAATACGGTTCATGTCTGGGCTTCTGGCTAGCCAGTCCATAACTGTAATGTTCACATCCCGAAGATATTCCCTGACGATGCCGGCCGCATGGGCTCTTGCATTATCATGCATAAAAAGGAAATTTGGGCCCACATAGTCCGCGTATGGTCTCACGTGAGGTTCTAAGCACTCACGAATGTACCTTTCAGCATTTAATGTTGGCAGCCGTGGTCCTGTAACAACCTCAAGTTGAGTTTTGCCGCTCGCGGATATACCGCCCCAGACAGTCCATGAGCCACCGCCATAAGCAACCCTCTCTTCAAAGCAGCATTGTGCGAAACGCTCTCCCTTACGTCGGTAGACCTTCTTCCTTCCATAATTGCCATGTAACACAATTTTAGAATCATCAGAAAAGAGTACACGGCTCCAATCTTGCTGTGTCCAATTTAAATGACTGCGTGCGAAATGAAGGCGCGCTGTTCGGTGGGCTCGCGTTAGTTTGGGGCCATTAGCTGGCTTGTGTGGTACCATATCGCGTTCTTTTAACCTTCTCCGAACAGTTTGAGCGCTCACAGATACTCCGTGGAAGTCGCGAAGTTGGTTTTGTATCTCAATGGAGGTAAGGTGACGATTTCTCAAGCTGGTCGTCACGATGAATCGATCCTGCCTTTCAGTTGTGACCCGAGATCGTGGCCTTCCTTGGCGACGAACAAAGCCGCCAGTCTCTAGGTACCTCCGATAAACATTTCGGACCGCAGATCGACTTAAATTAAGTTGAGCACTCACGTTTCTTTGGCTGTGTCCGGCCTGAATAAGTGCCACAGCTTGGGCGGCGACTTCAGGTGAAGTATCCATAGATTATTGATAGAACCTCACCTTAATGTTAAGAATAAGTAATGTTTGTTGCAAAACCAAAGATATCAATCACTTTTTCAAGAATTAAATCCAAGTAAACCAATAAAACCAAGTTTTCTTAGTATTCGATTGTTTGATATCAACAAACAGGCTCCAAATTGTCTTTTGTTTCTTTAAATTCTGTGTTCGAAATTCAAAAAAAGACTATTGAATGAAATTGTGAATGTGCCAGGTTCAAAACTGCATAAAAACTTTTTGCTCGACCTAATATAAAATTTTAGCTAGGACCAAACGAAACTGAAAATACAAGGTGGGCCAAAAGATGTGTCCAGAAGTGTAATAAATATCTTTATTTCCCAAAACATACAGATAATTGTGATTGTAGTTTACAACTATGAAGATATGTGATTTACATAATAACATCTAAACGCTGCAAAATCTGTACACAAAAGATTAAACTCTGTCTCTTAAACTAGGGTATCCTGTATCTTAAGAGACAGTGGTGCCGATTCTGTTGTACACCGACCTAAACTAACTAAACTATCACTAAAATTCCTTACTTTTTGCTATGAGAATCTTAGAGCTATTCTGACAAAAAAAACCTCTAAATTTAATAACAATTTTGACACAACTAAAATCGAGTTTGACAATCGTGACTCCGCGTGGTAAAGTGCCTGTAGTATATTTGACTCGGTGGCTTTAATTGGAACTAACGAAATCACTATGAAGTGACAGGCTTGTCATATTTTGTTCACCGACATCGCTGTCGTTACCGGGTCAAATATCTTTTAGAGCTGGAGGGGCGCAGGGAGGGGGCAGCTTCAACGTGTTTTATATGGAATGTAGGTACCTTTTTTTTTGGTACCTTTTTTTTTGGTACTTTTTTTTTTGGTGCCTACATGTTGAGTCATAGGAGTTCATGGGTTTTATAAAGGGGGGCCAAATTTTCATTATTTTTGCGATAGGACTCACCGTTTTCGAGATATATGCAAAAGAAAAGAAAAAAATACACTACTGTTTTTGCATCCGAAGTCAAGGTCTCGGTGTGAATTTTAGTTCATATTATCAACTAATTTTATTCCACACCTTTTTAATCGCGATTAAACATAGTCTGATTTAGTTTGACAATTAAAATTTTAGGTGAAAACCATGCGAAAACAGTCAAATTCAGAATAGCAAAATTGCCATTTTCACTAAACTAATAACTCCGTACAATCTTAGTCCTGTCAAACTAAAATATAGTTAAGTTGTGTCACTTTAGTCAATTTCAGAATGGGAAATCGTCGTTTGACAGGAATAAACTAAATTTTAGTGATTTTTAGTCTAGTTTAGTGGCATTTGTGACAAGAGAATCGGCACCATTGTCTCACAATGAGGTTCCAATTAATATAGTTACGAGTATGTGTGAGTGGACTGTGTCAGTATTTCATCAGAAGGGGGAAAAAAAAAGAAAAATGTTTTAATTTACATCTGCTATTAAATTATGTATGAGTATGAAAGAGAACAAAAGGTGAGGGTGAAAGAATGTGATTGTTGGTGTGTATAGGTGTTTATGTGTGAGTATGTATGAGTAGGTGATGAGGTGTTTGGAGTGTAAGTGAGTAGGGGAGTTGTATTATATTCAAGTGTGTTTGGTGAAAAATTGAAATTAGTTTTTTTTTTAATTTAAAATATTTATTTAATCAAAATAATTACCATTATTATCTATACATTGCTGCCATCTAATAGGAAGGTCATGTAAGCCTTTGCGATAGAACTCTCTTGATCTACATTTGACAAACTGTGTGAAAGTATTTTGTACTGCCTCCTGAGAAGAAAACCTTTTATCACGTAGAAAATTGTCCAAATCACGAAAAAAATTGTAGTCCGTTGGAGCAAGGTCTGGCGAATACGGAGGGTGACGAATGGTTTCTAATTGCAGTTCCTGTAGAGTTAAAACGGTTTCTCGTGCTGTATGAGGTCTCGCGTTATCATGGAGCAATAATGGTGCAGATCGATTCATGAGTCGGAGCTGTTTCACTGCTAGTATTGCTATCATTGTTCGGAGTTTGGCACAGTAGACATCTGCCGTTATTGCTTGACCAGATCGGAGAAAGCTATAGTGAATAACACCATGCTGATACCACCAAACAGTTACCATTACCTTTTTATTGGTAAGCTTTGCTTTAGGACACTGTTGCGGCGTTAGGCCTGGGGTCAGCCATTGCATTTTTCGCTTACGGTTATCGTAAAGAATCCACTTTTGATCACATATCACAATTCAATCCAATATTCTTGCATTTTTGTATCGATTCAACAAGGCAACACAAGTTTCAACACGCGTTTCTTTCTGTAGATCAGTCAAATCACGAGGCACCCATTTCTCATATTTTTTTATTTTATTGATTTGACGCACATGAGTCAATATTGTTGGTAAGGAAACGTTAAACCATGCCGCTAATTCCTGGGTAGTTTGGCTCGGATCAGCTTCCACCATCTCTTTCAATTCATTGTTATTCACCTGTGTGGGCGGTCTTCCACGTGGTTCGTTCTTCAAATCAAAGTTTCCATCACGAAAGCGTTTAAACCAAAATTGCACGGTGCGTTCATTAGCAGTCCCCTCTCCAAACGCAACATTGATATTGCGAGCTGTTTCTGCCGCGTTAGTTCCGCGTGGGAACTCGTATTCAAAAATAACTCGAATTTTCGAAGTATCCATCTTTCTTGTCTAAGCTGAATAAAAAAAACAACTGAAAGTCGATAATCGAATGTTGCACATTTTTTAAAAGAAGAACTTCATAGGTACCATGTGAAAAACGTTTCACTTAAAAATCTCAAACCATGAAGGTTCTATGTCAATTCGAAGTTCCTAATACAATAAACGGCAATTTCATACTTTAACCCCTATTATATTTTCTTAGATTCAAGAACATAAAATATGTTTAACAACTAATTCCTAGCCACAGCGAGTTTGCCAGTAAATAGTCAATCTCAGATTCAATCTCAATAGATAACTCAGACTTGCATCTGGCAACACCGACTGAGTTTATCTCGCTTTATTGGTATCGGACAGTTTGAAAAGTTGCTATAGGTAAGTTTGTAGAATTAGACGGTAGTTTGAAATTTAATGTTGCTAGTTAGGAATTGAGTTTAGAAGGACTTCAGCGGATCGATCGGAGTTGGTTTAATTTTGACAGTTCAACAACTTTCATTGCGTTATTTACGTTGTCGAGCAGACAAATTTTTTGAAAATTTGAAATATTACATATTTTTTTTTAATGGATTAGCAATTTGCTTCAAAATGATTCAGATTCCGATTAATAGTGTATTACGCAATAGGGCTGAATGATGCCTTTGAATAAAAGAAATTCTATTTAGTCCGACAGTCAGATAATAAAAAAAATATTATTATTATTTGTCATAACTATAACAAAGTACGTATAAAATCTAGCAAGAAGTGACGTCATGCCATTCAATGTATCGCCGTAATCTTTTGATTACGCAAAAAAAGAACAAATACGTTTCCAACATTTTTTTAATAATCTATATACGGAGGAGCTCGTGGCTAAGTAATAACAGCCGCACGGATCGATCCATCAGGTTAAGCTACGTTTGCCGGGGTTGGTCCGTGGATGGATGACCATCTTTACATACCGAGACTCCCCCGTGCCTCGGAAAGCACGTTAAGCCGTTGGTCCCGGTTGTCATTCGTGGATCATTGACAGTCGTTACGGGTCGTCAGAAGGTCAGGAGCCCGAAAGTCTGACAACCAATCTTACCAAGGGGTATCGTATTACCCAATTATTGGGTTTTGAAGGTCAGATAGGCTGTCGCTTCATGTAAAATACTGGTATTCAGCTGCATCCGGTTAACTGGAAGCCGACCCTAACATGATTGGGAAAATGTTAGGCAGATTGACTGATTCATACGGACAAAAAAAAAATATTCATCATTCCTACTAAGGTGCTGGTTGAGTTGGTCATACATCAATCGAGAGTGAAATAAAATATGGTACAATACGGCCGATGAAACATGGCCGCCCCGAACTTCGCGCAGAAGGCTGCGCAGCAACATGTTTTAGGAACAAAATGGTGACATGAGGCGAGTGTGAGCGAGAGAACATGTTCGAAAGTTTGGACCTGCCATGTTTCGTCGGCCGTATTGTAACTGTACTCGGCCTTCAATAATATTTACCTATATTAATAGCACATCGAGTTTTTTGAAAAATCGGTTTTGTAGAGCGCTATCTCTATCACTCACACCTGTAAGCAAATGTCAAAATAAAAGAGAATGTGGAATAAAATAGAAGAGAAGTAAAAGTGCCTAGGTACTAGGTAGGTACAGAGGCACATCAAGCTACCCCAATCTGTCAAATTTCTTTGTTAGATTTTCATCTTCACCACACAGGAATAAGGTTCATATTCAATTGGAAAATTTTGACAGATTGGGGTAGCTTGATTTGCTGGTCTCTGTACATTAGTAGTTAAAACAAACGAAAGCACAAATAATGCCAGAAAAAGTGTTGCCATCACTGAACACAGATGTACAAAAAAATCGAGGTATCAACTTTATTGAGCTACGCCAACTGCTATAACTTCGATGTTCCATATCTTCAGACTTATTATTTTTTTTTTCTCAATGGTGGCGATAGTCGGCAGCACTGCTCGCCTTAAATTTAAAATTTAAAAAACCCCGACACAAAGTAAAACCTCTTAAAAGCACATAAAATAATATGTATTAACCCCCCCCCCCCCCCCCCCCCCTCTAAGTTCCCCTATAAGTTGAATAAATTGTTGGTAATATTTTGATCAAGCGTCGTCGCGTCAAGGGAAAAGCCAACATACGGCCTCGGTTTCACGTACGAAAGTGATGTAAGAGGATTTTTGCAAAGCGATGCGGCCCACCCACATCTACGTCAGCCATTACACGTCAAAAACATCAACTTCCGTACCTCAATAACATGATAAGCCAAAACATAACATAATTACAAATTCAAACGTATCATCCACCATTTTCGAACACTTAACCTGATTTTCGCTTCGGTCATCTTCGTGGTAATTCGGGTCCAATCGGATTTCATGGCCGTCCGTTTAGATATGCGAGAATTCGAATAATAACCGTTGAGATAATACAGAATGCATTCCGGAATATGGGATTCCGGAACTCCGGTATACAGCGTAATAAATATCGGTTTGTGTATGTAGGTATTGGTGATCAATATTTGACGGAAATGCTGGTATTATTTACAGGGTGTTCCGTAAATAAAGGATAACCTTTTAAGGGGTTGTTGTACTCATCATTATAAACAACTTTTACTTTAGGACAAACCTGAAATCACTAAAAAAATCTGCTGTTCCCTACATTTAGACGAGTTACGCGAACATAAATGTAGGGAACAACTGATTTTTTTTTCGTGATTTCAGGTTTGATCCCATAGTAAAAGTTGTTCATAATGATGAGTACAATGACCCCTTAAGAGGTTATCCATTATTTACGGGACACCCTGTATACTCTAAAAGACAAAATATGACGTATTTACACCAGAAGATATTAAACAGACATTCCTAAATAAAATCAATCCTATTTCTAATCCTATTTAATCCGAAATAATAATATTTTTCAAGAGCAAAATGTAGGGATGTATAGGTAACTAGTTTTCTTATACTGAGCCATCTATATCGTAAGCTACGTTAATCCGGAGCGCGGGAAAATTCTTTTCGTTAACAGTGACATTTCTTTTGAAACACAAAGTAAATAATTGGCATTCTTTTTCTTCTTCGACTTTTATACCGTGGGAAGCCCCTTTTTTGACATGCTCTTCTTTTAATATTGAATTATTGATAACATAAAGGGTCTTTCAACAAGGACGGGTCGATGTTAAAATTGAATAAAACAAGATGTGTGTGAGATATTATCGAAATTTATTTTTTATTTAAAAGGCCCATTTATGCCATTATGGATGGAATATGACATCGTTCAAATGTCCGCCGCGGCTTCGTATGGTGGCACGAA
Source organism: Cosmia pyralina (assembly GCA_946251885.1). NCBI lineage: Eukaryota > Metazoa > Arthropoda > Insecta > Lepidoptera > Noctuidae > Cosmia > Cosmia pyralina. Next base: position 7,913,611 of record OX276371.1, on the reverse strand, counting down.
TCCGAGAGGTCCAATTTTTAATGACTCTGCTGCATAGATCTGGCTGAATCCGAGCGATGGCCTGCGTTATGTTGGCTTTCAGGGCAACGGTCGAATGTGGTTTATTGGCATAGACCTGCGACTTCAGAAAACCCCACAAGAAAAAGTCTAGCGGAGTCAAATCACACGATCTTGGTGGCCAATTCACGTCACCTCTGCGAGAGATAACTCTACCCTCAAACCGTTCATGCAGAATGTCGATTGTGTCGTTCGCTGTGTGGCAAGTAGCGCCATCTTGCTGGAACCACATGTCGTTCACGTCCATATTGTTCAATTCAAGCCAAAAGAAATTGTTTATCATTGATCTGTAGCGCTCGCCGTTGACGGTGATGGCCTCGCCAACGTCGTTTTCAAAGAAGTACGGACCAATGACGCCGCCACACCAAAATCCGCACCAAACAGTAACTTTTTGTGGATGCATTGCCACCTGGTGAACCTCATGTGGGTTGTGGTCATCCCATATACGGCAATTTTGCTTATTAACAAAACCATTCATCCAAAAATGTGCCTCGTCGCTAAAGATTATTTTTCGGCCAAAATCGGGGTCCTCTTCCAAGCGTTCCGATGCCCATTCAGCGAACACACGGCGTTGTCTATGGTCATTAACTTTGAGCTCTTGGGTCAGTTGGATCTTGTACGGATGCAGACCCAAGTCCCGACGCAAAATTCTCCAAGTTGAGGTCTGCGAAAGGCCGAGTTCTTGAGCACGGCGAGAAATCGACTGCGTCGGAGTCTCCTGAACACTCTCACGTACAGCGGCGATGTTCTCGGCCGATCTGGCGTTCCTTTGACGTAAAGGTGTTGGTTGGTTGTTTACCGAACCGGTCGTCTCAAATTTAGTCACCAATCGTTGGAGAGTGGACTTTGAAGGGCCACCGCGTCTGCCGTAAAATGGGCGCAATGCGCGCAACGTTTGCACTAACGAACACTCATTTTGATAATAAAGTTTTATCATTTGCACATGCTGCTCAACCGTGTAACTTGCCATGGTGATTTGGCATCAGTGACTGAATAAGAAAAAACAGATTTGACAGTTGCCGCCAAAACAAAATGGCCGCCACAGATTATTAACATCGACCCGCTCTATTTGAAAGACCCTTTAGAAGGTCGAAATTCATAGCTTTCATAATCCTATAAAATATTAAATTTTGCTAACGATAATCACCGTTCATCATACAGGGTTATTGCTAAACACCAGCAACCTCTTAAAAAAAAATCGACTGCAGTGCTATTCTGTACAAATCTGACCGTGAAAACTTACGTGAAGTGAGCGTGGAGTGAACTGTCAATAGTGTCAATCCCTAGCATCAGGCAGAATGACAGCTCACTTCACCTAGGTTTTCACGGTGAGAATTGTACAGAATAGCACTGCTAAAATTAATTAATTAATTTAATTTTACCGTATGATTTATTTATTTATTTTTGATTTAATTGTATTTGTTTTATTATTTTAATTTATTTTGATTTGATTTAATTTTAAATTTTATTTGATTAATTTTTATTTGATTTATTTTACATGTCTGGCAATGGGTGTAATTTACCTGAAAATAAATGAATTTGTTATTATTATTACTGCTGCTCCCTACATTTTGACGAGTTTGGAGATAAATGTACTAAACAGCTGATTTTTTTTCGCGATTTCATGTTTGGTCCCATAGTAAAAGTTGTTCATAATGATGAGTACAATGACACCTTAAGAGGTTGCTGGTGTTTTACCAATAACATGCGAAAATGCTGTCCATAATCTGTAAAAAAACTTCAAAGATGCACTAACATTTTTTTTTCTTCTTTGCAAGATTAAATGGTTGTCATTTACTTTTTCTCTCGTTGTGGCCAGGATCAACATTTTCGTAATAAGAAAGACCTAACACGTGCCAGCCATTTATCGAAGTAAAAACTTGTTTAGGCGCGTTGAGGGATTTTTGGTAGGGGCAAAACTTATGGGTTCGCATCACGTAACGCATCACGCGACATACTAATGTGACGTATTGCGTTGTCGTGTTTTCACTTCTGTCGGCAGTCGATAAGGCTTTTATTTATTTAGGAATAATTTTATTGTACAGACAACAGCACATCAGGTTATACCAAACTGTCAAATTTCTCCAAATGATTTTAAACCTTAAAATGTTGACGGTTAAGTTCAAAATTGAATGAGAAAATTTGACAGTTTTGTAGTTACTTGACCTGTTTCTGTGTGTACTTTAAATAATAAAATGAATGATGCAGCTTTGTTGATGTTTTTCTTTTCACCGTTTAACTTCCACTGATGTCCAGTGCGGTGTGGTGATGGTGGTGTATTGGTCAGGATAATTAAAAACAAAAAAAATAAATAAGGTTCCGACGAATTGAGAACCTCCTCCTTTTAGAAGTCGGTTAAAAAATTACTGTAGCAGCTGTAGCAGCTTTTTAAATAGGGTGAGTGGTAATTAGTGACCGTTACTTAAACACATGATTGTACTCATGATAACAAACAACTTTTACTATGGGACCAAACCTGAAATCGCGAAAAAAAAATCAGCTGCCCCATACATTCATGTTCGCATAACTCGGTAAAATGTAGGGAGCAGCTGATTTTTTTTTTTCGCGATTTCAGGTTTGGTCCCATAGTAAAAGTTGTTTGTTATCATGAGTACAATCACGTGTTTAAGTATCGGTCACTAATTAATTACCAGTCACCCTATATACCACGTGTCGTTTTGCATCCTCTTCAAATGTAAAGGTATAGACCATACAGTACCATGTATAGACCATCAAACTGAACAACTTTTTCCATGGCACCAACATCGTAATCGCGAAAAAATAATCAGTCATCCCATACATTTGCGTCGAGTTGGTATTGAAGTTTTCTATGGGACAGTTGAAAATTTTTCCGCGATTACGATGTTGGTCCCATGGAGAAAGTTGTTCGGTTTGGTGTTCTGTTTCACACCCTGAAATTTGACGAGGAAGCAAAACGACTCGTTTTATACTGAAACATTAATTTTGCAGTATATTTATTATTACAGTTACAGTCATTAAAATTATTGTTACAGTCATTAAATTTATATACTGCAACATTAATTTTGAGGAGTTCGTGGCTAAGTAATAACTGTCACACGGGTCGATCCATCAGGTTAAGCTACGCTTGCCGGGGTTGGTCCGTGGATAGTTAACCAACTTTACATACCGAGACTCCTTCGTGCCTCGGAAAGCACGTTAAGCCGTTGGTCCCGGCAGTCATTCGTGGAACTTTGACAGTCGTTACGGGTTGTCAGAAGCCCGAAAATCTTACCATGGGGTATCGTATTACCCAGTAACTGGGTTGTGGAGTCAGTCGCTCCATGTAAAATACTGGTAATTAGCTGCATCAGGTTAGACTGGAAGCCGACCCCAACACAGTAGGGAAAAGGCTAGGCAAACTGATTTTTGACTGTAACATTAATTTTAATATTGTTAACGTCTATAATATTTTAAAAACGAAAACTTTGAAGCGTTCTTATAATAAGCACGAACATAATCAAATAAAGATTTACCTATCTTAAAATAAAATCTTCTCGGCTCCACCGAACCAAAAATAAAATTTCCTTTTAGAAAAATCCGTAGGAGCGAAACTGCAAAATCATCGGAAACCGGTGAGGCTCCCAGAATGTCGGTGTTTCAGCGAATGTAACGAATATTAGGTGTTAGTTGAACCCCTCGTGACACAGAATAGTACGGTACAGAAGCTCAGCTCGCACAGCGATAACAGTCGCACGCACACATAGACGACAACGTACACTGATCTCAAACATATATTATAATAATAAGTATTAGAGTCCTCTCCACAACAGTTGTCATCCCGAATCACCTTCTCCATAGCCTATATCACCGCACAAAAAGCTGCATTTTTTAATACATGCCGAAATGTCAGAAATTTCATGCAAATAGATGAAAACGAAATAGGTCCTCATCATAACACATCCTCAAAATAACACACCATATGCTGTATATACTTGGGTTCCGCCCGTAAATGCTTGCTCCAGCCAAAGACCTGAGAAGAAAAAACACTATAAAAAAATAATATTGTGGTGGCATCTACATCGCCACATACGAACTACGTTACTAAGCATCACAATGACATGACGTCACGCAAATTCTGCATCGCGTAGTTAGAGTTTACCTCGCGACTAGTATACAACGTCCCGACTTCAACCGTCGGGCTGTTTCCCACCAGATACGACACCCATCTGGTCGGAGGATCCTTCCTTTTCTATGGAGGATGAGTGAACTTTACACCCTGTTCCTCATGCCTCTAAACTGGTGACCCCGACGTACCTCTACACCACCGTACCGTACCGTACTCCAGCACCGTATCTCTACTTTGACGTTGTGGTGGTTCTTGCGCGCTCCTGTGAACTCTAGGACTGTGCCGGTAGACTCTACTTTGCCGAAACAGGTCCTCACCCTGAACCAACACCTTAATTGCGTAACACCCTATCAATAATCTGAATCAAATCATTTTGTAGCAAATTGCTAATCCATTGCTTCATAAATGTTCCAAAAATTTGTCTGCTCAACAACGTAAAGAACGCAATGAATGTTGTTGAACTGTCAAAATGAAACCGATTCCGATTGATAATGTGTTACGCAATTGCCCCGCTGTTACCCAGACTAAGAGAGACATAACATTGGGCAGTAGGATGCCCACGGACTCTATCTCCCGGGAGAATTCTTGGTCCTCACTTCTGGATTGGCTGTATTGACTAGCTGGAGTGAACACTGAAAGAGCTCCCACCTCTTTCTTGCCTTTATTGGCTGGCTTGAGCGGAGTTTCGCACTCGCTTTTAAAATTAAAAATATCCCCACCACCGCATCTCGACGTTGACGTCGCGCGTCGTGGTGGAGCTTGCGAGCTCCAGTGAACTCTAGGGCTGTGCCAGTAGAATTTAATTTGCCAATACAGGTCTAGTCCTGACCCTAGACCTTTTTTAGCCAGACCAAGAGAGATACATAAACCCACAAGGCAGCATGTGGCGAGCTGCTGGGCAGTTGTGACCCTACGGACCTATCTCATGGGAGTATGTTCCTTACCTCTGGCTTGCCTTTATTGGCCGGCTTTAGCGGAGATTCACACTCGCTGAACGTGCAGCATGTCTATGTGTGTGTGCGTTCTCGCTCTTACGGAGCAGACCTTTTGTAGATATCTACTCTGTGGTCCTGTGCTTCGGAAATAGGTCAGGGATATTCCGGTAAAGTCTTTTTGTGACGTCAAAATAGAATTACTTGGGATACGGAGACATTTTCTAGCTGGATTAAAAGTTTTCTTGAAATGCTTGTTTATGCTACAGTTTTGCTTTAGTTTAGTTTAGTTTATAGTTCTGTCATTAAAGTCATTAAAAAGTTTTATCAGCGCCTTAACTCAAATTAGGCACAGCCTAAACGAGTAGCTTTAATGATTTTGAAAAAATATATGTAAAATTACAGCAGTTTCTTAATAAGTTATTAAATAAATATTTTAGATTATTTTTACACTACATTGCGTAATTAATTTGTAATGATACGTCTAACGCGGATATAAAAACTGCGAATCACGCAAAAACTATCAGGCGTATTTTTATGAAACCTTCACCATTTTAAAGATAATTTAATTATTTATCTTTTATTATACGTGTTTCAATAATATATTACCTTTTGTTTAATGTAGGTATAATAAATAATTAATGCGTCTAATTTGGGACAGCTCTCCTTCATGGGCGAGTACTATTGCTGGGTGGACGTACGATGCGTTGCGCAAGCTCAGCATAGAACACGCAAGCTATGCTGCCTCAACCACTCAAAGCCGTTGACAAATTCTGCGTCTTAGTAAGACACTTACGCCCGGTTTCAAGAACGAAAATCGACGCGTCAAAATTAAACGTAAGTCCAGTAATGCGATTGGCTGTTGATAATTCATTCGACCAATCACAGCAGGTTGCTTGACAATTTGTTGGGGAATTTTTGTGTTGATTCCAGAAACCGGGCGTTAATTATAGGGTCCGATTGTCAGTCAAAAGAGGCTCGTGGCTAAGTTATAATAGCCGCACGGGTTGATTGATCAGGTTAAGCTACGCTTGCTGATGTTAATCCGTGGATGGTTGACCACCTTGACCCTCCGTGCCTCAGAAAGCACGTTAAGCCATTGCTGGTCCCGGCTGTCATTCGTGGATCTTGGACAGTCGTTACGGGTCGCCAGAAGCCCGAAAGTCTGACAACCAAGTCTGGGTTGTGCAAGTCAGATAGGCAGTAGCTCCATATAAAATACTGGTATTCAGGCTGCATCCGGTTACACTGGAAACCGCTCCCAACATAGTTGGAAAAAGCTAAGCAGATGATGATGATGATGATTATCAGCCAAATGTGATTTTCTCATAAACTACTTATTATCATATTCCATACTGATGTGAATCCACGCGGGATGAGAGACGCGTATTGATTTTAACCGACGAAAAAAAGGAGGAGGTTCTCAAGTCGACATGTATATTTTTTATTATGTTTTTATTGTGATCTTTTTATACCACGCATAACTTTTTACAGAGTAGTTTGAATTGAAAAATGTTTGTTTTATTCGAGAGGGTATACCTAAAGTTGGTCCTATCTAAAATGTATTAAAATTGCTTTGGTCATTTTTGAGTTTGCTTCAATAAAACATATTTTTTTTCCCCAAGGCTATTTAAAAAAAAATTACTTTAAAAAAAGTAAAAACTGACCAAAACCAAAAATGAATAAAATAAATTTCATAAAACACTTCAACAGCTTCTGAAGACGGTGTCAAGCTAAAAAGCATTGAAGAATTGATGACACCGACTTCAGAAGCTGTTGAAGTGTTTTATGAAAGTTATTTTATTCGTTTTTGGTTTTTTGAAGTCGGTTTTAACTTTTTTTAAAGTAAATTTATTTTTTCATTTTTAGTTGAATATACAATTACACAATTATGCAAGCCCAAGTCGAATGAAAGTCATCAAAATCCGTTTTAGAAATGCCGGAGATACAGTGCATTTATACATATAACTTCGTACATAAGAATAATTACATAACGTATTGTATACTAAAATCTTTCCGAAAGTATGTAGATCACGGTAGTGAAAGAATCATCAAAATGGGTTCATTAGTTTTTGAGAAAATCGCGGACAAACAAACATACATACATACATACGGGTCGAATACAGAACCTCCTTTTTTGAAGTCGATTAAAAAGTTATTTTTTGTAAGAATTTACTGACACATCTTTTCACATGGAAGTTATTCCTTACACAAAGCAATAAGGTCAAACCAAGGTCAAACCAAAGCATAATATGCCACTAGATAAATTGCTTTTTCCAGCTATTTCTCTCCGGCATTCTTACAGCGGACATGACAGGCTCCTTATTGTCATGCATTGCAATACGGAAATAGTGCTGGTCATTATTTACTGAGACGGAAGTGGGGTTTGACCTCTCAAACATTGTTTTAGGGTTCCATACCTCAAAAGGAAAAAACGGAACCCTTACTGGATCACTCGTGTGTCTTATCTGTCTGTTTTTCTGTCCGTCTGTCACAGCCAATTTTCTCAGAATATATACAAGTTAGTATTCCTTTGGTTGTTCCCGATACTATTCGCAGTAAGTAACTGAACATCAACATTACTTCCATGGCGTCCTATGGCATTGACATTCATGGTGGGGCATTAGGTCGAGTTGTTTATGGAATAGGTGTTTGAGTGATTGATAATAGATTTACTGACCACTGACTGATTTTTTGGACCGATTAAGTTGAAATTTGGTACACATATGAATTTCTGTAACCCAAACACGGACGGGTAAAGTAAATAAATTAATTTTGAATATGGGGGTTACTTGGGGGGCAAATAAAATAGTAAAAATATAAGCTTTGCAAACTGTACCGTCTGACATATGAAACGGAAGGGTGAGTGGGTGGGTGAGTGTTTCAAATATATTTTATCTTATATATAAAATTCTCGTGTCACAATGTTCGTTCCCGTACTCCTCCGAAACGACTTAACCGATTCTCATGAAATTTTGTGAGCATATTGAGTAGGTCTGAGAATCGGCTAACATCTATTTTTCATACCGCTACTTTTTATCCCGGTCTACGCGGGTGAAACCGCGGGGCGCAGCTAGTAATATATAAAATTCTCGTGTCACAATGTTCGTTCCCGTACTCCTCCGAAACGGCTTGACCGATTCTCATGAAATTTTGTGAGCATATTGAGTAGGTCTGAGAATCGGCTAACATCTATTTTTCATACCGCTACTTTTTATCCCGGTCTACGCGGGTGAAACCGCGGGGCGCAGCTAGTTTTATTATAATTTTAGAATAAACTGTTTTAACTACAGCCTAATTTTTTTTTTTTTAAATACAGAAAATAGTTCTTTTTCTGTAGAATACAGGAAAACCTGTGGTCTAAAAATAACATGGTAGATATCTCAATATTGTGAGTACAAACATACATTTACAGTTGGAATGTACGGGAGAACATGTTTTTCAAATACAATGTTAAGTTTGTTCTTGGGATAATCATCCCAACTACGGAACCCTTCATTTTGCGTGGCCCGGCATGCAATTGGCCGGTTTTGTTTCTCACAATCTGTGAATGCAGATCAAAATTTCTCAAAAAAATAGGGGCAGTGCCCTAAGACCGTTTTCCTGTACTACCTACCGTTACTGCCCTTCTGAAAAATCAACTCTGTTTAACCAAAAACCTCGGGCAAAAATAGCCACAATATACCTTCCAAAAAGGACATCACAGTAGCTGATAACGGCATTGTGTCCCAAACGTTTTATAACAATGTTGAAGGAATATTGTATGAGACTTTATAAAATGCGTCAATGCTCCCGAAAAATATCGGTAAAGACGTCAGTCATAGATTAAAGAACTGGCCAAGTGCGCGTCGGACCACGTACAATGAAGGGTTCCGTAATTGAAAAGAATTTATCGCAATAACAAACTTAACATTGTAGTTGAAAAACATGTTCTCCCATAAATACATACGAGTACATACATTACAACGTCATAGTCAATTTTTTTTGGTGACTTTTTTTTTAAATTAACGATTTTCGGACTTTTTCCTTTACTTGTGCTGTGAGACCTTGCTTCTTGCAAAATTTCATGATTCTAGGTCAACAGGAAGTAGTAGAAGGTTTTGATTTTAAAATCAAACCCAAATACGTAGGTCAAATACGTAGGTCCCTTAGAGTTCTGAAAAACCAAGCTTTTAAGCATTGACTTCAAGGAATGGACCTACGTATTTGATATTAATTTGAACTTCACGCACCACGCATCACGCATTCCTGAGAAAAAGGGTAATGACAGACTGACAGAAAGAAAGACGGACAACGAAGTGGTCCTATAAGGGTTCCATTTTTAGGGTTCCGTACGCAAAAGGTAATACGGTACCCTATTACTAAGACTCCGCTGTCCGTCCGTCTGTCTGTCCGTCTGTCACCAGGCTGTATCTCATGAACCGTGACAGTTAGACAGCTGAAATTTTCACAGATGATGTATTTCTGTTGCTGCTATAACAACAAATAAAATAAATATTTAAGGGGGCTCACATACAACAAAACGTGATTTTTTTGCCGTTTTTATAGATAATGGTACGGAACCCTTCGTGCGCGAGTCCGACTCGCACTTGGCCGGTTTTTAGGGTTCCGCACTTCAATAGGAAAAAACGGAACCCTATAGGATCACTCGTGTGTCTGTCTGTCCGTCTGTCACAGCCAATTTGCTCCGAATCTAATAGACCGATTAAGTTGAAATTTGGTACACATATGAATTTCTATGACCCAAACACGGACGGGTAAAGTAAATAAATAAATTTTGAATATAGAGGTCACTTTTGGGGGGCAAATAAGAAAATTTAAAAAAAGCCTTGCAAACTACACCATGTGGCATTTCAAATGAAAGGGCTTACTACGAGGGTCTCAAAAAAATTTTTTTTATACTTTTAAAATAAATTGTTTTAAAGTTATTTAAGAAAATAGACGAAAATTTACCATTCCCCTTATCTCCGAAACTACAGAGCCTAAAATTTTGAAAAAAATACAGAAAATAGATCTTTACCTGTAAATTACAGGAAAACCTATAAGAAGTCTGTGGTCTTAAAATATCATGGTAAATCTATCAATATTGTGAGTACAAACTTACATTTACAGTTGGAATGTATGGGAGAACATGTTTTTCAACTACAATGTTAAGTTTGTTCACTTAACATAAATTCACCCCAACTACGGAACCCTTCATTGTGCGTGGTCCGACACGCACTTGGCCGGTTTTTTTTCCTATTGAGGTAAGTACGGAACCCTAAAAAAATTTTTTTATTTTTTTATTTGTACAAATTACCAATTATTATTAGTATTGTTAATTTAGAAAGGCCAGGTTTCTATATCAGCTAATTACAAGGTCTACATAATTATAGCTAATCACTTGTTAATTAACTTACGGTGAAAGAAAACGTCGTGAAAAAATCTGGGCTTATTTTTCTGCAATTCCTTCTCTGAATGAAAAGATGGCCTTCTTAGCCCCGCAATGCACCAAAATACCTGATTCAATCAATCTGCCTAGTCTTCTCCCAACTATATTGGATTCGGCTTCCATTCTAACCGGATGCAGCTGAATATCAGTACTTTACATGGAGTTACTGGGTAATACGATACCCCTTGGTAAGACTGGTTGTCAGACTTTCGGGCTTGTGACTACCCGTAACGACTGTCAAAGATCTATGAATGACAGCCGAACCATTTTATTTTGTTGCTTTTTAGGGTTCCGTACCTCAAAAGGAAAAACGGAACCCTTATAGGGTCACTTTTGTTTCTGTCTGTCCGTCTGTCACAACCAAATTGGTCCGAATCTAATGGACCGATTAAGTTGAAATTTGGTACACATTTATGAACGTCTCTATGAATGACAGCCGGAACCAACGGCATAACGTGCTTTCCAAGGCACGGAAGGGCCTCGATATGTCACCCATCCACGAACCGACCGCAGCTACCGTAGCTTAACCTTAGATCGACCCGTGTGGCTGTTATTAATTAGCCACGAGCCCTCCAAAATACCCTGGTCAGTTAATGGTCCATTAACTGTTGTGAATGCGCCAATAAGCTTTTTTACGGCATCCTAAATGAATGGAAAAACCAGTAAGAAAGCTATTTACAACCGGAATCAACGAAACGTTGATTCAAACATTTCAGAACTTATTTGCGTAAGAATATTCCAAGTATCAAAACCTTTTTCAAAACCTAGCGAAAGAAATTTTAAACAAATGCTTAAAAGCACTCAACAGGAGTTTCAAGGAATTCTTGGTTAAAAGAACCATTTTATTTTGTTGCTTTTAAAGGTTCCGTACCTCAAAAGGAAAAACGGAACTCTTGTAGGGTCACTCTTGTTTCTGTCTGTCCGTCTGTCACAACCAAATTGGTCCGAATCTAATGGACCGATTAAGTTGAAATTTGGTACACATATGAACGTCTGTGACACAAACACGGATGGGTTAAGCAAATAAATGAATTTTGAATATGGGGGTCACTTTTGGGAGGCAAATTAGAAAATTTAAAAAAAGCTTTGCAAACTATATCGTGTGACATATCAAATGAAAGGACTTACTATGAGGGTTTGAAATATATATTTCTTAAATTGTTTTTAAGTTATTTAAGAAAATAGACGAAAATTGACCATCCCCCCCCCCCCCCCCCTTATCACTTAAAACTTTGAAAAAAATACAGAAAATAGATCTTTTTCTGTAGATTACAGGAAAACCTATAAGAAGTCTGTGGTCTTAAAATAATATGGTAAATCTCTCAATATTGTGAGTACAAAGTTACATTTACAGTTGGAATGTATGGCAGAACATGATTTTCAACTACAATGTTAAGTTTTTTCTTGGGATAAATTCATCCCAACTTCGGAACCCTTCACTGTGCGTGGTCCGACACGCACTTGGCCGGTTTTTTATTTATAAGACAGTCACTGAAATTCTGAGGGAGGTATTGAAAAAAAAAACGAAACTATACAGGGACAAATTAAATTAGCTAGTGAAACTCCGCAGACGTGATGAAATTATGTAGAATGAATTGTTTGATATTATTATTGATTATACGCAAGAATTACCGATCGCTCACCGAGTCGCAAAAGTTCCGCTTTGGGGTATGCCAAAGTGCAATGGACCGCGGCATTCTGAGCATAAAACGAAATGATGGAATACGGTACATCATGATGCGCTCCAAAACGGGAATTCTAGACGTAGGCAAAAAGGCTGCCAAGCTAAAATGGGATTAGGTGGGTCATGTCAACCGCTTGCAAAGTAATTAAACTTTTTAAACTTTCCTGATTTGTATACATTATAAACAAAACTGAGAACGGGTCTCTCGCGATATTCCTTTTTACGAGATAAACAGGTACCTACTTGTTACTTGTTGTTGTTGTTTGTTGTTGTTGTTGTGGTTTATGATGCGCTTGCATAGTGACAGTTAGGCAACAGTCTCCATACGGTGGGTACCTGAGGATGGACGGTACCCAACTATGTTGGGATCGGCTTCTTGTCTAAAAGGATGCAGCTGAATACCAGTATTTTACATAGAGCGACTGCCTATCTGACCTCCACAACCCAGTTACTGGGTGATACGATACCTCTTGATAAGACTACTTTTCAGACTTTCGGGCTTCTAACGACCCGTAACGACTGTCAAAGATCCACGAATGACAGCCGGGACCAACGGCTTTCCGAGGCACGGAGGGGTCACCCAGGGCCAACCCCGGCAAGCGTAGCTTAACCTGATCGATCAACCCGTGCGGCTGTTATTACTAAACAAAAATCATAAACAAAAATACTGGTCAAGAGCGAGTGGACCGAGGGTTCCGTACCATCATTTGTTATGTAATTTTTGTTGATGATTTCTGAAAAATTGTGTTATATAGACACATCGTTTTATTTTTCCTGTAATCTATACATACATAAACTTCTATCACATAGAATAATTTCAGATTTTTCTCCCTGCAAACTTCGGAGATTTGGGGGGGAACGGTATTTTTTTAAATATTTTTCATCAAAAGTCGAAAACTATGCGGCCTAAAAAAAGGAAAAAAATGTTTGAGAATGATATCCCACATGCTCTAGTAGCCTCACTTCGAATTTTTAAGACCCGCTTTCAGTCCCTGTTGCAAAAAAACTATAATATATATATTTTATTTTCTTTCTTATTTGCAACATAGTTGGGCAAACGTCATCTAAAACTGTTGCAAATTTCAAGTTGGTTGGCATTAGTAGTTCTTCAGATATCCAGCTGTGACAGACAGACAGACTGAGTCACACCATAAGGGTTCGTTTTTACCATTTTGGTACGGAACCCTAATATGTAAGAAGAAAAAGTATATTATCTATTTCGGTAAAATGGAAATAGTCTTATTTACATGTAGGATATTCGACTCAGACGTCAAAAGCCTCCAGTAAGGATATTACAATAATATATCCAAAAATCTAGTTTCCTATCCAGTTATGTACGCTTCTTAGGTTTGATAGAAAAATATTTACCTAGGCTTTTGGTAATTGCGTTGAGGTCGGATTCAAGTCTAATCATATTAAGCCGCTGAATTTAACATATTTAACTAGCGACTCGGCTCTGCTTCGCACGGTTTTTACGACTTGACACAACATGGAGGTTTTTAGACTTATTATATCATATGCCTAGTATGAAGGTTTCTATATAATATCATCTACCTAGCCTTTTCCCAACTATGTTGGGATCGGCTTCAATTATGCCCGGATGCAGCTGAATACCAGTATTTTACATGGAACGACTGCATATCTGACCTTCACAACCCAGTTACTGGGTTATACGATGCTCATTGGTAAGACTGGTTGTCAGACTTTCGGGCTTCTGACGACCCGTAACGACTATCAAAGATCCATAAATGACAGCCGGGACCAACGGCTTAACGTGCTTTCCGAGGCACGGAGGGGTCTTGGTATGTAAAGATGGTCACCCATCTACAGACCAAGCACAGCAAGCGTAGCTTAACCTGATCGATCAACCCATGCGGCTGTTATTACTTTGCCACAAGCCCCTTTTCTATATTTTATCTAAGTAAAATTTTTATTTTATTTTACATATAAAGCTTCCGGAGGAGAAGCTCGTGGCTAAGTAAGGAAGTTTAGTCCTAAGTAAGTTTACTATCCTAGTTACTTATTGTAAAAGAAAGACTGCTCTATTTTCCTAATTGAAATAAAAAAGAAGATTTTACTAAAGTATCGAAGTTATATTACATATTTTGTTTTATCACGAAATTGGATGAGTTCACCCTACTGTTACTTCACTAAGGCCAATTTCCACATTTAGTCGGGTTAAATCAATAAATGTAGAGTTTATAAACTCGGAGTTATGTAATTAACATTTTGACTCATAATTCGCGTTGCACCAGTAAAAAGTAACACCGGGTTAGTTAATCTGGCATTAGAGTTTTTTGAGTTGGAAACATTGCTGTATAATAGACGAAACACAGAAGAGAATTGCAATGTCTTTGCCTTGATATGTAATCCGATCAAAATTGAATGAACGGAAATTGTATACCCATCCGTTTTGTCTACATTACGATACGTAAATACTTTCTTGTCTTTGAGTTTTATAACATGACATAATGATTGACGAAAACGTCAGATGGAAAAATATGTTGAAGGTTTTTTTAAATTGTAAGTATTTATTTCTAGATTTATGTTCATGAATTTATTGCCTGCTGATATAGTACCGAATTTTCACTTACTTCGATCAATAAAAAATATAGTACAAAATAAGTTATCAGGTACGTCTTAACGTCAATATATTTTTACATTACTGACACTAACCCAGAGTTTAGCGACTCTCCCACATCGGTGGGTTAAATTCAAAAATCAAAATATTTTATTGCACATAAACCTTAATAGATTGGATGACTTTTTACCGTCTTGAAAAAAATAGGGTAAGTATATTCGGTGAACGGAGTAGAAGCCTTTGGCTTATCTAGTTTTTTTTTTTTTAATTAAAAAAAAATCAAAATTCAAATCATACTGCAGGTTGCATATGATTTGAATTTCGATATTTTTTAATTTTTTTTTTTTCGAATTTGTAGTATTTATTGATACTTAGATTTTTTTTCAGACTAAGCTATTAAAAAAAAAACTAGGTATGCCATACGCTTCTACTCCGTTCACCTAATATACCCTATTTTTTTCAAGACGGTAAAAAAAGTCATTACTCCATATGAAATAAGATTACACATTTAAATAAACCTTTTTTACAGTCCGTTCAACTGATTTTGACTTCTATTGTCTATTATATTGTCATACTTATACCTACGGAATAGAAGTCAAAATTGGCTGACCGGGTTTCTGACGTTTCTTAAGTGCTCGTATATACTCCATTAATTTGGTGCACAGTTCCAGTTGGGCGTTTCCTAAGAAGAAGAGTTGACAAGAAACTCCACGGTTACTCTTTTAAAAATAATTGGCTTTTACAATGTTTTCAAATTACAATAGCTATGGGAGGACAGTATACGCCTTTCAACAAGTACCAGGTACTTGACAAAATAGAAAATGGTCTAGAAATCTAACAAGTAGGTTAATTAACCAGTACCATCCTGAAAAGGTTCGCCATGTAGAAAGGCTCAAAAGAAAAAAGCGCACAAAATTGAGGCTCGCCAAATATGAACCTCATTTCCACCGTGGTCTTATTTGGTCACAGTTATTTGACTAACCTCACAGATAAAGTAGACCAACGAGGTTTTTATTTCAACGTAGGGTTTAAAAAATATTTCTGTTTTTTTATAATCTCCACAATTCCATTGCTTACTATATGGTGCATACTGGGTAGGCTGTACAATCCATAACCATAACCCAAAGGCACGTCTTCCCTACCATTACCGCGCCCCCCGGTCTACTCCTTGATATGCAATGGTCTCTGTTGCACCATGTAACATGAGGCAACAGGGTCTAGTGTGAATCTTTGGGTTCATTCGAGTAATCGAGTCTGGTCAAACCACGCAGGGGTCGAAACATTTCATTCAATTATTCATTCATGGGAGCAAAAACGAATAAGTTATATTGTTTTACAACAAAACTTCATTTGACCATCTTCTCATTTCTTTGCTTCTAAAGAAACGCCAGAAAAAAACAAAAACTACATTTTTAACAAACAGAATCGTGCTGCAGAACTTTTTGCTTTTAAAACAAAGATTTTTATCTAAAGTAAAACACAAAATTGTGCTCTAACCGAGACTCGGCTGAAAGCGGCCACAAATATAGCCCGGGATCGTTGGAATTCATAGCCCGTTTCCCGAGGGAGGGCAATGTCAAAGCCTCTTTATAAATGCCGTTGGAAAAGTCGAAATATTCCGGTACGAAATTACCTAAACGTGTCTATTTATACCCATTTCAACTGTGTCGAGTCACCTCTGGTGGCAGAATTTGGAACTACTAGAGTTTGAAATAGCACCATCTGTTGCTGTTGTAAAGCAACTGTTAGTTGAGGGATAAAACAGTGACGCACTTCAGTGTTTGACATCAATTTTCAATAGATGGCGGTTCTCCGTAACAAACTCGTTTGGTTCTACAACTATCCATTAGATGTCGCTGCCAGTACTTGGTAACTTTATGTCTTAATTCGTTAGGTAATTGACAGATGGCGCTGTTTGCAGTTTCTTGAACATATTAATAGATGGTAAAATAAATCTGGACCTAGGCGCTTTTCCTATTACTTCGAACGATGTGTTCCCGCTAGTTAGTTACTAGCTAGTTTTTTTGTTTCTTTAAACTCCCGCTAGATGGCAGCATTTGAAGCAAGCAATTTTCATAACCATCACTTTTCCTTCTGTATTTTCCGTCAGTTTTCTTTTAGTAAACGATAAATAGTAGCGATTACAGTCCAGTGTGCTACAAACTGGCAAGACGCTGTTTCCTTATAGCCCGCTTAATATTATTTATTGGTATTTTGTATGGCAATATTTTAAAGAAACACTTCAAATAAATTGGTTAATATTTTCCTTACTAACCGATATTAGTTTTCAGTGCCGTGTTGTTTTGATAACAAATCGATCAAAGTTATGTTTTCATAAACTGCTAACAATGTTTTTTGCCCCAAATTTACTAGTCAGTAAGGCGCTTGAATATTTTGTCATGTAGCTTATTGGTTGATTCATTCAGTATTACCAAGGGGTATCGTGTTATTTATTTATTTATTTAATACTTCAAGCACACAAATATGTACAGAGGCGGACTTAATGCCATGTGTTGTGTTACCCAGTAACTGTTGTGTGGAAGTCAGATAGGCAGCCTCATGTATTATATTTGTATTCAGCTGCATACGGTTAGACTGGAAGCCGACCCCAACAATTATATAAGCTAGGCAGATCATGATGGTCAATTGTTTCAGACTGTCCTTAGCAAACGGCTGTCTAATTTTGCACCGTGAACATGCACTGGTGTTTCTCGGCACATAACCACTTTAAAAAGTCCGTTCATGGGGATATTGTCATAATCACCGTACTTGATAAAGAGATTGGTGATCACAATATCTTGTTCACTTAGTCGTATTTTAGCGTGTTAACACTGGGTAACATACGATTACGTTAACAAAATGTTAACATAATCGTTGATCGTTGGTGTCGTCACTGTTGTTTGTTGTTATGTTATGTTGCATGTAATCTAGCTGGCCTCCACAACCTAGTTACTGAACCAAGTTTTGGAGGCCAGATACCACCACCACCACCAGTTACCAGTTACTTTAGTACTATTAGGTGTCAAGAGATGTCGTTACTAACGAAACATGGTAACTTCACATAGTGAAAAGTTCTTCTTTAACACTTTAAATTCATATATCTCTTGATAGATTGAAGCGATTGCGATGAAACAAAAACTAAATGTAACTCTGAGTTTTATATAATATTTGATTATAAAATATAACCATATTGGTTTTGTACTTTTTACGTGATACTGGAACAATCAAATCTTACACAGACAAAAATTACAAAAATGGTAGAAATGGCATAAATTGGTTATTCTTTAATGCCCAAAAAAATTTTTTTTTAATTGTTTTCAATGTACAGAAACGCCTCGTCTAAAGATTTATTATGTATAGAATAGATTTACTTTCAAGATACTTGTTTACGAAAACAAACAACAATAAATAACAAAATGTTGTTTCACAAAAATTGGGTCACGGTGAACTTTATACAGGGTGGAATTTTGTAATGCCACCTGAAGGGAAAGTACTCTTAATAGTGTAGATAGAAAATTTTACTCAAAGAAAACATTCCTTTATTTTTGAATAGGAAGAAAACTGCATTCAATGATTTTCAAATTATTCGCTTGGCACACCCGGGAAACGAACCGACTTAAATCTGTAAAAATTACACCCTGTACTTTTTTGCATTGATCGTTAGGATCAAAGATAGGAGGAAAGGAGGGAGGGGGGAGGGGGGGGGGGGTTAGGATGAAATCTCTCTAAGAAGCTTGATAAATTAAATGAAAGGAAAATCATTACATCTGGACTTATAGTTTACCATTTTTTGTAAATAATTAAAATAATTTAAGATTTCATGGTTTTCTTTTTAGTTAATTTATCAAGCTTCTTAAAGATATTTCATCCTTATAATTGATCCTAACGATCAATGCAAAAAAGTACAGGGTGTAATTTTTAACCGACTTCAAAAAGGAGGAGGTTCTCAATTCGTCGGGATATGTATGTTCCCCGATTACTCGAAGATGGCTGGACCGACTTGGATTTTTTTTTGTTTTATTCGAGAGGGTATACATCACAGTTGGTCCCATATAAAATTGATTAACTTTGCTTCGGTAGTTTAGTTAGCTTCAATAATACGTATTTATCCCCACTTTTATATGGATGATGTTCTTGTTTGTTTTGCAGATAGTGGTATTAGAATTTGTGTGGGGTAGGTACACAACTAAAAAGTGAAAAATAAAATCTTTTTTACAAAAAAATACAACCGACTTCCAAAAACAACACTACAAAGTGAAAAATAACTTTAATTTCGGAAGTCGGTGGCAAAAAACGAAAATACATTTAACTAGACACCGACTTCCGAAATTAAAGTTATTTTTCACTTTGTAGTGTTGTTTTTGGAAGTCGGTTGAATTTTTTTGTAAAAAAGTTTTTTTACAGATTTTAGTCGGTTCGATTCCCGGGTGACGCAAGCGAATTTTCGAAAATCTTAGAATGCAGTTTTCTTTCTATTCAAAAATAAAGGAATCTTTTCTTTGAGTAAAATTTTCTATCTACAGTATTAATAGTACTTTCCCTTCAGGTGGCATTTCAAAATTGCACCCTGTATACTTCCTATAAGTATCTAATAAATCTTCACGACCAATTTCCTATGAGGAGGGTACTAAATGGTGGCAATATTAGTGAAGTAATGGCACTTATTATAATACGGTACCTAATAATGACCCAGCCGAAATTGTTTAGATACTCAGCGTACTTCTTCGCTTAGTACTAGTGACCCCGACTTCGCATGGGTAGCCCGATCGCTATCAAACTTCACAGGATCACACACTGGACTAATCTAAAGATTGCCTGAAAATTTCGTCAAAATAGCTCTAGCAGTTTTGGAGACAATAGGGAACATTCATACAGACATCGATTTTTAAATAAAGATAGATACATTAGCAAAAGCATACAAATTCTGTGAAAGAGCTGCTTACTTAGTGTTATTCTCTGATCATCACTTCGAAATCCGAACGGTGTCTCGTTGCGAATCCGAGAAGATTGATTTTAAAAACAAATGAGTTCGCTTTCGAATTGTGTGCGCTCACTTGAGTGAGGTTCCAAGTGAACTGTACCAGAAAAGCATGATGGGTGTGCCACCAGCCAGTACAGTCACAGACAAATAAAAAACCGGTCAAGAGTGAGGCGGACTCGCACACCGAGGGTTCCGTTCTAATTTCTAGATAAATGTGATATTTAGAGACATCGTTTTATTTTTCCTGTAATCTTTACTTAAACTTCTCTCATATAGAATAATGTCTGATTTTTCTCAATGCAAACTTCGGACATAAGGGGGGGGACGGTATTTTTTTTATATTTTTTATCAAAAGTTCTACTCGTAGCATGTCATCCTGTTGTTTCTGATGCATGTAATCAGTGTTGCTATAAATTGTAAATCCATAATTGGCTGTAAGATTGGTTTTATCTATTGAAGTAAAATTGTTAAAGAGATGTGGATTTTGTAATAAATAAGAAAAAAAATCTAAATAAGAAAAAAAAAAGTCGAAAACTATGGGGCCTAAAAAAAATTTTAAAAAAGTTTGAAAATGTGGAAACAGCGCTCTTTCACATGCCCTATACCCCATGCCCTAGTAGCCCTACTTCAAACTTTTAAGAAACCCTTTTTCAGTCCCTGTTGCAAAAACAAATATATATATATATATTTTTTTTTTGTTTTTTTTTTTTATTCTTTTATTATAAGGGGTTTTTATCCACACGGATACGTCAACCCCATTGTACCTTATATTCTATTTACACACAACTATACACTGGTAAATACACTATATTTTATTACATAACTACCCGCCACCACTACAATGAAAATAGAAAAGAGAATTACTGCCTAAACTTCTGCATCAAACCACAAATTATGCGTCTAGTTTTTTCGGATTTAGGGTATGCCAAAATATTTTGGATAAGTCCAACATCCCACATGTTCAGTTTATATTCCCTAGCCAAAGATTCCCTTTCATCCTTGTTCTTAGCACATTCCATCAGCAAATGTTGCACATCTTCAATTTTATTGCATGTCTTACAATTAGGCGATGTAGCCTTTCGCATTAAGAAAGCAAACTTTGCCGATGGAAAGTGGCCAGAACGAAGTCTTAACGCTAACTTAACATAACTCCTAGTTAAACATTTATCATTAAACCAGGGCTCACGAGGTAGCTCGTTTTGAATGACTTTATACCAAATGCCTTTTTCTTTGGATATTTCATTAAAATATTATTTCCAATTGTCGAAACACAGACTCTTAAACCTGGAGAAATATTCCAAGTAATCAGACATAAATGAGGTAACATTGCCCGTCTCCACTGCCAGTTTTGACAGTCTGTCAGCCTCCTCGTTGCCCCGTAACCCTATGTGCGCTGGAACCCATTGCAAGATAATCCTAATGTCATCTTTGTTGTAGCAATGAATTAGTTTAAGAATAAAAAAAAAAAACAAAATACAAAACAAAATAGCACAAAATCGTAAAATAGCAAAATATAATAATATAATAATAATAATAATATGAAACATTCAGTAGCGCCATCAGGATGGAATTTGGTGTGGACAAATGTGCGGTCATGCATGTAAAGCGAGGAGAGATTGTGGAATCCGTGGGAACCCAACTCTCGGATTCCATAAACCTTAGAGCCCTCTCCGCACCCGAAACCTATAAGTATTTGGGTATGTCGGAAGCGTTGGGCATCAATGTTACTGACATGAAGCAATCGTTGAAGGAGCGCTTCTTTGGCCGCCTGAAGAAAGTATTTAATAGTCTTCTATCAGGCGGAAACAAGGTGCGTGCCTTCAACGGTTGGGTCATGCCGGTTTTGATGTACTCTTTCGGCGTACTCAAATGGACTCAGACGGAACTCGACGCCCTGGATCGGAGGGTCCGTACGCTGTTGACTGCATATCGAATGCATCACCCACGGTCATCGGTAATGAGACTGTATATCCCGCGAAAGTGTGGAGGCCGAGGCTTTTTAAACGCTAAGACTCTCCACAACCGCGAGATATGCAGTCTCAGGGAATATTTCCTAGAAGCCGATGTGGGGATGCATCGAGATGTGGTCGCGGTGGACAAGGGCCTCACTCCGCTCTCCTTGGCTAAAGAGAACTGGCGCAAACCTGTAGTGCTTGACACTAACGATCGCAGGGACGTATGGCAGAGTTCACGGACGCTTTTTCCGGGCCCTACATGGACCCGACGTAGATTTGTTAGCGTCCGTAGCCTGGCTGCGTTCCGGTGACCTCTTTGGGGAAACCGAAGGTTTTGTCTGTGCAATTATGGACGAAGTTATGATGACGAACAACTACCGGAAATATATTGTGAAAGACGGCACGGTTGACATCTGTCGGGCATGCTACCGTCCGGGAGAATCAATCCGACACATTATCTCCGGGTGTTCTCGTCTTGCTAACGAAGAGTACTTGCATAGACACAACCTTGTAGCCAGGATTATAATAATAATCATTTATTAATTCAAACAACAAAGGTCCGCTGTGTTAGTAACAATATTATTTAGCCTATGTTAGTACTTAATAACTAAAACTGATTTGGTTCGATCGGTCAACGCCCACACAATCGAGCTATCTGCCCGGGCGGCTATCGAGTGCAGAATGATGTTAGGACTGCCACGCAACCTCCGAAGTAATGAGGCAGATTTCTTGCGCCATACTGCGTCAAAGCTATCAGTCCGCGCTTCGGCAAACATTGCCGACGCACTGCAGAAGCGTGACAGTCGCAACAGCACCCTGAACGCATTATTATATTGGATACGCAGAGCATTGTAAGCCCTTTGGGTATATCTAAACCACAGGGCCCCCGAGTACAGCGTTGTGCAATATGCCTTAAAAAGGGCTATTTTAACTGCCACTGCACATCGGGAGAAGCTGCGGGCCAGCATGTTCGCCCGGACTGACAACGCTCTGCGCTCCCTCTCCAAATCCAAGTCGTCTTTCAAGGAATCTGTCACCAGGTGGCCCAAGTATTTAAATTTATACACCCTGTTTATTAGATGACCTTTGAGCAACAGAGGAGGGACCGTAGATGGACATCTGGTACCAGACCCGAAAACCATAAACTCTGTCTTTTTGGTGTTGTATATCAACCCATGAGACTCCGCGTACGACTCACACACAGCCAGCAACCTTCGGAGAGCATTAATCGAGGGAGCCAGCAGCACCATGTCGTCGGCATAGCTCAGATTATTAAAACAAACTCCATCCACATAGCAGCCGACACGCATGGTGCTGAGTCGCTCGACCAAAGCATTCACATAGAGACCGAAGAGCAAGGGCGAGGACAGTCCCCCCTGTCTCACCCCACACTCCGGCCTGCATGGCTCCGAAAGCTGCCCCAACCATCTCACCCGAGTCTCTTGGTGTAGGTACCAGTACTTGAGGAGAGATGCGAGCTCTGGCGGCAGTGTTGTGTCTCCTAGCTATCCATCAGCAACTTGCATTGAAATACAACCTTGCGGAATCGGAAGTGCCGTACTATAGGTATGTGCCCGACCCAGTTCTCCAAAATGGAAATATCACATTGTACTAGGATCGATCCATCATCACTGACAGGACTATTGTTGCCAATAAGCCTGATATAGTGGTGGTGGATCGAACAGAGCGGCGCACAATGATTATTGACATAACAGTCCCGCATGGCGGGAACCTCGTGAAAGCCGAGAAAGATAAACAAATCAAGTATCTTGACTTGGCTCGCGAGGTTGTCGACATGTGGGATGCGGACTCAGCGATCATTGTGCCGATAGTCGTATCAGCCAATGGCTTAATCGCCAAGAGCCTCGACCAACATCTAAGGAGGCTCTCGTTGGGCAGCTGGATTAAGGGCCTGATTCAGAGAGCGGTACTTCTGGACACGGCGCGCATTGTTAGGAGGTTCCTCTCTCTGGATCCCTGACCGCCGGTAGCTTGGACCCTGTTCCCGATACCGGTGGGCTACTATGTTTTATATTTTTAAATGTTTTTTTTTTTTTATTTCATGTTTTATAAAAAATATTTAAAAATGTGAAATATATGTATATAAATGGAATAAAGGAAATAATAATATAATATAGTAGTAGCAAAATACATAGTTGCGCAAACGTCATCTAAAACTGGTCCAAATTTCAAGTTGATAGCATCAGTAGTTCTTGAGATATCCAGTTGTGACAGACGGACAGACATACAGACAGACTGAGTCGCACCGTAACGGTTCTTTTTTACCATTTTGTTACGGAACCCTAAAAATATGTTTAAGTGTCATACTCATAATATTTCATTTCACCATTTTACATTAAACAAGCCCTTAATTACACCAATTAATAACCACAATACTTTACCGTAGCATGTAGGTATGTTTTTAAATACAATAATTAATTAACGTGTAACCACAGATTAATACAGATGGGACACTCCGCAAAATCATTTAAATAAAAAGCGACTCTTGCTACGACACAATAAAGTGCAACTCAGGTCGCGCAACGTTTCATTACCTACAGTTATATTCACCTATAAGTTGCCTCTCTTTCTATCGCGTAACTCTTATACCTTCTGTCTCGTTAGCCGACGTTCGCACGGGCGTAACAAAATCGCGGCGGGATTTTATAGCGCACTGGATTTTCAACTCTCGTTGTTGAGCCGAGCGTTGAGAATCCAACTTAACAATAACAGAGTACATTCTAGCGCGTCGAAAAAACACACTGGTGGATTTTACACTCTCGGCGCTAAGCAGAACGTTGAAAATCCAGTGCGCTATAAAATCCCGCCGCGATTTTGTTACGCCCGTGCGAACGGGGGTTAAGGGTTGTCTTCTTTTACGACGCAGCGCGTAAGTGAGTATCGAACTAACGTGCGAGCCGGCCGGTGCGCGGCAGCCCACACTGAATTGACCCAGTGAGATGAGCCCGCCGCGTACTTGTAGCTTCATACCTAAATTGCAGAGTGTCCCATCTGTATTAATCTGTGATGTAACACAAAAGTTTTGTAACAGGAAATTGCCAGTTAAAAGTAAATTGGTGTATTACAACTGTGAAAATGACCACTCCATATTTTTTAAGAGACTTTTTTATGACCCATTTTGTGTGATGTTATTTTGTTTTTAGTTTTATTTCTATTGTTTTATTACATTAGGTAAGCACTTCTTACCATGTTATTTCAGGCCATTTATTCATTTTGTATTTTACTATAATAATTATTTAGTAAATAATTAGTCCTTTTCTTTATTTCAGGTAAGTTAAATTGAATTATTCTGCGTACCGGAATCGTCGTTAACAAGTAAGATGAGAATAATTTATAACTTCTCTAATTTTCTAATTTAAGTTCGCGTCCTGTGCAAGTGGTTATTCTAAGATACCACTGAATAAAAAAGCGTTACTGCAAATTCAACCATACAGCAATTTGAGGCGATTTAGTTCCTCCGTATTGAATTCCTTTACTCAAATGGTATTACTTTTATTTAATATTGTTTTTACATCCTCCAAAGTATAATAAGTACGGTACTTATAACAAAAACACTTTTTTTTTTTTAATTTTTTGCTTCTGTCTGCTTGTTCCGGCTAATCTCCAAAACGGCTGGAGCGATTTTGACGGGACTTTCACTGGCAGATAGCTGATTTAATAAGGAGTCACTTAGGCTTTTACTTTTATTTTAGAAAAATAATTAGGGTTCCGCGAAAAAAAAAACTCATGAAATTGTGAGCAAATAGCTCGGGCTGGCGATGTCGATGCAACGTGATGAGTCGGAGGACGAGGGAGTTTTATTTAAAAAAGTTTGCTGTTACTTTACTATATTGCGTATCTCACGACTTCTACGCGAAGAAGTCGCGGGGCACAGTTAACACAATAAAATCGCTCCATGTAATAGGGATGATGCCCTGGTGAAAAAAAAAATAAATTCTATTTAGTCCGTTAGTCAGATAATAAAAAAATATTAGACACGTATTTATTCTCTATCACATTAATTAAAAATTACTTATATATGTGAACCGTACTGGTTCAATACTCAGAAGTAAGGATTTTGAACATAAAAACACTATTTCGTAGACTTTCAAGATCAGCTTTATTACTTATAATCACAGCAGATACAGTTATAGAGTTTGATTTACTAACGATACAAGCAAGTGGCGAGCATATTACTATTATGCCCGCC
This sequence comes from Cosmia pyralina, assembly GCA_946251885.1. Taxonomy (NCBI): domain Eukaryota; kingdom Metazoa; phylum Arthropoda; class Insecta; order Lepidoptera; family Noctuidae; genus Cosmia; species Cosmia pyralina. Next base: position 7,887,693 of record OX276371.1, on the reverse strand, counting down.
GACTATTTTTTTTTAACCCCACCATTGACTTGCTTATGATTGGTCGTTTAATAACTGTCAAAGTCTCGACCAATCACAAGAAGTCAATACAACTACGTACATATTAAAAAGAAACATAATTAATTGTAGGCATAATTTAAATATTTATAACATATAAAATGTGTTAAAGTTGGGGAGTGAGGGCTCGCTACGTCACTTCTACGTATAAAATCTAGCTAGTCGTGACGTCATGCCATATTGTCTTTGGATTACGTAAAAAAAGAAAAAATACGTGTCCTATATTTTTTAATATTCTACGTGACGGACATAAAATATTTTTTTTGTCATCATCCGTATTCTAGTTTTCATTAGTATAACAAAACAGTAAAACTACGTTAATAAAATAAATCAAATTAAGTACGAGGAAATATCCTATATCAATTTTATCAACCACTATTTATGTAACCCCGTCATTTCGAAGAGCGGTTATCCCAAGGGAAATTACCTTTTACATGGCTGTCATAATATTTAATAGTTATTATTTACACTATTATTGTTTTATGAGCCAGCAATACAAAACTTTACGCTATATTCCTCAAAGGGGTAGCTAACTGGAGTAATGTGGGAGTAGGAAGTCTAAGTACCATCGCGGACATTTGTGGTGAACCAATTTTCGACCTTATTGCTAAGGTAATGAGGTTGAAAAGTGGTTCCCTGCAAATGTTCGCCGTGGTACCTATACCAAGAAAGAAAATGTCTACGTTTACTTGGGGTCAAATTTTTTTTTTTTTTTTTTAGCTAATATTCAATCAGTTACCCACTATAAGCAGATAGTTTGTGAGGTTTAGACAGGCCAAGTGCATCCTCCAGCGAGGACAGCTACTCTTTGTAGGTATTTACTCTATGACAATCAGTAATTTTTCGCTAGAGTATGTCTTTTCTCTTGAGATGTTTTGGATAGCTGCGTGTGGTTAGACTCGCCGTAAGTACGTTCGGATGCTTTTCCAGCCGCTTCTGATATTTTTTTGACGAGGCCTGAATTTCCTCTTTTATAGTGATCATATTTAGGTGAGCGTGGATTTCGGAGTTAGTAATAAACCACGGTACATGCGCTGTTGTTCTTAATATTGCGTTCTGCATTCTTTGCAATAATGCGATGTTTGAATTACTTGCACTGCTCCAAAGCTGGATGCCGTATGTCCAAGCCGGTTTCAATATGGACTTGTATATTAATAATGCGGTCAAATATGACGCAAAAAAAAAAAACACAAAAAAGAACAAGTTGGGGGAAAATATCCGACATCACCAGGCAAAGCGGCCATCGCTTAGCATAATCACAATAAATATATGGACAGTACGTACGTAAGGAAACTGCGTACAAAAGGTCAAAACAGCACACTCACACAGACGCGCGCACCGACGAGTCCCCAAGCGATAGTCGCGGTGCTCTCAGTATATTTACAGTGGTGGGTGTCGTCAATGCACGCGGTTGTGTGTGTATCGTTTCGTACAGTTTCCCTACTTTTATTGTGTCCTAATGCTGTGATGCTATGCAAGTCAGAGCCACAACGCTGGTTATCAGCGAGAGTCGGCGTTGATGTAATGACGTCAACCGGAGCAGCATAAAATGAGATACAAAATAAGAAATAAAAAATAAATTATGTACAGAATACAAGTTCTACCAGCTGTTAGAGTGGCCCAGTGATAAATGCTGCGACTTACGAGTTGTCGGTCATAGGTTCGAACCCTGACTTACTTAAGCACTTTACGTAAGGGGGATGCGTTGTGGTAGCCCGCGAAATTCAATGTTTTTGGGTTTTGCGGTTCGCAGATCCGTGTCAGGTTGTATCTTGATCAAAATATGATACGCGGGAATAAAACATAATTATGTAGTTCTAAGTTAGATTTCGTGCAGATTCGTCGAACGAACGAAATCTAACGACTCTGCACGAATTATAACTTATAGAGATGTATTGATGATTTTCATGGTTAAAATTATATCAATACATATGTTTTATTCCCGCGTATCATATTTTGATCAAGATACAACCTGACACGGACCTGCAAATTGCATAAAACGCAAGAAAATTTTAATTTCGCGGTCTACCACAGCGCATCCTCCTTAACATAAATTCTTTCATCACTACTGCTCTCATAACGGTGAAGGAAAACATCGTGATGAAACCGGCATGTCCTAGAACCAAAAATTCGAAAACATGTGACTTCCACCGTTCCGCACTGGGCCCGCGTGGTGTATTACGGCGCGCTCCCTCTAACAGAGAGGAGGCCTGTGTCCCAGCAGTGCGAAAATTATCTAGACTGATTATGAACAAGATCTGAATACATCTGCCTGACCCTTTGGGAAAATCATGCGTGATGTTATGTATGGGTAGGCAAAGGTTCACCCACATTTCATAAAATTATGTGTAATAGGGGTTCCTATTGCCATTAACCGAGAATTGCCTCGTCCCAGAATTCGGCTACATGTTTGGCGCCATCACTAGCGCTCATTAGTTCCGGTAACATACAGCGTTGTGAAGCAGCACCATATTTACACTCCAGGGCGGAGTATTCTATGAATCTCCACCTGAACTGGTTTTCCTTGCTTCTGCCAATCTGGTTCCGGAAGTGGTCCCACAGCCTGATTTGCAGATCATCCCAGGGCAGGCCGACAGGCCGTGGGAACCGTCGCGTTTTGATCCAATGAGGCCTGTGGTGGGAATGCTCTGTACGGGCCGCGACAGACCTCGACAGGCCGTGGGACCGCGGCTTTACACTGGTTTTGTTAAACCTGATGTGCGGCCTACTCTACGACTACAACATATTAGTGACAGTCAATTCTACAATAAAATATTGTTTACGCTTAGGAAATCGCAGCGCGGCGCGCCGAGCCCCGCGCGACCCTCGGTTTCTACCGAGATTATTATTTGTATTTCAAAACTGGATGAACAATGGTAATTATCCTCTTAAACGCAAATTATAATGCACACACGGGGTGCAGTTGGCCTTTGAGGGGTTATTATGATGTCATTTGATGCAACTTGAATTGGGCTATATTTTAGGTAACAAAAAATAGGGTTGTCGCTTTAGGGGCATAATACGCTCTACGCGTCCAATACAATAATGCATTCAGGGTGCTGTTGGGGCTGCCTCGCTTCTGTAGCGCTTCGGGGATGTTTGCCGTAGCGCGCGTGGATTGTTTTTATACAACCATGCGCAAGCGGTGCACATCCCTGGTGCGCAGGGTGCGGGTCAGCCCGAATAGTATCCTGAGCACCTTCGCCCAGCGATTCGACTGTCAGTACATATTAGGTCTTTACCTATGAAATTGCCGTTCTGCAGTACTGGCCATTTCAAATCAAAATAATTTTTGTTTGGCTAAGAATTCTAATTTCAAATTAATTTTATTTTAAAAGCATGGATTTTTTTTTCCAAAAGTAGTCATTTGTTTATTGATTAGTGTTACATTTTCATCGCATTACAATCTTTTTCGTCATCATGGATACGTTAAAAATTCGAGTAATTATGGAATATGAGTACCGTCGTGGCAGCAACGCGGCACAAGCGGCACGCAACATCAACGACGTTTACGGAGCTAACACTACAAACCAACGCCCCACTTGTTATTGGTTTGCTCGCTTCCGTTCTGGAAATTTTGACCTGAAAAATGAACCTTGCGGTCGTCCGAAGACTTTAGTCGACAATGACGAATTAAAGGCGATTGTGGAAGCTGATGATACACAATCTACGGCTGAATTAGCAGCAGCTTTCGACGTTAGCATCAAAACAATATTGGTCCATTTGCGTCAAATTGGCAAGGTAAAAAAGCTTGACAAATGGGTGCCCCACGAACTCAATGATCGTCAGCGCGAAGTACGCGTCGAGATGCGCCTTGCACTGCTCAACAGACACACAAATGAAGGAATTTTGAACCGCATTGTTACCTGCGATGAAAAATGAATTCTGTTTGATAACCGCAAGCGCTCAGCAAGTTGGTTGGATCCTGGTTCAGCACCTAAACAATGCCCTAAACGAAAACTTACCCCTAGAAAAGTGATGGTCACTATTTGGTGGTCTAGCGCCGGTGTGATTCATCACAGCTTCTTACCAAACGGGGTGAGCATTACTTCAGATGTGTACTGTGAAGAACTGAACACAATGATGGAGAAGCTGGCACATCTCCAACCAGCATTGGTCAATCGCTCGTCTCCGCTGCTCCTGCACGACAACGCGCGACCTCATACTGCACAGCAGACGGTCTCCAAGTTGCAAGAACTGGGGTTGGAAGCTCTCCGTCATCCGCCCTACTCACCAGACCTTGCGCCTACAGACTACTACTTTTTCTAGAATTTGGATAACTTCTTGGCGGGAAAAAAATGCAATACCCGAGAGGCAGTACAAAATACCTTTGAAGAATTTGTTGCCTCCCGTCCAGCTGATTTCTTTAAGAAGGGCATCAATAAACTGCCACTGCGTTGGCAAAGATGCATTGATTGCATGGGTGATTACTTCGATTAATACAAATAAAAAATGCATGAAAAAAATTCGTTTAAATTTTTTCATACAAAACGGCAATTTCATAGGTAAAGACCTATTATATCACTGTGACATGGTACATGTACGGGCTAATGTGGAAATATTGTTTTAATTGATTGACCTGTAATTGAATTGTAATGACCTGTAATTAAATTGCATTGTATTTTATTGTATTGTATTTTGTATTGAAATTGTATTTGTAATAGTTTATTTTTATAATTGGTCCGTGTTGGCCTTTAAATTCAATAAATTCAATTCAATAATAGAAACAAGTAAAGAAAACAAAAAAAAAAACTCATTTAAAGTTACAAAACACATTTTGTAGTGTAGCGTGGTCTGTCCACTTAGGGAAAAAGTCATTAGTGTACTATCATTTCATAGAAATTTGTTGTTTACAAGCCGTTATACACGACTGGCATGGCGGCAGCGCAAAAAAGTGTTCCGGGACATTTCACCGGGGGGTCGGGCGGAGGACGGGTCGCGTGAGTGGGTTGGCTTTGTTACCCCTGACGTGCGGCCTGCTGTACGACTACAAACGTTTTTTTTCTTTTCAACCTAGGTCGACATGAAAGTGACAGTTAATAACTATCCGTCTTATATCCGACTATCGTTCGATAGACCTGACGGATACTTGGAAAGGTCAGCCATTCTGTCTGAACTTTGATCCATTGAGATGAAGTTGTTCTTTGAAGAGGTTGATCTATAGAGTTATAAGAAGTATGTGTACAGATAAGAAATGAAGATTGATCACCATGATTGCTGACTGCATTGTTATTAAGTTGATGGGTAAGTCAATCTGCCTAGCTTTTTTCAACTACGTTGGGCTCAGCTTCTATTCTAACCAAATGCAGCGGAATACCAGTGTATTTTACGTGGAGCGACTGCCTATCTGACCTCTACAACCCAGTTACTGGGTAACACGATACCCCTTGGTAAGACTGGTTGTCAGACTTTTGGCGACCCGTAACGACTGCCAAAGATCCACGAATGACATACGGGACCAACGGCTTAGCGTGCTTTTCGAGGCATGGAAGGGTCTCGATATGTAATGAATTGTCACACATCCACGAACAGAATTGATTGACCCGTGCGGCTGTTGTCATTTAGCCACGCGAGCCCCTCTTAAGTGAATAGTAATTAACTATGAGTAATAAGGGTAATAAGTTATACCCGTTTTCATGATCACTAGGCGTCACCTAAATCTAACTATCTAACAGTGCGCATTTTTATACGACTGCCCAAAAAGGAGTGTAATGTTTTCAGGGTCAACGATACGACAGTAATTTGAACTTCGAATATCTAATTACATTCCTAGTCTGCATACAAAAATTCAATCAAATACATCCAGTCACTAAAGCCAGTCGGTTGAATGGCAAAACGCATCACATTTTTCAAATTAAATATTCATATTTATTTGATAGTAAAAAGCGCTGATTGCAAAGTGCTGACGGTTCGGCAGCTCTTCATTCACCAACCTGTCCTGAGGATACATGCCCGCTTACCTCCATCTGATCCAAGTAAGCGTACAAATGTTCCCCCAGGTGTACAGTACAAAACCATATTTGCAAGACGTCAATACTATGTCCTAAGTCGTCATGTTTTTAAGAGGATACAGAAAGAACTAGACATAATAGACCTAAATGAATACAATGTCAAATCAAAAACTTCTGACTGGCTCATACAGCAGGACTACATTAAAACAGAGTCTATACTGCTATCATACGTTGCTTGACATAATTAACCACTTCAAAAACACCCACAAGATCTCATACTCACATACACACCCTCACACATACACACACATACACCTCAACACTCACACATACTTGAATAACACTAACACTAATATTAATATGCATTAGTAATGGTAATCGACACACTTTCATTCACTCTTGCCAGTATTTTTTATTTGTTGTCGTATTGTCTTCCTGCTTTTTCGAGTGGAGGCCGGATAGCACGGCACGCTAGCATTAATGACATCATCCGTCGTGCTCTTGTCACCGCCGGGGTGCCAGCTGTTTTAGAGCCCAACGGCTTGGCACGCGACGATAAAAAGGGACCAGACGGAATGACCATAACGCCTTGGAAATTAGGTCGGCCTTTGGTATGGGATGCAACATGTGTCGATACCCTTGCGCCATCCCACCTTCCTAGTATATTGGGCTGTGCTGGTGCGGCTACTGCAGGTGCGGAAAACCTCAAACGGCGAAAGTATTCAAATATTTGGGAGTTATATTTTCGAGCCGTTTGGGGTTGAAACACTAGGGTCATGGGGTCCGAATGCACACTTGGTTTTTCAAGACATCACTAAACGGTTGGTCGACTCCTCACGTGACCAGAAGGCTGGCCTATTTTTTGGCCAAAGAATTAGCATTGCCATACAACGTGGCAATGCTGCCAGCCTTTTGGGCACTTTTCCTTTGACAGCGATGCGGACGAATTTGATCCTTTCCCCTCCTTTTTTATATACCATGTACATATTATTATTTTAAATCTGTTAGTTTATTTATTAAGTACATACAAATAAATAAATCAGTGCATATTTGTTCATTGTCTTCAGATTTTTTATGTAAATGATATTCATGTTCGTGTTTAATATGAGCAAGCGTTTCATTCGAACATGAAAATAATGCTATAGTATTTTTATCTTACGAAACGACACGGGTTTTACTTGTGGTAACCAAGTGTACAAACACGCTGTGCGTGAAGACGAGTAGCGTAAGCCCATAACACACACACACACTTCTGACTTCACCAATTGTCTCGGACGGTACCGAGAGCTCCTGCGTTACACACATATACACAGCATGTTTGTACTACGCATGTTAGTGTTTGTAGCCGACGTATGCATGATCGTAAAAATATCGCGGCGGGATTTTATCGCACACTGGATTTTCAACTCTCGGTGTTGACCCGAGCTTCGAGAATCCAACCTAACAACAACAGAGTGCATTCTAACACGTTGAAAAAACACACTGTTGGATTTTCAACTCTCGGCGCTAAGTAGAGCGTTGAAAATCCAGTGCACGAAAAAAATCGCCGCGATATTTTTACGTCCGTGCGTTCGTCGGCTTGCAGTATAAAAATCTGTATACGAATAATGTTCACATTCGTATGCGATGCTTATTTTGATTAGCAAAAGGAATGTCAATGCGTTGTCTGTGAATCTCCCCTTTAGTGTCAACTGCTGAATGGACCTCTATAGTCTTACGACGAGGATCCGGATTTAGAACGGGAACGCTGGCTGGCGGTTCGGTGTAACATGCTGGCCCGCAGGTTTTGTAGGTGTGGCAGGGAGGTAAAAAAGACGTTATTTAGGGCCTACTGCCAATCCTACTATACCTGTAGCCTATGGGTCAGTTACACACAGCGGGTCGTCAGCGCCCTGCGGGTCCAGTACAACAATGCTTTCAGGTTGCTGATGGGACTGCCTAGATATTGCAGCGCCTCAGCGATGTTTGCTGACGCACAAGTGGATGGCTTCCACGCCATAATCCGTAAGCGAGCGGCATCGCTGATGCGCAGGGTGAGGGACAGTTCCAACAGCTGAGAGGATAGAAAGTCCTATAAGGAGGCAGTGGATTCACGTTAAATAATTCCTCATGTATATGTACTAATATTTATTTTTAATTTCTTTTTAATGTATTTATTAACACTATATGGACTAGATATGAACGCCGATGGCCAATTCCACGGCGGCGGCGTGGCCTGTTAATTTCCACAGCGGCGGCGGCGTCGCGGCGGCGTGGCGTGGCCGGTCGTGGGCCTGAGTTTTTTTTTTATCAGGGAGAGTTTTCTTAAAAATAACATAAAGAAAACCATATTGTTATTAACAAAAAAAGCTTTATAAAGGAACGTATTTATTAATTACAATTTTACAGTCTTCTAAATAATAATTGGAGATCACGTTTACTGAAAAATAATTATTTCTCTGTCATCTCATCTCGAAGTTGCTGCCATCGTTAACACAACACAATAATATACGTTTACTCGGTAAAATATTGAACTCGACTGCGTAAGCGACGAGTGTGCCGAAACGACTAGGCGAACTAACGCGGTCGGGCCGCGCGTGCGAGCGAGAAAGCAAGTTGTGAGTAGCCGCGACGGCGCGCCGCGTGCTGCACTCGGCGGCGACGCGTCGACATGAACTCACGGCGACGGCGGCGCGCCGGCGCGGCGCTCATATCTAATATGGACACATTAGTCTGAATTAAAGAAATTGAATTGAATTTAGCAAAGATTATAGAAAAATAACCTCTATTCCGATCAGCCAATGAAAATACAACTAGGTATTTTTTATAAGCAAAACAAAAGTAGGAAAATACTATGATGAGAAAACGAACAATAGGTTGGCAAAACAAAAGAAGAGGGAAGAACATTATTATCCTGTTTTATTGTATGTGTCGTCAGTAGTGGTAGGTAGATTGATTATTTCAACTTCAAAAGGGGAGGTTCCGTCAGTTAATCAGATGTCATTGATGAATTAGCATATCTGACTAATGTAAGAAAGAAAGAAAAAGTATTTATTATGATGATATTTCTCGCACTCCTGTGCGAGATCACAAACTAAACTAAGTAAACGCACAATGATAAAATTATAAAAAAATCGGCCAAGTGCGTGTGTGCGAATTTAGGGTTGCGTACCAAATCTGATTTATCAATATATTGCATACGTTAGTAAAACATCAATCTGCCTAGCCTTTTCCCAACTATGTTGAGGTCGGCTTCCAGTCTAACCGTATGCAGCTGAATATCAGTATTTTACATGGAGCGACTGCCTATCTGACCTCCACAACCCAGAACTGGGTAATACGATACCCCTTGGTAAGACTGGTTGTCAGACTTTCAGGCTTCTGACGACCCGTAACGACTGTCAAAGATCCACGAATGACAGCTGGGACCAACGGCTTAACGTGCTTTCCGAGGCACTGAGGAGTCTCGGTATGTAAAGATGGTCACCCATCCACTGAACAACCCGGGCAAGCGTAGCTTAACCTGATGGATCGGCCCGTGTGTTGGGAATCGAACCCAACAACTCGCGCGCGGTCGTCACGAGTAAGCTGCGTGATCAACGCGCCACCGCCCTCCGGCAAGCAGAGGCGCGGCGCAGCGGGGGGACACGGCTCAACACTCGCTTCCACGGACTCCGCCGCGACGGACGACGCTCCTCTCTAAAGTTTAAAATTAGTATTGTTTTGTTCGGGAACTATTTGTATTGTTAGACGACAATATACCAGTCTTAATTTTGATACAGTCCGCTCTTTCATAGTTATTTAGTTATTTATATATGGCATCTCGCAGTTGACCACTAAGGGTCGAGACTGCTCAACCGGGCGTTTCCTGTGGGTTCTTTAAGCGAACTTAAAGCCCCCGGCCAGGCCTAAAACTAAGGTAAATTATTAGTCGACTGAGCGTCGCTAATAATAATATGACAGCCAGACGGGGCAGGCTGGATCATGACGGGGGGGAACCCGCTCTTTCATTGCTCCCCGCGCTAACATTGGTCCTTCGAGCCGGATCAATGTTAGCGCGGGGAGCAATGAAAGAGCGGACTGTATCAAAATTAAGACTGGTATATTGTCGTCTAACAATACAAATAGTTCCCGAACAAAACAATACTAATTTTAAACTTTAGAGAGGAGCGTCGTCCGTCGCGGCGGAGTCCGTGGAAGCGAGTGTTGAGCCGTGTCCCCCCGCTGCGCCGCGCCTCTGCTTGCCGGAGGGCGGTGGCGCGTTGATCACGCAGCTTACTCGTGACGACCGCGCGCGAGTTGTTGGGTTCGATTCCCAACATGCTGCCCGGGTTGAAGCGTAGGCATCAAAGATCTGGAAGGGGGCAAATATTATTGAAAGCCCTCCTTGTGGTGCCCCTTTTTGTCTTCACCTCGGCCACTCTTATGATTCCGTCGCTGCCAGGGTGGACCTTTATGACCCTTCCTAAGGACCAGAGTAGCGGTGGAAGAGCTCTATCCTTGATGACGACAAGAGAGCCAAATTTCAGCTCTGTCTTCGAAGCCCGCCACTTCACCTTCTGTTGCAGTAGAGATATATACTCTAAAGAGAAACGCTGCCAAAAGTGCTGCTTGATGTGCTCTATTCTCTTGAAGCGCTCCAGACGGGTAATATTGCCATCAGTGACCTGTGGATGAGGAATAGCATTAAGTGGTCGTCCAATTAAAAAGTGGGAAGGTGTGAGAGCGGAAAAATCGTGGGGTTCTGAGGATAAAGGAGTAAGAGGACGGGAGTTTAAAACAGCTTCGATTTGTGTGAGGCAAGTAGCCATTTCCTCATAAGTAAGATGAGTAGTTTGCAATAACCTTTTAAGATGATACTTGGTGGAACGGACAGCTGCTTCAGCTAGGCCGTTGAAGTGGGGGCTATAAGCAGGTACGAATTTAAATTCGATACCTTCTTGGGCAATATGACCCTCAAGGTCCGATTGCACGAGAAATTTTGAAAGCTCATTGTAAGTTCCGACAAAGTTTGTGCCATTATCGGACGTGATACATTGAGGTTTACCCCGACGTGACACAAAACGATTAAGAGCTGCTAAATAAGCCTCACTAGATAGAGCAGTGACGAGTTCGATATGGCAGGCCTTTGTCGAATTGCATATGAAAATCGCCAAAAAACATTTAATAAGTCTGCAACCTCTGCCTTTCCTGTCCGCTATCATCACTGGCCCTGCGTAGTCAACACTGCAATGTAAGAATGGATACTCCAGTTCAGTTCGAGTTGACGGTAATTGTCCCATAATTGGTTGCACAGATTCCGCTTTGTACCTACAACATCGAACGCATTTATTAACAATGACTTTGGCTAGATTTCTGCCACCCAAGGGCCAATAAGTCTGCCTAACGTTCGCTAGTAAGAGCTGGGGACCAGCATGTAAATAGGTTAAATGAAGTTGCTCAAAAAGAATCTTGGTGAAATGATGTTTACTACACAGCAAGATAGGATGCTTTGTAGCGAAAGTGTATGGGGAATTGTCTAATCTACCACCAACACGTAATAAGTTAGTGGGGTCTAGAAATGGGGACAAGGAAATAAGTTTATTCTTTTTATGCAATACCTTTCCTGTTTTAAGAATAGCATATTCATCTGGAAACATTTCCAACTGAACTTTAAATAAGATTAGGTTTAATGAGTTTCTAAGATCGACAACTGAAAGATGACCAGATAATTTGTTGGTTTTGTTCCGACAGTTGTGAGCAAACCTCAGTACGTATGCTATTGTTTTTTGTATACGTTTTAAATTGGATTTATTGTTAATAACACTACTAATAGAGTCTACATTAGAATTATCGTCAGTAACTACCACAGAACAAGAAACCATTTCTGGTAGATCGTGTTTCTCGTTATGATTGGGCGTTTTTGGCCATTCATGTTCATCTTTCTCTAAGAAAGTGGGACCAGACCACCACAAGGATGAACCACTGATGGAATCAGCCTTCAGCCCGCGGGAAACAAGATCCGCCGGATTGTCTTTCGACGGTACGTAGCTCCACGCGTGACCCTCTGTGCTCTCTTGTATTTCGTGAACACGATTGCGAACGAAATTTTTCAGTTGCATTGGAGGTGTTTTTAACCACCCCAACACTATGGTCGAGTCACACCAAAATTTACATTTGCTTACTTTTAGAGTAAGAGAGGTTAATACTTTAGTACACAACCTTGCAGCCAACAGGGCTCCGCAAAGCTCTAGACGAGGCATCGTCGTTGGCTTTATCGGCGCTACTCTGCTTTTAGAAGTTAAAAGGTGTACCTTTACTAAACCTAATTGATCCACAGAACGAATGTACAAGCAAGCGCCGTACGCTTGCTCTGAAGCGTCTGAAAAAATATGAATTTCATGGATTTCTGAGTTATCACTGAGTACCCAGCGTGGAATTCTTACGAGATTCAGAAGTGGTAAAGTATCTGCGAATGCTAACCATAAATTTTTGATGTCCTCTGAAACCTCATCATCCCATGTATATTGATCGATCCACAATCTCTGCATTACGATTTTGGCTTCTACAATACACGGGCCTACGAGTCCCAGTGGATCGAAAATCTGACTTATTACCGAAAGTATGTGTCGCTTTGTTACCTTTTTGTTCAAATTAATATTAATTGAAAATGACAGGGTGTCTGAATCACAAATCCAGCTCAGACCAAGAGTCTTGGATGATTTATTTTGATTTGTTTCAGACAGGTTTTGTATATTGCTCTCTGTACTGCTACTAGTGTGATTTATTTGTTTTAAAATTAATTGGCTATTTGATTTTAATTTTCTTAAATTTAATTGTGCTGTTTTTAATGTTGCTATAACTCCATTGGCGATATCAATTGTTTTATGTATAGAATGAGAACCGCCTAGATAATCGTCTACATAAAAATCTCTTGTAATTGATTGTTTGACGTCATCATCTGGAGCGCTTGTAGCTAGACTGACCAAACATTTTGTAGCTAAATAAGGAGCACTTGCCGTGCCATAAGTCACTGTGTTGAGTGTGTACGTCTTTAAAGGCTCTGTTGGATCAGAGCGGAAGATGATTTGTTGCAGAGAACGTTGAGATGGATGAAGTTCGATTGCTCTGTACATTTTCTCCACGTCACCAGTTACAACATATTTGTGCTGGCGAAAACGTAGTAGAATTGAGACTATGTCTTCTTGTACAGTTGGTCCGATCATTTGTATGTCATTTAGTGACACACCTGTATTTGTGGTCGCCGACGCGTCGAACACTGTACGTAGTTTGGTGGTTGTACTTGATTCACGGATGACGCCATGATGTGGTAAAAAATAACTGCAGCCAGACGTAGATTCCCTGTTTTCAGTCATGTGACCTAGTTGTTCATACTCGGTCATAAATTCTACATACCTGTTTTTGAAGACAGGATCTTTTTGAAACCTACGCTCTAGTGACATGAACCGACACTTTGCCTTTTGAAAGGAATCGCCTAAGACTGAAGGATCTTTCTTCAGCGGCATTGTTACGACAAAGCGCCCGTCGTCGTTACGAGTGGTATGTTTTTCAAAGCTCCGCTCACAGGCACGCTCCTCTGGTGATAGGGTATGCTTGGCAGCAATGGTATCTAGTTCCCAGAAACGAGATAAGTCTGGTTCGGCTGTTTCGTTTAAAAAATGGCAAATGGGAGTAGAAGTGTGTGTCTTATGACGGGCTACGTACCCTGACACTAACCAACCCAGTTTTGTTTCGTATAACTTGGGTTGATTTTTACCCAAGTCGATAGTATTGTTGCTTAAGACGGACCAAAATACTTCGGCCCCAACCAAGATATCTATAGCTGACGGCACATTAAAGGATGGGTCTGCTAAACTTATTCCCAATGGAAGAGGAATGTTATTAATATTAATATATGCTGATGGTAACGCTTTGGTAATTTGTGGTAAAATATGGCAATCTATTGTTATTCTGTAATGTTCATCATAGGTGGACATAATAGTAAGGCTGCAAGACTGTGTACTGTTAGTCGTATTATTGTTTATACCTGTTACGGTGGCGCTCGCACTGCGTCGCAACAAACCCAGCTTACCGCAAAATGACTCCGCAACAAAGTTACCCGTGCTGCCGTTGTCAAGCAGTATTCGGGCAGTGTGCACGTCGCCCTTGCTGTCAGCCACCCTCACGACCGCTGTGGAAAGCAAAACATTCGGAGGAGTAGTATGCTGCTGTACATTAGTCGAGCCGGCAAAATTGTTGACGGGGACTATTTGTATTGTTAGACGACAATATACCAGTCTTAATTTTGATACAGTCCGCTCTTTCATTGCTCCCCGCGCTAACACCGTGCGACTGTTATTACTTAGCCACGAGATTCTCCAGCTCCAAATTCATAAGTTAATGGAAACTTAAAAAATTGTTGTAAAAAAAGCTGACATTGGTGACTTTTCATTCCTTTGTTTTCCAATATTACAAAAAAAAAAAAACATTATTTATCTGCCTAACAAGTTCTAAACATCGATACCCCACTCGATGGGGTAGGTCAAATTTTTTTTTTCGCGCCCTTGTTTATCTGTATGAGAGATCCCATAAAAACATTTAAAAATATTTTTTATACTGTGGTTAAGCATAGGATTAACACTGGATGGATGAAATGGCGGCAGGTCACGGGAACAATCTGTGACTTCCGCATATATAAAACAATGGTTAGACCTAGTCTTTCTCTAAAAATCACTTCGAAATTCGAACGGTGTCTCGTTGTGAATCCGCGATGATTGACTTTAAAAACAAATGAGTTCGCTTTCGAGTTGTGTGCGCTCACTTGAGTGAGGTTCCAAGTGAACTCCACAGAACAGCAATACTGCTTTGAAACGTGACGTCTATTTCATTGATTGTCTAAGATAATTGTATTCTCTTGTCTCACATGTTGTAATAGATATATGTCAGAAGTTAATTGGAGCAGGTTAACTTGCTCAGTCAACCGTAGCTCGCTCTAATTGACTGTTGGCTCAGCCAACCAGCGCCAACTGTTCTGGTGAGTGATGTTGTCAAGATTTTGATGAAGACTGCATTTATGATATTACTAGAATACGTTGTGAGTTTCTGTCTATCCAGTAATGCCAATCTGTGAAATTCACAAACTTGGAAGCTCACTTAAGTGAGCTCATTTATTTTTAGGGTTCCGTAGTCGTCAAGTAACCCTTATAGTTTCACCGCCACCTTCTGTCCGTCTGACTGTCTGTCCGCGGCTTAGCTCAGAGAGTATTAGTACTAGAAAGCTGTAATTTGGCATGGGTATGAATACTAATCACGCCGACAAAGTAGTAAAATAAAAACTTGACAGTAAAATATAAACAAGTATAAAGGCGCGGACTAACTACTATTTTAAATAGCACACAACCGCGTAATCTATTGTCACCATTAGTTGGCTTGAAATAAGGTTGAAAATTGAAAATAATATTTGTGTTGCCGAGATGACTAACTAGGCTGCGAATGTGCACTTATTTTCCGGGCTTTCTATAAATTATTCAGAATATACACAATAAATTAAATAATTATCCGGTTAAAGTTTAAAAAAAATGCATTCTATTAAATGCTTAAAAAAAGAATATCGTTATCGCTGAAAATACAGAGATGTTCGTCGTCAAAGTTTATTTTTGTGGAGTAACTTCCAAATTGTTTTATTGGGAATAACAAACTATTTTTTACTATTCTATTCTGTTATTTTTTTTTTAAAACCCTTCCTTCCTTCCTTCCTTCTTCCTTTCTTTTTTTCTTTTTCCCTTCCTTCTTCCTTCCCTTCTTTTCTTTTCCTTCTTCCTTCCCTTCCTTTCCTTCCCTTCCTTCCTTCTTCCTTCCTTCCCTTCCCTTCCTTTCCTTCGTTCCTTCCCTTCTTTCTTCTTTCCTTCCTTCCTTCTTCTTTCTTTCCTTCTTTCCTTCCCTTCCGTCCATTTATTTTTGGCGTCGGATAGTTTCATTGCGTTACGTCATATTCGCCAATCCAAGAAACCAATTTTTGTGAATATCGAGCTAATACCGCCTCTTAAGTTTTCTCTTGTGATAAATTCATTCCAACTACGGAACCCTTCATTGTGCGTAGTTCAAGACGCGCTTGGACGGTTTTTTAAAGTTGCGAACTCAATTGTTTTTGAAGTATCATCACAGCGAGACAATATTCGAATTTCAAAGTGATGTTTAGAGAGTACAACACCTCACTTTCATGGATGTCAATGATAAGGCAGTCATTTAGACAAGGTGTCAATTTTATCTTCTACGTATCTTACAACAAAGCGAAAAGGATCTCCAATTTCAAGCTTCCTTTACGAAATATTTGATACAAGGTCGTGTTACAAACGGCGGAATTAAAATGAGTAAAAAAAAATTCAAAAGATTCACTAATACCTTTCTTTTGAAATATAACCCGTAGGCCCAATTTGATCCTTTTTACGGCATTTTCTTCATCTTCACTTTACGGTCCAACTCAAAGAAATTGTTTCTACCTAGGTAGTAACTTAGATTGTTGCTAGGTCACTTCAAACATTGGTAGTTTATTTTTTTATTTTTGATGTAAATTATTGCCTTCCACAAAAAAAAAATCTCCTTTTAGCCATTGAGGATACGTACGATCTTACAAGATACAATAAATCTATAATATACAAATTTCTTAATGAAGTTTAATCTGCCTAGTCTTTTCCCAACTATGTTGGGGTCGGCTTCCAGTCTAACCGGATGCAGCTGAATACCATTATTTTACATGGAGCGACTGCCTATCTGACCTCCACAACCCAGTAACTGGGTAATACGATACCCCTTGGTAAGACTGGTTGTCACACTTTCGGGCTTCTGACGACCCGTGACGACTGTCAAAGATCCACGAATGACAGCCGGGACCAACGGCTTAACGTGCTTTCCGAGGCACGGAGGAGTCTCGGTATGTAAAGATGGTCACCCATCCACTGACCAACCCCGGCAAGCGTAGCTTAACCTGATGGATCGACCCGTGCGGCTGTTATTACTTAGCCACGAGCTCCTCAGGTTGTATCTTGAGCAAAATATGATACACGGGAATAAAACATATGCATTTACATAATTTTAGCGTTGCGGTATTTATTTTTTAAATATCGCAGCTTTATGCTGAGATGGGAGCCTTTTTGGCCTCGCACAGGTCTCTTTTTTTTTTATTCTGATTTCTTTTTTTTGTTTTTTTGCTTTTTAATGTTTATTTTGTTACTTTTATATGCTCTTTTTTAACTGTATTTCCTGTGCGTGTCCCAAATAAAATATTTTTCTTTCTTTCTTCTTTTAACCATAAAAATCATCAGTACATCTTTCTGCATAAGATTTCGTGCAGATTCGTCGAACGAACGAAATCTAACTTAGAAAGATGTATTGATGATTTTTATGGTTAAAATTACACTTGGCCTTTTTTTTTTAATAACTGAGGAAAAATTTTAACTCAGTACATGATTCTGGAATCATGTACTGAGTCCATGGTAACAGGTAATAGGTTGAACGTCGATGTCCCTGCCACCCTCTAATCTTGAAACAAACACAACATAACTTATCTTTCATGCATTCTTAGCAACTTGCAAGTTTGCAACTGAACGAAAGTTTCACCAAAACCAGTGTAGCGGTTTTCACGTTTTGCACAAACAAACAGACAAAGCTTTTGATGTGGCGGTTAAGCAATCATAACTATGTGTATTTTGATAAACAACTCGCATGTGCTAAAGGATAAGGGTAAAGTGCACTTTCAACCCGGTTAGAGCTCGTGGCTAAGTAATAACAAACACACGGGTCGATCCATCAGGTTAAGCTACACTTGCCGGGGCTGGTCCGTGCGTGGGTGACCATCTTCAGAAAGCACGTTAAGCCGTTGATCCCGGCTATCGTTCGTGTATCTTTGACAGTCGTTACAGGTTGTCAGAAGCCCGAAAGTCTGACCACCTGTCTTACCAACTGGTGTCGTATTACCCAGTTACTGGGTTGTGGAGGTCGTATAGGCAGTGGTTTCATATAAAATAATGGTATTCGCTGCATCCGGTTAGCCGACCCCAACATACTTGGGAAAAAGCTAGGCAGATAAATATAGACTTTCGACTCGTTCCTTGGTCATAAACTTTACTGCCGAGTCTGGTGATGTCCTGGGTCAGTTATTTTGAAATTGACTCTTAAAAAATTACATAATTGTCAATTATTTTTCATTTCCTAAGAATAGAAAGAAAGAAAGAAAGAAAACACATTTATTCAGCACAGACTAAATTATAATAATAATTACTTACATACCAAAATAACTGTCAAAAAATAGCATAAATACCAACGATCTAAGAACTTGTCCGAAAAAATTGTCATTTGATTTAAATTTAATGAAATCACGAAAAACCTCTAGAAATGCGACGTTGCCAGCCTGCGCGCGTTTAACGCTCTTAAATAAATAAATAATGAATCAGGAATTTCCCTCAAAGTCGTTCGGATTATGATTCAAAAGTGTGTTACGCTATTGGATTGTTGTAATCACCATTTCTATCTAACACCTTAACACATACACATGAAGAAAAAGCCAAAGTAGGTACTAACTAAAACAATGTTATATTTATAAGGGTACGTATCAAAATCCCGAAAGTTCATAATACCCATGATTGAAATACCGACGTCTATAACACCGAAATTCAAAATACCGAAAGTTTTGAACGTCGATAGTCGTTATATCGAAACACGAAATCCCGAATGGATGAAATCCCGAATGGACGAAATACCGATGGATGAAATCCCAAAGCGCGGCGACGTAGTTCCCGCGATTACTCATAGATGGGCACCCCGAGGTTAGGTTTGGTTAGGTTACTTTAAATTGTTGAAATTTAAAGTAACCTAACCAAACCTAATTTAATTGTCAAATTGTTGAAATTCTGTGTAAAGGACACAGAATTTCAACAATTTGACAATTCAACTTTTTGACAATTTCGGGATTTTAAACTTTCGGGCAAATTAACTTTTGGGATTTTAAACTTTCGACCAAACAACCATTCGGCGTTTCAATTTTCGGGATTTCGTCCATTGGTATTTTAAAATTCGGTCTTTTAAAATTCGGGATTTTGATACGTATCCATTTATAACTAGGTGGCTATGCTATGCAGTATACATTGAAACCCTGATCTCCAAACTAGGGGTATCCCTGTATCTTAGAGATCAGCGTCCCTCCGCAGCAAAGTCACAAGCCAATATTTGTAACTCATTAATTTTCTTATGAAAAATTAATGCAAAATTAATTAATTAATTAATTATTATTATTTTTTTATGATTAATTTTCTTTTTTTTTTTCTTATGCGTATCTTCCCTTTTATTACGTTGATAATTATGTTAATACCCTCAATCCTTTTTTCTACATCACATAATATATACAAGCATATATCAAATCTTACATAACCCTATGCAAGGCTTGAACGCTTTCACCAATATGCTACCACGTAATTCCGGCACGGCTGAACTCAATTTATCATTCTGCCAAACTCCGGCTGGCACTAATCTGTAGTCTGATCCCAAGAGCGGCTCTTAAGTGTACTTTGTTAATTTGACAGGTGTCCCCAGTCTCCTAACCAAGGGAGACAATTGACAGGTGATTAGGATGATCCTTTTAAACTGTAAAAAGTTTAAGGAGCAAAGAGGTGGATGCCTTTTAAAAACTAAGAATACAATTTTTGCAAGTAAGTTCATCACATTGAATGTTTTGCAATCCTAGTCACTATAATAGTCAATATACAATAAACCATGAGAATTTTTAAAATTTTTCGACAAAAACACTGATTTCAACCTCTATGAGACTCTGATATCTCAGACTAAACATCAGTTCGAAATTCGAACGTTGTCTCGTTGTGAATCCGCAATGATTTACTTTAAAAACAAATGAGTTCGCTTTCGAATTGTGTGCGCTCACTTGAGTGAGGTTTCGAGTTAACACAGAATCACCTGAATCAGATGTACCCGCGATACTCCTTTTTACCTCGTAAAAAGGAGTATCGCGAGAAGACCCGTTCTTGATTTGTTTTATAATGTTTACAGAAACAATCAATCTGCCTAGCCTTTTTCCAACTGTGTTGGTCTCGGCTTCCAGTGTAACTGGAAGCAGCTGAATATCAGTATTTTACATGGAGCGACTGCCTATCTGACCTCCAAAACCCATTAACTGAGTAATACGATACCCCTTGGTAAGACTGGTTGTCAGACTTTCGGGCTTCTGACGACCAGTAACGACTGTCAAAAATCCACGAATGACAGCCAGGACGAACGGCATAACGTGCTTTCCGAGGCACGATGTAAAATATATGGTCACCCATCCACGGGACAAACCTAGCAAGCGAAGCTTAACCTGATGGATCGACCCGTGCTGTTATTACTTAGCCACGAACACAGTCATGTGAAAATTATTATTATGTAATTTTCATAATTGAAAGTTTTTAATAAAAACTTACTAGCAAGGCAATACCAGGTAGTAAGAGGTACCTATACCTCTTATAGTCTAACACAGGGTAACTGAATGAATAACCCTCGTAACTCTTTTTTTTTTTGTGGATGGTAATCATCAAATGACTTCTCCCGCTCTGGGCAGAGCGGGAGGGCGTGTCAAAATTTTACTGACTAAAACCCACCCGTGTTCCTTCAGTTGCCCGTGCCAGGGCCACGGTATCTCTTTCAAACTACCCGCGACCCCGGCGGCATCGGCCCTATTGGACCCCGTGACTGCTGACATCTCTTTGAGGCGCGCGTGGAACACAACGCGTCGTCGACCCAGGCCTGGTCCTTACTGGACGGCGAGCTGCCCATTACTCGTCGTCCGCAAGCCCGCGCCTACGGTGGCCGGGAATCGGCGATAGATTCCCGCCGCCCAGGGCGTCTCCTGCGGCGGCTAGGGGTGCGAGGGCGCGGCTGTTGTCTCTCCCTCACGCGTTCCGCCTCCTCTTTCGCGAGCATTACTGCTTCGCAGAAGGAGGTGACGGCCTCCCATGCACTCTCGCTCCGCACCATGGCCTAGACCAGGTTTGGACGCGAGAGATCACCGCCGCCGATCGCCTCCGTGAGAACACGGCGGTGCTCCGCCCAAGCCGGGCAGACCTCCACTGTATGCTCCACCATGTCCTCCGGGACCCTTGTAACTTACGTTTCACACCCAATAATACATAAATTGCCTACGGATACACTGTAATATCAAGGAATATTGGATACTGTTTTATTTACTTTGCAGAAATGTCCGACTATAGATTTTCTTTTGTTACGATATTAAGTTGCTCCTAACAATGTGTGCTACTTCTTTATTGTTTAGAAATCCTGTTATTTTTATACTAAAAAGCCTTTTAACGTTAACCGGCTTTTCGTTCTCTTTAAGACGCAGATATATGCCAATAGCCTTGAGTGGTTAGCTTGCGTGTTCTGTGCTGAACCCACGCAACGCGTCGTACGTCCAGCCAGTAATAGGACTCGCCCATCAAGGAGCACTGTCTCAAATTAGACGCATTATTAAGTTATGATACATATAACAAAAAGTATTATATTAAAACACGTATACTAAAAGATAAATAATTAAATTATCTTTAAAATGGTGATGATTTTATAAAAATACGCTTGATAGTTTTTGTGTGATTCTCAGTTTTTTTATCCGCTTTAGATATAATTTTACAAATTAATAACACTATGTAGTATAAATTTAATCTAAATTATTCTCTTATTAAGTTATTAAGAAAATGCTCTAATTTTACTTTTTTTTTTCTAAGTGGTTAACACTACACGTTTAAAGGTGATCTTCAATTTAAAAGTCGTTTTATCGACGCCTTAAGTGGTGGAGTTAAAGCAACGTATAAAGAATGATCATAAATATCCCAGTTAGTACACGGGATATTTCCAACAATTATCGCCTGCATAAATTGCTGGAATTATCATATGCCCAGCCTTTTCCCAACTATGTTGGGGTCGTCTTCCAGTCTAACCAGATGCAGCTAAATACCAGTGTTTTTATATGGTGCTACTGCCAATCTGACCTCCACAACCTAAATACTGGGTAACACGATACCCCTTGGTACGACTGGTTGTCAGACTATCTGGCTTCTGAATACCCGGAACGACTGTCAAACATCTACAAATGACAGCCGGGACCAACGTTCCGAGGCATGGAAGAGTCTCGGTTTATTATAGATGGTCACCCATCCACAAATTGACCTCGGCTAGCGTTGCTTAACCTTGAAGATCTACACGTACGGCTGTTATTATTTAGCTGGAAGTAGTGGGGCAGTTACTCGATGCCAGTGCATCTATAACCTTCTAATTTGATGCATTGTAAGATGTTATTTAATTTCTCCGTACTATTAAAGCCGAATAGGTTGTTTATTTCTACGCGCTAATCTCTGGAACTACCAGTCGGATTTGAAAAAATATTATTGCATTTGATAGCATTAGATAACATCATGCTAGGACCCTCAGGAGCCGAGTAAAAAGAAAAGAAATGTCAGGCAGAACAGGGCAGATGGCGATGCGGGGAACAAGAAATTACATGCGGACGAAGTCGCGGGCAGAAGCCATTTGTTTAAGAAAATGGAATGGTATGTCCTTGTCCGTTCCATTTTCTCTCTTTTCCATCCTTTGCAAACTTTAAAATTACAGGAATAAGTACCTAAAGATCTGTAAAAACTATTTGTCTCACCCTCTAGAGCTGTTAATTTTATTTTCTTGAAAAATATTATAAGAAAAATTTTTACTCGAAGTTTTTTTTTTTTTTTTTTTTAATCTTTATTGATTCAATTGGGGTTTTTATCCCAATGGATACGCCAACCCCATCATGCCTTATACTGACTACTACGATGCAATGCTTTAAATTTAAATTAAATTAAAAGGAGAATTTTAATCAATATAGTACACCAACTCGCTAAATCTTTTCGCCACATCTGACTTCGGTTGTGCTAAAATTTATTGAATTAAACCTACCTGTGATATATTTAAATTAAACTCATTGATTAAATTTCTCCTTTCCTCTTGGTTCTTGACGCAATCCATCAGCAAATGATGTACATCCTCAAGTACATTGCATGTGTTGCAGTTGGGAGAACTTACTCGAAGTTATTTATACCTAAGTATTATAATTAGACACTAAATTGTCTAGCTAGAATAAATTGGGATGAATTACTTTAAGGCTGATTTTAATTTATAGCTAAATTATTTGAATTCATAGCTTTATTTAATTTTAAGTAATCACCTAAGATTTATATTAAATATTTGAAAGCTTGATCCAGAGACTTTTTAAAGTACCTACCTTCATATTTTAATTAAAGTATAAAAATAGAAATGAACTATGAATACTAATAAAAAATAAAAAGTCGAATCGAGGTATTTTAAGGTTTTTAAATAAATATTTCACGGAATTTTGCTTATTCTATCTACTTATCAATTAATTAAGAAATCCATAAACAAATTAATATTTGACACATAATTTTGTCCATTAAAAGGAGAAGGCGCTTGTGGCTAAGTAATAACAGCCGTATGGATCGATCGATCAGATTAAGCTACGCTTGCCGCGGTTGGTCCGTGGATGAGTGACCATCTTTACATACCAAGACCCCTCCGTGCCTCGAAAAACACGTTAAGCCGTTGGTCCCGGCTGTCATTCGTGGATTTTTGACAGTCGTTAGGGTCTTCAGAAGCCTGAAAGTCTGACAACCAGTCTTACCAGTGGATCGTGGAGGTCAGACAGGCAGTCGCTCCGTGTAAAATACTGGTATTCAGCTGCATCCAGGTAAGACTGAAAGCTGACCCCAAAATAGTTGGGAAAAGGCTAGGCAGATGATGATGAATCTTAATTGTCCACTAAAAATATTAATATTATATTAAAAGAAAAGCATCTCTTACATAACAAAGATACACTCAAAAAACCACAGAACACAAAGTGCTTTTCAATTTAAAAACAATAAAAAAAACCACTTTGCAAGCACCAATTTCGAATAATAACCGTGCGAAAAGGACAGACTTACATGCTTACCACAAAGCGCAAGTGAGAGAGGCATAGCTGTATCATCAATCGATCGGGTTGCCATGGTAACGATACAGCTTACAACACAAGTTAACCGCCAGATACAGTCTGTAGCAAATGTTTACAGGAGAAATCTTAATGGTAGGTTGTACAATAATGGGGGTGATTTATAGCACTCGGATTTGAGCATGGGTTCACCCGTATTTTCCCAGAAATATGACAATACTTATTATTTTACTTGAAAATATGACTGCAATGATAATTTAAGAAATAAATGTCATTATTTTGTGGAAATTTAATTTTCTTGAGGATAAAAATAATTGGAGATGAATTTTTATCTTAATTGGCTAGCAGATAAGCGTTATCTTTTTAAGAGTTCATTGAACTCATTATCATGAACAACTTTTACTATAGCACCAAACTGTATTCGCGAAAAAAAATCTGCTGTTACCTACATTTATGTTTGCTTAACTCGTCAAAATGTGATTTCAGTTTGGTCACATAGTAAAAGTTGTTCATAATGATAAATACAATGAACCCTATAGAGGATAATGGTAATTAAAATTACATTAATAGACACCTGTAACTTAATTAAACAACATAAATAAACACAAATTAAATTGCTTTTTGCTTCTCATTTAATTTTCATTTTACATTTCATTCGACCAGTATTGACAAAAACTCCCAGTAAATTAAACATTACTCAACAAACTGGTCTTAAAAGTCGTTTTATGTAGTGCAAGTGACATTCAACCTTACGCAGTTTGTCCACCGCACAACGTCAACGAGACGTCACCGAAAAAAAACTTTTTTACAAAAAACACAACCGACTTCCAAAAACAACACAACAAATGTATTTTCGTTTTTTGCCACCGACTTCGGAAATTAAAGTTAGTTTTCACTTTGTTGTTATGTTTTTGGAAGTCGGTTGTATTTTTTTGTGAAAAAGCTTTTATTTTTCAATTTTTATTTGTGGTACCTCAATCAACCAATCGATCAACTCAGCCAATTGCAGTCCACTGCTGGAAATAGGCCTCTCCAAGGTTGCGCCACAACACCCTGTCCTCCGCCTTCCGCATCCAGTCTGTCCCAGCCACTTTCTTTAGGTCGTCGGTCCATCTAGCTGGGGGGCGTCCCACACTACACTTACCGATACGCGGTCTCCACTTCAGGACTTGTCTGCTCCACCGGCCATCGGTCCTTCGACAAACATGGCCAGCCCACTGCCACTTCAGTTTGCTTACTTTGAAAGCTGTGTTGGTTACTCCGGTTCTTTTGTGGTACCTACCGAACACAAATTCTTATACTACAACCTGCAAAAGAAACTAAAACATCATCCACATAAAGTGGGGATTAAAAATACGTATTGTTGAAGCTAACTCAAAAACTACCCAAGCAAAGTTAATAAATTTTAGGGACCAACTTTGAGGTATACCCTCTAGAATAAAACAATTTTTGTTTTAATCGGACTACTGTAAAAAGTTATGTGTGGTCATATATAAAAAAAATACGTATCAAATTGAGAACCTCCTCCTTTTTTATCGTCGTTTAAAAAACGAGACTATTCGAAACGAACGTGACATCCCAGTGGTGGTGTGCGCTGGACACTGCCATAGTAAATGTATCGCTCAATGGCCAATGATCGTTGGTATCGCTACTTCTGCGACGTCATTTCGTTGACGTGTGGTTGACGTCTCGTTAACGTCCCGTTGACGTGGCGGTGGACAAACGGCCTTAGGGCTAAGTAATTTTATAAATAATAATATAAATAAATTCATTTATTTCAGGTAAATAACATTCATTGCGAAATCAAGTAAAATTCAATCAAATAAAAATAAATTAAATTAAATCAAAATAATAAAACAAATAAAATTTAATCAAAACCAATAAATCTTTCAATAAAATTAAATCAAAATGAATAAATCATCCAATAAAACTAAATCAAAATAAATAAATCATTCAATAAAATTTAAATTAATACCTTTTCTCCGACACTGGTGCAGCAACATGTCTGATGGAACAATGTCGGATGAACAGGCAGTCCAGCCTTCCCGCAATCATCGCCAGTACGATGTTGGGGCTAACCCGTACCCTGCGCACGAAGGACGCGGCGCGCTTGCACATGGTCGCATGAAAGCAGTCAGTGCGCATTTAATTTTATGGTCACCTCCAAAAAAAATTTTGAAAACATAGTACAACAATCACCTTTTGACCAAGAGTGGCGATTATACATACTTACTTAGCGGGTCCAAGCCAAAGAATTTTCTATAATACCACGCACTAAAAAAATCATGAATTTATTTGCAAAAAGAGACTGTTTCCGCCCGGGATCGAACCGGGGGCCTTGTGCGTGTGAAGCACACGTGATAACCACTACACTACGGAAACTTGAATGTTATTCGTGAAATAACAACTGCATTTGTAAACACAGCGATTAGAAAGCCATTAATCAACCGGTTAAAAGTAATTACAGAAACAATCAAAATGCCATTGTGTTTCGCGTAGATCCGCGTTTCCGGCAGTCGAGAGATAAACCACAGAATAATAAAGCCACAGTAGTTTATATGGGCAGTGACCTCGAATTAGATACTTACGGCCACTCGGTAGATAAATAAGGACGACACGGTTGGCGCAGTGGTTGAGCGATTGACTGCTGCGCAGCATGTCGCGGGTTCGATTCCCGCACGGAACAAATATTTGTACGACCTACAAGTATTTGTTCCGAGTCTGGGTGTTTTTCTATCTATAATATGTATGTATTTACAAAAACAAAAAAAATGTATATAAGTAGTTTATCAGCCATCTCGTTACCATAACACAAGCATTAGGTTGCTTAGCTTGGGGCTAGATGGCGTTGTGTGATATGTCCAAACATATTTATTTATTATTAAATACGTGTCCGTCCGTGCGTAACCGCACACTCGAACCGTTGCCTACTGGTATCGTCTGTCTAGCCTTTTCCCAACTATGTTAGGGTCGGCTTCCAGTCTAACCGGATGCAGCTGAATAAAAGTATTTTACATGGAGCGACTGCCTAACTGACCTCCACATCCCAGCTACTGATCTCAACTTATCCATCAGCTACTGAGCTCAACTTATCTAAAAAGTAACATCGACTCACCAATGTCACCACCAACCAACCAACCAACAACCACCCCACCACCAACCAACCAACCAACCAACCAACTGCCCAATTGGTCTAGTGGTTAAAAGCGATACTGCTAAGCATGAGGACCCGGGTCCGGGAAAGTGTTATTAAGTTTTTCAATCTGGAATTTCTGAAGTCTGGATTTATGCCTGCACTTCTGCCAACCCTTTAAGGTGTACAAGCGTATGTGAACCATCAACTCGAAAAGAAGAAGAAAGTTGGTATAGTATAGTTAAAATCTCGCTGCAGACTCGGTCATAAATCATTCGAGTGTTTTGCTCTCTTTTCCACTCACGGGCCTTATAGGCAGGCCACGCCCACACGTAGTCCTGTGCATTACTGCAGTCGATGAGTGATATCGATAGTTTTATATATTTATAAATGGGTGATAGAAATAAATACACATTTTTTTTTATATTTTATTACCAAATTAAATATTACAAAAACATATTTGTTAATTACCCTCTTTTTATGTAATTAAGAACGTAAAAACATATTAGTTTTTATATAATTACCTTCTGTTTATAGAATTAACCAATGGATACTAATGTGTTCTTACGAGAAGGAAGTCTCGTAAAAACACATTAGTACTCATTAGTTACCCTGCATACTTAATGAATGCTGTATGTGTACGTGATAACCTTAATGATTCTGTTATCGATAATGGCCTTGAGCGCCGCGCAACTAACGCACATCCCTACTCCGATTATGCTATATGACCAAGTCTGCAGCGAGATTTTAACTATACTATAGTAACAATGATTAAGTTCCCTGATTTAAGATAAGCAATGTCAGTTAGGCCCGCTATGCTGACTGGCTAACATTTGTTACCACCGTATGAGCTGTTCTCGTTCATGCCATTTCTAAAGAAAATGAAGATTATTGTTATTAATAATAATCTATTAAATCTGTTTATGAAAACTAGCTTAAATCAAGTAAAATTAAATCAAATCAAAATAAATTAAATTATCATCATTCTCCTGCCCTTATCCCAATCTATTTGGGGTCGGCGCAACATGTCCTTTTTTTCCATACTTCTCTATTATTCGTCATCTCGGTAGTCACCCCCTTTCTAGCCATGTCATCTTTCACACAATCCATCCATCGTTTCTTTGGTCTTCCCCTACTCTTATAGCCAAATCAAAATAAATAAATCATCCAATAAAATTTAAATTAATACCTTTTCTCCGACACTGGTACAGCAACATGTCTGATGGAACAATGTCGGATGAACAGGCAGTCCAGCCTTCCCGCAATCATCGCCAGTACGATGTTAAGGCTTACCCGTATCCTGCGCACGAAGGACGCGGAGCACTTGCGCATGGTCGCATGAAAGCAGTCAATGCGCGTATTTAACCACCTCCAAAAAAAAATTTGAAAACGTAGTACAACAATCACCTTTTGACCAAGAATGGCGATTGTATATACTTATTTAGCCGGTCCAATCCAAAGAATTTTCTATAATACCACGCACTAAAAAAATCATAAATTTATTTGCAAAAAGAGACTGTTTCCGCCCAGGATCGAACCGGGGGCCTTGTGCGTGTGAAGCACACGTGATAACCACTACACTACGGAAACTTGAATATTAATCGTGAAATAACAACTGCATTTGTAAACACAAAAGCCATTAATCAACCGGTTAAATGCATAAGTAATTACAGAAACAATCAAAATGCCATTGTGTTTCGCGTAGATCCGCGTTTCCGGCAGTCGAGAGCTAAACCACAGAATAATAAAGCCACAGTAGTTTATATGGGCAGTGACCTCGAATTAGATACTTACGGCCACTCGGTAGATAAATACGTGTCCGTCCGTGCGTAACCGCACACTCGAACCGTTGCCTACTGGTATCGTCTGTCTAGCCTTTTCCCAACTATGTTAGGGTCGGCTTTCAGTCTAACCGGATGCAGCTGAATAAAATTATTTTACATGGAGCGTCTGCCTAACTGACCTCCACATCCCAGGTACTGATCTCAACTTATCCATCAGCTACTGAGCTCAACTTATATAAAAAGTAAAATCGACTCACCAATGTCACCACCAACCAACAACCACCCCACCACCAACCAACCAACTGCCCCATTGGTCTAGTGGTTAAAAGCGATACTGCTAAGCATGAGGACCCGGGTCCGGGAAAGTGTTATTAAGTTTTTCAATCTGGAATTTCTGAAGTCTGGATTTATGCCTGGTTCGTCAACCGGCCCGCCCATGTAATCCAAGGGACTTAAACATAACTGACAAAATATGGGTGTAATGTAGGTGCTCCTCTGCCAACCCTTTGAGGTGTACAAGCGTATGTGAACCATCAACTCGAAAAGTAGAAGAAAGTAGGTATAGTATAGTTAAAATCTCGCTGCAGACTCGGTCATAAATCATTCGAGTGTTTTGCTCTCTTTCCCACTCACGGGCCTTATGGGCAGGCCACGCCCACAGGTAGTCCTGTGCATTACTGCAGTCGATGAGTGATAGCGATAGTTTTATATATTTATAAATGGGTGATAGAAATAAATACACATTTTTTTAAATATTTTATTACCAAATTAAATATTACAAAAACATATTTGTTAATTACCCTCTTTTTATGTAATTAAGAACGTAAAATCATATTAGTTTTTATATAATTACCTTCTGTTTATAGAATTAACCAATGGATACTAATGTGTTCTTACGAGAAGGAAGTCTCGTAAAAACACATTAGTACTCATTAGTTACCCTGCATACTTAATGCAGTATGTTTACGTGATAATCTTAATGATTCTGTTATCGATAATGGCCTTGAGCGCGCGCAACTAGCGCACATCCCTACTCCGATTATGATTTATGACCAAGTCTGCAGCGAGATTTTAACTATACTATAGTAACAATTATTAAGTTCCCTGATTTAAGATAAGCAATGTCAGTTAGGCCCGCTATGCTGACTGGCTAACATTTGTTACCACCGTATGAGCTGTTCTCTTGTTCATGCCATTTCTAAAGAAAATGAAGATTATTGTTATCAATAATAATCTATTAAATCTGTTTATGAAAACTAGCTTAAATCAAGTAAAATTAAATCAAATCAAAATAAATTAAATTAAATCAAAATAAATAAATCATCCAATAAAATTTAAATTAATTCCTTTTCTCCGACACTGGTACAGCAACATGTCTGCTGGAACATTGTTGGATGAAGGGGCAGTCCAGCCTTCCCGCAATCATCGCCAGTACGATGTTGGGGCTAACCCGTACCCTACGCACCAAGGACGCGGCGCACTTGCGCGTGGTCGCATGAATGCAGTCGGTGCGCGTATTTATTGTCAACTATAATATTTTTAAAACATAGGTACTACTACAATCACCTTTTTGCCAAGAATGGTGATTATTCATACTTACTAGCCGGTCCAAGCCAAGAATGAATACAGAAGAATTTTGTATAATACCACGCATTAAAAAAATCATGAATTCATTTGCAAAAAGAGACTGTTTCCGCCCGGGATCGAACCGGGGGCCTTGTGCGTGTGAAGCACACGTGATAACCACTACACTACGGAAACTTGAATATTATTCGTGAAATAACAACTGCATTTGTAAACACAGCGATTAGAAAGCCATTAATCAACCGTTTAAATGCATAAGTAATTACAGAAACAATCAAAATGCCATTGTGTTTCGCGTAGATCCGTGTTTCCGGCAGTCGAGAGATAAACCACAGAATAATAAAGCCACAGTAGTTTATATGGGCAGTGACCTCGAATTAGATACTTACGGCCACTCGGTAGATAAATACGTGTCCGGCCGTGCGTAACCGCACACTCGAACTGTTGCCTACTGGTATCGTCTGCCTAGCCCTTTCCCAACCATGTTGGGGTCGGCTTCCAGTCTAACCGGATGCAGCTGAATACCAGTATTTTACATGGAGCGACTGCATAGCTGACCTCGACAACCCAGTTACTGGGTAATACGATACTCCTGTGTAAGACTGGATATCAGACTTTCGGGCTTCTCACGACCCTTAACGACTGTCAAAGATCCACGAATGACAGCCGGGTCCAACGGCTTAACGTGCTTTCCGAGGCACGGAGGGGTAAT
Organism: Cosmia pyralina; assembly: GCA_946251885.1. Taxonomy (NCBI): domain Eukaryota; kingdom Metazoa; phylum Arthropoda; class Insecta; order Lepidoptera; family Noctuidae; genus Cosmia; species Cosmia pyralina. The sequence continues at coordinate 7,856,504 of OX276371.1, read as the reverse complement.
TTAACCTGATCCATGGACCCGTGCGGCTGTTACGCGCCCCTCTATCTCTCTCTCCTATGTCTCTGATCTTACCCTTAATATTAAATTATGATAAAAAAAACACAAACTTACACATCAGCATTACTCCCGTTATCATTCATACAGTTCCAAACGTAGATCCTGGGCGTCACCCCCTCAGCTCGCAGACCAGCGTCAGATTGTCACACACATGCCTCACTAGCACGTCTGTGTACTCGGGCTCGCCAGGCATGTAGAGCACGTGGGAGGGGGACGAGGTGTCGCCACAAATGGGAAATGTTGCCCACTGGTTCATTACTGAGATTTCGAAGCGCGTCGTTTCGGCCGTTTTCTATGAAGATGTACTACTGCAACATTATTATTCTGTGGTTAAACTAAAGGTACTGTTTGGAACCGAGCTGCATGAAATCGGCCGCAGCTGCACTACTGGTTTGTATGTATTTATATGAAATGGCTTCCAAGCGCCGCGGCAGCAGCACGTGCTGCTGCAATCGTACGGCGCCGCCGACGACAGGCCAGTAGTGGAGCGACCGCGGAACAATACGGACGGAGGTGTAGATTAGTGTTGGTTGTGTAATCACTACATGTGCCGCCACTCTGAGAATTATTCAGGCTTCACGCTGCAACTGCCGATAGCCCAGCACGTGCTGTTGACAGTTGCAATTGGCAGCTCGGTTTCAAACAGTACCTTAACTGTCGCACTCAGTCACTATTAAACTTTCATTGAAATGTTTTCAATTATATTGACTTAATTTTGACTGACAGCGTTCCAAATTGCTTGTCAGCCAAAGCTTATGATTGATTTAAGTACTGTTTTTTAACCGACTTCAAAAAGGAGGAGGTTCTCAATTCGTCGGAACCTTTTTTTTTTTTCTTTTTTTTTTATGTATGTTCCCCGATTACTCGAAGATGGCTGGACCGATTTGGATTTTTTTTTGTTTTATTCGAGAGGGTATACATCACAGTTGGTCCCATATAAAATTGATTAACTTTGCTTTAATAACTTTAATTTCGGAAGTCGGTGGCAAAAAACGAAAATACATTTAACTAGACACCGACTTCCGAAATTAAAGTTATTTTTCATTTTGTAGTGTTGTTTTTGGAAGTCTGTTGTATTTTTTTGTAAAAAAGTTTTTACACTTACAGATTTGAGGATCGAATGAACACAACTGACGCTGCTATTAACGTGGTCAGCTACTGAGCTCAACTTATCTAAAAATTAACACCGACTCACTAATGTCACCACCAACCAACCAACCAACCACCAACCACCCCACCACCAACCAACCAACCAACCAACTGCCCCATTGGTCTAGTGGTTAAAAGCGATACTTCTAAGCATGAGGACCTGGGTCCGGGAAAGTGTTATTAAGTTTTTCAATCTGGAGTTTCTGATGTCTGAATTTATGCCTGGTTCGTCAACCGGCACGCCCATGTAATCTAAGGGAGTCAAACATAACTAACAAAATATGGGTGTAATGTAGGTGCACTTCTGCCAACCCTTTGAGGCGTACAAGCGTATGTGTACCATCAACTCGAAGAGAAGAAGAAGAACGTTGACAGTTAATTATAACAATTAAATAACAAGTTTGATTTAACCTAAGCAATGTCAGTCAGCCCCGCTATGCTGACTGGTTAACATTATTAACACAGCATGAGCTGTTGTTCTCTATTTCATGCCATTTCTAAAGGAAATGAAGATTATTTTTATTAATAATCTATTAAAACTTTTTATGAAAACTAGCATAATTCCTGTCCAAAATTCGAAGTTATCAAAGACTTTGAAAGACATCTTTTGGTAGAAACTGTAGACAATTAGTTACCTTTTGTCAAAGTTGGGGAAGATTTCGAAACTTCTGGAAACAATTTTAAGTTTGAATTAAACGCTTATTTATATTTCGATTTTAATGCTGATGAACAGTCTTAGTTAAAGGTCACATAAATTGTGAGATAATTTAAGTTCATAATTACTAAGGCAGAAATCGTTTAGCATAATCAGACTATAATGTTCCCACTGCTGGGACACAGGCCTCCTCTCTTCGAGAGGGAGCGGGCTGTAATCCACCACGCGGGCCCAGTACGGGTTGGTAGATATGTCACATGTCTTCGGATTTTTGGCTCTGGGACATACCGGTTTCCTCACCCTGTTTTCCTTCACCGTTTTATGATCAGTGGTGTTGAAATTATTTACACAAGGTAAAGCGCCTGCTTGGGTTTGAACCCCTTTCCTATAACTCGGAAGTCAGGGCAGTTACCACCTGTGCCAACACTGCTCTGTGAATCGTGGTCGGCGCAACATGTCCCTTTTTCCATACTTCTCTATTAGTCGTCATCTCGGTAGTCACCCCCTTTCTAGCCATGTCATCTTTCACACAGTCCATCCATCGTTTCTTTGGTCTTCCCCTACTCTTATAGCCATCGACATTCATACTCAAAACTTTCTTCACATTTTCCTCACTCCTCCGCATCACATGCCTATACCATGACAACAGATTTCCGCACAACTTTTCAATCACCGGTGGCACTTTCTATCTTCCTCTTATGTACTCATTTCTTATTCTATCTATTCTTATTCTCTCTTAGCATTCTCGTCTCAGCTGCATGCAATTTCCTTTTATTCATCCCTTTTGTGGTCCAACATTCTGAGCCATACAAGACAGCAGGTCTAACCATTGTTGTATATATCTTCCCCTTAAGTTTAAGGGGAATGCGGGAGTCGCAGATTGTTCCAATTTGAATTAAATTAAACAAAAAATCACCAATCACTTTGACGGATTGGGCCGATTAAATTAACATTATGGGATGGTTAAATATCGTGGAATTTTTAAACTTGAATAAATTGCCCACATCCAATGGGTAAGCAGTGGTGGCCCAGTGGAAACGGCCATGACTTACGACTTGTTGGTCGTAGGTTCGAACCCAGACAGGCGCTTTACTTTGTGTAAATTATTCCATCACCACTGCTCTCAAAACGGTGAAGGAAAACATCGTGGGGAAACCGGCATGCCCTATGTGACCACTACCACCACGCATTGGGTCCGCGTGGTAGATTACAGCCCGCTCCCTCTCCCATAGAATACCCCAAAGACCTGTGTCCCAGCAGTGGGAACATTATAGGCTGATTAAGATTGAGCAAGCGTTATGATCAATGCACGTTCTTTCTCTGTATAAGTAATACCCTTTATTATTTACCCTTCAATGGGATAATAACCAGGTTGATATTATTATACACAAACTTTCCAGGCATAAAATTAGGAACAAAGCGCTTATGAGTATTATCTAGGGACACATTTTGGTGTACAATAAATTTTCAAGTTAAACGGTTTCTATCAAAGTAGGTGCGAATTGGCGATAAAATAGTTTGATCTTGTAGTAAAATGTGATCTCAAAAAGGTATCGATGGTTTTATTATCAATTTGAAATGGTTCAAAATTGAGGCAAAATTATTTTTCGACAGAATAATCAGCTTATCTGATTAGATAAGCTATATAGATGAGTTTTGAGATAAAAGAACTGCTGTGTTATTCTCTAAACATCACTTCGAAATTCGAACGGCGTCTCGTTGTGAATCCGCGATGATTTACTTTAAAAATAAATGAGTTCGCTTTCGAATTGTGTGCGCTCACTTGAGTGAGGTTCCAAGTGAACTTTCTAGAATAAGTAGCTCTTTATGGCTAAATTTTAAACTATGGGGAAAGATGGCGAAGGTGCCATGAGCTCAACGTATACCACCATTTACTAACCAACTTCCAAAAAGGAGGTTATAATTATGTTCGATTCTATGTATGTTTTTTTTTATGTATGTTCACCGATTCCTCCGTCAATTGTGGACCGATTTTGAAAATTCTTTTTTTTGTTTGAAAGGGTATGCTTTCGAGGTGGATTCATTGTCACCAAGTTAGAATCTGATGAGCGGGATCCTATGGATATCGAGGGAAATCCTCCAATTTGAATATTTTTTATAGTAACTTGTGCATATGCTCTCGGAAAACACCATTTTGGTGAAGTGGAACTGATGATGAAGACCACAGATGGCCATCGGAACTACTCAGTAATACGTATTTCACGGGTTGCGATTCGATTATAAGCAATTTATGCTCGTCCCACTGCATATGGTGAAGTGGAGCTGATGGTGGGTTCACCATCTTTCCAGTGCTCCTGGTTCTCATTTAGAGAACTCCTCAACAATTAACGTCCCTGCATCGGGAAAAGCAATGTTTTATAAAAGGGGTTGAGAAGGTAATATTAGGCTATTGTATCTTAGATAAATTACAGACCGACCCACTAAAAAGTGAAAAATAAAAACTTTTTTCCAAAAAAAAAAAACAAATGACTTCCAAAAAACACTCCAAAGTGAAAAATAACTTTAATTTGGGAAGTCGGTGGCAAATACTAAAATACAGATCCAGACACCGACTTCCGAAATTAAAGTAATTTTTCACTTTGGAGTGTTTTTTTGGAAGTCGGTTGTTTTTTTTTTTTAGCTTAAACTCATAACTCAAACTCGAAGCATTTATTTCAATTAAACCAATTACAGGCACTTTTGAATTGTCAAAGAGTCTGTCAGTTAGTCAGAAAGTTGAAGCTAGTTGCCTATTCCAAAATGTAGATCTCAATGATAATAAATTAAATTCGGGGTGCTCGCCTGGTGATCTGTCACACAGGGTATCCTAGTATGGACGCCAGTCTCTCACAAAGGATCATATTTTAGGTTTTGTAACAACGTTATTATTCTTGTCTCTATTTATAAAATAAAACTAAGTGTACCTTTGTAAAGAGAGAAATAAATAAAGACTACTATTACTATAATGGAGAAGAACGGGCAAGAAACTCCACGGACACACTTTTAAATCAATATAAGTAATACAACATCCTGGGCACATTATTTTCGTTGCTTCTACATGTGAGAACAATGTAAAAAAATGAAAAAAATACTTAAAAACAAGTCAAAATATAAAATTAAAAATAAGCTCTGGCAGATAAGAGATGACCAGTCTCAACTGACGGCGCTAACGTTCAGGCTTACCTACCACGTTTTCTATAAATAATAGACCTCACCTAACATATTTTATCAATAAGGTACCTACCTAATATCCGCCAGTCGAGATTAAAAGTATAGTACCACTCTCGAACTTTTCAAACGAAAGCTACATGTGACGACACATGACAGCAAATTGATTTAAAAAGTTACGTGGTCTAAAACGATCGCCAAATACCTGCTTGACACATCTTCAGAATATAATGTGGCTAAGCTAAGGTAGTCACTCCATATAAAATACATTCGGATACAAAAAAAAAACACAAATATATTCAGATACATTCGGATACATAAAAAAAAAAACTCAAATATGTTGAGATACAATCGGATACATAAAAAAAAAACACAAATATATTCAGATACAATCGGATACATAAAAAAAAAACACAAATATATTCAGATACATTCAGATACTTAAAAAAAAAACACAAATATATTCAGATACATTCGGATACTTTAAAAAAACCACAAATATATTCAGATACAATCGGATACATAAAAAAAAAACACAAATATATTCAGATACAATCGGATACATAAAAAAAAACACAAATATATTCAGTTACATTCGGATACTTAAAAAAAAACACAAATATATTCAGATACATTCGGATACAAAAAAAAAAACACATATTCAGATACAATCGGATACTTAAAAAAAAACAAAAATATATTCAGATACATTCGTACAAAAAAAAAAAAAACACAAACACACGAATACATATATTCAGATACATTCGGTTAGATTGGAAGCCGATCCCTCTATAGTTGGGAAACGGACATAGAGCAGTGGCGGCCCAGTGGTAACGGCCTCGACTTCCGAGTTGTGAGCATGGGTTCGAACCCAGGCAGGCGCTGTACTTTGTGTAATTTATTTCATCACCACTGCTCTCAAAACGGTGAAGGAAAACATCGTGTGGAAACCGGCATGTCCTAGAACCAAAAATTCGAAGATATGTGACATCTACCAATCTGCACTTGGCCCTCGTGGTGCCCACTCCATCTCACAGAGATGAGGCCTGTGTCCCAGCAGTGGGAGCATATAGGCTGATTATGTAAGCTAAGGCAATCGCTCCACGTAAAATACTGGCATTCAGATACATCCGACCCCGACATAGTTGGGAAAGGCTGGGCAGATTGATTTACAGCAACCCCAAATATAGCGAAGAAAATTGTGATAAATTTTACAAGCAGGTGAAAACTCAGAATAAAACAAATATTGATACAAAAGATATTCGGAATAACGGCTGCCCATTATACTTTAAAAACTTTTCATAGCTTGAAAATGGCAATCAATCTGCCTAGCCTTTTCCCAACTATATTGGGGTCGGCTTCCAGTCTAACCGGATGCAGCTGAATACCTGTATTTTACATGGAGCGTCTGCCTATCTGACCGCCACAACCTAGTAACTGGGTAACACGATACCCCTTGGTAAGACTGGTTGTCAGACTTTCGGGCTTCTGACGACCCGTAACGACTGTCAAAGATCCACGAACGACAACCGGAACCAACGGCTTAACGTCCTTTCCGATGCATGGAGGAGTCTCGGCAACCGTAGCTTAACCTGATGGATCGACCCGTGCGGATGTTATTACTTAGCCACGAGCTCCTTGAACATGGCAATATTGTTTGAAAAGTCTTATAAGAAACACCCAACAATGTTTACACCATGCTTGAATTGGCCTGAGGGGAAAGCAGTGTTATCTACAATACACAAAAGAAAATAGGGTGCGATATTGGAAAAATGTCGAAGGACGGACCGAAATATAAACATTGCAAGATAAAGAAAAGAAGGAGACACAATCAAATCTTGATTAAATGGTCCTTATTATTTTCTGATAAAACGTTTTATTTTGTTTGCGGTTCTGATGATTGACTAAGTTTTGTAAAGCTACGCAGTTTGCGGTAGGAGTAAACTAGTAGATATCGTCACTTAACGAAATAGCGTAATGCTCCCTGCAAGCGAAATTCATTTTCATAGTTTTCGAGGGTGTTAAAAATACTTCTATTTTATTTTATTTAATTTATTAAGGGATTTTAAACAACTACAACATAATATAACATATAAGATTAACAAAACTTTGAGTAGTAATAGTCCACTGCATTATCCACAGTTATAACATATTTGATAATTAATAGTTGCCACTAGACGTGCATAACCAAAAAAAATATTTGTGAAATACATAAATAAGTTACTATAAAGCTAGTTATAGCTACAAAACCAAATCAATTCAGAATCAATTTCACTTATTTATATTATGCAATGAATAAATAATATTATTATGATTACAATTAAGATAAAAATTTTCTATGAAAGCCGATAGTGACATTAAAATGTAAATCCAAGATAGCGGCTGCGAAAATTTTTAAATTTTTCATCATACATCATCATCATCGTTTTCATGCTTTTCGAGGGTGCTCAAACCGATAGTGAAGTAAAAATGAAAATCCAAGATGGCAGCTGCGAAAATTTAGTATTTGTTTTAAATCACACGTGAGAGGGAACTTCGTTGCATGGGAGGCCGTCACCTCCTTCTGCGAAGCAGTAATGCTCGCGAAGGAGGAGGCGGAACGCGTAAGGGAGAGGCAACAGTCGCGCCCTCGCGCCCCTAGCCGCTGCAGGAGACGCCCTGGGTGGTGGGAATCTTTTGCCGATTCTCGGCCACCGTAGGCGCGGGCTTGCGGACGACGAATAATGGGCAGCTCACCGTCCGGTAAGGACCAGGCCCCGGTCGAAGGCGCGTTGTGATCCACGCGCGCCTCAAAGAGATGTCAGCAGTGACGGGGTCCAATAAGGCCGCTGCCGCCGGGGTCGCGGGTTGTTCGAAAGAGATACCGTGGCCCTGGCACGGGCAACTGAAGGAGCACGGGTGAGTTTTAGTCAGTAAAAGTCTGACACGCCCTCCCGCTCTGCCCAGAGTGGGAGAAGTCATTTGATTATTTCCCATCCACAAAAAAAAAGAGGGAACTTGGTTCATAACGAAGGAAATTTCTTTATTTTTTTTTTTAATTTATATATAATTATGTTCCCATAATAAATTCCCTAAATGATGGTGAAAACCGCATCAAAATCCGTTGCGTAGTTTAAAAGAACGCGGCCACGCAGACAGACATGAAAATCGACTTTAATTTCTAAAGTGCCATGTTTTTTGAAAAATAGAAAAACAAAAGAATACGTTTAGCTTAAATCGATATTCAAAGATGGTGCGAAACTTTTTGATCAGAATCATAGTCCCAGAACATTAGTTCTCCCTCCTTTGAAAGTAGGTTCCTTCTATAAAACCAACTGTCTACAAAAGAATCGTTGAAAATGAGCGCTAATGAGTATCCGACTGCTTCGAACAAAAGCGGCCATGATGGCTAAGAATATCTAGATTCTTCTTAAGACTGAAAGATAGTTTAAGGAAATAGTAGACTTTAAAGCATGTATCGGAAATATATGATCATATTTAGGGGTGTGGTACAGATCACCATCAAACAACTTTCTTCGTTTAGTGCCGTAATTACGGAAAAATTATCAAGTATCCTATACAAAATTTCAATACCTTTTCGACCCAAATGCCCTCACTTGAGTGAGGTTCTAAGTGAACTTTTAAGAGAAGCACTATAGGCATGCAAGGGTTAGTGCAACATTGATGTTAATCCTTTCTTCCGCATTGAAAATCTAAATGTTCAGGGTGGAAGAGACAGGTTAACATTAAGGGACTCCAGGTACTAAACCACAGAGTACATAATAGTACAATTACAGAAGATTCTCTCCGCAAAATCATTTAAATAAATAGCGACTTTTGTCACGATACAATAAAGTGCAATTCAGGTCGCACAACGTTACCTACAGTTATATTCACCTAGAAATCGCCTCTCTTTCTATAGCGTAGCTCTTATACCTTCTGATTCGTTAGGGTTGTCTACTTTTACGACGCGGCGCGTGAGCGAGTATCAAACTAACGTTCGATCCGGCCGGTGTTCGGCAGCCCACACTGAATTAGCGTCGACAAGTCGAGTCCGCCGCGTAGCTTCATACCTAAAATGCGGAGTGCGCCTAAACACAAGTTTTATAATGCCTAAAAGTAGGTATACAGGGTGTAAGTGTAAACAGTGGCAGTCTTTCAAGGTTTTTTCTGGTTTGGTCCCATAGTAAAAGTTGTTCATAATGATGAGTAAAATGACCCCTTCAAATATTGCCACTGTTTACACTTACAACCTGTATGATTCACTGCAGTAAACAAAATCAGAAAAATGTATGATATTCTTTAGGATATTTTGATAGTGTGTTGAAGACATAATACAAATAATTTGATATGATAGAAAACAATCACAAAGATACCTCTAAAAATTTCTTTTAACGATAAAAAACCATACTAATATACATGCCATCATTCTGATTTTTTGTCAGATTATTCTTCAGCAACATATTAAGTTAATAGTGTTTTAATTTTTTAGTCAAATCGATAGATTTTTCGTAAATAAATAAAATTGCTTCATATTTTGCAATAAATTACCAGCTTTCTGTTATCATTTCTATTCTATGCACTCCGACAGTGACCGTGCTTTAGGTCCTGTAGTCTCCTCGAGTGCAAGTTTCCCTTCTTAAGGCACGGACTGACTACGATTTGAAACGGCACACAACCGCGTAATCTATTGTCACCATTAACTGGCTTGAATAGGGTTTAAAATTGAAAATAATATTAGTTTTGCCGAGATGTGACTAAGCTGCGAATGTGCATTAATTTATTTTCCGGGTTTTTATTCAGATTATTCAAAATATTCACAATAAATTAAATAATTGTCCGGCTGAAGTTTTAAAAAAATACTAATTTTTTATTAGGTCGAAATCTAAAAACATTATTTTACTAAAAGGTAACATAACTAAAACTATTAAAAAACTAAAATATGGCGTCGAAAAATTCCTCCGCATCGCTGTCGACTGGTAAAGTACCCAAGAGACTGGCGGCATTGCCACGTTGTATGGCAATGCTAAGCCGCTGGCCAAGGTAAAAGCCAGCCCTTGGGTCACGGCAAGTGTCAACCAGCCGTTTGGAGGTTTTGTTGAACAAACTATGTGCACTCGGACCCCACGGCCCAAGGGTTTCAACCCCAAACGGCTCAAAAATATAATTACCGATAAGGTTATTATACTTCCGCCGCTTGAGGTTTTCCGCAGCGGCAGCAGCAGTGCCAGCACAGCACGCAGAGCCAGGAAGATGGGATGGCGCAAGAGTATCGACACACGTTGCGTCCCACACTAAAGGCCTTCCCAACTTCCATGGAAATAAAGACATGAAATAATGTAATAATAATACTAATTCTATTAAATTCTTAAAAAATAATGATGTTATCGCTGAAAATACAGAGATGTTTGACGCCAAAGTTTATTTTTGTAGAGCAACAACTTCCAAATTTTTTATTGGGAATATCAAACTTTTTTTTAATATTATATTCGGTTAAAATTTTTCATTAAACCCTTCTCTGTCCACTGTATTTTTTGCGTCGGACAGTTTCATTGCGTTACGTCATACTCAACAATACAAGAAACCAATTTTTGTGAATATTAAGCTAATACCGCGCCTTAACATTACATTCTATGACCCAAATAAGATACATTAAATAACCTATCCGTCTATAAGCTGTCAGATTCTAATATATAGTTATAGTTAATAGTTATATAGTTAAATTATAGTTATATAGTTAAATTGAAATTCACCTGTTGATCTTTGTAACGGAATGAAAATATCAACAGTTGCTTAACTTACAAGTGTTTGTAAGGCTGTTTTCTGGATGATTCTGGCTTCTTGCCAGCTTCTCATAGCAACATAATTAGGTATATGTAGTTTATTCTCATCAGTCGATCGTAGCAGTATTTAGGAAAGAGAAGAAAAACATATAAGGCCCATAGATAAAATATCTACACAAAATTATCATCTGCTTAGCCTTTTCCCAACTATGTCGGGGTCAGCTTACAGTCTAACCGGATGCAGCTGAATACCAGTATTTTTACTTGGAGCGACTGCCTATCTGACCTCCACTGGTGATACCCCTTGGTAAGACTGGTTGTCAGACTTTCGGGCTTCTGCCGACCCGTAACGACTGTCAAAGATCCACGAATAACAACCGGGACCAACGGCTTAGCCTTCCGCGAAAACGCCAATACACGACAAACGTTGGCCAAACTTCCTCCTTTATGAAAATTTCCACGTGGTGAGTTGGAACACCACAAAAGCTTTGAAGTTAATCTTATGGCGCGACTTCAACTTCTAGAGTCTCAAGGTGGACTTGGTCTTTATCCTGATGTACTCCACGACCTCTTCTACCTTCGTGGAGCGATGTAAATGCGACACGTACAGCTGCGTTGATGGAATAGCGAGACGCAGCAACATGTCGGGACCATTATGGGACGAATATTTAAAAATCCTTCTTTGGTGCGCTCTTTTGGTAACAAAAGAGCGCACCAAAGAAGGATTTTGTAAAAAAGGAACTCTTGCGCAAAATTTCACACTTCTAGACCCAATGTTTAGGTTATGCGTTGTCTGTCAGTGAATTGATGAATATAAGATTTTTATTTTTTAGATTGTGTAGGTATGTAGAAAATTTATATTAATATATTAATAATAAATTTAAATTAATAAAAAAACTTCAAAACCTAAAACGAATAAAATAATTTTAATAATAAAAAACTTAAAACAGCTTCTGAGTCGGTGCCAAGCTAAGGTGCATTTACGAATTGAAGTCACCCACCGACTTCAGAAGCTGTTAAGTTTTTATGAAAGTTATTTTACTCGTTTTAGGTTTTGAAGTCGGTTTTTACTTTTTGTAAAGAAAATTTATTTTTGCATTTTTAGTTGAATATACGATTACATAAGCCAAAGTCGAAATAAAAGAAGAATGATCATAATCCACTTAGAAATGAGAGAGATACATTACTTTTCTGTATATAACTACGTATACAATAAGAATAATTTACCTTTTTCTTTTTTTTTTGTGGATCCTTCCGCTCTTGGCGGAGCGGGAAGACGTGTCAGACTTTTACTGACTAAAACCCACCCGTGTTCCTTCAGTTGCCTGTGCCAGGGACCCGGTATCTCTTTCGAAAAACCCGCGAACCCGGCGGCATGGGCCCTATCGGACCCCATTATTGCTGGCGTGATTGCTGCTTTTTGAGGCGCGCGTGGAATACGACGCGCCGTCGACCCAGGCTTGGTTCTTATCGGACGGCGACCTACCCATTATTCACCGTCCGTAAACCCGCGCCTACGGTGGCCGGGAATCCGCTATAGATTCCCGCCGCCCAGGGCGTCTCCTGCGGCGGCTAGGGGCGCGAAAGTTGCCTTTCCCTCACGCGTTACCATATAACTTCGTACATAAGAATAATTGCCTGATGTATTATATGCTAAAACCTTCCTGAAAGTATGTAGTTCACGTTGCTGAATCATCAAAATTGGTTCATTAGTTTTTGAGAAAGTCGCGAATACAGAACCTCCTTTTTTGAAATCGGTTAAAAATAGAAACAATTTATACGTACACCAATATACAGGGTTACAGGTTAAGTCGACCTATTCCCTTTAAGGGCATGTTCTTTACATTGTTTCTGATTGATTTGGCTATGAAACACCCTATCCTAAATCTAACCGTTTTCGAGATATTTGAAATTAATTGTTTTTTATAAAAAATACCCGATTTTTGTCTATCAGCTCAGATATTGTGAAACGTGTAAGTCTTATTATTACTGTTATTTATTTTTTACATGTAAAATAAGATGCTTTATGACCTAAATAACCAAAATTGTCCATAAAATTAATAAATAAGTCGTTGTAGATGATTAAACTTTCAAAAAAGTAATTAAAATTTAGAAACCTTAATTTTTGTTTAAGGATATCTAAAAAAAAAATTATGGCACTTGTTTTGCAGATGAGCTTAAAAATATCTACGTTTCATCAGCTATCCAACGAGGTATGATAATCTGGGGTTTTATCAAAAATGCAGAGCAAAACTTAATTTCATTGGCTACAGGGGAGGTAAAAAAAATACTAAATAAAACAATCGCTTAGTACAAGATGCTTTTAATAAACTATTAAAACTGTTAAATTTCTAAATTTCGTGTTCGACATGTCCGCCTCTATTTTGCACACATCTTCGCATTCTTTTTCGAAGTCCACTTTTAACAACACCAGTAGTTAAAGTTCTTCTTATTTCATTTGCCGCATTAATTATTTTTTCTCTCAATACCTCAACGGATGAAACTGGGTTGGGGTCACTGTATACAAGACTCTTCATGTGCCCCCATACGTAAAAATCCATGGGGGTTATTTCATAGTGTTCTCCATTTAAATTATCAGGGAGAAAATAAGGCCCAATCAAATTATTTGAAATAATACCCATCCACACGTTGAGGCTAAATCTTCGTTGTGACCCCTTTACTCTCTTTTTGTTTGGATTTCTCTGTTCTTTCGGGGCCCAATAATGAGCGTTATGGTAATTGGTAATCCCATCTTTATCAAACTTAGACTCATCTGTCCACAAGATTTTTTTAAGGAAAGTCGGGTCTTCGAAATCAGCATTTAACATAAATCTGCAGAAATCCAATCTTCTCGCAGGATCTCCCTCTTCGATAGCATGTACCGGCGTATAATGGTAAGGGTATAGGCCCGCTGTGTGAACGGTAAACCATACCTTCCATTGCGAGAGTCCCAGAGCACGGGCAACAATATTAGTGGAAGTGGTTGGATCCAATCGAAATTGTTCCACTATCTCATTATTTTGTTCTTCGTCGTCATCAATCACACGTGGTCTTCCCAAGTCTGTACGTCGTCTTGAAACGGAGCCAGTTTCTCGAAGTCTTCGATAAACTCCGTTGAACACGCTCACATCCGGCACTCGACGGTCGGGATAGCGTATTATGTACTCATTGCGAGCATGCGCAGACACACAATTGCAGTATCCATAGCAAATTAGCATGTCAGCATATTCCTCATTCGTGTAGGCTGCCATCTTGAACAGTTCCGTATCACAAGCACAATCAGAATCCAGTTAACACGCACAGTAAGTCAGGAATCAGAAGAAACAGTCCAGAAACACAGCCAAGTCGAATAGAAAACAGAGAACAAAATAATATCGCATCTACCACGGACGAATCACATAAGCAGACTAACAGATTATTGTTGGATAATGATAACCAAACACAAAGCGCATTGTATTACCAAACCGGTTTCTTCACGTTATGTTTCCCACTCACACCTGCACAAAGCGTATAGTAAGGTATCTCGCTCACACTCACCGCATTAACCTTAAAGGACAATAGGCTAGGGTCTACTACCTGGGGGCTCGCAACTAAGTTTTTTCTATGACTGTTTTTTTTAACCCTAGATTATCATACCTCGTTGGATAGCTGATGAAACGTAGATATTTTTAAGCTCATCTGCAAAACAAGTGCCATAATTTTTTTTTTAGATATCCTTAAACAAAAATTAAGCTTTCTAAATTTTAATTACTTTTTTGAAAGTTTAATCATCTACAACGACTTATTTATTAATTTTATGGACAATCTTGGTTATTTAGGTCATAAAGCATCTTATTTTACATGTTAAAAATAAATAACAGTAATAATAAGACTTGACACGTTTCACAATATCTGAGCTGATAGACAAAAATCGGGTATTTTTTATAAAAAACAATTAATTTCAAATATCTCGAAAACGGTTAGATTTAGGATAGGGTGTTTCATAGCCAAATCAATCAGAAACAATGTAAAGAACATGCCCTTAAAGGGAATAGGTCGACTTAACCTGTAACCCTGTATACCCAGTACAAAGAAAGGCTATCATAATATAGAAAGACGAGAATGCTGTAAAGAGTGTAAACACTCCTTGGCAATGAGCCAAGTAATTGTATAACTCAAGACAAATCCCTTTTTTCTTGAAAACAATACGGTTTATTGTCGGTCCTTCTTAGTGTTGTTGCTTATTCAACAAGTGCCACTAAAACTCAACATATTTTATGTGAAACGTAGATACAGGTCATCATCATCATCATCATTCTCTCGCCCTTATCCCAATTTATTTGGGGTCGGCTCAACATGTCCTTTTCTTCCATACTTCTCTATTAGTCGTCATCTCGGTAGTCACCCCCTTTCTAGCCATGTCATCTTTCACACAGTCCATCCATCGTTTCTTTGGTCTTCCCCTACTCTTATAGCCATCGACATATGAATGTCGATGGCTATAAGAGTAGGGGAAAACTTTCCCCACGACATTTTCCTCGTTCCTCCGCATCACATGCCATGACAACCGATTTCCGCACAACTTTTCAGTCACCGGTGTCACTTTCAAACTTCCTCTTATGTACTCATTTCTTATTCTATCCATTCGTGTTCTTAGCATTCTCATCTCAGCTGCATGCTTTTCATTCATCCCTTTTCTGGCTCAACGTTCTGATCCATACAAGACAGCAGGTCTAACCATTTTTGTATATACCTTCCCCTTAAGTTTAAGGAGAATGCGGGAGTCGCAGATTGCTGCCGTTAGACTCGGGTTTCAGGTAAAATAAGTAGGCAGGTATACTTATAAATAGGGGTGCCTCCAATACCGATACCGATATATCGGCGATATTTTTATTGCGGGTACAACGACACTTTTTAAATTTCGCGCTTCAAAAAAGTAATGTAACGCTCGTGCTATTTCTTCCTTTTCATCGCAAACGAGGCGCGAAGAATGATGTATTATACCCAAACTTGAAAAAACATGGCGCAGATAATAGGTCTTTACCTATGAAATTGCCGTTTTGTATGAAAAAATTTAAACGAATTTTTTTCATGCATTTTTATTTGTATTAGGTAATCGAAGTAATCACCCATGCAATCAATGCATCTTTGCCAACGCAGTGGCAGTTTATTGATGCCCTTCTTAAAGAAATCATTACTGGACGGGAGGCAACAAATTCTTCAAAGGCATTTTGTACTGCCTCTCGGGTATTGAATTTTTTTCCCGCCAAGAAGTTATCCAAATTCTGGAAAAAGTAGTAGTCTGTAGGCGCAAGGTCTGGTGAGTAGGGCGGATGACGGAGAGCTTCCAACCCCAGTTCTTGCAACTTGGAGACCAATGCTGGTTGGAGATGTGCCAGCTTCTCCATCATTGTGTTCAGTTCTTCACAGTACACATCTGAAGTAATGCTCACCCCGTTTGGTAAGAAGCTGTGATGAATCACACCGGCGCTAGACCACCAAACAGTGACCATCACTTTTCTAGGGGTAAGTTTTCGTTTAGGGCATTGTTTAGGTGCTGAACCAGGATCCAGCCAACTTGCTGAGCGCTTGCGGTTATCACAGAGAATCCATTTTTCCTCGCAGGTAATAATGCGGTTCAAAATTCCTTCATTTGTGTGTCTGTTGAGCAGTGCAAGGCACGTCTCGACGCGTACTTCGCGCTGGCGATCATTGAGTTCGTGGGGCACCCATTTGTCAAGCT
This sequence comes from Cosmia pyralina, assembly GCA_946251885.1. Classification (NCBI taxonomy): domain Eukaryota; kingdom Metazoa; phylum Arthropoda; class Insecta; order Lepidoptera; family Noctuidae; genus Cosmia; species Cosmia pyralina. Next base: position 7,839,991 of record OX276371.1, on the reverse strand, counting down.
TTTTTACCTTGCCAATTTGACGCAAATGGACCAATATTGTTTTGACGCTAACGTCGAAAGCTGCTGCTAATTCAGCCGTAGATTGTGTATCATCAGCTTCCACAATCGCCTTTAATTCGTCATTGTCGACCAAAGTCTTCGGACGACCGCGAGGTTTATTTTTCAGGTTGAAATTTCCAGAACGGAAGCGAGCAAACCAATAACAAGTGGTGCGTTGGTTTGTAGGGTTAGCTCCGTAAACGTCGTTGATGTTGCGTGCCGCTTGTGCCGCGTTGCTGCCACGACGGTACTCATATTCCATAATTACTCAAATTTTTAACGTATCCATGATGACGAAAAAGATTGAAATGCGATGAAAATGTAACACTAATCAATAAACAAATGACTACTTTTGGAAAAAAAAATCCATGTTTTTAAAATAAAATTAATTTGAAATTAGAATTCTTAGCCAAACAAAAATTATTTTGATTTGAAATGGCCAGTACTGCAGAACGGCAATTTCATAGGTAAAGACCTAATATTAGGTGTGTATTTTAGTTTGCAAATGAGTTCTGTCGCATGTTATTCAAACGAACTTGCGAAATCGCCTGTCTCCGCAAAACTTGAGAATAGTTTGTTTTTTTATAATCAAAAATCTTATGTTAATTGGAATAAGTTACACTATAATTAACCTTAATTATTAATTTTAGTAACTAATAATCTCATTAAAAGTCTGTAATTTATTATATTAATTTAAAAAAATGAACCCAGCTTGTGTTTTATTTATTTTACTAGTTAATGAATACAGTGATCTCAATGATATCCACACAGAAACACTAGAAACATTCATCCGCAATACTAACATATACAAATAAGTTAGGTTGCATCAATTTAGTTATAAATTAAGCCTACTTTCAAGCTGGCACTTCGTTATACAGATATATCTCCAATACTGTACAATAAATTGCTGTCCTTTGTAAACTAAAATAATCGTATGTTGTGTTTACCTGTAATTGGGTGTGCAGTAGAACTAAGATCTGTTGTTATATTTTTTGTGTATGCTGTAACATCTGTTGGTAAACCATGAATAAATAAATAAATAAATTTTACCTTAATTTAAATTCAATAAGCGGGTTCCGTACTAAAATGGTAAAAGGAACCCTTATGGTGCGACTCAGTCTGTCTGTCTGCCCGTCTGTCATAGCTGGATATCTCAAGAACTACTAATGCTATCAACTTGAAATTTGGAACAGTTTTAGATGACGTTTGCCGAACTAGGACATGTGGGGTATCATATGAAAGAGCGCTGTTTGCAGATACTCAAAAAAAAAAAAAAAATTTTTTAGGCCGCATAGTTTTCGACTTTTGATGAAAAATGTAAAAAAAAATACGTTCCCTCATCTCCTAAGTTTGCATACAGAAAAATCTGAAAAGTTTAAGTAATAATATTATTGGAAAAATAAAGCGATGTCTCTAAATAGGACAAGTTTTCAGAAATCATCAACAAAAATTACTTACATCACACTAATATTATAAAGGCGAAAGTTTGTGAGTGTGTGTGTGTGTGTGTATGTTTGTTACTTCTTCACGCTCAAATGGCTGGACCGATTTGGATGAAATTCGGTATGTAGACAGCTTATAACCTGGATTAACACATAGGCTACTTTTTATCCCGGAAAAATGTAGTGCTCCCGTGGGATGAGCAAGAAATTCAAATATATTTGCTACTCTTTCAAACTCAAACGCCTCGACCGATTTTGACGAAATTTGGTGTGGAAGTAGCTGACACTCTGGATAAACACATAGGCTACTTTTTATACCGAAAAAATAGAGATAGAAAGAAAAAGTATTTATTGTGACTAGCACAGGAAGATCACCAACCAAACAAAAAACACACCAATAAAAGTTTATAAACAAAATTAAATAATCACACTATCACATCACACTTCACACTAATATTATAAAGGCGAAAGTTTGTGAGTGTGTGTGTGTGTGTGTATGTTTGTTACTTCTTCACGCTCAAACGGCTGGACCGATTTGGATGTAATTCGGTATGTAGACAGCTTATAACCTGGATTAACACATAGGCTACTTTTTATCCCGGAAAAATGTAGTGCTCCCGTGGGATGAGCAAGAAATTCAAATGTATTTGCTACTCTTTCAAACTCAAACGGCTCGACCGATTTTGACGAAATTTGGTGTGGAAGTAGCTGACACTCTGGATAAACACATAGACTACTTTTTATACCGAAAAAATTGAGATAGAAAGAAAAAGTATTTATTGTGACTAGCACAGGAAGATCACCAACCAAACAAAAAACACAACAATAAAAGTTTGAAAACAAAAAAACAAAATTAAATAATCACACTATCACATCACACTAATATTATAAAGGCGAAAGTTTGTGAGTGTGGGTGTGTGTGTGTGTGTGTGTATGTTTGTTACTTCTTCACGCTCAAACGACTGGACCGATTTGGATGAAATTCGGTATGTAGACAGCTTATAACCTGGATTAACACATAGGCTACTTTTTATCCCGAAAAAATAGAGAAAGAAAGGACGAAAGAAAAAGTATTTATTGTGACTAGCACAGGAAGATCACCAACTAAACTAATATCACAATAATAAAAGTTTGAAAACAAAAAAATAAAAATAAATAATCACACCATCACACTTAATCACACTAATATTATAAAGGCGAAAGTTTGTGTGTGTGTGTGTGTGTGTGAGTGTGTGTGTGTGTATGTTTGTTACTTCTTCACGCTCAAACGGCTAAACCGATTTGGATGAAATCCGGTATGTAGATAGCTTATACCCTGGAAAAACACATAGGCTACTTTTTATCCTGAAAAAAATGTAGTGCCCCCGTGGGATGAGCAAGGAATTCAAATATATTTGTTACTCCTTCAAACTCAAACGGCTCGACCGATTTTGATAAAATTTGGTGTGGAAGTAGCAGACATCCTGAATACACATAGCACACATGGGCTACTTTACATCTTGAAAAAATGTAGTGTTCCCGTGGGATGAGCAATTTTTTTGTGAATACTTTTCTCACCGATTAAATAATACACGTTTTAGTGTATCTCATAAACCGCGGGTAACACCGCGGGGCGCAGCTAGTATTATATAATGATGGGTACGGAATCCTCGGTGCGCGATTCCGACTCACTCTTGACCGGTTTTTTTTAATAAGAGTATCGGTATCGACGTCGTATCGGCAATAAAAACTTTTTTACAAAAAAATACAACCGACTTCCAAAAACAACACTACAAAATGAAAAATAACTTTAATTTCGGAAGTCGGTGTCTAGTTAAATGTATTTTCGTTTTTTGCCACCGACTTCCGAAATTAAAGTTATTTTTCACTTCGTAGTGTTTTTGGAAGTCGGTTGTATTTTTTTTGTAAAAAAGTTTTTATTTTTCACTTTTTAGTTGTGGTACCTACCCCACACAAATTCTAATACCACTACCTGCAAAACAAACTAGAACATCATCAATATAAAAGTGGGGAAGAAATACGTATTATTGAAGCTAACTCAAAAACTACCAAAGCAAAGTTAATTAATTTTATACGGAACCAACTGTTATGTATACCCTCTCGAATAAAACAAAAAAAAATCCAAATCGGCTTAGCCATCTTGGAGTAATCGAGGAATATACATAAAAAAAAGAACCTCCTCCTTTTTGAAGTCGGTTAAAAACTTTTTTACAAAAAAATACAACCGACTTCCAAAAACAATACTACAAAGTGAAATATAACTTTAATTTCGGAAGTCGGTGTCTAGTTAAATGTATTTTCGTTTTTTGCCACCGACTTCCGAAATTAAAGTTATTTTTCACTTTGTAGTGTTGTTTTTGGAAGTCGGTTGTATTTTTTTGTAAAAAAGTTTTTATTTTTCACTTTTTAGTTGTGTACCTACCCCACACAAATTCTAATACCACTACCTGCAAAACAAACTAGAACATCATCAATATAGAAGTGGGGAAGAAATACGTATTATTGAAGCTAACTCAAAAACTACCAAAGCAATGAGGCATATAGAATCAAAGGAAGCTAAGTGCCTCTATGTCAAATTTTCAGGAACTGAAAAAAACGTTTTTCTAATTTAAGAGTCAGGGGTTTTCATACTCTCTGAGTTTTGATTTTAGAGTATGTGACTTTATATTGGTTTTAGCCACCTTTATCTATGAGTACTAAATAATAAGCCAAAAAAAAAAATAAAAAATCAAACAACTTAGCTATCTTTGATACTAACAGCTACAGTTAATCAATTTTATTTGGGACCAACTGTAATGTATACCCTCTCGAATAAAACAAAAAAAATCCAAATCGGTCCAGCCATCTTTGAGTAATCGGGGAACATACATTAAAAAAATAAAATAAAAAAAGGTTCCGACGAATTGAGAACCTCCTCCTTTTTGAAGTCGGTTAAAAAAGGCGTATCAATGCATCTCTACTTATTCAAATAGGTAGATTTATTGTGCTCATCCCAAGTTATAAATTTTACCGCAGTGGATAACTATTATGTCCAATCATATCTATCCAAATTGTGAAAGCTAGAATACCAAGGAGTTTAGAACTCATTACAAAAGGGAAACAACTCACCATTATTATAATTAAGTGTCACAAACTACCTTGAAAGTTTGTAGCAGAGCAGTGTTTGAAGGACAAACATAATTGTATGGTTTACGTTGTTGGAAACAACATGGCTGCCTATGTTTATTGTTTTCAGAGGTCCTAGCTAGAATGTGCGTCGTAAACGTTACGTCAATTCGAACGTTTTTTGAATCAAAAATACAATTAATAAATCATAATCATATTTGTACGACCTACAAGTATTTGTTCCGAGTCTGGGTGTTTTTCTATCTATAATTGTATGTATTTACAAAAAAAAAAAAATGTATATAAGTAGTTTATCAGCCATCTCGTTACCATAACACAAGCATTAGGTTGCTTAGCTTGGGGCTAGATGGCGTTGTGTGATATGTCCAAAAACATATTTATTTATTTATTTATTTATTTTATAAATCTTTATTTTATTTCTCTCTTCACAAAGGTACACTTAGTTTTATTTTATAAATAGAGATAAGAATAATAACGTTGTTACAAAATCTAAAATATGATCCTTCGTGAGAGACTGGCGTCCATACTAGGATACCCTGTGTAACAGATCACCAGGCGAGCACCCCGAATTTAATCTATTAACAATAGTAAATGATTATGCTCTAGACAAATTATTTTATGCTGAAAGAAAAAAAACAACAGATGTTTAAATTAATTAATCACAAAAGAAAAACAAAATAATAACAATAAAAAAAAACTAAAAAAATTGTATAGTGTGCGTGTGTGTAGTGTGTGTGTGTTGCGTGTATTATGTGTAAGGAGAGGTAGAATGATGGTGTGAGTGTGTGTATGTGAATGGTGTTGGTTACAGTCAAGAACCCGAAAAACATGAAACATTACGAAGGAACAATAGGTAGCTGCTCCGTGGCGTCATAGTCCAATTTTTGTAACCAGATAGAGAGGGTTTTTTTGCAACGCTGCTTGGGTAGGGCATAAATTGACAAACTTCCGTTAATTTTGTTATATAAATAGTTTCCAAGAAAACCAAAATGTCGACGGGAGAAAGCAGTATGGAACTGAATTCTGGGACAGACAGCGTGTTTACGTCGATTACCTTCAAATACTGGATAACACGATACCCCTTGGTAAGACTTTCGGACTTCTGACGACCCGTAACGACTGTCAAATATCCAAGAATGACAGCAGCTGCAGGGACCAACGGCTTAAAGTTCTTTCCGAAGCACGGGGGGTTTCAGTATGTAAAGATGGTTACCTATCCACGGACCGACCGCGGCAAGCGTAGCTTAACCTGATCGATCGACCCATGTGGCTGTTATGACTTAGCCACGAGCCCCTCACAAGCCCCTACAATTAGTATCACCCATAGAAATGGATAAAGTCCTAAAACTAAGAACTTAGTACCTACCTAAATATTAAGTGCGAGACGAGTATTTTAGCTTATAAATGGTTCTAATAGGATCACGCAAAATGTTGTTGTGTGTTCCGTAGTTGAAAAACATTTATCCCAAAAACAAACTTAACATTGTAGTTGAAAAACTAGAAATCCCAAAAAAATATTTTTATATGCAATAAAATTACAAAATTTGCAGTTCGATTTACTTGCGAATATCAAAATATGTCGCATAAATGGGCAATTTTTTTTTTACTGCGTTGATTTTTAGTTACTTGATTTTTTTAGAGCTCCAAGGGACCATAGATCTACGTAGGTATTTGATATTAATTTAACTTGATACCTCCACGCGTTCCGAGAAATATGTATAAATTACATCATTTTAATCATAAAAATCATCAATACATCTCTCTAAGTTAGATTTAATCCGGATTGGTCTGATTTCGGAAATCTGTTGAATCCGGAGAAAATCGTACTTAGATGAATTGATGGTTTTTATGATTAAAATTATGTAAATACATATTTGTAATAGTCGCAAATTATATTTTGGTCAAGATACAACCTTATAATGACCTGCGAATTGAAAAAATTTCAAGAAAAATTTAATTTCGCGGGCTACCACAGCGCAATCACCTTAAAGAAAGTAAATAAAAAACAGCATCCATGTAGTATTGCATTTTTTCGTCTATGGTTGCCAATAAAAGAAAGAAAGAAAGAAAAACTGTTTATTCACGTGAAAATGACGAACAAGAAACAAGAACAAGGAACAAAGAAGAAGAAAGAGGAAGGAAGGTGAATAAGGAACTTCATAGGCGTGCTTATGTCAAAAATAAAATAAATGTTTGGAAAGATTATTTATAGAACAATTTTTTCTGATTAACAACATCTATAAATCTATCACTCTATCCTTCGCACTAAATCATTGTCAAAAAAACTATTCCGTATTGACGTTTCACCTGCCAAACTCAAAGAGAAAATAACGTTATAACCAATATATAGTTTCGTCAAAACGTAACTAGTTGATGGATGTGACAGAATGACAGTTACTGAAGGGCGCTAGCTGGAGCAAAAGTTTTATTTTTACGTTATGAAACGACCCTGATACTTGTTGACAGTTTGACAGGCCTATACTGTCCTCTCATAGTGTAGTTTGAAAGCATTCTGAAAGCCAACTATTTTTAATTTTAAAAGAGTAACCATGGAGTTTCTTGCCGGCACGTCTTCTCCATAGGAAACGACCAAATGGAAGCACCTAGCTTCTGACGTTTCATATTATGCCCATGTGGGTTTAAGTAAAATAAAATATTTTGATTTTGAAACGATTCACAATCTTTTACGAATACTAGCTACGAGTATTATCTGTTACCTAAACAAAATATGTACCTATCAAAATTGTCAAAGCGTCTAGATTTTCTTTAACCGTGACTGAATGATGAACGAATGATGAACGTCATAATATTCATTGTTGAAATGGAAGATCTCGCGTCAAAGTGGTGCTAATGTGGAAGAAAATTATCAAATTAGTTCCACATAGATGGCGCTGTTTGTTACAAACGAATTGTCAAACTCCAAAGAAAGAAGAGAAAGTGACCTCTCATTGTAAGGAAATCCTATACAATGCGAGATCAGCTCATACTGGTTTATAGCTTGATCTGTAGTGCTATTCTGTAAACATCTCACCGTGATAACTCAGGTGAAGTGAGCGTGCAGTGAGCCGTCATTCCACCTGACGCTAGGGGTTGACACTATTGACAGCTCACTTTAAGATCACTTCACTCATGTTTTCACGGTAAGATATTTACAGAATAGCACTACTGTAGCCGTGCATAAAAAACCTTCGAACCTCTGAAGAAAAAAATGGTTTCTTTTCAAATAACTACATACCTTTTTTAACAAGTAACTTTACATCTTGTTTATTATTAGCATCATTAATAAAAAAAATGTAATTAAATAAATTAAAAAACCAGACTGCGGTAAAAAACTTATGCTAAAAAAACTGAAAAGCTAAAAACAAACCCATTTTAAATTAAATGTTGGAAGCAGGCGGGACCCATTTAAAAATATAATAAAAATGGTATGGGTCCCTCCTGCTTCCAACATTTATTTAATTTAAAATGGGCTTGTTTTTAGCTTTCCAGTTTTTTTAACTTAAGTTTTTAACCGCAGTCGGGTTTTTTAATTTTTTTAATTACTTTTTTTTATTTATATCTTTTTAGTTTACAAATGTGAATTAAAGATTTCGCAGGGGATTTAGTTCTTGGTACGTGTTTTTTTACGATTTGTCACTTCGAATTACTTTTAACCATATAAGTTGTATATATTGTAATCACCTATTAAAACCCTTTATTTTATTACCCCACTCGACAGGTTTTGAGAAAAAAAAAATTAAGACATAATTTGTCGCCAAAAATCCGCCATTTTGGTTTTATTTATTTTGATATACCCAGTGTCACTCTCACAGTAAATATGAATCTAACGACACCTCTCAAGCTAAAATCCATTGAGCCGTTCAGGCTGCAGAGCGTGCCAAACAATTATACATACATACATACATACTCTCGAAAAACATAACCCTCCTTCTGGCGCAGTCAGGTAAAAAGGTAAAAATTAATTAGTTAACTTTATTTTATATCAAAAAACCATTATATTGTCTAGAATACGGGTAAAAGTCAATAAAATGTTAGATGTAATGTAGGTACCTTACGACAAACTCGACTTTCTTTCTTTGTTGCTATGCTCCTCTTTTTTTCAACGCCACTTCAACTGGGCGATACGTCAGGTAGAATACATTATGAAGCAACGCAAATTGACGAAAAAAAACACGCAAATACTTAAAAAATCATTCACACAATGCACACGTTTTTATAAAAAACTTTGACAGCTAACAAACATACAGCGCCATCTTGCGGCGAAGCTTCCGGGAAACAACCCCATAACTGGTGGCGTGAATTTTCATGAAAACCCTCATTGCCCCTCTGAACTTAAGGCTTTTATTGTCTCTTTCTGTTGAGTGCCCATGCATGTACCCTTTTAGTGGGTCTATAGAAAATTTAAAGCAATGCCACTTAAACCATGCTTGAAAGACATATATTTGAAAATTACAATATTGTGATATGAGGTGTGGTGACCCAGTGGTAACGTCCCCGACTTACGAGTCGTAGATCGTGGATTTTGACCAAGTTAGGCTTTTACTTGTGTAAATAATTTCATCACCTCTGTACCACAAAACGGTGAACATCGTGGGGAAACCGGCATGTCCAACCAAAAATTCGAAGACATGTGACATCTACCAACCCGCACTTCGCCCACGTGACGGCCCACTCCCTCACAACTGGGTTGTGGAGGTCGGTTACGTATATATATCTAAAGTTAATCTAACTATTTACCTTTCGGGCGCCCCTTGGTTCGTTCGGAACGCGGACCTCCACCTTGACCTCAGAATCCCCACGATCCATCAATTTTTGAAGCGCGGCTCGAAGCGTTTCTTTGATGCCGCCGCGAAGCATCGCAACCCTTCGGTTGTCGAGGCCGCGCGCTATGCCCCCTCTAAAATCAGTAAGACTCGCCGTCCGAGACATATTCTCAAGGCAAGGCCACCAGTACGGTTTACAAACGTAAACCACCCAGGAATACATTCCGACCTCTCCGCCGAGGTCGCAATCGTAACCGCCCCCCCCCCCCCCTATCCCCTACGCGGTGAAGCTGTGCCTGCTGGGGGCACAGCTGAGCCTGTAGCACTTATCCCCCCCATTATGATCCAGCCTGCCCTGTCTGGCTGTCTTATTATTAGCGACGCTCAGTCGACTAATATTTTACCCTAGTTTTAAGCCTGGCCGGGGGCTTTAAGTTCGCTTAAAGAACCCACAGGAAACGCCCGGTTGAGCAGTCTCGACCCTCAGTGGTCAACTGCGAGATGCCATACAAAACAAACAAACAAACTAACTATTTACCATAAAATCTCCGACTCCTAAGATACAGGTCTGCGTACCTAGTTTAGGAGCCCGGAAAGCTGACTATAATTTTAAACTTGGTAGTACAACCCACTGTTTCCATATGCCATATACTGTGTTGTTGTTTTTTTGTTTTTGTACTAATAAACTTATTATCATTTATTTATTTATTTTCGATATAACTACGGTTGATTCACATATGTTCATAACACATATTGGTCGACTGAACTACTGTTTTACTTAAGTACATCATTTTGATTAAACTAAAATCAATTGCATACTGAACGATTAATCTAATGTTTTTTTTAAGGTATTGGATATTTGAACATGTATGAAATACCTAATGGACGAGTACGACTCGCCTACAGTTTATTAATACTCGTACTAAGCTCTCGTTTTATTTCTAAAATAGTGGGGGGGAGATAGTTACAATATCATTGTTTTACGTACTACGTGTACCTACACATTTTGTATTAGACTGAGTGCAAATCATGTCATTAATATTGTAATTATGGCTGAAAACGTTGGAGTGTAGTTTTCCATGGTATTTTATTTCAACAAAATTGTAAAAATAGACGAAGGGATCGGTACAAAATGCAATATTACTATACTAGAAGAATTTAGGTTGCAAGAGCGAGTGAAGCGAGCTCGGGACTTAGGGCACCCCGACTCGTACAGGTTAGGTTAGGCTTCGTGGTTATTTTTTTTTTAAACGTCAAGTCGACGGAGCCCCGCGCAGCTGGGCTTCTATATAAAGGTAGTCTGGGTGGTTGTCTGGTGGGTGGTTGGTTCTACATATTATTCAGCTGCACTCAGTAAGACAGGAAGCTGACCCCAACATAGTTGAGAAAAAGCTACGCAAATCGATTGATTGTAAATCTAAAACCGTATTTATTTCAAGTTTATAAGAGAAGTTCATAAAGTCAAATGCAAAGAACATACTTCAAATTTTAATAGCACTCAAAAAACAATATACATACATACTCTTTGTTTTTAAGGTGGAGACTGACTTGTAACGTTTGTTTGTAATTTATCGAGTTTTTGTAACGCGTTACAATAGTCATGCAGCGAGCCGAGCCGCTCGATGCGAGCATTGTTTACCGCCATTCTGAATAAATATGGAGCACGCTTGAGTCTGCTCGAAGCGAGCGTTCGCCCACGTTTAGTGTATCGCCGTTTTGTAACAAGAATTAAAGCGCGCTTGAGTCATTATGCTCGAAGCGAGCGTTCGCCGCATCTTGTGTATCGCCGCCGCCGTTTTGTAACCAAGCTCGCCTCAAATGAAACATTAAGACGTGTACGCACGAACAAAACATGGTGGACACGAACATCGAAAACGGAACTTTTGAAGAAACTCGGGACCCTTTTGAACATTTAAGGTTCGCGCACATTTTTTCGGGCCGCAACGGGTCGGGTCGCAGAGCAATTTTTTTTTTTATGAACTATCGTACACTGTCACTCGCTGCGCCCTGTGCGATATTTCATATAAAATACATACGAGCGATTTGAGCGGATTTTTGCGCTGCGACCCGACCCGCTACGACCCGGCAAAATGTGCGCGAACCTTTAAAGTGTTCGATGTTCGTGTTCACCATGTTTTTGTTCGTTCGTACGTACAAACAAATGTTACAAGTTTGTTTTCGCCTTTAAATTCCAATACTTTTGCTCGTGCAGTACCATTTTACTTTCCGTGCGTCCGGAAAATAAAAGAAAAGAAGAATTGCTAACAGATACCTACTTTTTTTGCCGTGGGGTAAAACTTTTTAATGTCAAGGGAGAGTGGTTATCACGACTTTTTTACTCAAATGCAAAGACAGTGTTATGTTTTCGCTTATAATTTTGTTGGTACGTATGTATGTTTGGGGTATTTTTCACGACTTAATAATACTCGTAGCAAAATGGCTGTTAATAAAAGAGGTGTCATTATATTCGTTAGAAATGAATAGAACCTGCTTAATAATCTAATACAGAATGTATTATTAATATTGGACTTTTTTATTAGAAAGGACGTCAGGTATTTCTTTTTTTGGTTTTAATTTAGATACTTAATGATAATGAGACAAAAAAAAAAACGTATATTATGGTGACTATTAGCGGATGTTATTTTGTCGTTAGTGTTTTTTTTTTTTCAAATTGGACATGTGTCACGTATGTGTGTAAAACATAGTGTACCTATTCATGCAACATTGACATAGTAGAAATCATCTCCTGCCCAAATAAAATAAAATACAAAAAAAAAAAATACTAAAAACACCAAAAAATACTACACCAACTACGTCTATGCTAATAAATACATTTTCTTTCTTTCTTATCCTAAATTATTCGTGTATTCCCGTTCATCCCCCTGACTTCATCCACCTAGGGAGACGAACGGGAATTCGTTATTTTTTTTTCCCGTTTGCCCCTGATTTTTTGGTGGGGAGTGGGATGAACGGGAATTATTCGTAAATTTTTTTTTGAGTCCCATTGGTCCCACCAAATAATTTCAGACTGGTTGTTGGTAAAAAAAAACAAATTTTAAAATGAAAATCAGTCATTTATTAAAGTACTCTGTGCCACTATCCCACCGACTTTATTCAAGAATACTAGAGGGAGAGAATGTCTGAAAATTAATGAAACGCAAATTAAACAATGTTATCGGCACTCTTTTATTAAGTAGCGGCATCGCCGGCGCGTCTTGCCCGAGCGATGTAAATGTATACAGAACAATTTATTATGTAAAATAATGATTAAATTCAACCAAGTAACTAATTATTTAAACTATGTACAAGTATATAATAATAATAAAAAAAGGGGAAGAGCTCATAGGGCATCAAAAAATTCATCCGCATCGCTGTCAATGGGAACAGTGCCCAAAAGGCTGGCAGCATTGCCACGTTGGATGGCAATGCTAATTCTTTGAGCTAAAAATAGTCCAGCCCTCTGGTCCCGTGTGGAGTCGACCAACCGTTTGGCGATGTCCCGAAATACTCGATGAGCGCTCGGACCCCAAGGCCCTAGTGTTTAACCCCAAACGGCTCAAACATATAGCTCCCAATAAGGTTGTTATATTTGCGCCGTTTGAGGTTTTCTGCACCTGCAGCAGCCGCTCCAACACAGCACGCCGTGCTAGGAAGATGGGATGGCGCGAGGGTGTCAACACAGGTTGCATCCCACACCAAAGGCCTACCCAACTTCCAAGGCATTATGGTCATTCCGTCTGGTTTCTTCCCATCGTCGCGTGCCAAGCCATTGGGTTCTAAAACAGCTGGCACCCCGGCGGTGACAAGAGCCCGACGGATGATGTTGTTAATGCTGGCGTGTCATGCCATCCGACCAGCGCATAGTTTAAATAATTTAGTGTTAACATGTATATTTTAAATAAATTCACCAGTAACTAATTTGAAAAGCAAACTTTAAAACAACAATTAACATTTCCATACACAATATTATTTAGTGGGGACGAATGGCACTACTCTAAGAACATATTCCCATTCGTCCCCTCTAAAATCCCGAGGGGGACGATCGGGAACAAATTTAATATTATTTTTGTAAATTCCCGTTCGTCCCCCTTGAGGAACGAAGTCGGGGGGACGAACTGGAATAAAAGAAATTGGGCCGAATCCAAATATAGTCTTAACACATGTCGCACATTGGTATAGTAGAAATGAACAAGATATTCGAAATTCGTAAACTATGTCTCGTTGTGGTAGGTACCAATAAATTTAAAAACAAATGAGCTCACTTTATTATGCGCTCACTTGAATGAGGTTCCAAGTAAATTTTACAGAATACACTATTAAAATTATACGAAGTAAAATTTTATATAAATTAAGTTGGTATCAATGACACGTGCAGACTTACACGTGCTGAAGCGATTAATTTTTAATCGAATGCAAATGCGAGTGTTCTCGACGCAATTAATTTTTCATTCCCCTTTAGTAGGGTTTCTATGTATGTATGTCAAAGGTTATCGTGTTCAATAGGCATAAAACTAGCTTTTATTTATGGCTTTAGTTTCTAACAAAGTGACATAAAACCACACCTGTATTCTCTAAAGGGGTAGGCTGAGGTGTAACACCCACATTTATTCAGATCATAATAATAATCATATGTCTCTTTTTAGACGTTTTAGACAAACGCGTTTATACAGGGTGCTAACATCGACGCGCAACCTTTTACCATGGATTCAGTACATGATTCTGAAAACCCCTGCGTTTAAAATTTTCGTCGGTTATTAAAAAAAAATTAAATTGCTGTTCCAGCATACATTTTGACCGAGTATTAGATAGTCAATCAAAGTAAGTCACCCGCTGCGACGACATTATCGCGCCATTTCAATGAGCAAACCTTATCGTACCATCCATCAGTTTCTGTAATTAAAATACTTATAGGTATTACTCAATCGAATTTGACGGCGTATTATTTTTAACTTTTAAATGTTTTTTTTTGTTGCCCTTTATAAAATTTTTAATTTAATTTTTAAATGAAGATCGTTTTGTTAAAATACTAGTATTTATAATATTTACAACCGTTTAAAATATTTTAGTTTTGACAGCTCGGGTACCTACTTGATTAGTACCCGAACTGTCAAAACTAAAATTAGTGATGTCTTATAATGCGTTACCGATTCAATTTCTTATAACAATCGACTTTATTCATGAAGAAGTTTTAATCGATTTAACACATTGATATTTTATTTTAAAGAAGAAAAAAAAAATTAAAGAAACAACAGTTTTAAATAATTTGTCGTAGGTATATGGTTGCCTGTCCATAAATAAGGATTTTCATAGGCATGACCAAAAAAAAAAATGGTTAGAAAGATTATGATAGGTGGTACGCATGGCTATGGATCAAGCTATAGATTTCCAGTATAAGCTGATCTCGCATTGTATACTCCTTACAATGAGAGGTCAGTGTAAACTGGAAATGGCTTGATGTGTAGCCGTGTGTACTTTAATTTACCTAGTGTTATTCTCTAAACATCACTTCGAAATTCGAACGGTGTTTCGTTGTGAATCCGCGATGATTTACTTTAAAAACAAATGAGTTCACTTTCAAATTGTGTGCGCTCACTTGAGTGAGGGGGTCTACTCCCTAAGCACGAAGCCCGTAGTTTCGACCTTCGTTACATGCGTTTCTTACTCCGTATCAACTACGGATGGATGCTTGGTTTGGGGCCCGAATGAAGTATGAATGACAACACGATTTGACAGTTATCCCTACCCCCAACGTGTTTTTACCCGTCCAAAAATTTAAAAAAGTTAAATTTTTACACTTCTTTTGATGGATCGTTATGTCAGACGGACGGACTGACGGACGTGCGGATGGACGGACGGATTTAAGGAGTGACCCCGAGGTTCCAATTGAACTTTACAGAATAGCAATACATTTTAACTCAATAAATATAATTAAAATTGTTTACTGAAAAGTTTTCTACGGAACAAGTTCAATAGATGTCTGAAATAAAAACAGGAACAAATTGGAAACACGTTTCAGGAAAAATGAATGAAAAGAAAAATTAAATAAAAAGATTTTCAAATGAAACACGTAATTGGATCGCACGTGTCTCAATGTACACAAGAATTGTAGTTTAATAAAAACATTGAAGGATTACGGTCACGTTTTATTAGCAAAAAAAGACACCGGGAATGTACTTACCTACGACTTTTTCAAAGTCTTTGGTTTCAATAAAGCAAGCTAAGTAAAGTAAGTTCATGGCAGTTATTTTAGTCCAATCTCTGGTTTGATGCAAACAACTGCATCCTCAGACTGTTTGAAAGTCGGTTAAAAAGTGAGCTTTGTTTTGAAATTTTTTAGCAGTTTTTTTAACCTTTTGGTGTGCTACATTATTTTTTTTTTTTTGTGGAACTCGTGGCTATATAAAGTAACAACAGCCGCACGGGTCGATCCATCAGGTTAAGCTACGCTTGCAGGGTTTGGTCCGTGGATGGGTGACTATCTTTACATACCGAGACTCCTCCGTGCCTCGGAAAGCACGTTAAGCTGTTGGTCCCGGTTGTTATTCGTAGATCTTTGATAGTCGTTACGGGTCGTCAGAAGCCCGAAAGTCTGACAACTAGTCTTACCAAGGGGTATCGCATTACCCAGTTATTGGGTTGTAGAGGTCAGAAAGCAGTCACTCCATGTAAAATACTGGTATTCAGCTGCATCCGGTTACTGGAATCCTACCCCAACATAGTTGAAGAAATGCTAGGCAGATTGGCGTGCTACATTTTTGGAATCGTATCCTCAAGCCCTTTATTTTGATACTACGTAATAATAATATGGTCATGGTACATTTTTTGTTTTCAAGACATTACTTAAGTCTGTCGCATTTTGTCAGCTTTCTCGCTCACACGGGACCAAATTGTTAAGAATGATAAGATGCTTTTGTTTTTGTCCGTGGCATCACACAGGCCCTATCAGAATACCAGCGTTGCGGTATTTATTTTTTAAATATCGCAGCTTTATGCTGAGATGGGAGCCTTTTTGGCCTCGCACAGGTCTCTCTTTTTTAGTCTGAATTTTTATTTAATTTAATTTGTTTTCTTTTTTTTGTTTTTTAATGTTTATTTTGTTACTTTTATATGATCCTTTTTAACTGTATTTCCTGTGCGTGTCCCAAATAAAATATTTTTCTTTCTTTCTTTCTTTTTTGAAAAATGTAATTAATTGGCGAATTAATCTATATAATAAAAATAAATGAATAAAAAGAAAGTCCTGACTGACTGACTGACTCATCAACGCCCAGCCCCAATTCCTTGGACCTAGAAAGCTGAAATTTTGCACAGAGGTTCCCTTTATAATGTAAACAAGGAATAAGGAAGGACTTACTGGTAGTATTTATTTATTAAAACTTTATGCACAAGTAAAAAAATACCGTACAAAGGCGAACTTAATGTCTGAAGCATTTTCTACCAGTCAACCTTCGGGTGGTGCAGAGACAAAACATGGCAGGTGCAACATAAAGGATAGATAACAAGAAAATAACTATAAAATATAAGAATAAATACATAGATATTATATAATTACATAAATACATATAAACGGAATGAACTTTGTAAGGAGAAATAACGATCGGTAGAGAAGAAACAGCGATCAGTAGAGGAGAAAATGAAACCAGCAAATCAGCGCAGGGATGCTTCTGCCAACTTCTTACGTATATACTCACGAGTCATTACTTTAAAAGACAACCGATTGGTTGCCATCCTGATGTTCAGAGGGAGCGCGTTCCAAAGAAAGACCGCCTGGATAAAGAAAGAAGAGTGAATGAAGTAGTACGTTCCTGTAGGAAATTTTCCAACATCCACGCGGGCGGAGCCGCTGGCAAAAGCTAGTAAATGATATTAATTCAATAAGTAATCATTAAAAACACATTTTTATTAAATTTGGTATTTTAATAAAGAAAATCAGCCTAGAATTTTCCCACTGCTGAGACACCAGCCTCCTCTCTTGGAGAAGGAGTTGGGCCGTATTCCACCACGCGGGCCCAGTGCGGGTTGGTGGATGTCACATGTCTTCGAATTTTTTTTCTCCTAGAAATCCTCCAAGTCGGTTTCCTCACTATATTTTCCTTTACCGTTTTGAGAGCAGTGGTGATGAAATTATTTACACAAAGTAAAGCGCCTGCCTGGGTTCGAACCAACGACCTACAACTCGTAAGTTGGGGCCGTTACCACTGGGCCACCACTGCTCTTCACTAATGAAGTCAGAATATTATAATTTTTTAATTTTCACACACTCCATAATAAAATTATTACCAAATGAATTCAGCAAGAATTTTACGTTAGTATTTTAATAATAAACAAAATATGACAACACTATTTATTTCCTAACCACGTAATAACTCATATTATTCTTTCAACGCCACATCACTATCGTCTCCTCGCACAAAATAATGAAAGGGAACCATCTTACTAACAAAACATTTTCCTCAACTATCTTACATAACAGACAAATAAAATACCCATATAATATGGCCACGAAAAATACACAAAACCAACTGTAGCTTCACATACCTGCCAACATTTCTATAAGACCGGGATAACCAGTTTTACCTGACCTCTAATTTCGTACCAGACCTCCCCGGAAAACTCTACGATTGTACTGACTAAGAGAGGGATCAGAGGTCTTCTGTACTGGTCAGTGTCTATACAATTTTGTAAGGCACATGCGCAGAATTCCCCCGTAAGGCCAGTTGCTGTATGCCGGTTCTACAGCCCGAACGCTTATCCCAGCGCCCGGAAAACACAAAAAAAATAATTTTGAGAGAAAAAATCGTGAGTGAAAAAAATCTGAAAGTGTTAGTTTAAAAAATTGTTATTGTAATTTTGTTAATTTGTAAAGTGTTATGTTATTTTGTGTAAGTGGGTCAATGCACCTGTTGACTACGGCGTAGCTGCGTAGGCGTGTAGCGTACTACGAGGTGGTACAAAGTAACAAGTTCGTAGCGGCGGTTGAAAGGTCTTTCTGTGAAAAATGAAGGTGTTGAAAAGAGCATAGGTAGAGATTATTTTGTTGTACATTTTCAGGCTTAGTGTGATAATATTTTTGTCTTAAAAAAAAGTGTCTTTAAAACCTGCCATGGAGTAATGCTATTATAAATTTTAATGAGAGGAAAATGCAAAACAGCTTAGCTTATTTATAAAACATACCCCGTCTTATTACAAAACAAGGTTCATCTTCAAACCCAGATTTAAACCATGGACCCTTTTTTGAATTTCGAGCTTTATTCTAACACGTTAAGATGTCAGTTTTACAAAACTGACAACTTAGTACCGGACTAAGTTGTCAGTTTTGTATAAAGAACTGTATTTCTATAACAGCTAGGTTCATCTTACAAAAACTGGCTCGATGGTTTAAACCATGACGAAGAAAAACCTCGTTTTGTAATAAGACCGACCAAGTCTTGATTTTTTTAAAAAAAAAATGTTTTTGCTACCTGTTGATAGTTAAAATACTTACTTATGTATTCATATTCATATTCTTTACTGTGGATCATAGGTAGATACAATGTACTTTTAAGTTAAAATAGGATCAGCTATGTCCCGCCGCTTACAATATATGAAAACAGAAATTGGATAAATTATTATGAGACCCTCATATACAAGTACTACGTTATGTGATTATTGTGTGGATATGTTTGTTTTTAAATACATATTATACATATTATTATAAAGTGTAATTACTAGTTATATTAGCTTCACCAAAGCTTTGCCAATATACAGGTAATTAAGTTAGTAAATTACATAATTTACATAGTCACGGACATAAATTAAAAACATTTTGACGGACATGCAATAACAGAATAAATTAATATTTTATTTAAAAAAGTGTTCATATTTTACTTATAAAACAAAACTAATGTTGTGTTGTCCTCAGACAAAATTGGCCATTTCAAGTCAAAAAGGAAACTATTTTTTTTTGCTATTAAAATTTTGTAATGTCAGCACATTTACGCAGCTGTTTCGGCATCAATATTAGGAGTTCTTAAGCTGATATAAGATTCTTTAAGTTATTATTTTGATCTAAAAGAGTGTCTACGGAGTTTCATGCCCGTTTTTCTCCATAGGAACCTTACGCTTTGGAATGGGCAACTATAGCTTCATCTTTCTAGCTGATCTACTCTGACAATATAAAAGGCCTTGAGTTTTTTGAGTTGAGTTTTATAAATATATTTTAAGTTAATCGGATGCGTCAGTAGCTTTAATTACCGTATAAGTTAGTGTAAGTAAAATATTACCTACACTAAGAGCTCGTAAAATCTCCGAGGAGCTCGTGGCTAAGTAATAACAGCCGCACGGGTCGATCCATCAGGTTAAGCTACGCTTACCCGGTCCATGGATGGGTGGACCATCTTTACATACCGAGACTCCTCTGTGCCTCGGAAAGCACGTTAAGCCGTTGGTCCCGGCTGTCATTCGTGGATCTTTGACAGTCGTTACGGGTCGCCAGAAGCCCGAAAGTCTGACAACCAGCCTTACCAAGGGGTATCGTATTACCCAGTTACTGGGTTGTGGACGTCAGATAGGCAGTCGCTCCATGTAAAATACTGGTATTCAGCTGCATCTGGTTAGACTGGAAGCCGACCCCAACATAATTGGGAAAAGGCTAGGCAGATTGATAAGAGCTCGTAAAATCTATCTATTCGTATAAATACCGGGCGTCAAAAGACTTTGCCACATGGAGGGAAAGTAGAAAAGTAGGAATGAAGACTTCATTTTTATTTTAAAAACAATACGAACTGCATTCAAAGAATTTGAAATAATCGCCTGTCTGAATCGGGAATCGAATCCGCTAAATGTAAAAAAAAAACCTGTAATTTTACTGTAGCGATTGAAAGGCTCAATTGTATACATTTATTTCTTCTAAATAACATAGCATCTAAAATAAAAACGAAGTTCATGAAATTTAACATTTAATTAAAACAATAAGGTACGTTTAACCGCAACATACAATCAATTTAATTTATTAAATTGCTCAAAATGTGTCCCTTCCTTGTTGTATACAAATTGTAACTCTTTTAATAATTTCGCTTCCCGTTGATTCATTTATTTATAGCACGTTAAGCCGTTGGTCCCGGCTGTCATTCGTGGATCTTTGACAGTCGATACGGGTCGTCAGAAGCCCGAAAGTCTGACAACCAGTCTTACCAAGGGGTATCGTATTTCCCAGTTAATGGGTTGTGGAGGTCAGATAGGCAGTCGCTCCATGTAAAATTCTGGTATTCAGCTGCATCCGGTTAGACTGGAAGCCGACCCCAACATAGTTGGGAAAAGGCTAGGCAGATTGATTGATTGTTGATTCATTTATAATTTTCATGGTGAATTTAAATTGTACATTGCATTGGGAACTCATGAATATTAGCCCCGCTATCATCGTCTTCACCAATGCGGTCGGGTCGCGTCGCGGTGAACCGCTTGGTAAATTTTGCAATTGCACCGCGACCAATGGCAAAACAGGTGACTACGTCTCGAATCACGGAATAGCCATCTATTCCGTGATTCGAGACGTAGTCGATCAAGTACGATATGTTTAAAATAAATTATAATTATTAAAACTTTGAAATGATAATAAAGTAGTAGTGTAGTAGTACATAAAGTCGGTTGTTATAAGCACGAAATAGTCAGAAAAAACGATGTTCATTATTCTGAGCAAAATTTTAAATTAAATGTTTATGTAATGTAATGTTTATTATGTGTTGTGTTTCATGGTCTTACTTTTATTTAAGATGCTATGTTATTTGGAAGAAATAAATGTATATGATTGAGCCTTTCGATTGGTATAGTAAAAAACTTTTTTACAAAAAAATACAACCGACTTCCAAAAAGAACACTACAAAGTGAAAAATAACTTTAATTTCGGAAGTCGGTGTCTAGTTAAATGTATAATCGTTTTTTGCCACCGACTTACCTTACGACCGATTATTTTTTCGTAAAAAAGTTTTTATTTTTTACTTTTTAGTTGTGTACCTACCCCACACAAATTCTAATACCACTATCTGCAAAACCAACTAGAACATCATCCATATAAAAGTGAGGAAAAAATACGTATTATTGAATCTAACTCAAAAACTACCAAAGCAAAGTTAATCAATTTTATATGGGACCAACTGTGATGTATACCCTCTTGAATAAAACAAACAAAAACCAAATCGGTCCCGCCATCTTCGAGTAATCGGGGAACATACATAAAAAAAAAAAATAAAAAAAAAAGGTTCCGACGAATTGAGAACCTCCTCCTTTTTGAAGTCGGTTAAAAATTACAGGATTTTTTTTTACAGTTAGCGGGTTCGATTCCCGATTCAGACAGGCGATTATTTAAAATTATTTGAATGCAGTTCGTATTGTTTTTAAAATAAAAATGAAGTCTTCATTCAGAATTTTTTTCTATTTACAGTAATAAAGGTACTTTCCCTTCATGTGGCAAAGTCGTGGGGCGCCCAGTAGTGATTCACAATCACTACATACTCGTAGTATAAAACAGTCGCTTCCCGCTGTCTATCGGGTCCGTGGCTTAGGCCCCCAGTGGTCGAGGCACCTGTGGCCGACGCCCCCGATTCGATTAATTTAATATTTTTCTTTTTTTGGGGTTTTTCACTTAGTACGGTAAATGAGAAAAGTGTTTCACCATAATAATAATGTACTTTTCCTTGCTAAACAACATTTATCGATCAAATAGCAGAGAGAATAAATCGCCACTTAACCTTATCCTTACACAACTTTTTCCCCATTAAAAGCATATTTATTATGTACAAACATACAAAAAAACAAAAAAATACTTCATATAAAAGTTACTGAATGTTGTTAATATACATATATAAAAAAGAACAAAGGGCGTTTTTTTTTATAAACCCCGTCCCTACCCTTGTAGTATGTTAAGTTTCGGATGGAAACGTGCAAAAATATCATAATATCTTTAGTGAAGATAACAAATGTGAACGAATGAATGCGAGAATATGGTATTTTGTGTAAAATTATTTTACTTAATTATTTTTAGGTTTCTGTATTCATTAATGTTTGGGGATAAATAAATAAACGAATGTGAACGAAATATATTATATTGTATTTCGGCTTTGTACAATAATATCGTCCCAGGCACTTTGCAGGACCAACGAAATTGTTTAAATGTGCCCAGATACCGAAGTACCAGATAATGCTCACGGTATGCCCACAGCGCTCATGCCCGTTAAGCATGAGCAATAATATTCCTTTATGGCAGATCTGCCCTCCGAGGTGGAATCGATCAGTAAATAACTGTAATAAGTTTTATTTGATATGTGCCTCGATGAGATACGTCCTCTCAGGAGCATACAATCTTCCGTTTGGATGTCATACTGTATCAACCTTGGACTTGGTGTTATGAACACTTCCATAATTATTATATACACCTCCTCGCATAATTATGTTCGCTAACATAAGAGCGTGCCAGGCGCAACATCCAATATAAAAGCATTCCTGTCATAAATATAATTATAATTTAAAATTATACATATAGGTACCTACTTACAATCAATATCAAATCATACTACCGAGATGACGAATAATAGAGAAGTATGGAAAAAAAGGACATGTTGCGCCGACCCCAAATAGATTGGGATAAGGGCAGGAGAATGATGACCTACTTACAATCAATATACATTTATTATTTATGTAAAATATTTTTGTGCCTGACAGTACATTTGATCAAAAAATGCTTTGAATTAAATTAATCGAATCGGGGGCGTCGGCCACAGGTGCCTCGACCACTGGGGGCCTAAGCCACGGACCCTGTCTATCTGTCTCTATGTATGCTTAGATCTTTAAAACTACGCAACAAATTTTGATGCGGTTTTTTTTTAAAAGATAGAGTGATTAGAGGAACGTTTATATGTATAATACATGCATAGTATAGTAGAGAAACACTGATCATTTAAAGAGGTTTCTAATGTGATGTCGTAAATAAACAGATTTCTTTGCGCTTACATTGCAAACGCTGGCTGAACCCTACGAGACGGATCAAAATAATGTACTACAGTATTGTGCCAAAAAAGTCCGCGATAGTATATGTCTATCTCTTAGGGATAACCCACAATAACCTTTTTTATCCTTTACTTTTTACGAGAAATAATGGCTCATTTAAGGAATTCCCGGTAGTATGTTCCCGTGGGATATTTTCCGTCATCCACGCGGGCGAAGCCGCTGGCAAAAGCTAGTATATAAATAAAAATGAAATGCTGTTCGTTGGTAAGCGCATCACTTGAGAACGGCTGGACCGAAATGGATATTTTTTGTTTTAAAATGGCCACTATAGTCTGAATAAGGCTTAAAGAGAAAAACAAATTGGAAAAAATACCCGAAACGTTTTCAAATGCGGGAAAACTGAACATACTTTATTCTATGTGATTTTTGTATAAATTATTGAAATTTGGACCGCAACCGGACCGGGTCGGACCGGACCCGGACCCCCCCGGACCGGACCCCCCCCCCCCCCCGACCCGATTTGGAATTTGGCAGCGTTAGCTAGAATATTTCCCACATGTAAACCTCATTACCAACTTACTACCTAAAATATAGAATATTATAACCGTAGCAAACAAACATTATTATATCCACATTATTAATTAATAGTTACAAGCTCATTAATAATTATTAACAGTTTCGTTATTATAGTTATGACGTGACACGTCAGAGACAATATCTAAGTTATAGATTAATGACGAATGAATGAAGAATCCTAAACATCACTTCGAAATTAGAACGGCGGTGTCTCGTTGTGAATCAAAACAAAGTAGCTTTTGAATTGTGTGCGCTCACTTGAGTGAGGTTCCAAGTGAACTTTACAAAATAGTATTAGGTGTTGTCAAGAATGGTGATCAATTCTCGTTCTCTGTTTAAAAAGACTCCTATTTTGTCAAAAATGAAGCAATACAATTACTGCAAACTTCTATTATTATGATGCAAATGAAAATGTGCTCTATGCTAATAAACATAAAAATCATTTTACACTACGCTCGATTTGCTTCGTTTTCAGTGCAATATTTTCCTGAAGGAAATTAAAATTGCATTCGACATTGGAATGCTTTCACGGTTTCTTATTTAAAATAGTATATCGGAGAGGAAAAAAGTAATAACTTAAGTATACCTACTTATTTAAGCATAATCAGCCTACCTATAATGTTCCAACTGCTGGGACACAGGCCTCCTCTCTCTGTGAGAGTGGGCTGTAATCCACCACGCGGGCCTAGTGCGGGTTGGTAGATGTCACATCGACGAATTTTTTTGGTTCTAGAACATTCCGGTTTCCTCACAATGTTATCCTTCACCGTTTTGAGCGCAGTGGTGATGAAATAAATTACACAAAGTATAAAACCTGCTTGGGATCAAATCCAGGGCCTACAACTCGTAAATCGGGGCCGATACAACTGAACTGCTCTGTGAAAACAGTAATGATATTGTTTAATTAAATTCCTTAGTTTATGCATAGCATAATCAGCCTATAATGTTCCCACTGCTGGGACGCAGGCCATCCATGCTGATTTGAAACATTCACCGCAAAGTTTGTAAATTAATTGACTAAATATTTTGCATGAAACCAAAAGAAATATAACAAATACCGCTTTTTAGGGTTCAGTACCTCAAAAGGAAAAAACGGAACCCTTATAGGATCACTCGTGTGTCTGTCTGTCTGTCTGTCTGTCCGTCTGTCGCAGCCAATTTGCTCCGAGTCTAATGGACTGATTAAGTTGAAATTTGGTACACACATGAACTTTTGTGACCCAAACACGGACGGGTAAAGTAAATAAATGAATTTTGAATATAGAGGTCACTTTTGGGGGGCAAATAAGAAAATAAAAAAAAAAGTTTTGCAAACTACACCATGTGGGTTGTAAAATGAAAGGGCTTACTATGAGGGTCTCAAATATATTTTTTTTATAATTTTAAAATAAATTGTTTTAAAGTTATTTAAGAAAATAGACGAAAATTGACCATTCCCCCCCTTATCTCCGAAACTACTGAGCCTAAAATTTTGAAAAAAATACAGAAAATAGATCTTTACCTGTAGATTACAGTAAAACCTATCAGAAGTCTGTGGTCTTAAAGTAACATGGTAAATCTATCAATATTGTGAGTACAAACTTACATTTACAGTTGGAATGTATGGGAGAACATGTTTTTCAACTACAATGTTAAGTTTGTTCTTAAGATAAATTCATCCCAACTACGGAACCCTTCATTGTGTGTGGTTCAACACGCACTTGGCCGGTTTTTTATTTGCATAACATTGCTCTCAGACAAATTAAACACAGAATCTAAGTACTAAATAAAAAAAAATCAGTCTAGCCTACAAAAATGTAAAGAGATAAAAAGGTTTTTTTCACATACAATATTCTACGTAAAGTGTTGTTAGTAAACATAAAAAAAACTTTTTTACAAAAAAATACAACCGACTTCCAAAAACAACACTACAAAGTGAAAAATAATTTAATTCGGAAAAATTTAATTTCGGAAGTCGGTGTCGGTGTCGGTGTTAAATGTATTTTCGTTTTTTGCCACCGACATCCGAAATTAAAGTTTTCCGAATTAAATTATTTTTCACTCTGTAGTGTTGTGTTTGGAAGTCGGTTGTATTTTTTTGTAAAAAAGTTTTTATTTTTCACTTTTTAGTTGTGGTACCTACCCCACACAAATTCTAATACCACTATCTGCAAAACAAACTAGAACATCATCCATATAAAAGTGAGGAAAAAATATGTATTATTGAAGCTAACTCAAAAACTACCGAAGCAAAGTTAATCAATTTTATATGGGACCAACTGTGATGTATACCCTCTCGAATAAAACAAAAAAAATCCAAATCGGTCCAGCCATCTTCGAGTAAAAGGTTCCGACGAATTGAGAACCTCCTCTTTTTGAAGTCGGTTAAAAATAGCGGCCAAGTGCGAGTTGAACTCGCGCACCGAGGGTTCCGTACCCTGTATGTAATTTTTGTTGATGATTTCTGAAAAAGTGTACTATTTAGAGACATCATTTTATTTTTCAGTACCTAATCTTTGCATAAACTTCTATCACATAGAATAATTTCAGATTTTTCTCTATGCAAACTTCGGAGATAAGGGGCGGGAACCGTTTTTTTTTTTACATTTTTCATCAAAAGTCGAAAAATATGCAGCCTAAAAAAGAAAATAAAATGTTTGAGAATGTGCAAACAGCGCTCATAACACCCCACATACCCTAGTAGCCCCACTTCAAATTTTTAAGAACCCCTTTCAGTCCCTGTTGAAGAACAAAAAAAAAAAAATATTTCTTTCTCATTTGCAAAATAGTTAGGCATACATCATTTAAAACTGTTCCAAATTTCAGTTGATAGCATTTCGTTCTTGAAATATCCAGCTGTGACAGATGAACAGACAGACAGACTGAGTCGCACCATAAGAGTTCCTTTTTACCATTTTGATACGGAACCCTAAAAATAGCGGCCAAGTGCGAGTCCAACTCGCACTCCAATGGTTCCGTACCACCTACAATATTTAATACTACACTTTTTGTTAAATACTTAAAAAAACAGGTATCTTGCCTTTAATTTTTAACTTTATTTTTATTTAATTTTTAACCGACTTCAAAAAGGAGGAGGTTCTCAATTCGTCGGAACCTTTTTTTTTATGTATGTTCCCCGATTACTCGGAGATGGCTAGAACGATTTGGATTTTTTTTGTTTTATTCAAGAGGGTATACGTCACAGTTGGTCCCATATAAAATTGATTAATTTTGCTTCGGTAGTTTTTGAGTTAGCTTCAATAATACGTATTTTTTCCACACTTTTACATGGATGATGTTCTAGTTTGTTTTGCAGGTAGTGGTATTAGAATTTGTGCGGGGTAGGTACACAACTAAAAAGCGAAAAATAAAAACTTTTTTACAAAAAAATACAACCGACTTCCAAAAACAACACTATAAAGTGAAAAATAACTTTAATTTCGGAAGTCGGTGGCAAAAAACGAAAATACATTTAACTAGACACCACTATTTTTACGTGGAGCGACTGCCTATTGTACGTAACCGAATAATACGATACCCCTGGGTAAGATTGGTTTGGTCAGACTTTCGGGCTTCTGACGACCCGTAACGACTGTCAAAGATCCACGAATGACAGCCGGGACCAACGGCTTAACGTGCTTTCCGAGGCACGGAGGAGTCTCGGTATGTAAAGATGGTATATTATGAGGTAAATAATACATTAATTGTTCCATACAAATGCCGGGACTGAATAACTTGGAGTTTCCTCCAAAACGTGTTGGATTAAATTTCAGTCGTAATCTCTTCCACGGTTAACGAGAACTCTTTAGTGAGGTGTTAATCTAGGAAGAGATTATGTAAATAATATTACTGCTGAAGTCGTCGTTCTGCTTGCGTATTCTATTTATTTTTCTTGAAAACATGCACTCTTTAGGGTTCCGTACCTCAAAAAGAAAAAACGGAACCCTTTTAAGATCACTCTCGTGTCTATCTGTCTGTCTGTCCGTCTGTCACAGCCAATTTGCTCCGAATCTAATGGACCGATTAAGTTGAAATAAATTTATGTGACCCAAACACGGACGGGTAAAGAAAATAAATTTATTTTGAATATGGGGGTCACTTTTGGGGGGCAAATAAGAAAATTAAAAAAAAAAGTTTTTAAACTATACCGTGTGACATCTCAAATGAAAGAGCTTACTACCAGGGTTTTAAATATATATATGTCGGAACGTCAGGATTTACTCAGTTAGATTTAGACAGACACGTGGGCAGAAGATGGGTTTCGTGCAATGAAAACACACTGGGTGCGATACACGGTGTTTAAAATCACAATCTAACACAATCACTAAGCACAACGAATCGAATACAGTTCCGTGGCGTAGTAACCCCGATGCGATCTGCCACTAGACTGTCCTTTTCGCCATAAGGTTAAAACATCACGACTCTGTAGAAGCGCGCTGTAGGTGTGGGTACCTCACGTGATGTCGCCTGTGGCGCGCTTGCGATTCGTTCCCGTACTATTGACCGGATCCGACATATATATTTTTTTATTATTTTAAAATAAATCGTTTTAAAGTTATTTAAGAAAATAGACGAAAATTTAACATTCTATATCTCCGAAACTACTGAGCCTAAATTTTTGAAAAAAAAAAATACAGAAAATAGTTCTTTACCTGTACATTACCTATGATATATATAAAAAAAAAACCTATGCCTGTGGTTTTAAAATGACATGGTAAATCTCTCAATATTATGATTACAAATTTACAGTTGGAATGTATCTGAGAGCATGTTTTTTAATTACAATTTTAAGTCTGTACTTGGGATAAATTCATACCAACTACGGAACCCTTCATTGTGAGTGGTCCAACACGCACTTGGCTGGTTTTTTCAAAAGTAAAAAAAAAAGTGAAAATCGGTACCAATTTTATCTGGTTATCTTTATTATCAAAAGAACCATTTATGACATTTATTTTTTAAACATTATTTCTTTAAAATGTTGGCGGTAACTGTGGCTAACATAGTCCATTCTGAAGCAGCTTCATTTACAATAAGATTAGAAGAAACAAACCTTTTTTACAGACCATTCAACCGATTTTGACTTCTATTGCGTTGGTGGCATGACAAATGGCAGCTGCAGTATTCAGTTGGTATTGTAACCACTTTTTTGCCTTTAACGCCATCCTTAAGCCTACGGTATAAAATTCAAAATCGGTTGAACGGACTATAAAAAAGGTTTGTTTAGATGTCTAATCTTATTGTAAATGGAGTATAAGGGTCGTTTTCAAAATTAATGTACATTTTTTTGTGTTTATTTTGTGTTATCGTGACACAAAAGTAACACAAATGAAAAGTAAGGGCAGAGTCACAACGAAGTATTTAAAAACCAGTTTGGTAGTAGTAAATCAGTTTTTAACTAATTTTAGTTTTAATCAAATTCTTTTCTTGTATTTCCTTCCATTTTTGTGGATGATTTAATTTTAAACGTGCTCAGTAACGTCTTTGCCGTTCAGCAGGCGTTAACGGCATATTTCCTAGAACGGAAAATGAAAAAGTCAATATACTGTAAACAAGCCCTAACCCATTTCATTGTGTAACGTGACACAAAAATAATAACACAAGGGTCACACAAATGAACCATAATTTACCATCAACTACACTGACATGCTGCATATAAAGTATAGTATTTACCGAATTCACGTAATTTGGCACTTATAAAACAAATTCTTATTGTGCTTTTCACGACGCGCACGAAGTGACACCAACAGTTACAAGACAAAATGGCGCAGCTGGAAGAAACTGGCGCCCTCTCGTTGTAACTATATTGACTTCTATTATTATAAAATATCACAGTTACAAGAAAGAATAACACAAAGGAATGGAATATGAGACACGTGTTTATATGCAAATAAATAAATGGTTTATTATAATCACATAGTTTTTAGTTTAGTCCATAATATTTTACCCATTCACCTGACAAAACATTGTTGAATCAAGTTACTTATAGCTTGTATTATTTATTATTTGCTGCATTTTTTAAATACGCGCGACTGTGGACATCAAAATGTACATTTATTTTGAAAATTACCCATAGATCATGTGTTGTCTCACCTCTAGACTATTCCTTTTGGGCTATGTAAAGTCCAAAGTCTACATGGATAACTCAGGTACTATTGAGTAATAATAGGAGTCCAACATTACTCGCGATATTCGCCAAATACCACTTGACATACTCGGACGCGTCTAGAAAATTGGAACTTCAGAATGGGCATGTTACCTAACAAAGTTACGGCCAACATTTGAAAGAAAATAATCTTTTAAAATTATGTAATTTATGATAATAAAGATAACCCGATAAAATTGGGAGTTCCATTATTTTTTTTTAATGAATCACCCATTACTAACAATAAAGCTGAAGATATTTTTTTTTTTTTTTGTTTGAACGCGCTAATCTCCGTAACTACTAGTCGGATTTGAAAAATTCTTTTTGCTCTTATTACACCAATTCTTGACGGCTATTTTTCATGCTAAGACTCTTAGAAGAACGCTAAGCAAAAAACGAAGTAATAGCGTGGGTAGGCGATGCGATGCGACGGGATGGGTCCGGGGGACAAGAAATTTCACGCAGATGAAGTCGCAGGCAGAGCTAGTTCTTCTTCTTACCTTGTCAAAACTTTAAATAACATGCTGTCACGCTAAAAAAATGTATAGTAAAAAGTTTTAATAAAATTACCTAGTGACGATTCCACCTGAAGAATTTAATTTATTAAAGAAAACAAAACTTTTTAATTAATTTATGGGAACCGTGTCACAGAGGAGAGACATTATATTGTTGCCTTGGAGCGACGCACGTGAATATTTTATTGTTTATTATGACATAATGCTTGTATTCCCCGAAGGCGTAGGCAGAAGTGTATAACAGAAAGAAAAAAAAAAATTGTTTATTCTGCACAAACAAGACGCACACACAATTTTAACCAACGAAAAAAAGGAGCAGGTTCTCAAGTCGACACGTATATAGGGCTGCGTTTGAACCCTTCGGGTACGGAACCCTAAAAAACCAGCCAAGAGCGTGTCGGACCACGCACAATGAAGGGTTCGGTAGTTGTAATTTATCCCAAAAACAAACTCACCATTGTAGTTGAAAAACATGTTCTCCCTGGTTCTCCCATACATCGATATACGTCACTGTCAACTCTCCAACTGCAAAAAGTTTGTAATCGCAAAAAAAAATGTGATAATTATAACTACAGACTAACAATTTTTGGACTCTTTCCTTTACTTGTGCTGTAAGTCCTTGCTTCTTACTAACTTTTGTGATTCTAGGACAACAGTAGGTAAGGTACCTACATAGGTTTTGATTTACTTACGAGTCATCATCTGCCTAGCCTTTTCCCAACTATGTTGGGGTCGGCTTCCAGTCTAACCGGATGCAGCTGAATACCAGTATTTTACATGGAGCGACTGCCTATCTGACCCCATAACCCAGTAACTGGGTAATACGATACCCCTTGGTAAGACTGGTTGTCCGACTTTTGGGCTTCTGACGACCCGTAACGACTGTCAAAGATCCACGAATGACAGCCGGGACCAACGCCTTAACGTGCTTTCCGAGGCATAGAGGAGTCTCGGTATGTAAAGATGGTCACCCATCCACGGACCAACCCCGGCAAGCGTAGCTTAACCTTGTCGATTGTGTCGATTTACTTACGAGTATCAAAATATATCGTAAAACGGTCGTATTTTTTTATTGCGTTGACTTTAGATTCTTGATTTATTTAGAGTTCCATGGAACCGTAGGCAGGTAGGTATTTCATATTAATTTGAGCGTGATACCTCTACGCGTTCCTGAGATGACAGACTCATAGATAGACGGACAACTAAGTGATCCTATAAAAGTTCGTTTTTATCCTTTTTAGGTACGGAACCCTAAAAAACATTACCCTACTCCTGGGGTACTTGAGTAAAAATAAAAAAGTCTTTACAGTGATGAGTTCGATTCCCAGGTAGAACATTTAAAAGTACGGTTTTATGTAACACTATTAGGTGCAATAAAACCCTTCTCGATAAATTGGAAAGGTTTACCTCTGGGTACGATTTCAGATCAATCGATACCTACTTTTATTCGTAGTACGTAGGTAACTTAGGTTAGCCTCCAAAGATTTCAGGAAAATAGTTTTATGATGTCTATTTGTGTCAATGAAAACGTCAAAAACTTTGCGCGTTGCTAAGAGCGGTTACCCCGCGCGGGCTGGCAACGTCGCATTTCTACAGTTTTTTCGTAATTATTTTAAGAAATTTAAATCAAATTACTAATTTTTGGGCCATGCATTATGCATTAGTAAACATTAATACACATTAGTACCTACTACATTAATTAAAAACAACTAGAATAGAATAATGTGCATTAGCAAAAATTAGTACACATTAGTACTTAATACATTAATTAAAAACAACTAGAATAGAATTATGTGCCTTAGTAAAAATTAATACACATTAGTACCTACTACATTAATTAAAAACAACTAGAATAGAATAATGTGCATTAGAAAAAATTAGTACACATTAGTACTTAATACATTAATTAAAAACAACTAGAATAGAATTATGTGCCTTAGTAAAAATTAATACACATTAGTACCTACTACATTAATTAAAAACAACTAGAATAGAATAATGTGCATTAGAAAAAATTAGTACACATTAGTACGTACTACATTAATTAAAAACAACTAGAATAAAATTATGTGCATTAGTAAAAATGAGTACACATTAGTACTTAATACATTAATTAAAAACAACTAGAATAGAATAATGTGCATTAGTAAAAATTAGTACACATTAGTACCTACTACATTAATTAAAAACAACTAGAATAAAATTATGTGCATTAGTAAAAATGAGTACACATTAGTACTTAATACATTAATTAAAAACAACTAGAATAGAATAATGTGCATTAGTAAAAATTAGTACACATTAGTACCTACTACATTAATTAAAAACAACTAGAATAGAATTATGTAAGTATGTAAAGTAGTATTAAGGATCGTAGCAGGTGGCGCCCTGTGAGTAGTTTCTGCCTAACCCCATGGGAAGAAGGCGTGAGTTTTGTGTATATGTGTGTATTGTGCCTTTGGTGTCTCTGAAACCCGGGTTTTGTTTCCAAAATTAACTTTTATAAGAAGTCAATCTGCCTTTTCCCAACTATGTTGGGGTTGGCTTCCAGCCTAACCGGATGCAGCTGAATACCAGTATTTTACATGGAGCGACTGCCTATCTGACCTCCACAACCCATTTACTGGGTAATACGATACCCCTTGGTAAGACTGGTTGTCAGACTTTCGGGCTTCTGACGACGACCCGTAACGACTGTCAAAGATCCACGAATGACAGCCGGTGCCAACGGCTTATCGTGCTTTCCGGGGCACGGAGGAGTCTCGGTATGTAAAGATGGTCACCCATCCACTGACCAACCCCGGCAAGCGTAGCTTAACCTGATGGATCGACCCGTGTGGCTGTTATTACTTAGCCACGAGCACCTCACCTCTCTCTTCAACTTGTATAAGAAGTGTTGTCTATAAAAAACAAAGTTTTATTTTGATGCAGCATGGTACGGGGATAGGTTAGGTTAGGTTAGAACTGTGACTAACTACGCGCAAACCGAGCGAGTGAAGCGAACGGTGCCGCGGTAGCGGCTGGCGAGCGCTACGTCCAAAGTTGGTCGCAGTAACAAACTTCAACAGTTTTCATATAACTATGTTACGGTAGATAGCTATATCCCTAGGGATATAAATTATGTCACGGCTACAACGATCTTACTGCGACATAAACATGTGAACATTGTCAGTGCTTTGTGCAGCTGTTTTTTCAATTTAAACGTTTTATTTGTCTAGTTTCTGTTTACAAAGTATGTTTCTACTAGTTTCTGGAAAGTTCTGTTACTCTGCGGAGGCGAACTTTTCATCTATGTAGGTGGAAGTTTCGATTTAAATCTAGTGTATTCAAAAATTATTAAAACAAAGTCGATGTTTACGTGTTTTGAAACTAATGTTGCTTTGGAAGACACCAATCAATCTGCCTAGCCTTTTCCCAACTATGTTGGGGTCGGCTTCCAGTCTAACCGGATGCAGTCGAATACCAGTATTTTAAATGGAGCGACTGCCTATCTGACCTCCACAACCCAATTACTGGGTAATACGATACCCCTTGGTAAGACTGGTTGTTAGACCATCGGGCTTCTGACGACCCGTAACGACTGTCAAAGATCCACGGGAGTCTCTGTTTGTAAAGATGGTCACCCACCCACGGACCGACCCTGGCAAGCGTATGATGGCACGGAACCTAGGTGCGCGAATCCGACTCGCTCTTGACCGGTTTTTTTTTTACTTAATGTTTTCTCCCGTTCAAAACTGCATTTATTGTACAAGCTGAGTAATAGCACTAACAGCAGCTATATATTCTAGTGGTCTGCCATGTCATAGGTGTTTTTTTTTTTTTTTTTTTTTTTTTTTGTGGATGGGAAATCATCAAATGACTTCTCCCTCTGTGGGCGGAGCGGGAGGGCGTGTCAGACTTTTACTGACTAAAACCCACCCATGTTCCTTCAGTTGCCCGTGCCAGCGCCACGGTATCTCTTTCGAACTACCCGCGACCCCGGCGGCATCGGCCCTATTGGACCACGTCACTGCTAACATCTCTTTGAGGCGCGCGTGGAATACAACGCGGCGTCAACCCGGGCCTGGTCCTTACTGGACGGGGAGCTGCCCATTACTCATCGTCCGCAAGCCCGCGCCTACGGTATCGCCAATTCCTGGCCACCGTAGGCGCGGGCCTACGGTGGCCAGAAATCGGCGATAGATTCCCGCCGCCCAGGGCGTCTC
Organism: Cosmia pyralina; assembly: GCA_946251885.1. Lineage (NCBI taxonomy): Eukaryota > Metazoa > Arthropoda > Insecta > Lepidoptera > Noctuidae > Cosmia > Cosmia pyralina. The sequence goes on along the minus strand of OX276371.1, from coordinate 7,805,224 downwards.
CTGCGGCGGCTAGGAGCGAGAGTTCGCAGAAGGAGGTAACGGCCTCCCATGCACTCTCGCTCCGCACCATGGCCTGGACCAGGTTTGGACGCGAGAGATCGCCGCCGCCGATCGCCTCCGTGAGAACACGGCGGTGCTCCGCCCAAGCCGGGTAGACCTCCACTGTATGCTTCACTCCTCAAAGAGGGGACTTATCGCCGCAATTGTGGCGTGCCCAGCGCTGGGTTGCGACAGTCGCACTCTCCATGTCGCCATGAAATCCCGCCGGAGCTCTGTCCGCTGTACCGTGATTTCTCGCGGGGCGTTTCGCCTCCTCGCGCCACTCCCACACGTGCGCGAGGACTTTTGCCTCCAGATCCCCTGGCGATAATCCGGCAAGGAGGCTCACCGCCTCACAGGAGACCGTGCGGTATCCCCGGACTAGCCGGATGGCCATGACCCTCTGGGACGCGTTCAACCGGCAGGCCGGTCGCAGCCTCAAGGAACGCGCCCACACCGGTGCCCCGTAAAGGGACACGGACCGCACGACCCCCGCGTAAAGCCTCTGGCAGGAGGCGTTTGGACCCCCCAGATTGGGCAGGAGCCACTTCAAGGCAGCCCCAGCCCACTCCAGTCTGGGAGCCAAACGTCGGAAGTGCTCCACGAATTTCCACCGGCTGTCGAGGACGAGTCCCAGATACTTCATCGTCGACTCGAATCCGATGTGAACCCCTCCTACCGTTATTTGGGAACCCGACGGTGGCGCGTTCCGAGGACCATGAAAACACATGACCTCGGACTTGTGCAGGGCCACCTCGAGTCCCAAGTGCCGAATCCTCTCTATAATTGTCGCAACCCCGCGTGTCGCTAGTTCAGCCGCCGCCTGGTGCGACCTCCCTTGCGTCAGGACCAGCGTGTCATCAGCGTAACATACAACGCTGACGCTGCTAGGGAGGTCGGCGCGCAGCACCCAGTCGTACCCGATGGCCCCAGGACCGATCCTTGTGGGACACAGCACGACATCTCTCGCTGGTTCCACTCTCCTTGATGACCGGGGTAGATAACGGCCCTGTCCGTCAACAGACACGGCACCCATCTGGTCGGAGGATCCTCCCTTTTCTATGGAAGATGAGTGAACTTTACACCCTGTTCCTCATGCCTTATGAGTATTTTGAAAAAGCACTACAGCAGTCCTATTCTGTAACGATCTCACCGTAAAAACTTACGAGTAGGTGAAGTGAGCTTGAAGTCAGCTGTCAATAGTGTCAATCCCTAGCATTAGGTGGAATCACACCTCACTTCATCTAAGTTGTCACCGTGATATTTTTACAGAATAGCCCTACAGTATATCTTTACCTGCAATACATAATCAGTACCTGCCTGCGTTAACCACATAACCACTAACCTTCGAATTTCGGCTTGCGGTTGCGGTTCACGCTGCTCTATATTTCATCTTTCCGATTTTCAATGATCGACTGACACGTTAACCAATACTGTACTCCTATTCAGTAAAGTTCACTTGGAACCTCACTCAAGTGAGCGCACACAATTCGAAAGCGAACTCATTTGTTTTTAAAGTAAATCATCGCGGATTCACAACGAGACAACGTTCGAATTTCGAAGTGTTGCTGTGAACTTGTGACGTAATCATTTAATTGTTTTAGTAAGGCAAACCTCAGAGGAGCTCGTAACTAAGTAATAACAGCCGCACGGGTCGATCCATCAGGTTAAGCTACGCTTGCCGGGGTTGGTCCGTGGATGGGTGACCATCTTTACATACCGAGACTCCTCTCCGTGCCTCGGAAAGCACGTTAAGGCGTTGGTCCTAGCTGTCATTCGTGAATCTTTGACAATCGTTACGGGTCGTCAGAAGCCCTAAAGTCTAACAACCAGTCTTACCAAGGGGTATCACATTACCCAGTTAATGGGTTGTGGAGATCAGATAGGCAGTCGCTTCATGTAAAATACTGGTATTCAGCAACATCCGGTTAGACTGGAAGCCGACCCCAACATAGTTGGGAAAAGGCTAGGCAGATTGAGTTTGTAGCAAACCTCAACAAATCTATTTCTACACGCAAATAAAATAAATAAATGTATTGAAAATCTGATTACTGTTACTACATCAAGTTTAAAATTCCATTATAAGCTGATCTCGCATTGCTCAACATTTCCGTACAATGAGAGGTCAGCTTATACTGGAAATATTATATAAAGCTTGAAATGTAGCGGTTTGTACATCATGCGTCGTTTATCCACGCGGTGACAAATTAACATCGTAATCAAAACGACAGTGTGGGGTGAAAAGTAATAAATAAACGTCGGAAAACATTAGACACGGGCCGTTTATTCCAACATCCTGTATCCATTGAATTATTGATAAGGGATACAGTGTAAAGCCTTTTAAAAACTGCCTTTTGGCGACATTCAATATTTAAAAGGGACAAGGGTTTTTGAATCGGGTATAGGGATTTTTTGAAATGGCTTCAATTGATTTTGTGGTGTTGGTAGGATTCGGATTAAATTGCTTTGAATGTTTTTGATAAACCAGACACTCCTTAAGGCGAGTATAGTCGTGAAATGGTCGTTTTTGAGAGCCTAAATGCTCTTAAATGAGCATATAGAAAATTCCAGAAAAAAATATGGAGGAACCATTGATATTTTTATAGATGGCGGTTAAGAATAAGAATTTTATTAAAAAAAAAAAAAAAAAAAAAATGACGAAACACTCGTCTTTAATCAAACTTAAAAAAATACAATTTTAAACTTAAAATAAAAAATATACTTCCTGATAAAATAACAAAATAACGACTTAATACAATATTACGGAACGATGTTGTCACGACGGTTGCTTGAGACGGAGGTCGAGAACTTTTTTTTTTTGCAATTGGTATCTCGTAGTGTGACCATGAGAGGTCTCGGCTACTTAACCGGACTTTCCTGTGGGTGCCTTTAAGCGAGCTCAAAAGCCTCCAGCCAGGGCATAACATACTAACTAAACTTATAAACTAAACGACTGCGCACTAAGGGCACCCCCTGTGGGGTACGGACCTCGGCTCTTAGGGAGTCGTTGTCATTATTATTAGAACAGCAAAGCAAAGCAATAGGCTGGATCAAGTTTGGGGGAGTACTGGCCGCGCTCTGCTTTTATAGGCACGACCGCACGGTAGAAAAATCGTTTTTGATGCTAAGGGTTGGACCTCATCTGGCAGCACGGAATCGCCTTTTTCCGTCGCCCTTTCTCTTTCTGTCGCTTAGAACTGCCATTTGCTAGACCGAGACAGAAAGCATAATGCGATAGCACGCGGCGGAATCCTCGAGGCGATCGGCATCACGGACAAAATGCAATGGTCGGCAGGGAGACTCCGGAACGCTGAAGCGCGCGATAGCATGCTAACCATAGATATATGAAAGAAGTTGTGCTGAAGAAGCTGTTTTTTATATTTCTATGATGCTAACGCATCCTTTCACCGCCGATCACTTGCTATCGCATGCTGTCTCACTCTATCGTACAATGGCGCACGCGGCCGCTCGTCAGCTCAGTGCAGCCTTTTTTGTCTGCGGTATGCGACAGCGCGCGTTCGCATGCGGCAGCATACTGCAGCACGTGGTAGCACAGGCGGAACAAATGCGATTCCGTGCTGCCAGATGAGGTCCAACCCTAATACTATCTATTCTGAGAATTTGAAAATTTTAAGCAACCTTAAATAAACTATGCAAAAAATTTTATTGAAAAGAGGTTGTTGTCAACATTAAATTTGCTACTGTTTCTAAACTTTTCACGGCTCAGCGACGATAGTATTGATAAATCACTTCACTTACAACTGTGCATTTTTTATTTTAAAATAATTATTATTTTTTACAAGACGCAACTTTAACAGCGGAAATTTGGAAATATTCGCTAGCGTGGGTCTGTGCGAAGAATGTATGGGAGTACGGGTCGACGATTATAATCCTCACCTTAAGGCGAGTAGTGCTGCCAACCAACTTGCGGCACCATTGAGGAAAAAATAATAAATGAATTTTTTGTGGAACATTTTGAGGATGGTACTGATCCACGCATCATGTTCGTGAATGTGTGCTGTCAGTTGATACTGGACATCTCTTAACTGCCAGAGCTTATTTTGAATCGTTTTTAATTTTAATGTTTACATTGTTCTCACAAGAACCAACATGAATAAATTACCCAGGATTTTGTAATATTTTGATTTAAAAGAGTGTCTTTGTTGGAGTTTTTAATGAAATAAATGCTTTGAGTTTGAAAAAAAAAACAAAGAAAATAAAATTGTATCTCAATTGGTAATTCTGTTGGAGTGACAGTACGCAGTAGCAGTCGTGTACTTTGTTCTTTTTTAAAAAATATCCCTAGTGCCATTAACATGACATTGCAGTAAAAAAAAATGTGTTCTTAATTTGAAAAGCTTGATCCATTTTTTGGTCTTTTTTTGAAGGTATTCGGTATGCGAAAGGTGTAGTGTATCCAATTTATGCAGACACGTGTAACGGCTTTTGCGGACATTGGCTATGAAAAAATCTTTGGAATTAATTTAAACCTGGGTTCGAGGCTAAATACCCAGGTAGTCTGCGGGTTTATTCATGTATTCATTCATATTTATTCATTCATATGATTCCTGTACTCAGGATTCAGAACAAATTTAGAGTTATTAATTTGTGTATTTACTAAAACTATGTTGGGGTCGGCTTCCAGTCTAACTTGATGCAACTGAATACCAGTAGTTTACATGGACCTCCACAACCCAGTAACTGAATAATACGATACCCTTTGGTAACACTGGTTGTCAGACTTTCGGGCTTCTGACGATCCGTAACGACTGTCAAAGATCCACGAATGACAGCCGGGACCAACGGCTTAACGTGCTTTCTGAGGTATGTATAGATGGTCACCCATCCACTGACCAACCCCGGTAAGCGAAGCTTAATCTGATGGATGAACGAGCTCCTCTAGAAAATCTCTTGAGAATCAAAATAAGTCAACTTGTGCAATGATCCAGGCAAAATAACCACGATTACAATAATTGTCAATTTTGAATAGTGTTTTTTTTTACTAGTATTCGTAACAGTGTCGAAGTAAAAAGCCAAAAATTTATTTTATCACTTTAATTTACAGCATAAAAAGTCCTATTATTTAAAAAATAATTATTTCAAAGTGTCATCAAAATAAAAACAAAGTGAAGTGATCATCCAATATCCTAGTTTTTAACTATTTTTTGTGACTAAAATAATGTAAGAATTCAATATTGCTAATGTCTGAGGGGCCGTCTCGTCTACCGTCTGCGCTGACCCCAAAATGCAAGCCGCACGAGATGTGGGCCGCGATGACGAGGTCCATTGAAATACTGGTCGCTTTCTTCGAATATTATGCACAGAGGTAAGTTTAGTACTAAGTTATATTATGGACTTAAGGGGGATTCGCAAATGGTGGAGCATAAAATGGAGGCCTGCCCGGCTTGGGCGGAGCACCGCCGTGTTCTCGCAGGCGATCGGCGGGGGCGATCTCTCGCGTCCAAACCTGGTCCAGGCCATAGTGCGGAGCGAGAGTGCATGGGAGGCCGTCACCTCCTTCTGCAAAGCAGTAATGCTTACGAAGGAGACGCCTAGTCGCTGCAGGAGACGCCCTAGGCGGATTTTTCACCATCATTTAGAGAATTTACTACGGAAATTTTATGTTTATAGTAGCTTCTGGCCACGACTTCGTCCGCGTGTAATTTCTTGTTCCCCCGACCCACTCCGTCGCATCGCATCGCCAGCCCGCGCTAACATTACTTCCTTTTTGGCTTAACGTTCTCTTTGACTTTTATTTCTTTTTGCTCCGCTCCAAAGGGTATCAAATGCAAAACACAGCGAAGTACCTAACAACACTACCAGCGGTCGTTGACCCCAAAATCCTTTTTATTATTATTTTGTCGTGTTTAAATAATATCGATACCCATTATAGGTATGTCTGCGGAGTCTCACTAGAAAATTTAATTTGACCACAACAACAAGCGACAAGCATAATGAAATATCACGCTTAAATACAGATTTAAGCGTGATATTTCATTATGCTTGTCGCAAAAAAATAAACCAAAACACTATAGGATAGTTGTATTTTTGATTCAAAAACGATCGAATTTACGTATCGTTTACGTCGCCCGTTCGTGCTAGGGCTCTGAAACTAAATGAACGATTTCAACATCCCTTACATCACTTCAACTTACCCCTACATTTCAACTTACCCCATTAAACCCACCACATAGCCAGGCAGAAGACAGATCTAATTTAAACACCCTTTAGATAAACGCGGTCATAATTCTGTAGAAGTTTTTATCTTTGTAGTGGTAGACTAAACATACTCGAAGCTACATTGTTTTAAGACGAAGCTTTTACTTGTGGAGTTAGGTTTACTTAAGGAGTGCAAAGTGTGTTTAAAGGCTTTATATCAAAAGAAAGAAGAGACCTCTATTAGAACTTAAAAAAAAAACAAAATAGTCTTTGTAAAAATGTTGTGCTGTGTAAACATCACTTCGAAATTCGAACGTTGTCTCGTTGTGAACGCGATGATTTACGAGTACTTTTAAAAACAATAGGAGTCTACTGAATAAAGTGATATAATTTTTCTTTTTTCTGACGATGGCACAGAATATAATCATAATAATTGACGATGACAGTGTGGCAAGCTTTTCTGCTTAGGGAAACTGAAATGACCTGCATTGCTTAGAGAGGACAGTGATAATAAACAACTAGGTTCAGTAATATTTTAAATTAGCTAGCTAAACTCCGCATACACGGTATGTATTGATACCTTAACATGATAGAATAAATATTAAAAGATGTTATGGTCTTTTTTTGGAGGTCAACGAGCTCTGTTAGTGCCATTTATCGTGTTTTAGATACTCATCAAGTCTGTGATGCTTACACAATTTTTTTTAAACCCATTTGAAATAATAAGTTTAAAAAAATATTTGTGACTACAAAAACTGCAGTCGATACTCCACAATTTTATTTTTTTGTCACCATCGCGTCTGCGAAGTTTTGCTAGCCAATTTAAAATAACCCTATGTACCACCGGCTTTAACTTCGGAAGTCGGTTAAAAAGAAGGTTATGCATAACATGTTGAGTAGAAATCTTTGTTATATCCGTTTATATTTTGTAAAAAGTCTGCCTATCCTTTTCCTAACATGTTGCGTTCGGCTTCCAGTCTAACCAGATGCAGCTAAATACCAGTCTGTCATCTGACAGTAACTGGGTAATATGATACCCCTTGGTAAGACCGGTTGTGTAGATCTATGAATGACAGCCGGGACCAACGGCTTAACGTGCTTTCTGAGGCACGAAGGGGTCTCGATATGCCTCGAACCGACGGCGGCAAGCGTAGCTTAACCTACGATCAACCAATACGGCTGTTATCAATTAGCCATAAGCCCCTTTTTAAATAAATAAATAAAATACCTTTATTTCAGACCTGGAGTCCATAAGTTGTTAGTGCTTAAATGCTATGTTAGTGTTATTAGTACCTATTTAATTTAATTTAATTATAATCCTATAACTACCTTTACCCAGTGGCTTTGGATACGACAGTCCGCTCTGCCAGCAATCATTTTCAGGATGCCGTTACGAGTATTACGCAAACGTTGGAGTAAGGAAGACGCTTTTTTACGCATGATGGCGTGAAAGCCATCCGTGCGAGCTGCAGCAAACATTCCCGACGCACTGCAACGCCGCGGCAACTGCAACAGCATCCTGAAAGCGTTGTTGTATTGTACGCGCACGACGTTATAGGCTCGGCTCGTATATGACACCCACAGGCCGCTCGAGTAGAATGACTGACAGAACGCCTTAAATAAGCTCACTTTGACGTCTGCCGTGCAGCGAGCGAACCTACGGGCAAGCATATAGCTCCTCACCGTCCCTGCGCTCGCGCTCTATGTCGCCATCATCACGCAAGTCACTGGTAACAACATGACCTAGGTACTTAAAACTATTTACTGCATTAAGTACTACGCCGTTGAGATATACTGGAGGTACACGTCGGGGCTGTTGTTTAGGTGCCGCAAACACTAAGACCTCACTCTTTTTTGAGTTGTATTTAAGGCCGTGCACCTCCACATACGTCTCGCAGATCGTGAGTAGCTTCTTCAGTCCGCTCATCGATGGACTAAACAACACCATGTCGTCCGCGTAACTTATGTTATTGACACATGTACTGTCTATATGACAGCCGACATGTGTGCTGCTCAGCCGCTCGATATGCTGACCGATATAAAGATTAAAAAATAACAGGGACGAGCTTAACCCCCCCTGCCTCACACCACATTCCATTCGATACTCATCCGACAAAGTACCGACCCACCTCACCCGATTTGTCTGGTGAGCATACCAGTATTTGAGGAGGACTGTGTATTCCGCCAGTACACCCGTGCCCCTCAACTTGTCCCATAACATATCATAAGATACGAGATCGAAAGCATTCGACAAATCGAGGAAACACGCGTACACCGGTGTCCTCCCCGCAGTGTAGTACTTGACGGTGTGCTTCAGGCTGAGGATGGCACTCTCCGTGGACACTCCCGCCTTGAACCCGAACTGGGCGTCATGCACTTTTTTTTATAAAGTGCAAACACGTCAAACTTTAAATATGACACACTGGAGTCATGAATATTTCTGAAAACGATCCCAAATGAATTTAACTTTTGTATTTTGTACTTATATATAATATACTATTTTGATAGTAGGGGCTTGTGACTAAGTAATAACAGCCGCACGGGTCGATCGATCAGGTTAAGCTGAGTTTGCCGCGGTTGGTCCGTGGATGGGTATCAAGACAGGGGTCTTGATACCGTGCCTCGGAAAGCACGTTAAGCCGTTGGTCCCGGCTGACATTCATTACGGATCGTCAGAAGCCCGAAAGTCTGACCACCAGTCTTATCAAGGGGTATCGTATTACCCAGGTACTAGGTCGTGGAGGTCAGATAGGCAGTAATTTTATGTAAAATACTGGTATTCAGCTGCATCCGGTTAGACTGGAAGACGACCCCAACATAGTTGGGAAAAGGCTAGGCAGATTGATATATACTATTTTGATATTTAACCCTAAAAACAAAAGAACTATGAAACTAAATAAAGGAAAACCAATTATTTTTAATAGTTAAACACAATTAAAATTAAATACAAGTCTGTGTTCCTACAAGAAAAACTATTTAGAAAACATACCAGAAAATTCATTACCCGCTTAATATGAAATACCACCATTTAAACACAAAATACAGTTACAGTGCTATTATATTTGAACTGAACAAAACCATTATGCAATAAGCCGCTTTCTAAAACCTTATTTATATGATGACTTAAAAACTAGACCTGAAGTCCAGTTCAAAAGTTACATACGCCGCAAACTGGAGATTCCGTCCATGTGAAAAATCCATTGAATGGATTCGGCTTAGAGCAGAATAAGGCCGTCTGTCGTATAGCTGAGAATCGACTTCCAAAAATTTTACGTGTCCGCTCCGCTTCAGTGGACATGGCTAAAGTGGATTGGAGATTGAAGTAATGGCAGTGGTTAGTTTTTAGGGTACCGTACCTCAAAAGGTAAAAAAGGGAACCCTTAGAGGATTATTCGTGTGTCTGTCCGTTTATCACAGCCAATTTGCTCCGAATCGAATGGACCGATTAAGTTGAAATTAATGAAACACTCAATGAATTTTTGTGACCCAAACACGGACGTGTAACGTAAATAATTGAATTTTGAATTTAAAAAAAATTGCAAACTATACCGTGTGACATATCAAATGAAAGGTATACTGTAAACCCTCACATACATTTTATTTTATCATTTTAAAGTACACTTTTTTTAAGTTATTTAAGAAAATAGACGAAAATTGACCATTCCCTTATCTCCGAAACTAATGAGCCTAAAATATTGAAAAAAAAAAATACAGAAAATAATTCTTTACCTATAGATTACAGGAAATCCTATTGTATGTCACAATATTATGCGTAAAAACTTACATTTGCAGTTGGAATGTATGGGAGAACATATTTTTCAACTACAATGTTCGTTTGTTCTTAGGGTAAATTCGTCCCAACTAAGGAAACTTTCATTGTGCGAAGTCCAACACGCACTTAGGCGTTTTTTAGGGTTCCATACCTCAAAAGTAAAAATGGAACTTGTATAGGATCACTTCGTTGTCCGTCTGTCTGTCTGTCTGTCAAGACCCTTCTTCTCAGGAATGAGTTGAGGTATCAAGTATGATTTATATCAAATATGTAGATCTATGGTCCCTTGGAGTTCTAAAAAGCCAAGCTTCTATGTCAACGCAATAAAAATACGGCCATTTATGCGACATATTGTGATACTCGCAAGTAAATCAAAGCCTATAGGGTACTTCCCGTTGACCTAGAATCAAGAAATTTGGCAAGAAGTAAGGTCTTACAGCAAAAGTAAAGGAAAAAGTCCGAAAATCGTTAATTTGTAATTTTATCGCTTAAAATTTTTTATTGGGATTTCTAGTTTTTCAACTACAATGTTGTTTGTTTTTGGGATAAATTCTTCCCAACTACGAAAACCTTCATTGTGTGTGCACTTGGCCGGTTTTTTTTTATATAATCAAAATATATTTTTTTTACAAAATTATCACAGTTCCACGACAGGTGCTATTTATTAAAGCAGAAAACCGAAAAAAAACTTCTAAAATTGTCGTATTCTCACCTGTCATCTGATCCCTGTTGGTTTTATTAATAAAAAACTTTTATACAAAAAAATACAACCGACTTTCAAAAACAACACTACAAAGTGAAAAATAACTTTAATTTCGGAAGTCGGTGTCTAGTTAAATGTATTTTTCGTTTTTTGCCACCGACTTCCGAAATTAAAGTTATTTTTCACTTTGTAGTGTTGTTTTTGGAAGTCGGTTGTATTTTTTTGTAAAAAAGTTTTTATTTTTCACTTTTTAGTTGTGGTACCTACCCCACAAAAATTCTAATACCACTACCTGCAAAACAAACTAGAACATCATCCATATAAAAGTGGGGGAAAAATACTAAATAAAACTCAAAAACTACCAAAGCAAAGTTAATCAATTTTATATGGGACCAACTGTGAAACCCCCCCCCCCCCTCCCCCCCCCCCTTGAACCGAACCCCCCTCGAAACAAACCCTCTCGGATAAAACAAAACAAATCCAAATCGGTCTAGCCATCTTCGAGTAATCGGGGAACATACATAAAAAAAAAAAGGTTCCGACGAATTGAGAACTTCCTCCTTTTTGAGGTCGGTTAAAAAAGGCCCCAGGCCAGACCGATAATTGGCGAATTGGCGTAGTCAGTTTTGATTATAGTGTCTATGTGTGCGTGTTCTGTCATAAATAGTAGTTTTACCCTTCAATAGCTTAATGTATTATTATTTTTAGTTCCCACTGCAAGACAACGGCCTCCCTTTCACCTTTCCACTCCTCTCTGCCTTGAGCTAGTGTGGATCAGTCCTGTAGGCGTCAAGTTCATTCCGCTATCTTCCCCTGGATCTGCCACGATGTCGCCGAACGTTTTTTGAATGTATTGTGATCGCTCACATTCACCACACGAATGCCTTTTCGCTCTTGCACCGCGCCTTTGCTCCGCTTCAATGGACAGGCAGCCTAAAGCCGCCATATTGATCAAAGTTTCATTTTAGAAATAGTCGTACGAAACTTTGGTATGAAAAAAGCTATTGAGCGCATTGGAAAAGGGAAATATTTTATGAATTGAAATCGTCGGATTTTCGTTTTGTTCCCAGCTAAGGCAGTGTTTTATTATTGTAAAAATCTTAAGTGCGACTTAGTTTTTTTTTTTCAACGTAGTCTCTCGCAAGTAAACACAGTAGGTTTTACCGAAGGAAAGAGAGCATGAGGCGGCAGGCCTCGTGCTCTCTTTCCTTCAGTATTGCCAACAATAAACAGCTTTTCAAGGCTGCTATCTATACAACGTGTCGTTTTGCATCCTCGTCAAATTTCAGGGTGTGATACAGAACATCAAACCGAACAACTTTCTCCATGGGACCAACATCGTAATCGCGAAAAAAATTTCAACTGTCCCTTAGAAAACTTCAATACCTATACGTAGGTATTACGGCTGATTATTTTTTCGCGATTACGATGTTGGTGTAACCGTGGAGTTTCTTGTCGGCTCTTCTCCAAAGGAAACGTGCTCATGTAGGTTTATTTGAAATAAAATATTTTGATTTTGATTTTTTGGTGCCATGAAAAAAGTTGTTCGGTTTGATGGTCTATCTATATCCTTAAATTTGACGAGGGTGAAAAACGACACGTTGTATATGTATATCATTAATTAAGATGTGCATAATTATGTTTTAGCACAATCAACTGTCACGATTAGAGGTAGATACTAATAAAGATCTTTTTATGTTTTATTTTAACGAAGAATATGTTTCGTTTTGTTTATAAGAATTTGTTGAGTTATATTTAAGGAGATTTTATTTTAAATTTAATTTTTTGTATGTTTCTTTCTTTTTATTTTTTTATGTTAGGTACATAGTTTTTAATTTGTGGAAGAATAAATAATTAAATATGTTTATATTATAATATACTAATTTCAGAAAAGTCAGGTGCGTAGAACTCGCAATTGGCGTACGTGTATGACCAGATGTATGAACGTAAACGAGGCAAAAGGAGTATGTTAGGGTCGTAGCAGGTGGCGTTCTGTAGTTTCTGCCTACCCCCATGGGAAGAAGGAGTGAGTTTATGTATGTGTGTCTATGTAAAAAATAAATACCAAGACAATTACACAGGGTTATTTAAACATTGAAAAGTATTACCTGTTCTAGCGCGAGCTGAATATCTGTTCCTCATAGAACATTTTGATAACAGTGATATTTAAAATCCAGTTAAATTTGACGTGAATACGCGACAAGCCAAATCAAAATTATTTCAAGTGCACGCAAAAATGACTTTTATGGCAGGCGTACTGCTTCTTACCTAATACCCAGTTTACTAAACCAAATACATAAATTAATAATAAATTGGAAATATCTTCACATGTAATTAGGGCTTGCAATCCGGATATCCGGATATCCGTACTATCCGGATATCCGCCGATTTTCAAATCCGGATTTTACTTCCATCACCATCCGGATTTTTCGGATGTTACGAATAGTTGTACTTCTCTTTTAAATATTAAATAAAAAACTGTCATCCGTAAAGTACATAACTGTTATTACGTTATTTATTATTTTAATAAATCACTCTTGCAATTATTTATTCACTTCACAAATCACAATAAGTAATAAAAAAATTTAGGATTACATGATGTAATCCTTAAATCTTTTTACAAATTCTGACACACACAGATTTGCAATGTAAGTGACATATCGACAAAAGTCGATGTCGAGAAATGTGCTATTTCTGCTAACAACGCCATTTATTTTTGTCCAGTCACCAAATCGCTTCGTGCCTTGGAGAGCAAGTTAAACCCTCGGTCTCGGTTGTCATACGAATATCTATGACAGTCGTTATCGGCATTACGAAAGTCAGACGACTTGTAAAGTTCACTTGGAACCTCAGTCAAGTGAGCGCACACAATTTGAAAGCGAACTAATTTGTTTTTAAAGTAAATCATTTCGGATTCACAACGAGACACTGTTCGAATTTTGAAGTCGTGTTAGAGAATAATACTACTACAGTCTGATTTTTAATTCGATGGAATTCTGACATTTTAGATGTGTTGCAAATAATAAAACGGTCCTACTAAAAACGGAACGCATTTAAGCGAAATTAAAAAAAAATCTTTCTTGAATTTCTTGGCTTCAATCTTTAATAAAAAAAAACTAAAATTTAAAAATTGTCAGATAATTTTAAAATCGTTATCAGATTTTGTATTATCTAATTATTGAAGTTACGATAGTTAGTAAGGTAATTATTTTTATTTCACAGGAATCCCTGTCCATTAATCCATAGGTTACAAACCTTTTTAACCGACTTCATAAAAGGAGGTTCTGTATTCAACCCGTATGTGTGTATGTATGTATGTTTGTTTGTTTGTTTGTCCGCGATTTTCTCAAAAACTAATGAACCAATTTTTATGATTCGTTCACTACCGTGATCTACATACTTTCAGGAAGGTTTTAGTATATAATACATTATATAATGCATACATGTACTGTATCTCCGGCAGTTCTAAGCCGATTTTGATGATTCTTTTTTTCGTTCGTCTTGTAATTTTATATTCAACTAAAAATGGAAAAATAAACTTACTTTCGAAAAAAACCTAAAACAAATAAAATAACTTTTATAACTTAACAGCTTCTGAAGTCGGTGTCTTCCATTCTTCATTGCAACTTAGCTTGACACCGACTTCAGAAACTGTTAAGTTATGAAAGTTATTTTATTCGTTTTAGGTTTTGATGTCGGTTTTTACTTTTTCTAAAGTAAGTTTTTTAGAAATACATTTTTGTTTGTCAAATATCCGCTTCTTGTAACTACAGATGGACAACGATGATGATATTAGTGATAATTATACCTAAATAAATATTTTAAATTTAAAAAATATGCTCTTTTACTCTTTTTTCCATTTAGCCGTATAATATTAATATTTTAGTTAGAGTGCATTGAATGCACACAACAAACACTATTTACATTGTCATATAGTTTACTTGATCTCATTCTCTTTCATATTTTTGTTATTTTATATGCAATAAATTCTAGTTATATAATTATCTTATAAAAAGGGCAAGACAGAAAAGGTTTATGATATATGAAGTGTCAAAAAATTACAGCTGTCAGAATTCCGTCGAATTAAAAATCAGACTGTAGTCTTTACGTAGAATTTCGGTATTACCTTCAGTAATTGGGTTGTAGATATCCGATGATAGTGGATACTTGTAAAATATTGCAGTTTATGCCACATTGTGATACTGGAAGACGACCAAAAAGTTGAATACAGAAAAGCTAGACAAATGGACATCATTTGTATCTGCTAGCACAAAACATAGAATTGAATTATGACTCTGTTAAAACTTTTGGCAAAATTTGTCGTTTTTCACAAGTCGAGGCGTACCTTTATTTTTATGAATTATTTATTTATGTATGACCACGGATAACGTTTTATAGAGTAGTCTGATTTGAATCATTCTTTTTTTATTCGGGATGGTACTTATACCTCGGAGCTGGTCCCATGTAAAAGGACATTGTTCGGCGCCCATACATCGTTCACCTTTCTCCGACACGCACTTGGCTGGTTTTCTACGAACGAGCGGTCAACTGTGCATTATTGAAGGCTGTGTTAATGTATTTTTCGTTTTACTTTTTAGTGTTTCGTACGACCGAATGAAAAAATGGAACCCTTATAGGATCACTCGTGTGTCTGTCACAGCCGATTTGCTCCGAATCTACTGGACCAATTAAGTTTACATAATATGAATTTCTGTGACCCAAACTAAGTAATTACGTTACACGTTCGTACCTGTAATGTAAAATGTAACTTATATTATTAATTTGGAATATGGATTTCACTTTTGGTGGAAAATAAGAAAATTTAATAAAAGTTTAGCAAACTGTACCGTGTGACATATCAAATAAAAGGACTTGTTATGAAGATATCCAATATATATTTTTTTATAATTTTAAAATAAAAAAGTAGTTTTAAAAATTTACCTTTTCCCCCTTATCTCCGAGCTTAGCCTATTCATTTTTTTTAATATAGAGACACGCGACTCTACACTACACTTCTTACTTACGACGCTACTTGTTCTACACTTAGGATAGATTACAGACAGCTCGCCGTTCGCTAAGGACCAGGCCCGGGTCGACGGCGCGTTGTGTTCCACGCGCGCCTCAAAGAGATGTCAGCAGTGACGGGGTCAATTGGGCCGATACCGCCGGGGTCGCGGGTAGTTCGAAAGAGATACCGTGGCCCTAGCACGGGTAACTGAAGGAACACGAATGGGTTTCAGTCAGTAAAAGTCTGACACCGCTCTGCCCAGAGCGGGAGAAGTCATTTGAAGATTTCCCATCCACAAAAAAAAAAAGGATAGATTACAGAACAACATAGAAGAATTTAAGTCTTATGGTCTGAAAATAACCCAACTATGGAACCATTCATTGTGCGTACTCCGACACGCACTCAGCCGGTTTTTTGTTTATCTTGTACATGAACCAATTAACGTTATACCACGTGGCCAAGAGCTAAACGCTCAAGCGACACGCGTCTTACAACAGCAACTGCCGAGAAAACAAATGAAAGAGTCATCGCGACGCGATCTGCTCAGGGACGAACAGAAACAGGTGACGAGCGTGCGTGTCACTTGACGTAAGTCGCATCGCTCAAGGCCGTGAAAGCCCGTCATAAGTCCCTCATCATGTACCCATGTAAGGGTGTATGTATAATTGATACCGCTGTTCTCAACGCTGCGCTGGTATAATATTTATGAAACACGCATAAACCGAGGAAGATAAACGATCCTATTATAGCATAACGTGTGTGCTACATAAGGGTTGGTAGGATGGTAAGCTTGTTGGGGTATTTTATTCATATCGTAATGTACCTATTTATTTATTTATAGCTTACTAGCAAAGGGGAATCTTTGCACCGCATTTTTATTTTTGTATTTTAAAATAAGTTTATCCATATCCGCAGACATACAGTGTATAAAGGACGTCGTCGCGCAGTGTGTTACCATAAATTCATTAGGTACCATCGAAGACGTTGTGCCTCACCCTTTTCAAAACTTTTTCAGTTGAACGTTGGAATAGTAGTTTGCAACGCCCTTTTTTAGTTTGACCAATGAATAAAGGATGAGTCTTTTTTTTAAAGTTAATTGTTTTTGTTAGACCAATGAACGAAGAATGTCACCTAAGAAGGATGACCCTAAAATAAACAATGTCCCCTTTCTTAAACGTTAATTGCCGTTTTTTCTTAACTTTTTTTTAAAATTGTGCGTCGATACGCTATTGGTGGACGAAAACAATGCAGCCACTGGCCTGTGTATACGAAAAGCGCCCTTATGGGGGTGACGGACAAAAATCGTTGATAGTACATGATTGTAGACCCAGAAGCGATGAAATTTTGGTTTAAAAAAAAAATCACCACTTCCATACATTTTCACCGTGCAGGTACTTATTGCACATTTTTATGAAACAAGAGATTTTTAAATTAACCGACGAAAATTTTTCTATTATGTGTTTGTCGAATACAAACGTTGGCTTAAGAGCCTAACAATGCAATCCACCTAAACGCCAATTTTTTTATATTAAAAATAACCTGGAAATATAATGAGCATTATCATTTCGCATCTTTGCGAGAAAAACTTGCTATCACCAAAAATGCAATTTTACAGGAAGCGATACGTAAACTTTAAAAAAATTGTGACAAGAAAATTATTGTGTTTTTACGTTAAATGAGTTATTGTTAGCCTAATAAACTTTTAAAAAATACAGAAAAAGATTTTTAAAAAAAAACCTTTTCCGAAATCTCATGTTTTTCTCGCAAAGAGGTGATTTGCCATAATGGTTTTCCATCCAAAATGTTCCTCATCCTACACATCCGTGAATCTCTTTGTGTCAAAATGATCCATCGCCACAGAACCCTAATGCGGCACAAAATCTATTTTTCACAAGATAACATAAGGCGCGATAACTTCACAGGCGGCTGGATTCCGTACAATAAGACATTACAAATGTTACTGCTATTTATCTTTTTTTACTAAGGTAATAAGGTTTTGTTTTATTGTTGGCATTGGTTCTGGTCCCTTGTCGGTAAAGATAAAAATATCTCTTATGGAAATAGACATACATACTATTTTATATCTCTTCGGGTCGATCACTATTTTACCCGTAATGGTATTCTGTAAACTTCACTTGGAACCTCACTCAAGTGAGCGCACACAATTCGAAAGCGAACTCATTTGTTTATAAAGTCAATCATAGCGGATTCACAACGAGACACCGTTCGAATTTCAAAGTGACGTTTAGAACATAATATACTGATACAGGGTCAAATTAAATTAGCTAGCGAAACTTCGCAGACGTGATGGTCGATATTTAAATATAATAAAACAGAAAAGAAATGAATTTTATGGATATTTTTTTTTGTATTCACATAAAATATAATTTTAAAAATCTATTTTTTGTGTAAAACTTCACAGATGCGATGGATATCGGACTCAACAATATAAAACACATTTATCAACTCACACCTCAAGTGACAACACTACCAGCGGTCATTGACCCCAAAAACATCATCAAAACTTTTTTTTTTCATTTTGTCGTGTGTATATTGTACAACGTCTGCGGAGTTTCGCCAAACTAATTTAGTTTGCCCCTGTATAAAATACACCTCTGCCTAAAAGTCTTTCCATAACTCCATTCCCGATTTTTATCATACAGCCTAACTTAACTTACTCCAAAGTTAAAACAACGCACAAAACTCATTACCTACATTTTATATAAAATAGGTATAATATCAAGATAAGATCACACTTAAACGTTTTGCTCGTAAACTCTTCCCTAATATATAAAGGCCTTTAACGATTATATATTATCTTTTGGGGTAGTGATTCCCGGTTTAGATAAAAGATTAGCCGTATAAACCGCAAAGCGAAGAGCAGTGGTGACAATGGACGCAACTTACAAACTCAAACTCAATGCATTTATTTCAAATAAACCAATTACAGGCACCTTTGAATTGTCAATGGGTCGGTCAGTCAGAAAGATGAAGCTAGTTGCCCATTCCAAAGCGTAGTAGGTCCCTATGGAGAAGAACGGGCAAGAAACTCCACGGACACTCTTTTAAATCGAAATATTTTTACAAAATATTGGTTACATCGTTCATGTTGAAAATATACATGTAAGACGTGCACGTTAAAAAGCTTCCGTAATAAAGAGATAAAAACAAAAACAACTAAATTAAAAATAAGCCATGGCAGCTAAAAGACGACCAGTCCCAACTGACGGCGCCCGTTCACGAACATGACGCATGGATAAGCACCAATTAGCTCAACCATTTTGAAGGGAACTTAATGATCCACAACATTACTAGTTGTAACTCATAGGTTCGAACCCGAAGGGGCTTTACTTTGTGTAAATTATTTCATCACCACTGCTCTCAAAACAGTGAAGGAAAACATTGTGAAGAAACCGGCATGTCCTAGAGCCAAAAATTCGCAGACATGTGACATCTACCAACCCGTACTGGGCCCGCGTAGTGGATTACAGCCCACTCCCTCTCACTGAGAGGAAGCCTGTGTCTAGCAGTGGAAACATTATAGGCTGATTATGCTAAACATGAAATTTGGACAGGAATATAATAATCAATTATACTTATATATGCCTCACAGCGGGGTAAAACACACTATATTATAAAGGCGAAAGTTTGTGAGTGTGTGTGTGTGTATGTTTGTTACTTCTTCACGCTCAAACGGCTGGACCGATTTAGATGAAATTCGGTATGTAGACAGCTTATACCCTGGATTAACACAAAAGCTACTTTTTATTCCGAAAAAATGTAGTGCTCCCGTGGGATGAGCAAGAAATTCAAATATATTTGTTACTCTTTCAAACTCAAACGGCTCGACCGATTTTGATACAATTTGGTGTGGAAATAGCAGACATCCTGTGTACACATAGCAACAATAGGCTACTTTTCATCCAGAAAAAATGTAGTGTCCCCGTGGAATGAGCAATTTTTTGTGAATACTTTTCTCACCGATTACATAATACACGTATAGTGTATCTCATAAACCGCGGGTAACACCGCGGGGCGCAGCTAGTGGAGTATAATCGACATAATTAATACAATTTGGATCAAACAAGCCGAAATGACTCTATTGTTCGGCTCAACACGACAACTCGTTAATGAGACTAATTGTGACATCAATTTATTACATTATCTGTGTTTTTATTACGTCATTGGTATCTACTTTGATAAAAGTAATAACAGCCGCATGGGTCGATCCATCAGGTTAACGCTTGCCGGGGTTGTCCGTGGATGGGTGACCATCTTTACATAACAAGACTCCTCCGTGCCTCGGAAAGCACGTTAAGCCGTTGGTCCGGGCTGTCATTCGTGGATCTTTGACAGTCGTTACGGGTCGTCAGAAGCCCGAAAGTCTGACAACCAGTCTTACCAAGGGGTATCGTATTACCCAGTTACTGGGTTGTGGAGGTCAGATAGGCAGTCGCTCTATGTAAAATACTGGTATTCAGCTGCATCCGGTTAGACTGGAAGCCGACCCTAACATAGTTGGGAAAAGGCTAGGCAGATTGATTGATATCTATTTTGACTTTATACGTCATTAGCGTATTCTTAACCGACTTCATAAAACAGAGGTTGTTACTTCGACGCAGTATGTCTATGTTCCTTTTTTCGGGCAGATAACTTTAATTTTGGAAATCGTGTCTTTGGATCTGTATTTTAGTTTTTTGCCACCGACTTCCAAAATTAAAGTTATTTTTCACTTTGTAGTCCTTGAAGTCGGTTGTGTTTAAGGTGCCGTACCTCAAAAGGAAAAAAACAGAACACTTATAAAATCACTTCGTTGTCCGTCTGTCTGTAAGTCTGTCAAGACCCTTTTTCTCAGGAACACGTGGAGGTTGAAAGTTGAAATTAATATCAAATACGTCTACAAGTCCCTTGGAGCTCTAAAAAAATCAAGCTTCTAAGTCAACACAGTAAAAAAATACGGCCATTTATGCGACATATTTTGAGACTCACAAGTAAATCAAAACCTATAGGGTAAGTACTTCCCATTGACCTAGAATCATGAAATTTGGCAAGAAGTAAGGTCTTACAGCACCAGTAAAGGAAAAGTCTGAAAATCGTTAATTTATCGGATAAAAAAAAATATTTTGGGATTTCTAGTTTTTCAACTACAATGTTAAGTTTGTTTTTGGGATAAATTATTTTCAACTACGGAACCCTTCATTGTGCGTGGTCCGACACACACTTGGTCGGTTTGTTTTTTGTAGAAAAGTTTTATTTTTCACTTTTTAGTTAAGGTATACCCCACATCACAAACTATGTAAATAACAGTGATAGGAAGTATTATAACATCATCAAGATACACAAAGTGGATTAAATACGTAACATCGAAGCTAACAAAAACCACCAACCGAAGGTAATTCAATTTATATGGGGACCACTGCGCAAGTTTTCTCTCTACCAAATGAAAAAATAATTTTGAAAATCGGTCTACTATTGACGAAAATATTGATAAGAATAAGGATAATATTTATTACACACGCAAGATTCATGATAGGTAAACAAGAGCAGATGTACAAAACAACAAAACACGGATATCTACATAAATCTACACAGATCATGTAACCCTGTCTCCTAAACTAGGTAGTCCTGTATCTTAGGAGACAGTGTTAGGCCATACAGGGCAGTTTATCATGTAGGTAAAACAACAAAAAAACAAAACAAAAAAAAAAAACAACAAAAAAAAAAACTACATAAACAAACATAAACAAAAAACCAAACAAAACATAAACAAAAACAAAAAAAAAAAACAAACAAAAACAAAAAAAATACAGACTTCCTTTTTTGGAATCGGTTAAAAATTAATAATCCATCCTGAATGAATACCATACACTTCATTAAACTAATCACCTTAACAAACTCATTACTGTTTCCTATCCGTAGTCGGGCACTCTTAAGGTACAATACAAGTCGGGTATACTCTTAAAGTAACACACCTGCAACCACTCAGGACTACCATATACATTGAATCAACTTAATTAAAAACATTCCCGCTTCGTCGGCTCGATGGCGCGGCCATTTTGACATTTCTATTTCCTGGTTGCCGCCATCTTGGAAAAGTAGCTTACGTTATAACGTTTCCGTGTATTGCGACATGGAATCGAAGAAGTAGGAAAGTAGAATTTTTATCGAGTAGAAATAGTACAACATTAGAACAGAACATAGTAGAACATTTTGCGTAAAAAGTTCGTCAAAGGAATCGGACGGGTTATAATCACATAAACCCGTCTGCCTAAAAGCAAGACTGAATAGGAGGCTAACTATGAGCTCTTATAGCAGGGCAGGAGTCGAACGGTTCCAGTGTGAGAGAGAGACGGAGCTATGTACGATCTATAGCACCATCCTTTTTTCTCAACGGATCCATGATCTTTTTTCTAGTCATAGTACGGCCCCAGGCATCTTCTGGGCACGCTTGTTCCATCCTAGACCTCATCTATCGCTAGGAAGAAGTTCTAATGTATTACAGACCCATGAAACTTTATTATTTTTTCCTGAGGTCGAACGAATGACTCAACCCCTCAGTGGAAACAAGCGAGCCATCAAAAAGCTAATAAGTTCTTCAAGTGCCGACCAGAAATTGTCAAACATGTCTAGATATTTTTGAGAAAGTCCACTAAGATTTTATGTGAATTGGAAAAAGAAAAGAAAGAAAATACTTTTATTTGAAATAATATACAAATAAACAAAACAAGTAAAACTTAAAATCTCTTAATTTTTTCTTCCGTGTTCTAAATTGTTTGTCGTCAAAATCACACTGGACTTCAGTTTAATTTGAAAATCGAACTCAGGCCGAGTTCGATTTTCAAATTAATTTTTAATTATAAGCCTATAATGTTCCCACTACTGTAGGAAACATGATGCAAAGAAAAAACAAGTTGTTGGAAAATATGCGTCACATCTACGCAAAACGGGCATCGCTCAGAATAATGCTGTGACCACATGCGAGACAGAGCCCCAGCGCTGGTTTTCAGTGACAGCCGGCGTTGACGTGGTGACGTCAACATCATCACCAGCATCTTTTACTCGTACTGCTGATGTATATCTAGATCTTTTCTTGAAATATACTTAACACAGATGATATATAATGTCATCTTTGTTTCATTTATTTCTCGGAGGAGCTCGTGGCTAAGTAATAACAGCCGCACGGTTCGATCCATCAGGTTAAGCTACGCTTGCCGGGGTCGGTCCGTGGATGGGTGACCAACTTTACATACCGAGACTCCTCCGTGCCTCGGAAAGCACGTTAAGCCGTTGGTCCCGGCTGTCATTCGTGGATCTTTGACAGTCGTTACGGGTCGTCAGAAGCCCGAAAGTCTGACAACCAGTCTTAGCGAGGGGTATCTATTACCCAGTTAATGGGTTGTGGAGATCAGATAGGTAGTCGCTCCATGTAAAATACTGGTATTCAGCTGCATCCGGTTAGACTGGAAGTCGACCCCAACACGTTGGGAAAAGGCTAGGCAGATTGATGGTGTTTCATTTATTTATTTACTTATCTGGGAAAAACATGCACAACATCACATACATAAATCCAAGTTATTGCACATTTAAACAATAAAAACGGTCATATTTACAGTCGCATTTCATGTGTCTATTATGACTGCGGTACTGCTAACTACGCAACGTATTTTGATGCGGTTTTTACGGAAGGTTTAAGACCTATAAATACATTGATATTATATTAAACTGACTTAATATACAGATTTTTTTATTTTTGTCAAGTCGTAAAAACGGTGCGAAGTATTGGCAAGTAAGAAAAAAACAAAAACAAAATACACAAACACAAAATACAAAAACAAAACACAAACAAAACAAACACACAAAAAAAACAAAACAAAACAAGACACAAATTATGTGATGGGCAGCGGAGGAGTCCAAAAAAAACCCAAAATTTCCACTAAATGAATTTAATAAAGTAATTACAATTAATTCTTAATATTAGGTGAGTAGGTACTAAGAGGTTGTCCTAACGACCGATGTATGTGACGAAAGGCCTCGCGCCGAATCTGCTGGTTAGTTTTATTGGATGCATCAAGTTGGGTTGCGCAATCCATTCACAGTAACCGAATGTATGGTGATGACGTATCTGGGAGGCACTCACAGATATAACACACAAAAAAATATTTACAAAACACAAAAAACAAACACAAAAAGTTGTTGTTGTTGGTAGTTTTTTGTTTATACAAAATTAATAAACATCATTCTCCTGCCCTTATCCCAATCTATTTGGGGTCGGCGCAACATGTCCTTTTTTCCATACTTCTCTATTATTCGTCATCTCGGTAGTCACCCCCTTTCTAGCCATGTCATCTTTCACACAATCCATCCATCGTTTCTTTGGTCTTCCCCTACTCTTAAAGCCATCATACAAAATGAATAAAGGCGGAGGACACCGTGGAGTACGTGCGCCAGAAGACTAGGTACACGCCGAGGGTGCAGTTACTGGAGTCGCGCCGCAACGTCAACTTCAAGGCGTTTGTGGTGCGTGTACCGAACTGTTACCTGCCCCTCGTCATGGAGGAAGACTTTTGGCCGCAGGACGTGGTGTTCCGTCGCTTCCGCGGACAAGTTCCACAGGGCAGCACAAAGTCAAGCTAGTGCAAAGAGGAGTGCTACTAACATAGTCTTAAGCCTATTTTATTAACACAAATTTTGTTTATATTCAAATATGTATGTTTAGGTTAAGGTATTTATCTATGGGCCAGTGTCGCCTGAAATAAATGGTTTTTTTTTTTTTTATTATTAATTTATAATAAACAAAACAAGTAAAACTTACAAATAATAATCTTACATAAACAAATCAAAACAACACATTCAATCTCTTTTTCTTTCGTGTTCTAAATTGTTTATCGATAAAGTCACACTGGACCTTAGTTTGGCCTGAGTTCGATTTTCAAATTCATTTTTAATTAGAAGCATAATCAGCCTTTAATGTTCCTACTGCTGAGACACAGGCCACTTCTCTGTGAGACGGAGTGGGCCGCGGGTCTAGTGCGGGTTGGTGGAGCCGTGTGTCAAACTCATGGCCAAAAGCTACATCCTTGAAAATACTAGGACAAACCTGAAACAAACACCAATAAAAAAATGCCCAAGTGCGTACGCACAATGAAGAGTTCCGTTGTTAGGATGATTTATCCGAATAACGCGCCCCGCGGTTTCACCCGCTTAGACCGGGATATACAGGGTGTTTGGTGCATCGTTTGCCAAATTGAATTGGCCGAAAGAAGAGGTCATTTGCTATCGCTTCAGGCTCAAGTACTCATTTTTGGCCACACCGGTTTTTTTATTACAACTTTCTAATTTTTATTTTGAAAAAATATAAAACTCAGCATTAAAGCTTAAATTAAAAAAAAGTTTTAAGTGTAGTCGTCAAATTTCATTTTTATTTACATATGTACTGTTGTATGGCTCTATCAAATTTAAAATTACTTGCCAGTTACATCTAGTTTTTTTTTAATAAATCACAAAGTTTTTGGAAAAATAAAAAATGAACTTAAAACTCAACTTTAAATAGCTATAAAATAAAAACTAAAAGCGATCGGGATCTTCGAATTATTTTAAAAAGTTCTCTAGTCTATCCCCTTTCCAACGGTATGCAATGTGTTAAAAAACTCTTTTAATATCTTTAATAATTAGCTAAATGTGTAGTCGAGACACATCAGGCTGATATTGGATATTACGTTTAAAACACTAGTTTTCGCATAAATTACATGCTATTAGTAGATAGATACTGTTATCTCACGTCTTACGTAGTCTCTTATCTCGTTCTTACATAGGGAACTTTCCTCGAAATTGAAAAAAAAATACATTATTACAAAAATAATCATTTATTAATAAGTAATTTAATTACATACTAATCTTACAAGTCTTGTTCAAACTGTCTACCACTATTGCGTATGCACGCGCGACATCTTCGTCTTATCTCAACTGTAGTGGTGCGTAAACGCATTTCTGCTTTGATCGTCATGAAAGCCGCCTCAATGCGTTGGACTAAATCATCTCTTGTCTCAACTTCCGTGGCGTAGACGAGTTCTTTGGCCCGTCCCCAGACGTAAAAATCCAACGGAGTTAAGTCTGGAGAACGTGGAGGCCAAGGAATAGGGCCATCCCTCCCAATCCATGAGTCCGGGAATGCATCATTCAAGTACTCCCTGACGGTTATTCTCCAATGAGCGGGACAACCGTCATGTTGGAAAACAAAAGACCTGTCTTCACTGAAAATTGGCAAATCAGCTAATAATAAGGGCAACTCTGTTTGCAGAAATTCTAATTCTTGTAAGATTAGTATGTAATTAAATTACTTATTAATAAATGATTATTTTTGTAATAATGTATTTTTTTTTCAATTTCGAGGAAAGTTCCCTATGTAAGAACGAGATAAGAGACTACGTAAGACGTGAGATAACAGTATCTATCTACTAATAGCATGTAATTTATGCGAAAACTAGTGTTTTAAACGTAATATCCAATATCAGCCTGATGTGTCTCGACTACACATTTAGCTAATTATTAAAGATATTAAAAGAGTTTTTTAACACATTACATACCGTTGGAAAGGGGATAGACTAGAGAACTTTTTAAAATAATTCGAAGATCCCGATCGCTTTTAGTTTTTTTTTTATAGCTATTTAAAGTTGAGTTTTAAGTTCATTTTTTATTTTTCCAAAAACTTTGTGATTTATTAAAAAAAAACTAGATGTAACTGGCAAGTAATTTTAAATTTGATAGAGCCATACAACAGTACATATGTAAATAAAAATGAAATTTGACGACTACACTTAAAACTTTTTTTTAATTTAAGCTTTTGCTGAGTTTTGGATTTTTTCAAAATAAAAATTAGAAAGTTGTAATAAAAAAACCGGTGTGGCTAAAAATGAGTACTTGAGCCTGAAGCGATAGCAAATGACCTCTTCTTTCGGCCAATTCAATTTGGCAAACGATGCACCAAACACCCTGTATAATATATAGATATAAGCTATCTACATACCAAATTTCATCCAAATCGGTCCAGCAATTTGAGCGTGAAGAAGTAACAAACCCTCACAAACTTTCGCCTTTATAATATTGATAAACTTAATAATATTCTCTCATACATTCCAACTGTATATGATGCTGTCTGGCGCCGACAGAAACAGGTCAAACTAAAAAAGTAACATTACTTAAGGAATAAGTCTTCATACGGCCGACAAACCACGTCATGTGTGTTTATCGATAATTTATTTGACCCTGTCACCCCTCTACCTAACGTCATTTTCTACGGGTCACCGCATCGAATATCGATAATATTGAAAGCACCTCACTATCAATTTATGGTGAAAGGTTGTCGAAAGAGGTTAGAAGGAGAATGGTTTGCTAGCATAGAAAATGTGTATTTATTGAATTTAATTTTGTGGTGGCAAGGGGTCGAGGGGGGGAGGGGGAGTTAATGACGTAACATAACATCACGCCCGTATTCCACCCAGGGTTGATTAGGGATGGTAGTACACCCACATTTCGTCAGTTATATTTAAGTCTTATGTAAAAGGGGGCGAGCCTATTACTAAATCCTCATCATCTGCCTAGCCTTTTCCCAATTATGTTAGGGTCGGCTTCCAGTCTAACCAGATGCAGCTGAATACCAGTATTTTATATGGAGCGGCTACCTATCTGACCTCCACAACCCAGTTACTGGGTAACACGATACACCTTGGGTAAGACTGGTTGTCAGACTTTTGGGCTTCTGACTTTTTAAGATTTATGAATGACAGCCGGAACTACGGCTTAACGTGCTTGCCGAGGTACTGAGGGGCAAGCTTTGCAATGGATGCACACCCATCCACGAACTGACCTCAGCAAGTGTAGCTTAATCTTCGATCGACTTCCAACAAGTGACATCAAAACCTACACTACCAAAATGTGACCTTTATCTAAATAGTGCCATAATCCCTTAGATAAGACAAAGGTCTAATGAAGATCTTACTATGATAATACCGAATGATTTCATAATTCTGTCAACTGAAGTCGGGGCCTACGATCCCTGAAATTACATGGTAATGCTGCAGATTTGCTATCTATATCGTTTTTGGTCCCTTTGGGACTAATACAGACTTTTTTTGAAACTAAAGAATTGGGTACAAAATAGGTAGGTACGGTCAGCAACAGAAGTCGGTTAACGCTGCTACTTTTTGACATCATCTAAATTAACACAAAATGATTCGATAAAGTGCTTTTTTTTCGTTTAACTGTTATGAGTTAATAATGTTATTAAAATTTTAAGTACTTCTCTTCCGATTTGAATTAAATATTTCGCTTAATAATTAAGATTAATAGATGTGTGGTGTTACACGAATGGATAGAATAAGAAATGAGTACATAAGAGGAAGTCTGAAAGTGGCACCGGTGACTGAAAAGTTGACGATGAAATCAGAATGACGATCAAAGCAGAAATGCGTTTACGCACCACTACAGTTGAGATAAGACGAAGATGTCGCGCGTGCATACGCAATAGTGGTAGACAGTTTGAACAAGACTTGTAAGATTAGTATGTAATTAAATTACTTATTAATAAATGATTATTTTTGTAATAATGTATTTTTTTTTCAATTTCGAGGAAAGTTCCCTATGTAAGAACGAGATAAGAGACTACGTAAGACGTGAGATAACAGTATCTATCTACTAATAGCATGTAATTTATGCGAAAACTAGTGTTTTAAACGTAATATCCAATATCAGCCTGATGTGTCTCGACTACACATTTAGCTAATTATTAAAGATATTAAAAGAGTTTTTTAACACATTACATACCGTTGGAAAGGGGATAGACTAGAGAACTTTTTAAAATAATTCGAAGATCCCGATCGCTTTTAGTTTTTTTTTTATAGCTATTTAAAGTTGAGTTTTAAGTTCATTTTTTATTTTTCCAAAAACTTTGTGATTTATTAAAAAAAAACTAGATGTAACTGGCAAGTAATTTTAAATTTGATAGAGCCATACAACAGTACATATGTAAATAAAAATGAAATTTGACGACTACACTTAAAACTTTTTTTTAATTTAAGCTTTTGCTGAGTTTTGGATTTTTTCAAAATAAAAATTAGAAAGTTGTAATAAAAAAACCGGTGTGGCCAAAAATGAGTACTTGAGCCTGAAGCGATAGCAAATGACCTCTTCTTTCGGCCAATTCAATTTGGCAAACGATGCACCAAACACCCTGTATAATATATAGATATAAGCTATCTACATACCAAATTTCATCCAAATCGGTCCAGCAATTTGAGCGTGAAGAAGTAACAAACCCTCACAAACTTTCGCCTTTATAATATTGATAAACTTAATAATATTCTCTCATACATTCCAACTGTATATGATGCTGTCTGGCGCCGACAGAAACAGGTCAAACTAAAAAAGTAACATTACTTAAGGAATAAGTCTTCATACGGCCGACAAACCACGTCATGTGTGTTTATCGATAATTTATTTGACCCTGTCACCCCTCTACCTAACGTCATTTTCTACGGGTCACCGCATCGAATATCGATAATATTGAAAGCACCTCACTATCAATTTATGGTGAAAGGTTGTCGAAAGAGGTTAGAAGGAGAATGGTTTGCTAGCATAGAAAATGTGTATTTATTGAATTTAATTTTGTGGTGGCAAGGGGTCGAGGGGGGGAGGGGGAGTTAATGACGTAACATAACATCACGCCCGTATTCCACCCAGGGTTGATTAGGGATGGTAGTACACCCACATTTCGTCAGTTATATTTAAGTCTTATGTAAAAGGGGGCGAGCCTATTACTAAATCCTCATCATCTGCCTAGCCTTTTCCCAATTATGTTAGGGTCGGCTTCCAGTCTAACCAGATGCAGCTGAATACCAGTATTTTATATGGAGCGGCTACCTATCTGACCTCCACAACCCAGTTACTGGGTAACACGATACACCTTGGGTAAGACTGGTTGTCAGACTTTTGGGCTTCTGACTTTTTAAGATTTATGAATGACAGCCGGAACTACGGCTTAACGTGCTTGCCGAGGTACTGAGGGGCAAGCTTTGCAATGGATGCACACCCATCCACGAACTGACCTCAGCAAGTGTAGCTTAATCTTCGATCGACTTCCAACAAGTGACATCAAAACCTACACTACCAAAATGTGACCTTTATCTAAATAGTGCCATAATCCCTTAGATAAGACAAAGGTCTAATGAAGATCTTACTATGATAATACCGAATGATTTCATAATTCTGTCAACTGAAGTCGGGGCCTACGATCCCTGAAATTACATGGTAATGCTGCAGATTTGCTATCTATATCGTTTTTGGTCCCTTTGGGACTAATACAGACTTTTTTTGAAACTAAAGAATTGGGTACAAAATAGGTAGGTACGGTCAGCAACAGAAGTCGGTTAACGCTGCTACTTTTTGACATCATCTAAATTAACACAAAATGATTCGATAAAGTGCTTTTTTTTCGTTTAACTGTTATGAGTTAATAATGTTATTAAAATTTTAAGTACTTCTCTTCCGATTTGAATTAAATATTTCGCTTAATAATTAAGATTAATAGATGTGTGGTGTTACACGAATGGATAGAATAAGAAATGAGTACATAAGAGGAAGTCTGAAAGTGGCACCGGTGACTGAAAAGTTGTGCGGAAATCGGCTGTCATGGTATGGGCATGTGATGCGGAGGAGTGAGGAAAATGTCGTGAGGAAAGTTTTGAGTATGAATGTCGATGGCTATAAGAGAAGGGGAAGACCAAAGAAACGATGGATGGATTGTGTGAAAGATGACATGAGATGACGAATAATAGAGAAGTATGGAAAAAAAGGACATGTTGCGCCGACCCCAAATAGATTGGGATAAGGGCAGAAGAATGATGGTGAATTAAGATTAATAAACTGCATTTGTTAATCGACTTTTGTTGCCGACTGTAGCTATGCAGATAATGTTTTTTTGGTTGACATGCAATCTTGATGTTGACAGTTTATATAGAAACTTTTTTTTTTTAACCTTGAATTGTAAAAGAAATTTTTAACCAAAAAAATGGGCCATTGCTTTCACTATAACACTTGATAGGTATTTTTGCATGAGAAAAAAGATATTCACGAACGGACACACAGACATCTCGACGGCAAATATGGTTATCCTATAATTAATATGGATACCATCTTATACTTTACTAGCGACCCGGCCCAGTAGTGCTATTCTGTAAATATCTCACCGTGAAAACATGAGTGAAGTGATCATAAAGTGAGCTGTCAATAGCGTCAACCCCTAGCATCAGGTGGAATGACGGCTCACTTCACGCTCACTTCACCTGAGTTATCACGGTGAGATGTTTACAGAATAGCACTACTGCTTCGTACGGTTTTTACGACTTGACAAAACATGAAGGTTTCTATATTACCTATACATCATTAGTTATGCGAAACCCGAAACACGTGTCTAGTATTTTTATGTAAAGAATCTATGTACAAAATTTCAAAACTGTATCATGAAAAATCACAAAGTTGTAAGTAGCTTGTTATGTTATCTGGTTGTCCGTACAAAAACATGAACACCACGCGGTGCCCGCTGTGCGCCCGTGCTTAGTGCCGCTATGACCTGCAGTGACTTGTGTTCGTCGCGCGGTGTCCATATTGTAATCTTTTTTTAAGATTTTTGGGGAAAAATATAACACGGTATAAAAATTATTGGATTCGATTCAGTTATTTAATACTGAATAAACTATATTCAGGTTTCGCATATACTAAAAATTATGTTGTTTATAAGTTAAATATTAATGCTTTATTAATATAAACGTTCCGGAATAAATTCTCTAAATGATAGTGAAAACCGCATCAAAATCCGTTGCGTAGTTTAGAAGAACAACGCGGCCATACAGACAGACACGACAAAAGCGACTTTACTTTATAATAACTATAGATAGGCACCTCTTAGACCCTGCCTTAAAACAATCTATTTAACATAATTCCTCAGACAATTTTCCCGACGATCAAAAACCAACTCTGATTATAGGTACTTAACTCTGATTATAGGTACGGAAGGAGCTCGTGGCTAAGTAATAACAGCCGCACGGGTCGATCCATCAGGTTAAGCTACGCTTGCCGGGGTTGGTCCGTGGATGGGTGACCATCTTTACATACCGAGACTCCTCCGTGCCTCGGAAAGCACATTAAGCCGTTGGTCCCGGCTGTCTTTCGTGGATCTTTGACAGTCGTTACGGGTCGTCAGAAGCCCGAAAGTCTGACAACACCAAGGGGTATCGTATTACCCAGTTAATGGGCTGTGGAGGTCAGATAGGCAGTCGCTCCATGTAAAATACTGGTATTCAGCTGCATCCGGTTAGACTGGAAGCCGACCCCAACGTAGTTGGGAAAAGGCTAGGCAGATCGCAGATTGATTATAGGTAGGTTGAGTATAGGTAGGTGGTAACTTGAACATTAAAGAAACGATCGACACTTTTATCTTCTACAAAAAGCCTTTAAAATAATGAATTCTTCATCGTTCAGAAAAACCAATGACCTAAAATTATCGAAAATTATCTTTGAAAAACTAGTCATTAATCTTCTCTTTAGTATTTTCACAAGATTTCTAACACCCTGTATACATAAAAATTAAAGTCTTATAAATCTTCTGTACGGAGCTGGCCTTAATTTGTTGAAAACTAAGCCCTAATAAATGTTCTCGATTTATCCTTAGGCTGTGCACAGACAAGATGTTTAGGGTTTAAACAGGGCTATCGCGCTGTGAACACATAATCGAAATTAGAAAGTTGATGTTTCGTTGTGATTTACTTTAAAAAACCGACGTGTCGGGCCACGCACGATGAAGGTTCCGTAGTTGAAAAGAATTTGTCCCAAAAAATAACTTAACATTGTAGGGGAAAGGATCATAGGGCATCAAAAAATTCGTTCGCATCGCTGTCAACAGGAAAAGTGCCCAAAAGGCTGGCAGCATTGCCACGTTGTATGGCAATGCTGATTCTTTGGTCAAAAAATAGGCCAGCCCTCTGGTCGCGTGAGGAGTCGACCAACCGTTTAGCGATGTCTTGAAAAACCAAGTGTGCACTCGGACCCCATGGCCCTAGTGTTTCAACCCCAAACGGCTCGAAAATATAACTCCCAAAAATATTTGAATATTTCCGCTGTTTGAGGTTTTCCGCACCTGCAGTGCATTGTAGTTAAAAACATGTTCTTTTGGTCAACCCCTTTAAGTTTATAATAACAAAAATTAACGATTTTCGGACTATTTTCTGTCCTAGGAGCTCGTGGCTAAGTAATGACAGCCGCACGGGTCGATCCATCAAATTAAGCTACGCTTGTTGGGGTTGGTCCGTGGATGGGTGACCATGTCCATGTGGAGGTCAGATAGGCAGTCGCTCCATGTGAAATACTGGTAGTCAGCTGCATCCGGTTAGACTGGAAGCCGACCCTAACATAGTTGGGAAAGGGCTAGGCAGATTGATTGGACTTTCCTTTACTTGTGCTGTGAGACTTTTATCTTCATCATCATCAACAGCATGTAGCAGTCCACTGCTGGACATAGGCCTCTCCTTTTGCCTGCCATTCAACTCTATGAGATCTTGCTTCGTGTCAAATTTCATGAGTCTATGTCAACAGGAACTACCGGGGGGGGGTGATACTTCCACGCGTTCCTAAGATGGACAACCGAGTGATCT
Source organism: Cosmia pyralina (assembly GCA_946251885.1). NCBI lineage: Eukaryota > Metazoa > Arthropoda > Insecta > Lepidoptera > Noctuidae > Cosmia > Cosmia pyralina. The sequence goes on along the minus strand of OX276371.1, from coordinate 7,771,844 downwards.
TATAAGGGTTCCGTTTTATCCTTTTGCAGTAACGAAACCCTAAAAACAGATCAGATGAGCTTCAAACTGTGTGCGCTCACTTGAGTGAGGTTCCAAGTGAACTTTATATTATAGCATTACGGGCAAGATAGCAAATGTGTCATAGGTAGTTTGCGTGGGGGCGCTGCAATCACTCTGAATGTGGGTGGTTCAATAATTCCACACTAAGCAAGATTGTTTCTGCAGCGACGATAGTTATAGTGCAAACTACTTCAAATTAGATTTCTTTTGAAAAAGGTATCATGCTAATCTAGTACAAACTGTCCAGTTAGGTAGGTTCAACTTCAAGAAAGAGGTCAATCGTCGAACCCGACTCGGCTGGGCAGCGTTCGGGAAGCTTCGCAATATCTTCTCGTCTCACATATCGCAGTGTCTCAAGACGAAAGTCTTTGACCAGTGCGTGTTGCCAATGATGACTTATGGTACTGCAACGTGAATTCTCACAATGGGCCTTATTAGGAGGCCAAAGGGCAATGGACAGGGCTATGCTTGGAGTTGCCCTACAGGATCGAATCAGAAATGAAGAGATCCGCAGAAGAACCAAGGTAACCGACATACCCCGAAGAATTGCCAAACTTAAGTGGCAGTGGGCAGGGCACATTGCTCGCAGAACAGATGGCCGATGGGCCGAAAGATTCTGGAGTGGCGACCGCGTATCGGAAGGCCTCGGAACAAGGAGGACCGATGACCGTGTGAAGGCCGCAGGAATCCGCTGGTTGCGGGAAGCACGGAACCGGTCAAAGTGGCGGCGCTTGGGGGAGTAGTGTACGTCTTTCGGCTGTATGAAGATCATTCTGATTTGTACATTGTTTCACACCGTATTTTGAGAATATCGTGGGTGTCTTTACAGGTATAAATCAATCTGCCTAGCCTTTTCCTAACTATGTTGGGGTCGGCTTCTAGTCAAACCGGATGCATCCGGTTCAGCTGCGGTTCAGGGGTTCAGCTGCAGCTGAATACCAGTATTTTACATGGAGCGACTGCCTAACTGACCTCCACAACCCAGTTACTGGGTAATACGTTAACGCTTGGTAAGATAGGTTATCAGACTTTCGGGCTTCTGACGACCCGTAACGATTATCAAAGATCCACAATGCCAGCCAGGACCTACGGCTTAACGTGCTTTCCGAGACACAGATATTAATATCACACATTTGAAACCATCTGTTGCATGTTTAATTAATTATCTCGTGTGAGAATCTAATGTGCGACCCGTACTAGTCGAAAAAAGTAATTAAATTTTTAACTACACACATAGCCTATAATGTTCCCACTGCTGGGACACAGGCCTTCTCTCTTCGAGAGGGAGTGGGCTGTAATCCACCACGCGGGCCCAGTGCGGGTTGGTAGATGTCACATGTCTTCGAATTTTTGGTTCTAGGACATGCCGGTTTCCTCATGATGTTTTCCTTCACCGGTTTGACTAGAAACTAAAAGTTTAAGCTAATTAAATTTTTATTAATAATTTATGTATTTAATTGGACCCAGTTCGTATTCTGTGAAAATTTCTGGTTCCTACCGATTATTACGGTTTGAAAGATACAGCTTAGGGGTTGCAGTCTCGACATAGTTATGGGGTTCCTAGACGGTCGAAAAAGCTTGACAAGCACATGATTTTTTCATACTTGTCAAGCAATTTTGACCATCTAGGACTTTCCCTGTCCCCATTAGGACTTTGCGACCGAATTCGGTCCTAAAGCAATCGGGCAAAATTTTCGTTTCGTTCACGCGGACTGACTCCCTCCGCTCGCACACTTGTACGAAAAGGTCGCCCTATAATTTTATGTCACTAATTTTGTAATATAATTGATTTATAGAAACTGACTGCTTTGAAGGCGGTCCATGACAGAAGAAGTGGGCTCATCGCACTTTCGGGGCTACAAACTTTATTAGTAGGTACTGCCGTCTCTACACGCCAATAATTCCGTACCCTGTGGCATTCCTCATAAATAAGGATGATAACAAAAAATATTTTTTGTTCGTCATATTGATTATTAAAAAATCTTAGTATCGGTATTTTTCTTTTTTTACGTTATCAAAAGATTAAAAGATTATAGCAAGAGAGCCGTACGGGTCGATCCATCAGGTTAAGCTACGCTTGCCGGGGTTGGTCAGAGGATGGATGACCACCTTTACATACCAAGACTCCTCCGTGCCTCGGAAAGCACGTTAAGCCGTTGGTCCCGGCTGTCATTCTTGGATCTTTGACAGTCGCTACAGGTCGTCAGAAGCCCGAAAGTCTGACAACCAGTCTTACCAAGGGGTATCGTATTACCCAGTTACTGGGTTGTGGAGGTCAGATAGGCAGTCAGCATCCGGTTAGACTGGAAGCCAACCCCAACATAGTTGGGAAAAGGCTAGGCGGATTGATTGACGTTATCAAAAGATTACTACGATACATTGAGTTAAAATATGTCATGACGTCACTCTTTGCTAGATGTTATACGTAGTTTGTTATAATTGTGACGTAGGAGTCCCATCTTCAATGCCTATGACTTAGATAAAACCTAAGTAATTTTTTCATTAATATGATAAAGCAAGAGATACGTATCTATTATTTTTTTTTTTATTATCTGACTGACGAACTATATATTTTTTTTTTTTATCCTGGCATCATCCCTATAACAAACGTGAATTTTACGAATGAGCTGTAATTGTAACTAAGGGCGTTTCTGCACAAAAATGTATTTATTTTCCGTTTAGAAAATGTATGTACGAAAGAAAGAGTTTGTTCAAGCTTCAAGATTATTTTTCTTATAAAGAATTTTATGGTAGCTTAGATTTATGTTAAGTATTAGTTTCGGGCAGTAAAAACGGCGACAATTTCAGCTGGGTGGTTTCCGGAAAGGTATAAGTCACTTTAACTGCTTAAGTTGTTGTTAAGGCAGCATTGCACGGTTCAACCAAATTAATTTGGTTGATTCACCGCTCACGCGAGCGTGGTGTGGATCGGGTCCGTGGAATCATTTTACCTTATATTGTACGTGGTGTGAGTTCTATACCAAGAATTTTTTTTATTGTTAACGTTGTTCCATCACTATTAAGTACTAATATCGAATTCTATGCATTTAATTTGATGCGTTATCTATTTCCGAACGATTTAAGATAGGTCAACACTGACTGAGACTCGTCTATGACATTAAAAAAAATTTTTTCTCTGACAAGCCATCGTTCGGTCGGTTGAGTGTGAAAGTGTTTTTTTTACGGCGTTCCCGCTCGCATGAGCGGTTCATCCAAATTGAAAGGCAAATGTGAACCATGTAGGTAAGTATATTTAGCACTTCTGTAGCTAACGTTCATTAAAAGGGCAGACATACCGAATTCCTTAATTGAATAAAATTGATATCTACGGAATTCGAAGTTCCAACATTCAACTTACATTCTTAGGTATTTTCGCCTATAGGCGCTGAAGATGGAAGATGGAACTGCCACTCCCCGTGTGCGGGGAAATAAGCCACGCCCATCAAACTGTTTTTTATTTTCAAGGCCTACCTTGAAAATAAAAAACAGTTTGATGGGCGTGGCGGGTCCCGATTACCCCCTAAGGCCCTAGCCTTAGGGGGTAATCGGGACCGTGTTACTACAACCAACTACGATCTAAAATGTTTTTCAGTATATTAGTTAAAACTTTTTTACTAAAAAAAAAAAAAAAAACAACCGACTTCGAAAAAAAACTGCAAAGTGAAAAATAACTTTAATTTCGGAAGTCGGTGTCTTTGGATTTGTAGTTTAGTTTTTTGCCACCGACTTCCGAAATTAAAGTTATTTTTCACTGCAGTTTTTTTTGGAAGTCGGTTGTTTTTTTTTTTTGGAAAAAAGTTTTTTATTTTTCACTTTTTAGTGGGTCAGTTTGTGATTTATCTGTTACAATAGCATAATGTCAACTGCTCATCATCTTTTACAAAATATTGTTTTTCTAGATGCAGGGACGTTAATTGTTGAGGAGTTCTCCTAGTAACCAGGAGAACTGGAGCTGATGGTGAAGTCACCATCAGCTCCACTTCACCATAATATGCATTGTGACGGACGAGCATAAATTGGTAAACAAATCGCAGCCTGTGAATTAAATACTTATTATTGAGTAGTTCCGATGGCCATATGTGGTCTTCATCATCAGTTTCACTTCACCAAATGGCGCTTTTCAAGAGCAAAAGCACAAGTTACTATGAAAAATACCCAAATCTCTATAGGTGTGCCTATAAAATTTGAGGGTTTTCCTCGATTTCAATGGGATCCCTTGATCAGATTCTGACTTGGTGACAAAGGTACCTTTTCGAGAACATACCCAATCAATAAAAAAATAATTTTCAAAATCGGTTTATAATTGACGGAGAAATCGGTGTACCTACGAGTACATACATAAAAAAATATACACTACTATTTTTTAATTAGTACAAAAAGAAATGGGGCTCTATTAGTACCCGTCACTGATCATATTTGTGTAGTCAAAAATAAAAAAAATTAAATCCAAAATTGTCCACGAAAATTTGTCATAATTGGTAAATTCATAAATTTCATAATTGAAAGAAATAAAGAAAGAAAGAAAGAAAGAATAATATTTTATTTGGGACACGCACAGGAAATACAGTTAAAAAGGAGCATATAAAAGTAACAAAAAGTAGAGTTAGTAGTAAAAGTAAAGTTAGTAGTAAAGTAATTGAATCAATCACTCATAACAATTGCTACTAGAAAATACTACGCGCAGTGCTTTTCTATGATTAATGAATACTACTATGTAGCCTGTACAATATTTCCATAAACTGAGTGACATTTTGGGATATAAACAAACGCTAATAACTTTGCTGTTTATGAATATTATTTATTGAGACTATAATAACAAGACCTTCTCTAATAAGCTCTTTAAGTATTTGTACTAATTAAAAATTAGTGGTGTATACCTACGCGACGAATTGATAACCTCCTCTTTTTTTTTGAAAAGTCGGTTAAAAATCAATTAGGTATCTCTAATTATTAACAATGGCCTGCCCCCCTCTCGATATAGGTATGTTACGGGCAGCCAAGTACGTGTGCCCACACGTTGTAACCACAACAAACGCTATTTCTAATTTGGGGCCATATTAGATTTGACAGCGGCCATCATATATTAATTTACTAAACCAGGTCATCACGGTGTCGATGAATAAATATTAAGTGTGACCTGTCCTTAATATTGGATTAGACAGTATTTTTTGTTGGAATTTTTGTAGCGGTACTGTGACGGGGGTCTCAAAACTTATTTAGCTTAAAGAGTGTGGCGACTGAAATTGTCCATACAAACGTAATACCTAAATAATTTGCAATTTGAGCATATTTTCACCGTATTATGCTGATATTCGGATTTAGACAGTATTTATCTAGGTTCCTTGGTCTTTTTAGGGTTCCGTACCTCAAAAGGAAAAAAATGGAACCCTTATAGGATCACTCATGTGTCTGTCTTTCTGTCTGTTCGTCTGTCTGTTCGTCTGTCTGTCTGTCTATCAGTCTGTCTGTCTGCCCGTCTGTCACAGCCAATTTGCTCCAAATTTAATGGACCGATTAAGTTGAAATTTGGTACACATATGAATTTCTGAGACCCAAACACGGACGGGTAAAGTAAATAAATGAATTTTGATTATAGAGGTCACTTTTGGGGGGCAAATAAGAAATATAAAAAAAAAGTTTTGCAAACTACACCATATGGCATGTCAAATGAAAAGGCTTACTATGAAGGTCTCAAATATATTTTGTTTATAATTTTAAAATAAATTGTTTTAAAGTTATTTAATAAAATAGACGAAAATTGACCATTCCCCCTCTTATCTCCGAAACTAAGAAGTCTAAAATTTTGAAAAAAAATATAGAAAATAGATCTTTACATGTAGATTACAGAAAAATTTATAAGAAGTCTCTGGTCTTAAAATAACATGGTAAATCTATCAATATTGTGAGTACAAACTTACATTTACAGTTGGAATGTAGGGAGAACATGTTTTTCAACTACAATGTTAAGTTTGTTCTTAAGATAAATTCATCCCAACTACGGAACCCTTCATTGTGCGTAATCCAACACGCACTTGGCCGGTTTTTTTTTTAAACTTACCTAAAACTGAAGTTTGAGCGAATTGCATTTCGCACATTTTTACAGCGTAAATGACATGTTTTCATGTTGTTTTTTCTGTATTATAAACAACAATATTTGTAATATTGTTTCAGCAGAAATATAGCATAGATTATCAAGTTACAAATTATTAAAAAAAAATGGAAAGACATTAAGTTTTAATTCATAATTTTGGGAATAATAATAATCATTTCATAAAATCAATATACAGGATGTTCGGTAATGAATGGATAAATAATCTTTATGGCCTTACTAAAACAACTACAAAAAAAAAAAGTTATCTCAAGCATTAAAAAAATGGTGTACTGAGCAAGTCAAAGTGCAGCCTGTGGACTAAGTACACGCAGCGTACACTGTGCGTGTACAGTATAATAACGCGTTCAGGATACTGTTCGGGTTGCGGCGCCACTGCAGCGCTTCAGCAATGTTTGCGGTGAAAAATGTGGATGGTTTTCATGCAATCATGCGGAAGCGTTCTCTTATGAAGCGCATGTGGGTCAGCTCGAACAGCCTGAGCGTATTCGTGGGCCGCTGGGACTCGCCGATGTGGCGGAACTGGACTACACACTACGGGTGGTCGCATCCAGGGCTTGGCATAAACTGGCACTCCTGTGCGGTGCCACTTTGTGATTTTTATTTTTATTTCTTTCTGTGGCTTTGTTTTTTGTATGTACTGACAATAGGATTATAAGGTTTTTGTGTTACTAACAGTAGGTATATAGACTACGTCTGAAATAAATGTCTTATTATAATCATATTCCTATATTTCATTTATATACAATATCATTTACATTTTTAAATATTTTTACAAAAACTTAAAATACAAAAAGATATATAAATTATTATTATTAGGTAAGTAAGTAAGTAAGTAAGTAAGTACCAAAGATTTTTAGAAAAAAAATATAATTAACTTTTTTATCTTATCGTGGTGAAGAAGAATATGAAATTATTCTTCACCACGACTACAAATTAATAAATTCCATCGGTTATTTTGTTGTTATAATATTGTACGTTGACTATGCCGACAGAGTGGCAATCAATAGTGTGACTAGAAATTGCATAGTCGGGGATATATTTTTTTTTAACGGCCATAATGTCTATTATTATGGTATTTCAAGGTTATACATTAATTATGGAACATCCTGTATAACATCTGATACAAAAACAGCTCAGCTCAGTCTCTCTTCAAGCTAGCTCTATTATGTTTTAATCTTCTATATTCAAATTCGAAGTAGTATTTATTTCCATCAGACAGTCTGAAATTTTGAATTTCAGTGACTCTCAAATCAGTACCGAATTAAAATGAATGGATACTATGAATACTTAAAATTCCGCTGACATTTAGAGTGCTTTTATAGCTGTTATAATTTATACAATATTTTGCATTTCAATGTGATAAACGTGGATGAAATCGTAATGAGAACAATAAATGAAAACGATCAACGTAGGTTTAAAACGATAAAAAAGTTATCATCATCAACTGCCTAGCCTTTTCCCAACTATGTTGGGGTCGGCTTCCAGTCTAACCGGATGCAGCTGAATACCAATATTTTACATGGAGCGACTGCCTACCTGACTTCCACAACCCAGTAACTGGGTAATACGATACCCCCCTTGGTAAGGTTGTCAGACTTTCGGCCTTCTGACGACTCGTTACGACTGTCAAACTTCCACGAATGACAGCCGGGACCAACGGCTTAACGTGCTTTCCGAGGCACGGAGGAGTCTCGGTATGTAAAGATGGTCACCCATCGACGGACCAACCCCGGCAAGAGTAGCTTAACCTGATGGATCGACCCTTGCGGCTGTTATTACTTAGCCACGAGCTCCTCAACAAGGTAATAGTCACCATACAGCTATTTTAAATAATGCTACTTTGTAAAGTTCACTTGGAACCTCACTCAAGTGAGCGCACACAATTCGAAAGCGAACTCATTTGTTTTTAAAGTCAATCATAGCGGATTCACAACGAGACAACGTTCGAATTTCGAAGTGACGTTTAGAAAATTCTTCAGAGCATACATAGGCTTCTTCTCATACAGAGAAGATGTGAGCATTAATCACGACGCTGCGTGTTGGTGATTACAAACGGTTAAGTCCAGGTATGAGTAAGTCATTGATGTCTGCCTTTAGAGGCCATACCTCCACCGCGAAATCATACCAGTGAAACCGCAGTACTTGACTTGTCCGTCACCTGCATGACCTGTCCGTTGTTGATCGAAGGTTAAGCTACGCTTGCCACGGTCAATTCGCGGATGGGCTGGTGGAGCCCCTCCGTACGTCGGAAAGCACGTTAAGCCGTTGGTCCTGGCTGACATTCACAGTCGTTACGTATAGTCAGAAGCCTAAAAGTCTGACAACCAGTCTTACCAATTTTTTTTTATGCGATAGTTCCAAATAATAATAATAGTAATTAAGCCAATGATAATTTTTAAGCCACATACTATGATCAAAAGAGTGATGAAAATCAATTTTGATAGATGAAGAGGATATAGGAAATTCTTTTGGTTTTACAGGCATAACATATAATTTATTTTACATCTCACTCTCTCTCTCTCAGCCCAAAAACTAACCTCGGTCATTACGCCGCTGTGCCAAGACTTTGTAGGCAATATAACGAATTTGCTAAAACTACGAATTTAGACATCTGCGAGTCTCTGTCTAAATATAAAAAATGTTTAATAGATATAATTTAGGTGTCTCTAAATGTTATATTTTAATTTCTTATGTTTTTTGTCTTTTAAAAATGTATTAATTTTTCTCAAAATTTTACTTATTATTAATATTTTAACTTCGTTAGCTTAGTTGTTAACATTTTTGTGCATGCTGTGGTCTCCTATAAGTGAAGGAGTACACCTACTTAATACCTGAGGGGCAATTCCCGTATTTTTATAACAACGTTCGCAATCTCATCTCAGTCTCAATCTGTCAAAATTGTATAGAGTTTGCCTACATTTTTGACATTTTGATTGTCGCTGGCTGACATTGTGACTTGAATTTGAACGTTTTTAATTACGAGAATTGGCCCTCTGATGTTCCCTTTATTTATGTTTCATGTATTGTGTACATCTTTTGTTGGAGATCCTAAATAAATAAATAAAAATAAAAGATGGATGAGGAATGCTATGAAGGAAAAGAAAGTGAATGTATCGTATACAGATGTTATCGAATGACACACATTTATTTATTTATTTAACCTTTTCGCACACAAAACGTACAAAGGCGGACTTAATGCCTTAGGCATTCTCTACCAGTCAACCAAGGGTGGTGAAGAGATTAGATGGCAGGTGACATTCTTCTAATTTAGAGAAAAATAAGTTGACTTGACCCTACATAACGTGGTACTAGAGGACCTACTCGTAGATAAATGGCATTCGCTTCGGAGCGATTATATTTCTACAATCGCTACAACTTCAAAGTGACATTGACATGATCACGTGACATTTCGATAGCTTATGTCAACCCCATACATTTTTTTGGCTTTTCTACTAGCGTCATCGCTAATCGAATGTTACTTTGTCTATATTCTGTTTTTTTTTTTTAACAAACGAGTACCAAAAATGTTGACTGCGTTGCTATTGGTCCACGTAATCAATATAAATCTCGTTCCACACAAACCAAACTCTATAGTTACATATACACTTAGTTGAGTCATCGACTACCTGCGCGTCGCACGTGTTTTAGTGAGTGAACCAGACGATATTATTTGTGCGTGATTCATGGCGGACATGTCTCCTGTACAGTAAAATTCAGAAGTAAACAATATGAACGGGCCTTAACAATTTCAAAACAAAACAAAGGCGTTGGCCCCACCCCGACCAAAGACCCATCTCACTCTGTCAATATCGGAAATCTGCGAGAGACATATCTCAGTACTCGTTTGTTAAAAGAAAACAGACTATAGGCCCTCTGGTCATGTAGAAGAAGATTATAATCCGACTGAAAAATACATCCTTGCAAAAGCAATTTTACTGCGCATTCAAAGGATTTCACAATACATATCTTTCAAAGCTCGATTTTCAGTGACATTGGATGCAGCGAGCGCACAGCGAAACATGTTAGTACAGACGCGGTCTACACTGAGTTGACATGACGCAAACCTGCAGAATTCAAGGCTCACTTATATCACAGAATAATAAAGTGACAGTAGTTTATCTGCGCAGTGACCTTGAATTAATTACCTCCTACGGCCGCTTGGCAGATAAAAACGCATCCGTCGTGCGTAATTGCCGCGCACTCGAAATGTTGCGTACTGAATTTCGAAGTGTTTTCAATGAAGATAAACTACTGTATTATTATTATACTGTGCATGTATTCTGCAAAGGACTCTTTGTATTTTGCAATGGAAAAATCCAGCGACAATTTTGACCAACCCGAGGAAAAATCTAGCACTCCATACTTAGCTATCGCGTTGACAACCAGCCGGTCTATTCTGTAAAAATCTCACCGTGAAAATTTAGGTGAAGTGATCTTAAAGTGAACTGTCAATAGTGTCAACCCCTAGCATCAGGTGGAATGACGACTCACTTCACGCTCACTTCACTTAAGTTATCACGGTGAAATGTTTACAGAATAGCACTACAGTGCGCGAACGTGCGAAGTAAACGTCGTGTAAATCCGAACGATTTTAAAATTGAAAATACTCTTTTTGCACATTATGTTTACATAGTTTTAAGACTTTTTTCACTTCGTTGTCCGACTGTCTGCCTGTATGTCAGTCTGTCAATTTCAACAGCTTTATTCATGTGACAGTGACAAACAGGATGACATGACATAATATTATTAAAAAAAAATGCAAATCGAAACAAAGAGACCACATATTACATGTGTATCAAACGCATGGTAGTGTGTGAAATCTCTTTTTTATTAATTTAATTTATTTCTAATGCATAATAAAAAAAAAATATTCTTTCTGCTCTCCTTCTCCATATAAACTTTAACTGTGCCAAATTCAATACTCCTCCGTCCGCGTCGTTTTCGATAAACACACTCCTACATATCAAGCTATACAATACCAGTATAAGCTGATCTCGCGTTGTATAGGGTTTCCGTACAATGAGAGGTCAGCATAAACTGGAAAATTATAGCTTGATTTGTAGCCGTGTGTATAAAGTTTTTGCTTTACGCATTAATATAATTATAGATTAGCAGTCGCTTCGGATTTTCACAATCTGTATTCATTTTTGAAACTTGACTTTTCTCGTACATATCAAAAATTAAAGTGTGTCAAACTAATAATGTTTTCTTTTATGTTTTCAGGTAAGTTTCACAATCTCCTTGAGTTGGGTAAGACAAAACATAACAAGACTACCTTTAAGATACATTCATGTCAATTCAGCGTGAGTTATTTACTAAAACGCCAAACTTGGACCTTTTATGATCTAAATTCTAGGTACACTTCAGTAATTTATTTATTTATTTATTTATAGTTAATTAAAACGGTTATACACCAATTACAATAATTAACCTAGAAACACAATACTAATATTGTAATATCTACTACATACTTAATAAATAACAGTGGAAATTCTCTCATACTTTCTCTCGCAAAACTTTAGACACACTCGCTTTATCTCTCTCCATTCATCGGCAAACAGATCACAATCAGGATTGACTGCCAGGAGGGCATTGAGGGCTTCCAGAGTCCGACACACCGGCGACTCTGCTCTAGCGACCGTACGACATGCTGGCCGAGCAAACAATTTAATATTTGAAAGACATCGGTTTTGTTACCGTATCTATAGTTTTTAGGGTTCCGTACCCAAAAGGTAAATCGGGACCCTATTACTAAGACTCCGCTGTCCGTCTGTCTGTCTGTCCATCTGTCACCAGGCAATATCTCATGAACCGTGATAGTTAGACAGTCGAAATTTTCACAGATTATGTATTTCTGTTGCTGCTATAAGAAAAAATAGGTACTAACAAACAGAATAAAATAAATATTTAAGGGGGCTCCCATACAACAAACGTGATTTTTTTGCCGTTTTTAAACTCAAACTCAAAGCATTTATTTCAAATAAACCAATTACAGGCACTTTTGAATTGCCAATGGGTCTGTCAGTCAGAAAGATGAAGCTAGTTGCTCATTCCAAAGCGTAGATCCCTATGGAGAAGAACGGGCAAGAAACTCCACGGACACTCTTTTAAATCATAATATTTTTACAAAATATTGGTTACATCGTTCATGTCGAAAATATACATGTGAGAACAATGTAGAAAGACGTGCACGTTAAAAAGCGACCGTAATAAAAAGATAAAAAGTAAAACAACTAAATTAAATATTAAAATTAAAAATAAGCCATGGCAGCTAAGAGACGACCAGTCCCAACTGACGGCGCCCGTTCACGTACATGACGCATGGATCAGCACCAATTAGCTCAACCATTTTGAAGGGAACTTAATGATCCAACACACATGTTTATAGATAATGGTACGGAACCCTTCGTGCGCGATTCCGACTCGCACTTGGCCGGTTTTTATCTAACTTTTAGGCTCCGTGTAGCGGGTAGTAAAGGACTTTTGATGTCATTGAATATTAAACAGAATTTTATGGTGACATAAAGTGCAAAGTAGTGCTAACATCAAACAACTTTTCGGGAATTCTCAAAAGCGCATAATCGTTTGCTCTTTATTACGTTTCTGATTGAGTGTCATCAGAAAATTCTGCGATCAGCATTCCTGTACTAGCACAGTACCACATATTGTCTGAGTCGGTATTTTTTTTTGTGGTTTTGACGATTTGTTTGAAATCGTAAGTGATTCGAATACAAAATACGTTTTTTTCTCATTCCTATAAAGCAATAAACAAGATAGAGACACAAATACACAAAAGCCTACCTACTTATACCTAATCTTTAATCTTTATCAGCAAAATACCCGAGGAATAGGAAAAAATCGAGGGAAACACGAATTTCACAATAAATTGTAATAACATTTGTTATGTTTTGGCGATATATCTCACGACTCATGGTGACATGTGTCGCGTTATCATGAAATATTAGAGATACGTAGAAAGCCCTGGTGTAAAAAAACCGGCCAAGTGCGTGTCGGACCACGCACAGTGAAGGGTTCCGTAGTTGAAAAGAATTTATCCCAAAAACAAATCATATTGTAATCCCCAAAAAATATGATAAAATTACAAATTAACAATTTTCGGACTTTTTCTTTTACTTGTGCTGTGAGACCTTGCTTGTTGTCAAATTTCATGATTCTAGAACAACGGGAAGTACCCTATAGGTTTTGATTTACTTGCAAGTATCGAAATATGTCGCATAAATGGCCGTATTCTTTTATTGCGTTGACTTAGAAGCTTGATTTTTTTAGGACTCCAAAGGACCATAGACCTACGTGTTTGATATTAATTTTTCGTCTTGACAGACTGACAGACAAGCAGACGGAAAACGTAGTGATCCTATAAGGGTTCTGTTTTTCCTTTTGAGGTACGGAACCCTAAAAACGTTTTGTAAAGCCGTACTGAAACTTTCTTACCTGTGGCGTACAATAAAATTGAAGCAACAAATTACTTGCACCGCCTAAAAACTATTAAGACGGTGCAAAGTTTATTGTTGTTTCGACTTAAAGCATTTTTTTTACCTGTGCTGTCCTACTGCTGGGTAAACTTCTCCCCCATACTTTTCCAGTCGTCTTTATCTGCTGCCCTTTCCGACAAGAACGAGTCTAGTCTCGCCGGCTTTTCTTAGGTCTGCCTCTGTGACGACGCCTCCCTACGGGCACCCACTTAAGAGGATATATTGAAGTGTGGTTTAGCTCGGTGTGTAAGTGCTTACCTCAGTCTTACCAAGGGATAACGTGTTACCCAGTTACTAGGTTGTGGAGGTCAGATAGGCAGTCGCTCCACATGTAAAATACTGGTATTCAGCTGTATCCGGTTAGACTGAAAGCCGACCCCAACATAGCTGGGAAGAGGATAGGCAGATTGATCTTCTTTCACACAGTCCAAGCATCGTTTCTGAAATGTGAAAAACAAACTGTCACATTTCAAACTTAATTAATCGGATCTAAGGGACCGATTTTTTCCTCTCCCTCGTCAAATCGGTAGTCCATTCCGTTTGGCATGATCTAACTGATTACTCTCTTAGTCCGGTTCATTAGTTAAATTAACTCTCTGGTAATGACTAAGCTTTTTGCAGGCATTCGGTGAAGATGGTTTGTCTAAAATGCTTGAGTAAGGCTGCCTGTTCACTAAAGCGGAGATGAGTGGAGAATTACAAAACAGGAAACGTTAAGCAGCAAAAAACACAGCTGGCAAAAGTGGTTCAAATGTACACCACTACGTGACCTAATCAAACAAAATCAATCATTTAACAGACATCAAAAAAGGAGGTTCTGTATTCGATATGTTTGTGTGTCCGCGATTTTCTCAAAACTATTGAACCAATTTTAATGATTCTTTTACTTCTGAAATCTACATAGTTTCAGGAAGGTTTTTGTATACAATATATTAGGTAATTTATTGTGATGTACGAAGTTATATGCATAAATGTGCTGTATCTCCGGCGTTTCTAAACGAATTTTGTTGTTCGTCTTGGGCTCATGTAATTGCATATTCAACTTATATAAAAATTAATTAATTAATTAAATTTACTTAAAAAAAGTAAAAACCGACTTCAAAACCCGACCCGACGAATAAAATAACTTTCATAAAAAACTTAACAGCTTCCGTAGTCGGTGTCTTCCATTCCACAAAATGCAACTTAGCTTGGCACCGACTTCAGAAGCTGTCAAGTTTTTTTTATGAAAGTTATTTTATTCGTTTTAGGTTTTGAAGTTGGTTTTTACTTTTTTTTTTTTAATGGAATTAATAGTAGTTTTCATTCAGCTATAACTTTTTACTACTTAGCACATGTTTTTTTGGATGTCTTATTAAAAATAACCCTTTATTTAGTAGGTAGACTCTAATTAGGATTATAAATATGTATTTCTTATTGTTATTGCTTCTTATTTTATTTGTTTGTTAAAGTAAGAAGCACATTGCTTAACTCTTATTTTGGTTTTTTTTTGTTATGCATATTGTTTAACTTCGACTCTTGCACCGTATCTCTGTAAAAGCTAATTTTAGTCGTGTAAGGGGGCCTGGTGACCTCTAACACAGGTTTATCCCAAAAACCTATATCAGGCACCGTCTCTCACAAAGGTGGAATACAGCTGAGACTTTTTTTGCACACTAACTTTATTTCAGCTTTGTGAAGAGAGAATAAATGATATACTTACTTACTTACTTACTTATTCTTAATATACCACTTTTGCCCATTGCCTTATTATGGTCACGACGGACAGTTGAAATGTAAACAAAATATCTCTACTCCGTTGTAGCAATATCCACGAAAACAGAAACTAGACGTCAAATTAGTAGATTTTTATTGGTTAGTGTTTCGCTTGCCCCTCGTTCCGCTCCTCTCCGCTCTACTAGACAAGCAGCCTAAAATATCCGTCGAAGCAGCAAACGGGTGAGGATTAATAATGATTACAATTGATTTAAGTGATAAATGACTATCGGTGAAGGTCTAATACAATTTCGTAATTGAATTATATTTGTTTCGATTAAATTGAATTGAGTGATGAATGTTCAGTTAGAGGAAGTAGGTAAGTACTTCATTTTGTAAATCCACAAAGGGATCTGAATGTCTTGGTGCTGTCTTTTCAATTTTGTTGGCAAACACTTTGAAATTATTCCTTTATTTTAGTTGAAGGGTTGACATAGAACAATCTGGAAATCGGATTGAGTTATGAGAAAGTTATTTTTAGCACTTGGCTACTTCGGGCTTATTCGATTAGTATTGATATTAAATTGTGAATTTTAGAGTCGCCATTTTTAGGACTAGTATAATTTATGTTGGACCGTTTTAAGGCTGAAACTCGATGTCAACATAGAATTACTTTAAACTTAGATAAGCCAAAGTAAACTAAAACCTTCTCATTTATTTATTGACTAGCTTTTGCCCGCGGCTTCGTTCGCGTTAATTTAGCCTTTGACAATCAATTCGAGTTGTACTCTGCTTATAATAATAAAATTCAATCATGGTTCGAAAGACACGTGGCGCCATCTATTATCATAAGAACGTTATTGTTGTTTTCCTCGGGAACAGTACTTTTTTCGGGATAAAAGGAACCCTATGTCCGTTTCTGTACACCTGACAATGTATCAGGATGATCAGTGCAGTGGTTTAGGCTTGAAAAAGTAACAATCAAATTTACTTTCGCATTTTTAGAGTTCCGTAGTGGATAAGGAACCGTTATAGTTTCGCTATGTTCGTCCGATTGTCCGTCCGCAGCTTAGCTCAGAGACTCTTAGTACTAGAAAGCAATAATTAATCACGAATATACTATTCATCACGCCGACAGTGGTAAAATAAAATCATGAAAAAAATCAATTTTAACTGACATTAGAAAAGAAAGAGGTTCTCAATTCGGTTGTATATATTTTTTTTATGTTTGTTACCTCAGAACTCCGTCATTTATAAACCGATTTGGAGAATTCTTTTTTTATTTGAAAGGATTATACTTCTAGATTGGTTCCATTTTTATCAAAATCCAGTTCTGATGATGGGATCCATGAGGAATTGAGGGAACTCCTCAAAAATTATAGGCATACGTATAGCGATTTTGGTATTTTATTAGGGTACCTACCTTTACACGTAAAGTGGGGATGTTTTTTTTTTTCGTATAATGCATAGTATGGGGTGTTGTTGGATGGGTATTTCAAAAATATTGCGGGTTTATGTAAATAACTTTTCGATTTAGGGATCCTTTTCTGAAATATTAAGCTTTAAATTGCTAATTTTTGTTAGAGTCGAGTGTCCTCCGTCCCCCCCCCCCTGCCAGCTGTTAATTTTGGATGGGTGAAAAAATTCACGGTAGTAGTATATATAGCGAAGTTAAAAGGAAAACTATTACAGCTAAGTAGGCTTTTCAAGTTTACGAGTAATAGTCAAATATTCATGAAACAACTTCTAGTCTCCACGACACAGGGAATCCTAGTGTGGAGGCTAGTGTTATGTGAATATTTAATGCTTAGTTCTTAAACAGTAAAGTTTTTATTATTTTATTTTTATTTTAACTAAAAGCCCTTTTCTTAGTCCGCATTATTGTGCAATTACGGAACCGTATTACTTCGCGTGGCCCGACACGCACTTGGCCACTTTTCCTAGATACTAAGTCGACGTTCGCACGGACTTAAAAATATCGCGGTGGGATTTTATCGCGCACTGGATTTTCAACTCTCGGTGTTGAGCCGAGCTACGACAATCCAACCTAACAATAACAGAGTGCATTCTAGCGCGTTGAAAAAACACACTGTTGGATTTTCAACTCTCGGCGCTAAAGCAGAGCGTTGAAAATCCAGTACGCGGAAAAAAATCACCGCGATATTTTTACGTCCGTGAGAACGTCGGCTAAAACTGTACTTTCCTGTTATTTGCATTAATGCAACAAGTAGATTTGAACCTTATCAATCAATCTGCCTAGCCTTTTCCCAACTAAGTTGGGGTCGGCTTCCAGTCTAACCGGATGCAGCTGAATACCAGTATTTTACATGGAGCGACTGCCTATCTGACCTCCACAACCCAGTAACTGGGTAATAAGATACTTCTTGGTAAGACTGGTTGTCAGACTTTCGGGCTTCTGACGACCCGTAACGACTGTCAAAGATCCACGAATGACAGCCGGGACCAACGGCTTAACGTGCTTTCCGAGGCACGGAGGAGTCTCGGTATGTAAAGATGGTCACCCATCCACTGACCAACCCCGGCAAGCGTAGCTTAACCTGATGGATCGACCCGTGCGGCTGTTATTGCTTAGCCACGAGCTCCTAAGATTTGAACCTTATATACTATTATATTATAACATTTCGATAATGTTGCTTCTCTAATACTGCGATACAAGCTCTGTCATCGGCTATAAAATAATACTGTTATGTGAAGCCGCTGTAGCCGATATCGGCTATTATGAAGTTTAGCCTAACGGCTCTGATCGGATTTCATTATAATTTCGTTACCTAGGTGTTGCGTTGCTTGTTATCAAGGGTAGGGTTTTGGTCTTTAAGCTTAAAAGGCGATACCAAAATAAATTGGGGGCTTTTTCGTAACCATTTATTTCACTATTACAGCATTAATATAATTATATAATTCAAGCCGTTTGGGGTTAAAACACTAGGGCCATGGAGTCCAAGTGCCCTTTTAGTTTTTCGGGACATCGCCAAGCGGTTGGTCGACTCTACACGTGAACTGGCTGGCCTATTTTTTGGCCAAAGAATTAGCATTGCCATACAACGTGGCAATGCTGCCAGCCTTTTGGGCACTTTTCCTGTCGACAGCGTTGCGGACGAGTTTATTGATGCCTTATGATTATTTCCCCCCCCCTTTTTAGGCTTCAGTAGCCAAATGGCAAAAAACTGAATCCTTATGGATTCGTCATGTCTGTCTGTCTGTCTGTCCGTCCCATAGATATATGAAAGAAGAAGATATATGAAAGAAGGAGATATGCCCGGTAGTTGAAAATGTATCAGAACCCGATGTCGCTAGGTTGGCCCCACCACCGCGCCACTACTACACATGTAGTTCAATAAAAACAATAGATACAAAGTCGCGCACACACTTGCAATTCATAAATCAGAACATACTACACAATCAATTATAAACCTTAACTCGTCACACACAGCGTGCATTTACCATGCACCGTACAACTTACTCACACAAAAACATCTGGCGCTATTATTGTGTTGTGCAAAAAGCAATTTATTTTACATATACGCTAGTGATTGACTAAATCGGAAAGTTATCGATACTTCCATTTATTACTGTACAAGAAAAATTTGGGGTCCTGAAAATAAAATAAAAAATGATATGTCCAGTAAGTATTATATATTTTAAATAAAAAAAATATGTTTTTTTTTAAGAAAAACGCGAATCAATAAATTAAAACAATCCGGTTAAATTGGTTTAGGCTGTGAAACCATAGGGATTGTTGAACCCTGTTATGATGTGTTTACTCACTGACCTGTAAAGTGGAGGTATTTGTTCAGTACTTGACGTACTCTTAATTTTGGGATTGCCCATTCAAAAAGCCTGCGAGTTTTCTTTAGAGGCTGGAACATTTCTGCCTTAAAGTGAATTGAGCATATGGTGCTATATTTTGTTGGGAACCAGTTAAGTGGCCTTCCTGTGGCATCAATCCATTCTTTTTTTGTATTTGTATCATAACCGCTGAGACTATCATTGCGCGCGAACACTTTCTCGTTGTCCGCTCGGCAGATCGAGTAGCGCGCGCGCATTCTTCAGTGCCGGGCGCTGTGAGCGTATACTCCGTGTGTAGTGTTGATAAGTATTCAACATGTCGGAAATTATCAAGTGTAACTCGTGTAATATAGTGATCAACGAGCTTTTATCCTATATTCAGAACAAAATTTCGATAATAGACGAGGAAACGCTAGTGCGAATATGTTCAACGTCATTTACGAGCGAAGAAATTAAAAAAGCTAAGACGTTATTGTTTGAATCTATTCCTACGGACAAAGTCAAGATAAATCGGAAGAACAAAGGGAAGGAAGGAAGAGACCTAGTCGATATACTGAGCCTCTTTAAATCGACGGAACCCGACGTTATACCTACTTTTGTGGCTCGCGAGCTGGAGAAACTACCCCCTATTCTGTTCGATCATCTTGATTGCACGAAATTACTGAAAGACCTACTAAAAGTGCAAAGTGAATTAGATGTAGTTAAAGCTAACTACGTTACAAAAGAGCAGCTGGGTGAGTGCAGATCTGAGTTACTACAGTTGAGAAATAATTCATTACCACCTGTGTCTCCACAGAACGTGAATGTAAGGCGCGGAGCATGGCAGCTGTATGATAGTGGGCCAGTTGGTCTCTCGCATGATATAAACAATTCCACGTTAAATGAGCCGCTACATAACCAGAAGAACAGTTCCGGTGATAATATACAGGAATACCGAGAAATATTGAGGGTAAACTTAAAAAAGCAAAATGCACGTAAATCATCTGTGCCGAGACAACAGTCACCGGTATTGTTTGGAGGTGAGAATATAATGGCAAGCGGTGTGAACCGGCGAGCGGTGACGTCACCGCTACCTGCGGCGTCGGTCGGTCAGTGCGCCGATAGCTGCCAAACAATGGAGAAAAGAGTCGAGCGCCACAGCGCAGTAAACACAGTAGGTGAATCTGAACCGAACGAGAATGATAATGAAGGCTGGAAGATCATATCGAGACGCAAAAAATTGAATTACCGTTATCGTGGGAGATTCGGAATTTCGAAAGATATGGAAGGGGGCTTCAAAGCCGCTGACAAAAAAGTTCCGATATTTATAACAAAGATTCACATGGATACGACAGATAATGACATAATTAGCTATGTATATAGAAAGACGAAGGAGATGATATCTGTGGAAGAAATTGCAATAAAACAAGAGAAGGATCATAAAGCTTTTAAGTTTTTTGTATCGGAGCAGAAGCTATCTATGTTCTTAGATAGTAATTTATGGCCAGAAGGAGTCATATTTAGACGATTTATAAATTTTAGACAAAGGAGTATGAACGGTAATTACGCTGTGTCGGCTCATCAAGAAACAAAATGAATAATATGGCAAATACGGAATTATACAACTTTGTAAGTTTCAACTGTAAGAATGTGAAACGCTCAGTGGAAGATGTGCGGCAGTTATGTCGAACATCCCATATAATTGCCTTGCAAGAACACTGGCTACTGCCGCACGACATTAATTTCCTGAGCTGTATAGATGCTGACTTCGCTTATACGGGTGTATCACCAATGGACACGTCAAAGGGGATGATTTCAGGACGACCGTGGGGTGGAGTTGCATTGTTATGGAATAAGAAAATCTTTAATAATGTTACTGTAGTACGATGTGATAATTCTCGAGTGTGCGGTATTAAAGTAGTGATAGGGCAAAGGTCATTTTTAGTGTTCAGTGTGTACATGCCGACTGATAACACGGTGAATCTGGTCGAGTTTACGGATTGTTTGGCGACGCTGAGCGCAGTAGTGGGCGATGAAGGTATTGAGTGTGTCTACATGCTCGGTGACTTCAACGCCCACCCGGGTGAGCAATTTTATTATGAACTTTCAAATTTTTGTAACGATTTGAATTGGAAATGTGCCGATATCATTAATTTAGGTTTATTGTCTGACACATTTAGTTTTATAAGTGACGCTAATGGGGCGCTGAGATGGTTAGACCACTGTGTTGTAACTGAGTCGGCTTTTCAAACTATAGTCGATACGCACATCAAGTATGATCCGGTGTGGTCTGACCACTTGCCACTCATTATTAAATGTAATATAAATAATGTAAAACCAAAGATTTTAGAAGAAAATTTTGAATTTAATAAAATAAAATGGGGGGAGAGAAACCTCGAACAAATAGATTTATATAGTAAATTATGTAATGATAGTTTAAAAGGCATTGATTTTCCGCATGAATTCAGTAGCTGTGGCGATAAACGTTGTGACAACCGAGACCACATGCGTGTTATTGACAGTATGTATCATCGGATTGTTAATGTTTTGTGTAATGCCGCCTCTGAGAGTCATACTATTGTGAAGCCGAGTAGAAAACAACCGGTGATCGGATGGAACAAGCATGTGCGTGACGCTCACGGAGTAGCTCGGTGTAAATTTATAGAGTGGGTAGAGTGGGGAAAACCGAGTGTAGGACGTGTTTGGGAGGAGATGCGGGAGAGTCGTAGAATCTTTAAATCACGCCTAAAGTGGTGCCAAAATAATAGGGAGCAGATAAAGATGGACATCCTCGCTTCTCACCATTCGAAGCATGACTTTCGTAAATTCTGGAAAACTACTAGTAGGCTAAATAATAAGCCAGGCTTACCCGTGAGCGTCAACGGTGTGAGTGATCCGAAATGTATTGCGGACATATTTAAGGATCACTTTATGGTGAAATCGCCACTGGGGCCATCGCGGTCATACAGTGTGGAGGGGTCGCATGGACAGGAGATAAACACCAGAGTCGCAGCGAAGGATGTTCGGGGAGTTATAAAGTCAATGTCGCGTGGAAAGTCTCCTGGCCATGACAGCCTGAGCATTGAGCATTTAAAGCATGCCGGCGTCCACCTGCCCAGAGTTCTTGCCATGTTATATACATTTTGTTTAGGGCATGCGTACTTACCAGCTGAGATGATGAGGACCGTGGTGGTACCAATTGTGAAGAGTAAAACCGGTGACCTAAGCGACACGAGCAACTACAGGCCAATCTCACTAGCCACAGTGCTTGCGAAAGTTCTTGACAGTTTGCTTAATGCACAGCTTGACCAGTATGTCAACACTCATGACAATCAATTTGGTTTTAAACCGGGATTGTCTACTGAGTCAGCTATTTTGTGTCTGAAGCAGACTGTCAAGTACTACTCCGATAGAAGCACACCTATTTATGCCTGTTTTCTCGACCTTTCGAGGGCGTTTGACCTGGTTAGTTATGACATCTTATGGCAAAAATTTTATAACATCTCAATGCCTCTCGAACTGATAGAAATTTTCAAGTACTGGTATCTTAACCAGGTCAACGTCGTTCGATGGTCGAGTGCTCTGTCGGAGCCGTACAGGATGGAGTGCGGGGTGAGGCAGGGAGGGCTGACCTCACCGAGGCTCTTCAACCTGTACGTGAACGCACTGATAGAGGAGCTCAGCAGCATCCGTGTCGGCTGCCATATTGACGGTGTGTGTGTCAACAATATTAGTTATGCGGACGACATGGTGCTGCTGAGCGCCTCGGTGTGTGGTCTGTCCAGGTTGCTGGGCATCTGCGAGCGTTACGCGCTGGATCACGGTTTGCTCTATAACGCAAAAAAAAGTGAATGCATGGTCTTTCAGGCCCGGGGTCGGAGGTGCCCGGATACTGTTCCACCTATTATGTTGAACAGTGTCAAGTTAAAAAGAGTTGAACAGTTTAAATATCTCGGGCATATCGTGACCTCTGACCTGAAGGACGGTGCGGACATAGACAGGGAGCGGAGGGCGTTGTCTGTGAGGGCCAATATGATCGCCCGCAGGTTTGTTCGTTGCTCGGGGGCCGTCAAGATAACTCTTTTCAGAGCGTTTTGTACGTCCCTGTACACAGCCAGCCTGTGGGCGTCATATACCCAGAAGCAGTACAACGCTCTCCGTGTTCAGTACAATAATGCGTTCAGGGTGTTGTTGGGGCTGTCCCGGCACTGCAGCGCGTCGGGGATGTTCGCCGACGCCCGTGTCGACTGTTTCTACACGACGATGCGAAAGCGGTGCACATCTCTGGGGCGCAGGCTCCGGACCACTTCCAGCACCATCCTGAGCGTATTTGCGAACAGGTTTGATTGTCAGTACATTAACCATTGTTATATGGTTAATGTAATGACAAACAAACAAATGACTCAGGGGCAGGCGTATTATTGATAATGTTGATTTTGGATTGAATTTAATTTTAATTTTATTATATTAATTTAATTTTATGATTTGGTTTTGTGATTTTAATTTGAATTTAAAATTTGAATTTTATTTATTTGTATTATTTAATTAATTATTTTTATAGAATATTTGTGATTCATGATAACGTATGATCTGGAAATGATTGAAATAAATGATTTTTGATTTTGATTTTGATTTGATTACGTCATTCCGCGAGCGCCGGCCGCCCGGCCAGATGTTGATAAACAAACTTAATTTACGACGTCGTTTCTTCGAAGAGCCCTTTCAAGTGTATGTTTTTGTAATGGGAAACAACAGAGCTTTTAAATAGCGTTTTTTTTGTTTGAATGTTGATTGCATCCATTTATACAATAATTTGTAAACGTAAACACAGCGATTTTTTTATCTTAGATTACAAATAAATGGCTGTAGTAAAAAAAAACAAGTGATGACCTATATGTTTTATGGTTTAATATGCATGGTGTGATTATTCTTAACATAAAAAAAATAACAAAACACATTGCATAGTATAATATTTAGTATTTAGAAGCATCCGAAGTTGTTGAGACAACATTGTTGACGCGGCAAGTTTTACACGCGGACTAAATATTTTTTTCTAATTATATCTGATACGTAGAAACTTTGAAATAGATTTTAATGTTTTACTTAATAATCAGACTATTCATATATGTAATAATATTTCAATGATCAAACCAATAATCCATCAAGATTCTTATTGGAATGATGCGTCACTCAAAACAATAACAAACCATTTCCGTGCCGTACCGGTTGACGATAAACACTGAAATAACTAATTAAATCACTTACAGACTTGAATCCTGCACTAATCCATATTGCCTATATTCTTGTTAACACACACAAATAGTTTTTTTACCCGGTTTTCCCGTAAAAACCACAAGAAACACAAAAACGGACAAAAAATACGCCAACCGTTTCGACCACGCACACCGCCGCACTAAACAACACAATTAACAGAGAAAAAATATTTTTTTAAATCATAGACGAGAGTCGCTCCTAGGGTTACCATACATAGAAATGAGCGGAATTTAATAGTGGAATCGACTAAATCATTCGATTCGGGAGGCACCCCGTAATGTGGAAGCAACAAGGATTGTTTTGAGGCGACCCGACCAAATTGGAGCGCGGGAATTCCTGTAACCATGCGCGGGGAGCGGCAATTTTTTCTCGGTTTCACGAATTCCCAAGTGCTACTGAGCGGTTATGGGAAGCTAAAAAGATACTATAAGAACTTAATGATCATTTACAAAATAAATATCTTCACGACAATCGCAAAGCAATCAAGCAATCTTAGACATTTTCAGGTACTCGTAACCCAAACCAAGGCAAAAAACTTAAACTACTAGTGTATAGTGTTCCTGTGTCTACTCCTTGATATGCAATGGTCTCTGTTGCACCATGTAACATGAGGCAACAGGGGCTAGTGTGAATCTTTGGGTTCATTCGAGTGATCGAGTCTGGTTAAACCACGCTGGGATCGGTGCAATTCATTCATTCATTCATTCATAAGATATAGTCTATAGTCTAGGAACTAGTTGGCCGCTGAGACAAGAGTGAGGCGGCGGTTCGCAACGCACGTACTGAGTAATGCGCCCCCGCTCCTCCATCCCACCGTTCACATACCTAAGGCGCGGTCAACTAGTTCCGCGCGGTCTATACTTCTTAACCTCACGATGAGTAAGCAGGTAGCAGTCAACAGGCGAATAGGCTTTTGTTATTAAAAAAAAACCCTTAGTTAAGAAATAGTTAAATATATAAAAACAAACACATACCATACTCATGCATAACAAATAAATAGCATGAATATGTTGACTTATTTTAAGCAAAAATCACTAATATTTTATCTGAACCATACCGGTTACTACAACGCATTCGAATCTTGTGGTGCATAGTTAAAGACTTTAGCGGAAGTAAAATACCAAAACCAGAAAAAAGTAAGGAAATAGCACGAAGATGCGATAATTTAAACCCAAAAACACTCCACCTAAACATTAATAAACTTACTTTACGACCGTTGGTTATGCATTTCTCAACTAGGTACGCTGTAAAATAATCAAAAACAGTAAAAAAGATTATTTTACATTCTCAAAGGTTTGCCAACCGTACTTAAACGTCATCTTTTCAAGTGTTCCAACCGGGCTAAAACGGTTGACAAATTGAAAAATAAACTATAATAGCAATATAATATTCGTTGGGCAATCGACATTATTATCGATAGCCTACTTTAGTGGATCTTAACCTCATCACTATCTCGCCGCAAGACACAGCGGCTGTACTATGCGACGCTCCGCGTAAATAAAGTATCGTTTTGTTATTTTTACATTGCTTGTCCAGTCGCTTAGCGACATACTTAAGGTAGTGGTTAAGGAGCAAGTATTTGCTTCAAAAATAGTACAGCCGCTGTGATATTTGAAAACAAAAATAACGTAGTAAAAGCATGAAATATTTTACGATTTGTTGTTTTTTATGATTTTAAAGATAAATACAGTAAAATACTTTTACTTACATATGGTAAGTGATTCCGTGAGATACGAAGTTTTTAATATCACTTCGGTTTTTGCAGGAAACCACTGAACAACACGGCATTTTTATAATTTATCGTGACCACGGTCGAAATCGTACTAGTTCGCGGAGACGGCCATTTGGCGAGTAAAGGCGCAGCGAGCGCATAACGCGTGGACACAAACACGCCCCCATGCCACTTCTCCTGTTTTTTATATTTCTATGGTCCGTCCGTATGTCACAGCCACTTTTTTCCGAAACTATAAGAACTATATTGTTGAAACTTGGTAAGTAGATGTATTCTGTGAACTGCATTAAGATTTTCACGCAAAAATAGAAAAAAAAATCAATAAATTTTGGGGGTTCCCCATACTGAAACTCAAAAATTTTTTTTCATCAAACCCATACGTGTGGGGTATCTATGGATAGTTCTTCAAAAATGATATTGAGGTTTCTAATATAATTTTTTTCTAAGCTGAATAGTTTGCGCGAGAGACACTTCCAAAGTGGTAAAATGTGTGTCCCCCCCCCCCCCTGTAACTTCTAAAGTAAGAGAATGATAAAACTAAAAAAAATATTTGATGTACATTACCATGTAGACTTCCACCGAAAATTGGTTTGAACGAGATCTAGTAAGTAGTTTTTTTTTTTTAATAGAACATCGATCAAAGTTACAACAACACAATACAAGCACAACAACATAACAACAACAACATAATGCAAGTAACACAATATAAAAGTTCTTGTAGTTCGTTGTAACGAACTTGCTGCTACGGAGCCCTGCATGGGCGAGTCCGACTCGCACTTGGCCGCTTTTGTATATACCTGTACATATTATTTTTTTAAGACTGTTTGATTTTAAATAAAACTTGTATGTATGGATTGAATTTTTGGATACTTATATGTATATTGACTATTTGATTAATGCTCTGTTACCTACTTCTAAAACCTACCTAATTCCAAATTCCTAATTCTAAAATCGTAAGTAATTTGATTGAAAAATTGCATTCAAAATGTGCGTTTTAGATCACTGAAAACTCTGGCTGAAAATATTTTTGATTGATAGCTTAATTTGTTTTTAAACAATTTTTATTTTGTTTGGCGCTTTTATATTTTCCAGTGCATTGTTGCGCTCTCTTTTTTTCGCATGTGTAAGTAATTGACTCTGTCACTTTCTCATTTCCGCCCAGTTTGCTTTTTACTCTAGAAGAGAGGAAGCCTGTGTGAGTCCCAGCAGTAGAAACGTTACAAGCTGATTATGCAATGCTATGCTTATGAGTCTGGTTATAATTCCATTGTGTTGGTTAATTAGAGCACCATATTCAGGTTTGCGTTTGATATGTAAGGCACTGAGGAAGGCAATTAGATGTAGGTCTTCTTAATAACTAGGGTACATTTCCTTGGGATCTCAACGCGGCTTCCCTTATAGGTACGTGGTTCGATTTCCAGGTTAAATAATATGGCTGGTTTACTATAATATAGCCCTTTTGGGTTTCTGATGTTAATAAACGGAGTTTATCCATTCCCTAATGATTATTGCTCCGATATAGTGTTTCTGAACTATACGATAAAGAAGAATTTAGCTTAAAAGTGAGTGAAATTACTGTCGAGGGCTTATCTGAGGACCTCAAAAACCGAGCATAAGGAAGGAATTCGCATCAATAGATAATTTTATCGAATCATAGCTATTGAGAGTTTAAACTCTGATTATAGTATAGTTAAAATCTCGCTGCAGACTCGGTCATAAATCATTCGAGTGTTTCGCTCTCTTTCCCACTCACGGGCCTTATGGGCAGGCCACGCCCACACGTAGTCCTGTGCATTACTGCAGTCGATAAAAAAAAATTAAATATTATTATTATTTTTATTAGTCGATGAGTGATATCGATAGTTTTATATATTTATAAATGGGTGAAAGAAAGAAATACACATTTTTTTTTATTTTATTACCAAATTTACTACAAAGCATATTAAATATATAATCACCTACCCTGCATACTTAATGAATGCAGTATGTTTACGTGATGACGTTAATGATTCTGTTATCGATAATGGCCTTGAGCGCACGCAACTAGCGCACATCCCTACTCCGATTATGATTTATGACCAAGTCTGCAGCGAGATTTTAACTATACTATAAGAATTCTTCAGAAAGCGGGCATTAGTCGTTAATTTTATGAAATTTAATTTCGTTGCCCAGAGCGCCATAGCACGAATGCACGACGTTAACTTAAGAACGTTTTTTATTTAGGGTTCTGTACCTCAAAAGGCGAGTATCAAAATATATTGCATAAATGACCGTATTTATTTTTTCAATACTTCAATCAATCTGCCTAGCCTTTTCCCAACTATGTTGGGGTCGGCTTCCAGTCTAACCGGATGCAGCCGAATATCATTATTTTACATGGAGCGACTGCCTATCTGACCTCCACAACCCATTAACTGGGTAATACGATACCCCTTGGTAAGACTGATTGTCAGACTTTCGGGCTTCTGACGACCCGTAACGACTGTCAAAGATCCACGAATGACAGCCGGGAACAACGGCTTAACGTGCTTTCCGAGTAACGCAGGAGTCTCGGTATGTAAAGATGGTCACACATCCACGGACGACCGTGCGGCTGTTATTACTTAGCCACGAGCTCCTCCTATGTTGTAACAACGCAAACAAAGTATTTACAAAAAGTCATCGAGTTCCAGAAACAGCAAAAAAAATAAAACAAATGAACAAATTGTACAAAAACAAAATGGCGGCTCTTCTTACGTCATTCATTAGAAGTCACAACGAAGCGTCAACATTTATCAGACGATTTCACCGACTCATTCAATTGTCTATTCGATTGGAAATCACAGAAATTGTTCAGTGACTTTCATTCAGTTCCTACAAAGCATTAAACGAGAGATTTGAGTTTGGAAACTAGTTTCCATGATTTTATTGCACTATTGAGCACTCGAGAACCGTTTGAGCACTTTCAATTGCTTCGCTCGGAATGTAAAAAGTTTAATTTTGTTGACTGGCGTAACTGTGTTGGGTGTTGGAAATTGTTTTAGGAGGCGACGATAATCGACTTTTAATAATTTTAAACTAAAAATCACGTCTAAACGAGTAGTGTGATTTAGAAAAAAAAAGTTAAATTAAAGCATTTTTTTAATAACATAATATGTGAATATTTTAGATTTGTTTATATTACATAACGGCTGCGACTTACAAGTTGTAGGTCGTAGGATCGGACCCAGACATGTGCTTTACTGTGTGTAAATTATTTCATCACCTCTGCTCTCAAAAATGGTGAAGGAATACATCGTGAGGAAACCGGCATGTCCTAGAACCAAAAAATTCAAAGGCATGTGACATCTACCAACCCGCACTGAGCCCGCGTTGTGGATTACAGCCCACTCCCTCTCACAGAGGAGAGGCCTGTGTCCCAGCAGTGGGAACATTTTACCTAGACTGATTACATACTGTGACTTTGTCAGAGAGTTGGTTACATAACTATTTCCTAGTATAAACAAGGAAGGGGAACATTTTGGGGGGTTTTTTTTCGTAAACTTTGATCATCAGTCTGATTGTTGAATTTGAACAATATCCACTTTACATTTAAACCGGTAGGTAGATGAGAAAATCAACATATTTTTCTAACAAAAAATAATGTATTCATTCATTTTCATAGCCTTGAATATTCGCTTGTTCCTAACTTTAGATATTGTCTTGCAAAATTTTTATACGAGTATTTTCAAAAAGATTTAAATCGTTGGATTAGACTGACTGCGTCCAAAGATGGCCACTTTTCTGTTATGTTTACAGTGACATTTGAATAGTATTGTCTCGCTCACTCATACTGAAAATCGTATCTATTGTTCAATGCGGGATGCGTGAGTTCACTCTTCTCAGTATGGATACTTTTTCGGTACGGTGAGGGCAAATCTAACGATATAAATCTCACTGTCGTAGTCATAGTCGCTCCGTTTAAAATACTGGTATTCAGCTGCATCCGATTAGAGTGGAAGCTAACCCCAACATAGTTGGGAAAAGGCTAGGCAGATTGATTGTTGTTAAAAAAATAATAAGAAGCAAGAGTATTTACCCGGTAACTTATCTAACGAAATTGATTAAACTTAGATTCCTATTGAGGTACCTACATCACCCCACAGCTGGGCAAAGGTTACCTACCAATAATTTTTAGGGTTCCGTAGAGAACAAGGAATCTTTATAGATTCGTCTGTCCGTCTGTCCGCGGCTTAGCTCAGAGACTCTTCATACTAGAAAACTGTAATTTGGCATGGGTATTTTGTCCTAAGAGACATGAGCAGAAATAATTAATTATGATGCCGTCATCCCTTTGTCCCTTCCAAATCCGAGTTTCTGGGCCAAAATTGCAAAACTTAAGCCGTTTTGTGACTAAAACTTTGAATGACTTTGAATGAAGACTGATTGTGATTGGATGACGCGTCAATGATATTAAAAAGCAATTGTATATAGGTCAGGTTAGATAAAAAGTCATCTGGATTGCATATTTGAAAATTCGAGTTCAAATTTTTTTTGGCACAACTTGAAGGTTACTCTCATAGTATTCACCCAGCAATGCTATTCTGTAAAGTTCACTTGGAACCTCACTCAAGTGAGCGCACACAATTCGAAAGCGAACTCATTTGTTTTTAAAGTCAATCATGGCGGATACACAATGAGACACCGTTCGAATTTCAAAGTGATGACTATAGAATTAACCTCTAATTGGTCAGAATAACTGGTTAATTAATAAAAGTCTTGATTTTGATTTGACATTAAATTAAATTGAATTTTAATCTAGGTAGGGATACATAGTATAGTGACCTTATTGGTGATGTTCTTCAGAAAGGTCAGGTGCATAGTACTCTCAGCTAACGTTCGTGAAGACCAATTCTCGTACCTAAAAAAGTTCATATTGAAGTCGCAATCTCATGCCAGCGACAATCAAATGTCAAAAATGTAGATAAACGCTATACAATTTTTGACAGATTTTTTTTTTTTATTAATGTTCAAAATGAATATCGCAGAGTTTAAATCTTACACTAAAAACAACAGAAGCCTTTGAAGGCTTATATGTGGCTAGTGAGTTCGGAAATATATATCTAATTTAGGACAAATTTAGACGGTAAGTTTACAGTTAAAGAGTATTTTAAGTCTTACTTCTTATCTAATACAATAATAGCACAAATAAAGATGGCAGCAAGTGCATCAAACTAATAATAGCACAATTAAAGATGGTAGTAAGTGTATCTAACTAAAGTATGTACTTTAGTTAGATACACTTACTACTACTTACATCTTTGTAATTTGTAATTTGTCTTTGTAGTTTGTAATTTGCAGATTGAGACTGAGTTGTTGTTAAAAATACGAGAATTGCACCACACGTAAGCGAGGCAAAAAACTCAACCTCAAACTCAAACTCAAACTCAAAGCATTTATTTCAAACAAACCAATTACAGGCACTTTTGAATTGTCAATGGGTCGGTCAGTCAGAAAGATGAAGCTAGTTGCCCATTCCAAAGCGTAGTAGATCCCTATGGAGAAGAACGGGCAAGAAACTCCACGGACACTCTTTTAAATCATAATATTTTTTACAAAATATTGGTTACATCGTTCAAGTTGAAAATATACATGTGAGAACAATGTAGAAAGACGTGCACGTTAAAAAGCGTCCGTAATAAAAAGATAAAAACTAAAACAACTAAATTAAATATTAAAATTAAAAATAAGCCATGGCAGCTAAGAGACGACCAGTCCCAACTGACGGCGCCCGTTCACGAACATGACGCATGGATCAGCACCAATTAGCTCAACCATTTTGAAGGGAACTTAATGATCCAACACACACGCCACCACCAGCGAGACATTTGAGTGAACATGACATACTCTCAACCGCCAGGGCACACTCAAGTCAGTGAAAGACGTACCCAGTAAAAGGTAGCTTAATAGTAGCTACATAGTGCTCACACATGTGCTATGCAATTATATAATACTAAGAGATTGAATCTAAACAATGCAAAGAAAGTTTTCTCTCATCTTAATCTTCAGCAGCTCCAACAATATATCCGAATGCTAATCAATTAATTAATGCGTCCTTGTGGAGCAGGACAAGCATTCAGCCAAGGAGTAAAGTAAAGGAGTAGGTAAGGATCATAGCAGGTGGCGTTCTGCAGTTTCTGCCTACCCCCTTAGGAAGAAGAAGGCGTAAGTTTAATCACACTAATATTAGGTCTTTATCTATGAAATTGCCGTTCTGCAGTACTGGCCATTTCAAATCAAAATAATTTTTGTTTGGCTAAGAATTCTAATTTCAAATTAATTTTATTTTAAAAACATGGTTTTTTTTTTCCAAAAGTAGTCATTTGTTTATTGATTAGTGTTACATTTTCATCGCATTTCAATCTTTTTCGCCATCATAGATACGTTAAAAATTCGAGTAATTATGGAATATGAGTACCGTCGTGGCAGCAACGCGGCACAAGCGGCACGCAACATCAACGACGTTTACGGAGCTAACACTACAAACCAACGCACCACTTGTTATTGGTTTGCTCGCTTCCGTTCTGGAAATTTCGACCTGAAAAATGAACCTCGCGGTCGTCCGAAGACTTTGGTCGACAATGACGAATTAAAGGCGATTGTGGAAGCTGATGATACACAATCTACGGCTGAATTAGCAGCAGCTTTCGACGTTAGCGTCAAAACAATATTGGTCCATTTGCGTCAAATTGGCAAGGTAAAAAAGCTTGACAAATGGGTGCCCCACGAACTCAATGATCGCCAGCGCGAAGTACGCGTCGGACGTGCCTTGCACTGCTCAACAGACACACAAATGAAGGAATTTTGAACCGCATTGTTACCTGCGATGAAAAATGGATTCTGTTTGATAACCGCAAGCGCTCAGCAAGTTGGTTGGATCCTGGTTCAGCACCTAAACAATGCCCTAAACGAAAACTTACCCCTAGAAAAGTGATGATCACTGTTTGGTGGTCTAGCGCCGGTGTGATTCATCACAGCTTCTTACCAAACGGTGTGAGCATTACTTCAGATGTGTACTGTGAAGAACTGAACAAAATGATGGAGAAGCTGGCACATCACCAACCAGCATTGGTCAATCGCTCGTCTCCGCCGCTCCTGCACGACAACGCGCGACCTCATACTGCACAGCAGACGGTCTCCAAGTTGCAAGAACTGGGGTTGGAAGCTCTCCGTCATCCGCCCTACTCACCAGACCTTGCGCCTACAGACTACTACTTTTTCCAGAATTTGGATAACTTCTTGGCGGGAAAAAAATTCAATACCCGAGAGGCAGTACAAAATGCCTTTGAAGAATTTGTTGCCTCCCGTCCAGCTGATTTCTTTAAGAAGGGCATCAATAAACTGCCACTGCGTTGGCAAAGATGCATTGATTGCATGGGTGATTACTTCGATTAATACAAATAAAAAATGCATGAAAAAAATTCGTTTAAATTTTTTCATATAAAACGGCAATTTCATAGGTAAAGACCTATTATTATAAAGGCGAAATTTTGTGAGTGTGTGAGGGTGTGTTTGTATGTTTGTTATGTTCTTCTTCTTCACGCTCAATCGGCTGGACTGATTTGAATGGAATTTGGTATGTAGATAGTAATAGATAATGGCAACTTAGAAGGCCAATTTCAAGGTTCCAAAGGGTGATAGAGCGTGGTGTGCTGAGTGTGAAATTCAGTGAATCTGAAATATTAATACACATGATAAACACTTTAACTTTGAAGACAGACATTAATTCAACAAGGATATAAGTTTTAATCTTGTTCACAGAATACATCAGAAGTATTCAGGAGCTAAGTTGATAATTGGAATTAACCCTATTTTCCATGTAGGAAAAGAAACAGTTTTTCGATGAAATTAATAACTTTTAGTGTACCTCCAAAAGGAAAAATGGAGCATCATGGATCATTCGTGTCTTTCTGTCTGTCCGTCTGTCATAGCCAATTAGCTCCAAATCTAATAAACCGATTATGTTGAAATTTGGAACACATGTGAATTTCTGCGACCAAAACATGGACGTGTAACGTATACAAATGAGTTTTGAATATGGGGGTCACATTTGAGGGGCAAATAAGAAAATTTAAATACAAGTTTGGAAACTGTACCGTGTGCCATATCAAATGAAAGGGCTTACTTGTGAGGATCTCAAATAGATTTAAAGTTACTTAAGAAAATAGACGAAAATTTTTCATTGGAAAATACATTATTTTTAGTGTCGCTAATCATAGTTTGATCAAGATACAACCTGACACGGACCTGCAAATTGTAAAAACGTAACAAAACTTGAATTTCGCGACTACTACTGCGGATTATGTAATATTTATAAAAATATAAATTACCTTAGATCGGATACATTTAGGGACGCCATTTTAAGACCATAAAAGTGCCAGTATTTTATGACGTAACTAGCAATAATGTGGCCCCACACAAAACTACCCTCGTCCCTACCTTTTTAACGAAGGTCATATTAACGAGTATAAAATATGAAAACTTCACAGTTATGCGTAGTTCAGCTGAAACGTCTTCCGGAGACCGGACTCGAACCCACGGACCCTTATTTTAAATGTAACAATAGGGTACGGGTCGCGAACTTTTACAATGTGTAATAATGAAAATTAATATAGCAGCATTTTTATCCCCTCACACGAGTTCGGTGTGAAGTAATTACGGGAATATTTTCACATTATGTTCGTAGCATAATTCAAATGAAACGTCGTAAGGATAGTATTGAGTATGAATCTGGGTGGCTAATAAGAGTACGAGAAGACCAAAGAAACGATGGATGGACTGTGTGAAAGATGACATGGCTAGAAAGGAATGACTATCGAGATGACGACTGATAGAGAAGTATGGAAGAACAAGACATGTTGCGCCGACCCCAAATAAATTGGGATAAGGGCAGGAGAATGATGAAGGCTGATTTCAAATAGCTTTTATGTCTTACTAACTTTTTCCCGCGGCTTCGCTCGCGTTAATTTAGAATAATTGACAATCAATTCGGGTTGTACTCTAATTATAATATTATAAATTAACCATGATGAAGAGCTCGTGGATAAGTAATAACAGCCGCACGAGTCGATCCATCAGGTTAAGCTACGCTTGCCGGGGTTGGTCAGTGGATGAGTGACCATCTTTACATACCGAGACTCTTCCGTGTTTCGGAAAGCACGTTAAGCCGTTGGTCCCGGCTGTCATTCGTGGATCTTTGACAGTCGTTACGGGTCGTCAGAAGCCCGAAAGTCTGACAACCAGTCTTACCAAGGGGTATCGTATTACCCAGTTACTGGGTTGCGGAGGTCAGATAGGCAGTCGCTCCATGTAAAATAATGGTATTCAGCTGCATCCGGTTAGACTGGAAGCCGACCCCAACATAGTTGGGAAAACGCTAGGCAGATTGAACCATGATTCGAAAGACACGTGACGTCATAAGAACGTTATTGTTGTTTTCCTTGGGAACAGTACCTACTTTTTGTTTCGAGATGAAAGGTACCCTATGTCCGTTTCTGTACACCTGACAACGTATATGCAAAATTTCAGGATGATCGGTTCAGTGGTTTAGGCGGGAAAAGGTAACAAACAAACTTACTTTTGCGTTTAGGTATAATATTAGTTGGGATTTTTTTGGGATAGACGGCATCAAATTGCCGTAGACGAAAAAAAAAAAAACACCGATCTCATGACCATCATCATCTGCCTAGCTATGTTGGTCAGCTGCCAATCTTACCGGATGCCGCTGAATACGAGTATTTACATGGAGAGTCTGCATATCTGCCCTTACAATACGCGCCACAAATGATGAGACTTGACGAGCGCCGTACCGCGTCTCCCGCACTCTTTCCACCGCTCTGACGACGCCCGGTCCCTTCCCGCCTCAGACCTCATACCGCTAAAGAGACCTATAAATCGTCTACTGCGCATTAAACCACGTGGTGTGTCTCATCTTTAGTGGCACGTATTGTAAACCCTTGGTAAGACGGGTTGACAGACATTCAGATTTCTGACTACCCGTAATGACTGTCAAAGATCTAGTAGGTAATATTATTATCAAAGAAACACTCATTATTACCAACACTTTTTACAAATATATTTTTCTTTCGTAAATCTTCAGGTGGATATTCAAATTATCTTTTACAAAGAAAAATAAAAGTTACATTTTATTGCCTCTCAGTAGTACGTACGTAAAACATTGGGCAAATGTACTGTGTTATTGGAAAAAGTTTTTGGAATATTGGAGTTTATACTACTGTATTAAACTTAAAGATTTAGCTCCGGGAACTGTTACTTTGCGTTCTACATTTTACACCTTAATTTTGTTCGTACGTTGGTCGAAACATAGGCCCTTTGTGGTGAAAAGATTAACCCCATTATTCATAAAAAAAACTAAAATGCTCTATAAACCTAAAATCCAAACCAGTCTAACCGGATGCAGCCGAATATCAGTATATTACATGGAGCAATTACCTATCTGACCTCCACAACCCATTAACTGGGTAATACGAAACCCCTTGGTAATTTATTTATTTATTTATAGTTAATTAAAACGGTTATACACCAATTACAATAATTAACCTAGAAACACAATACTAATATTGTAATATCTAAAAAGAAAGAAAGAAAGAAAAATATTTTATTTGGGACACGCACAGGAAATACAGTTAAAAAAGAGCATATAAAAGTAACAAAATAAACATTAAAAAGCAAAAAAACAAAAAAAAGAAATCAGAATAAAAAAAAAAAAGAGACCTGTGCGAGGCCAAAAAGGCTCCCATCTCAGCATAAAGCTGCGATATTTAAAAAATAAATACCGCAACGCAATATCTACTACATACTTAATAAATAACAGTGGAAATTCTCTCATACTTTCTCTCGCAAAACTTTAGACACACTCGCTTTATCTCTCTCCATTCATCGGCAAACAGATCACAATCAGGATTGACTGCCAGGAGGGCATTGAGGGCTTCCAGAGTCCGACACACCGGCGACTGATTGACAGACTTTCGGGCTTCTGACGACCCGTAGCGACTGTCAAAGATCCACGAATGACAGCCGGGACCAACGGCGTGCTTACTGAGGTACGCAGGAGTCTCGATATGTAAAGATGGTCACCCATCCACTTACCAACCGCGGCAAGCGTAGCTTAGCCTGATGGATCGACCGATCGATCGTGGATGGGAAATCATCAAATGACTTCTCCCGCTCTCGGCAGAGCGGGAGGGCGTGTCAGACTTTTACTGACTAAAACCCACCCGTGTTCCTTCAGTTGCCCGTGCCAGGGCCACGGTATCTCTTTCGAACTACCCCACTACCATTATTATCCACGAGCTCCTCTTTATTGAATAGTTATAGAAGTGTTTTGTCTTCTTCTTTCAAACTCAAATCATAATTCGAAAGAAATTGACAAAACACTTCTTTAACTTAAATAGGTTTTTATAGCGTTTTAGTTTTTTTAAGAGTAAGGGGGTCAGTATTTATTTAACAAGGTTTGTAATGGGGCTGACTGCTCAGAGTACCTCAGAAGTTTAATATAAGAATTTGTTAGAACGTTGATCATGGCATTTTCTGTACGTATAAAACAGTTCCGAGATTGGGAGCGGTAGACAAAATCACTGAAGATAGAAAACTATAAAAATTTGATACTTAGTGGTGCTAAGAAGAGATTTTTCATAACTCCATCCTTGAGAAGTTTAATCGACACTTAAAAAACGAAGTAGCAGGTGTTTAACTTGTGATTATTTTCGACTTCAATTTACTCATTTTCTGTAGGTCATTCTTAGTCTTTTAGACTCAGAATTACCCCAATCATCGCCTCGAAACCCTACCTTAGTCGTTATACAATGTAACCTATATTTTCACTCACAAATTCTAAGCAATACGGGCCTCGTACTCTATTATATACTTACACCAACTGTTGCGATCCCCAAAGTAATAACAACATCATTACATTCTGTCTCACTCTAACGACAATCATAACAACGTCATTATGTTCTGTCTCTCTCTAAAACTTGGGGTAATAGAATTCCTTAAGTAAGGAAGAGGAGGAGTCTTTGTGTTTTCTCTTTTCTTTTTCACGATTGTCGAGAAGGCTGATTGGATACACAGACGTTTGACTTGGGCTTCTCGTTTGGCGAGATCTATTACGAGAATAGCTCATCAACTCAGCCTATCGCTGTCCACTGCTGGACTTAGTCCTCTCCCAGTCTTCGCCTTCCGCATCCAGTCTGTCCCAGCCACCTTCAGGTCGTCGGTCTATCTAGCTGGAGGGCGTCCCACACTACGCTTCCCGATACGCAGTCTCCACTCCAAGACTCGTCTACTCCATCGGCCATCGGTCCTTCGACAATCATAACCAGCCCATTGTCACTTCAGCTTGCTTACTTTGCAAGCTATGTCGGTAACTTCAGTTATTTTACGCATAATTTCATTTTTTGATTTTATCCTTCAAAGAAACTCCGAGCATATCCCGCTCCTTAGCGCGCTGAGCGATCTTGAATCTGTGGACCAGCCCAACTGTCAGTGTCCACTTTTTGGCACCGTATAACAGGCAGCACGTACTGGTTGAAGACCTTAGTCTTCAAACATAAGCGCATGCCGTGGTTGCAATATCCTAACACAAGCAAACTATTTGCTTAATAGGATTATCCCCATTGTAACAGAATAAGTACTCAATACTCAATACTCAATACGTTTATTGCATTCCACAATGTGAACTTAGGTGGTAGGTACATAAAAATTACATACAAAATTTTGGAGCATTGTGGGCCCTGTCGGGCATAACAACATAAAAATTAAAAATTAGGAGGAGGGCTACTATAAATATTTGTTTACAACTTCAATAATAAAATACTTTTCGTTTTGTGTAGGTAGGTGGACTTAACTACTAATTGTATCATATAATTTGTACAACTTATATATTTAATTTATGCATTAATATTTATTTAATTTATACATTTATTATTATTGGTATTATATACTAGTATTGCGTTTTTTTGGTATTTTTATTTATTTATTAAATTTATCATTTAAATATTCATGCACATTATAATAACATTTACTGATTAGAAATTGTTTTAGTTTATTTATAAAGATATTAAATTTTTGTTAATTTTTGATGTCATCTGGTAATTTATTATATATTTTAACTGACATGACTAAAGTGCTTGTGGAGTGTATTTTTATCTTAGAGCCTGGCTGGTTAAGTCTGTTTTTGTGTCGTAGTGTGTAGTGAGTCTGTATGTTTTAATAATTTATTAATTTTAAAAATTTTAGTAATTTAAGTTGATGCAATTTTTTTTTAAATATTAGCCACGCAGCAAGGTGGTTGGGGGGCTGACTGTCCAGATGCGCCGGACGTACTTTTGGCCAAATTTCCGCATGCTCACACGTATGACACCTTTACAATAATTAATACTGAGTAGGCTCTGAAAATCCTGTCCGCATTTCCATCTACAATCGTTTTAGATTTCTAAATACAGGGTGTCCCAGAATGATGCGTACAATCTTAAGAATGTGGTACAGACCATCAAACTGAACAACTTTTTCCCGGGGAGCAACATCGTAATCGCAAAAAAAAAAAAACAATTGTCCCATACATTTGGTCAAATAGGTATTGAAATTATATATGGGACGACTGATTTCTTTTCCACGATTACGATGTTGGTCCCCAGAAAAAAGTTGTTCAGTTTCATGGACTGTACCACATCCTTAAGTTTGTGCACAAATCATTCTGGGACACCCTGTACACAAAACATAGCTCGTCTAGTTAATTGAACACAAACTACCAATAATGGTACTTAGACCCCACTATCTAGTGCCATTGGTATTTCAAACCCAATCTAGTTAAGTGTATATAAATGTAGTGACAGCTGTTACAATGTGTACTGCCTATTAAGTACGTACTAAGGAACTACTCTTTGTTTTGGTTTCAGCTGGGTTCCTAAAAGCTACTGGTCTTTATTAGTACAACTGATGTCAACCTGCCTAGCCTTTTCCCAACTATGTTGGGGTCGGCTTCCAGTCTAACCGGATGCAGCTGAATACCAGTATTTTACATGGAGCGACTGCCTATCTGACCTCCACAACCCATTAACTGGGTAATACGATACCCCTTGGTAAGATTGGTTGTCAGACTTTCGGGTTTCTGACGACCCGTAACGACTGTCAAAGATCCACGAATGACAGCCGGGACCAACGGCTTAACGTGCTTTCCGAGGCACGGAGGAGCCTCAGTATGTAAATATGGTCATCCATCCACGGACAAACTGCGGCAAACGTAGCTTTGATTGATCGACCGGTGGTGGTACTTAGCCACAAGCCCCTCAGAAACTCTTGGTATTTGCCTGTATTTGAACCCTCAACCTCGTGCATGAGCTCATGACTTACAAAATAAATTATATTAAAATATTTTATATTTCTTGACAAAAAATATTCATGCCCTGTCTACCTGTAGCCTTTCAAAAGCCAAATAAAATCTAATACGCAAAGAAAATAAACTCAAATGAATTTAGCTTTTACTCTTCAAATATTTTACTTTGAGTAAGTCCGTGATATGAGAAGTTACTTTCTTTTTACTTAACGAATTTATTAGCCTTTTTACGATAACGTTAAAAGCACTAGGGTTTAAATATATCAAGAAAAGAGAAAGAAAACATGAAAGTAAAAAGAGGAGATGAGGAGATTTATTAATACAAGAATTATTTTTGGATTTAGCTTTAGTAAAGATTGTAAAAGAACTTACTTAACTGCCTCAAATGGCTTAGCATGATCCTCCGTTATGCCGAAAATACTGCAGCATTAATTTTCAAATAAATATATGGTAAAGTTGAGGATAAAAATAAAAAAAAAATAAAAATCTTTATTTTATACAAAAACCTTCAACGATGCTTAAAAACTAGGTCGCATGAATTTCAATGAATAAAGGTCATACAAATAGAGTAAACCCTGACTCCCAAACTAGGAGATCCTGTCTTAGGAGTCAGATTAATATTAAGTTCTGCGTTTGATGAAAACACGATTCCACATTTTCTCGATGGAAAAGAATTCCAAAGTTACCTCTAAACCGAACAATATACCGCATATAGCAATTTGGTTTAAATTTATGCGACAAGCAGAATTTGTATCACCCATCTTCACCGGCTGTACCAGAAAGGTGTGGTCAAATTTAAGGGTGTGGTACAGACCATCAAACTGAACAACTTTCTCCATGGGACCAACATCGTATTCGCGAAAAAATAATCAGCCCTCCCATACATTTGCGTCGAGTTGGTATTGAAGTTTTCTATGGGACAGTTGATATTTGAATATCAATAAAAAGTAACAACCCATATTATCGCTACATAGCCAAGTAGAAATACCCATTTCCCACCTGAAATAATCTTATAATCGCCTTTAAAGAAGCTCCTAAAAAGTAAAATTGGTACTTTCTTTTCCCCCCCAAGTGAAAAAACTTTTACATACCTACAAAGCAGGCAGATACACTTCCTTTCAAAATTACAAGCACATTTAAATAGATAGGTATGCTTAGATGGTTTGGCCTTGTTGAGAGGGATGAATGAAAGGACATTTTTACAAAGCAGATAATTATGAGCGGAAACGCCGGGAGGGGACGCCCTGGAAGGACATAATAATATGGTGACCTTATTGGTGATGCTCTTCAAAAGATCAGGTGCGTAGTACTCGGCAACCGGCGTGCGTGTATGAACGTAAACGAAGCAAAAAGAGTATGCAAGAATCATAGCAGGTGGTGTTTTATGGTTTCTGCCTACGCTTATGGGAAGACGGCGTGAGTTTATGTATTAAAATATACACCTATACACCGTGCTCCTGCTATCGCGACATTCCTTCAAAACGCTGGTAGGGCTAGTGGCCAGTAATCATAAAAATTATAATAAGATAAAATAATTCGCAAATAGGAAAAAAATAAATTTCAAACAAACTAAATAATAAAATAATAACCAAAATTAGGGTCTCTCTATGCAAAAGACTCATCCATTAAGCTATTTTTCTATGCCATCTGGTATAAGGTCTTTGACCCAACACCTTTTTTTTTTTGTTCATCGTTTGTCTATTGTTCTGACCCAGCTGTTTAGTTGCTTCATGGAAAAAAAAACTCGAGTTGCGTGGCCTTTTTTCTCGTTTGTTTCAATTTCATCTCTGCGCTACAGGTTGCTCCAAGATGCTATTCTAGAAAATTGTAAATAAATCAATAAATGATAACGTTTACTGACACCAAAATATCTTTATAAAACGATAACGCGGAACCGTATACGCGTGTTGAATTAATGTTGCAATTGCAGCTGCACGTTGTATTATAGAGCAGGCAGATTACACTTCCTTTCAAAATTACAGGTAAAAGTAAAATGGGAGCGAACAATGAGAGACGAAGCTGCGCCGCCGCCGTATACTGAGAGAATGTATTATGATATTCCGTACAATTGAGGACAAAATAATTGGGTTATCTTGGTGAAGACTTTTGAAGTGAGTGTTCGCACCACAGTTCACCCCACTTTAAATTAGACGTTTCGAAGTCAAAGTGAATGGAAGGTGAGGTTTTAATAGTGTTACTAATGAAGTGGGGCTCTTTTCTTCGGCCCTTCTTCTATGTAATACTTAATAAATATTACTAAACAGATATAGGACACTCAAACTCAAACTCAAAGCATTTATTTCAAATAAACCAATTACAGGCACTTTTGCATTGTCACAATCATAATCATAATCATAAACTTTATTTGTGAAACATAGGTAAGTATACAATAGGGAACAATGAGTAGGGTGTCAATGGGTCGGTCAGTCAGAAAGATGAAGCTAGTTGCCCATTACAAAGCGTAGTAGGACCCTATGGAGGAGAACGGGCAAGAAACTCCACGGACACTCTTTTAAATCACAATATTTTTTCAATACACTTCCTCGAAAACTGGTTCATATCGCACTACGATTAGGTTCACAATGCAATATATTTCACACGCGTGCGATTTTTCATTTTCCAACACGTGTGTGGAAATAAAAATTGCCACAGATAACTTATACCTATACTTAGTCCAAATTGGTTCAATGCCTCTATTCACACCGTCTCTATTCGGAGGTGAATGTTTTTTTAATCTCGGTAAAGAGATATGCGTCTTTACGGCGTTAGTATTTTTTGAATATTTAAATATTTTTATTATTACAATAAAAAAAACGTTTATGAACAAATTAATATTTATTTGTGTTCTAAACTCAAAAATATTTAAATTTTCTATTTTTAATATTAGGCTGTTTATTGGCTTTACCTTTGCTTCTCCTTCAACCTGGCGAAAGCAAAGCGCGGTAATAAAAATAAAATTGAAATCATAGTTTCCTAATAATTCATTACAAAAATATATTTTTCGTTATTTTATTTCTTCAAAAGTGTATTGAAAAACGTCGTTTGATACACGTGGACATTTGCTATTGCAGTTCTCAGCTCAAAAACAAACATGTACTATTACAAAATATTGGTTACATCGTTCATGTTGAAAATATACATGTGAGAACAATGTAGAAAGACGTGCACGTTAAAAAGCGTCCGTAATAAAACGATAAAAACAAACAACTAAATTAAAAATAAGCCGTGGCAGCTAAGAGACGACCAGTCCCAACTGACGGTACCCGTTCACGAACATGGACGCATGGATCACTCAATTGGAGTCTACTTTACAGCTAAGCAAAGGCCACTGGAACGTAAAGACAAGAGAATACGAAAAGGCCCTGTACCCTAATTGCGTAACACATTAACAATCGGAGTTGGTTTCATTTTGACAGTTCAACGACATTCATTGCGTTATTTACGTTGTCGAGCAGGCAAATTTTTCGAACATATGAAGCAATGGATTAGCAATTTGTTTCAAATTGATTCAAATTCCGATCTATAGCGTGTTGCGCAATTAGGGTGCTGGTTACATTTTGAGAATATAATTAAGGTTTCCTTTATTTCATTTATGTACATATCCTTTACATTTTTAAATATTTTTTTATAAAAACATAACATTTATTAATTAAGTTTTATTAAAAGGGGTAAAGAGAAACATTACTATGAGATTATCTTTTTAAATATTCACAGTGTTTTTTAGGGTTCCGTGTCTCAAAAGGAAAAAAAACGGAAC
Organism: Cosmia pyralina; assembly: GCA_946251885.1. Lineage (NCBI taxonomy): Eukaryota > Metazoa > Arthropoda > Insecta > Lepidoptera > Noctuidae > Cosmia > Cosmia pyralina. The sequence continues at coordinate 7,727,564 of OX276371.1, read as the reverse complement.
TCAAACTCAAACTCAAAGCATTTATTTCAATTAAACCAATTACAGGCACTTTTGAATTGTCAAGGGGTCGGTCAGTCAGAAAGATGAAGCTAGGCGCCCATTCCAAAGCATAGTAGGTACCTATGGAGAAGAACGGGCAAGAAACTCCACGGACACTCTTTTAAATCAAGATATGGTTACAAAATAATGGTTACATCATTCATGTTGAAATTTTACATGTGAGAACGATGCAGAACGTTAAAAGCGTCCTTAAAAAAAAAAACAATTCAAATATTTAAATTAAATTAAAATAAGCCGTGGCCGCTAAGGTATGCCCAGCCTTCACTGACAGCGCTTGTTCTCGAACCTGACGCATGGATTAGCTAGCTTACCCCTAGAGAATCACTTCGTTGTCCGTATGTCTGTCTGTCTGTCTGTCAGTCAGTCTGTCAATGCCCTTTTTTTCAGAAACGCGTGGAGGTATCAAATTGAAATTAATATCAAACACAAAGGCCTATCTATGGTCCCTTGGAGTTCTAATAAATCAAGCTTCTAAGTCAACGCAATAAAAAAATACGGCCATTTAACATAATAATATAATTTGATATTCGTAAGTAAATTAGGAGAACCTCGTGGCTAAGTAATAACAGCCGCACGGGTCGATCCATCAGGTTAAGCTACGCTTGCCGGGGTTGGTCAGTGGTTGGGTGACCATTCTTTACATACCGAGACTCCTCCGTGCCTCGGAAAGCACGTTAAGCCGTTGGTCCCGGCTGTCATTCGTGGATCTTTGACAGTCGTTACGGGTCGTCAGAAGCCCGAAAGTCTAACAACCAGTCTTACCAAGGGGTATCGTATTACCCAGTAACTGGGTTGTGGAGGTCAGATAGGCAGTCGCTCCATGTAAAACACTGGTATTCAGCTGCATCCGGTTAGACTGGAAGCCGACCCCTACATAGTTGGGAAAAGGCTAAGCAGATGATGATGATTCGCAAGTAAATTAAAATCTACAGGGTACTTCCCGTTGACCAAGAATCATTAAATTTAACAAGAAGCAAGGTCTCACAGCACAAGTAAAGGAAAAAGTCCGAAAATTGTTAATTTGTAATTCTCTCACATAAAAAAAAAAACAACCGACTTCCAAAAACAACACTACAAAGTGGAAAATAACTTTAATTTCGGAAGTCGGTGTCTAGTTAAATGTATTTTCGTTTTTTGCCACCGACTTCCGAAATTAAAGTTATTTTTCACTTTGTAGTGTTGTTTTTGGAAGTCGGTTGTATTTTTTTGTAAAAAAGTTTTTATTTTTCACTTTTTAGTTGTGTACCTACCCCACACAAATTCTTATACCACTATCTGCAAAACAAACTAGAACATCATCCATATAAAAGTAGGGAAAAAATACGTATTATTGAAGCTAACTCAAAAACTACCCAAGCAAAGTTAATCAATTTTATATGGGACCAACTGTGATGTATACCCTCTCGAATAATATAAAAAAAATCCAAATCGGTCCAGCCATCTTCGAGTAATCGGGGAAGGTTCCGACGAATTGAGAACCTCCTCCTTTTTGAAGTCGGTTAAAAAGAAATTGTTGGGATTACAATGTTACAAATTCTTTTCAACATCATTGTGCGTGGTCCGACACGCACTTGGCCGGTTTTTTTTTTTAAATTACATTTTTTTATTCTCACCAGTTTCTTATTAAAAAATACCTACACCTTTAATTCTATTATTTAAGTAAGATAGCTGGTTCTAGCCTCCTTAAAGTAAGATAGGGACTCCTTGCCCGAATACCTAGTCACAGTATAAACATGCCCTACACCAGTGACATCTGTTAGTGAAGCTAGTGAGTTATAAAGCTGGGAAGTTAGATGTTTTGTCTGCTATTTGCAATCCATTACCCAAGACCAACGACCATATAGCCCAAGACCGACCTGTCAAGGGCAGAGTAAACTACGTGCATTCTAGATTGTTGTGTGTGTGTGTGTGGTGTGTGTGTGTGTGTCTATGCCAGGCACATGCTTCTTGGTCAGGTTCCTTTTATACAAATATTTTCTCATGAACTTCATAGTATTTTAAATTTATTTATGTATATTTAAGATAGATAGAAGATAGAAAGAAAGAAAAAAAAAAAAGAAAGAAAATACGTTTATTTGCGGTAAACATGACGCAAAGGACAACAAAATAAAATAAACAAAGTAAAAAGCAAGTTTTGGGGAAAATATGCGTCACATCTACGCTAAACGGCTACCGCTCAGCATAATGCCGCGACCCCATGCGAAACGGAGCCCCAGCGCTGGTTTTCAGTGATAGCCGGCGTTGACGCGATGACGTCGACCGGTAGATAGGATAGTCTTTTCTATGTGCAGTGGGCTGCATCAATTGGGTACCCCTGTTGGGTTAGGCGCACACTGGTGCCGATTCTCTTGTGAACGCACTAAACTAAAATTAGAGAATCGCTATCTTTTACTAACAGGCAGCGCGAGAAAAGGACAGCTATAGCTATGAACTAAGTTGGAGATGTCAAACTAGTTCACGCCTTGCGCTTCACCGTGTTTTTTAGTCGACATGTTTTTACGTGTCGTCTAAATGTCTATGGAAAAATTAGTTCTAACTAATTTGACAGCTCTAATTTACTTCCGTCCCTTTCTTGTCATAATAGAGAGAAAAAGTTAGCAATAGCCTAAATTAAGTTTAGTTTGTGCACAACAGAATCGGCACCAATGCCACATTCTCAAAATTACTTATTGACGCAAAATGACACATTCGCAAAATGTCTTTTCTCAATATGCCACACTAGCAAAATGACACACTGGTAAAATGACACATTCGCAAATTGTCTTTACTCAAAATGCCACACTATCAAAATGAAGTCTTAACACATAATATGCGATTTACTTTAATGACAATAAAAGATTGATAAAGTCTCTTATTGACTTCTTGTAGTAGGCCGATGATTTATGAATAAAAAATAATACTAATTTAATTAATTCAGTACAGTAAGTGTGGGCTACTTTGACTCTAGGGCATAACTTTGGCCCAAATCGAGACAGATGTTTACTGTCATTAAATCCACACAAGGTTCCGCAAGTACGCGTCTATATCACCATCTAATAGTTACCGAAGGACATACGACGTTCGATTGTGTGGTCGTGACACTTCGGGCAGTTTATAGAGTTGTCTCGATTTGGGTCAAAGTTATGCCCTAGAGTCAAAGTAACCCGACCTTATGGTATATAACTACATTATTTATTCATTTCCATTTATTTTAACATACTTGGAACCCCATTCAAGTGAGCGCACACAATTCGAAAGCGAACTCATTTGTTTTTAAAAGTAAATCATCGCGGATTCACAAAGAGACAACGTTCGAATTTCAAATTTATTGACGTTTAGAGAAGTACAAGTAGAAAGCGGGGCAAATGTTCGTTTGGTAATCAGCCAAGGTTAGGTTTGAGTTAATTATACCGTCATAATGTTAATTATAGCGTTGTCCCCACTCTATAGCCATTAAGGTTAATGTTCAATTACAGTTGACCAAATTACGTCATTCGCACCATTTACTGAATTCGATGACTCTGAAGTGTGAACGTGGATCAAACAGCGAACATTATACTGATGTTCTTTATTAATTTTCTGTTTTATTAGCAGCCTATTGAAAATTGAACCTGATTGAACAAAAGCTCAATACATTTTTAGGGTTCTGTAGGTACCAAAATGGTAATAAGGAACCCTTCTGGTGATTCAGTCTGTCTGTCTATCCGTCTGTCACAGCTGGATACTACTACTACTAACTTGAAATTTCGAACAGTTTTAGATGATGTTTGCCCAACTATTTTGCGAATACGAAAGATTTTTTTTTTTGCAACAGGGACTGAAATGTGGTCTTCAAAATTCGAAGTGGGGCTACTAGAACGTGTGGGGTATCTTACAAAAGAGATTCTCAAACATTACTTTTTTCTTATTTCTAGGCCGCATTGTTTTCGTACTTTGATGAAAAATGTAGGTAAAAAAAAATACTGTTCCCTCCTTATCTCCGAAGTTTGCATAGAGAAAAATCTGAAACTATTCTATATGAGAGAAGTTTATGTAAAGATTACAGGAAAAATAAAACGATGTCTCTAAATAGCACGCTTTTTCAGAAATCGGAACGGAACCATCGGTGCGTGAGTCCGACTCACTCTTGACCGGTTTCTTTCCCTTTTGAGGTACGGAACCATAAATAACAAAGAAAAGAAGAAAGAAAGCCAATACTAATGGACCAAAAAAAAATCTAGTCCTAGAAAAATACAATAAATGGTTATGAGCTTCCCTTATGATCATAATCATAATTATAATAATTAATTATCATCATCATCATCATCATCATCATTTATTTTATCTTGTGTAAATATACCCTGGAATCGTTCCCATGCTTCTATTAAGGACACGCTAGTCGCTCATTCTTCTATACAAACGTAGTTTAGTGATTACTCTTCTGTGTGACGGTGTACGTTCAAAACTAAGAATTATTTCAATTTGTCTTGTCATTATCTAGCCCAGTTACCCGTATGGAAGTAGAATCAAAAAAAAAGGTATTACTTCCATATTTCAACACTAATTTTAACGCATCTATGGGCGTAAATAAATAGCTCCCGGAGTATAAAAATGGCAAAATTTTTACCGTGTAGGGATAGATAATGTATTGAAAAATTCAAATACCTTTTGTTTTAAATAAATACATCCAGTAGTTTTTTCATAATATCTAAACGCCCAAAGGTCTGTTCATGAAATTTCATGCACTCGTTTTCGTTGTATATCATCGTCTATTTCACTAAATACATAAAAACTAAATAAATAAATACTAAATAAATAAATACTAAATAAATAAAACTAAATCCTACTAATATTATAAATGTGAAAGTTTGTATGGTTGGATGTTTGTTACTCAATCACGCAAAAACGGCTGAACGGATTTGGATGAAATTTGGTATGCAGATAGTTTATAACCTGTTAAGACATAAGGTTCCAGTGGGATAATTTCCGACATACACGCGAGTGAAGCTGCTGGCAAAAGCTAGTAAATAAATAAAGTAACTAAATAGCATGCATATTAGCCACTCCATTAAGGAGTTCGACCCGCCGACTAGGAGCTCCTTAAGCACACGATTTCCTACAGAGTACCTAATGAAACAACTAAGATAATTTATCATTTAGTTCTCGAAACTACCTCATTTTCACGTCTCCATATAATGATATCTCTATCCTTCTCATTAATCCGGTCACGCACGAGCACTTACTATTTTATTATAACAGATTTTTCCGAGATTGTGTGTGCGATACGTTTTTCTCTGATTGTATTTGATTCAATTCCTTATTAAATTAGATATTGGAATGGTGGTTATTTTTGCGATTAAAAACAAGGGTTGACTGCATTGATGTATAAATATGGGAAGACAGGGTACTCTGTAATGTCACGTAAGCATTATTGGACTATAAACAATTACATGTAAACACATCCACACAACTACATTTCCCGATGTCGTGCGTAATGTGTTCAACAACCGAAATAGAAAGACATATTACGCTGGCTGTAGCGGGAACGAGATAGCAATAATTGTCACTGTTATGTAACCATAACAAATCGCTTGTCTCTTCACACTCTTAAGAATCATATATTTATTTATTTGTAAACAATTGTTTTAGTACTGCACTTACAGTTTACACCAAAGCACTCAGCGAGCCAACAACATAGCATACTTCATGCAAACATTATACATAGTGTTAGAGAAATCAGACCAGGAGGCGGGGCCTAGCATCGCGCCATCGTGAAGTAGGATCACGTGAGCGGTGGGGAGCCTACGGCGGCGGTGGGGCGCACGCGGACGGCAGCGAGGGCCGAGGCGAGCGGCACTCACTTTGCGGTGGCATTTGGACGTGGCGGACGTATTAGCTGTAGCTATAATTAATTAGTGCGATTAATAATTGTGATTAGGTTTTCTTAGAATAAAAATCGGATTTGTTATTAATTTTGCTTTCTTTTATAAAAACTAACACCACTTCTGATTTAGAATATCAGAAGTGGGATAAAACACGGCGCCTTGCTCGTTGTCGCTTCCTGTTTTGTGGTAAATTATTTAAAATTGGACTTGACTTGTTTGTTTCAAATTCTAACCGGTCTCGGGTTCAAATATTTTTAACAAAGTGTACACGTTATTAAACCGTAAATACCCTCATCTTTGATTTTATAATGTCGGGACGTTCTTCGCGGTCGAACAAAGGAGCAGATAACTTGCGTAAACATCGCAGCAGGTCACGTAAAGGTCGCGATCGTAGTTCCAGGCGGCAGCGTCGCGACGACTCACGTAAAGGCCGTAATCAAGCACTTGATACAATTCTCGTTCGACTAAATGCGATTGAGAGTAGACTTTCTACTTCTGAATCTATGTCCGAACCGTCACGTCCAGCGCGTGAATGCCATACTCCACCGTTGCCGGTTGCAACAAGCAAAGCTACTACGTCGGTTGAACCGGTTTGCGAAACAACGAATAGGTTCGTGAGCGCGTTAACGTCGATAATACAGGCCTAATCTGGTCGCTATTACATCTCAAATTTTGATCCTAGCATTCACGATTTCGATGTTTGGTGTGCGGAGGTGGATCGAGGGCGCGAGCTTAATCGTTGGGACGACCGCGAGTGCCTGTCGCGTATCGGTGGTTGCCTCAGGGGCGATGCGCGTACCTGGCTAAACGATTGGGTCTCCAATGACCGCACATGGACAAATTTTAAAATAGAGTTCCGATCACTCTGTCCGCGGAGTGTCGACTTCGCGAATATTTTATTCAACGTTATGAGTACAAACTCTGATAGTTTTGCTTCATATGCCGAGTACGCACGTAAGTCATTGCTACGTTTGAATATTGTAAAAGGGTTACCGGATGACCTGAAAACGGCTATAACTATTCGTGGCATTACAGACCCGCAAATAAAAGCCGCTGCATCAAATGCTAGATTGCAACATACCGAATTAGTAGAATTTCTATCCGTTTATACAAAACCTAAAAAGGATTCTCAAAATACCCGCAACCACGTTCGTACGTCGAATGTAGGTCAATCTGATTCCCATAAACACAAGCCTTCGAAACCGAACATTAAGTGTAATAATTGCGGTGATATCGGTCATGTGAAATCGCAATGTTCTAAACGGCAAAAAATGGACTCTAAAACACCTAACGGACACTGGGAGGGTTCTTAATTATATTGATGATGTCCTTATTCTGTCGGATTCAGTAGAAGAAGGACTAGACTTGTTGCGTCAGGTACTTGTTTGTCTTACGAAAGCGGGTTTTTCCATTAATTTAAAGAAATGCACGTTTTTAAACACTGAAGTCGAGTACTTAGGCAGACTTATTAGTCAAGGTCAGGTACGGCCGAGTCCTAGGAAGGTACACGCTTTGGTAAGGTCACCAAAACCTGAGAACGTTAAGCAAGTGCGGCAGTTTTTAGGTCTAGCCGGTTATTTTAGGCGATACATTTCTAATTACGCAGTTAAGACCGCTTGCATTGCTAAGCTCACAAAAATGGGACAACCGTTTATCTGGGGCGAAGAACAAGATGCGGCGCGTGATAAAATCATTTCTTGTCTAACTGAAGAACCTGTGCTTATGATATTTGACCCAAAGTTGTTCACTGAACTTCATACTGACGCCAGTGCCATCGGGTACGGCGCGGTTTTGTTGCAAGAGCATGAAGGTAAACGAAAGTGTGTCGTTGGTTATTTTAGCAGGGCAACTCGTGGCGCGGAGTCTCGATATCATAGCTATGAACTTGAGACTTTGGCCATAGTGAAGGCACTACAATACTTTCGTCACTATCTAATTGGCATCGACTTTAAAATAGTGACGGATTGTAATTGGCTGAAATTAACCGAGCGAAAGAAAGATCTTGTTCCACGAGTGGCCCATTGGTGGGTGTATATGCAAGACTTCCGTTTCACTATCGAATACCGAAAGGGTTTTCTAATGCAGCATGCCGATTTTTGAAGCCAGAACCCGGTTAACGTATCACACATTCGTCGACCTAACAACTGGGCTCAAATTGCTCAAACTGCTGACTCTGAGACACAGGAACTGATGGAGAAGTTAAGAGACGGTCAGTTAGACCCATCTCGTTATGTTGTTAAAAACAACCTTTTTGTACTACAAGTATAGTCCTACAGGCGAAGAGTCGCGCTTCCTATGCTTTGTCCCCAAAGGACATCGACTAAGTCTTCTACGCGTCTTTCACGACGATCATGAGCATATCGGAATGGATAAAACAGTCGGTTTGATTCTCCGTCACTTCTGGTTTCCCGGGAGGCTTAAGACATTTCGTGAAGAAATACATAAGCCATTGCGTGGTTTGTTTGTCACACAAAAGAGTTCCCCGGGCTCCTCATCAGCCCATAGAGTCTTGGACTAAACCTGAAAGCCCTTTTCATACCGTTCATATGGATGTATTAGGCCCACTACCTGAATCAAATGGGTTTAAGTATGTCTTGTTATTAGTAGATGCCTTTTCCAAATTTTGTCTTCTCTATTCCTTATACCGACAAGATACTAATGAGCTGAAGCGGGTGTTCACAAACGTCATTTCCTTATTTGGTACACCTTCTTTAATCATAACAGACCGCGGTAGGATGTTTGAAAGCTCTGGGTTTCAAAATTGGGTTTCTGGGTTAGGCTGTGCCACACATTTGATTACACCAGAAATGCACCAAGAAAACGGTCAAGCTGAGCGATACTGCCGCACCGTCCTAAATATGTTACGGGTTGAGGTAAATAATAAGAGCAGTAGTTGGTCTGACACTCTGTGGAAAATCCAGCTGACTCTCAACATTACCAAACAAGCAACGACTCGTACTTCACCTCTGCAACTATTGACCGGAGTTGAAACCACCACACCTGTTCTGAGGACGCTTGTAAGGGATGTAGCTCTGGAAAATTCCCATGCAACCCGCCAAGCTTTGATGGTTCTAAGACGACAACGTGCTTCGCAGCTTTTGGAAGTGAACCAAGAACGTCAAAACCAGCATGTTAATGAGAGGCGCAAGCAACCACGTATCTTTGCTCTTGGCGATTTTGTTTTTGTTGGTAAAAGTTCGCAGAGTTCCGGCAAGCTGGATTCTGGCATGAGAGGTCCCTATAAGGTGGTCTAGCAGCTCCCTCACCATCGCTATGAGTTGGAGCTCCTAGCGGGATCCTACGGAAAGAGGACGCAGGCAGCTGCGGAACACATGGTTTTGTGGCGTGGAGAATGGACGCCGGATACCTACATGTGCAGCGTTCTTCATGACTGGTGAATCATTTAATAGCCACGTGCGCTTGCCTTATGGCAGCTACCTATGGCGTGTGCTGTGTTGTTTTAATAGCCACGTGCGCTTGCCTTATGGCAGCTACCTATGGCGTGTGCTGTGTTGTTTTAATAGCCACGTGCGCTTGCCTTATGGCAGCTACCTATGGCGTGTGCTGTGTTGTTTTAATAGCCACGTGCGCTTGCCTTATGGCAGCTACCTATGGCGTGTGCTGTGTTGTTTTAATAGCCACGTGCGCTTGCCTTACGGCAGCTACCTATGGCGTGTGCTGTGTTGTTTTAATAGCCACGTGCGCTTGCCTTATGGCAGCTACCTATGGCGTGTGCTGTGTTATTGTAATAACCATGTGCGCGTGCCTTATGGCCGCTCCTATGGCATGTGCTGGCAGTTTACGACTAGCTGGCTTGTTTCTCTAACATGACTTTGCTTATTCTTAGCTGTTATATGACAATGGTTATGCACTCGTCACGAATATATGAGTGCACGCTTATGTTTGTGACAGAGCTGACAATTGTTAGAGAAGTCTCGATAGCTAGATTGGATAAAATTATAACTGCGTTGTTTTACAGATGACGGTGATCCTGGTGACTCTCAAGATTGCAGGGAGCCATCCACCCAAGATCAGGCGGTCGAGGACGCCTCGCCATCAGGAGAGGCCGTGTTAGAGAAATCAGACCAGGAGGCGGGGCCTAGCATCGCGCCATCGTGAAGTAGGATCACGTGAGCGGTGGGGAGCCTACGGCGGCGGTGGGGCGCACGCGGACGGCAGCGAGGGCCGAGGCGAGCGGCACTCACTTTGCGGTGGCATTTGGACGTGGCGGACGTATTAGCTGTAGCTATAATTAATTAGTGCGATTAATAATTGTGATTAGGTTTTCTTAGAATAAAAATCGGATTTGTTATTAATTTTGCTTTCTTTTATAAAAACTAACACCACTTCTGATTTAGAATAATAGATTTACTGCTATACATAAATATGTCAACGTCCGGCTCCTGAGCAATCAGGCCGTTCAGCAGATTGATCGCCTGGGTTGTGGAAGCATACCGAGCAGTATGGGTACGCACTGGTGGAGCCGCGAAATGGCACCACGAAGCACAGGCGCGGAGTCCGGTCCGGAGCAAATAATGAACAGCGAGATAGAGTAGTCGCGTCATCGATCTTATTAATGAGCAATATGTTGTAGTGCATCAAAAGCGCACACTTGTATCTCAGTTCCAACGTGTTTATGCCCACCATTCCCGCAAAAAACAGAGACGGATACAAATAGAGATAATATCCATATATTTTTTTTATACAGATAGCGAGCAAATTTTCGTTAAACTCTTTCTAATAGGTTGGTCAAAAATTTCTCGAGCAAATTTCAAAAGAACAATAAACGAAATAACAAAATTTAAATGACCAAATGTTTTATTTAGAAAAAAATTAAAATCCCAATGTATGTGACATCAAATGAACGACTGATCAAAAGTTGCTAGATGTAATTTTAAAATATAAATACATTTCGAACCTAACTCCCCGTGATGTCGACCGTCTAGGGGTAGGGTTTCCGTCAGCAGGTCGACGTAGCCCCGCTGCGCGGGGCTCCTATTTCTGTCTGCAGGGTTTAAAGGAACCTAACCAACCGAACCTCGGGCTGCCCCTGACGTCGGCCGTCCAGGGTTAGGGTTATCCAGTGTTGCGGCGGCCTAAAGCCTTGGGGTGAAAATCGAAATTTTCTTAGTGGACTGTATGAGGGGCGGTTCGGTGACACAAGTAGGTGTTTTGGTGGTGTGGGAAAATGATGATGGTACCTGCCTGGTGAGCTATGGCGACACGACGGGAATGGTTTCCTTAGCCACGTGGCTGGCGCGTCCAGGATATCACGTACGGACGAGAATCTGCACTTTCCACAACACACATACACGCACTTGCACTGTTCAATAGCAATCTTCGTTCTTCGCGGTGAAAATATGAGTCCTTTTTCGACTTGGGATTAATTTTACCCACAGGCGTCGATGTTGGTTGAGAACTGGCGGATCTTCTTGGCGGCAGCGTATGCGCGCCATTGCGGATCTTCCTTCTCGCTCTCACTTAGGCATTATAAGGGTTGTGGAAGGGAGAAGGAAAGCGGAAGGAACTTTATGTTACACAGATACTAATTAATTAGAGTTGCCAGTAATTAGGCATGAAATATAAAACTAAAGAAAGTAATGGCGTTAACATTCCTCGCGGCCTTAAAGGGTCACCTTTAAAGAGAATGATATAATAATATATACAGTGAAATTACACTTAAATCTAACTAAAGAGGGAATGGACTGAATAAGATATTACTAAGTAGGAATGGGGCATAAGCGGACCACAGGTCGCACAAGAATCCCATTAGAAGTGCGTACTGAAACGACTCGCGTGCTACCGTCTATAGACGTATGCAACTTCTCAATAACACCTAGAGGCCAGGATAGAGGAGGCGCATTATCATTAACTATCACTACTACAGTGCCTTCCTTAATCATGTCTCCATCAGGTATGAAGATACTCGCTTCGCCATCTTTTCCAGTACGACTGGACTAATTTATCCATAAGAGAGTGTCTTTGAAGCAGGTGATCAGACAGTAAACCTACTTCCGCGGCGGGTAATGAGTTAAGCGGTACAGTATGTAAAAAATGCGAAGGGGTAAGAGCTTTAGGCTCTTCCGGATCAGCGCTAAGAACAGTAAGAGGTCTGGAGTTCAACAGGCACTCTATTTGAGAGAGAATTGTAACTAATTCTTCATAAGATAGAAGTTGTTGACCTATTGTCTTGAAAAGGTGAGTCTTCACGGCCTTCACCATGGACTCCCAACATCCACCAAAGTGCGGTGACGCGGGCGGAATAAAGTGCCAATTAATGCGATGCTCAGCGAGCTCCTCTTCAAAGCGCGGGCGGTATTCTTTATTTATGAAAGTATACAAGTCGCGTAAAAACGAATTAGCTCCTCGAAAATTGGTCGCGTTGTCCGAATACAAGCATTGTACCGGTCCACGGCGGGATAAAAACCGTTTCAACGCGGCTATGAACGACGCAGTCGTAAGATCTGTAGCTAATTCAATATGAACAGCGCGAGTTGTCATACAGGTAAATATACATAAATAACCCTTGCGACTCTTCGCACCTCGAGTGCGTACGGGCACATACTGTATAGGGCCAGCGTAATCACACCCTGTATGAGAAAAAGCTTTGGTTGCAACATTTACTCTAGATTTAGGGAGATCGTCCATAATCGGCGGACCATGAGGTCGCGGTCTCCACCTGTGACATGCGTTACACTTGTGGATTCTATGACGAATAATGCGTCTAGCGGACAAAATCCAATACTTATGGCGCAATAACGACATAGTGAGTTCTGGACCTGCATGTAAATATTTTATATGATAATAGTCTACGAGGATTTCAACTATGCGATCATGTCGGGGTAACACTACCGGGTGTTTAGTACTATAGGCCTCAGCCGAATGAGTTAATCGACCCCCAACGCGGATTAAATCATCACCATCTACAAATGGCTTGAGTTTAATAAGAGCGGGTGAACAAATTTTATTATTTTTTAACTCGGAATAATCATCCATGAAGTGTTTTCTTTGAACATGACGCCACAAAATGGTTTCAGCGAACTCGAGGTCGCTAGCGGTAACGGCGTCAGTTCGACGCGGGAGTTTTTTCATGAAACGGTATATGAAAACAACAATACGCAGCAGCTTAGTCCACGACGACGTACGTTCTGCGAGTGCGAGTAGAAGCGAATTGTCCGAACTTGAATCCGCGACTATGGGGTGCGCGTGGACCTTTTCTTCCGGAATGGGTTCCGAATTCAAGTCTGTAACCTTATGTATGGGCCATTCGGAAGGTTCGCGCTTAGCCCAAGCGGGTCCGTGCAACCATAATGGGTGCTCAATGAATTTGTCAGGTGTTAAACCACGTGACAAACAGTCCGCTGGGTTTTCAGTACCAGCTACGTGGTAGAAATGTTCCGCGGGGACGTTGTCTACGATGCGAACGACACGATTGGCCACAAACGTGTGCCAACGATGCGGAGAAGAATTTATCCAGCAAAGAGTCACCTTTGAATCGGTGAATGCGTAAATAGCGGTAACATTATAACGCGGATTATAAGTGTCATGAACACGGCGAAGAAGTTTAGCGAGGAGTTCGGCACCACAGAGCTCCAGTCGAGCAATAGTCAATGGTTTAACCGGCGATACCTTCGACTTGGCACAAACCAGCTGAACGACTACGTCATCGTTGCGAGTGACATGCGCATAGATGACAGCGCCGTAGGCGCTTTCGCTGGCGTCGGAAAATCCAATGAGGCGAAGAATACAATTTTCAAAAATACCTAAATGGCGCGGGATTTTAAAATCATTTAAAAGCGGCAGGGCAGAGCGAAAAGTTTGCCAAATATTTATGATGTGACGCGGGGGAGTGTCATCCTAATCGAGCTTCAGTAACCACAATTCTTTGATAAGTAGTTTAGCATAGAGAACTACAGGCGCGACAAGCCCCATGATGTCCCACAGTCTAGCTACGGCCGACAGAATAGCACGTTTAGTACACGTGTCTGGCGGTGCGGAAATAAGAAATTCAAAACAATCATTTGACCTACACCAGCGCAAGCCGAGAACCTTTTGTTCTACCGACTTGTCGAATTCTAGTTGTTCGGTCAACCTATGCGACGCGGGAATACTGTTTAGTACAGTTTGAGAGTTACTGGTCCACTTGACCAACTCGAACTGACCTCCTCTAAAGAGTTTAATCAGTTCGTGCGAAACCTGGACTGCACGTGATTCGGAGCTTACGCTGTAGACTACGTCATCCATATACAGCGAATCCGCGATGATAGCGCTGGCGCGCGGGAAGTGATGACCATCGTCTTGAACCAACTGTTGTACTGTGCGGATCGCATGGTAGGGACTTGACTTGAGACCAAAACAGACACGGTTAAACTGATATAGAACCAGAGGATCGTTTGGACTAAAACGATATAAGATGCGTTGAAAGCGACGATCGCTTTCTCTTACTTCAATCTGTAAGAACATTTGTCGGCAATCAGCCGAGAGCGCGAATGCGAACAATCGAAAATTCAGAATTATAGTAAACAAGTCACCCTGTAAATTTGGGCCACTGTGTAAAATATCGTTGAGAGATAATCCAGTACTCGTTTTAGCACTAGCGTCTAACACGGAGCGTAGTTTTGTTGTTGTCTTATCTAAACGTACAACTGCGTGATGCGGAATTACATAGTCAGGACAACTACTGTCTGAATTATCGAGCGGAGCAGGAGATAAATATCCATTATCAATATATTCGCGAATGACGTCATCATACGCAGTACGTAACTCGGGTGCGGATTCTAATTTCTTTTCTAGGCAGAAAAAACGTTTTTTCGCGATATCGAGTGAGTTCCCCAATGAGAACACATCGCTGCGAAACGGTAGGGCTACAGAGTATCTACCTGTGTCCCCATCGCGTTCCGTGGTCGAATTATAAAAGTACTCGCACTCAAGTTCGTCGAGCGATTTGCTCGTCGAAAGAGTGACGGGCGCTTCATCGACCTGCCAGAATTTTTTCAACGCCGATTCTAACGAGTCTTTGTCGGATGGTTGCGAAATATGTGAGTAACAAGACTGTGGAGGCTTATTACGACGTACAGGCAGCGCGGGCACAGTGCCCATGATGACGTAACCGAGTACCGTCTGCATGGCGGGCGGCGCGGAGGAGTTGCTGCTAACTACGCGGGGCAGCATAAGATGCGGGAAAAGCGAAGCCCCGATCAACACATCGATGCGACCGGGTTTGCCAAACGATTCGTCGGCGAGCGGTAAACCTTTTAAGTAAGGCAAGGCGGAAGTATCTACGGGAGCGGTAGGTAAATTATCGGTGATTGCATCGACAACTAGCGAATTAACGTTAAAAGTAACGTTCGGATTAAAACGGGAAAAGAAAGCGAATTGTACGGAACCCTTAACGGATTTTTCCGTACCACCGATACCCTTAACGGAAGGCGTATCAGATGAATGTCTAGTCAAACCTAATCGTTTGCAACATTCTGCGGTAATAAAATTAATTTGTGAGCCACTGTCTAATAGACAGCGAATAAAATGCTCCTTACCAAATGAATCTCGAACTATTACAGTAGCGGTTGACAACAAAATAGTAGTATTCGTATTACATTGCGGCTTTGATACGCGGGAGTTCGAGTCGTAAAAGATCGACGCAGCAATGGATGCATTACATTGCGGGGCGCTCTGAGCGGTGGCGGCGAGCGGCGCGGCGGCGGCGTGAGCATCTTGCTCGCTCGAAGCCGTGGAGTTTGAACCCGATTGTGTACGTGCGATATCATCAACACCGTTCGATAATACAGTCGCGTGCGATTCGCGATTAAAGTGTAAAAGCGTATGATGTTTATTTTTACAAGATTTACATCTAGATTCAGACTGACAGACTCTGGCCTTATGTTTAATACTTAAACAGTTAGTACATGCATCGTTTTGCTTCACCGATTTGAAACGATCACTTGGTGTCATTTTAGAAAAGGCAGGACATTTAAATAAATGTTCATGAACAAAGCTATCACACAAACATTTAGCGGATTTATCAATTACAGTGTAAGATTGCGGTTGCGGAGTTTTGGACGTTTTTTTATTTACAGGATTGTTGTTAGACTGAGTGAAACTCAAGCTGTTTAAAGCTTTAGTAATTTGTAAAATGCGAGATTGATTTTTAATGAACTGTACTAAATTGTCGAATTTAGGAATTTCGTCTTTTGAGTTCATTTCAAAAAGTCGAGCGGTTTCAGAATCAACCTTTTTTATAGCGACATGGAAAAAAATCAAATCTGATAAATCATTTATTTTAAGGTTTTTTAATGCGTTTGCGGCGGAAACAAAATTATCAGAAAAGGATTCGAAATTTTGAATAGATGCGGTATTAAAAGATTTATGTTCAAACATCCGATTAAGGGAACTAGAAGCCAACATACGTTTGTCTTCGTACTTGTTTATGAGTGAATTAAAAATTAATTGGTAGTTATCGCCATTAGGGCAAACTCCTGAGAACGCGGTTTGAGCCTTATCTTTCAATTTCCCCATCAAATAATATAATTTCTCCGAATCAGTCAATGTATTATTTTCGTGTACCGTGCTTTTAAAATTAGCATAGAACAGGGGCCAGTTACGAATATCGCCATCGAATGACATAATTTCAATGGGAGGTAAGCGAACTGTTTGCTTATTGACACGACTACCACTAGAAGTAGGAGCCGATGTGGCTGATGATTTTGAGTAATTTGAATAATTATATTTAACGCAGCAATATAATTCCTCAAAACCAATCCACGACTGATCATCAATATTATTTTCCGGGTCTTGTCTTAGAAGAAGCGAGTTATATTTATTAAATGCCTCGAGGAACTCGGTGCGCAACGCATCAACATTGACACACGCACACAAGAACTTCTCTACCGGTTCCATACCGGACTTCATTTTTTCCATTAAATCGTAAATGATTTGCATGCGGGCAAAAATCATATTACGACATGACAGTGCTATTTGAATCGCGGATTCTATCTGATCATCCGAATCCATGGTCACTTTCTTAGGCATTTTCGATATTTTTGTAGGTTTTTATAATAGCTAAAATAAATCGCAAACTTCAACGAGTTGCGCGCGGTGCGGGATTGGTAGGTGGTACCTACGAATATAGTACCGAACGATAGCGAAGCGAGCGAGCGGTAGATTTTGCTTCTACCTACGTATATTAAAATATTAAGTTGAGCGGGATGCGAAATACCTGTGAATGTACGCAATGACAAGTAGGTACTGTAATAAATGAATAAATGAAAGCGGTTTAGTATAAGAGTATAAGGAACGAAGATTGAAATGAAATATAGTTGCGGGATGATAATATACGGATATAATATTGATATCCGTTATCAAGAGGATAAAGAAAAATAGGTATCCGTGATCATGGGACCAAAACTGTTGGATATCTGTGATCGTAGGACCAAAAACTGTTGGATATCCGTGATCGTAGGACCAAAAAATGTCGGATATCCGTCTCGAAGGACCAAAAAATGTTGCGGCGGCCTAAAGCCTTGGGGTGAAAATCGAAATTTTCTTAGTGGACTGTATGAGGGGCGGTTCGGTGACACAAGTAGGTGTTTTGGTGGTGTGGGAAAATGATGATGGTACCTGCCTGGTGAGCTATGGCGACACGACGGGAATGGTTTCCTTAGCCACGTGGCTGGCGCGTCCAGGATATCACGTACGGACGAGAATCTGCACTTTCCACAACACACATACACGCACTTGCACTGTTCAATAGCAATCTTCGTTCTTCGCGGTGAAAATATGAGTCCTTTTTCGACTTGGGATTAATTTTACCCACAGGCGTCGATGTTGGTTGAGAACTGGCGGATCTTCTTGGCGGCAGCGTATGCGCGCCATTGCGGATCTTCCTTCTCGCTCTCACTTAGGCATTATAAGGGTTGTGGAAGGGAGAAGGAAAGCGGAAGGAACTTTATGTTACACAGATACTAATTAATTAGAGTTGCCAGTAATTAGGCATGAAATATAAAACTAAAGAAAGTAATGGCGTTAACATCCAGTAAAAATAATAATTTATCCAGTAATCCATTTTGACCTTTAAACGATTTGGTCAATAGTGTAATAAATAATTTAAATATTGATATTCCAGACTTTGGTCAGCTGAACTTTTGATCAAATGACCGTCGTTATTTTAAACTTTGTTGATTTGTACGTTGTTCTTTTGAAAATTTGCTCAGGAAAGTTTTGATTTTCTAATATGCAATCTTCTAACATGAGCTTATATTTTAACCGATTTCAAAAAAGGAAGTTCTGTATTCGACCCGTATGTATGTATGTATGTTTGTTTGTCCGCGATTCACTCAAAAACTGATGAACCAATTTTGGTAATCTACATACTCTCAGGAAGGTTTTAGTATATAATACATTATGTAATTATTCTTATGTACGAAGTTATTTATTAATTTATTCAACAAACTTATCAAACAGTAGAAATATTTTTTAACGTAAATGACTAACTAACTATACAAATAAATACAAAACAAAAGGACACTTAGGCGTCGAAGTACTCGTCCGCATCGATGTCATAGGAAGTATGTTCATTATATATATATTCATGTACGAAGTTATATGCATAAATGCACTGTATCTCCGGCATTTCTAAGCAGATTTTGATGATTCTTCTTTTCTTTCGATTTGGGCTTACCTACTTATGTAATTTTTAGTTGAATATACATTCAACTAAAAATAGAAGAATAAAGTTACTTTAAAAAAAGTAAAACCCGACCAAAAACTAATAAAATAACTTTCATAAAACACTTAACAGCTTCTGAAGTCGGTGTCTTCAATTCTTCAATGGACTTTAGCTTGACGCCGACTTCAGAAGCTATTAAGTGTTTTATGAACGTTGTTTTATTCGTTTTTGGTTTTAAACTCGGTTCCTACTTTTTTTTAAAGGAAATTTAATGCTCATGTGGATGTTATTGGGTTTTTCTATCCGAAATGTGGGTGTGGGCCAAAAAAGTACTTACTAAATTACTTTTTACCCACAACCACCAAGCATTTATAGTCTTCCTGACCGAATTTAGATCATGACGGCTTATCTCAGTACAGAGTAGCCTTCGGCACACGAGATAATTATTATAGTGCACAAGTATGTGCACAAACAGATTCTAAAACAGTTATTTGACATTCGCAAACTCGAACGGTTCGCCGATGAACGGTTCGGCGACAGAATCGTTCATCGGAGAATTGTTTCAGAATCGCACAAACAAAGGTGGCAATCGAGTAGTAGCACAACAAAAACCGCATCAAGAAACTCAACCCAACCAATGTCACTTACTAATAAATTGTAGTTTCGCAAAGATAAAGGCAACACTTTGTAGAACAAAACTCTGCTTCCAACTTCATGCTCTCAAAGTATCTTAGGGCTTGTGCCCACTGGCGGCATGGCACGGCAAGGGATTTTTATGCGACGAATAGAAATGTAACTTAATAGTATGACAATATAATTGAAATTTCGATGACACGGCTTGCCTAAGCATACCGCAGCTTTAAGATGATTATCATTGAGATTCCAATTTTAAAAATCCCTGCCCGTGCCATGCCGCCAGTGAGTGCAGGCCCTTAGACGACCGGACGCTGTCTTTTTTACAAAATGGCGGCAGGAAGTCTCTAGTCGGCTATTTTCTTGTCCCATCTTTTTGAAATGTTCTCGGTACGTTGAACAACGGTGCAGTGTAGCGCAATAATTTGTGCTTCGTGTGTAGACCTCAATTATTAAGTGCCCAGCTTTTTAGACTTAGTAACAGTTTTTTGATCTTTGAGGAAGGGTGGAGGTGCCCTAGATGTTTTGTCAAGCATGGCTATTATGGCAACTTCTGTTTTATTTTTTTTACTGTGACTAGGAGGTATTAGTTGTTGAGCTGGTATTATTGAATCTGCTACTGGATCGAACGTCGTGTATTCATGTCTTTATAGATAGTACCTATACTCTTAAGGCGATGAAAACCGACTTTGAATGATTTAGAAAAAAACTACATAGCGAAAAATAACTTTAATTTCGGAAGTCGGTGGCAAAAAACGACAATACAAAACCAAAGACACTAACTTCCGAAATTAAAGTTTTTTTTCACTTTGTAGTGTTTTTTTTTTTTTTTTGTAAAAATGTTTTTCTCCTTTTCTGTCTACCCTAAAGCAAACAATGGTGCCGATTCTCTTGTGAACGCACTAAACTAATATTAGAGAATCGCTATCTTTTACTAACAGGCAGCGCGAGAAAAGGACGGCTATAGATATGAACTAAGTTGGAGATGTCAAACTAGTTCACGCCTTGCGCTTCACCGTGTTTTTAGTCAACATGTTTTTACGTGTCGTCTAAATGTCTATGGAAAAATTAGTTCTAACTAATTTGACAGCTCTAATTTACTTCCGTCCCTTTCTTGTCATAATAGAGAGAAAAAGTTAGCAATAGCCTAAATTAAGTTTAGTTTGTGCACAACAGAATCGGCACCAATATCATAGTTACTAAGCCGTGTTTGGCTTACAAAATTGTATTATCACAAGCCACCTAGTAGATACCACATTGGCAAGCGTCAAATGTAGGTACGGGAGTGCAGACTCGGGCACGGATCGAGTACGTGACAGTTTTGGTAACATTTTTCCTGGACATTTTTTAACAATTTTGAGCAGCTTTATAGTGATGCCCCGCAAAGGGATCAATCTGGAGAATAAGGTGCGGTTATCGTGGTGGTTTTGAGTGGCCGTTAAAACATAACGGGACTTTTATGTGGCTCTATGTGAATCCTATGAATAATAATAGATACATTATGATACGTGTGACTTAAGTAATCCATTATTGCACGACGTAAAGTTAAACGCCATGCATTAATAGACTTACTTAAGTCACGAGTATTGTATACTATTTTATAGCTAAGAAAAAAGCTAGCTAAAAAAGAAAAGAATTTGACACCATCTCTTTGCGCCATTTCTTAACGCTTTGAAGGACACTACGAGACACAATAGAAGTTTTATTGTTATTACAGCTATGGCCGTATCGTGTTCTTCATTGCGTTAATTGTGTTGTATGCTGATGTATACAATCTTTTAGATTTATCAGGCAACAAATTCAATGTTATGTTTTTGACCACAAGGACGCATTAATTAATTGATTAGCATTCGGATATATTGTTGGAGCTGCTGAAGATTAAGATGAGAGAAAACTTTCTTTGCATTGTTTAGATTCAATCTCTTAGTATTATATAATTGCATAGCACATGTGTGAGCACTATGTAGCTACTATTAAGCTACCTTTTACTGGGTACGTCTTTCACTGACTTGAGTGTGCCCTGGCGGTTGAGAGTATGTCATGCTCACTCAAATGTCTCGCTGGTGGTGGCGTGTGTGTTGGATCATTAAGTTCCCTTCAAAATGGTTGAGCTAATTGGTGCTGATCCATGCGTCATGTTCGTGAACGGGCGCCGTCAGTTGGGACTGGTCGTCTCTTAGCTGCCATGGCTTATTTTTAATTTTAATATTTAATTTAGTTGTTTTAGTTTTTATCTTTTTATTACGGACGCTTTTTAACGTGCACGTCTTTCTACATTGTTCTCACATGTATATTTTCAACTTGAACGATGTAACCAATATTTTGTAAAAATATTATGATTTAAAAGAGTGTCCGTGGAGTTTCTTGCCCGTTCTTCTCCATAGGGATCTACTACGCTTTGGAATGGGCAACTAGCTTCATCTTTCTGACTGACCGACCCATTGAAAATTCAAAAGTGCCTGTAATTGGTTTATTTGAAATAAATGCTTTGAGTTTGAGTTTGACCATTTCTCTTTTTTCTTCTGTGACCCCTCTCATTTTTACTTAATTCACTTTCTGTGTACCTAGTTCCTATTTGATTTGATTGATTTTAAAAGACTTTAATTAACATTTTTTTTTTTACAAAATACATACAATAAGATCTTATTCTAATTGGTAAACCATAAAAATAACAAGTTCTTCGGCTAATTTACCTTTACCTACAAATATTTTACACTGAGTTTACTATTAATATTCTATATACATTATAATCTATATGTCGGAGGAGAATGTCGGCGTTCGTTGCCGGACTGGTCGTCTTCCATTGTTATAACCGAAATAAGACTCAATATGCACTCTACAGTTGTAATTAGATCGATTTTACAAACAATCAGTTACAAAAGTAGCACACACGAATCGGATGAAACTGGATTCGTATCGGAACGCGGCGAGGTCGGGGCGAGGTTGGTAGCGCATGTCCGTTCAGTTCGGTGTCTAATCACGAAGTCCTCGTCAAGTACAGGAACCTTGAATGACAGCCGTCATCTGTCACCGTTATTTTCCCCCGCAAACTCAAAATGACATTGACAGCTCGCACAGTGATGCCAACCCCATTTCCGATCACACCCAAGTCGGTACAACATGACGTTCCGTTCAGAATCCACGACATATATATAATTATAAAGAGTAGTCCTGACTGACTGACTCATCAACGCCCAGCCCAAACCCTTGTACCTAGAAAGCTGAAATTTTGCACAGAGGTTTTCTTTAAAATGTAGACAAGGAATAAGGAAGGATTTCCCGGTAGTACGTTCCTGTGGGATATTTTCCGACATATAAGTTACTATAAAATAATAGGTCTTTACCTATGAAATTGCCGTTTTGTATGAAAAAAATTAAACGAATTTTTTTCATGCATTTTTTATTTGTATTAATCGAAGTAATCACCCATGCAATCAATGCATCTTTGCCGACGCAGTGGCAGTTTATTGATGCCCTTCTTAAAGAAATCAGCTGGACGGGAGGCAACAAATTCTTCAAAGGCATTTTGTACTGCCTCTCGGGTATTGAATTTTTTTCCCGCCAAGAAGTTATCCAAATTCTGGAAAAAGTAGTAGTCTGTAGGCGCAAGGTCTGGTGAGTAGGGCGGATGACGGAGAGCTTCCAACCCCAGTTCTTGCAACTTGGAGACCGTCTGCTGTGCAGTATGAGGTCGCGCGTTGTCGTGCAGGAGCAGCGGAGACTAATTGTTCAATTTATTTTCTAATTTAATACCATAATTATACATGATTCTTTTTTTCAATTATTTTTAATAGATTTTAATTTATAATATTATGCTAGATTTGCAAACCATATTTGTACGCCTCCTGGCATAACATAGCGCTCTTTTAATCAAACATAAGATCTGTATTTTTTTTTTACCTGTTAACAAATTAAAAAAAAAATGTGTTCATAAACAGAACAATTAGATAGAGGTAGCAATTGTTTTCATTGACGAAGCGACACATCGCGCGTAGTTTGTGAACCACGTTATGCAGAATAAAGTAAATGTTTATATAATTAAGTACTTTATTTTCTCAAATTGATTTAACTATTCCGGGGTGCGAAATTTCTTCACTATTGTAATCTCTATATACACAAACAATACTATCTCCCATTGAAGCCGTTGCAGATATTTATAGAGCACCTTTTACATATACGCTGGCGAAACCGTGAACAAAAACTAGTACAACATAATACTGTTTTGTAAATTGAGTTTCGTGAGCTACCCTGACTCTTTCGCCTTAAATACATACTTCCATACTAATATTCTGAATGCGAACTATACGATCTTCAAGTGGGCGAAGCCGCGGGCAGAAGCTAGTATAACAAATACGGCAGAAGTAGGACCTTTTTGCCCTAAAATAACAAACTATTTCTAACCGCATATTATTATATTACAATGCAAATACTAAGAGCAAAATATTAGAAAGACGGTGACTTTAACCTAACGTTTGTTTGTAAAAAAAATGGCGACACACTAAACGTGGCGAATGCTCGCTTCAAGCACATGGCGCAAGCGCGCTCCATTTCTTGTTACAAAATGCCGATACACTAAGCCGTTCGCACGGACGTAAAGATATCGCGGCGGGATTTTATCGTGCACTGGATTTTCAACTCTCGTTGTTGAGCCGAGCTTCGAGAATCCAACCTAACAACAACAGAGTGAATCCCAGCGCGATGATAAAACACACTGTTGGATTTTCAACTCTCGGCGCTAAGCAGTATGTTGAAAATCCAGTGCGTGAAAAAAAATCGCCGCGATATTTTCAAGTCCATGCGAACGTCGGCTAAACGTGGCGAACGCTCGCTTCGAGCACTGGACTCAAGCGTGCCCCATTTTTATTTTATTTTTAGGTAACAAAGACCCATAGACTTAATAACTATGTTAGTATCACTTGGTAGCACTAAGTCTTTGTGCGTTCTGGTGACACTTGTCCGCGAAAGCGGCGGAATACCACATCCTGCAGCCAGAAGCTTTCTTCCATCACCAGGTGCAGGTAGCATGCTGGTATGCGCACTACAAACGCTTTAAAGTTGACGTTGCGATGCGACTCCAGCAGCTGTACTCTCGGCGCATACTTCAACCTTTGGCGCACGTACGTCACGATGTCTTCCGCGTCAGTGGTGTAGTGGAGGCCGGAAATATACTACGGAGTATTAGCCGACGTTCGCACGGACGTAAAAATATCGCGGCGGGATTTTATCGCGCACTGGATTTTCAACTCTCGGTGTTGAGCCGAGCTTCGAGAATCCAACCTAACAACAACAGAGTGAATCCCAGCGCGATGATAAAACACACTGTTGGATTTTCAACTCTCGGCGTTAAGGAGAGCGTTGAAAATCCAGTGCGCGAAAAAAATCGCCGCGATACTTTTACGTCCGTGCGAATGTCGAGTTAACCCCCGTTCGCATGGGCGTAATAAAATCGCGGCGGGATTTTATCGCGCACTAGATTTTCAATTCTCGGTGTTGAGCCGAGCTTCGAGAATCCAACCTAACAACAACAAAGTGAATCCCAGCGCGATGATAAAACACACTGTTGGATTTTCAACTCTCGGCGTTAAGCAGAGCGTTGAAATTCCAGTGCGCGAAAAAAATCGCCGCGATACTTTTACGTCCGTGCGAACGTCTACTTAGTGTTTGTAGAATGGCGGTAAACATGCTCTCGCAACGCTCACATCAAGCGGCTCGGCTACGCATTACAAAAACACGATACATTACAAACAAACGTTACAAGTCAGTCTCCGCCTTTACACTTTAGGCCTGCGAAATAGATTCTCCTATCCCATTTAGTAAAGCTTACTACAGTGAAGGGAAATTGTACCTACACCTTAAGTTTGGCATTCAATTTGGGGAAAATTCAATTTATATTTTCGCTTCATTGGCTAAAACAGGAAGGTAGGCAGGAAATATTTCGAGGGGCCGAAAACTTTATACATTTACAAGAACACTTTTTGAATTTGTTTGTCATTTATCATTGCGAAAAAAAAAATTTTTTTAACCTGGTTTTACACTAAACAAAAAAACCGGCCAAGTGCGTCTCGGACCACGCACAATGTAGGGTTCCGTAGTTGGGATGAATTTATCTTAAGAACAAACTTAACATTGTAGTTGAAAAACATGTTCTCCCATACATTTCAACTGTAAATTTAAGTTTATAATTTTAAAACCACAGACTTTTTATAGGTTTTCCTGTAATCTACAGGTAAAGATCTATTTTCTGTATTTTTTTTTTAAATTTTAGGCTCAGTAGTTTCGGAGATAAGGGGAGGGGGAATGGTCAAATTTCGTCTATTTTCTTAAATAACTTTAAAACAATTTATTTTAAAATTATAAAAAATATATATTTGAGATCCTCATAGTAATCCCTTTTATTTGACTTGCCACATGTTGTAGTTTGCAAAACTTTTTTTTTAATTTTCTTATTTGCCCCCAAAAGTGACCTCTATATTCAAAATTCATTTATTTACTTTAGGCGTCCGTGTTTTGGTCACAGAAATTCATATTTGTACCAAATTTCAACTTAATCGCTCCATTAGATTCGGAGCAAATTGGCTGTGACAGACGGACGGACCGACAGACAGACAGACAGACGGACAGACAGACAGACAGAGACACGAGTGATCCTATAAGGGTTCCGTTTTTTCCTTTTGAGGTACGGAACCCTAAAAGTTGATGTGCTGGCAAGAAATATACAATTTTTTTACTGGACAGGCATTTAATAACACAGACAAAACAAAGATATATAACCGACTTTTGTTGAAATGATTGGTCCAAAATAAATGTTTTTAGGTCCGATTTTTCCAATC
Organism: Cosmia pyralina; assembly: GCA_946251885.1. Classification (NCBI taxonomy): domain Eukaryota; kingdom Metazoa; phylum Arthropoda; class Insecta; order Lepidoptera; family Noctuidae; genus Cosmia; species Cosmia pyralina. The sequence continues at coordinate 7,701,534 of OX276371.1, read as the reverse complement.
TTCAAATATTTTTTATCTGTGAAATAAAAATCTTGGTTTGACAGCTCTTCTATCGAAAATATGTCAAACCGCCATATTTATTTATTTATTGATTCTTCAGATAAGGGTTAGATGATTGAAAAATTTGTGATACTAATGATAATTTAATTAATGATAATAGTTACCCTCTTAATTTAGTATGATGTTCTTCAGAAGGGTAAGGCTTGTGGCTAAGTAATAACAGCCACGTGGGTCAATCGATCAGGTTAAGCTACACTTGCCACGGTTAGCTCGTGAATGGGTGACCATTCTGTACATACCAAGATCCCTCCGTGCCTCGGAAAGTAGGTCCTGGCTGTCATTCGTGGATCTTTAGACAGTCGTTACGGGACAACTAGTTTCATTTTTTATTTGCTTTGAAAATAGGTACATAAAATAAGCCAGTCTTACCAAGCGGTGTCATCGCATTACCCAGTAACTGAGTTGTGGAGCTCAGATAGGTAGTCGCTCCATGTAAACACTGAAATTCAGGTGCATCAGGTTTGACTGGAAGCCGAGCCCAATATAGTTGAGCAAAGGCTAGGCAGATGATGTTCCTCAGAAAGGTCAGGTGCTATGACTATAGCACCTGACCTTTCTGAGGAACATCTGCCTCATGACTCATAAGCTCATAACTCAGTACTCGTTTGTTAAAAAAAAACGACTGTTTTTTTTAACAAACGAATACTGAGTTATGTCTCTCACACATTTCCGATATTGACAGAGTCAGATGGGTCATTGGTCGGGGTAGGGCCAACGCCTTTGTTTTGTTTTGAAATTATTAAGGCCCGTTCATATTGAATACTTCTAAAATTTTTTGTACAGGAGACATGTCCGCCATGACTCACACACAAACAATATCATCTGGTTCACTCACTAAAACACGTGCGACGCGCAGGTAGTCGATGACATAACTAAATGTACATGTAACTACAGCGTTTGGTTTGTGTGGAACGGACTTTATGTTGATTACGAAGACCAATAGCAACGCTGTCAAAATGTTCAGTAGTCGTTTGTTAAAAAAAACAGACTATAGTACTTGCAACCGGTGGTGTGTACATGACCAGGATGTATATGTAAACGAAGCAAAAGGAGTATGTAAGGATCATAGCTACAGCGCTATCTGCATTCTGTAGTTTCTGCCTGCCCCCATAGGAAGAAGGCGTGAGTTTATGTATGTAGTAAATATTTCATACTTAATAACATAATCAGCCTACAATGTTCCCACTGCTGGGACACAGGCCTCAAAACTCAAACTCAAAGCATTTATTTCAATGAAACCAATTACAGGCACTTTTGAATTGTCAATGGGTCGGTCAGTCAGAAAGATGAAGCTAGTTGCCCATTCCAAAGCGTAGTAGATCCGTATGGAGAAGAACGGGCAAGAAACACCACGGACACTCTTTTAAATCAAAATATTTTTACAAAATATTCATGTTGAAAATATACATGTGAGAACAATGTAGAAAGACGTGCACATTAAAAAGCTTCCGTAATAAAAAGATAAATACTAAAACAACTAAATTAAAAATAAGCCATGGCAGCTAAGAGACGACCAGTCCCTAACTGACGGCACCCGTTCACGACGCATGAATCAGCACCAATTAGCTCAAGCATTTTGAAGGGAACTTAATGATCCAACACACACGCCACCACCAGCGAGACATTTGAGTGAGCATGACATACTCTCAACCGCCAGGGCACACTCAAGTCAGTCGGTCATTCAAGTCGGCCTCCTCTTTCTATGAGAGGGAGTGGGCTGTAATCCACCACGCGGGCCGAGTGCGGGTTGGTGGATGTCACATGTCTTCAAATTTTTGATTCTAGAACATGCCAGTTTCCTCACGATGTTTTCCTTCACCATTTTGAGAGCAGTGGTGATGAAATAATTTACACAAATGCCTGCTTGGGTTCGAACCCACGGCCGTTATACCACTGTACTCAATTTACAATAAGATAAGACATTTAAACAAATTTTTTTTCAGTCCGTTCAACCGATTTTGACCTCTTTTGCGTTGTTGGCATGACAAATGGCAGCTGCAGTAAACAGTTGGTATTGTAACCCCTTTTTTGCCTTTAATGCCATCCTTAAGCCTACGGAATAGAAGTCAAAATCGATTGAACGGATTATAAAAAAGGTTTGTTTAAATGTCTATCTTATTGTAAATGGAACTACTACCACAAATATTTAATAATTCAAACAGAATATTACTAAAACAGTTCTTCTATGTACTTTACGAGTTTTATTATTCATCCAACAACTTTTTAATTTGTTCTGGCTCCAAGCTGTTAACTCTACCTTACTAAGATGATGGCTACAATCTTGCGGCAATTTACCAGCATTTAAAGAGTTAGCAAAAAAGTTTTAAGTAATACTAGCTGTGCCCCGCGACTTCGTTCGCGTGGAAGTCGTGACATTTTAATAAAATTCCCTCGTCCTCCGACCCGCCGTGTTAGTTTTCGCTTGGCGTTCTTTGTGACTTTTTTATTTTTTCTCGGTTCCTAAGGGTCGTAGCGTGATTTTAAAGAGCCTATCCATCGAGCCATCCTCGAGAATTGGGCTATATCAATCTGCCCAGCCTTTTCCCCATGTATGTTGGGATCGGCTTCCAGTCTAACCGGATGCAGCTGGATACCATTATTTTACATGGAGCGACTGTCTATCTGACCTCCATAACCCAGTAACTGGGTAATACGATACCTCTTGGTAAGACTGTTTGTCAGTCTTTCGGCCTTCTGACGACCCGTAACGACTGTCAAAGATCCACGAATGACAGCCGGGACCAACTAACGGCTTAACGTGCTTTCCGAGGCACGGAGGAGTCTCGGTATGTAAAGATCACCCATCCACTGACCAACCCCTGCAAGCGTAGCTTAACCTGATGGATCGACCCGTGTGGCTGGTATTACTTAGCCACGAGCTTCTCGGGCTAGCAATACAAAATCAATTTTTCAAATCCAGTTTTCGTTCACAATATCATGGGTTTTATTTTTTTTGCGCGAAACCCAAATTATTTTTCCAAAATAAAATTAGCTTATGTTACTTCTTATAACTTTAGCTACCTGCTAATGAAAGTCCCGTCAAAATCTGTCCCGCCGTTTCAGAGATTAGCCGGAACAAACAGACAGACAGACAAAAATATTTAAAACAGTTTTTTTTTTTGTTAAAAAGCTGTTATTTTGACATTGTAGACACTTCAATTTTATTTATTTGTAAGTATAAATTATTTTCACTTTATAGAAAAAAAATAATCCATACTTCAAATCAATCTGCTTAGCCTTTTCCCAACACTATTGTTAAGTTAAATAATATACGAAGAGTAATTATTTGGAGAAATAAATTAGTGTGTGATTTTAAAAGTGAGTATTATTGTTCATAAATTACTTTTCTTACAAAGGTCTGTCTATTAATTTATTTGCCTACTTGTACTTTATACTACTACTCTATACGACTTGTACTTTTTTTTTTATTTGTTATAGACCTTTAATATCCTGGTTCAATCTAACACTATTTTGGAGTCGGCTTCCAGTCTAACTAGTTGCAGCTGAATACATGTCTTTTACATGGAGCGACAGCCTATCTGACATTCACAACCCAGTTACTGGGTAATACGATACCCCTACGATAAGACTGGTTGTCAGAATTTTGGGCTTCTAACCTAACCTAACCATAACGACTGTCAAAGATTTACAAATTACAGTCGAGACCAACGGCTTAACGTGCTTTCCGAGGCACGGAGGGGTCTCGAAATGTAATAATAATCCATACTTAACCTAATCTAATTACCTAAAAGTTTTGTGAAAAAACACGAGGTCACAGAAAATGTTTTTTTCCACTGTCAATCAATTTCACCCCCGGGATCCCTTCGTATTTTCGTATAATTAATTTAACTACATTTTGACTAACAAACAGCCTTAAAATTATATTAGCACAACATAGCACATTTACATAAGAAATAAATCATTTTAAGTGGTAGCCCATTAATTTTGTCCTAAAGTGTAAATGGTGCTCTTTGTAAAATTAAAAGGAAATGGTTCGTTTTAAAAGGAGAGAGAGGAGGGAGACAAAGGATGTGCGTTGCGTGAGCGTGACGGATGCGTGGCGATTGTGGGGCGTTTGTTAAATGACTTTTTGGCAGATGATTTACGTTAATGTAGGTGGAACTCGGTGAGATTCTGTCTGATAGGTGCTATTATGACTTCGGGAAAGTTCGGAAAGATTCGTTTTCACTCGGAACTTTTTATATCTTTCGGTTAAGAGGGCTGTCATTTTGACACCTTTCTCGTTCACACGGGACCAAATTTTTAAGATTGTTAAATGAAAAAATGCTTTTTTGAAAAATGTTATCAATTAAAGGACTAGTAAATAATGTTAATAGGTACTTACCTAATTATTATAAATTCACTATTAAAAAAGTAAAAACCGACTGCAAAATCAAAAACGAATAAAATAACTTTCGTAAAACACATCAACAGCGTCTGAAGTCGGTGTCAAGCTAAAAAGTGCATTGAATACTTAATTGATGACACCGACTTCAGAAGCTATTGAAGTGTTTTATGAAAGTTATTTAATTCGTTTTTGGTTTTGAAGTCGGTTTTTACTTTTTTTAAAGTAAATTTATTTTTTAATTTTTAGTTGTATATTCAATTAAATAAGTAGGTAAGCCCAAGTCGATCGAAACGAAGAATTATCAAAATCCGTTTAGAAATGCCGGAGATACAGTGCAATTATGCATATAACTTCGTACATAAGAAAAATTACATAATGTTTTATATACTAACACCTTCCTGAAAGTATGTAGATCACGGTAATGAAAGAATCATGAAAATTGGTTCATTAGTTTTTGAGAAAATCGCGGACAAACAAACATCCATATTTACATATATACGGGTCAAATACAGAACCTCCTTTTTTGAAATCGGTTAAAAAGACATGTCTATTGTGTTATCTAATAAACTCAGTTCAAAAAGTAACATCTGTTCTTGAAATGAATTAAATAAATGCCACAATAAAAATGTGTTTTTAATAGTTACAATATATTAAATTAACATTATTTCCTACTTAGTCCTTTAATTGATTAAATTTTTCAAAAAAAAGCATCTTTTTAGCCGACTTCAAAAAGGAGGAGGTTCTCAATTCGTCGGAACCTTTTTTTTTTTTTTTTTTCTTTTTTTTTTATGTATGTTCCCCGATTACTCGAAGATGGCTGGACCGATTTGGATTTTTTTTGTTTTATTCGAGAGGGTAACAGGGTACATCACAGTTGGTTCCATATAAAATTGATTAACTTTGCATCGGTAGTTTTTGAGTTAGCTTCAATAATACGTATTTTTTCCCGACTTTTATATGGATGACGTTCTAGTTTGTTTTGCAGATAGTGGTAAGAATTTGTGTGGGGTAGGTACCTACGCAACTAAAAAGTGAAAAATAAAAACTTTTTTACAAAAAAATACAACCGACTTCCAAAAACAACACTACAAAGTGAAAAATAACTTTAATTTCGGAAGTCGGTGGCAAAAAACGAAAATACATTTAACTAGACACCGACTTCCGAAATTAAAGTTATTTTTCACTTTGTAGTGTTGTTTTTGGAAGTCGGTTGTATTTTTTTGTAAAAAAGTTTTTTTATTTAACATTCTTAAAAATTTTATCCCCTATGAGCTAGAGAGGTGACAAAATGCGACAGCCCTCTTTAGGTAGTAAATGGAACGCTGAATAAACTAGATTGTCATTTATTTTGAGCATTCTTTTGTCTTTTATTTTTCTTTTTGGCTTGTTGCATTGATTTTTCTTGACTGCCTACGTATTCCTAGATAAATAGCTTTTAGGTAACTCACGTTTTACTGTTCAACTCATAGAAATATTCTTGTAATTATGGTTCAGCTACTGCCTTAAGGACGCTGTTACAAATGGGTAGTCAAATCATTACTTTTTTAAACAAAAGTATGTTTATTAAATAAAATGCTTTGTATTTTTAAAATGTTTCTTGGACCAAATTGTTGACAGATGTGCAAGGTATGATTCTGAACTGTAAATATAATTTTAGATAGGTACATTTATTGAGAAATTGTTTAATAAAAAAAATATATTTATAGTACAGAATCGTACTTTGCACATCTATCAACAATTCGGCCAATAAACGTTTTAAGAATCAGAAGCATTTTATTTAACAAACATACTTTTGTGTAAAAAAGTAATGATTTGACTACGCATTTGTAACAGCGTCCTCCAGCATCCAGCGGTCTGTTTTGATTCCCGTATCCCACAAATATTTGTATAGTGAGATTGTTGTTCTGTGTTGTGAATTATGTTGGTGAGATTAGTGATCAGAAACGCATCTGTCGCAGTAAGATGGTTGTAGCCTTGACATAGTTATATACCTAGGGATATAATAGAGTAACTTTAATACGAGCATGATCTAGTAATATAAGTATTAGAACACTGACCAAATAGGTTAGGTGAGAACTGTGATTATACTACGCGCGAGGCGGCGAGCGAAGCGAGCGGTGCCACGGCAGCGGCCGGAGGGTGTTATGTCGAAATTGGCCGCAGTAACAAAATTAGGGCACACCAACAGATTTTATTTGTAATTTTATGACAAATATTTTTTTTTGGGGTTACAATGTTAAGTTTGTTTTTGGGATAAATTCTTTTCAACTACGGAACCCTTCATTGTTCGTGGTCCGACACGCACTTACCCGGTTTTTTTAAAGTCCAGACGTAAACTTTGTCAGGACGTATGAGGACCATACAGATTAGTCAAACTCAAACTCAAACTCAAAGCATTTATTTCAAATAAACCAATTACAGGCATTTTTGAATTGTCAATGGGTCGGTCAGTCAGAAAGATGAAGCTAGTTGCCCATTCCAAAGCGTAGTAGATCCCTATGGAGAAGAACGGGCAAGAAACTCCACGGACACTCTTTTAAATCATAATATTTTTACAAAATATTGGTTACATCGTTCAAGTTAAAAATAGACATGTGAGAACAATGTAGAAAGACGTGCACGTTAAAAAGCGTCCGTAATAAAAAGATCTTAACTAAAACAACTAAATTAAATATTAAAATTAAAAATAAGCCATGGCAGCTAAGAGACGACCAGTCCCAACTGACGGCGCCCGTTCACGAACATGACGCATGGATCAGCACCAATTAGCTCAACCATTTTGAAGGGAACTTAATGATCCAACACACACGCCACCATCAGCGAGACATTTGAGTGAGCATGACATACTCTCAACCGCCAGGGCACACTCAAGTCAGTGAAAGACGTACCCAGTAAAAGGTAGCTTAATAGTAGCTACATAGTGCTCACACGTGCATAGTGTCTGAGATAGTCTGTATAATTTAAAACCACTGAAATATTGCACAAAAAACCGGCCAAGTGCGTATCGGACCACGCACAATGAAGGGTTCCGTAGTTTGGATGAATTTATCTTAAGAACAAACTTAACATTGTAGTTGAAAAACATGTTCTCCCATACATTCCAACTGTAAATGTAAGTTTGTACTCACAATATTGATAGATTTACCATGTTTTTTTAAGACCACAGAGTACTTATAGGTTTTCCTGTAATCTACAGGTAAAGATCTATTTTCTGTATTATTTTTTTTTAATTTTAGGCTCAGTAGTTTCGGAGATAAGGGGGGGAATGGTCAATTTTCGTCTATTTTCTTAAATAACTTTAAAACAATTTATTTTAAAAATATAAAAAAGTACATATTTGAGACCCTCATACTAAGCCCTTTCATTTGATATGCCACATGGTGTAGTTTGCAAAACTTTTTTTTTTAATTTTCCTATTTGCCCCCCAAAAGTGACCTCTATATTCAAATTTATTTACTTTACCCGTCCGTGTTTGGGTTACAGAAATTCATAAGTGTACTAAATTTCAACTTAATCGGTCCATTAGATTCGGAGCAAACTGGCTGTGACAGACGGACAGACAGACAGACAGACACACGAGTGATCCTATAAGGATTCCGTTTTTTCGTTTTGAGGTACGGAACCCTAAAAATGTGCTTGTTACATACAAAATACGTCTATGACACAGATTAATACAGACGGAACACTCCACAGTTTAGATATAAAGCTACAAGTACGCGGCGGGCCCATCTCACTGGATCAATTCAGTGTGGGCTGCCGCGCACCGGCCGGCTCGCACGTTAGTTCAATACCCACTCACGCGCCGCGTCGTAGAGACAACCCTAACGAGTCAGAAGGTATAAGAGTTACGCGATAGAAAGAGAGGCAACTTATAGGTGAATATAACTGTAGATAATGAAGCGTTGTGTGACCTAAATTGCACTTTATTGTGTCGTAGCAAGAGTCGTTTTTCATTTAAATGATCATGCGGAGTGTCTCATCTGTATTCATCTGTGCTATGACATAAAAACCACTGCTAATTAACAACCTCGTGCAGGTTTTAAATGTCCAAACATTGCCGTATTCGCGTCAATCATCACCGAAAAAACAAAAAACCAACGTTTTTCACCCCTGTTTGCCGATAGCTGAAAAATGACAACCAACAATAGTTTTTTGAGGGTTGGAATTGAAAATAAACAAGGGTTGAAAGCTGAAACGTTCAGTAATATTGGAGGCACAAAGGGGTGGCTTTTGTGTCATCGTTGTGTCGTCCCTTTGGGGTGAGTTTCAGTTGAAATTACTGAAATATTTTTGTTTTTAGGGTTCCGTACCTCAAAAGGATAAAACGGAACCCTTAAAGGATCACTTCGTTGTCCGTTTGTCTGTCAGTCTGTCTATCAAGACTCCTTTTATTAGGTACGCGTGGAGGTATCAAGTTAAAATTGAAAGTCCTGAGTTTAAAGTTCCTTGGAGCTCCAAAAAATCAAGTTTCTAAGTCAACGCAGAAAAATAAACGGCCTTAAATGCGACATAATTTGATACTCGCAAGTTAATCAAAACTAATAGGGTACTTACCGTTGATCTAGTATCACGAAATTTGGCAAGAAGCAAGATTTTACAGCATATGTAAAGGAAATAGTCAGAAAATCTTTAATTTGTAATTTTATCATATAAAAAAATTTGGATTACAACTTAAATTTGCAGTTAGAGAATTGATCGATACGAACATAGTATAAATATGATGTTAACTCGTCGCGCGCTAACTAGCAGACACAATAGAAATTCTATTGTTATCTGTACACATGGTGTGCAATCGACATTTTAGGAGTTACGTATGTTTTTGGAATATTTTTTTTTCAATTACGGAACCCTTCATTGTGCATGGTCCGACATGCACTTGGCCGGTTTTTATTTTTTGTGTTGCATATTTTTGTTAATGTTTTGATTGTGGGGAGTTGGGATGTTGCATATTTTTTAATAACTCTTTGCTGATGATATATTTTTAAAAGAGTCTTATTGTGACCGTGCAATGTTGAAATATTTAGTTCTAATGACAAACTTACTGGACCCAACTAATCTATAAATACCATCGACTTGAAAAGAAGAAGAATAAGACTTCATTAATTACAATTCAAGAATAATAATTGTTCTTCATAAATTATTTATGGCCATTGCGCAGTGACAATTAATCTTGATGTTTCACTACGTTTAATTTAGTATTAGTGTAACATAAATATTCAACGTAAATTGAGACTTTGAATAATGGAGCATACAGGGTCAAATTTAAATTAGCTAGTGAAACTCCGCAGACGTGGTAGGTACCGCTATCTATCACACTAATATTATAAAGGCGAAAGTTTGTGAGTGTGTGTGTGGTTTGTATGTTAGTTACTTCTTCACGCTCAAACGGCTGGACCAATTTTGATAAAATTTGGTATGGAGGTAGTTGACACCCTGGATTAACACAGTTTACTTTTTATCCTAGTCTACGCGGGTGAAACCGCAGGGTGCAAGCTAATCCATGCTAAAGCAAACTAAAGATTAAAAAAACGATTTTTTTTTTTATTCATCAACCGCGTGTAGTTGAAATATGAATTTAAAAAGTCAGTTTTTTTTTTGTTCAGTTCACAGGTGTGATGGGTGTCGATATATTAAACACGATAAAATTAAAAAAAAAAAAACAGATGACTCAACTCATACTTTACATAAGTAACAACACAATCAGCGGTAGCGGCCGTTGACCCAAAAAAAAAATCATCAAATATTTTTATTTTGTCTTGTACGTCCGCGGAGTTTCGCTAGCTAATTTGGTTTGACCTTGTTTTTCACTACTGATTTTAATGAATTTTAATAGGTGAAAAGTCTATTGGTTTCTAAAATTATAAACCTCAAAGTCCTGTTCTAAGACTAGTTTAAATGACTAACGTCCATATGGTGAATCCGCCAGGGTAGCCCGCGAAATTCAAAATTTCTGAAGTTTTTTGCAATTTTAGTTGACAGTATTAGTTGTATTTTGATCTAAATATGATTCGCGGCCGTATCTAATCTTTATTTATAGAATTATAACTGTTACGGTAACTGTAATTAATTAAAATTTATTAATATTTGTCTATCATCACACTAATATTATAAAGGCGAAAGTTTGTGAGTGTGTGTGTGTATGTTTGTTACTTCTTCACGCTCAAACGGCCAGACCGTTTTGGATGAAATTCGGTATGTAGACAGCTTATAACCTGGATTAACACATAGGCTACTTTTTATTCCGGAAAAATGTAGTGCTCCCGTGGGATGAGCAAGAAATTCAAATATATTTGCTACTCTTTCAAACTCAAACGCCTCGACCGATTTTGAAGAAATTTGGTGTGGAAGTAGCTGACACTCTGGATAAACACAAAGGCTACTTTTTATACCGAAAAAATAGAGAAAGAAAGAAAAAGTATTTATTGTGACTAGCACAGGAAGATCACCAACTAAACAAAAAACACAATAATAAAAGTTTGAAAACAAAAAAACAAAAATAAATAATCACACTATCACATCACACTATAATCACACTAATATTATAATGGCGAAAGTTTGTGAGTGTGTATGTGTGTGTGTGTGTGTATGTTACTTCTTCACGCTCAAACGGCTTCACCCATTTGGATGAAATTCGGTATGTAGACAGCTTATACCCTGGATTAACACATAGGATACTTTTTATCCCGAAAAAATGTAATGCTCCCGTGGGATGAGCAAGGAATTCAAATACATTTGTTACTGTTTCAAACTCAAACGGCTCGACCGATTTTGATAAAATTACGTGTGCAAGTAGCAAACATCCTGTATTCACATAGCACACATAGGCTACTTTACATCCTGAAAAAATGTAGTGTTCCCGTGGGATGAGCAATTTTTTTGTGAATACTTTTCTCACCGATTAAATATTACACGTTTTACTGTATCTCATAAACCGCGGGTAACACCGCGGGGCGCAGCTAGTTATTAATAATTACCGAAAGTCGAGGCAAAAGCACGAAATTAATCACATTTATTACTAATAATGTAACCTTAGTACCGATAAATGTAATAATTTTCAAAGTTTATTTAGTATTTTAGTTCAGTACCTTTAAGTATTGTGGTAGGTATTATCAATTAATACCAATTAAACAAAGAAATAGAAGAAAGATTTTAATTTTAATGTTGATTTTACGGAGTCTATGATTGTACTTAAAATTTTAAGCAAAACCAAAGAATGTATGCAAGTTTCTTTTATTTACTTAGGTATTTGTAAGTACTGTTTAAGATAGGCAGTCGCTCCATGTAAAATAATGGTATTCAGCTGCATCCAGTTAGACTGGAAGCCGACCCCAACATAGTTGGGAAAAGGCTAGGCAGATTGATTGATTTGTAAGTACTGTGGTATTATAAATAAATACCAACTGGACAAATTAATAACTTCGAGTCTTGTTTTATTTTATTACTTTTACCGACGAGAGTAGTGAATTATTAATAACAACTGCTAAAAGTGATGAATTTCAATTTTATATTCACAATTACCAAATCATGAGGTAATTATTATAATGATGGATTAATAATTTTCAATTAATTACATTTACCGTAACAGTATTGCTGATTGATTATAATTCTGTAAAACCATATTAGTTACGGCCGCGAATCATATTTTAATCAACATACAACCTGACACTGACCTGCAAATTGCAAAAAAAAACGTAAGAAAATTTGAATTTTGCATGCTACCTTAGCGTATTCCCCTTAAACCATAGGTTTTTAAGCATCACACGTCATCACTATTTTTCTGCCCTTGCCTATGTTACGTGGAGTCACAACCGTCACGCTGTCTTTCCCTCCTTTTTCTTTAATTTCCCAAATTACATACATTTACGTCATCATACCATCGAAATAATAAAACTAGACTCGCAAGTACCTACCTTAACCTAATCCTCTCCTAAAGGGGTAAGATCGGGAAACATTCTGATAGGTGTCTTAAATAACCGGATTTCGAGGGTAAATTAATCAATTTGAAACTGAAGGATTTTATCGCAAGGCTGCCTGTCAACGGGCTAGCTGATACCTGCCTGATTAATGACTATACTCTACCGGTAAAGGTAATTAAATAAAGGTAAACAAAAAAAAAACGTGTTGGTTAACCGACTAAACGTAATACCTGTCACCTCAGTCGTCAGGCTACGACACAGTTGTACTCTTCAATTTAGCAACGTTACCTATACAACGAATTATAAAGTTGCTAAATTGAAGAGTACAGTCATAGTCATAGTCATAGTCATTTTATTCATTAACAATAAATTGTATCTGAAATTACAAACAAGTTAAACATTACAACAACACACAAATTAATATAACATTGTATTTACATTAAAGATCATCAATAGTATATAGACACTTGTTCAATAAGAATCTTTTGAGTTTTATTTTAAAAGAGCTAGAGTATATAGCACTCTTTAAATCTAAAGGCAGCTTATTAAATAAAATAACCGATTGGTATCTAGGACAGTGCTTCACAATATTTAAATTAGGCTGTATCTTGTAAAATTTCATATCTTGCCTACGCGTGCCTTCTCTAATCTCTCGTTCTTCTGCAGTCTCATATTCGTGTATATATTTGGCCATGTTACTTAAAAGCACGAGTACATAAATGCTCGGTACTGTAAGTATATCTAGATTAGTGAAGTGTTCACGGCAACTCTCTCTTTGCGGAATACGAACTATAGTGCGAATTGCTCGTTTTTGTAATACAAAAGCTCTTTTGATGTTATAAGCATAACTATTTCCCCAAAACATTATGCTATATCTAATTTTAGATTCTACCAACGCAAAATATACCATTTTTAATTGTTCAATATCAATTTCTGTTCTCAGAGCTCTTAACGCGTAACATGCGGAGCAAATTGATGCGCTTATCGCATTTAATTCAGGTTTCCAATTTAGTAGTTCATCTATATGGATTCCTAAAAATTTTACTTCCTTCACAAGATAAGATACAGAGACAAGAGTACTTATAGTTTTTTTGTTTACCTTTATTTAATTACCTAATCCGATGGAGTATAGTTTTAGCTAAATTGGTGGCCTGGCGGTTTTGTAGACCAGGCTTTTGAGCACTTAGATACTAATCTATATTGTCCTTACACGGACACCCAAGTCGTTAGTATACAAAACAATACAGTACAATCAACTCATATAACCTTTCTATTGTCACTGTCATCATCATCTGCCTGTCTTTTCCCAACAATTTTAGGGTCGGCTTCCAGTCTAACTGGATGCTGCTGAATACCACTATTTTACATGGATCGACTGCCTATCTAACCTCCACAACCCAATAACTGGGTAATAAGTGTAGACTCTGTACTTTTACAGATAATCTAGTAATAGTTTAAATATGAAGAATTAACTATTATTCAGGTTCATGGCTTTCAAAAATAAGATTTTAGAAATAATAGACACATGTTAATGTACTTACTTAGTGTATTTCCCAAACACACAATATCAAATATACTTTTACAATCACCACTCGGTATCCTTGAAACAGAGCTAGAGATTAGCACTCGTTTTTCGACGACTTATGCACGACTAAGTCTGCAGGATGGGCACGACAACCAAGATGGCGTTTTCCCGCCATTCTTATCCCCGCCTTTTTGCGATACGCTGTGATTGGTTAGTCGTGCCATCTACAAACTCAGTCGGTACTAAAATAGTCAATACAATACTTTTAATATTAGAACAGATATAATTTTAACATAGCTAATTGAATAAAATACGATATTATTTATTATTGATAACATGAGATACCCCTTGGTAAGACCGGCTGTCAACTTTCGTGCTTCTGACAACGTAGGTATATACGTACGAGTATATGCAAAATTTCAGGATGATCGGTTCAGTGGTTTAGGCGTGAAAAGGTAACAAACAAACTTACTTTCGCATTTATAACATTAGTTAGGATAAGAAAATTTTTGACACAGAGGAGCTCGTGGCTAAGTAATAACAGCCACACGGGTCGATCCATCAGGTTAAAAGCTACGCTTGCCGGGGTTGGTCCGTTGATGGGTGATCATCTTTACATACCGAGACTCTTCCGTGGATCTTTGACAGTCGTTACGGGTCGTCAGAAGCCCGAAAGTCTGACAACCAGTCTTACCAAGGGGTATCGTATTACCCAGTCACTAGGTTTTGGAGGTCAGATAGGCAGTCGCTTCATGTAAAATACTGGTATTCAGCTGCATCCGGTTGACTGGAAGCTGACCCCAACATGGTTGGGAAAAGGCTAGGCAGATTGTGATTGATTGAAGAAAAATTTTGACATGTAAAACTGTTCTTCAAAATCTACATAAGTACAGAAATAAATACCATTTATGATCATTTATCAGTAGGTGGTACATTTTAAACATGGAAGTTACTTGAACAGGCTTCAGGATGCTTTCCTTAGTCTTTCCTTTTCCTACCTGGTTCAAATTCCGCGCCTCTTGCGCTCGCTCACCGCTGTAAGTGCTTCAAGGACAACGCATCGCTCCCGCCATCTGACGGCGTGAAGAAAACAACTCAGTTCTAACTCAACAAAAAAGACCGGCCGGTCTAACCGACGCGCGTGGTGAAAAAAATACTAAAATATGGACGACTGCTACTGATCATACAGTGTGGTGATCCCCTGGCTCCCAGTATCCCGTGACCGTGAGTACCTGACCTCTTTCTATTTCACATTCTCTAGCCTGTTTCTGAGTAGGAAACTTCAAAAAGCGTCCTTGGCTAAACGCGATACTCAATCATTACTAATTTGAGTTTTTTCATGTTTGTTTGTATTTTCATACGCCTATGGTTTTACGCAATGACAAGGTAATAATCATTGGTTTTACGTATCAATCGTGTCGGTCCCTTCTCAAGACTACGTATACATTTTTTTAAATTACATTATGGCTTTAATTTTTACCTGTAACAATTCTCAATAATAAAAAATGGTGGTCATTGACATTGGCAAAGATACGAGTGTAAAGTTAATTAAAACTGTTGGGTACGTAATAACTGAAGTGACTTCTATCTGTAGGATGTATCAGACCATCAAATTGAATAACTTTCTCCATGGGACCAACATAGCAATCGAGAAAAAATATCAACTGTCCCGTACAAAACTTCAATACCTACTCGACCCAAATGTATGGGACGGCTGATTATTTTTTTCTCGATTACGATGTTGGTCCCATGGAGAAAGTTGTTCAGTTTAAAGGTCTGGACCACACCTTTCTGATACTCCCTGTATAAGACATAACAGTCATATCGAAGCAAAATGTCGTGAGGAGTTCTGCATCTGATAAGAATAAAATTGAAAATAAAATTTTATATAATATATACTTACTATTTGCATGCCCACGTGTCGGTAAAATATGGAGAACCTTATTTTAAAAAAAAGAACATCTATGTACAACAATCATTACCCATGTTTTCAAAGTAATAAATGATTTGATTTGATTTAAGTTAGTATGAAATAGCCAAAACTTAGTGGATAAGCGTGGTGATCAATGTTCAGTCAGGAGCTGATGGACGCTATCGAAGGTGCCATGCTCGTAGCCAAATTCTGGGCCGACTCTGATGGCCATCAACACTGAATTAAAAAAAAAATTGGCAATCATGGGGACTGCCAACGGAAGTGAAAACTTAAAACTTTAGAATAACTGTGTTAGTTTTTTTGAATTTTGAATTTATTTATAATTTGTAAATTGAAAAAAAAAAATATTTTCAAACAAACTAAATAATAAAATAATAACCAAAAATAGGATCACAGCAAAAGACTCATTCATGAAGCTAATTGTTCTTTGCCAGCTGGGTAAAAGGCCGTTGACCAACACCTTTTTTTGTTCATCGTCTGCCTAAGTAAATAAAACTATGCTTATCATTCGCGGTGTCGCGGTGGTGCCGCGAACCTGACTTTGAAAAGTTTTGACTTAAAATCGCTCAACGCGCTTAGAGATGTTTTCAGTTCAAAAACCATTTAATTTTGGACTAAACACTTGTATACATTTTATAAACCCGCCAAACTGCGTGGTAGTTCAAAGCACAATAGTGCGTGAGTGCTCCATCTATCAGTCCATCTACTCAATTCCTAGCTAATATTATAACTATGTAACCTACTCAAATCATCACACCATTTCTCTTCTAAAATTAACCACTTTAATCCATTTTAACCCTGGGCCAAAATCCGTTTTAACCCCGGCCCATTTAATAACATTAATTTAAATAAATCTCGTTACGTGAGTACAAAAGGTCCCGAAGATTATCTACTGAGGTACTTAGCTTGACGAGTGTGATAATGGCACAGAATAATAAAGCTAAAGTAGTCTATGTGAGCAGTGACCTTGAGATAATTACCTACGGCCGCTCGGTAGATAGATACCCGTCCATCAGTGCGTAACTACGGCACGCTCAACTGTTGCCTATACTGGATGACTTTTTTTACCGTCTCGAAAAAAATAGGGTATGTCAGGTGAATGGAGTAAAAGCGTATGGCATACCTAGTTTTTTTTTTTTTATTAGCTTAGTTAGAAAAAATATCTAAGTATCAATAAATACTACAAATTCGTTGTAAACTTTTCATTTTAGATAACAATAAAAACATAAATTTTGAAGAAAAATAATAAATCCTTTAAAAATATCGAAATTCAAATCCTATGCAACCTGCATTATGATTTGAATTAAGATTTTTTTTAATTACAAAAAAAAAAAAAAAAAACTAGATATGCCATAGGCTTCTACTCCGTTCACCGAATATACCCTATTTTTTTCGAGACGATAAAAAAAGTCATCCAGTATATAGGGTGACTGGTAATTAGTGACCGATACTTAAACAAATGATTGTGCTCATGATAACAAACAACTTTTACTATGACCAAACCTGAAATCGCGAAAAAAAAAAAAGGCGGCTCCTTACATTTTGACGAGTTATGCGAACATGAATGTATGGGGCAGCTGAATTTTTTTTCGCGATTTCACATTTGGTCCCATAGTAAAAGTTGTTTGTTATCACGAGTTTAATCATGTGTTTAAGTATCGGTCACTAATTACCAGTCACCCTACATACTATATACTATACAGAGTGTATCAGAAAGGTGTGGTCAAACTTAAGGATGTGGTACAGACCATCAAACTGAACAACTTTCTCCATGGGACCAACATCGTAATCGAGAAAAAATTATCAGCTGTCCTTACAAAATTTCAATACCAACTCGACCCAAATGTATGGGACGGCTGATAATTTTTCTCGATTACGATGTTGGTCCCAAAGAAAAAGTTGTTCAGTTTTATGGTCTGTACCACTGAGATTATGAACCGCGTCGTTTCGGCCGTTTTCTATAAAGATAAAAATCTGCCTAGCCTTTTCCCAATAATATTGGGGTCGGCTTCCAGTCTAACCAGATGCAGCTGAATACCAGTATTTTACATGGAGCGACTGCCTATCTGACCTCCACAATCGATAATACGATACCCCTTGGTAAGGCTGGTTGTCAGACTTTTAGGCTTCTGACGCCCCGTAACGACTGTCAAAGACCCACGAATGACAGCCGGGACCAACGGCTTAACGTGCTTTCCGAGGCACGGAGGAGTCTCGGTATGTAAAGATGGTCACCCATCCACGGACCGACCCCGGCAAGCGTAGCTTAACCTGATGGATCGACCCGTGCGGTTGTTATTACTTAGCCACGAGCTCCTCTATTTTTCCTCCTCTATTTTCTGTGAAGATGAACTACTGTAAAATTATTATACTGTGATAATGGTACCCAAATGACTTATAGGCTGGAAAGTAGGTAGCTATGTAGAAGAGACATTTAAATGTATATTTTTCTTAGTACCTGACAGTTTTATCACATTTTTGGGGCATTAAAAAAGTCTGAGAGCATTGGAGGTCCAATCGTACCGACCTAAGAGTAAGGGTGGGTTGCACCAAGGGCTAGCTTATAGTTTTCGTCAAAGTTTTCTGCTGTTGCAACGTCATGTCAAATGTAATTTAAGTTCAGAGCAGGGACATAACATTCGACGCGTCTGACAGAAGTGACAGATATTTAACAATAACTTTAACCAGCGAAGCGTGGGCGGTTAAGATTACAGTTAAAGTTATGACGTCAGCTAACTTAAATGGAACAACCCATTTGTTGTCTAACAAGAACTTTAACAAGGGTGGGTTGCACCATATTACGTTAACAAACATCGAACTGAAGGTGCGATGTTTGTAAATTAAATGGTTCAACCCACCTTAAGAGTTAGGTCGTGGGTTCCAGGCAGACATTTTGCTATAATAATATTTATTTATTTATTAGCCAACTAGATCCAATTACAAAAATACATAAAATTCCAGATTTTAATAAACAATTTAACTTAAGGCGTAATTGGTACCAAAGAAGATATTATCTATATTGACGCATTTCGGCTGCACGCAAAATCAATGTTTGTCCTTAAAAACTACAAATTTACCTTTTTAACCGACTTTTTTGTAAATTATGAAGGCCAAAACACGATTGACACAATTTGGCTCGATACAAAAACATCGCAGTTTCCTCAAAATTAGCAATATAGTGAGAAAAAAAAACTGTTTTAATCGATTTTAATTAAAGTAATTGCAATAAAATCTCATCTACACGTTCACTATTAAAGGATTATGTGTTTATTTTAATGTAACAGAGCATCTAAAGGATTAAAAAAAAAAAAATCTATAAGTACCCAGATTATGCTCCGTTGGACATACCAATGCTGCCGACCCCGTTGCAATACCATTACGCCTTAAATGCTATGTTGGTACTTAAATTCTACTACAGACAGGGTGGTGCTTATAAGATGCCTCATTTTAGGGCTTTGTGTAATTTATTTCATCACCACTGCTCTCAAACGGTGAAGGAAAATATCGTGACAAAGCCGGCTTATTTATTTATATATACTTTATTGCACATCACAAAAATACATAACAAAAAAAGCCATAATTAAATAGGTACTACAAAATATACAATGGGCGGCCTTATCGCTTTCTCTCTCGATCTCTTCCAAGCAACCTTAGAATGGATAGTGATTTGCCTGGATATGAAATGGTGCAAATAATAAGTGCCTACTTAAACAATTGTTAAAATAAAAAACTTTTTTACAAAAAAATACAACCGACTTTCAAAAACAACACTACAAAGTGAAAAATAACTTTAATTTCGGAAGTCGGTGTCTAGTTAAATATATTTTCGTTTTTTGCCACTGACTTCCGAAATTAAAGTTATTTTTCACTTTATAGTGTTGTTTTTGGAAGTCGGTTGTATTTTTTTGTAATAAAGTTTTTATTTTTCACTTTTTAGTTGTGTAACTGCAAAACAAACTAGAACATCATCCATATAAAAGTGGGGAAAAAATACGTATTATTGAAGCTAACTCAAAAACTACCAAAGCAAAGTTAATCAATTTTATATGGAACCAACTGTGATGTATACCCTCTCGAATAAAACAGAAAAAATCCAAATCGGTCCAGCCATCTTCGAGTAATCGGGGAACATACATAAAAAAAAATAAAAAAAAAGGTTCCGACGAATTGAGAACCTCCTCCTTTTTGAAGTCGGTTAAAAATAGATACATACATATCCTAAATAATAGATACATAAATACATACATAATAAATATTTACGGCTTCTCTTAGAAACAAAAATTCGAAGACATTTTGTGACGTCTACTACTACCACTTGAACTCAATTTTTTAGAAAGATGAAGAATTTACTTACCGACGATGTTAGGTAGAATATTGGTAACCATCTCGTCTTATACAATATTTATAACACAATTTTGATGTTACAAGATTTCGTCACCCAAAAGACAAGATTTAATATGAAGCGCAAAAAACAAATTTAGGGTCTTATAAATTTATATTCGTGGGTTTACGTTGCTCCATGTAAACTTTCATAAGGCATCGTCCTCACTATACAGGGTCAAATTAAATTAGCTAGCGAAACTCAGCAGACGTGATGTTAAAAGTATTTTACATGGAGCGACTGTCTGTCTGACCCCTTGGTAAGAGAATGGTTGTCACACTTTCAGGCTTTTTCTGAGAAGTAAACTTTTGTACTAAAGCCATAATTTTAGGAGAACGTCTGCGTACATTATAACCTCATTTTGGTTTCGACTTTATTTACGTCCGTCACGGACTAGAAAAAAAAGAAGGACTCCGCGCCACGCGTATCGAAAGTGAAGCACCATACCGATCTATGTGTGCGTGATTTGACAAGGACGCCGCGCCGTCGTGTCACGTACCTAATGGCGGCCGGTGGGCATACTATCATATAAATGTGTGCGTGAGGCGTGTTTCCACAAACGGTCCCGGCATACTTATACTTATTGTGCTTCACTTTCGATATGCGTGGCGCGGTCCTTTTTTTTTTAACCGACGAAAAAATAAGGAGGTTCTCAATTCGACACGTATATTACGCATAACTTTTTACAGAATCGTCCGATTTGAAATTTTTTTGTTTTATTAGAGAGGCTATACCTCAAAGTTGGTCCCATATAAAATTGATTAACTTTGCTTGGGTAGTTTTTGAGTTAACTTCAATATTACGTACTTTTTCCCCACTTTTATATGGATAGTTTTCTAGTTTCTTTTGCAGGTAGTGGTATTAGAATTTGTGTGGAGTAGGTACCACAACTAAAAAGTGAAAAATAAAACTTTTTTTACAAAAAAATACAACCGACTTCCAAAAACAACACTATAAAGTGAAAAATAACTTTAATTTCGGAAGTCGGTGGCAAAAAACGAAAATACATTTAACTAGACACCGAATTCCGAAATTAAAGTTTTTCACTTTATAATGTTGTTTTTGGAAGTCGATTGTATTTTTTTGTAAAAGTAAAAGTTTTTATTCTAGCCCGTAACGTCCGTTTAGCTTTTTCTGTGTAACGGCAATTTATTGCTTTCAGACAGAATTTTTCAATTAAAAATCTGTTTACAGTGATAATGTAACTCGTCTGTTTTATAAATATTTGTTTGAATAATGATTCATTTGAAATTCAGTTTGTTTTTATTTTTATACTAGCTTTTGCTTGCGGCTTCGCCCACGTGGATGTCGGAAAATATCCCACGGGAACGAAAATCCTTCCTTATTAATTGTCTACATTATATCTGTGCAAAATTTCAGCTTTCCAGGTCCAAGGGTTTGGCCTGGGCATTGATGAGTCAGTCAGTCAGGCAGTCAATCAGGACTAATATATACAGGGTGAAATTGAATTCATATGCAATATTTTATAGGGTATCTACATCGCTACATGCGAACTACGCATCACAATGACGTCACGCAAAATCCTGCATCGCGCAATCAGAGTTTACCGCGCGACTAGTATACAAGGTGTAAGTGTAAACAGTGGCAATCTTTTAAGAGGTCATTGTACTCATCATTTTTGACAAATTATGCGAACATAAATGTACTGAACAGCTGATTTTTTTTCGCGATTTTAGGTTTGGTCCCATAGTAAAAGTTGTTCATAATGATGAGTACAATGACCCCTTAAAAGATTGCCACTGTTTACTCGTACACTTACACCCTGTATATACAATATTCCGACATCAACCGGCGGGCAGTTGCGCACCAGATACAACACCAGTCTGGTGGGAGGATCCTCCCTTTTCAATGGAGGATGAGTGAACTTTACACCCAACTCCGGAAGCCTCCATAACGTGATCAAAAGATTACGGCGATACATTGAGTTATGTGGCATGACATCTCTGACCAGCTGAGGAGGACCTATGACCTTGTAAAGGCCGCAGAATCCATAGGATGCGGGAAGCACAGAACCGTTCGAAGTGGCGGTGCTTGGGGGAGGCCTATGTCCAGTCGTGGACGTCTTTCGGCTGAAATGGTGATGATGATGACGATAATAACGACACTCCTTGCTAGATTTTATACGTAGTTTGATAAAGGTGTGACGTAACGAGCCCCCACTCCCCAACTTTAATGCGTTTTATCAAAGTTATTTTTTATTATTATGATAAAGCAAAAAATGTGTATATTTCACGCGCGCCGCTTGGGTAAGCGCCACAGACGAAGGGTTAATATTTTTTTATTATCTGACTGACGAACTAAATAGTTTTTTTTTTACCTAGAAAGTATTCTTATTGTTAAATAGCCATTTTCTATTTGATAAACCGTCAACCAGTGTTACAATTCATAGTAACTACAAAATGTGTGTAGAGTTATTGTATTAAAAGCATCCTTCACCGACCCTGATGACCCCATAACCCTCCTTCAGGAGAGTAGCAAGGCCACCAGTACGGTTTATAAACGTAGACCACCCCGGAATACATTCCGACCTCGCCGCCGAGGTCGCAATCGTAACCGCCCCCCCCCCCCCTATCCCCTACTCGGTGAAGCTGTGCCAGCTGGGGGCACAGCTGAGCCTGTAGCACTTGTCCCCCCCGTCATGATCCAGCCTGCCCCGTCTGGCTGTCATATTGTTATTAGCGACGCTCAGTCGACTAATAATTTACTCTAGTTTTAAGCCTGGCCGGGGGCTTTAAGTTCGCTTAAAGAACCCACAGGAAACGCCCGGTTGAGCAGTCTCGACCCTTAGTGGTCAACTGCGAGATGCCATACGTAACTAACTAACTAAAAGCATCCATTTGTTTTCGAACAGCTAAACATTACAACCGTAAAGCTTAATTTAAAGCTCAACAATAAACACCTAAAACCGCTAATTTAAATGCGTCTGTCAGGCGTACTCAGTTTCATTAGCCTGTAGAATTAAGTCGCTCTAACGCCTAAATTATCTAACGCGCTGGAAGCTTTGCTGAGTAGATTCTAACTTAGGCTATTTCGAGTTAACGCTTTAAATTTTAAAATGGCTGTATGTTACTGAGATGTCGAGAGGCTTAGCAGCATATGCTGTATTTAAATCGTGATAATTTTGGCGGTGTAGAAAAAAAACAGCAATAGATGTTGTAGGTTGACAAAGGCATGTTCAACAATGGATATTTAGGGATTTCCTAACTTAAAAGGATATATTGAAACGTGGTTTAGCTCGGTGTGTAAGTGAAATGGCGTTATAGCTGTCTAGTTTGACGCGCGAGATATACTTCGCTTCGTTTAAATGTAAATCTATGACAAAATGCTATACTTGAATCAGTTTTTTGCTTGGTAAGTTCTTAACATATTTAAATAACTTCAATTTAAAGCAAATTTTACTGCACAATAAGGAACTGTTTACGTATAATCGTATAAAACAGAAAACAGACGGTGCTACTTTGGATTTTTTTTCTATCGACAAATTTCAAGTGATCATGTTTTTTGTTTTAGTTCAGTAGTAGACAAAATAGTCAAATAACACATATTATGGAAAATCTAAATCATTTAACCACATTGTTTTTTATAAGCATTTCGTTTTATAGAAATTTTAAAAACAAAAAACACAACTCAATCTGCCTCAATCTGCCTAGCCTTTTCCCAACTATGTTGGGGTCGGCTTCCAGTCTAACCGGATGCAGCTGAATACCATTATTTTACATGAAGCGACTGCCTATCTGACCTCCACAACCCATTAACTGGGTAATACGATACCCCTTGGTAAGACTGATTGTCAGACTTTCGGGCTTCTGACGACCCGTAACGACTGTCAAAGATCCACGAATGACAGCCGGGACCAACGGTTTAACATGCTTTCCGAGGCACGGAGGATTCTCGGTATGTAAAGATGGTCACCCATCCACGGACCAACCCCGGCAAGCGTAGCTTAACCTGATGGATCGACCCGTGCGGCTGTTATTACTTAGCCACGAGCTCCTCACAAAAAACACAACTAACAATAAATTTCAAAATCTCAAGTACCTAATTTAAACTTCCCCTAAACTACCCTACCATACTTCTACCCTGTCGTATTAAATTCTACCCTAGCACGTACTTATAATATACTAAGATAGGTACTTGCGACGGGATATCTTAGTCGGAGTCATATTTTGTAACTTAATCCTGCTTAGGAAAGCTTTGAACCGGATAATTTGTTGTATAAGGTGTAACTATTCGATAACGGAAACTTGCTCTTATGACGTAGATAATAGTGAAATTGTACACTTAGGCTTAGACTTAACCTACTTAAAATAATACTTACTGTCTGGTGGATTATTATTCATTTCAAATATTCCATAGTAATGAAATATCGGCAAAATGGTAGTCTTCATCTTCCTGCCCTTATCCCATATTACTTGGGGTCGGCGCAACACGTTTTCTTCTTCCATTCTCCCCTGTCAACCGTCACGCTATCATTCACACAATCCATCCATCTTTTCTTTGGCCTTCCTCTGCATCACTCTTTTAGTCACATGCGTTTCGTCTCTCCTCATTACATGCCCATACCAAGTCAAACGATTTCCTTTCAACTTTTCTGTCACTGGCGCCACTTTCAAACTTCCTTTTATATACTCATTTCTTACTTTATTCATTCTCGTCACTCCACAATTCATCATTATATTCATCTCAACATTCTCATCTCCACTGCATGCAATCTTTTTTCATCCGTCTTCTTCACGGCCCAGCATTCCGATCCATAAAGTACGACAGGCCTTGTCTTGTAAATTCTCTAACTTGAGGGGCATCCGTGGGTCGCAAGTTGTTCCTGTGACCTGTCGCCAGCTCATCCATCCTGAGTTGAACCGGTGCATTACGTTTCGGTCTACTTCGCCATCTCCTTGGACAAGCGGCCCGACGTCGGCAAAATTACTACCATTTTACCGACTTAAACAAAATAGCAACACACATATGCAAATGTTTCAAAAGAAAAGCTTCTTCTGCTTATGCCAACTTGCAAACACAGCAATTCTTTCTTTTTTTTTAATATTTATTTTATAAATTAATAAATGCTATAATAATGTAATCTTAATATCTATTTATGTCCATTTATTGTTTAATTAATTTAAATTTTGTTTTTTTTTTTTGTAATTATAATCTTTTTTTTGCTGTGTCCTTAGAGAGGGTCCATATTTTTGTACCTAGCTTTAAACCTTTTGTTACATACATTTTACAATATATTGGAATGCAATAAATGAAAATGAATACCTCGTTAGTGTAGGGTGCTCGCGAGCGTGACTCCTGAACTTGAAATCTTGGATTTGATTCGAGCAAAATTTTACATTGAGTACCTAGGATTTTTGCAATAGCATTCTAGAGTCTGGATTTGGCCTGTTCGTGACAATATTAACATAACTAGCAAACTGCGGGTGTCATACGCTCCTGCCTAAACACTCAAGTAATACAAGCGTGATGCTAAGTTAATTCTTAATCGTTTTCATCGCATAATATGGTCTAGGAAATGTTACAGAAACGTGCTGATTACTACACTGGGGACGTTTTCAGGACAGCACTTTAAGAATTCAAAACCTAACATTTTGTACTTATCACGTTTGTTTTGTAAACCATCGATTTAATATTTTAGTTTACCTAACGAACGTCACTGGAGCGTTTAGCTCTTGGCCACGGAGTATAACGTTAATTGGTTCATGTACAAGATGAACAAAAAACCGGCTAAGTGCGTGACGGAGTACGCACAATGAATGGTTCCATAGTTGGGTTACTTTCAGACCATAGACTTAAAATCTAACCTTTTTTTTTCTGTGGATGGGAAATCATCAAATGCCTTCTCCCGCTCTGGGCGGAGCGGGAGGGCGTGTCAGACTTTTACTGACTAAATCCCACCCGTGTTCCTACAGTTGACCGTGCCAGAGCCACGGTATCTCTTTCGAACAACCCGCGACCCCGGCGGCATCGGCCTTATCCCGTCGAGAAATATCTCTTAGGCATGCCGGTTTCCTCACGATGCAGATGTTTACCTTCACCGTTTTTTAAGCAAGTGATAACTATACAAAGACCTGAACCCGAAAAGTCAGAGATCCGTGCACCGGGTTCGAACTCTAGACCTACGACTTGGCAGTCCAACGGTCACACCACTAGGCAAAATTATCACCAAGAAGTTTCCATCATTTTTTTTTTCTAATGGAACGCCTTATGGACCGCATATATTGCGGGTCACGCTATTTTTATAGCATTACAAAAAAATATTGATTCCAATTTGTACTAGTCTGTGGCAGCGCCCGCTCTAGCGCATGCGCGGTAATGTGCTGGGTTTTGGTTTGGCGCCATTCATACGTTTTTTTTGTACTGAATTTCGTGGGAAATTTTTTATTTAGGTTCAATCCCAATGTATGACTGTAGATAGTGTATGAAACTGCACATAACTACCTAGTTGTGTGTGTAAGTGATTTAATACCTATTAAATCACTTTATGTACTCGTGTTTTAATACCCCTCATTATGCAACTGTTTCATAATAGTACATTTTGATACAAGTGGAGAATTTTTGTTATTGCATTCGAGGTGGGATTAACACCCGAGCCGTAGGCGAGGTTGTTTTTGAGCCGAGAACTGCAATAACAAATGTCCACGTGTATCAAACGACGTTTTTCAATACACTTTTGAAGAAATAAAATAAAATAACGAAAAATTTTTTTGTCATGAATTTATTAGGAAACTATGATTTAAATTTTCTTTTTTTTCCGCGCTTTGCTTTCATCAGGTTGAAGGAGAAGCGAAGGTGTAAAGCCGATAAACAGCCTAATATGAAAAATAGAAAGTTCAAATATTTTTGAGTTTAGAACACAAATAAATGTTAATTTGTTCATAAACGTTTTTTTTATTGTAATAATCATGGTTTTTGATGCTAATCTATTTAAAAACATTATTTAAATATTCAAAAAATATTAACACCGTAGACGCATATCTCTTTGCCGAGATTAAAAAAAACATTCACCTCCGAATAGAGACGGTGTAAATAGAGGCATTGAACCAATTTAGACTAAGTATAGGCTGTGGTATAGGTATAAGTTATCTGTGGCAATTTTTATTCCCGCACACGTGTTGGAAAATGAAAAATCAAACGCGTGTAAAATATATTGCATTATGAACCTAATCGAAGTGCGATATGAACCAGTTTTCGAGGAAGTGTATTGAAAAATACTATTATTAAACTTGCGATCTCTACACCAAGGAGGCAGTCCTAACTCCTTCTATTTTATGGAAGTCCATCTCTAGAACTGTCTTAATAAATAAGCCAAATAAATACCCGTCTTCATTAAATTATATCCGTTGATTAGTAGACACATAACTCCATTTAATTTGTTTAATCAACATAAATTCCAGCTGTTTACTTTAACTGTCGGTTTGCAAGCTCCTAAACTACCTGCGTAACTTTTGTCCTTTTAGCATTAATCCAAAGTCACGCCGAACCTCCGGGGGATGGTTAAATTAAATTAAAGTTTTTACTTGTCTGGGGCAGTGCCCGCTTTAGCGCAAGCGCGGTAATGTGCTGGGTTTTGGCGCCATTCATACGTTTTGTTGTACTGAATTTCGTGGGAATTTTTTAATCAAGATTCAATCGCTGTATGTGAGTAGATAAAGTAGTTTATGAAACTGAATATACCTAACTAGGTATTAAAACACTCGTGTGTAATAACTTTTTTGAGTTTGTTACCTTTTTAGGTTGGCTTTCAGTTTTGCTGGCAATCTTTCAAGAGCATACACGTAGTTACCTATAATGTTCCCACAACTGGGACACAGGCCTACTCTCGGTGAGAAGGAGTGGGCCGTAATCCACCACGCGGGCCCAGTGCAGATTGGTAGTGTCACATATCTTCGAAGTATTTGGTTCTAGGACATGCCTGTTTCCTCATGATGTTTTCCTTCACCGTTTTGAGAGCAGTGGTGATGATAATACACAAAGTATTGAAGTGCCTGACTGGGTTTGACCCCACGACCTACAACTTGGTAATCGGGGCCGTTACATTGTGTCACCACTACTCTCATCTTCCAAGAGCTGCTCATGAATTTTAAGGATGCTGTTACAAATGGGTAGTCAAATCATTACTTTTTTACACAAAAGTATGTTTATTAAATAAAATGCTTTGCATTCTGAAAATATTTTTTGGCCAAATTGTTGATAGATGTGCATGGTATGATTCTGAACTATAAATATAATTTTCGATAGACCGTACAGTTTCTCAATAATTGTACTGAAGTAAAAATTTTCACTTCGGTACATCTCAATTTCAATTTCATTTATTTGTATACCTGTAAATACAGGTGTTACAAATAGGTTTAAAGCTAAGTTACAATTATGGATCCTGTAAGGGCACAGCAACATTACAAAAAGGTTAAATAATTAAATTCAAATTAAACATTAAAATTAAATAATAGCATTTAGGACATGGCTAATTCTTATTTATATTAAATATATTTAGATTTTATAATAAATACAACATTTAAAAAAAAATATTGCAAGTCCAGTCACAGTTTATCATTCATGTATTCATTTATATTATAGTAGTTTTTGTTTATTAGAAATAGCTTTAATTTATTACTGAACATATTATATTTATTTATATGCTTAAGATATTCCGGTACTTTATTATAAATTTTTATTGACATTACATATAATAATAATAATAATAATAACCCCACCGCCGTATCTCTACGTTGACGTCGTGATGGGGCTTGCGCGCTCCGAACTCTGGGTCTGTGCCGGTGGAGTTTACTTTGCCGAAACAGGTCTAGGGTAAAGAGCCAGACTAAGAGAGATAC
The DNA here is from genome assembly GCA_946251885.1 of Cosmia pyralina. Taxonomy (NCBI): domain Eukaryota; kingdom Metazoa; phylum Arthropoda; class Insecta; order Lepidoptera; family Noctuidae; genus Cosmia; species Cosmia pyralina. The sequence continues at coordinate 7,672,516 of OX276371.1, read as the reverse complement.
GTGAACCCGCAGGGCAGCATGTGGCGAGCTGTTGGGCAGTAGCGACCCCACGAACCCTATTTCCCGGGAGGTCTTGTTCTTCACCTCTGGCTTGCCTTTATTGGCCGGCTGGAGTGAACACTGACGGGAACAGAGCTCCCACCTCATTCTTGCCTTTATTGGCCGGCTTGAGTGGAGATTCGCAAGAGCAAACGTGCTCGGAGGAAGGAAGTATTCCAGTAAGTGCTTGTAGGGATCTTGACCATCTTCCGGGCTCTGGGATTGTTCTGAGAGCCGTGGAATACCTCTCCACTCCTCAAGCACCTCAGGACATGTTGCCTCTTGTCGCTACGTCACTATGTGCAAGCGACCGTTTCCGGGGGCCCATTATTGAGTGTGCAAGTCACCCCCTGCCAATTTATCTGTGTATATTATATAACATTGGTCAGGCAGGGGACATAGTTCTTTCATAGTTCAAGGTACCCAATCCATGTAGCCACCCAAACCCATAGACCCAATGTGTTGTGTTTCCATGTTCTGCAATAGTCCTGCACCAACCGGGGGTTGTCCTTGGATGTACTTGCATAGTGCATACAGGGATAATCGTCGGCTGGTGCCTCCTCGTCATTTGAAATTGTCTAAGGGGCCTCTGCGAGTTGGCTTCGGCCCCTCGTACGCCTTCCAAAGGTCCGGGACCCCAGGGTCCCGAGATAAGCCAAAGACAAATAATAATAATAAAAATATTTATTTCATGAAAACAAGAACACATTGCACTGTATACATTGTAGATTATAAATTTACAATTGTCACACTATTAGCACAATAATATAGTCTCTATCCCTTAAACTAGGTCTAGCCTGTATCTTAAGAGATAGAGTTCAGCCATATGGGTACAGTAAGTAATTGACATTCAATAACAAGTTAGACAGTGTAGATGTTACATAATCAATAGTAAATTCTATGAAATAAGTGTAGGTAGATTTTATTAGTGTGTTGTGTATGTGAGTGAGAGTTCGTGTGCGTGCATATTGGCATGAGTGTGTGTGCATGTGTGTGTCTGTGCGTGCATGTGTGTGTATATGTGTGTAGATAATGCGATTGTAATTTTAGGAGATGAATGCTAGAAGATTCTCCGTTGTGATGTAGTCCTGTTGAAGTAGCCATTGAGTAATTTTGTGTTTTAGTGTGTGCCTGTTTAAATCAAGTATGTTTAGTATTTTGTGTAGTTTCTTATATATGTAAGTACCAATGACGTAATATTGGTGTTGGGCAAATCTAGTTTTATGCGTTACACCTGAAAAAAACTAGATAAAACTAGATTTAGATTTAGATTTTATGATTTTTTTTTTATGTACTTGATGAATGCATTTTCAGTCGTGATGTTGGAATGTTTAGTCTGTTTGTATGTCTTAGAGTGAATCTCTCTATTGAGAAACTGTACCTATCTACTAATATTATATTTATAATTCAGAATCGTAACATGCATATCTATCAACAATTTGACCAAAAACATTTTAAGAATGCAAAGCATTTTATTTAATAAACATACTTTTGTGTACAAAAGTAATGATTTGACTACCCATTTGTAACAGCGTCCTTAACGACGTTTAATATTGCACCAATTCAGAAATACTGAAATGGCCAACGGTTTCGTACCTACATTGATTTTCATTGGACAAGTCACGGACTATAAAAAAAAGAAGGACTTCGCGACTCGCATATCGAAAGTGAAGCACAGGAAGTATACCGGGACCGTTTGTACAAACACGGCTCACGCATACATTTACATCATACACTTCTGGACACATCTTTTGGCCCACCTTGTATTTTCAGTTTCGTTTGGTCCTAGCAAAAATTTTATATTAGGTCGAGCAAAAAGTTTTTATGCAGTTTTGAACCTGGCACATTCACAATTTCATTCAATAGTCTTTTTTTGAATTTCGAACACGGAATTTAAAGAAACAAAAGATAATTTGGAGCCTGTTTGTGGATATCAAACAATCGAATACTAAGAAAACTTGGTTTTATTGGTTTAATTGGATTTAATTCTTGAAAAAGTGATTGATATCTTTGGTTTTGCAACAAACATTACTTATTCTTAACATTAAGGTGAAGTTCTATCAATAATCTATGGATACTTCACCTGAAATCGCCGCCCAAGCTGTGGCACTTACTCAGGCCGGACACAGCCAAAGAAACGTGAGTGCTCAACTTAATTTAAGTCGATCTGCGGTCCGAAATGTTTATCGGAGGTACCTAGAGACTGGCGGCTTTGTTCGTCGCCAAGGAAGGCCACGATCTCGGGTCACAACTGAAAGGCAGGATCGATTCATCGTGACGACCAGCTTGAGAAATCGTCACCTTACCTCCATTGAGACACAAAACCAACTTCGCGACTTCCACGGAGTATCTGTGAGCACTCGAACTGTTCGGAGAAGGTTAAAAGAACGCGATATGGTACCACACAAGCCAGCTAATGGCCCCAAACTAACGCGAGCCCACCGAACAGCGCGCCTTCATTTCGCACGCAGTCATTTAAATTGGACACAGCAAGATTGGAGCCGTGTACTCTTTTCTGATGAGTCTAAAATTATGTTACATGGCAATGATGGAAGGAAAAAGGTCTACCGACGTAAGGGAGAGCGTTTCGCACAATGCTGCTTTGAAGAAAGGGTTGCTTATGGCGGTGGCTCATGGACTGTCTGGGGCGGTATATCCGCGAGCGGCAAAACTCAACTTGAGGTTGTTACAGGACCACGGCTGCCAACATTAAATGCTGAAAGGTACATTCGTGAGTGCTTAGAACCTCACGTGATACCATACGCGGACTATGTGGGCCCAAATTTCCTTTTTATGCATGATAATGCAAGAGCCCATGCGGCCGGCATCGTCAGGGAATATCTTCGGGATGTGAACATCACAGTTATGGACTGGCCAGCCAGAAGCCCAGACATGAACCCCATTGAGCACATGTGGGACGAGCTAAAAAGACGTGTTAGGGCTCGTCAGCCAGTTGCCCAGACGATGCACGAGTTGAAAACTGCCATAGAAGAGGAATGGGAGATGATCCCTCAAAATTTCATAGATCGGTTGATAAACTCTATGCCTAATCGTATGAGAGCTGTGGTAGATGCCCATGGAGGCAATACGCGTTATTAAATTAAACCTTTATTTTTTATAAAACATGTTTTTTATTCAAAAATCAATTGCCTTTAACAAGGCGCATATCCGACTTGTTAGGCGTAGCTCCATGTCGTATGGTATTCTGAATTCAAATTTAAAACAATACGATCGAAAAATATGGTAAAATGTATCAGGTTTCAAACTGCATCAACAGTTTTTGTTCAATCTAGCAATCATATTTCGGTAGGGGCCATCGAAACCTAAACTCTAAGGTGCTCTAAGGTGGGTGGGTGGGTGGGGTGGGTGATGTGTCCAGAAGTGTAGTATGCCGACCGGCCGCCATTACGTGACACGTCTTTGTCAAATCGCGATTTTCGATACGCGTGTCGCGGAGTCCTTTTTTTCTAGTTCGTAGGACAAGTAGGTACCTATAGCACTTTTTTATGAGTTAATCCCAAAGCAAGTTGACCTTGATTATTCGGTATACCTACAAATAAAAGTTAGGAGGTGTTGTGGGACGGTGGGAACGAAGTCCCTTTCGCACACCATTACTCCGATATCGGAGTCTGTTTTTTCTTGAAATTCGAGTTAGATATACGTCCGAATTAGAAAGTCTAAATAATTGAGATACCGCATTATAATATTTTCCAGTCAAATCCTACCTCAAGCCGCGTCCTTACATGGCTCCAAAAAGAATTGCTCTACGTGAAAATCGCTTTCGTATTTTGCATACTGCTGCAAATCTTTTCGTACGTGACTGTACGTCAAAAAGTAATCATCGCGTACTATATTTGACGTCTGTCAAAATAGGAGCATTTCATCATATATTCTTATTTAAATTACGTCTGTATACCCTAAAGAGTTAGGCCATTTTGCTAGGCTTAGTTTAAACAAATAAATCTTCCTAGCCTTTTCCCAACTATGTTGGGGTCGGCTTCCAGTCTAACCGGATGAAGCTGAATACCAGTATTTTACACGGAGAGACTGCCTATCTGACCTCCACCACCAGTAACTGGGTAATACGATACCCCTTGATAAGACTGGTTGTCAGACTTTCGGGCTTCTGACGACCCGTAACGACTGTCAAAAGATCCACGAATGACAGCCGGGACCAACGGCTTAACGTACTTTCAGAGGCACGGAGGAGTCTTGGTATATAAAGATAGTCACCCATCCACGGACAACCCCGGCAAGCGTAGTTTAACCTGATGGATCGACCCGTGCGGCTGTCATTACTTAGCCACGAGCTCCTCGTTATGTTCCTAACAACCGTGCCAAAATACATTCAGGGTGCTGAAGGGGGTGCCGCGCTACTGCAGTGCTTCGGGCATGTCTGCAGAGGCGGGAATATATGGGTTTCCGGCACTCATGCGTAAGCGCTGCGTATCCATCATGAGCCGTATTCGCGCCAGCCCCAACAACATTCTGAGGGTTATTGCGGACAGATGGGACAGCTGCATACTGGGACATTGGATACGCCTACCCGCCACTGAGTACATTTATTATGTAACAATAAACTTTTGTTATTATATTCTTGTAGATTTAAGTACCAACATGTCAACAGTCTCGTACACCACGGCCTGTCTTGCAGCCGAAGTGCGGTCACTTAGCGCGGCACGCGAACATTAATTAATTTATTTATTTGGTAAAAAACATGCACAACATTACAGATTCAGATCCAAGTTATTGCACAGTTAAATTTAAAAAAAAAAACAAACATATTTACAATAAGGAAGGAATAACAATAAGAAAGAATACACAAAAAAGAAAAACTAACAAAACAAGTAAAACTAACAAATACCAATCAAATAATATTGGCACACAAAAAAAAAAACTCATCTTTCGTCCATCATCTCACAGAATCGCAAACGTGCACGACATCTCGCGGCAAACAATTCACAGTCCTGTGTCGATGCCAGTAGAGCATTCAGCATTGCGAGTGCGTGAACTAAGGGCATCATGAATCATAATGCCATCATCCGACGAGCTCTTGTTACTGTCGGCGTTCCGCTGTATTAAAACCCAATGGCTTGGCACACGACGGTGGCAAGAGACCGGACGGCATGTCTTTATTTCCATGGAAGGTGGGTAGGCCTTTAGTGTGGGATGCAACGTGCGTCGATACTCTTGCGCCATCCCATCTTCCTGGCTCGGCGTGCTGTGCTGGCTCCGCTGCTGCGGCTGCGGAAAACCTCAAGCGGCGAAAATATAATAACCTTATTGGTAGCTATATTTTCGAGCCGTTTGGGGTTGAAACCCTCGGGCCGTGGGGTCCGAGTGCCCATGGTGTCTTTAAAGATATCCCGAAACGTCTGGTTGACACTTCCCGTGACCCAAGGGCTGGCTTTTACCTTGGCCAGAGCCATACAACGTGGCAATGCCGCCAGTCTCTTGGGTACTTTACCAGTCGACAGCGATGCGGATGAATTTTTCGACGCCTTGTTTTAGTTTGTGAATAGTTTTAGTTTTGTGTTAGGATATATTATTTTTATTTTTAGGTTATGTTTTTACAATCAAATAAAGAATGAATGAACTAGTATTGCAATAATATATTTCAGAATAAAATAAAACCTATTTATAGTACTAACATTGTTTATAAGTTGCTTGTATACTAACCCAAATGGACTACATAATAATCTGAAATAAATGATTTTTATTTATATTTATTTAAAATCCAGACTTGGGCTGTTAGTAACAGAGAAAATTCTAATGGAAACACCTAATAACACTTTGCAACTTGGGAATCAAACCCCAAGGTTAGCAGGCGCGCCGCTTCATTCAGCATTGCTTTTCTGAAAAATAAATACATAAACGTCAGTTTTATTATAAATTTTTATGAACTGTGAAAAGCAAAATTATTGCAATTTTCTTGTACATTTTCCAAAATATAAAAATGTATCGCAACGAAAGTTACTCTACTTCAAAACCCTTACAAAATACAAATGGAGATTTTAATACAAAATTATATGAACAGAGGTGTTTTGATGTGAGGCAGAGCATTTTCCTTTCTGCTTTTATTTTCTGTATTAGGTATGAAAATAAAAAAACCCGGCCAAGTGCATGTCGAACCACGCACAACGAAGGGTCCCGTAGTCGAAAAGAATTTATTCCAAAAACAAAAACAAACTAAACATTGTAGTTGAAAAGCATGTTCTCCCATACATTGATATACGTCACGGTCAATTCTCCAACTGTAATGTAAGTTTGTAATCGCATTTTTTTATGTGATAAAACTACGAAATAACCATTTTCGGACCTTTTCCTTTACTTACGCTGACAGACTTGCTTCTTGCCAAATTTCATGATTCTAGGTCAACGGGAAGTATGCTGTAAGTCTTGATTTATTTGCGAGTACTAAAATATGTCGCTTAGTTTTTTATTGCGTTGACTTATAAGCTTGATTTTTTTAGATCTCCAAGGGACCGTATCTTTGATATTAATTTCAACTTGATGCCTCCACGCGTTCTTGAGAAAAAGGGTCTTAACAGACAGATAGACAGACAGACGGACAACGGAGTGATCCTAAAAGGGTTCCATTTTTTCTTTTTGAGGCACGGAATCCTAAAAAGGATAAACTTCAGTTTTATTAACCATTTTTATGAACTGTAAAAGAAGGAATTATTGCTATTTTCATACATTAGCACCAAAATATAAAAAATGCCTTTTTCTCTACATAGCAATAATGTAACGCAACGAAAGATACTCCACTTCAACCCCACTTAAAATACAAATGGAGATTTAAATACAAAATTATATGAACAGAGATGTTCTGACGTGAAGTAGAGCATTTTCCCTTCTGCTTTTATTTTCTGTTTTATGTATGCAAATAAAAAAAATGTGTGAAGTACTTTTTTATGTTTACAGCACTTTTTTACTAAAAGAAAGTATTATGCGGAAAAATGCCAAATGGTTTTTACATGTATTGTTGACCCTACGACTGTCTGGTGCCTTAAGGGCGATGCGCTGTGGTAGCCCGCGAAATTATTATTATTATTTTTTTTTTTTTGCAATTTGCAGGTCCGTGTCAGGTTGTATCTTGATCAAATTATGATACGCGGCAATAAAACATATGTATTTATATAATTTTAACCATGAAAATCATCAATACATCTCTCTAAGTTAGATTTCGTGCAGAGTCGTTAGATTTCGTTTGTTCGACGAATCTGCACGAAATCTAACTTAGAGAGATGTATTGATGATTTTCATGGTTAAAACTATATAAATACATATGATTTATTGCCGCGTATCATGTTTTGATCAAGATACAACTTGACACGGACCTGTAAATTGCATAAAACGCAAGAAAATTTGCATTTCGCGGGCTACCACAGCGCATCCTCCTTAAATGGCTACAGGCAAGCCTAAATGGGGGGGGGGGCTGCCCCCTATTACAAGGAACTATAACTGGCTAAATACTGTAAGTATTTGTCTCTGTCTAACCCAACGGAGAATACTAGTGTGTTGTTATGTGTTTTTAACAGACTTCAAAAATGGAGGTACTGTATTCGACCTGTATATATGTATGTTTGTATGTCCGCTGATTTTCTCAAAAACTAAATCAATCTGCTTAGCCTTTTCCCAACTATGTTGGGGTTGGCTTCCAGTCTAACCGGATGCAGCTGAATACCAGTATTTTACATGGAGCGACTGCCTATCTGACTACCACAACCCAGTAAGGGTAATACGATACCCCTTGGTAAGACTGGTTGTCAGACTTTCGGGCTTCTGACGACCCGTAACGACTGTCAAAGATCCACGAATGACAGCCGGGACCAACGGCTTAATGTGCTTTCCGAGGCACGGAGGAATCTCGGTAAGTAAAGATGGTCACCCATTCACTGACTAACCCCGGTAAGCGTAGCTTAACCTGATGGATCGATCCGTGCGGCTGTTATTATTTAGCCACGAGCTCCTCACTAAAAAAACACAAAACTAATGAACCAATTTTGATGATTCTTTCACTAACGTGATCTACATACTTTCAGCTTTCTGCTAGTCGCGCGGTAAACTCTGCTTGCACAATGCAGGATTATGCGTGAAGTTCGTGTGATGCTTAGTTTGCATATGGCGATGTAGATGCCGCCACGCCAACTATGTTTGGGTCGGCTTCCAGTCTAACCGAATGCAGTTGAATACCAGTAATTTACACGGAGCGACTTCGTATCTCACCTCCATTAAAATACGAGACCCCTTGGTAGAGCTTCTGACGATCCATAACGACTCAAAAATATCACGAATGACAGCCGGGACCAACGGCTTAACGTGCATTCCGAGGCATGGGGGGTCTCGGTATGTAAAGATAGTGGCAAGCGTAGCTTAACCTGAGTAATCGACCCGTGCGACTGTTATTACTTAGTCACGAGCCCCTTATATCTGATCAAAAAATAAGAAGAGAGAAACTACCGAATGCATTCTTTTCTCACGATCATCATCTTCTTTCCATGTTACGTGGGGTCGGCGCAACACGCTTTCTTCTTCCATTCTTCCCTGTCTACTGTCACGCTATCATTTAATTTTTTTTTGGGCGGAGCGGGAGGGCGTGTCAGACCTTTACTGACCAAAACCCACCCGTATTCCTTCAGTTGCCCGTGCCAGGGCCACGGTATCTCTTTCGAACAACCCGCGACCCCTGCGGCATCATTCACTCCCTTCTCCTTTCATATCATTCCTCACACAATACAACCATCTTTTCTTTGGCCTTCCTCTCCCTCTCCAAACATCAGCATCACTATTTTAGTACATTCGCATTTTTTTTTTATTTCCACAAAAATAAAACCTTCATCTACCCACATTCTGTACCTAAGTTTGCAACCCAATTACAGATTATCCCGTACCCGTAATTAACAATGAAAATACCATTATTTTGTGGACTCTACTTATAGACTTAATTGGAACTGTAATGTGGAAAGTAACTAGATTACATAAAGTAGACAAAAGATAGAAAGATTATCTGATTCATTGAAAGTTTTAGTGATTAACAAGGACAAAGTTTTAATCCTGTAGACTGATTGGCCATAATATGATTGGTAGTACTTTTTGCAGGTAGTGGTATTAGAATTTGTGTGGGGTAGGTACACAACTAAAAAGTGAAAAATAAAAACTTTTTTACAAAAAAATACAACCGACTTCCAAAAACAACACTACAAAGTGAAAAATAACTTTAATTTCGGAAGTCGGTGGCAAAAAACGAAAATACATTTAACTAGACACCGACTTCCGAAATTAAAGTTATTTTTCACTTTGTAGTGTTGTTTTTGGAAGTCGGTTGTATTTTTTTGTAAAAAAGTTTTTATTAATATTTGTAATTCTTATAACAAGTTGGTACACGTATCACATCTTATAATATCTTGAAAGTTTCATATGAGAACTTGTGTTATTAATAGGGGTCGATTTTTACACCTCGTCGACCCCCAAAATCAGTTTTTTCGTTTATATCGATCCCTAGGATTTCAGCCGGATGTTGATATCGACCACTTTGGGAATCCCTGGTGTAGTGCCTATTATGAAAAGCCTAATATAAGCTCCAAAATCCTAAGTTAAATTGTCTAGACAAGACCAGGTAATCAAGCCCAGGTAAGTCTAGACATATAAACAACTCTAATAATTACTAGATATTTAGGGATCTAGTTTGTAACCCTAATAATATACATATTATATATTTCACAGGTAAAACCATTTTGTTATTAACTTTAGTAATATTAGAATTAATATTTGGTTACCCACGTGTGATTTAATTTAAGGAGATACCTCCTTAAATTAAATCACACGTGGGTAACCAACCACGTGGGTAACGTAACGTGACCATACGTCCCGCTTGGGGCGGGACAGTCCCGCTTTCAGGCTGTCTGTCCCAATGTCCCAAGCGAGGGCAAAAATGTCCCGCTTTCGCAAACAGACCGAATGATTAATTAATTTACCTACTAACGAATAAAACACTACTTACCCGGAATGCTGAGAATGTTCCTACTGAAAACCTTTGGGTGGATTTATTCCAGTATTTCCGCGCTAACAACCTCAACTGTACGAACTTTCGTATAATTAGAGTGTGTGTCTGTCTGGAAGTAACGTACCTGTCGAAAGAGCTTTTTCTTTAATGAATAAAATATGGGGACAAGCCTGAACAAGTGATATATTGCAGTTAAATGTCGCAGTATTGAAAACCATTTTGATTACCAAGACTAACATCAACAAAATAGTAATTAGCTCCATTCTTACTTGAAAATTATGCCTGATATTTTTTGAAACTGATTTGTTCCGCCGACAAACACAAAAACTTCCGCTCAACCCGTAAAGCATCTTCTAGCAATAAAAAAAAACCGCCCAAGTGCGTGTCGGACCACGCACAATGAAGGGTTCCGTACTTGTAGTTGAAAAACATGTTGTAAATGTAAGTTTGTACTCACAATATTGATAGATTTACCATGTTATTTTAAGACCACAGACATCTTATAGGTTTTCCTGTAATCTACAGGTAAAGATCTATTTTCTGTATTTTTTTCACACATTAGAAGTCATGTGAATAAGGCTTAGTAACTCAACTAATAATATCCTAAAAAATCTACTTGTTGTTACGGCACACCAGCATCAACGACATTATTCGTCGAGCTCTTGTCACCGCCGGCGTACAAGCGGTATTAGAACCAAACGGCTTGGTACGTGACGATGGGAAGAGACCAGATGGCATGATGTTGTTGCCTTGGAAGATGGGTAGACCTCTGGTGTGGGACGCAACCTGTGTCGAACCCCCTTGCGCCATCTCATGTTCCAGGCACGACGTGCTGTGCTGGCGCCGCTGCTGCGGCTGCTGAGACCCACAAGCGGCGCAAATACTGTAACCTTATAGGTAACTACAGTTTCGAGCCGTTTGGGGTCGAAACTCTCTGTTCATGGGGCCCGAGTGCGCGTCTACTTTTCAAGGAAATTTCTCGCCTATTGGTCGAGACTTCACGTGGCTGGCTCGTTCTTTGGCCAACGAATTAGCATTGCCATTCAACGTGGCAATGCTGCTAGTCTTCTGGGCACGTTTCCGGATGACATCGATCCGGACGAGTACTTTGACGCCTAAGTGTACTTTTGTATTTATTTGTATAGTTAGTTAGTTAATCATTTAATTTAGTGCCTAGTGTAATAGTGTTAACTTGTTATTTATTTTTTAATAAACGCTAGTAATATAGCAAAGTTTATTATTACTTAATTCCGCTGGTGTCCCGCTCTGATGAAAAAAAATTAATTGTCACGTTAGGTATAAGACCCTTCATGCGTAAGCATAATTAGCCTATAATGTTCCCACTGCTGGGACACAGGCCTCCTCTCTGTGAGAGGGAGTGGGCCCTAATCCACCTCGCGGGCCCAGTGCGGGTTGGAACATGTCTTTGAATTTTTGGATCTAGGATATGCCGGTTTCCTAGGATGCATATCCGGTACTCTCTAATACCTAATCATTCCATATCCTAAAGGAACGTCTTCCCTACCATTATCGCGCCCCCGGTCTACTCCTTGATATGCAGTGGCCTCTGCAGTCCCATGAAACATGAGGCTCCAGGGTCTAGTGCAAGCCGCCGGGGTCGCGGGTTGTTCGAAACAGATACCGTGGCCCTGGCACAGGCAACTGAAGGAACACGGGTGGGTTTTAGTCAGCAAAAGTCTGACACGCCCTCCCGCTCCGCCCAGAGCGGGAGAAGTCATTTGATGATTTCCCATCCACAAAAGAAAAAAATGGTTAGTGCAAATCTTTGGGTTCATTCGAGTAATCGAGTCCGCTCTGTGATAACGGAACGTAGCAGTATGTCTCTGGACTGCTCATTGATTTGCTGTCTCGCTCTCTCGCGACCGATCAGCTATATTACAAAAACCTATGTTTAAGTCTGTGTGCAAAATAAATGCAACCTTAATTACCTAATAGAAGAATGTAACATGGTCAAACCACGCTGGGGTCGATGTATTTCATTCATTCATTCATTCTAGGATACGCTGGTTTCCTCACGATGTTTTTCCTTCACCGTTTTATTAATTAAGAGAATCTTAAAAAAGAAATAGTCACGGCCTTGCCAGCAAATACTAAGCCACCACCACCACCACCACCACCACCACCACCACCACCACCACCACCACCACCACCACCACACCACCACCACCACCACCACCACACCACCACCACCACCACCACCACCACACCACACACACCACCACCACCACCACCACCACACCACCACCACCACCACCACCACCACCACCACCACCACCACCACCACCACCTACGATTAAGTTGCTAGTAACTTTCTTAGCGGATAATTCATACAAATTCTGTTCCATTTTTGAATTTATTCGGTAAGCAGTGGTTCTTCGGACATAGTGAAATAGGCCCTCAAAGTAACATTACAACACCAAGATTTTCCTTCTACAAAAAAAAAACATGGACAATTCAAATGAAAACCTTCAAAATTCACAAACTAAATTACGAGAAGTATCTCACGTTAAGGTAAGTGAAATGAAAAGTTTCCCACTCAGATCGTTTGCTTGGCTTCAACTTATGTTATTTAGAATTAGTTTCAATGTTCTTTACACCTTAATAACTTCGTGTTGTTCCTATGTTGATCTTAAGGGTTGGCACTAGGAAATCGTGTTGTGGGTTTTGGATAAGTTAATATAGCAAACTTAAAGCCGTACCTACAGGGCCGTAGCTAGGGGCAAGGGGGGGGGGGCATTGTGGGGCAATGCCCTACCTTTAAACACTAAAGCCCTACCTTAAGAAAACACCATCAACTAAGTTATGAAAAAAAATTACTAGATTATTAGCACAGATAAACGATTCCGAATTAACCACGGCGTCTGCAGCAACGCACGGCATCGGCAGAAAGCCTTTGAGGGGTTAACCCCTCAAAGGCTTTCTATACCCCATGTGTGCATAAAGAAAAAACCCCTTTACATAATAGGTATATAAACTTATATATTATACACTTCTGGACACATCTTTTGGCCCACCTTGTATTTTCAGTTTCGTTTGGTCCTAGCTAAAATTTTATATTAGGTCGAGCAAAAAGTTTTTATGCAGTTTTGAACCTGGCACATTCACAATTTCATTCAATAGTCTTTTTTTGAATTTCGAACACAGAATTTAAAGAAACAAAAGACAATTTGGAGCCTGTTTGTTGATATCAAACAATCGAATACTAAGAAAACTTGGTTTTATTGGTTTACTTGGATTTAATTCTTGAAAAAGTGATTGATATCTTTGGTTTTTCAACAAACATTACTTATTCTTAACATTAAGGTGAGGTTCTATCAATAATCTATGGATACTTCACCTGAAGTCGCCGCCCAAGCTGTGGCACTTATTCAGGCCGGACACAGCCAAAGAAACGTGAGTGCTCAACTTAATTTAAGTCGATCTGCGGTCCGAAATGTTTATCGGAGGTACCTAGAGACTGGCGGCTTTGTTCGTCGCCAAGGAAGGCCACGATCTCGGGTCACAACGGAAAGGCAGGATCGATTCATCGTGACGACCAGCTTGAGAAATCGTCACCTTACCTCCATTGAGATACAAAACCAACTTCGCGACTTCCACGGAGTATCTGTGAGCGCTCGAACTGTTCGGAGAAGGTTAAAAGAACGCGATATGGTACCACACAAGCCAGCTAATGGCCCCAAACTAACGCGAGCCCACCGAACAGCGCGCCTTCATTTCGCACGCAGTCATTTAAATTGGACACAGCAAGATTGGAGCCGTGTACTCTTTTCTGATGAGTCTAAAATTGTGTTACATGGCAATGATGGAAGGAAAAAGGTCTACCGACGTAAGGGAGAGCGTTTCGCACAATGCTGCTTTGAAGAGAGGGTTGCTTATGGCGGTGGCTCATGGACTGTCTGGGGCGGTATATCCGCGAGCGGCAAAACTCAACTTGAGGTTGTTACAGGACCACGGCTGCCAACATTAAATGCTGAAAGGTACATTCATGAGTGCTTAGAACCTCACGTGATACCATACGCGGACTATGTGGGCCCAAATTTCCTTTTTATGCATGATAATGCAAGAGCCCATGCGGCCGGCATCGTCAGGGAATATCTTCGGGATGTGAACATCACAGTTATGGACTGGCCAGCCAGAAGCCCAGACATGAACCCCATTGAGCACATGTGGGACGAGCTAAAAAGACGTGTTAGGGCTCGTCAGCCAGTTGCCCAGACGATGCAGGAGTTGAAAACTGCCATAGAAGAGGAATGGGAGATGATCCCTCAAAATTTCATAGAGCGGTTGATAAACTCTATGCCTAATCGTAGGAGAGCTGTGGTAGATGCCCATGGAGGCAACACGCGTTATTAAATTAAACCTTTATTTGATAAAACATGTTTTTTATTCAAAAATCAATTGCCTTTAACAAGGCGCATATCCGACTTGTTAGGCGTAGCTCCATGTCGTATGGTATTCTGAATTCAAATTTAAAACAATACGATCGAAAAAGATGGTAAAATGTATCAGGTTTAAAACTGCATCAACAGTTTTTGTTCAATCTAGCAATCATATTTCGGTAGGGGCCATCGAAACCTAAACTCTAAGGTGGGCCAATAGATGTGTCCAGAAGTGTATATATAAACGTAAAAAAACACCATCCGATGGAAAAAAAAATCATCCTACCCCTCCTTCCTCCCCCTGGGGGTTTTGGGTTTATAAATTAGTATATAACTTCTCATAGATGGCATTTGAAATATGTGTCCGGGAATTGTTCGTATTGGTCTATGGAACGGGGAATCCCCTAGCCTCTAAAATCCTAAGGACATTCGTTTTGACGTTTAAAGTTTCAAGAAAGACAAAAATCGATTGACCAGAACAACACTCTGATTGCGTAACACGCTATCGATGGAATCTGAATAATTTTGAAGCAAATTGCAAATCCATTGCTTCATATGTTCGAAAAGTTTGTCTTCTCAACACCGTAAATAACGCAATGAATGTTGTTGTACTGTCAAAATGTACTGTGAAAATAGTATGTTACGCAATTACGGTGCTGATCAAGTAAAATGTTTACTTCTACCCTACCTAACAACAGCTGCCCTACGTTAAATTCAAATCTAGCTGGGGCCCTGTGTACCTAACCAATCAATCTGCCTAGCCTTTTCCCAACTATGTTGGGGTCGGCTTCCAGTCTAACCGGATGCAGCTGAATACCATTATTTTACATGGAGCGACTGCCTATCTGACCTCCACAACCCAGTAACTGGGTAATACGATACCCCTTGGTAAGACTGGTTGTCAGACTTTCGGGCATCTGACGACCCGTAACGACTGTCAAAGATCCACGAATGACAGCAGGGACCAACGGCTTAACGTGCTTTCCGAGGCACGGAGGAGTCTCGGTATGTAAAGATGGTCACCCATCCACGGACCAACCCCGGCAAGCGTAGCTTAACCTGATGGATCGATCCGTGCGGCTGTTATTACTTAGCCACGAGCTCCTCCTGCCCTGTGTACCTAACCACGAAATAAAAATCTGGCTAGCTCAAGAGTTTCACCAGTTAGTCATTGAAAAAATCGGATTGAGGATAAACATAGTAGACGAAAACACTAAAAACGTGCAAGAAGCACTGTACCTACACAAACGTGCAAGAAGCACTGTACCTACACAAACGTGCAAGAAGCACTGTACCTACACAAACGTGCAAGAAGCACTGTACCTACACAAACGTGCAAGAAGCACTGTACCTACACAAACGTGCAAGAAGCACTGTACCTACACAAACGTGCAAGAAGCACTGTACCTACACAAACGTGCAAGAAGCACTGTACCTACACAAACGTGCAAGAAGCACTGTACCTACACAAACGTGCAAGAAGCACTGTACCTACAACTATACAACTACAAATATAGGTTTTTTACAAAATTGAAGCCGCATCCGCACCAAACGCTAACGAAGCTGGATGACTGACGGCGGGTTATTTCTTTACTCCACAAATGTGAGGTAATATTAAAAAGATTGCCTTTGAAAGTACTTGCAATTTTTTGTCGCTCGCCTTTTTTGCAAATTTTCACGGCCGAAATCTCCTTACAAATGACTATGGCGAAAATTCAGAAGATTTTCGAACTTTTTACGCAAAACAGAAGCAAAGTTATGGCAAACAGAAAAATTCGAGTCAGCGATCAACTATTAATAATATACTTATACTACTAAATTATTACCTTTTACTTACACGGGAGACGGGACCAATATTTCTTTGTACGTTTGGACAATCAATCTTTTGTACTTTTCTTGAGCGAGAGAATCGTTGATAGCTAATCGCTTCCTCGTCGGCGGCGGTGGGACAAGTACCTTAGCCGTGTGCTACTGTGAAGCGGGGCCTTTATTAAGGCGCTGCCATAACCGTAAAACGTCCACTTTTTCGTCGCACAATTAGCCGTTTATCATACAAGCCCAAAAAAATACAGTGTATAAAAAAAAACATATACAAAGATATATCTTATGGAAACAATCTTAAAAAAAAATCTTAAGAGAGGAAACGAAAAAACTTTTTCGTCTCGAAATTTTAATATGTACTCGTACAATGAATATTTTGAACGACAACTGTTCATGTTTTTTGTAACTACAAAAAAAGGAGACTTAATCAACTAAAGACTTAGGTAAAAATGTTTTAACTTATTGGTATATATTTTTTTTAAATTAAATTCAAACTGCGAATAACTTTCATATTGGCGGACACGAGATTCAACTAAAATAAAACGCATCGCCATTTTCAACCGTATTTTTAACCGTATAACTTTACCTTGAAGATTTGCGTCTTACCGCGCCTTAAGCTTATTGACCGACCGAAGCTTCGTTTTCGTTTTCGGCCATTTTCGGCCATTTTCGGCCATAAACCAGCCGAAGCTTCGGCAAAGCCGAAAATCAGAAGTGCGTGAATTGTCCCGCTCATTCGGCATACTTCATAAAACTCTGCAATATTAGGTGACTTTCGGCTAACTTCGGCTTGAATCGGGTCCGCTCGTGGTTTCATTGATTTTGTCTAAATCGCGTCCGTTGCATTTTTTCTTATCGTGTTTTATTTCTTTTAAGCCTACATTTTGCTCTTTCTCGCCCTAAGTGTCAAAAAAAACAAACAAGATTTCAGTGTCCTGTGAGGACTCGAACCTCACAGGGGGATAGCTATACTATAAATTAAAGAGGTAGAGGGAGTAACAAACCTCTACAGTACCTACGGCGGAAGTATTAATATTTTGTAATGTCTGAATCATTTTCGTTTTCAGCCGAAAATAAGACTAAAGCCGAAGCTTCTTTTTCGTTTTCGGCTGAAAATCCATTTTCGGTCGGACCCTAATTTTAATGCATCCCATTTGAGAAAAAAACACTTCAAGTAGAACGACGAGAAACAATTTTACTCCTTGCAATAAGAGTCAATTTTTACGTTGCTATATAAAAGACAATTTGGAGCCACCTGAAGCTTTAAACTGAAAGGTTAAACACACTTTCTATGGGACCATTAAATGTTTTTTGTGATGTTGGTATAAACAAAAACCGGCCAAGTGCGAGTCGTGTCGGACCACGCACAATGAATGGTTCCGTAATTGTAGTTGAAAAACATGTTCTCCCTTACAATACTACACGTCACATTAAAATTTCCTTTACTAGTGCTGTGAGAACGTACTTCTTGCCAAATTTCATGATTCTAGGTCAACGGGAGGTACCTTAGGTTCTGATTTATTTAAGGGTATAAAAATATATCGTCGTATGTCGCATAAATGGCCGTATTTTTTTATTGTAGACTTAGAAGCTTGATTTTTTTAGAGCTCCAAGGGACTCTAGACCTACGTATTTGATATTAATTTCAACTTGATACCTTTACGCGTTAGTGAAAAAAAGGGTGTTGACAGACTGATCGACAGACACACGGACAACGAAGTGATCCTATAAGGGTTCCGTTTTTCCTTTTGAGGTACGGAATCCTAAAAAATATTTTTTTTTTGTATCAATGACGCACCAGTTTTTTTTTACCGGTACGAATATATTGAATTAATACTTTTAAGTACCTATTACGAACGCAGTCAATCAAGCGATACATGTCACAAAATTCTTCTGGAATGTCTAATAAAATGAACAAATTGAGAAAAGGTTTTTAACTGTAAAATGATGCAATTGAATTGTAATTCTACTTAAAAATGGCGCCAACCTATCACTATTTTCTTCACCTGCAAAGCGCGTAGCACGAAACTTTCATAGGATTTTACAGCAGGTCATAAAACTTTTTGTTAAGTACTACTTTCTTTAATTTAGGCTTGTGGCTAAGTAATAACAGCCGCACGGGTCGATCGATCAGGTTAAGCTGCGCTTGCCGCGGTTGGTCCGTGGATGGGTGACCATCTTTACATACCGAGACCCCTCCGTGCCTCGGAAAGCACGTCAAGCCGTTGGTCCCGGCTGTCATTCGTGGATCTTTGACAGTCGTTACGGGTCGTGAGAAGCCCGAAAGTCTGACAACCAGTCTTACCAAGGGGTATCGTATTACCCAGTAACTGGGTTGTGGAGGTCAGATAGGCAGTCGCTCCAATAAAATACTGACCCCAAAGCTGACCCCAAGATAGTTAGGAAAAGGCTAGGCAGATGATGACATTCTTTAAACTCTATAAATTACAATGAAAATCCGTAATACCACCTAATTGACAGGAAATTATGTACCTAAATCACCGCTTTTGGCAAACCGTTTGGTAATCATAGATCCTCGTGAAAAAAATTCCGAATCGCTTTTTAAAACGCCCTCAGGAAGTGAAGGGATGATCAAAAATTATTTTTTAACCCAGAACGCGATTACACGGCCTATAAAATCTACCCCAACCCATTTCGGGATGTCTTCAAGGCAAAATTATAAATAAATAACAAAAAGATGTGCTGAAAACGCTGACATTTAAACGACCCTTGTCAAGTTAAATGTGATGACGTGTAACAACCCTTAAAAATATCTTACTTTGTCGTATTTTGTCACGAAGATTTTGTGAAAAACTCTTTTTGGTGCGGGTTTTTAGGGTTAAAAACCCGCACCAAAAACGGAATACTTATAATTTCGTCATGTCCATCTATTTGTCTGTGCGTCTGTCTGTCCGTATGTCCATTTGTACGCCCTTTCAGAAGTCACACAGCCATTTTACTTGGAGACTATTAGCACGATATTCTATGAAAATTGGAAAGAAGGTGTATATTATAATTAAAAAAAAATTGTGTATGTGTGTGTCAGCTCCGACGCACGACGGGAGTTTACTCTTGGTTTTGTGCGTTCCAACATTTTTATTATTGGACGAAAACAAAGGACCGTAGGGACAGGGTTTCTTCAATGAATCAGTGCTATACAAAAAGCAACTTTAAGGTGTAAAGCCGATCGTTTTGTTTGGCGTTGCGCAGAAAAACGTAACTACGCTTTTGAGTTAACGCTTGTATTTCACTCCTTATAAAATTTCCATTATTAAAATCGATTCTTAAGGAGTAAACTCCAAAAATCACGAAATTGAGTGTTGTTATGAAATATATTTTTAAAAGAAAAAAAAAAGACAATAACTTAAAGAAAGCTTATCTTACTAATCCAATAAAGAAGATTTATAAAAACTTGGCAACTTTACATAAAAAAAAAAACCGGCCAAGTGCGGGTCGGACCATGAGGGTTCCGTAGTTGAAAAGAATTTGTGCCAAAAACAAACCTAACATTGTAATCCCAAAAAAAAAATGAATGTGATAAAATTACAAACTAACAATTTTCGGACTTTTTCCTTTACTTGTGCTGTAAGATTTTGCTTTTTGCCAAATTTCATGATTCTAGGTCAACGGGAAGTACCCTATGGTTTTGATTTACTTGCGAGTATTAAAATATGTCGCATAAATGGCCGATATTTTTATTGCGTTGACTTAGACGCGTAACTTTTTTAGGACTCCAAGGAACCATAAACCTACGTATTTGATATTTATTTTAAGGCTAGGTTGTTCAGGCCTGTAGGCCTTTGAAACGCTACCTCCGCCTCCCCCAAATGTAGCGCGACGTGTTTATTTATGACGCGCCGCCGACGATTTCGCGGAAAATCTATGCTACAGTGTAAAATATTTGCAGTTGATTAACTTAATTAGTTTTTCTTAGGTCGATTTTTTTTTCCATAGGTTTACATTTTATGGTGTCTACGGTGGAGTGAACTAAGATTATTACATAAAATGTCGTTTTGTTTTCACATTATCAGATAACTATACCAACACAATTCGATAACAATAGGTACAATTGTTATCAGCCCCATGATATTGGTGAATATCGATGACCATCGCGACACGACAAACAACCACACTACTAAGTCGGCGGTAGTTTGAAAAAGTTTGCTCAATTGAAAGAATGCCCGCTACTCTCACCCCGCACTGTCTTCGCCGGTAGATATCGTGCCTATATCGGTATCGGTGTGTGTGGAAATCGGTTATCATGGTATGGGCTTGTGATGCGGAGAAATGAAAAAATGCCGTCTGGAATGTTTTGATTATGAATCTGGATGACTATACGAGTAAGGGAATACCAAAGAAACGATGGATGATCTGTGTGAAAGATGATGTGGCTAGAAAGGGAATGACTATCGAGATGACGACCAATAGAGAAGTATGGAAGATAAACACAAGTTGCATCGACCCCAAAAAAAAATTGGGATAAGGGCAGGAGAATGCTGATAATCGGTATCGGTCGTTGTCTACGACGATATAATAAGTGACATTAAAACACAATGTAAAAGCGAATTATTCCATTACTTCATTGGGCTGAGTAGGAAACGAATATAGCAGATAGTTACACATACAGACAGAACAGAACACACAGATAGTTACAGATTGAACCTTTAAACGGTTATTTTAGTAAACTCTCATCAAACCAAATAGCTTAACTGTTCGACGACTGCTTTGCGAACCCGTGGTTAAAAGTTTGATTCTCAACTGTTATATTTTTTTCGATTCTTTTTTTTATATTTTATTATATACCTACTGTTATTTGATAGTTCGCATAACGTACACAGAGAACATGAAGTTTAGGCCTCATAGACCATGTGGAGGTCTGCCCGGCTTGGGCGGAGCACCGCCGTGTTCTCACGGAGGCGATCGGCGGCGGCGATCTCTCGCGTCCAAACCTGGTCCAGGTCATGGTGCGGAGCGAGAGTGTATGGGAAGCCGTCACCTCCTTCTGCGAAGCAGTAATGCTCGCGAAGGAGGAAGCGGAACGCGTGAGGGAGAGGCAACAGCCGCGCCCTCGCGCCCCTAGCCGCCGTAGGAGACGCCCTGGGCGGCGGGAATCGATTGCCGATTCCCGGCCACCGTAGGCGCGGGCTTGCGGACGACGAGTAATGGGCAGCTCGCCGTCCGGTAAGGAACAGGCCCGGGTCGACGGCGCGTTGTGTTCCACGCGCGCCTCAAAGAGATGTCAGCAGTGACGGGGCCAATTGGGCCGATGCCGCCGGGGTCGCGGGTAGTTCGAAAGAGATACCGTGGCCCTGGCACGGGCAGTTGAAGGAGCATGGGTGGGTTTTAGTCGGTAAAAGTCTGACACGCCCTCCCGCTCTGCCCAGAGCGGGAGAAGTCATTTGATGATTTCCCATCCACAAAAAAAAAAAAAAAAAATGCCTCCTAGACCATCTATATTTATAATAAAAATAAATATCAATGGTTAGCTGACAGTTAATGAGAAATCCCGTGTGTACAATCTACTGTTATATTTTTTAGCGATAGCTGGGTTCGTCAGAAATAATCTGTAAGAATCACTCAGTGTATTAGTGTTATGCCATTAGGTATTATGCCTGTTCGTGTCGTTCCTGCATAGGACAGACACGAACAGGCGTTTGTTTATTTATCCACTAAAAAAACTTTTTTACAAAAAAATACAACCGACTTCCAAAAACAACACTACAAAGTGAAAAATAACTTTAATTTCGGAAGTCGGTGTCGGTGTCGGTGTTAAATGTATTTTCGTTTTTTGACACCGACTTCCGAAATTAAAGTTATTTTTCACTTTGTAGTGTTGTTTTTGGAAGTCGGTTGTATTTTTTTGTAAAAAAGTTTTTATTTTTCACTTTTTAGTTGCGTAGGTACCTACCCCACACAAATTCATACCACTATCTGCAAAACAAAGTAGAACATCATCCATATAAAAGTGGGGAAAAAATACGTATTATTGAAGCTAACTCAAAAACTACCGAAGCAAAGTTAATCAATTTTATATGGGACCAACTATAATGTATACCCTCTCTAATAAAACAAAAAAAATCCAAATCGGTCCAGCCATCTTCGAGTAATCGGGGAACATACATAAAAAAAAAATAAAGAAAAAAAAAAAGGTTCCGACGAATTGAGAACCTCCTCCTTTTTGAAGTCGGTTAAAAACGAAAAACGTCGCAAGCAGTGGGAAATTGCTACTGAAGGCTGCGCGTTCCGACCTCAGGACAAGCTGCTTTATAAAATTTGGCTGTTGTTTTAGTATATTGTGTGTCTAACTTGCTATAACCCTATAACCCCTTTAGTGACTGAATAAAAAAATTTTTTTTTAGAATGAGCTAAAAATGGTCGTACTGTTTTGCTTATGTTGCAAACATATTCTTTTGTTTTTGATGTTGACCACTGCTCATGAAGATCAGTAATTATTGACAACTACATATGAAGGAACAATTGCCGTACTTTATTATCAAGGGTGGTACCTACTGCTACAGCTATAATTTATCGAATCTACTATTCTAAGACATCAAAATTAATTTAGTATATTGTCTAACCGGCCCCGCTCATGTGGGATTGCCGTCCCATAGGACTATTTACCTAAAGAAAAGTGCAAGTATCAATATGTTAAAAGTTACAAACCAACAATAGGATACGTCATCGACGAACTTGCTTTAGAACATGGGCACTGAGTGATACGGTTACCGCCTAACCATGGCTACGTTCACAAGGCGCTACTTTTCGAATGTATAGAACACGATATTTTATCGTATACTGTGACTTTTTGTACTCAAAACTGATCATGGGGTGTAATTTTTATGGTTTTCGAGGGAGCCAAAGCCGGTAGTGAAGTCAAAATGAAAATTCAAGATGGCGGATGTGGAAATTTTGTGTTTGTGTTTTAAATCATACGAAGGAACTTCATTCCTGACGGTGGTCCCCGACCGCACATTTTTATTTTTTTTCTAATTTTCACTGTTGTTGCCAGAGTGAAAGTTGATTACTATTAGTATCCAACCGACAACCGGACACATTGTATTTATATTATGTGTAATTTATGTAGGATATGGTAGTAGACTAGTAGTGAAGACAGTTCGATGGAGAGTGAAAATACTAATGTGGATGAATCTGATGAAAAAATCTTAGAAAAATGTGTTTAAAAACTTCTTCATAAAGGACCACGATAAAAAATTATAAACTACTCGCGCTTGACTATAATTTTATCGATAATAATTTGCAATGTGTCCTAACACTATCGTAAGATGACAATTAAACGTCATCATACCACATATAAATAATCACATATTCGAAAACGATATTATGAATTAAAACTATAATATAATTACGAGATATTTTTTCTGAGCTGTCGCAATTTCATATCTAATGTGTTCGTCTTTTTTTTGAATTTTTTTGAACAACAGCAGGGAGAGCGAATTTTTAAAAATTTTGACACAGGTCCAACCTCGATGACGTCCCGCATGACTCTGAGCGCGAGCGGATTTAGCAAAATTTACTAATTTTGAGTTTATTTAAAAAAAATCTATTAACTCTTAAAATGTCGATTGTACACCATGTGTACAGATAACAATAGAATTTCAATTGTGTCTGCTAATTAGCGCGCGATGGGTTAAACTCAAAAATCCAACCATTAAATTCCCTCTGAAATACGATTACCTCATGGTACATGCAATTTTCATATAATTTTATGCTGTTATTAGGAAATGAAACGGAAAATGGTTTTGAAATCGACCATGTTTCGGATTTTTTTTTTCATCGAGGGAAAACCATTAATTTCCCTAAAGCAAGGATGTATCTATGGCATATATTTTTTTAGGACCTAAATACAATAATTTAACCATTTAAAATTGATTCTAAAACAGGTAAAATTTGGATAACCCCCCGTTAACTTGATACCCGCACGCCTTCTTGAGAAAAAGAGTCTTGATACAGCAGACAGACAGACGGACAACGAAGTGCTCCTATAAAGGTCGATTCACACATATCAGTGAAGCTACAGTTCCGTCAACGTGTCCGCTCAGTTCACTATCAGTGCTACAGTGTTGCGTCAGTGATTCAATTCACACATGTCAGTACTCAGTTCACGGAGCTTCAGTGAAAACGTGTCTGTCGTCAAGTATTTTGATTGTTGCTATGGCTACGGAACTAGCAATAATAGCTATTGCTTTAGCGAAGAAGAAGAGCAGCATCAAAGAATTTATTTTTTATTTATTTTTTTATTATTTTATTTGTGCCCCTATTTTGTTCCACAAATTGGTTTTGTATATCGAATCCATGTACTTTGCATGTGACAAAACCCTATTTTCACGAAACAATTCTATCAGTCGCTCGTCCTTCATTTTGTTTTTGATGCCGCGGTGTCCGTGATTCGACAAAAAATATCGTTGTCAACGAATGCGTCCGTGATTGCCGGTGTCGGCACTGACACTGAGACCACTGTGTCGTCCGTCACTGACACTGACAAGTGGGGATGCGTTCATAGAGAAAGTATGAAAGAATATTTTGCCGGTACTGTGTCGGGCTTCAGTGGTGTGAATCGATCTTTAGCGTGCTTTCCGAGGCACGGAGGTGTCTCGGTATGTAAAGATGGTCACCCATCCACGGACCAACCGCGGCAAGCGTAGCTTAACCTGATCGATCGACCCGTGAGGCTACTACCCAAAAACCCCTTATAAAAAAAAAATCTGCCCGGTAACACCAAAAAATAACAAATTCTATTTTTAGCCGTCTAGTCTTTTTAATCCAAAAAAATAATCCTTTGTAACGCCTTTCGTAAGGTAAAAGGCACAATTATCAGACTCCGTGACTAACATTTTTCCTCAAGACATTTAATTAAGGGAAGCTCCAATTTGCAATAGTAGTAATTTAATTTATGAGTTTAATTAACTTAATTATAGATAATAAGGAAGGACTGTAATAATGGAAGGTACGACACAGGTCAAATAAGACGCTTATATAGGGTGAGTGGTAATTAGTGACCGATACTTAAACACATGATTAAACTCATGTTAACAAACAACTTTTAGTATGGGACCAAACCTGAAATCGCGAAAATAAAATCAGCGGCCCTATACATTCATGTTCGCATCAAATCAATCAATCTGCCTAGCCTTTTCCCAACTATGTTGATGTCGGCTTCCAGTTTAACCGGATGCAGCTGAATACCATTATTTTACATGGAGCGACTGCCTATCTGACCTCCACAACCCAGTAACTGAGTAATACAATACCCCTTTGGTAAAACAGGTTGTCAGACTTTCGGGCTTCTGACGATCCGTAACGACTGTCAAAGATCCACGAATGACTGCCGGGACCAATGGCTTAACGTGCTTTCCGAGGCACGGAGGAGTCTCGGTGTGTAAAGACGGTCACCCATCCACGGACCAACCCCGGCAAGCGTAGCTTAACCTGATGGATCGACCCGTGCGGCTGTGATTACTTAGCCACGAGCTCCTTATGTTTCATGTTCGAATAACTCATCAAAATGTAGGGAGCAGCTGTTTTTTTTTTTCGCCATTTCGATTTTGGTCGCATAATAAAAGTTGTTTGTTATCATGAGCACAATCATGTCCAAGATTGAGCGCTATTTTTATGATATTGTCCATGCCAAGTTTTTTATGAAATAAATAGTTTTTTTTTTTTTTATAAACGTCTTTAGGTATCGGTCACTAATTACCAGTCACCCTATATATTATATTATAGATATAATTATAAATTTAACCACAGGATATATGTTTTTTTTTCTTGTGTTGAAATAGGTTCACTTTTGTCAACTTTGACTGTAAGTTTGCGCCCAAGTGCTAGCGACCGCCTAAGGTTTGTGAGCGTTGAGACCACGGAACAGATAATTACCTACCTGTTCTATGGGTGAGACAGGGAGGGCAAGATTGGCAGACTGAGTTAGCTTGATGTTTATCTACCTACCCTGTCTCATCGCTCACCTCAGGCGAGGACTAGCACTTGCGCTAGTACTATATCAAAAACATAAATATATACAAGGTGTCATTTTGCATCCTCGTCAAAATTTCAGGGTGTGATACAGAACATCAAACCGAACAACTTTCTCCATGGGACCAACATCATAATCGCGAAAAAAATTTTCAACTGTCCCATAGAAAACTTCAATACCTACTCGACGCAAATGTATGGGACGGCTGATTATGTTTTCGCGATTACGATGTTGGTGCCATAGAAAAAGTTGTTCGGTTTGATGGTCTATACCACACCCTTAAATTTGACGAGGATGCAAAACGACACGATGTATAAGGAGTTAAAAAATTAACTTTGCAAAATTTTAAAGAGTGCTTTAGACCATCGAACTGAATAACTTTTACTATGGATTCAACTTTGAAGTCGCGTAAAAAAAACTGCTTTCCCATAGGTGCAGTTTAGAACAGAAAGGGCCTGTTTCAACCACCTTTTTTTTTTTTTTTTTTTTGTGGATGGAAAATCATCCAATGACTTCTCCCGCTCTGGGCAGAGGCGGGAGGGCGTGTCAGACTTTTGCTGACTAAAACCCACCCATGTTCCTTCAGCTGCCCGTGCCAGGGCCACGGTATCTCTTTCGAACTACCCGCGACCCCGGCGGCATCGGCCCAATTGACCCCGTCACTGCTGACATCTCTTTGAGGCGCGCGTGGAACACAACGCGCCGTCGACCCGGGCCTGGTCCTTACCGGACGGCGGGCTGCCCCTTACTCGTCGTCCGCAAGCCCGCGCCTACGGTGGCCGGGAATCGGCAATCGATTCCCGCCGCCCAGGGCGTCTCCTACGGCGGCTAGGGGCGCGAGGGCGCGGCTGTTGCCTCTCCCTCACGCGTTCCGCTTCCTCCTTCACGAGCATTACTGCTTCGCAGAAGGAGGTGACGGCTTCCCATGCACTCTCGCTCCGCACCATGGCCTGGACCAGGTTTGGACGCGAGAGATCGCCGCCGCCGATCGCCTCCGTTGTTTCAACCACCTACGATTAAGTTCCTAGTAGCTTACATGGCAGATAATTTCATATAAATTCAATTCCATTTTTTAATTTATTCGGTAAGTAGTGCTGGCTATTCGGACATCGTGAAATAGACCCTAGGTATATTGTATTAAACTTTATTATGAAACTGATGATTTTATTTCGCGATTTCAAAGTTGGTTCCATATTAAAAGTTATTCAGTTCGATGGACTAAAGCACTCCTTAAAGTTTGCAAAGTATTTTTTTTATCACCTTACAAACGTGCCGCTGCAATTACGACATTAACTTGACACGCGTATACGGTTCCGCGTTTTTGTTTTTAAGAAATTCACATATTCACAATTCAGATAAGTTATTAACAACATTTAATATAAATAGTTTTTCCAAATCATTAACACTACTCTTTAGACGTCGCCTCGTTTATCTTTATACACAACATACATACATAATCAGCCTATAACGTTCCCACTGCTGGAACACAGGCCTCGTCTCAGTGAGAGGGATCCACCACGCGGGCCCAGTGGGGTTTGGTAGATGTCACATGTCTTCGATTTTTTGATTCTAGGACAAAGTTGTCAGACTTTCGGGCTCCTGAAGGGGTGACTGTCAAAGATCCACCAATGACAGCAGGGACTAATGGCTTAACGTGCTTTCCGGTGTCCTCACGATGTTTTCTTTCACCGTTTTGAGAGCAGTGGTGATGAAATAATTTACACAAAGTAAAGCGCCTGTCTGAGTTCGAATCTATCGCTGCCGCTACCATTGGGTCAACACTGCCCTCACGTGATCTTTAGTTTAAAATAATTAAAAGTCTCTTAAGGCGCGGACTGACTACGATTTTAAACGGCACACAACCGCGTAATCTATGGTCACCATTAGCTGGCTTGAAATAATGTTGAAAATTAAAAATAATATTTGTGTTGCCGAGATGTAACTAAGCTGCGAATGTACATTTATTTTTCGGGTTTTCTTTAGATTATTCAGAATATACACAATAAATTAAATAATTGTCCGGTTAACGTTTAAAAAAATGCAAATTCTATTAATTTTTTCCAAAAAAGACTCGTTATCGCTGAAAATACAGAGATGTTCGACGCCAAAGTTTATTTTTGTGGAGCAACTTCCAAAATTTTTATTGGGAATATGAAACTATTTTTTAATATTGTATTCGGTTTAATTTTTTCTTTAAACCCTTCTCTGCCCACTGTATTTTTTGCGTCAGATAGTTTCATTGCGTTACGTCATACTCGACAATCCAAGAAACCAATTTTTGTGAATAATGAGCGAATAGCGCGCCATAAGTGCCCCTTTGTTTGTGAGACATCACCACATTTACACTACAGAGCGGAGTCATCTGTAAAACTCCACTTGAGCAGGTTTTCTTTGCTTCGGCCTACCCGAGTTTGGAGTCAAACCTTAAAACCTTATTAGTATTACCACTCGGTAGACTATTATAACTACATACAGCATGGAACCGGTACCATGTGAGAGAAATTAATCTACTGGCAATTCTGGTCCACAGAAGTATAGCAAAATTAAATGTTAAATTAAAAACCGTAAATTAAGAAAGTTATTTTTTCAAACAAAATAAATATCAAAATTAATTCAGTAAAAGTAATCACTCTGTTTAGACAACCGAGCTGGCCACCTGCGGTTCACCACAGTGCCCAATCCATTGCTCGTCAAACAGGGTTTTTTTTGTTTGCGCACATGTTCAAGGATTCCAGTTCATTGACTCATTGACCTAGTGATCCAATTCTACAGTGTTCAAATTTACTCAAAATTAAAACTCTACTTTTTGACCTAATTACTGGACCGATTTCGTAATTTTTTTGTATATCGTCAGCAAAGGCGATATCAAGTATGTGGTTAGATTTATTGTGGTGATGTGAGCTCTATACTGTATACCATTACGAGGCATTCCAATAGAAGATTCCAACAATGAATGTCGTATAAAACAAAAGAAATACAACTCACAACAAGATTTGTATATGGAAGTTTCTATTTCCGTGTTCTGCCGATCAAACTTGTGACAATAGGCAGGCATGTATTGTGCCTATTTCAAGAGGCAGACATCTCTGTGTTGGTAGCAATGAAGCTAGGAACGATCGCTTTTGAATTGCCCTGTTTAGATAATGGGTTCCTATAATATGTTACGAATCGTTGAAGTGATTATAGAAATAAATATTTTTCTCTGTTTCCGAAGGCAAGAACGTACGACGTAAGCATAACTTAAATTCGGACGATTTTGAAATCGAAATAACTTCTGTCCTATACCTAGTCAATCTGCCTAGCCTTTTCCCAACTATGTAGGAGTCCGCTTCCAGTCTAACCAGATGCAGCTGAATACCAGTATTTTACATGGAGCGACTGGCTATCTGACCTCCACAACCCATTAACTGGGTAATACGATACCCCTTGGTAAGACTGGTTGTCAGACTTTCGGGCTTCTGACGACCCGTAACGACTGTCAAAGATCCACGAATGACAGCCGGGACCAACGGCTTAACGTGCTTTCCGAGGCACGGTGGAGTCTCGGTATGTAAAGTGGTCACCCATCTACGGATCGACACCGGCAAGCATAGCTTAACCTGATGGATCGACCCGTGCGGCTGTTATTACTTAGCCACGAGCTCCTGTCCTATACCTAGTATTTTGGTTTAAATTTTGGCAGCAACTGCAATAAGATTAGTATCCATGTCAGAAATCTTCGAACTAACTATAGGCTTTCTGCACCCCATGTGTGCATAAGGAAAAACCCCTTTACATAATAGGTATATAAGCTTATATATTATATATATAAACGTAAAAAAACACCATGCGATGGAAAAAAAAACATCCTACGTAGTTGTGAACCTATGGGGTTCGCAACTAACCCCCCTCCCCCCTCCCCCTGGGGGTTTTGGGTTTATAAATTAGTATATAACCGCACTTGAAGAGTTAAGGCGAAAGCGCCAGGGTAGCCCGCGAAATTCAAATTTTCTTACATTTTTTTGTAATTTGCAAGTCACTATTAGGCTGTATGTTGATTACAATATGATTCGCGACCGTAACAAATATGTATTTACAGAATTACAATCATTAAAGTCCTCAATACAACTCTTTAAGGCGAAGTAATCCTGTTGTTGTTGTTTTAATTTAATTTCTTTTTTTTTTTGTTTTTTAATGTTTATTTTGTTACTTTTATATGCTCCTTTTTAACTGTATTTCCTGTGCGTGTCCCAAATAAAATATTTTTCTTTCTTTTTCTTTCTTTTTGAATGACTATTTCATGAAATTTTGACATTTAGGATTATACTGACTTAAAAGGTTGTATTACTGATTCTACTGATTATAATTATGTACATACATTATTTGTTACAGTCGCGAATCATACTTTAATTAACATACAACCTAATACTGACTTGCAAATGGCAAAAAACGTAAGAAAATTTGAATTTCGCGGGCTACCCTGGCGCTTTCCCCTTAAATGTGTCAAATGAGTATTTTCAATATAAAAATTGGTCTAATTTACAGACGATGCGTTTTCTTCGTGCTAGCGACTCTGTTTTGAGTGCGTACTTATTTTGTCATGTAGGTAAACATTGCTCTAATCAAAATGTAGAAGAAATTTTATAATACCAGCTTCTTCCCTCGACTTCTTCCGCGTGAAATTGTTTGTTCTCCCGACCCACGGCGTCGCATCGCATCGTCCGCCCATGCTATAATTTCGTTTACCGCTTTTTTTTTCGGCTCCTAAGGTTCATAATAGGGTTCCAAAATAGTCTGTTTTCGGGGGGAAACCTTCAAAAGGCGCCCGGGTTTTGGGGAAAAGACCGGGGAGTGTGGGATTTTTACCTCACTAAAACCACCCCGGTGGTCATCATCTGCACATGGAAGGGGCACAGTTACCTCTCAAAAGACCAATCCGGAACCCCCTGTGTGCAACGCCTGTTAGGGCACATCTCTGGGGAGACTGTAAAGGGATCTCCCCGAAACCTGACTATGACTATACATAAAAAAGGGCCTAGACAAAGATCGTTAGAAGCGAAAGACAAAATTACAGATTGTTGAAGGTGTGATGTCAAAAATGGAGAAACGAAATATCACTTTGTATAGAAAGAGATGTGTATCTTCGTAGAGATAGAAGTGGGTACGCGTGATTACAAAAGCCTGTTGATTTCGGCCAGGTACTTGGCCCAACCACTCGGGCTTTTAAAGTAGACACGCTTACTTTAATCCCCAGAGCGTTTGGGCCAACAGTCTGGCCCAAACCAACAGGCTATTAGAGTAGATCAGTCGGTTTACTCCAACCACAAAAGCCCGAGTGACTTCGCCGGCGTGTGTTTGTCTCTAACAGGGAATTGTAGGTGCAGGTATGTTTACTCTAAAACCCAGAGCGTTACAGACGAGTTCAAAGAGGTATAAACGGGGGAAATCGAATTCAGTCTGGACGCCCTTCTAATGAAGAAACAGCCAAAAGGCAAAAGGCCTTATAATATAAGCCTAAGTGATGATTTAGCGCAGCATAGGCTAAAAAAAGTGAAAACCAAAATAAGTCATTTCATGCTTGTTTGATAGTAGATTTTTCAGTACAAAATTAACTTTCAATTCTTAATTTACGTAGACTTAAATTGATGTCTTACATTAAATTTACAAATCTGCAGAAATGTTTGTTTTGTTTTCTTTCAATAAAACTTCCCACTCCACCACCGTCTACAGCCTCTCAGCGTTTTGTAGTGGCAGTATTATAAAACGCCGACTTTAATTGCCTGTTGATTTCGGCCCCTTGACTGGCCGGAACGCTCTGGGTATTAAAGTGAGGGTGTCTACTTTAAAAGCCCGAGCGGTTTGGCCAAGTATCTGGCCGAAATCAACCGGCTTTTGTAATCACGCGTCATGCTATGCGTGCTGGGGATTGAACCCAGGGTGCCTATTACGAACTTTTAAAAAACCTGACAAGTTCCAGGCAGTTCATTTCACTGGCTGGTTTAATTTCGTATTATGACATTCCTAATACCGACTGACTTTTCGCTGGCTAGATTGTCTATGGCTGTTTTGTAGTTCTCCGACGTAACGTTCCGAAACACAATTAAATATTTTATTGGTAAGTTACGGTTATATTTAAGTCACGTATTTTATGATAAAAATAATAATAAATATACTTATAATAATCTAGTTGCTCTAGTTTATAAGTTAGTTTTAATGAACGCAATGTATATTGTGCAATATATAAAATATAATTTTCGTGTTTGTAACTGTAACGCGAGATTAAGTTTCCGAACGTACTCCACACTTTCAGCGGGGAATTCAAACTACTTCAATGAATATATTATAATGAGTTTATTGGAAAATATGGCGTAAGTGTTATTGAGTGTTTTTAATGAATGTTCAGTTTTAGCATGATAATACTAATACAATAATTCTTATTATAGTTCAGTGGATGAGAGATCTCACCCTCATCGGCGTCGGCGCGTTACCTATATTCAATTAGAGACATTGTGGGAGTTTTTGAATTCTCACAAAGAAGTGGCGATGGGGTTTAACAAATCTGCCCAAGCAAGAGAATACTCAAGGCGGATGTGGATTGCCACATCCGCCTTGAGTATTCTCTTGAGTGTTCTTCTTTTGTTTTCTCTGTCACCGAGGGCCTTTTTTTTTTTTTTTTTTTGTGGATGGGAAATCATCAAATGACTTCTCCCGCTCTAGGCAGAGCGGGAGGGCGTGTCAGACTTTTACTGACTAAAACCCACCCATGCTCCTTCAACTGCCCGTGCCAGGGCCACGGTATCTCTTCTCTTTCGAACTACCCGCGACCCCGGCGGCACCCGCGACCCCGGCGGCGTCACCGAGGCCCTAAATTCCCAAGGAGAAGGTGCTTTGCACATCATCCATATTGAACGCATTACATTCATCACGAAGTCGTCTTCTTTTGTTCCTTGATGCACTATTTTGATGAGAAAATTCACTTTCCAGGAACTCAAACACTTCATACTCGTCACACATGATATTTTATTTTGATAACTAGATAGCACTCGAACAATTTCGCCAAATAAACTCAAAACAATTCAATAAAAGCTCCTCTGATGCAGCGTAAACAAAATGGTTTGTGAGCGGTTGTGAGGTTACTTTTTGACAGTTGTATTATGAAAAGAAATGTCAAACGAACGTTCGTAATACGGTATTGCCAGGCATTATTCGGGCAGAAGTCGGCCAGCGTGTCACGTGATCGCTGACTGGCTTGTTTGACAAGTTCATAGTACGAAATTGCCATGCAGTTCTGTTTACGCCGTAAACTGTCTGGAAATAAGAGTTCGTAATAAGGCCCCAGAACTTGATGCTCAGCGGAAATATCTGCCCTCCGGAATCTGCATCGGGTAAACAAATATTAGGTTGGGAAAAAAGTCTTTTCGCATTATAGTATGTATGAACTTAAAATAAAATCTCTTTGGCTATACTATTTGTATCTGGCTGGTTTTGGTATCATTGAAAGTTTAAATTTTAAAGAACATAATTCCAAATTCAAATTGGGAAAATGTGTGATTTTCATTTGTTTTTCGTACTGTCAAGATGAGTGAATCTAATGAAGAAATTCGATACATTTTAAAATTTTACTACAAAAAAGGTAAAAATGCAAAGCAAGCCGCGAAAAAAATTTATAATGTTTGTGGACCCAGTGCAGTGTCTGTGAGAGTAGCACAAATTTGTTTTAAGCGTTTTCAATCCGGAAATTTTGATGTCAAAGATGCACGTCGCTCTGGTCGTCCTATTATGGATAAAATGGATGCCATTTTTGAAAAATTGGAGCAAGATCGGCATATCAGTAGTTACAACGTAGCTGAAGAACTGGGAATTGACCACAAAACAGTTTCGAAGCATTTGAAAAAAACTGGGTACACAAAAAAGCTCGATATTTGGGTACCTCACGAGCTCACTGTAAGAAACCTGATGAACCGTGTACTCATTTGTGATTTTTTATTACGACGTAATGAAACCGAACCATTTTTGAAGAAGCTGATAACTGGTGATGAAAAGTGGATCACGTACGACAAGAACGTGCGAAAAAGGTCGTGGTCAAAGGCCGGTCAGGCTTCACAGACTGTGGCGAAACCCGGGTTAACTCGCAACAAGGTGATGCTGTGTGTGTGGTGGGATTGGAAGGGCATTATTCATTATGAGCTGTTACCACCAGGCAGGACCATCGATTCTGAACTCTACTGCGAACAACTGATGAGATTAAAGCAAGAAGTTGAGAGAAAGCGGCCGGAATTAATCAACAGAAGGGGTGTGGTTTTTCATCATGATAACGCTAGACCTCACACATCTTTAGCCACTCAGCAAAAATTAAGAGAGTTTGGCTGGGAGGTGTTAATGCATCCGCCGTATAGTCCTGACCTTGCACCTTCAGATTTCCACCTGTTTCAGTCTCTTCAGAATTCTTTAGGCAGTGTCAGGTTAACATTACGAGAGGACTGCCAAAACCACTTGTCGCGGTATTTTGATCAGAAGTCCCAAAATTTCTATAGCAATGGGATCATGTCCCTACCTACAAGATGGCAAAAAGTTATCGAACAAAATGATACCTACATACTTTAGATAAATGTAAATAATGTATATTAAAAAATGTTTTGAATTTTCCTAAAAAATGCGAAGAAACTTTTTCCCCAACCTATTAAATAAAAATTGTTAAAAAAAATCAAATCATGGAAAAAAAACAAAAATCATCGATCATTTCATGGGTGGAAATCATGTTTAAATAATTTCTCTTTGGAAGCTCTAAAATAAATCAAATTAATAAAAACGTAATGATTCAACTTTTTCCTTTTCCTACACAAAAGGAAAAAGTTGAATCATTACGTTTTTATTAATTTAGATAAACAAATAAATCAAACATAATTAAAAAACAAATCTGAATTCCGATGATTAAAAATAAATCATAAAAGTTTTGAAAAATTAATAAAAGGCTCTATTGGGGCCAGGCGGCGCGGCGGGCTTCAATATTTAAATATCAAACTGCACACACGATTTTAAACTCTATTTCCCAAGAAATAAGGTATTTTTATCTTGAATCTTGATCCTAGTTTTACCCAGATTGCGCCCAAAGGATTTGGAAATCCTGACAAGCGATTTTAAACTTTAAATCTAGTGCGCTAAGGTTCTTTTCAGCTTGGATTTATTTTTAATGTAAAATAGATGGGCTTTAGATATTAAATGAAAACAATGTTCTTTGCTTTTCTAATAAAGTGTTTGTGAGACACAATTTTTTGGCGCGAAAAGAAAGACATTTGGACTTATGTTGGATTTTAAAAGATTCTATGATCTTTTATTAACTTTGCGGTGACGAAATTGTCTTTTTTCACTCACAAACACTTCTAGCACTCAGCTTTTCTTTATTATTTATTAGATTTCAGACTAAAATTTTGTTACTTACAATATAAAATTTAAGTTACACCTCATTTATGAATTATCAAATGGAAAGCCTGATGTGACGATTTCATTTTGACAATTCAAAACAATATCCATTTGCGCCGAATGTTTTAAAATTAAAATCTATTTTCCCGACCACCAACTCACCGCAATTTTTTTCAACTATCTTGAATTAAGATACGATCAAATACCGTCAGTAGTTTTCAGTCAGACAATTTTTGTTTTAATTATTAATACCTAGATATTATTATTAACTATTTTTAAACATGGCCGTAAAACAATAAAAACAATGGCAGTAAAATCAATATTTTCAATTCGTATATTCAGAGAAAAAATCTCAAAAATTTCAATGTTGAAAAATTGCTTTTACTACTTACGCTGTTTTTGTGAGAAAAGTGTAAAGTTTTGTGTGATTTAGTAAAAGGCTCCCGCAGACAGGCGCGAAGAGTACAGCCATTTATATAAAAACTTCATGGAAATTGTTCTACCAGGAGTATTTAAACGGTAAAAGATAATAATTATAAGATATTGACACTGCATTTCTTTTACTTTTAAAAAACTAATCGACAACCAAAAATATTTTTTTTTTCTTTTTCGCATTTCGGCCAAACATACAAAGGCCGAATTTCATTTTCATTTTCGGCCGAAAAAAATGGTTTTTGGTCAGCTTTCCAACCTAATTTTACCAAAATAATAATATTTGTCAACAGTATATTCGAATAGGCTATTTATTCGCTAGACTAGGCGTCAGTTCCCGTCTCTGCCCGGATGTGTGCCACAGCATCTGTCTCCGTAACGTCACAAGCTGGGGAATATCTAATGTTTCGCCTGTGAACTATTCGCTTCTGTATTTACTTGGTGAATGCTCTGAAGAGCGGTCTATTTGGAGTTTAGGTTGTGTAATGTTGATGATGCTTGAATTGTATGTGAGAGTAAGCATCTCGATGGAAAAGTGTATTGAAATAAAGTTTTAATTCTAAACACTTGAATCTAGAATTCGGGTTCATGTTATTATTATTAGATTTTCCTATAGAAATAAGAAAAGAGAGACAGCCATACGGGTCAATCTGGGTCGACCCATCAGTTTAAGCTACGCTTGCCGGGGTTGATCTGTGGATGAGTGACAATCTTTACATACCGAGACTCCTCCGTGCCACGGAAAGCACGTTAAGCCGTTGGTCCCGGTTGTCATTCGTGGATCTTTGATAGTCGTTACGGGTGGTCAGAAGCCCGAAAGTATGACAACCAGTCTTGCCAAGTGGTATCGTATTATCCAGTAACTGGGTTGTGGAGTTCAGGTATGCAGTCGCTCCATGTAAAATACTGGAACCCAGCTGCATTCGATTAGACTGGAAGCCGACTGCAACATAATTGGGAAAAGGCTAGGCAGATTGATTTAGTAAAAAAGAAAATTAGGAAAAACCCAAAGGAACAGCTGAAAAATCGAAAAAAAAAATTGTTTCATCGTGGTACGAAGTTCACTGGGTCATCTAAGCGCAATCAACCTATAACGATCCCACTGCTGGGACACAGGCCTCCTCTCTATGAGAGGGAGTAGGCCATAATCCACCACGCGGGCCCAGTGCGGGTTGGTAGATGTCACATGTCTTCGAAGTTTTGGTTCTAGGATATGCCGGTTTCCTCACGATGCTTTCCTTGACCGTTTTGAGAGCAGTGGTGATGAAATAATTTTCACAGAGTAAAGCACCGGTCAGGGTCCGAACCAACAACCTAGTCCTACGAGTAAGTCGCGGCCGTTACTACTGGGCCAGCATTGCTCTCACTTGGAATAAAAGCTAGATTTCACACAAGTTAGAATAATTTATCAGACAGAATTTTTTCAGTTCTGTAATAGACTTTTCAATACAAAACCTCGAAAACTGGCTCATATCGCACTACGATTAGGTTCAAAATGCACTAAATTTCACACGTCTGCGATTTTTAATTTTTCAACACGTGTGCGGGAATAAAAATTGCCACAGATAACTTCTTATACCTATACTTAGTCCAAATTGGTTCAATGCACACTGTCTCTATTCGGAGCGGCAAAGAGATATGCGTCTTTACGGCGTTAATATTATGTGAATATTTAAATAATGTTTATAAATAAAATATCATCAAAAACCATGATTATTACAATAAAAAAAAACGTTTATGAACAAATTAACATTTATTTGTGTTCTAAACTCAAAAATATTTGAATTTTCTATTTTTGATATTAGGCTGTTTATCGGCTTTATACCTTTGCTTCTCCTTCAACCTGGCGAAAGCAAAGCGCGGAATAAAAAAGAAAATTTAAATCATAGTTTCCTCATAATTCATGACAAAAATAATTTTCGTTATTTTATTTTATTTCTTCAAAAGTGTATTGCAAAACGAAGTTTGATACACGTGGACATTTGTTATTACAGTTCTCGGCTCAAAAAAAACCTCGCCTACGGCTCGGGTGTTAATTCCGCCTCGAATGCAATAACAAAAATTCTCCACTTGTATCAAAATGTAATTCCCTAACAGGTTCATGGTGCTGCTTTCCATCAGAGACATAGGTCGTTAGCCTACTTACTTTACCCACTATTTTATTACCATATTTTTTTTTAACCCTTTTACCCTTATGGGTAGGAAAGAGAGAAGATTTGAACACTCACCAAGCAAACTCCGTTCCACTCGCCTTGCGCGCCGATGGGCTAGACGGCGTGTTCAGTAGCTCTGAATCCTGCTTCAACTTCACTATTCATATTTTCCACAGGCGTTGGTTCATGTTAGATCTAGTATCTTGCGGGGGTTGTAGCACGAAATCACTAAAGGACCCTTTCTTTTTGAAAAGTTTATATCGCGCGTGGCGCGTATGCGCGCACTCTTCAATGGCGCGTAGTACAGTGAAAAAACACACGCGGAGCGCAGCGCTAGTGTGCTCGTACGGCGGCAACACTTTTACACGCGGGCGAATGAGAAAGCTGGAAGCTTATTCAAATCAACATCCTCAGGAGTTGGTCTTCATATATTGTAAATAAAAATGGGTGAATTTATTTAAAATATACATGTTAACACTAAATTATTTAAACTATGTACAAGTATATAATAATAATAAAAAAAAGGGGAAGAGCTCATATGGCATCAAAAAATTCATCCGCATCGCTGTCAGTGGGAACAGTGCCCAAAAGGCTGGCAGCATTGCCACGTTGGATGGCAATGCTAATTCTTTGAGCTAAAAATAGGCCAGCCCTCTGGTCCCGTGTGGAGTCGACCAACCGCTTGGCGATGTCCCGAAATACTCGATGAGCACTCGGACCCCAAGGCCCTAGTGTTTCAACCCCTAACGGCTCAAACATATAGCTCCCAATAAAGTTGTTATATTTGCGCCGTTTGAGGATTTTTTACACCCTCAGCATATTTGTTAACGTAACGTTTGGATAACGTTTTCTTCAACCCACAACTAGTAATCAAGCTTTTGTGTATTCACAAAAGCTTGATTACTAGTTGTGGGTTGAAGACAACGTTATCCTAAAAAACCCAAGGATTTAATGCAGTAGGTACGTAATACCAACTTCAAAGACAACGGTACGCAACACCTTATGTATTACAAATACATAAGGGAAAAGGGTTACTTCTAATAAACCTCTCACAGAATTATAACTCTAACATAACCATACATTTTCCAACAGATCTGCAGAACCATTAAAGTAGGTATTCGTATCCTAAGCAAGGCCACGTTTTGGCTATAAACCCTTTGAGCCAACTCTGACGTCCCTTTGGCAATAATAGCCGGAATAAAGGCCATCAAATGGACCTTAGAACGTTTATAGCCATTTTTATTTGTTTATGATTGGCTGTCTGTTCCTATAGGGGACTATTTGTAGGTTTTATGGATTGAATTAAAGCGATTCTGAATATGGATTTAGAATTTTTCGATGAACCAAATCAATTAATTTTCGTATCGCTTTTAGGGTTTCGTACCAAAACGGTAAAAAGAGATTATGGTGCGACTCAGTCAGTCTGTCTGTCCGTCTGTCACAGCTGGATATCTCAAGAACTTACTTAATGCTATCAACTTGAGATTTAGAACAGTTTTAGATGACGTTTGCCCAACTATTTTTGCAAATAAGAAAGAGACGAAAATATATTTATTTTTTTTGCAACAGGGACTGAAAGGGGTTCTTAAAAATTCGAAGTGGAGCTACTTGGGCATGTAGGGTATTATATGAAAGAGCGCTTACTTACTTACTTACTTACTTACTTAAGCCAAGGTATCGTCTTACACAGTAACTGGGTTGTAAGTTAAGCTCAACATATACGGTGCAAGTTTATTGCCTGTGGCTTACTGTAAAATTGAAGCAACAATTGACTGACACCGTCTAAACAACACGAACAATATTATTGCACGATGCGGGCAAGTTAGTTGCAGTTCAGAACTGGTATAACGTACAATAAAATCGCATTCAATTCTGATATGGAAATTTTTATCATTCAAATATGATCGAAGGAATCGAGACGTTCAATAAAATTGGATGAAATATTCGGCAGCGCAAATAAGGGTAATACTTTTGAATCAATTTG
Organism: Cosmia pyralina; assembly: GCA_946251885.1. Taxonomy (NCBI): domain Eukaryota; kingdom Metazoa; phylum Arthropoda; class Insecta; order Lepidoptera; family Noctuidae; genus Cosmia; species Cosmia pyralina. Next base: position 7,632,291 of record OX276371.1, on the reverse strand, counting down.
ATAGTACAAGGACATGCAACTCTGTGTTTAGACGAGGCAAAATTGGCATACAATAATTGCCTTGGTGTAAACAGAAGTCGCATGCAATTATTAAATGGCAAAACATGCATTTACTCGTAATTATTTTATGGAAATCTCTCGCGTGTAAACACCAAACTGCAATTACTTACCTATTGCGCTTGAACGTTCCAGAATCTTGCACAGTGTAAGCGGGGCTTTACGGGCTGCCCTTTATGAAAGGATACAATAATGGGATGATGACTAAACATTTTTCTTTTATCCGTCATGTAGATTCATCATCATCTGCTTAACCTTTTCCCAACTATGTTGGGGTCGGCTTCCAGTCTAACCGGATGCAGCTGAATACCAGTATTTTACATGGAGCGACTGCCTATCTGACCTCCACAACCCAGTTAATGGGTAATACGATACCCCTTGGTAAGACTGGTTGTCAGACTTTCGGGCTTCTGACGACCCGTAACGACTGTCAAAGATCCACGAATGACAGCCGGGATCAACGGCTTAACGTGCTTTCCGAGGCGCGGAGGAGTCTCGGTATGTAAAGAATGGTCACCCATCCACTGACCAACCCCGGCAAGCGTAGCTTAACCTGATGGATCGACCCGTGCGGCTATTATACTTAGCCACGAGCTCCTCATGTAGATTATTAGAAAATATTGGACACGTATTTTCTCTCTTTTTACAAAATCAAAAGATTACGGCGATACGTTGAGTTAAAACATCGCGTGACGTCACGTGTAGCTTGATTTTATACGTACAAGTGACGTAGCGAGCCCCCACTCCCCAACTATATTAAAGCAAAAAATACGTGTCTAATATTTTTTTATTATCTGACTGACGGACTAAATAGAATTTCTTTTTTTTTTACCCAGGCATCATTCCTATTGGTATTTTGGTCAAATAGTTTTTTTTTTTATAATATATATTTATTTAAAGAAAGAAAGAAAGAAAGAAAACACATTTATTCAGCACAGACTAAATTAAAGAGGCACAACAAAAAAGTAAAAAATAATAATAAAATTTAAAAAGCTACATTTGCGATGCAACAACAACAAAAAATAAAATAAAAAATACAATATTTCAGACATACGTCCATACATTTTTAACAAATGAAACGTTAGTAAGGTTGTTAGTAGAACACATAAAAATACAAATAACAAGGTGTTAGTAATTTGTTAGCACAGAATCAAAATCAGTAGGTATAGTACGAGTAGATAGTTCTAGTCTATCTCCTATTTCTGAGCAAGTGAACACTCGCCCAGTAAACAGTCAACGGACCATTTATTTTGCACGCTAACGTTCTGAGGACAGTGTTGGTGCTACCACGGACCCTGCTCATCATCGATGCGGTTCTTTTCCTGATAATGGAGAAGAAATCATCGACGGAAGCTGCCGCAAACATTTCTGAGGCACTGCAATACCTGGGTTTCCTCAACACTGCCCTCACAGCGTCATTGTACTGAACACGCAGGGCATTGAAAGCCCGCCGCGTATAGTTGATCCACAGACTGCACGTGTAGAATGACTGACAGAAGGCTCTGAAAAGTAACAGTTTTACATCTGTGGTACATCGTGCGGTTTTTTAACGACTGATCTTTTGCTGAAATCTACTAACTTTCTTAAACGACGAATGAACAACATATTAGCCAATCAGAAACTACATATATCATTTACAAAGTTATCGTCCAATTAGCCAATACCTGCAATGAAGCTACTTAAGGCAAAAGCTTTAGGGTAGCCCGCGAAATTTTATTTTTCTTAAGTTTTTTTTGCAATTTGCAGGTCAGTATCAGGTTGTATGTTGATATGATTCGCGACCGTAACAAATCTGTTTTTATAGAATTATTAATCAATAAAATCATCAATACAACTAACTCTCTAATTTTATATTACCAAAATGAATTACTATTTTATGAAATCTTGACATTTGAGACCAATTCTAACTTAAGACGAGTGTATCGCCTTCTGCGAAGCAGTAATGCTCGTCAAGGAGGAGGCGGGACGCGTGAGGGAGAGGCAAATGTCGCGCCCTCGCGCCCCTAGCCGCCGTAGGAGACGCCCTGGGCGACGGGAATCTATTGCCGATTCCCGGCCACCGTAGGCGCGGGCTTGCGGACGACGAGCAATGGGCAGCTCGCCGTCCGGTAAGGACCAGCCCCGGGTCGACGGCGCGTTGTGTTCCACGCGCGCCTCAAAAAGATGTCAGCAGTGACGGGGTCCGATAGGGCCGATGCCGCCGGGGTTGCAGGTTGTTGGAAAGAGATACCGTGGCCCTGGCACAGGCAACTGAAGGAACAGAGGTGGGTTTTAGTCAGTAAAAGTCTGACACGCCCTCCCGCTCCACCCAGAGCGGGATAAGTCATTTAATGATTTCCCATCCACACAAAAAAAAGGCGAGTGAAAGCTGCTAACAGCGCCACCATTAAGAAAGAAAAAATAAGTCAAAAGATTTTCGTTTTTGGCGTCAACTGCTATAACTTAGAACCTAGGAGGTTTAGTGTTGATTTTTTTGATACAAAAAATTCTACCTCATCTGACTAAAAATGTGTGCATAGGAAATTTCTAAATGTTCCATATCTTCAGACTTATTTATTTTTCAATGGTGGCGCTACCAGTTAGCAGCTATACTCGCCTTAAGGAGTTGTATTACTGATTCTAACTATCATAATTCTGTATATAGGTACGCATACATATTGTTACGGTCGCGAATCTTACTTGAATCAATATACACCAATAATATATTTTCGAGCCGTTTGGGGTTGAAACACTAGGGCCATGGGGTCCGAGTGCACATTTGGTTTAAACGGTTGGTCGACTCCTCACGTGACCAGAGGGCTGGCCTATTTTTTGGCCAAAGAATCAGCATTGCCATACAACGTGGCAATGCTGCCAGCCTTTTGGGCACTTTTCCTGTTGACAGCGATGCGGACGAATTTTTTTATGCCCTATGATCTTTTCCCCTCCTTTTTAACCGACTTCAAAAAGGAGAAGGTTCTCAATTCGTCGGATGTATTTTATATACCATGTACATATTGTTATTTTAAATCTGTTAGTTTATTTAATATACTTAGACACCCAAACACTGAGCTACAAATTGCAAAAATCGAAAGAAAATACGAATTTAGCGGGCTACCTTAATGCTTCCCCCTTAACTGGAATGCCAACTTATTCCCTCTGGGAATAAGCTTGCAGATAACTGCGGTACTTCGTCAAAAGTTATATAACTCAATACCTGACTATGACTGCTTTGTAGTTTAGTTGAAACTCAGTACATATAACGCCAGGGATTTACAGAGATTGTTTAGCGGGATGATGAATAATACGTAGCACATAAGAGTCAATCCTTGTCGTAGTCACTACCCTATGCCTGATGCTTAATCTTATTCTGGTAATTCATAGCCTAAAACTTTGTGCACATTGTGCAATCAGACTCGCTACCAAACTCACTGAGACACAGTCAATATTGAGCTGTTCTCGTATAAGACGCCAACGTATATGCCAAGATATATGCCAACGGCCTTGAGTGGTTAGCTTGCGTGTTCTGTCCTGAGCTCACGCAACGCGTCGTACGTCCTCCCAGTAATAGGACTCGCCCATCAAGGAGCGCTGTCCCAAATTAGACGCCTTGTTAATTTAATAAACATAAAACAAAAGGTATTATATTAAAACACGTATCATCGTCATCACCATTTCAGCCAAAAGACGTCCACTCAAGCATCGCCATTCCGAACGGTTCTGTGCTTCCCGCATCCAGCGGATTCCTGCGGCCTTTACAAGGTCATCGGTCCACCTTGTGGGAGGCCTTTCAACGTTACGCGGTACGCCGCCGCCACTCCAGAACCTTTCGGCCCCATCGGCCATCTGTTTTAAAACACGTATACTACTCGTAAAAGTTATATAAGTAGTTAAATTATCTTTAAAATGGTAAAGGTTTCATGAAATTCCCTGAAATGAAAGCCCATGAAAGCCCCTTAATTTTAAGGGGCTTGTGGCTAAGTAATAACAGCCACACGGGTCGATCGATCAGGTTAAGCCACGATTGCCGCGGTTAGTCCGTGGATGGGTGACCATCTTTACATACCAAGATTACACATCATTCGTGGATCTTTAGCTGTCGTTACGGGTCGTCAGAAGCCCGAAAGTCTGACAACCAGTCTTACCAAGGGGTATCGTATTGCCCAATAACTGGGTTGTGGAGGTCAAATAGGCGGTCGGGTGGATTTACAATGCTGTCAAAAAATCACGTTGAGGGCATAAAAAAAAAATATTGCTCGAGTATCGTAACTTTTTTACATTTACAGGGTGTATATAGCCTTGTTTTATAATGTGCTTTAACCCAATTATACTCAAACTCAATAGATTTTTAATAATAAAATGAATACTTCTATCAAAATCATCACCGTCCGTGAATAAAATGCTACTCTTTACTTTTGCCGGCAAAAAAGTCGAATACCCGACGTATGAAGTAGATTGTAATTTATTATTTACATTTATCCATATTGTATGTAACTTTCTAGAAAAGTAAGTAATCATTTCTTCGTAAAATAAATAACCAATAAATAAATAAAATTTTAGCATCGAAATTCGTCAACACCGTCGCGGCAATATCAAAGTGAAGGTAGTTCTGTATGCGTAGCATTTACGCGGCCCGTAATACCCTGCCCCGCTTCTTCAGTCCATAGCAAACCGCGAAGCGAGTCACACGTCGGCATAGCACGCGTTCCGAGAGCAAAAATTGTTGTGAACTGACAAAATAAGTGGTTTAGACAAAGTTGCGTCATTCCTGTCAGGCTGTGATTTAAGGTAAGTACATAAAATAACATTTCGATTAATATCAACAAGAACTTAGTTATAAGTGAAGATGCTAAAGAAACAAGGGGTAACCTACTATTGTTATTACTTTTCTAAAAAAATCGACGTAGCGTCCCAATCGTCATCACCATACGAATCATCACCGTTTACAAATAATGAACGGTGATGACCTCATGTGTATGGTGATGACGATTTTGATAATTTGTTATAATTTGCTTAAAAATTACACTGCGAGATCGATATGTAATAGATTCAATAATATCAATACAATAACATCACACCTTGTTTCCCCGAAGTGTTAGGTAGAGGTGTACCCATAGTAGGTACATCCATATTTCACCAGTTATGTTGTTGTCAGTTGTGTTATTTATTAGATTTATCTCTTTGTTTAAAGAATTATTATCGTATAGTTAATTGTGTCATTAGTGTTACTCAAGCGATCAAGGTTTTTTTTTTAATTCTTTGATTTGATTTCATAAACGATGTACTTACCTGATTATACACCTAAGTCCTTTTTGCTTTCAGACTGAGAAAATTATTGATAAACTATTAATAATGAAACTAATTTATTATATATTAGTAATAGACACCAATCGTAACATGCCTAACCAAAATCTGTTCCTCCATATTCTTCAAAATTTTGAAGTAATGTACGCCACGCATGAGGGTGGAATTTGTAAAGCCCTGTGTGAAGACTCAGAAAATATGAAAATATATAGAACATATGAACAACAATCAGATTTTAATTATTATACTGTGTACATTCAGGCAACAGCTACAATAGAAACTTTGCGTGTGCTATTTCAGGATAGACTATCACTATATGATGAAATAATCGTTAATAACCTTCACAAATGGTCGCTAACTCTGAGAGATTTGAGGGAAATAATGTAAAACCATTTTTTTTTCACCAAATATCAATCAAAATACTAACCTATTAACTAAGTATGTTTACTTAATTATAATAAATGTTTCATGTTGACCTATGCTTACAGAATTGTAGCCACTAACAGAATTGTTTTTCTTTCAGATTACCACAATCAATAAAGGAAACGTAGTTTCAGTAAAGTTCTGACTGTGGGGTGAATTAATATAAAAAAAAACAGTTTTTAACCAATTAAAAATCAAAATAATAATTAACGAGTACCTATCAATAAAGTAGGTATGTATAAATAGAAAAATGTTTCATGGTTTACGCTTAGAATTGTACCTATTAACACAACTGTTTACTTTCAGATCACAACTATGAGTAAAAGAAAGCGAAGTATAGGAGAAGTTCAGTTAGAAAAACAGAAAATAGCTATAAATAAACGGAGAAAATATGCCACCATGAAGCAAGACCCTGAATTGTATGAACTTATGAAAGAAAAAGAAAAGAAAAGGTATAAAAGTAGAAAAGAGAAAGGTCAATTCGAATCAATAAATGAAAAAAGTCTAAGAGAGCAGAGAGTACAGCGCAAGAAATGGCGTGAAGCAGCCAAAAGATATCGGGAAAAGAAAAAAAATGAAGAAAAAACTAAGTCCATTAAACTTGAACCAATATTGATCAATCCCGATGATAGTGTTGAAGCAAATACAAACAATCGTTTAGATCAGGATCATCAAGACCCATTAACAACACCCACCAACTTGCAATGCAACTGCTCAGTAAAAGTTAAGAGGATTCGTTATTTAGAATACAAGAAAAGAAGACAATTGTTGAAATTAATTATGGATTTGAAAAAAGAAAACACACTACTGAAGCAAAAACTTTATAGGCAAAAAATGAACAAAACTGAAGAAGAAACCAAAAAATCCAACCTTAGAAAATATTTCAAAATAAAGAATGCCAAAATGTCACCAGAAAAAAAGATCGCTAAATTAATAAAAGAGTTTTATGTTGATGATGCAAACAGTACGATATGTCCCGGGAAAAAACAGTATATAACACGATTCAAAACACAAATGCAGAGAAGGTATCTCAGAAGTTCGATAAAAGATTTGCACTCGAAATTTTTGAAGATTAATAAAATAAAAGTCAGCTACTGTACGTTTTGGAAATATCGACCATTCTGGGTATTGCCACCCACTGCGGCGCAAAGAGACACATGCATGTGTGTAGTACATGCCAATATTGATCTCAAGCTGGAATCTTTATTTAAGTCGGGAATTATGAAAGAGAAAAACCATCACGAACTGCTGGAAAGTCTTTGTTGCTCAAGATATGCAGAGAAATGTCTTAAAAGAAAATGTTGTGTCTGCAAAGACAAGACAATTCAATTCAAAGAGTTCTCGAATGATGAAGAGATAGTGTTCTCTAAATGGATACGATCCCGAAAATCAATCCCAACAAGAAAAGGTCCTAAATCTGTCATGATCACTCAGAAAGACGAAATCAAAGCAAAACCCCTCGAAATTATCAATGAATTAAATTCAGACCTGAAATCATTTTTCGAGCATTGTTACCTAATCCATGCACAATACAACGAATTGAAAGAATTAAAGAAATCTTTGACTGTCAACTCTGCTGTCATGCATGTAGACTTTTCGGAAAATTATGGAATGAAAGCCGCAAATGAAGTTCAGTCATTACATTTTGGTGGGAGCCGGAAAGAACTTACTCTACATACTGCCGTTATTTATGCCTTTGATTTCCAAACAAGTGATATAAAACCGAAATCATTCTGCACCGTAAGTGAATGTCTGAAGCATGACGCACCAGCAATTTGGGCACATCTTATACCTCTGATAAATGAAGCCATCAAACAAAATCCATTCCTCGATACATTGCATTTTCAATCAGACTCGCCTACATCTCAATACAGGAATAAATACATGTTTTATATAATAACACAATTGTCCCATGATTTCCCACAAATTACCGGAATAACGTGGAATTACACTGAATCTGGCCACGGCAAAGGAGCTGCCGATGGAGTGGGGGCTGTGATCAAGAGGACAGCTGATTTTCAAATAAATCATGGCACAGACATTATAAGTCTTGATAAATTTATGGCTGTTTTGCAAGCACACACCAATGTTACAGTTATTGCTGTAAGCGAAACTGACGTGGGGATAAGAGAACAGAAAATACCCAAAAAACTTGACACATTTAAGGGTACTTTAAAAGTGCATCAGGTCCTGTGGCAGCGTCTCTGTAATAGGTTAACGTTGAGAACATCAAGCTGTTTCAAATGCACATGTGGGCAGATATGTGATCATGGAAAACATTTAGGTTTTATACAAATACCACGTTCAGCCGCAATTACCATGAATCAGGATAAAAACAAAGATCATGTCATTCAGTTATCAGCAACAAAGCATTCGACTCTTTGTGATGTCACAAATTTGCCAATAAGTTCCAAAGTAATTGTAGCTGGGCCCTCAAACATAAAAATACTCTCCAACAAATTAATCAAGATACATAAAAAATAATCAGAAGATAGTTTTACCTCTTTTGATTACAAAAACATGTGGTGATTAGTAAGAGAATCTTGTAAAATTATGAAAGTGAAAAAAAAATTGTTTTTCAGTTATTTGGTAATTTAATCAATCGTAGAAGTACTAACTACTTACAAATAGTCGATAACCAAAAAACTGACCAAAAAAATAGAAATAATAATGATTACTTGTTAATTAGTTACTTATTAAGAGAAAAATTACTAATAATATGAAAAAAAACAAACCGAAATTAAGTACAAGTTTTACTAACGTACTACTTGTACTTAATTTCTGGTTTTTTACCTCTCTAAGACCGATTACCAAAAACACTGACCAAATTATTATAAGCTTGTTAAGAGAAAAATGTCGAAGACTGATATTAGAATTACGAGTGTTGATTAAATCATTAAAAAAAGTTGATTTTCATATATTTTTTGTTTTTAATTTGACATTCATGTATAAAGCGTCATCACCATACACACGAAATCATTACCATCCATAGATAAATCAGTGCCATACCAGCGTCGTCATCACCATCTCGCCTCTTTTTATTGGAATGTTGATATCTTCTGATCTACGCTTAAAATGTTGGTCTAAACACAATGTAGGAACATTAACTTTATCCTACAATGATTTTATCTAGTTTTACTAGCATTCCAATATGTTTTCAATTTCTTGAATTTTTTGTTCGGAGAAATTTTTGTTGGGTAAATCCACCCGGTCGCTCCATGTAAAATACTGGTATTCAGCTGCATCGGCAGCCGACCTCAACATAGTTGGGAAAAGGCTAGACAAATTATGAGTTTTTGCGCGAATCTCGAATTAGACATAACATAAAACATTAATTACACTATGTTATATAATTATAATCTAAAATATTCACATATTAAATTATTAATAAAATGCTCTAATTTAACATATATTTTTCCAAATTATTAACACTACTCGTTTAGACGTGACTTCAGTTTATAATCATTAAAAGAGAAAATAAATTCGCGAAATTCAAATTTTCTTACGTTTTTTGCAATTTGCAGGTCAGTGTCAGGTTGTATGTTGATTGAAATATGATTCGCGCCCGTAACTAATATGGTTTTATAGAATTATAATAATTAGAATCAGCAATACAACTCCATAAGTTAGAATTGACCTCAAATCTCACGATTTCATGAAATTATCAGGACAATTTCCTCTGACAAATTCTTAGATCGTTGGTATGTATAAGTATGTATGCTATTTTTTGACAGTTATTTTGAAATTTACTCGTAAAAAAAAAGACATTGTCAATTATTTTCTATTTTCTAAGAGTAATTACTAAAATAATTGTCAAAAAATAGCATCCAAACTTATAAATACCAACAATCTAAGAATTTGTCAGAGGCAATTGTCCTTTGATTTAAATTTTATGAAATGATCACGAAAAACCTTTAGAAATGCGACGTTGCCAGCCCGCGCGCGTCCATCGCTCTTAATCGCTCCGCTCGACGCTCCGCAGTTCTAAATCCGAAGCTTTAAACTATATTGGTGGTACGCGACTAAATTTTACGACGTGTACGTGATTTCAGGCTAGTGTCTTTGTCATACGCGTACAGATATTCTAGATTCTGGATGTATTGTTAGTTTTCGAGTGTGTTTTGTTTAGTGATCTTCTAAATTTTTGAGATACTTTCCAGTGTTAGCACAAATGTATGAATCTATGTAACGTTAGTAGAATGTTGCATGCTCGTCTTTTCTAAACATTTATTTATTTACTGAAAACAAAAGATTGCAGTAGGTACACGTTAAAAATACAGTTTCACAAAATAAGCACTATTTCGTTTCTAAAAACAAAATAAACAGAAAAACATAAACAAACAAAAAAAAACTAAAAACATAAACAAACACACACAATATAAACATCAGGTTTCGAAACATTGTCAGGTAAACTTATGAAGTGTTGTTTTTAGGGTTCCGTGCTACAAAAGGAAAAACGGAACCCTTTTAGGAGTACTTGTGTGTTTGTCTGTCTGGTTTCTGAGATTAGCGCGTCCAACCAAACAAACAAACATACTCTTCAGCTTTACAATATTAGTATACATAGTGAAATTTTAATCGTTTTAATCCTCTTAAGGGGTCATTGTACTCATCATTATGAACAACTTTTACTATGGGACCAAACCTGAAATCGCAAAAAAAAATCAGCTGCTCCTTGAAGAGTTAAATGTAGATAAATGTACTGAACAGCTGATTTTTTTTTGCGATTTCAGGTTTGGTCCCATAGTAAAAGTTGTTCATAATGATGAGTACAATGACCCCTTAAGAGGATTAAAACGATTAAAATTTCACCCTGTAGATATACGAGTACATTAACACTGCTGTGCCCGCCCTTGGCTTGCAAACACTATACCAACTCGACAGTAGGTATAAACAGGGTTAGTTTTCAATGACCCGCCAAATTTTCACAGGGTGTTCTACTCATGATTATGAACAACTTTCACTATGGGACCAACTTTGATCACAAAAAAAAAAAATCAGCTGTTTCATACATTTTGGTCGAGTAGGTATTGAACTTTTGTATGAAACAGCTGTTTTTTTCCGTGATTTTAAAGTTGGTCCCATAATAAAAGTTGTTTATGTTCACGGGTAGAACGCCCTGTGAAAATTTGGCTGGTCATTGAAAATTAACCCTGTATACTCCGTCGAAGAATTCAGGAGTTAATACGTCTTATGTTATTTCTAAGTACCTACATCTATTTCATAAATAATAAGTCCTTGCACATACACACTCTAATTATATAAACTTACGCCTTCTTCACAATCATAGGTATGTCACACCTATCTGTAGTTTATAATAACTTTTTTACAAAAAAATACAACCGACTTCCAAAAACAACTACAAAGTGAAAAATAACTTTAATTTCGGAAGTCCGTGTGTAGTTAAATGTATTTTCGTTTTTTGCCACCGACTTCCGAAATTAAAGTTATTTTTCACTTTGTAGTTGTTTTTGGAAGTCGGTTGTATTTTTTTGTAAAAAAGTTATTATTTTTCTCTTTTTAGTGGTGGAACCTACCCCACACAAATTCTAATACCACTACCTGCAAAACAAACTAGAACATCATCCATATAAAAGTGGGGAAAAAATACGTATTATTGAAGCTAACTCAAAAACTACCAAAGCAAAGTTAATCAATTTTATATGGGACCAACTGTGATGATTTTATATGGGACCCTCTCGAATAAAACAAAAACAATCCAAATCGGTCTAGCCATCTTCGAGTAATCGGGGAACATACATAAAAAAAAAAATAAAAAAAAAAGTTTCCGACGAATTGATAACCTTTTTGAAGTCGGTTAATAACTATAGTTTTAATTAATAACTACGTGTAGTTTCTGCCTACACCTATGATTGTGAAGAAGGCGTGAGTTTATATAATTAGTATGTATGTGTTTCTTTAATGTGGTTAAACAATTCTCACTTTGTAAGATACGTAGTTGAAATAGCAAATCAGCTTTCAACGTCACTTCGAAATTCAAACGCAGCCTCGTTGTGAATCCGCGATGTTTTGGATCCAGCGGCGCTCGAGCCCCTGAACTGAAGGTGGGCTCGCGAGTGGTTGCCTCGCGCATTTGGTAGGTATTGAAACATAGTAATTATTTTAATAACTTTATCATGACAAGCTTAGCGAATTGTGCCAAAAAATCTTACTACCTTTTCATTTACATAAAAAATAAGAAAAAAAACGTCTGTTATTTAGCTATGAGATTGATTAAACATTACGAAAAGGGGTAACTTTGGGTTTTTTTTTCTATCCAGCAAAGTAAATCTAATCGTATTAGTAAAAGCGATCTTTTTTTCAGAATTTTATAACACTGTTTTTTATGTTTCTCATTGATTCAAAAAACTAGTAAGCACGGTCTCTGTCTGATCATAGCGCCTTAAAAACAACTGAGTCCGCTTACGAATTGTGTGCGCTCACTTGACTGAGGTTCCAAGTGACCTTTACAGAATAGCACAACACAAGTCCTTTCTCCTTTACTTACAAAGGAGAGACGAACTTCATAAATGAATCCTTGATAATCCTTTGTAATTTATACTCTGATATTAATCATATATTTCTCTTTGTTTCATGTACCGTCTTTTGGATACTACAGAGCACAGTTGGAGTAAGTATTTACCTGACTATTTACCTTAATTATTACCTAAAACTTAATTATTACCTAAAACTTAATTATTACCTAAAACTACATTATTCATAAGCGCCGTAGCGGTAACTATTCGACTCATTAAAATAATAAACGAATATTACTAAATATACAGCGTGTATCGAACATGGTCATATTTAAGGTGTGTGGTACAGACCATCAAACTGAACAACTTTCTCCATGGGACCAACATCGTAATCACGAAAAAATAATCAGCCGTTCCCTACATTTGGGTCGAGTAGATATTAAAGTTTTGTATGGGAGAGTTAATACTTTTTTCGTGTTTACAATATTGGAACACTAAAAAAAAATTTAAAAAATATTGCACGTTGGATTTGCAACTCTTGGCAAAAAAATCAGCTGCTCCCTACATTTTGACGAGTTATGCGAACATGAATGTAAGGAGCAGCTGATTTTTTTTTTCACGATTTCAGGTTTGGTCCCATAGTAAAAGTTGTTTGTTATCATGAGCACAATCATGTGTTTAGGTATCGGTCAGTAATTACCAGTCACTCTATATACGCCGCTTGCGCAGCCGCTTGCCTCTTCTCACTCTTACGAATCATATTTCTATCCCTTTCTGCAAATGTCTACCCAGCGGCAATATTAATCAAGTGAATTTTAAAGAAAATTAAGTTTTGATGTACTTATGAGTGAAAAGTAATCTCGTTGAACTTGTTTTTGGTTTTTGAACTATTTGCCACATTTTGAAAACACAGGAAGGCATTTTTGCTGCTTATTTAGACGTTTACGATAATTTTACTTAACTAGCTACACAAACGCCAGTTCAATTTTGACTAAGGTCAATAATTAGGCCCGTTGGCACAATTTATGCGATCCACGTCGAGGAGTGCGTACTATATCTTCCCTATTTCATAAATCAATGGCACACCCACCACAATGATATCACAAAAAGTTCTTTTTATATATTATGTTTTTTGAAGGTCCCGCTGTAGAGAATATTTAGAAAACTTGTCTGTTTTATCAGCTATCAGCTGGATATATTATTCAGCAATCGGCTGGATAAAATTAAAGTTTAGCGTAGGTACGAGATGAAAAAGTGTAAATTATTTAATAATGTTTTAAAAAAATTGAGCTACGTCTGCCAACAAACTGCTGTGCAGGTTGGCAGAAGTAATATTTGTTGTAAAAAATTATTTCTATGAATAAACCTTTTTAACTATTTTTTTATTTTTTATAAATAATGTGTGCAAACACTTTAGGCATCATATTTCAGTGTCGGCTAGTGTTAGTGAAAACAGGCATTACTGTTATAATACAGAAAGGTCAAGCAGTAAAGTTAGCAGACAAACAAAAATATCTAACCGCAAAACAACATAATCTCTGGTTTACCCTACGTCACCTCTTAAAAGGCAAATTGTAACTCCCAAAACTTAGTCTAAAATGGTCTTGCCCTGGACAATACTCAATGAGTCTAATTCATCACGTCATATTCGCTAAAAGCCTTTAAGTCACCGGTGGGAATGGGAGGGTGACGTGGAAATTAGTTTAGCCATGCTATGGTAAAAGTCTTGTTCGTGAACGGGCGCCGTCAGTTGGGACTGGTCGTCTCTTAGCTGCCATGCCTTATTTTTAATTTTAATATTTAATTTAGTTATTTTAGTTTTTATCTTTTTATTACGGACGCTTTTTAACGTGCACGTCTTTCTACATTGTTTAACCAATATTTTGTAAAAATATTATGATATAAAAGAGTGTCCGTGGAGTTTCTTGCCCGTTCTCCTCCATAGGGATCTACTACACTTTGGAATGGGCAACTAGCTTCATCTTTCTGACTGACTGACCCATTGACAATTCAAAAGTGCCTGTAATTTGGTTTATTTGAAATAAATGCTTTGAGTTTGAGTTTTATTATAAACGCCTTTTCCACTTATATTTTTAGGTTATCTTGAAGAGTTGGGTAATTTTGCTGTAGTTGTTTTTTCGGTGCTAGGTTATTAATAATAAAAAGTAAGTTCTAAAACTAAAACTCGACTACTGAAAAATCACGCTCGCCGCGGTCGGTCTGTAACCAAATAAATTAATATTATTTAGCTCCACTTTTACTTATTTTTAACTATTTAAACATATTTATTTACTTAAACATTATGACATATATACATATTTGTAATGTGCTCGTTAAGACCTTTCTTTTGATACCAAACATTTCATAATTATCTCAATTTAATTTTTTTCGTGGTCAGAAATTTACGTGTAAAGTCCACCATATTAAATTTAGGGAGAATTTATATAGCCTATGTCACTCGGACCATTACTATGAATCTATTGATACCTCATTCATTAAAATCGGTTCATAATTTAGGCGCTACAGTGGAACACACGTAAATATATACTTATTATACATACATACTTACATACATAGACTGCTAAAATCATAACCCTTTCTTTTGGCTTTGCCGTAGTCGGGTAAAAATAAGACCCTATAAATGTAATGTTATTTACGATTTTTGAACTATGAATTTTAATAATAACTATACTCCATTAGCAATAAGATTAAACATTAAAAACAAACCTTTTTACAGTCCTTTCAACTGATTTTGACTTCTATTGTGTTGGTAGCATGACAAATGGCAGCTGCAGTAAACAGTTGGTATTGTAACCAGTTTTTTGGCTTTAGTGCCATCCTTAAGCCTATGGAATAGAACTAAAAATCGGTTGAACGGACTGTAAAAAAGATTTGTTTATATGTCTAATCTTATTGTAAACTAGCACGTCACGCGCGGCTTCACCCGCGTGGATGTCGGAAAATATCCCACGGGAACGAAAATCCTTCCTTATTCCTTGTCTACATTATAAAGCGAACCTCTGTGTAAAATTTCAGCTTTCTAGGTCCAATGGTTTGGGCTGGGCGAGTCTGAGTCAGTCAGTCAGTGAGTCAGCCAGTCTGTCAGTCAGACTTTTCCTTTTGGAATCACAGTCATCATTATCCTCATATGATTCGATTACTGTGCTGTTAAAAGAAAAGAAAGAAAGAAAGAAAACTTGTTTATTCTGCACAAATACGAGTAAAACGCACATTAGAAAAATAAAATAAAAAATAGCTGTTACATTACGTACAGCTAATATCTAGCTTTAGTGAGCTCGTGGCTAGGTACAGCCGCATGGGTCGATCTATCAGGTTAAGCTACGCTTGCCGAGGTTAGTCCGTGGATGGATGAACATCTTTACATACCGAAACTCCTCCGTGCCTCGGAAAGCACGTTAAGCCGTTGGTCCCGGCTGTCATTCGTAGATCTTTGACAGTCGTTACGGGTCGTCATAAACCCGAAGGTCTGACAACGTATCATATTAACCAGTTACTGGGTTGTGGAGGTCAGATAGGCAGTCGCTCCATGTAAAATACTGGTATTCAGCTGCATCCGGTTAGACTAGAAGTCGACGCCAACACAATTGGGAAAAGGCTAGGCAGATTGATTGATTTCATTTAGCTATACTTACAGTACGGCCGATTCATCTAGGCAAGTCTGAACTCCGCGCAGAAGGTTGCGCAGTAATATTTTTTAGGAACCAAATTGTGAGGATAGACGAGTGTGAGTGAGAGAACGTTCGCGAAAGTTCTTATAGTGCCTATGATCAGACTTGTCAAGATATTTCGGCCATAGTGTATGTGAGGCGAGTAGTGTTGCCAACTAGCGCCACCATTGAGAAAAAAATCATAAGTCTGGAGATATGGAACATTTTGAAATTTCATAAGCACACATTTTTAGTCAGATGAGGTAGAATTTTTTGTATAAAAAGAAAAACACGAAACCTCGTAGGTTCGAAGCCTTAGCAGTTAACGCTAAAAACGGCCGTTTTGAAGAAAGCTTTAAAGTAACAAGAGTCAAAATCAAAAATCAAAATCAAAAGCCAAAATTAAAATTCATTTATTAACTAGACTGAGAATCAGCACTTTTCGAACGTTAAAATTACATAAGACAGTCCCACAAAACGCCCGCCCTTCACCACTTCCTAGTGCTTGCTGGGAAGAAGAAGTGGCGCAACAAACTCCCCAGCAGCACAGCTGTCTGTTCAGTTAGACAAACTTGATTCTATACAATAGTACGCAAAATAATTTACATTACGCAACACAAAACATCAAATTAAATTATTTGTCAAATAAAATAAACAATTATATTTAACTATACAACGTGTGTTTTGCATCCTCGTCAAAGCTAAGACTGTTAAGACCATCAAACCGAACAACTTTTTCCATGACACCAACATCGTAATCGCAAAAAAATATTCAGCCGGCGCATACATTTGCGTTGAGTAGGTATTGAAGTTTTCTATGGGACAGATGAAAATTTTTCGCTATTACGATGATGGTCCCATGAAAAAAGTTATTCGGTTTGATGTTCTGTATCACACCCTGAAATTTGACGAGGGTGCAAAACGACACGTGCGTTGTATAAATAAAAAGAGAAGTCCTAACTGACTGATTGACTGACTCATCAACGCCCAGCACAAACCCTTAGAAGACCTAGAAAGCTGAAATTTTGCACAGAGGTTTTCTTTATAATATAGACAAGGAATAAGGAAGGAATTCTCGGTAGTACGTTCCCGTGGGATATTTTCCGATATCCACGCGGGCGAAGCCACGCGGGAAGTGCTAGTGAACTCATATAACCCGTCAGTAGGTAAGCTAATTCTGGAGAAAGAACATGAATATTGTCTTGAGTTAATCATAGCGACCAACTACCTACTTATTCTTATCCAGTTAGTGTCTTCACCCGATTTCGGAACATTACTAAATAATCAATACCTTTCACATTCCGCTCCACAAACTGCTAGAATTCCTGTATTGGAATGTTACGCTGCGATTTTAGTCCAAAGTTAATTCGATTTGTTTGTGTATCGGCAATATAACAAGCGTAGAACAACTGGACCAAATTCGGGAATATTTATTTTGTGATTGGATTTGTATTATTTTTACAAACAATGAAATACATCATAACGGCTGACATTTTTAGATCTTTGACAGTCGTTGCGGGTAGTCAATCATTCTGCCTAGCCGTTTCCCAACTATGTTAGGGTCGGCTTCCAGTCTAACCGGATGCAGATGAATACCAGTATTTTTAACCGACTTCATTAACCGACTTCAAAAAGGAGGAGGTTCTCAATTCGTCGGAACCTTTTTTTTTTTATTTTTTTTTTTTTTATGTATGTTCCCCGATTACTCGAAGATGGCTGCACGGATTTGGATTTTTTTTGTTTTATTCGAGAGGGTATACATCACAGTTGGTCCCATATAAAATTGATTAACTTTGCTTCGGTAGTTTTTGAGTTAGCTTCAATAATACGTATTTTTTCCACACTTTTATATGGATGATGTTCTAGTTTGTTTTGCAGGTAGTGGTATTAGAATTTGTGTGGGGTAGGTACACAACTAAAAAGTGAAAAATAAAAACTTTTTTACAAAAAAATACAACCGACTTCCAAAAACAACACTACAAAGTGAAAATTAACTTTAATTTCGGAAGTCGGTGTCTACTTAAATGTATTTTCGTTTTTTGCCACCGACTTCCGAAATTAAAGTTATTTTTCACTTTGTAGTGTTATTTTTGGAAGTCGGTTGTATTTTTTTGTAAAAAAGTTTTTTACATGTTTTAGTCGTGTGTGTTTTAGTCGTTACGGGTAGTCACAAACCTAAAAAGTCTGACAAGCAGTCTTACCAAGGATTATCGTGTTATCCAGTAACTGGGTTGTGGAGATCAGATAGACAGTCGCTCCATGTAAAATACTGGTATTCAGCTGCTGCATTTGGCTAAACTGGAAGTCGACTACAACATAGTTGGGAAAAGGCTAATCAGATTGATTGAAATTGAAATTCATCATAAAATTACAACCCAAATAATGGGACAAATAGTTATATAATATGGTGTGAAATCTACTTCATAATAAAATGGTAAAGAAAGAAGGACGGAGATACCAGCTTAAACACAAAATTACGAATACACATATTAAATTCGCACACAATTCGAAAGAGAACTCATTTGTTTTTACCCGACTACGGCAAAGCCAAAAGGAAGGATTATGATTATAGCAGTCTACTATGTATGTAAGTATGTATGTATATAAGTATGTATTTTCGTGTGTTCCACCGTAGCGCCTAAATTACTGAACCGATTTTAATGAATGAGGTATCAATAGATTCGTAATAATGGTCCGGGTGATATAGCTTATATAAATTCTCCCTAAATTTAATATGGTGGACTTAACACGTAAATTTTTGACCACGAAAAAAATTTAATTGAAATAATAATGACATGTTTGGTGTCAAAAGAAAGGTCTTGACGAGCATATTACAAATATCTATATACGTCATAATGTTTAAGTAATTAAATATGTTTAAATTGTTAAAAATAAGTTAAAGTGGAGGTAAATAATATTAATTTATTTGGTTACAGACCGACCGCGGCGAGCGTGATTTTTCAGTAGTCGGGTTTTAGTTTTTGAACTTACTTTTTATTAAAGTAAATCATCGCGGATTTACAACGAGACACCGTTCCAATTTCACTAGAGAATAACATTGAAAATCATAATTTAAATTACCAGTACCTAGTCTTCTTTCACTACTAAAGATCACGCCAACTTCTGATTGTTTCCTGAGGGCCTAGACAAGTGACAATCACTTTCGAAACATTGCTTATTTCTACAACGACTTTCAATAGGTCATAAGCTTTTCGGTAAATTATGCCAATTGTCAATCATCATTCTCCTGCCCTTATCCCAATTAATTTAGGGTAGGCTAACATGTCTTTTTCTTCAATACTTCTTCGTCATCTCGGTAGTCACCCCCTTTCTAGCCATGTCATCTTTCACACGACCATCCAACGTTTCTTTGGTCTACCCCTGCACGTATAGCCATCCACATTCATATTCAAAACTTTCCTAACGACATTATAGGTAGCTTATGTCAATCTAATACATTTTTTACTTTACCATTATCGTTATCACTGATTCATAGAATATCACTTTATCTAGGCATGGCATTCAGGGTCAGTATTTCAACTACAGAATCAATTACTTCATTAATTACTACTACCGTTCCTCTAAATCTTCACCATCATCAGTACTAACATGTTACCTCCTTACAGGACAACCTCAATAAGCTCTCCTCAAGCGAAGTCACCAGCTGGAAGCAGCGCTGGAGCGGCTGCAAGTGCTTCAACAGCACCAGGAGAGAGGACGCCAACAGCCCACAACAAACAGCTGCAAAATGTCAAGGGACAAGACCATCCGCCGCATCCATCTGTAAGTACAATTTGTGGGTTAGAAAAGGGGAATTTGTGGGAAAGAAATAAGGAAGTTTGCGGGATAGAAAAGGGGAGTTTGAGGAATAGAAAAGGGGAATTTGGAGGAGTTGAGAAGGGACAATTGATGTTGAAGGTAGTCAATGTTTATGATGGTTGTGTAGTTATGAAGTGTGATTGTAGTGTTGTAGTTTTTGTTTGTAAAGAATTGAATGTAAGTGAAATAAATAGAAAAGTTTGTGAAAGTGAATATGTGTTTAGTGAAATCTGAATATAATTACAAAATGTCGGTAGAAAGGCGACTCTTTATGAAATTAGAAAGAGAAAAGAAATAGGATAATAAATTATAAAAACTAAGAAGAACAGTTTAATAAATTAGACATCTATGAGTATAATAACATTGTGGACTATTAAGTAGACAAGGAAAATTTTAAAATACGCTACGATCATATAGCAAATTAATTATTATTAGAAAGAGAGACAAACAGATCGGTACTAAACATCAAAGTAGAAATAAAACATAAAATCATGGATAACAAAAAATCTACACTAGCAATAATCAAAGAACAATGACAGTAAGGTATGTTCATGATAAAAAAACACTTAATTTAAACGTCACTTAACTCTGTACTTGATAAAGAGAGTATTCTAAATAAAGAATATTCTTAGACAGACACATTAAATTAAACACAATGATAATATTGTTCCACTTACTTGTGGTTTGGATACAACACTTCACCTTGACATTTGCGGAAAGCCTCTCAAATTATTCATGATATTTTCAATAAACTGAATGGCATGAACAATGATATTATCGGCGGGCGTGACAAAAATTATAATTAAGATTTCGAAATTGGTTGAAATAGAATAATCAGATATTTCTTTTTCTTTTATTTAATATACCTGCTGATCTAAAGAAGGCTCCACTATAAAACTTGATTTATTTAAATTGAGACATGAAAACAAATGAAAGACTTGTAAAAGGAATCCTAAAAACAAATGAATGTGTTCAGTTTTAAAATAGCTTTGTTTTATCCAAAATGACATGTCATTTAGTACTTTTTTTGTCAGTGCAGTTACTATACTATTTTACGAGTAGTACAACTCAGTATTTAAATCCAGAATTTGAATAAGATTGAAATCAAAGGCAATAAAAAACATTCCTAAAATTTGTAAGACAAGTCTCTACAAAACTTTTAAGGTACAGTCAGTAACAAAATTTTATTAACACTTGCAGTTTTTTTTGTAACTTAATTATTAAGCGAAAATATTTAATTCAAATCGGAACACAAGTACTTAACATTTTAATAACATTAACTCATAACAGTTAAACGAAAAAAAAAGCTGTTTATCGTGTTAATTTAGATGATGTCAAAAAGTAGCAGTGTTAACCGACTTCTGTTGCTGACCGTGCAGAAATTTATTAGGTACTTAAAATAATCTAAGTAGCCAAACAAGGGGATATTTCTATAAAAGTTTAATGTTATAGATAAGAAAACGGATAAACGGTTATTCTAAAGAGAATTACGAAGGTATTCTGAGTAAGTAGTAAAAGGTAGGAAATATTTTTTGTTAAAAAGTAAAAAATATAGTTAAATACAGAAAAAAAATTGTAACAAAAATTTCAAAAATATCGCTTAAAAAAATGTTTGTTGTATGAAAACAATTAACGAACATTGATTTGGATAAAGCCACCATATGAAAGGGTTTGTTACCAAAAGTTTTGCCTAAAGCCTTATTGGAAAACTGTTATATCGATTAAAGTCAGTAAATACACTTCTGGACACATCTATTGGCCCACCTTAGAGTTTAGGTTTCGATGGCCCCTACCGAAATATGATTGCTAGATTGAACAAAAACTGTTGATGCAGTTTTAAACCTGATACATTTTACCATCTTTTTCGATCGTATTGTTTTAAATTTGAATTCAGAATACCATACGACATGGAGCTACGCCTAACAAGTCGGATATGCGCCTTGTTAAAGGCAATTGATTTTTGAATAAAAAACATGTTTTATCAAATAAAGGTTTAATTTAATAACGCGTGTTGCCTCCATGGGCATCTACCACAGCTCTCATACGATTAGGCATAGAGTTTATCAACCGCTCTATGAAATTTTGAGGGATCATCTCCCATTCCTCTTCTATGGCAGTTTTCAACTCCTGCATCGTCTGGACAACTGGCTGACGAGCCCTAACACGTCTTTTTAGCTCGTCCCACATGTGCTCAATGGGGTTCATGTCTGAGCTTCTGGCTGGCCAGTCCATAACTGTGATGTTCACATCCCGAAGATATTCCCTGACGATGCCGGCCGCATGGGCTCTTGCATTATCATGCATAAAAAGGAAATTTGGGCCCACATAGTCCGCGTATGGTATCACGTGAGGTTCTAAGCACTCACGAATGTACCTTTCAGCATTTAATGTTGGCAGCCGTGGTCCTGTAACAACCTCAAGTTGAGTTTTGCCGCTCGCGGATATACCGCCCCAGACAGTCCATGAGCCACCGCCATAAGCAACCCTCTCTTCAAAGCAGCATTGTGCGAAACGCTCTCCCTTACGTCGGTAGACCTTCTTCCTTCCATCATTGCCATGTAACACAATTTTAGACTCATCAGAAAAGAGTACACGGCTCCAATCTTGCTGTGTCCAATTTAAATGACTGCGTGCGAAATGAAGGCGCGCTGTTCGGTGGGCTCGCGTTAGTTAGGGGCCATTAGCTGGCTTGTGTGGTACCATATCGCGTTCTTTTAACCTTCTCCGAACAGTTCGAGCGCTCACAGATACTCCGTGGAAGTCGCGAAGTTGGTTTTGTATCTCAATGGAGGTAAGGTGACGATTTCTCAAGCTGGTCGTCACGATGAATCGATCCTGCCTTTCAGTTGTGACCCGAGATCGTGGCCTTCCTTGGCGACGAACAAAGCCGCCAGTCTCTAGGTACCTCCGATAAACATTTCGGACCGCAGATCGACTTAAATTAAGTTGAGCACTCACGTTTCTTTGGCTGTGTCCGGCCTGAATAAGTGCCACAGCTTGGGCGGCGACTTCAGGTGAAGTATCCATAGATTATTGATAGAACCTCACCTTAATGTTAAGAATAAGTAATGTTTGTTGCAAAACCAAAGATATCAATCACTTTTTCCAGAATTAAATCCAAGTAAACCAATAAAACCAAGTTTTCTTAGTATTCGATTGTTTGATATCAACAAACAGGCTCCAAATTGTCTTTTGTTTCTTTAAATTCTGTGTTCGAAATTCAAAAAAAGACTATTGAATGAAATTGTGAATGTGCCAGGTTCAAAACTGCATAAAAACTTTTTGCTCGACCTAATATAAAATTTTAGCTAGGACCAAACGAAACTGAAAATACAAGGTGGGCCAAAAGATGTGTCCAGAAGTGTAGTTTGCTACGAACTAAAGCTATATAGGGCGTCCCACGACGGATATGACACATGGAGGGAAAGTACCTTGTATATTGTAGATGGAACATTTTACTGAAAGAAGACATTATTTGAATTTAAAAAACAATTTAAACTGCATTCATAGATATTTAAATAATTACATGGTTGAACCGGAAATCGAACCCGTTACATGAGAAAAATAATCACCCTGTAGCTTTATCATACCGATCGAAAGGCTTCATCATATGGTTTATTTTTTGCTAAATAACACTTAGTGTCACAAATAAAAGGAAGACCATGAATTTTAATATTTTTCATGTTTTCATTTCAACAAAAAAACAATGGGTTGTTTTTTTTTTGTAAAAAAGTGTTTTAAGTCGGTGTCTTTGGATCTGTATTTTAGCTTTTTGCCACCGACTTCCGAAATTAAAGTTATTTTTCACTTTGTAGTATTTTTTTTGGAAGTCGGTTGTATTTTTTTGTAGAAAAGTTTTTATTTTTCACTTTTTAGTTGTGGTACCTACCCCATACAAATTCGGTTGTTTTTTTTTTTTTGTAAAAAAGTTTTTTATTTTTCACTTTTTAGTGGGTCAGTCTGTAATTCATCTAAGATACAATAGTCTAATGTCAACTGCTCATCACCTTTACAAAATATTGCTTTTCCCGATACAAGGACGTTAATTGTTGAGGAGTTCTCCCAGTAAGGAACCAGGAGAACTGGAACTGATGGTGAAGTCACCATCAGCCCCATTTCAACATAGTATTGTGACGAGCATAAATTGCTTAGCAATAATCAAATCGCAACCCGTGAAATACGTATTAGTGAGTAGTTCTGATGGCCATCTCTGGTCTTCCTCATCAGTTCCATTTCACTAAATGGTGCTTTTCGGGAGCAAATGCACGAGTTACTATAAAAAATACCCAAATCGCTATAGGTGTGCCTAAAAAATTTGAAGGTTCCCCTCGATATCTCTGGGATGTCATCATCAGATCCTAGTTGCCTTATTATGGTACCACCCTTGGGATATCTCCTTTCCAACAAAAAAAGAATCATAAAAATCGGTTCATAAACGAGGAAGTTATCCGCGAACACACATAAAAAAATATATATACGGTCAAATTGAAAAACCTCCATTTTTGAAGTCGGTGAAAAAGAGTGCGACTTTGTATTCAACAGGAAGGGACTCATTTTGAGCATATGATAAATTGATTAATTTTGTATAAAAAAATGGTTTTATTCATGACACTATGTTATTCAGCAAAAAATAATCCTTATGATAAGCCTTTCGATCGGTATGATAAAGCTACAAGGTGATTATTTTTCTCATGTAACGGGTTCGATTTCCGGTTCAACCATGTAATTATTTAAATATCTATGAATGCAGTTTAAATTGTTTTTTAAATTCAAATAATGTCTTCTTTCAGTAAAATGTTCTATCTACAATATTCAAGGTATACATTCCCTCCATGTGGTATATCCGTGGGACGCCCTGAATGTACGGAAATCCTAAACAATGCGAGATCAGGTTATACTGGAAATGTATAGCTTGATATGTAGCCGTGTGTACCAGCGGAAACTGTGAGTGCTGTCGCTGGTCTACACGTAGACCTATCGTTTGCGTCTGCGAATAGTCGTTACGATAGACGTCGTGCAGGAAGTGATAATTTCTTTGAGTATTCGAAAGAGATGGTTTTTCATCTAGTGAGTGAAAATGACATCTCCAGTTGCACATGCCTTGATGCTTAAAATGCGAAGACGAATCGCGTGCATGCGTCTCGTCTTTGTGACAAGTTGCGAGAGCGTGCGACTTCACTAGCCTGTCGTTCTCTGCAACTCGACGCCAAGTGTACTAAACTTATGAAAATTGTCGGCCGCATTCGAATTCCGCATAGTGTGCGCCGTATCAAAATATTGATATACTATACATACATTGATATATACAAAATATTGAATAACTAAATCTAGCGATTTCATGAAATTATGAGGTTTGAGGTCAATTCTAACTTATGGAGTTGTATTGCTGATTCTAATGATTATAATTCTGTAAAGCCATGTTGGTTACGGCCGCGAATCATATTTTAATTAACATACAACCTGACACTGACCTGCAAATTGGAAAAAACGTAAGAAAATTTGAATTTCGCGGGCTACCTTAGCACATCCCCCTTAACAGGTGACTAATATGTAAATAGTATTGAAAAAAGACTTAACTGAAATTATTCAACCAATTTCGAAATGGAATTAGTATGCTATTTGATTTCGTAAATTATAATATTGGAAAATAAATTCCAAACGATTTGAATAACAGACAAATAGTAAGCAGGCCGTTTTGAATGGAGGTTATTGTGTATAATTATATCTAAATAAATATAACCTTATTTTTTTGTAATTGTACCTACCACTGTTTGTCTCTGCATCACGCGAAGGTTGACTGGCATTAAGTCCGCCTTTGTACATTTCTGTGCTTGAAATATGTAAATAATAAGAAAAGCTTTTTAGTTTTACAAAACAATAGATTATTCAAGTTTCTTTAAGAAAATAAAACAAAACAGACATTATTCAGATAGAAAAAAAGAAAGAAAGAAAAAAGATAAAAAGAAAGAAAGATAGAAGAATGAGAGAATTTAATATTTTCCCTTTTTTTTTTTAATAATAACTTTTCATAGTTAGGTCCACAGTAAGTAACTGACCGGAGATGTTAATATTAATTATGTGTGTTTATAATTAATTACAATTATGTTTTTAGTCAATGTTCGATGTTATTGGCTGTTGTTATATTGAAATTGGTTGTTTATTATAGTATAATAGATGTTTCATCTAGGTGTTTCAGAAATATGATATCTTACTGTTATCTATAATTGTTCAGTTTCTGTAGTCAGTCACAGTTTGTACAATATTCAAATATTCCTATACCATTAAGTACTTAAGTTCCCGGCTGTCATTTGTAGATCTTTGACAGTCGTATAGAGGCATGAGGAACAGGGTGTAAAGTTCACTCATCCTCCATAGAAAAGGGAGGATCCTCCGACCAGACGGGTGTTGTATCTGGTGGGCAACTACCCGACGATTGATGTCGGGAGGTTGTATACAGGGTGTCCCGTAAATAATGGATCAAACGTAACGGGTAGGTAGCTTACCTAATTTCCAACAACTAATTTGAATATTAAAAAAAAAACCGTTACAGTAACCAGGATATTAATTTTTTTTCGAATTTTACGATTTTGTCTTCCAGAATTAAGCTTTTTTAATGCTGTCGCTGCAAATGATGACATTTTTAGGTATGATTTTTATTTAACATTTCTGAATAGCTTACTAATGTTATAAGATACCATTTTTTTTTGAATACCGTTTTATTTGCCTTAGAAAAATAATCTTGAGTTGAAAAGTTTTTTCTTTACGATGTTAGGACCAAAATTGAAAAAATTCTCCTGTAAAAAAAATGTATGACACCGAAGACCACCATTATTTTAAAAACTTGTACATTTAATAAGGTTTGCAAATTGGTATAAAACTTACGTCTAGTCCTTATCGTTACAAAGATATTGCTATGAATGTGATGAAGAAGACAGAAAATAAATTAAATTGGTACTATTCCATTTTTTCCTTTTCGTAATGGCTTATGCTTGAATGCTTGTAATCGAAGCAGGTAGTTAAGCGGATAGCATAATTCCGACCCGATGACGTCATCTGTCCGGAATTTGGGACCGCTACCTGTGGCGGAGTTGCACCTCAGTCAGTGTGAAAGGGATAGATAGCGCCGCTTTTTGGTAAATCGGTTAAATCGGTATGAAGTTGCGCAGGTTCTTTTGTTCTTTCCTGCGCCCTTCACTCGTACAGGCTTCATTGTTGCTTGATTTTATTAGTTTAGTTGTAACTAGTCTCTCTTCGAGTTGCTACGTCAGACAACTTTCGCTCCCGGTCAGTGGCTCGGTGTTTTCTTCTGTAAAATTTGACTTGTGCTGTGTTTTTGGACTTTGCTTTGCCTATCGATTTGGAACTCTTTGCGTATTGGACAAACGACTTGGCGATCCTACGGACTCCGAAAACATTCGTTTGTGTGTGCTTGTACGTGTGTGCAGTAGCGCTGAAACCTTATTCAGCCCAATGCCTCGTTATGAGTACACGCCACGGCAGTACGCCGAAATGCATTTTATCTACGGAGAAGCAAGAGGTAATGCCAGGGCGGCTGCAAGATTGTACCGTGAAAGATACCCGAACCTGGTTCGTTATCCCGATTATCGCGTCTTTATTAGAGTGTGTTAGATAAATGTAATTATTATGTGTCTAATATTTAAAAATAAATACTTGAGATTACCTTGATTACAGGAGTTAGTTCGGTTGTGATTAAAATTATCGAATCGTTGTAAAACAACCTTTAGATTATTAGAATAACTGTTTGTTTGATATTGACATCTGTCACATTTACGAAGCTTGAGACCAATGTAGAAGTATCTAATTTGATTAGTTATTGTGTTTACGAAATATACCACTCTTAACTTGTCAAAATCATACAGATGTTATTACTATAAATAATTAAATAATATTTGGTAGTAACTGTAGAAAAATATAAAATTAGAATTAGAATAATTAATAATTAATTTAGAGTTAGAATTTATATTGCTATTTTAATATAATAGGTTGTTTGAAACAATTGATACAATACTGTCAGTTGATGTTTGATGGGAAGGGATAAATGGAAGGGGTGGTAGGATATAAAAAGGATTGTAATGACATTCTCGAGGCAGTTGCTCAGTGGACGTTCAAGTGGCTAGTGCTAGTGCCGTTGTGATGTGAAATATATCTACCAGGTGTCATGTAAGTTAGGTATTTTCATATTATACCTTAAATATTGTTATTATGTTGCTATTATTCTGAGTGATAGAATTAACTGTTTGATATAACTATAAATTGTGGAAATAAAAGAAATATGTTGATAGAATACTATAGTACTGTTTCCATGGAGTTTCTTGTCCTTCTTCTCCATGAAGACCTAGTTTTGCGAACGGACAATAGCTTTCTCATTAAAGATGAATAATTATTGACAAGCCTAATTGAAATAATAAATATCTAGTCTTGTCTTTCTGTGCTTTTCTTTATGAAATCCTTCCCTTACACACCATATTCATAATACTTTCATACACAATAAATAACCAATAACCATTCTGACATTTAAGGCTTGCTATTTGCGTAGTAGCTATATATATGCTTATAATATATATTATATCAAATCTAACAAGTGCATAACGCGCTTCTTGAGGGAAGAATTCTTGGCACCGGAGTTGGTGGTACCCGTGAAGGACGACCGCGACAAGTTAATGACGAAGTCATTCTTCGAGAAATCGAGGAAGATCCGTCAGTCTCCGTTCGCGTCATAGCGCGACGCGTAGGAATTTCTAGATCGACGGTGCATCGAGTGCTACAACGGTGCCGATTGCACCCATATCACGTGCAACGTGTTCAAACGCTGACGTCGCGTGATTACCAGCCAAGAATAGAATTTTGCCAAAGGATGCTTAGAATGATTCGGGCGGACCCGCAGTTTTTTAACAAGATTTTATGGAGTGACGAGTCTTCATGCCGCCGAGATGGATATTTAAATTTGCATAATTTGCACAGTTGGCAGCTGATAAACCCATATTTGATGCGAGAGGACAGGAGCCAACATCAATTTAAAATAAATTTATGGGTGGGAATAATCAATGGGCAAATAATAGGGCCCTTTGAACTACCAGCTACTCTAAACGCCGAATATTATCTCCATTTTTTAAGGAATGAGTTGCCAAGGTTATTAGAAAACGTTCCAGAAGACGTACGGCAAGCAATGTGGTTGCAAAATGATGGGTGCCCCGCTCACTATGCGACGGCAGTAAGGGCGCACCTTGATGAAAGTTATCCGGACAGATGGATCGGCCGATTAGGACCAATTTTGTGGCCTCCGCGATCTCCGGATTTAAATCCCCTAGATTTTTTTTACTGGGGATGTTTAAAAGACAGGGTCTACAAGAATCCAATAACGTCGGAAGAAGAATTACGACAGCGCATCCAATCTGCTGCATCAGAAATAAACCAAAGCCGTTTTGTCCGTCGGATAAGAGCTTCCTTTATTAGGAGATGCAGACTTTGCATTCTTGTAGAGGGAAGGCAATTCGAACATTTATTGTAAAAACTAAATAAAACGATTTATTTGAACTAACTGTTTTTTTTAGTACGGCCTCCTAATTCTTTTCATACGCCTCAATAATTCAATGAACATTGCCTCTGAAATACTACAGTTACACATTTTAAAGAAAAAGTTTAAATGTACACACTTTTTTATTTTTTTTATTACCTAACGTTGATTTGGAGCACCTCTCAGATTCATAGCAATTATCTTTGTAACGACAAGGACTAGAATGTACAACTTCATACCAATTTACCAAAAATACAAAAGCGGCGCTATCTATCCCCTTCACGCTGACTGAGGTGCAACTCCGCCACAGGTAGCGGTCCCAAATTCCGGACAGATGACGTCATCGGGTCGGAATATGCTAGCCGCTTAACTACCTGCTTCGATTACAAGCATTCAAGCATAAGCCATTACGAAAATGAAAAAATGGAATAGTACCAATTTAATTTATTTTCTGTATTCATCACATTCATAGCAATATCTTTGTAACGATAAAGACTAGACGTAAGTTTTACACCAATTTGCAAACCTTATTAAATGTACAAGTTTTTAAAATAATGGTGGTTTTCGGTGTCATACATTTTTTTTACAGGAGAATTTTTTCAATTTTGGTCCTAACATCGTAAAGAAAAAACTTTTCAACTCAAGATTTTTTTTCTAAGGCAAATAAAACGGTATTCAAAAAAATGGTATCTTATAACATTAGTAAGCTATTCAGAAATGTTAAATAAAAATCATACCTAAAAATGTCATCATTTGCAGCGACAGCATTAAAAAAGCTTAATTCTGGAAGACAAAATCGTAAAATTCGAAAAAAAATTAATATCCTGGTTACTGTAACGGTTTTTTTTTTAATATTCAAATTAGTTGTTGGAAATTAGGTAAGCTACCTACCCGTTACGTTTGATCCATTATTTACGGGACACCCTGTATACGTATGCTAGTTGCGCGGAAAACTCTACTTGCGCGATGCACGATTTTGCATTACGTCTGTTTGATGCGTAGTTCACATGTGGCGATGTAGATGCCGCCACAGTCGGACGCCCGAAACTCTGACAATCAGTCTTACCAAGGGATATCGTATTACCCAGTAATGGGTTGTGGAGATCAGATAGGCAGTCGCTCCATGTAAAATATTGGTATTCAGCCGCATTCGGTTTCAGACTGGTAGCCGACCCCCACATAGTTGGGAAAAGGCTAGGCAGATTGATTGAAATACATAAATTCTGCTAAGTAATACAATTCCTTGTCGGAGACTGATTCCCGAATGATTCGCTTCATGAATATTTTCTCTAGAAAAACATTATTCAAAGTGGCTGATACCTACTACAAAAGGTGGTATTTTCTTTTCACGAATTTTTAAGCTATTTAATTTTGCTTCGAATAAAAGCGTTCCACTTCTCAATTGCACTTTTTTTGTAAACCTCTTTGGCTTACTGACAAAAATTCGCATTGTTCAATATACAGAGAGTCTTGAGTTTTTTTCATTAATTTAACAGACTGGTTAGCGAAACTGAAGAAGGTAGTTTTGATGTTCAAAAAATGCTGATTCTGAGCCTAGTTTGAATAAATTACTTTTGCTTTTGATTAAAAATGAAATGAAAAATCACAACTTTCTTGGATTTTTGGTTGGTGGACTGTGCTGGGGCGGCTGCTGCAGGTGCAGAAAACCTCAAACAGCGCAAATACTCCAATCTAATTGGGACCTATACTATGTTCGAGCCGTTTGGGGTTGAAATATTAGGGACATGGGGTCCGAGTGCCCTCTTAGTTTTTCAGGACATCGCCAAGCGGTTGGTCGACTCTACACGTGACCAAAGGGCTGGCCTATTTTTTGGCCAAAGAATTAGCATTGCCATACAACGTGGCAATTCTGCCAGCCTTATGGGCACTTTTCCTGTCAACAACGATGCGGGCGAATTTTTTGATGCCCTATGATTATTTCCCCTCATTTTTTTATGTACTTTTATATAATAATATTTTTTTGAAGACTGTTACATTTTAAATTATGCAAATAATTAATTAAAATGTAAAAAAAAAATGTGATAAAATTACAAATTAAAATCAAAAGTAATTTATTAAAAACTTGGCTCAGAATCAGCACGTTTCGAACGTCAAAATTACTTAAGACAGTCCCACAAAACGCCCGCCCTTCACCACTTCCTAGTGCTTTAGCTGGGAAGAAGAAGTGGCGCAACAAACTGTACAGCAGCACAGCTGTCTGTTTAGTTAGAACAAAAATAATTAATAAGTAATTTTCATCGTCATTAAAAATACTGTGACTGACTGCAGAAATATAGATGTTTACCAAAAAAGAACTGTAAGGCTTTTCCTTATACTGTGTGTTTCGTTCAAAAAGAGGACAGTCTGGAAACTTTTACTTAACAAACTTGCTTTTACCATCTTTATACAACTTTATTACTACTTTTATAGCACTCTTATAACGCTTTGATAGTTAAGCACTAAACATTTTAAACTTTATTCAATTAGTATTATAATGTATAATATTTAATTTATTTAATTACAAAAAAATAATAATAATCTCATTTTGACATTAATGAATTCTTCAATTTTCACACTCATGAATTCGTGTAAATTTATTGAACGTAAGAAAATTATTGAATATTATGTAAAATATAATATTCAAAATCTAACCATTTACACCATAGTACTCGCGTTATGAACTGAGTCGTCGAGCCATAAATGTCACTAGCAGTAACAATATGCAACGCCTTAGTGTCTTATCGATCATCAATGGCAATCCATAAGCGCGAGCGAGACAGACTAATAACAATGATTTATGGCCCGACGACTTAGTTCTTAACGCGGCGAATTTAGGTACTAAATTAAACTAACTACAAATACATAAAAAAAAAAAAACAAAACGGACTATTTGGCATCTACTCCTGTTCATCGCTGTCATTGCTAATTCTTAACTTTTAAATTAAAATATTTTTATAAACAATTCATAATAAAAGTCATTATTTTGACTACTTTTGCAATACAATCTCGGCGTATACCAACATCAAATTCCAAAACGATGCCAGTAACCATTAAAGAGTTCTCTCATGCGGAGACAGTCATCTCTACCAAAACAATTCATTGTGATATAAGAAAATATTGTTATTCTCTAAACATCACATCACTTCGAAATTCAATCGGTGTCTCGATGATTTTACTTTAAAAACAAATGAGCTCGTTTTCAAATTGTGTGCGCTTACTTGTGAGGTTCCAAGTGAACTTTTTAAGGTTTAAGTATATCAATTATTTCGCAAAACATTACCTACTATAGATTTTTCAATACACTTCCTCGAAAACTGGTTCATATCGCACTACGATTAGGTTCACAATGCAATGTATTTCACACGCGTGCGATTTTTCAAATTCCAACTCGTGGGCGGGAATAAAAATTGCCACAGATAACTTATACCTATACTTACTCCAAATTGGTTGAATGCCTCTATTCACACCGTCTCTATTCGGAGGTGAATGTTTTTTTTTAATCTCGGCAAAGAGATATGCGTTTTTACGGCGTTAATATTTTTTGAATATTTAAATAATGTTTATTACAATAAAAAAAAATGTTTATGAACAAATTAACATTTATTTGTGTTCTAAACTCAGAAATATTTGAATTTTCTATTTTTAATATTAGGCTGTTTATCGGCTTTATACCTTTGTTTCTCCTTCAACCTGGCGAAAGCAAAGCACGGAAAAAAAAGAAAATTTAAATCATAGTTTCCTAATAATTCATGACAAAAATATTTTACGTTATTTTATTTTATTTCTTCAAAAGTGTATTGAAAAACGTCGTTTGATACACGTGGACATTTGTTATTGCATTCGAGGCGGAATTAACACCCGAGCCGTACTTGTATCAAAATGTACTATTCTTCAATTGTCAAGCTAACATTACAATGCTTATTGTCTTGTTAAGAAAAACGAAAGCCTGTCTCAGAACAATAACAGTTGTCGTCTATTTTCTTACCCCTTTTCCTTGAATTTATACCTCACTAAACAATAATAAGCTTTTTAGCACAACAGAGGAACTGTCAATCTCGTGTCTAATCGCAATAGAACCCAATTTGCAAATCTCTGTCAAAAATGACGGCTACTCTTTCTTTTGTTTTTGCTTCGAAAAAAGGTGAACACATCCGGTTCTTTGTCATTGGACTACGGTCCGGTCGTCGAGAGATTGCGTTCTTGACACATTCGTGTTTTGCGAACTTGATCCTTGTTACTACTAGAAATTGTAGGTATTAGAACTGCTATTCCATAAAGTTCATTTGGAACCTCATTCAAGTGAGCGCACACAATTCGAAAGTAAACTCATTTATTTTTAAAGTAAAACATCGCGGATTCACAACGAGACATCGTTCAAATTTCGAAGTGACGTTCAGAGACAATTTCTTCTGACATTTACGTATAACATTTACGTCACTGATTCTGAATCCTGATTTTCAGCTTGAAATTCGATTTGGAACGTCTTCATATATTATATCTGTATATATGTATAACAGTATCCTTTATTAGCCCTCCTTTAAACCGAGACACGTACGAGACGAAATAAATAATTCATCTCAAGTAATAGACGATACCTTTTAACCGACACAGGTGGTGCAAAAGAGGCGTATGTGTTTTGTTTTTAGGGGTATCTTTATCTTCGCATACTGAATTTATTTAAGGGTGGATATTGGTAGCATGGAATGGCGAACTGGGTGGGAATAAGAAAGTGACAAAGTCAATTACTTCCACGTGAGCAAAAAAGAGAGCGCAACAATGCGCTAGAACCAAAATAAAATCGCCAAACCAAATAAAAATTGTTTAAAAATACATCTATGAAAAATATTTTCCTTTAATATTTTTTGTGTTTTCCTCCAGTCAGAGTATTAATCAAACATATAATGTCCAAAAGTTAACTCCTTAAGTTTACCTTAATCTGTGTAAAAGCCGGAGCGGCTCGATTGTCACTGTCTGAACATACATTAATTACTAACATTACAAGTCAAAACTACACTAATCCATACATAATATGTTAGCTAATTTAATAACGATTCCAACGACATAACTTGTAGGGAGCTACCTATCGCAATTTTAGAGTTATCGTCGTTTTAATCAGACGCACCGTAATTGCGCGGGACCACCCAGAAGTACCGACACAGATGCGGCGTTTCGCGCAATATATGCGCCACAGATGAAGGGTAACATATAACAACGCCTGATATGCATATCGCCAGTTATGGAACTATTATTCCATGTAATAAGGGGACTTCTTATGGTTACAAATCGGACACAAATCCTGCTATATTCCAGGTTAGTCCTAAGAATTTCTTCAATACAACTTTTCCCGTCTTGGGGAATGAACTCATGACTCTTGACGAGTGAGTCCTATTACTGGATGGACGTACGACACGTTGCGTGAGCTCAGCGCAGAACACGCAAGCTATGTCGCTCCAGCCACTCAAGGCCGATGGCATATATCAATACTCAATAATTTATTCGCATTCCACAATGTGTACTTATGTGGTGACTTAAAATTTATATGTTATCAATATGGACCTGTCAGGCACAACAATAATAGTAGGAGAGAGGAAGCTTTGAAAAACTTATATCTAATGTTATTATAATATGCTTTCATATTGTTTGTACTTATTAGATAGCTACTTATAATAATACAAATCACAAATACATAAAATTCATTCATCATTAAAATTAAAAATAGTAACAAAAAAAACTTTTTTACAAAAAAATACATCCGACTTCCAAAAACAACACTACAAAGTGAAAAATAACTTTAATTTCGGAAGTCGGTGTCTGATTATATTTATTT
Source organism: Cosmia pyralina (assembly GCA_946251885.1). Taxonomy (NCBI): domain Eukaryota; kingdom Metazoa; phylum Arthropoda; class Insecta; order Lepidoptera; family Noctuidae; genus Cosmia; species Cosmia pyralina. The sequence continues at coordinate 7,597,203 of OX276371.1, read as the reverse complement.
TCGTTTTTGCCACCGACTTCCGAAATTAAAGTTATTTTTCACTTTGTAGTGTTGTTTTTGGAAGTCGGTTGTATTTTTTTGTAAAAAAGTTTTTATTTTTCACTTTTTAGTGGTTCACATGTGCTTACCCCTTCACAGCGTACTGGCGTGATGTTATGTTATGAACTGGTGTGAACAACAAACAGACATGAGATTTCAGCAATCCCAGTCCATTTGCTATCATTTATTGAGGAGTTCCGTTGCCTATCTCAGAAGTTCTTCATCAGATCTTCACCAAATTGAAATGGGACCACTCCAAGAAAGTACCCTTCCAAAGACTATCCAAATCGCTTCAAGTGTGCCTATAAAATTGGAAGAGTTCTCTCTATTTCTCCAGGATCCCATCATCAGATCCTGACTTGATGATCACGGGACCACCTGGGAAGTATACTCTTTCAAACAAAAAAAAAAAAATCCAAATCGGTCCAGCCATCTTCGAGTAATCGGGGAACATACATAAAAAAAAAATAAAAAAAAAAAAAAAAGGTTCCTACGAATTGATAACCTCCTCCTTTTTGAAGTTGGTTAATAATAAACTAAAACTGAATTATTCGTTAACATTAAATCTGACTAATTGATCACTAACAATTAAACAAAAACAAAACTTATCTGAGTCTTATCAGACGAGATGTGTTGTCTTGTAATTAAAACAGTAAAGTTTACAGTCAAAAAACAACAATGCAACAGTTATGCACTACTGGTCCAGACTAGTTTAAAACTAGAACTACTCGCAACTATGAACGAGCGAGCACTAGGGTTTAACTCATTTAAACTTTATTTCGGCTCTATCAGCGAAAATAAGTCAATTTGTATTTACTGTTTAGTAACTAATATTTAGATTCTAAAACTAAGTATATGAGAATAGGTAAAGCTTTGGAGGAAAGTTTATCAGGACTGTAAGTCGACGTCCACACGGACGTAAAAATATCGCGGCGATTTTGTTGCGCGCACTGGATTTTCAACGCTCTGCTTAGCGCCGAGAGGTGAACATCCAACAGTGTTTTTTCGACGCGCTAAAAGGCACTCTGGTGTTGACAAGTTGAATTCTCAATGCTCGGCTCAACAACGAGTTGAAAATCAAAATCCAATCTCCTAGTATCACACAGAAATAACCTTTACAGAAAAACTTAAAAAAAAAATAAAAACCGACTTCAAAACCTAAAACGAATAAAATAACTTTAAAAAAAAACTTAATGGTGAAGTCGGTATCAAGCTAAGGTGCATTGAAGAATGGAAGACACCGACTTCAGAAGCTGTTAATTTTTTTTTTTTTCGGTTTTTACTTTTTTTTAAGTAAATTTATTTTTCCATTTTCAATTGAATATACAGTTAGAAACAATTATTACATGAGCCCAAGATGAACGAAAAGAAGAATCGTCACAGAATCCGCTTAGAAATATCGAAGATACAGTACATTTATGCATATAACTTCGTACATAAGAAAAAATTACCTAATTGAAACCTTCTTGAAAGTATGTAGATTACGATAGTGAAAGAATCATTAAAACATTGAAATACCCGCAAGAACTACTACAAGACACTGTTAATGGGATGAAATTTTCACAGTATTTTAATTAAAACCAGGCACCTCAAATAATTAACGTTAGCGATGCAAATTAAAGTTCATTAGTAAAATCAACTGTAACCGAGAGCCGACTGAATTCTATGTGACGTCATATTAATTTATATCTCGTTAATTATGTTGCTTTTGCAGAACGCCATATTATTAAACATTTAATTAAACAGGTTGTATCAAAAAGGTGTGATCAAACTTAAGGGTGTTGAAGAGACCATCAAACTGAACAACTTTCTCAATGGGACCAACATCGTAATCGAGAAAAAAATATCAACCGTCCCATAGATTTGGGTCGAAAGATTGAATTGAATTGTATTGTAGCGGGAAAGCTGATAATTTTTTCTCGATTACGATGTTGGTCCCATGGAGAAAGTTGTTCAGTTTGATGGTCTGTACCACATCCTTAAGTTTAATCACACCTTTCTGATACCAGTATAATGAAATGTTTTACCTACTACTCATACTAATGTCGGACTTTTACTAAGGGACCAAACCTGAAATAAAAAAAATAAAAATCAGCTGCTCCCTACATTTTGACGAGTTTGGTGTAGATAAATGTACTGAACTGCAGATTTTTTTTTCGCGATTTCAGAGTTAGTCCCATAGTGAAAGTTGTTCATATTCATGAGTAGAACGCCCTATGAAAATTTGTATATCTATTTTAATGGGACCAACTAAGTAGTCAAATAAACCCCCTTCCTCTCCCCTACTTTTTGCTGTGCCCGACAGGGTCCATAATGATCATATTTTTAGGGTTCCGTACCTCAAAAGGAAAAACGGAACCCTTATAGGATCACTCGTGTGTCTGTCTGTCTGTCTATCACGGCCAATTTGCTCCGAAACTAATGGACCGATTAAGTTGAAATTTGGTACAAGTATGAACTTCTGTGACCCATAAACGGACGGGTAAAGTAAATAAATGAATTTTGAATATGGAGGTCACTTTTGGGGGCAAATAAAAAAAAAACAAAAAAAGGATTACTATAAGAGTCTCAAATATATTTTTTTATAATTTTAAAATAAATTGTTTTAAAGTTATTTAAGAAATAGACGAAAATTTACCATTCCCCCCTTATCTCAGAAACTACAGAGCCTACAATTTTGAAAAAAATACAGAAAATTGTTCTTTATCTGTAGAATACAGGAAAACCTAATAAGAAGTCTGTGGTCTTAAAATAACATGGTAAATCTCTCAATATTGTGAGTACAAACTTACATTTGCAGTTGGAATGTATGGGAGAACATGTTTTTCAGCTACAATGTTAAGTTTGTTCTTGGGATAAATTCATCTCAACTACGAGCTACGGAACAACACGCACTTGGCCGGTTTTTTTTTTTTTGCAAAACCTAATTTCACATGTGGAAGCAATAAATTTAGCTAATATTGAGTATTGAGTATTAAGGAGTACTTGAGTATGTTCTACGAGTATTCTCACATTGCCCACCAACTTTTGACAGCCCGACTATTATCGCTCATCCGTTCTACTTCTTAAACTTTAGAGAATTTCGCCTACAGTATGTCATTTCTAATAAATCGCACGTGCTACTGAGTCGACGTAATCTCTTCCATTCTGTCAAGTTTCAAACTTCAAGTTAAATTAAATTTGCATACTTCGTCTCCTGTATTATAATACGTATAGTGTTAGAGCGGGATGGATAGATATAGATTTCTGATTAAAAGTTTGTAATATTATACTGGGTGATATGTCAGAGTGTATAATTCATAGCTAGATAAAACTTTATCTAGCCACAGATAATATAGGTAGTGCCTAGATAATGTTTTATTTTGAGGAACCATGTCGTTGATTTTATAAATTATACTACTTTAATAAAGATCAGTTCGAGCTGCAACTTCAAACATTTTTGTCTTTTTTAACCGACTTCAAAAAGAAGGAGGTTCTCAATCCGTCGGAACCTTTTTTTTTTTTTTTATGTATGTTCCCCGATTACTCAAAGATGGCTGGACCGATTTGGATTTTTTTTGTTTTATTCGAGAGGGCATCACAGTTGGTCTCATATAAAATTGATGAACTTTGCTTTGGTAGTTTTTGAGTTAGCTTCAATAATACATATTTTTTCCTGACTTTTTTATGGATGATGTTCTAGTTTGTTTTGCAGATAGTGGTATTAGAATTTGTGTGGGGTAGGTACACAACTAAAAAGTGAAAAATAAAAACTTTTTTACAAAAAAATACAACCGACTTCCAAAAACAACACTACAAAGTGAAAAATAACATTAATTTCGGAAGTCGGTGGCAAAAAACGAAAATACATTTAACTAGACACCGACTTCCGAAATTAAAGTTATTTTTCACTTTGTAGTGTTGTTTTTGGAAGTTGGTTATATGTTTTTGTAAAAACGTTTTTTCAATATTTGTAGTCATTCTGAAATCAAGTTAACTTACACTGCCATTAAGTTTATATTCGTTTAAATGGAAATAATATCAGTTACAAGTACAAGTGTTACAAGTATTTGAATAGACTTTAGGTAGGTAATTAACGCTCGCACAATTTTTGTAGTAGCTCATTGGAAACGGTGCAACTTACTTACTTGAAGGTGTGTAGGTCGTAGGTTTGAATCGAACCTTGACAGGCACTTTACTTTTTTACCACTGCTCTCAAAACGGTGAAGGAAATCATCACGAGAAAACCGGCATATCCCAGAATCAAAAATCAAAAGACATATGACATCTACCAACCTGCAATGGGCCCGCGTGGTGTATTGTGTAGAGGTGGTATGTAACAGGTAAAATTAGAAACCTGTTTCACCTGTTTCAGTTCCAGGGAAATAACAGTTCCAAAATCCTGTTCCAAAATAACAGCCAACCATAGACAGATTGTAACAGATTACAATCTTTATTAAGTTCTATTTTTTTAAGAGCTTGTTTCAGATAACAGATGCTATCTATTTCTATTACAATAAGTCGGAAGAGAAAAGAGCTTGTTCCAAACTGTTCCAGGTCAGTTTGTATCTCTCACTTTCTAACAAAGTAAACATCCATAAGCTAGATAGAGTAGATCTTGTTGTATTACACAGATACACACACCTGTTACGGCAATATCTGTTGTACGTTGTGGAACAGGCGAGACAGGCAGGAACTGTTTTTTTCGGTTTTGAGATATCTGTTCCATGTTGTTACTTTAAAAAACCTGTTTTTTTTTTACTGTTCCGATAAATACGCCTCACTCCTAGTATTGTGACCCATTCCTTCTCACAGATAGTGGAGCTGTGTCCCAACATAGCAACATTAACGTACAATATTTCTTTGATCACCCCGACGAAGGGTATCCATGACAATTTCCCCACGAAAACATATATTTCTCAGACATACCGCAAGATTTATTTTGATAGGCATATAAATTCTCTTCACATTTTTCGTTATAACTGCCAAGAACACAAAAGGCACTTCCAAGAATCTCATACAAAACCCAATTGATAGAAAACAGAATGTATTACCATAATATTTCCGTTCTTCACGAACTAAATCAGTTTGAAAAACACTGAGGAACGATGGAGGCGAACGGATATTCAATTGTCATGAATAATGGAGGAACCTGCACATTCATAGCCAGTAACAAGAATATAGGGCTCTATAATACGGGAGGAGAGACATTTGTGCTTGGGGTAAGGATTATTGTGTATAGCGCTTATTTTGTAGTAGTACATTTTTTTGTTAGGCTTGTAGCTAAGTATATAATAGAATATCTTTATTTCGGACATACAATATCCATATAGTGTTAGTAATAAAAACTTTTTTACAAAAAAATACAACCGACTTCCAAAAACAACACTATAAAGTGAAAAATAACTTTAATTTCGGAAGTCGGTGTCTGATTAAATGTATTTTCGTTTTTGCCACCGACTTCCGAAATTAAAGTTATTTTTCACTTTATAGTGTTGTTTTTGGAAGTCGGTTGTATTTTTTTGTAAAAAAGTTTTTATTTTTCACTTTTTAGTGGTTCACATGTGCTTACCCCTTCACAGCGTACAGTATAGGAGATTTGAACCTATTCATAGTCTAAAAAGGGGAAAGGCGACTTCCCTTTTGATAAAGACCGCAATCAACATCCCATTCTTTTACCCCTCTAATTTACTAATTATACAGATGAACTTTGTCCCAAAACCCAAAATAAGTTTGGCTCCCTAACAGAATTACATCAAATTATAATAAAAGCTCTCGTTAAGCATAACTATAAATGATTTTGTATTTCTCTTATCCTCGTTGGTCTAGTGATCGCAAGCGTGGCTGATGAGGATGTAGCTGTGGGTTCAATCCCCAGGGAAATTGTTATAGTGTTTTCCCATCAGGAGAATTTTATTCTTGAAAAGAAAACAACAAAAAAAAAGTGCGTGTGTAGGCACGTGGGTCTGTGACAAATAAATCTATTTTTCTTTCTTTCCTTTGAGTCGATAAAAAGAAAATAATTTCTCAGCAACAGTCCAGAAGTCCGTAGTTTCGGCCTTCGTTAAGGGCGTTTCCTACTCCGTATCACCTACGGACGGATCATTCGTTCGGGGCCCGAACGAAGAATTAATAAAACATGAATTGACAGTTGCCCCTACTTCCGATGTGTTTTAGTCCGTCCGAAAAATTGAACTTGACACTTGTTTTGACGGATAATTATGTCAGATGGAGGGACAGACGGACGTAGGAGTTGTCCCCAGAATCTAGATTCGTGGCTCGCCTGTTTGGGGACTTAAACATAACTGACGACATTTACGGCTTGCTATATTCTTCTGCCTACATTTTCGAGGCGTTCAATAGGCTTGATGTTGTAATATTGAATCGCAAATTCGTTCAAACCTGAGTCTCTAACAAAATTACACCAAATTATATAAAAGCCCTCGTTAAGCGGAATTGTCAATGATTTGGTACTAAAATGACTTGTTCCATTTCAAATGAGAGTGGGGTTTGAATTATTCATTTTGTACATGCAAGTTTGGTCTGAGTGGTAGGGGTTTAGCGGGTAGGTTATCAAGCCTGTCACCAAACCACCCTTTTGAAAGGTTTTAGATGACGGTGTGGCGCGTGTGTTGGATCATCCGGTTAGCTGGATGGTGCTGATTCACGCGTCATATTCGTGAACGGGTGCCATCAGTTGAGACTGGTCCTCTCTTTTGGCGGAGATTTCTTGAAAACGGTCAAAAAGGTGGTTTTTTAAAGCAGTGTATCTCATAAACCGTAAATAATTTTGACAAATAAAAAAATTGTGATATTTTCAAGTCCTTTTCGCATACAGTGATGGAACTCAAAACATAATTAAAAATACTTTAATGTACCAAAAAAATCTTCAAACATACCTCTTAATAATCTTTAAAAGTATATTCTATCCCTTCATTAACAATTTTTATGTAATTAAAAATATACCATAAAATTGCAAATGCCAAACTGCATCCAGTGATGGATTATTTATTATTAAATAGTTAATTTCTAATTTTATACGATTTTATTTGCACTTTTACGACTTAATTCCGGTGCGCGTGAGAGCCTCCTATCTCGCGTGTCTAACTAGACAGCCATAAAACCAGACTAACTAACTCTCTTTATCGCTCCAAAAAATATGGAAGCTATTCATTAGAAAAAAAAATTTGAGTACAAAACTTCTTGAAAAGGTTTCTGTAATATTTACCCAGATACACTAAAACTTTGTTTTCGGTGTAACTCGCTCCCTAATTTAACTTGTACCAAACTCAGCATAGGTTCAAACTAATTAGTCTGGACCTGTGCACTAGACCAAAATGACTTGGAATACTTTATTAGGGCCTAACGGTTAGGGTTGCTACTCTTCATTAAAGTTTTCATTAAGGCCAGTATTCATAACTATTTGCAACATGGCGCTTGAGAAATGTACTTATCTCCAAAAGAGTTGTCAAAATGTGACCTTCAAATGAAATTTGTTTTATTGACAATTTGCTTTCCTATGTAAGTTTGTTGGTACTCAATTGGTACCTCTACATGTCGTATTTTATAACTGATCTGGACGAAACTTGGTACACAGGTTTTACGACTTAGAATATTTTTTTTTGTCCTCGTGGATTTTTGATAAAAAGGGGTAAAATGGGGCTAATGGATATCTCTGCGTTATGAGATCCGATTTCAATGGTAATTTTTTTATTTGAAAGGTACTACTAGGTGGGGGGGGGTGACGGTGGGTGGTGGTGGTGGGTGGTTTGGGTGGTGGGTGGTGGGTGGTGGGGGTGGTGGTGGTGGGTGGTAAGTGGTGGTGGTGGTACTGGGTGGCTTTGGCTAGGTGGTGGGTGGTGGTGGGTGGTGGTGGGTGGTGGTGGTGGTGGTGGTGGGTGGGGGGGTGGTTTTTTGGTGGCTAGGTGGTACTTTAAGTTGGTCTCATAAAAATTTGGTGAAGATATGATGAGGATATTCGGCGAAAAAAAAATCGTTTGATCTGCATTTTAAACTGACATGGATATTTTCACTCCACGTTTATAAAAACAAAAACCATGTTAGTATTGTCAGCAGTGTAGGTAAGCATGGTGTGGTGTTTTAATACTAAGTGCATAACGTTCCCACTGCTGGGACACAGGTCTTCTCCCTGTGAGAGGGATACTCCCTCTCACAGGCCACGAGAGGTGAGAGGGAATAATCCACCACGCACATAAAATGCATAGTAAAAAATTTATTCTTTAGTTGACTTTAAAGAACACATGATGGCAGCCGCTCCTTGTACAGTCAGCAATAAAAGTCGATTAAGAGTTGAGTTTTCTAAATCTTAATTATTGAGAAACAAACTTCATTAAAGATGTACATCATTCTCCTGCCCTTATCCCAATCTATTTGGGGTCGGCGCAACATGTCCTTTTTTTCCATACTTCTCTATTATTCGTCATCTCGGTAGTCACCCCCTTTCTAGCCATGTCATCTTTCACACAATCCATCCATCGTTTCTTTGATCTTCCCCTACTCTTATAGCCATCGACATTCATACTCAAAACTTTCCTCACGACATTTTCCTCACTCCTCCGCATCACATGCCCATACCATGACAGCCGATTTCCGCACAACTTTTCAGTCACCGGTGCCACTTTCAGACTTCCTCTTATGTACTCATTTCTTATTCTATCCATTCGTGTAACACCACACATCCCTCTTAGCATTCTCATCTTAGCTGCATGCTGCTTCGTTAAAGATGTACATTTTAAAAAAAATTAACCTTTGTCTAATAACTGAAATGCTACAAAGCAGGTTATCATATCATTTTGTGTTAATTTAGATGATGTCAAAAAGCAGTGTTAACCGACTTCTGTTGCTGACCGTACCTATTGATATTTTGCCACATCTAAGTAGGTAGACCGGACAGTGGACACTGACCACAAAATAACATGTCAAAGAAAATAATGGCGGCTTAAATCAGAAATAAAAAAATATTTAGTTTTTCTCCCTCAAACTCGAATCCACAAAATAGGACTCCGCCATTATGTACTAAATCGCCTTGGGAATCGAAAGCTTAATAAATCAAGAGTACCAGACGAAAATCAAAGAAATCCTGTAATAAAATCTTCAATAAAATCTACTGATTGCGCCCAAAAACGTAATAGGATTTGAATTCCAAGAATAAAATAAATGTAAGTAGCTAAGCTAGTATGGAGAAGCGTTCTGAATGATAAAAATATCGGCTTTAAGAAGTAGAAAAGTTCTTCACTTAAAATTTTCTAAGAGGCGTCTTCGAGTTGGCTTCGGCTCCTCGTACGCCTTCCAAAGGTCCGGGACCCCAGGGTCCCAAGATATATCAAAGACTTTTAAATAATAATTACCTAATTCATTTATTTCAAGTAATTACACCCATTGCCAAACATGAATAACAGAAATCAAATTAAATAAGATAAAATCAAAATAAATTAAATGGAATTAAAAATAATCAAAGCAGAATAAATAAAATTATATGCTAACAAAATAAATTAAATAAAAATTAAATCACCAAGACCGTGCCTCGGAAAGCACGTTAAGCCGTTTGGTCCCGGCTGTCATTCGTGGATCTTTGACAGTCGTTACGGGTCGTCAGAAGCTCGAAAGTATGACAACAAGTCTTACCGAGTGGGAAATTTAAAGACTTCCAACAATATGATGCGTTTCGTTAATTGCCCGTTGTCGCCTGTACGTCGATTCTGTAAAATTCAAACAACTCGCGTCTCACATCGCTATTCACTTTTACTCGTAAAATAGATGCTTTTTATTTGACACGTTGAATCGGGTTCGACTGCGAAGTGAGCATCGAAGTGACCTTACTGAATGCCACTTCTTACGTCATCTCATACTTTATCTGTCAAAATCTTATGGGCAATTTAGTTCAACTCGCTGACACGCTCGCAAGGGTAGCGCTAAATTCGAATGATCAACCTAGTTTTTAGAATGCCAATCAAGAAACTCACAGCTGATTCAGATTCGAAGTTTAGAATGAGGTCTTACAGAATCACACGGCTGATCTCGCGGGTACTTATGTATGATGAACTAAACACATTGGAATCGACCATGCGCTGTATAGCATCATTCACAAACTTTAAGTTAAGACGAGTTCCTATTGTGCCAAATTCACTAAATCCTATTGCAATAAATAATTTTATATTTTGGAGAAATTAAGAACTTAACATTTCACACTCAACTGCAACCACTATTTGAAGAGGAAGACGCATAACGCATGAACATAATTTTGTAAAAATAACTGGGTTGTGGAGGTCAGATAGGCAGTTGCTCCATGTAAAATACTGATATTCAGCTGCACCCGGTAAGACTGGAAGCCGACCCCAACGAAGTTGAGAAAATATAATAATAATATATATAATAACTAGCGGACCCGCCAGACGTTGCCCTGTCTGAACGACCCTAGAACCCGACTGCAGCGCCACCTACCGGGTCCAATTGTGTTTTTAAACCATTCAGGAACCCATTGAAATATACACACAAAATTTCATCTAAATCGGTACAGCCGTTTAGGAGGAGTTAGGTGACAAACACACGAACAGAAGAATTATATATATTAAGAAATACCATTTAAATCGGGTAACAATGACCCATAACATAAATACCTTACAGCCTATCATATAGAGGGTTAATTTTCAATGACCAGCCAAATTTTCACAGGGCGTTCTACCCGTGAATATGAACAACTTTTACTATGAGACCAACTTTAAAATCACTAAAAAAAAAAAGCTATTTCATACAAAAGTTACCTACTCGACCAAAATGTATGAAACAGCTGATTTTTTTTTCGTGATTTCAAAGTTGGTCCCATAGAGAAAGTTGTTCATAATCATGGGTAGAACACCCTGTGAAAATTTGGCTGCTCATTGAAAACTAACCCTGTATATTTTTATAAATAAACCACAAAATAAATAATAACTATTGTATACGAAGGCTAGGCAGATGGATGTCGTCCCTACATGGTATTAATACTAACCAATACGAAATAACTGGTGCGGGGTACTTCCTTTGATCAACGTTACCAAATTCAGCATCAAATAAAAGCTTTCTCTACATAATTCAATTCATTTCCCCACTTTTTTCTTTTCGAACTGATTCAGCAGAAAATCCATGAAGTATTTCCATTGAACCGTTCCCTCTAAGTATTCAACTTAGTTACGTGTTGCGTAACTCAACGGAAAAAGCGGCCAAGTGCGAGTCGGACCCGCACCGAAGTGCTCCGTGCCACCGTGCAGTATTTAAAATAAATATATTCATTTGTTTCAGGTAAATAACACCCATTGCCAAACATAAATTAGAAAATATTGGCCTCAAGTAATAGACGAACTCTTCTAATTTTCTAAGGCCTCCATTAGAAAATTTTCTAGTTGGCTTTGGCCCCTCTTACCCCTTCCAAAGATCCGGGACCCTAGGTTCCCGAGATAAATGTCAAAGACTTTTAAATATTAGGTTTTTACCTATGAAATTGCCGTTCTGCAGTACTGGCCATTTCAAATCAAAATAATTTTTGTTTGGCTAAGAATTCTAATTTCAAATTAATTTTATTTTAAAAACATGGATTTTTTTTTCCAAAACTAGTCATTTGTTTATTGGTTAGTGTTACATTTTCATCGCATTTCAATCTTTTTCGTCATCATGGATACGTTAAAAATTCGAGTAATTATGGAATATGAGTACCGTCGTGGCAGCAACGCGGCATAAGCGGCACGCAACATCAACGACGTTTACGGAGCTAACACTACAAACTAACTACTTGTTATTGGTTTGCTCGCTTCCGTTCTGGAAATTTCGACCTGAAAACTGAACCTCGCGGTCGTCCGAAGACTTTGGTCGACAATGACGAATTAAAGGCGATTGTGGAAGCTGATGATACACAATCTACGGCTGAATTAGCAGCAGCTTTCGACGTTAGCGTCAAAACAATATTGGTCCATTTGCGTCAAATTGGCAAGGTAAAAAAGCTTGACAAATGGGTGCCCCACGAACTCAATGATCGCCAGCGCGAAGTACGCGTCGAGACGTGCCTTGCACTGCTCAACAGACACACAAATGAAGGAATTTTGAACCGCATTGTTACCTGCGATGAAAAATGGATTCTGTTTGATAACCGCAAGTGCTCAGCAAGTTGGTTGGATCCTGGTTCAGCACCTAAACAATGCCCTAAACGAAAATTACCCCTAGAAAAGTGATGGTCACTGTTTGGTGGTCTAGCGCCGGTGTGATTCATCACAGCTTCTTACTAAACGGGGTGAGCATTACTTCAGATGTGTACTGTGAAGAACTGAACACAATGATGGAGAAGCTGGCACATCTCCAACCAGCATTGGTCAATCGCTCGTCTCCGCTGCTCCTGCACGTCAACGCGCGACCTCATACTGCACAGCAGACGGTCTCCAAGTTGCAAGAACTGGGGTTGGAAGCTCTCCATCATCCGCCCTACTCACCAGACCTTGCGCCTACAGACTACTACTTTTTCCAGAATTTGGATAACTTCTTGGCGGGAAAAAAAATCAATACCCGAGAGGCAGTACAAAATGCCTTTGAAGAATTTGTTGCCTCCCGTCCAGCTGATTTCTTTAAGAAGGGCATCAATAAACTGCCACTGCGTTGGCAAAGATGCATTGATTGCATGGGTGATTACTTCGATTAATACAAATAAAAAATGCATAAAAAAAATTAGTTTAAATTTTTTCATACAAAACGGCAATTTCATAGGTAAAGACGTATTATTAATAAACTCATTTGTTTCAGGAAATTATACACATTGCCAAACATAAAAACAGAAATGAAATAAGAATAAATAAAATTAAATGTTATATCCAGGGTACCATAAGCCATCTACATACCAAATTTTATCCAAATCGGTCAAGCCGTTTGAGCGTGAAGAAGTAACAAACATACACACACACTCACAAACTTTCGCCTTTATAAATTAGTGTGATTAGAAATCCTATAAAATAAATCAAATTAAATCAAATCAAACACAACACTACTTTTGTATACCTATAATTTTTTACATTATTTAATTTTATTGCCTATTTGTTGTTTTGTGCTGCACGGCTTGATTGAAGATTAAGCTAAGCTTACCACGGTTATGTAAACTGGTATTCAGCTGTATCCGGCTAGAATGGAAGCCGAACCCAACATAGTTGGGAAAAGGCTAGGCAGATTGATAGATTTTGTTATAGCGGCCATAGTAGCCACACACTCTGTGAAAATTTCAAGTGTCTATAACTGTTAGCCGACGTTCGCACGGACGTAAAAGTATCGCGCTGGGATTTTATCGCGCACTGGATTTTCAACTCTCGATGTTGAGCCAAGCGTTGAGAATCCAACTTAACAACAACAGAGTGCATTCTAGCGCGTCGAAAAAACACACTTGGATTTTCAACTTTCGGCGCTGCGCAGAGTGATGAAAATCCAGTGCGCGAAATAAAATCGCTGCGATATTTTTATGTCCGTGCGAACATCGACTTACGGTTCAAAAAATACAGCCCTGTGACAGACGGAGGAACAGTGGAGTCTTAGTAATAGGGTCCCGGTGGCACGCTTTGGATACGGATCCCTAAAAAGTAAAAAAACCAGGTACTTGAGATTTCGTTCGTTCGGAATGGTAACCAAACTATTTATTAGGAATCGTTTGTGCATAATTAATTAAATACTGAAAACGTAAATGTAGGTACCATTTTTTATACTTGATGGAAATTTTTGTAGCGTAGTTTTTAGTTATTTTGAGAATATTCCTTTTAAGACTTCGGTTAAAAAGCAAATGAAGGGAATTTTTCGCTGACTGGTCGACAATTCACGTGACCAGAGGGCTGGCTCGTTCTTTGGCCAAATGGTTAGCATTGCCATTCAACATGGCAATGCTGCAAGTCTTCTGAGCACGTTTCCGGATGACAGCGATGTGGTACTTCGACGCCTAAGTGTCATTTTGTTTGTATTTTTGTATTTATTTGTATAATTGGTTAAGATGGCCATACACGTTACTGCAAGCAAGACAAGCCTGCATGAACAATCATTTTGTGCAAGCGTGCTTGAGCGTCAGTAAGATGATTTTGTGCAAGTTGCACGAAGGTAGACAGAATATTCTTTATGCGGCTTAAAGGAGCCACGCTTGTGCAAGCATGATTGAACTTGTATAAGCAGATTAAAGCGAAAGCGCCAGGGTAGCCCGCGAAATTCAAAATTTCTTACGTTTTTTGCAGTTTGAAAGTCAGTATTAGGTTATTATGTTAATCTAAATATGGTTTGCGGCCGTATCAAATATTTATTTATAGAATTATAATCATAAAAATCATTAATACAGCTCTCTAAGTTCATATTACCCTATTGAATGACTATTTCATGAAATCATGAGATTTGAGGTCAGTTCTAACTTATGGAGTTGTATTGCTGATTTTAATGATTATAATTCTGTAAAGCTATATTAGTTACGGCAGCGAATCATATTTGAATCAATATACAACCTGACACTGACCTGCAAATTGCAAAAAACGTGAGAAAATTTTAATTTCGCGGGTTACCTTAGCGCATCTCCTTTAAGGTTGCGCAATCATATGTACGCCAGTTGCATACATGCAATTCATGCAGCTAAAGCAAGTATATCGTCGTCGTCCATCGCTCAAGCAACAACTGATTCTAGCTTGCTTGTACAATGTGTACCTAGCCTATAAAATTCATGCAGGTTGGTAATACTTGCAGGTACGTGTGTGGCCACCTTTACGGAACATAAAATGTTGTTTTTATGAGCAATCGTTGTCAGTGCAGATTAAATTGAGTTGATTAGATAACAATATCTTCAGATGCACGTAGAATTTAAATTTACTAAACTTGACTAGGTAATTTATGTAATGATATTTATTAGTTACCGATTATTATAGAATGTTATTTATGTTTCAAAAACTCTTTTACAAAAAAATACAACCGACTTCCAAAAACAACACTACAAAGTGAAAAATAACTTTAATTTCGGAAGTATTTTCGGTTTTTGCCACCGACTTCCGAAATTTAAGTTGTTTTTCACTTTGTAGTGTTGTTTTTGGAAGTCGGTTGTATTTTTTTTTAGAAAAGTTTTTATTTTTCACTTTTTAGTTGTGGTACAGTCGAGTTCATTAATATATTGGCACTGTCAAGGAATCAAAATATTGTGAGCGTTGGAAAGCTCAATAAATTCTATAGAACCAATAGATCAAAAATATGTCCTCATGTGAACGATTCAATAATATATGCTGTGCATTGTGCAATAATATGTGATCATGAACAGTTCAATAATATGTGATCACCCTTTTCAAAAATATAGTATTGGCTTTTATAATATCTGAGCAGGGTAAGCTTCTTAATTATCTCTACATGCATGGGAAAGTCAATTATTTGCTCGAACAAATAAGATCTAGTTTACATTGTTACAGAAATGACAGTAGTTTCCATTGTTTTCCTCGCGTTTGCGTTTGTTTTTAAAATGAGTGTCTTTCAATGCCATATGTTTTTCGTACAGCATGGCCATTTAAGAATTGTAAAAAAATTATGTGCCACCTGTCATTTATATAGCAATACGATTCGACCTTAAATTTGATTACTTTGCCACCACAACTTTTTTATGACTAACGAAGTTGTTTGCAGTGAATTGAATTTCACGTCACGGGAAAGAAAAGAATATCATTACATTATAGTTTAAACTGTATTATTTGACAAGTATATTTAAGAAAATATTAAAGTAATAGGCAACAAAATAGCACATGACTTACGTTAAAAAAAAAACAAACAATATTTTATCTTAAACTAAAATTAATCTTAGTTATAAACAATTATTGGCGGCCAAATTTCTACTATTCCAGATGTCATATCCATGAGCATTTAAATTCTCTTCCGTGCGAGCCTCATTACAGTCCCAATTCTGTACCATTAACCCCCATAGATTCTCTATGGGGTTAAGGTCCGGGCTTTTCGGTGGATTTTTTAATAATTCCAAGTCTACTTGCTCAGCTATCCAATTTGGAACTTGTCTGGCATTGTGAACGGAACTATTATCCTGCATAAAAGTAATTCGATGATTATCAGGATAGACTATTTTTGCACTTGGTAAAAACACGTCTTTTAGAATATCTAAATAGGTATCACTCCTCATTCGGCCAGATATTTCGCACAATTCTATGGGTCCACCAGAATTTATCCACCCCCAAAACCCGATCGTAATGCGTCCACTGCGTCTATTTGGCACTACATTCTCTTCATCATATCGTGTATTGGCTGCACGATACAAAGAGATCCGCCCGTCCGCCGAAGAGACAAAAACTTTCTCGTCCATCAAAGCGACGTGTTCAAAATCATAATTTAAATATACGTAACATTTTATGCCTTTCCGTTAGTAACATTTTTTTAGCTGGAATTCGGTGATGAATTCCCGCTTCATTAAGTCGTCGTCGTATAGCTGCATCTGCTGATCTGCTGATCTGGCTGTATCCAGCTTATGCTGGATACAGCCAGATCAGCTCCAAATGTAGATGTTCTGATAAATCTTGCATTTCGAACACTTTCAACCAGTTGCATATCTTGATCATGAGTTGTTTTCCTAGGTCGGCCAAAAGATACATGTTTTGTAAGATTTCCTTCTTCTTGCCACCTTTTCCACCATAATGTAACAGTATTTCTCTGTTAAAGAACGATTTTATTAAATTACCACATTAGAGATCAGAGAAAAGTGGAGCTCGTGGCTAAGTAAAAACAGCCGCACAGATCGATCCATCAGGTTAAGCTACGCTTGGCGGGGTTGGTCAGTGGATGGGTGACCATCTTTACATACCGAGACTCCTCCGTGCCTCGGAAAGCACGTTAAGCCGTTGGTCTCGGCTGTCATTCGTGGATCTTTGACAGTCGTTACGGGTCGTTAGAAGCCCGAAAGTCTAACAACCAGTCTTACCAAGGGGTATCGTATTACCCAGTTACTGGGTTGTGGAGGTCAGATAGGCAGTCGCTCCATGTAAAATAATGGTATTCAGCTGCATCCGGTTAGACTGGAAGCCGACCCCAACATGGTTGGGAAAAGGCTAGGCAGATTGATTGAGAGATCAGAGAAAAACATGGACGAATACCTAAAATTACTTTGCTTACCGATATGCCTAATTCTTCTGCAATGGCTGATTTAGAAACACCTTCCTCACACATATAAACTATTTTATGTTTCGTATGCTCATCAATTCTATACATTTTTATTTTAAATGGGTAGGTATATTTCAATAGAATTAATATTTTATAGTAAATCGTAGAATTAAATCGTTGAATGACATGTGCGTCAGATATTATAATTTAGTTAAAATAAATAAGATAATTTTATTAGGAAAACATAACGTCATTTGAAGTGAATCTAGCCAGTGATAAATAATGTTGCAAACTCCTTGACCATGCAATTTTAAGATTGCTAGTAAAATCATATTTATGAAGTAAGTGATAAGGTTGAATTTGAATTACATTTACTTGTTTAGATATTATTGTATTCATGTGTGCATACATAATTGTGAATCCTACAATGTTCAGATAATATGATCTTAATGTTCCTATAATAATGTGCTTTTGGCTGTATACATGTTACTAAGAAAAACCAGTCACATATTAATGAATCTAAATCTTGAACACAATTTAATGATGCTGATAGTTGTCACAATATTATGATTTTTTTTGACGGTCATATATTTTTGAAGCCTGAAAGGGCCAATATATTAATGAACTCGACTGTACCTACCCCACACAAATTCTAATACCACTACCTGCAAAACAAACTAGAACATCATCCATATAAAAGTGGGGAAAGAATACGTATTATTGAAGCTAACTCAAAAACTACCCAAGCAAAGTTAATCAATTTTATATGGGACCAACTTTGA
Source organism: Cosmia pyralina (assembly GCA_946251885.1). Lineage (NCBI taxonomy): Eukaryota > Metazoa > Arthropoda > Insecta > Lepidoptera > Noctuidae > Cosmia > Cosmia pyralina. Next base: position 7,579,273 of record OX276371.1, on the reverse strand, counting down.
TGTATACCCTCACGAATAAAACAATTTTTTTTCAAATCGGACGACTCTGTAAAAATCATAAAAAATCATCATGTTGGTAAGGTCATACAAAACAAAAAAAAAAAAAAATATACCTACTTGTCGAATTGAGAACCTCCTCCTTTTTTTTTCGTCGGTTAAAAATAATTACGTAAAAATAACAAAATTATTTCAAAAAACAGTCTTTACTGCAACAAATCATAACAATGTTTCCTAACCCAAAACTAAGTATAATAATATATTAATACTTAAAACATCAACATCAGTGCTACTTACGATCAAATTAGAATCTCACGCCAAACCAACATTTGACGCAAATGCAGATCAAATAATCTCGATCCATCACGACTTTATGCAGTCACACACTAAGACTACACAAATGTAGAACTGTAACTAAAAATAGTATCTTTTTTCGTAAAAAAAGAAATAAATTGTATCTTTTTTTAACAAAAAGTGTAAAATATTTTTTGTAAAAAGTGTAATTTTTTAGCTAAGTGTTTCCGAACTGTCCTTTTTTTCAACTGTGCTCCTTGTTTTTATTTTTTTACATTTTATTTTCGGTGGAGTTTTTTCTAAACTATGAATTCTCTTTCCATGCTTTCTCCTTCAAACATGGTAGGTAGAAGAGGTTGTATAAGAAAGAAATAGAGAATTTTACGAAATAAACGGCGAAACGCTTTTGGAGATTCGCTTTATTCACTTTTTTTTTCAATATTATTAAGATGCTTAAAAATTTTCAGTGAGCCCGCTTGGTTTCAGCTGAAAAGCTTAAACATTTTGTAAATGTTTGCTACGCAAAAAGACACATAAAATTAGCTTTTAAAAATAATTTTCTAGCAAAAACACAAAATTTTAACTTATTTTCTAAATCCCACACGAGAAGTGGAGTAGCATTTTTTTTTTTTATTAAAAACACAAATAATAAGTTAAATCAAATTTTGTTATTGAATTTCACGGTTTTTTCACAATAAATCAAGTTTAGTTATAGAAAAGTAGTTAATAGGAAAATAGACTAGCTTAGCACTTAACACCCAAAATAAATTATTTAAATTTTATAATTAGAAGTTTTGTAAAATAGATACCTACACAAATAACAGTGTGAGATTTCAAAAAGTTTACATTTTTTTTTTTTTCTAATAATAATACGATAATACGTCATGCGTTTTCTTTTATTTAATTAACATTTTTGCAATCTCGCATTATTTTTATGAATTTTTTAAATTAATAATATTCAATGTTGAACGAAATAGTTTAATGCTATAGAATAAAAATCCTTTCAGCTATCAATACTTTTATAAAATCCATAAAATATGAAAAATACTGTAGTATTAGATCAAAATAGTCTAGAATAGCAATAGTTTTAATTGCTTTTATTGCAAAATATTTCATACAGTGCATTTTTTTAAAGGTCGTTTCAAAAGATTTTTTCTCTCAATCTTTTTAAAAATCTCAAATTAACCCCGTAGTATATAATAAAATCGTTTTATATAAAAACTATGAAAGGTTTGTAAAGTTATTAAAAAGTTATTTTTTAATAGAACAGAGAAACCATTTTTGTAAATATACCCCAAATATCTTGCATGAACCGACCCTTTTGATTTTTGTGACGTTGACCCGCAAACAATTTACCATCAACAATATAAAAAAGTGTGATTTTTTTCTTTATTAACAAAATTGACCCATTTTGAAAACGATAAGTGACTTATTGTTTATTCTAGAATAATGAAAGAAATCATACTTTTAATTTATTTCATATGTACCTATTTATTTAGGAAACCGGATCTGCAATATTTTACTTTGCACGATAAGTGGACAGAATTTTGATAAAAACACAAAATAGAACTTTGAACGTTTCCTAAACGCTTTACGTTATCAATGAGCCAATTTATTCGATACCATTTCTATTATCTGTTGTGGTCATTCCGAGAACAATTCAAATTATTAAGGCGAGTACAGCTGCTAACAGCGCCACCATTGTGAAATAAAATTAATAAATCAGGAGAAATGGAACATTTTGAAATTTTCTATGCACACATTTTTAGTCAGATGAGGTAGATTTTTTTTGTTTTAAAAAAATCAACACTATACCTCCTAGGTTCGAAGTTATAGCAGTTAAAAATTCTACAACATCTGACTAAAAATGTGTGCATAGGAAATTTCAAAATGTTCCAGATCTCCTGACTTATTCATTTTTAAATAGTAGCGCTACCTGTAGCAGCTATACTCGCCTTAAGACATTAAGGTTTTAGACCTTTATTTTATTTTAAAATATCTACCAATTAGAACAATTTGCAAAAAGTTTTTATCAAAATTCCGCTCCTCACTCCGCTTCGAGACGGCGCCAAACCGTACAAAACGCTTTAAGTGTCCGATTTGTGCTGACAGATGGCGTTTCTGCAGAACCGCTCCATCTCGCTGGTGGACATGTACATCGACAACTCCGAACCGTCGGAGAATGTCGGCCAGATCCACTTCAGCCTGGAGTATGACTTCCAGAACACTACTTTGATATTGAGAATCATACAGGTATGTCAAATTTTTCAGGACTGAACTACATAGTTGTAACTGTAAGTATCTACCTTCACAAGTTTTATTCCATTTGGTCTCCTTTTTGACAAAAAAAAAAAAACAAAGAGACATTTTTTTAACAAAGAGGGGCTTGTGGCTAAGTAATAACAGTCGCACGGGTCGATCGATCAGATTAAGCTACGCTTGCCGGGGTTGGTCCATGGATGGGTGACCATCTTTACATACCAAGACCCCTCCTTGCCTCGGAAAACACGCAGATCTTCGTCACGGGTCGTCAGAAGCCCGAAAGTCGGACAACCAGTCTTACCAAGGGGTATCGTATTAGTAACTGGGTTGTGGAGGTCTGATAGGCAGTCGCTCCATGTAAAATACTGGTATTCAGCTGCTTCCGACTGGAAGCTGACCCCAACTTAGTTGGGAACAGGTTAGGCAGATTGATATCAACGACATCAACCATGCTTTTGCACAGATCATTTTTACGACGAAATAGAAAATTCTAACGAGAGGATATAGCTTTTAAAACTATCCATTTTTTAATCTTTACCAAAATCTCGATGGCTATAATAACTAAGATCAACACTTAGGTATAGAAAAACAAATATTTTTATTTTATTCCTTCATAATCCTGCTACCGATTTTCATAGCGTTTATTTGCTAATTTGTTAAACAAATAACAATCATGTATAGTCTATTATACCATCACGAATGGATGTGGTAATTGTTTAAACAAATATACTTGGTATGGAAAAATCTATTGTGCTTGTGTTTACCATACATTTTCATGGTTTGATTGTGTCTTACCTACTGTTTGACGCAGCCCCTTCCTCTATTTCGAGACTTGGATCTGAGTTAGTTTTACCCATTTTAAGGCGTGTACACACGAGCGAACAAAAACATGGTGAACACGAACATCGAACACTTTAAATGTTCAACAGGGTCCTGAGTTTCTTCAGATGATCCGTGTTCGATGGTCGGGTTCACCATGTATTGTTCGCTCGTGCGTACACGCCTTAAGGCACTTCCCTGACCAAACGACCTTGCGTGTTCGGTGTTTCTCTGTCAAGCTGCTCAGTCTTGCTCTGTCCCACTCCCTGCGCACGCCCTTTTATTATAGCTTAAAGAATAGCGATCTTTTGAAATAAAATAATAAATAAAAATCTTTATGTATACGGAAACCTTCAACAATGCTTAAAAACTAGAAATAAAAAAATAAACAATAAATAAAACGTGAATTATTTAAATTATCTATCCATTAGTGAAATCCTCAAATGATTAGAACGTCAACTTATTTATTTATTTATTACAAAAGATGCATGCAGTCTAATTTTATTAGCACATTAAGCCGTTGGTCCCGGCTGTCATTCGTGGATCTTTGACAGTCGTTACGGGTCGTCAGAAGCCCGAAAGTCTGACAACCAGTCTTACCAAAGGATATCGTATTACCCAGTTATTGGGTTGTGGAGATCAGATAGGCAGACGCTCCATGTAAAATACTAGTATTCAGCTGCATCCAGTTGGACTGGAAGCCGACCCCAGCATAGTTAATGAAAGGATAGGTTGACTACAAATTATCTCACCACCACCTTTTTCTTTCAGGGCAAGGAGCTCCCCGCCAAGGACTTAAGCGGCACCTCAGACCCCTATGTGCGGGTGACCCTCCTACCAGACAAGAAGCACCGGCTGGAGACGAAGATCAAGAGACGTACTCTTAACCCTCGATGGAACGAGACCTTTTACTTCGAAGGGTTCCCGATTCAGAAGCTGCAGAGTCGGGTAAGAATTGATTGGCTTTTTTACGGGTTCCGTACCTCAAAAGGAAAAAACTCTCCGTCTGTCCGTCTGTCTCAGCCATTCTGCTCCAAATTTAATAAACCGATTAAGTTGAAATTTGGTCCACATATGAAATTCTGTGGCTCAAACACGGACGGGTAAAAAAATAAATAAATTTTTAAATTAATAAAAACTTTTGGGTGGCAAATAAGATTTTTTTTTAATTTGCAAATTATACCGTGTTACATATCACATAAAAGGGCTTACCTATGAGAGTCTCAATTTTTTTTTTATAATTTTAAAATAAATAGTTTGAAAGTTATTTAAGAAAATAGACGAAAATTGACAATTCTCCCTCTTATCTCCGAAACTACTGAGCCTAAAATAAAAAATAAGAAATACAGAAATTAGTTCTTTACTTAAAGATTACAGAAAAACCTATCAGAAGTATATGGTCTTAAACTGACATGGTAAATATCTCAATATTGTACGTACAAACTTACATTTGCAGTTGGAATGTATGGGAGAACATGTTTGTTCTAGAGATAAATTCGTCCCAACTACGGAACCCTTCATTGTGCGTGGTCCTACATGCATTTGGCTGGTTTTTAGTTGCTAGCTTTACTCGTGGCGGTGGGACATGTGCCTTACAGATGACTACATAGAAAATAATTAAAAAGCTAATGAAGGGTAGGGTGGCGAGCCTCTAACTCCAAATTGATATAAATTGACATTTGGCACTTTGCGTGCCGACGAGCCGTATACCTCTGGAGAATACTAATAGATGTTTATTAGTTAACGTGTTTTAATTAAATTAGAATGGTTTATTTTTTCTTCTCGGAGCTCGTGGCTAAATAATAACAGCCGTACAGGTCGATCCATCAGGTTAAGCTGCGCTTGCCGGGGTTGGTCCGTTGATGGGTGACCATCTTTACATACCGAGACTCCTCCGTGCCTCGGAAAGCACGTTAAGCCGTTGGTCCCGGCTGGCATTCCTGGATCTTTGACAGTCGTTACGGGTCGTCAGAAGCCCGAGTCTGACAACCAGTCTTTCCAACGGGTATCGTATTACCCAGTAATTGGGTTGTGGAGGTCAGATAGACAGTCGCTCCATATAAAATACGATAATTCAGCTGCATCCGGTTAGACTGGAAGCCGACCTAACATAGTTGGGAAAAGGCTAGGCAGATTGATTGGTTTATTTTTTCTTCGTTTACTTTTTAGCGTTCCGTATTCAACAAGGAACCCTTATACGAGGGGGGATCAAAAAGTAGTGAGAATGAGGTAGATTATAATGACTATTGATAACTTAATAATTTATTTTTCTACATAGTCTCCGAGTCTCTCTACACACCGAGTCCAGCGCTTTTGTACGACTTCAATCCCTTTAAAAAAAAAAGTTTTGTCTTGGTCCTGCAAAAAGCTCTCCACGGCATCCATCACCTCGTTATCGTCTTCGTACCTGTTTCCCATTAAGTATTCTTTCAATTTGGGGAACAGATAAAAATCGCTAGGCGCCAGATTAATTATTACTTATTCACCAGATAAGGGGGGTGGTCAACCAATTCGAAGCCAGCTTGCTGAATGGCAGCCATCGCAACTGCCGACCTGTGCGCGGGTGCGTTGTCGTAATGAAACAGCACGCCCCTTCGATGTTTCCCTCTCCTTTTCTCTTTGATGGCATTCCTCAACTTAGGAATTAAAGCTGCATAATATTGGCCTGTAATAGTGGTTCCACGCTCCAGGTAATCAATCAACAATATCCTTTCTGAGTCCCAAAATATTGATTCCATAACCTTGCCAGCCGATGCCACGGCACGAAACTTCTTCAGGGTCGGTGATGATGGCCGTTTCCATTGCGAAGATTGCTGTTTAGTCTCGGGATCAAAATGATGGACCCATGTTTCGTCCATTGTTACGAAACGAGGCAAAAAGTTTTCAGAATCTTCTTGAAACTTGTCCAATAATATCTTCGAAATGTCAAGTCGATTTTGTTTCTGACTGTCGGTTAACATTCTCGGCACCCATCTTGCGGAGACTTTTCTCATATTCAAAGATTGTTTCAATATGGATTGAATACTACCATATGAAATGCCCGTTTCTTGAATTAAGTATCGGATGGTAACTCTTCGATTGCTCAATACAATTTTCTCGACTTTCGCAACATTTTCTTTGGTGACTGACGTCGATGGACGGCCGCAACGATGTTCGTCTTCCGTGCTCGTTCTCCCTACTTAAAATTGAGAATCCCACCTTGCGACAGTGGAATAAGGCGGAGCAGACTCTCCTAATGTTGCCTCCAAATCGCAATGAATCCCTTGCGTCGTTAACTTTTTTAAACGGAGGTATTTAATAACGGCTCGCACTTCGTTTTTCTCCATTTTCGAGAACACGTTCCGACACGAAGCAAACAAATGACTACATTCAGAAAAAAACAAAAGATAATCGAAGATTTTTTTCTTTATTAATATTACAAATATGTATCTGAGCTATGCCTGCCAGTATTTATTTTTTTTGTTACCAAGGAGTATGTCGTTCTCACTACTTTTTGATCCCCCCTCGTAGTTTCGCTATGTCCGTCTGTCCGTCCGCACCTTAGCTCAGAGACTCTTTGTAATAGAAAGCTATAATTTGGCGTGGATATACTTATTCATCACGGCGACTAAGTGGTGAAATAAAACCATGAATAAAAATTTTTTAGGGTACCTTGTGTACACGTAAAGTGTGTGTGTGTGTGTGTGTGTGTGTGTGTCTGTGTGTGTGTGTGTGTCTGTGTGTGTGTGTGTGTGTGTATGTGTGTGTGTGTGTGTGTGTGTGTGTGTGTTGTCTTTTTCTCGTCCACCCTAATTTTTGTTAGAGTCAACTGTCCCCCTCCCCCTGTCAGCTAAACGGTTATTTTTGGATGGGTGAAAAAATGCACGGTAGTAGCACAGTCATCGTCTGACGAAGCCGGAGCTGCATACGAAGTTCGGCGAACTACGTAAACAACTAAAAAGTGAAAAATAAAAACTTCTTTACAAAAAAATACAACCGACTTCCAAAAACAACACTACAAAGTGAAAAATAACTTTAATTTCGGAAGTCGGTGGCAAAAAACGAAAATACGTTTAGCCAGACACCGACTTCCGAAATTAAAGTTATTTTTCTACTTTGTAGTGTTGTTTTTGGAAGTCGGTTGTATTTTTTTGTAAAAATGATTTTATTTTTCACTTTTTAGTTGTGGTACCTACCCTATACAAATTTAATAAACATACTTTTGTGTAAAAAAGTAATGATTTGACTACCCATTTGTAATAGCGTCCTTAAGAAAAAAATCTGTTGTTCATTTGGTTATTTTTGGATGGGTGAAAAAATGCACGGTAGTAACACAGTCATCGTCTGACGAAGCCGGAGCTGCATACGAAGTTCGGCGAACTACGTAAGCAGTTCGGGCTCTCGTCGGAAAAAAGAAAACTATCACAGCTAAGTAGGCTTTTCAAGTTTACGAGTAATAATCAACCAACTTACATTTGCAGTTGGAATGTATGGGGTGTTGTGTGTGTGTATCTTTCAACTACTGTGTTAAGTTTGTTCTTGTTCTTGTTTGTTCCCAACTACGGAACCCCTCACTGTGCGTGGTCCGACACGCACTTGGCCGGTTTTTTGTATTCGGAAATGGATAAAATAATATAATGGAAAGTGTATCAACTTAAATGTTTACACAGTGCTGTGCGATACTTTTTTTTTTTGTGTAAGCTACATTATTGTCGGGGCCATACCAACGTTAACGTCAATGCCTATCATCGCCATATGGCGATGATAGGCATTGACGTGGATAATTATCGCAATGTATATACATTGCGGTAATTATCCTGATAATTATCGCGATAAATTGTCCACACTTGAACGCCGCCACCAGAGTTATCGCCACGTCAATCGGCAATGTGAATGCCGTTCTCAAATTATCGCGATAAGTTGTGGCTACACCGTACGGCCTTTTTTTTTTTTTTTTTTTTGTGGGTGGGAAATTACCAAATGACTTCTCCCGCTCTGGGCAGAGCGGGAGGGCGTGTCAGACTTTTACTGACTAAAACCCACCCATGTTCCTTCAGCTGCCCGTGCCAGGGCCACGGTATCTCTTTCGAACTACCCGCGACCCCGGCGGCATCGGCCCAAATGACCCCGTCACTGCTGACATCTCTTTGAGGCGCGCGTGGAACACGACGCGCCGTCGACCCGGGCCTGGTCCTTACCGGACGGCGAGCTGCCCATTACTCGTCGTCCGCAAGCCCGCGCCTACGGTGGCCGGGAATCGGCAATCGATTCCCGCCGCCCAGGGCGTCTCCTACGGCGGCTAGGGGCGCGAGGGCGCGGCTGTTGCCTCTCCCTCACGCGTTCGGCTTCCTCCTTCGCGAGCATTACTGCTTCGCAGAAGGAGGTGACGGCTTCCCATGCACTCTCGCTCCGCACTATGGCCTGGACCAGGTTTGGACGCGAGAGATCGCCGCCGCCGATCGCCTCCGTGAGAACACGGCGGTGCTCCGCCCAAGCCGGGCAGACCTCCACTGTACACCGTACGGCCTACGTCCGACATCGCGATAATCAACGGCATATCCCGTTGTTGTGGCCCCGACTGAGAGAAAAGCGACACTTTACTTTTTGTTCTTACTTCATCAACACTGCTCTCAACGTTTCGAGAGCAGTGTTGATGTAATAATTCATTCAGTCCAAGAACCAAAAATTCGAATCACTGGGCCCGCGTGGTGGATTACGGCCCACTCCCTCTCGCCGAGAGGAAGCCTATGTCCCAGCAGTGGGAACATTATAGGCTGATTATTCTGTCAGTGAATGAATGAATTTAATATATGTATTAAGTAAATTTTTCTATTTCTTACAGGTACTTCATCTCCACGTCTTTGACTACGATCGGTTCTCGAGAGATGACTCCATTGGAGAAGTGTTCCTGCCACTATGCCAGGTAGTGTACCTTCATATTTATTATCATCTACTTATGTATTTTTTAGGACCTCTCTCTCGTGTCGACTCGATAAAGATAAAGATAAAGACGTATTTATTGCATGACTGCATCAATTGGGTACCCCAGTTGTGTTAAAATTGTCATACAACTGGGGTACCAAATTGATGCAGTTCACTGTACATTATGTTCTTATAACATGTTTAGTTCCAACAGTCTACGCAAGTCGGATATGCAATAGTATTTTATTTAAAACTAGCTTTTGCCCGCGGCTTCGCTCGCGTGTAACTCGGAAATTATCCCCGGGGAACGTACTGCCGGAATAAAAATGATCCTATGCTCGTACCCAGGTCAAGGCCTATCTATCCGTTAAGGTGTGAAAAGGTAACAAATAGACAGACAGACAAATAATAAATTCAAATAATTTTTTTATACATAAAACAGGTTTGTATGATTCCAAGGCCCGCTTGCACCAAAAACCATAAATACAGTTAGCGCTGAACATTTTTAAAACATCATTCCATCCCTGACAACTTCAAAATTAACAGAAATAGAACAATGTTTTCAATTCGTTTAGCGCTCAACGTATTTTGTGATTTGTGGTGCTAGTGGGCCTAAATGTTTAACATAAGAATAATACTTATTCATTTTAATATGATCACCATTAATTTTTGTGATTGACTATCACTGACCCCGTAGCCCGTAAGTGAATGACACATTCAACACACGTACAACGTGTTAACAAAGTTTTTTTTGTGACTATAAATTGTAATAACTTTGACCGAGTAGACCAATTTTAATATGACTATTACTGTATTTATAACCTTTAAATGTCTTAAAAATAAGTACATAAAAATATCAATATTACATGTGAATTTTAAAATCATTCCCTGTTTTACCCCCTTGCAAAACGCTGAAACGCGTAATTCTTTATGCCTAACTTAACCCAAAAAAAAACCCAAATGCTAGGTTTCCCTTACAAACTTTTATCCCCTATATCACCCCCTCTAGGATTATTTTTAAAACAAAAAGTAGCTTATGTCTTTTCCTAGGATGCCATCTATCTTTTTGGCAAATTTTATTGAAATCCGCTAAATGGTTTAGGCGTAAAAAGGTAACTTAAGACAGAGTTACTTTCGAATTGAATTTATCAAAATCCTATTTAAGCGGACGTCTTCATCATAGTAGCTCCAATCTTTAATTTCAGTTCAATCAGTCGAAAATCTAAGAAGATTTATACAAACTTTCATCCCCTATTTTATCCCTTTGGGGGTAGAATTTATCAAAATCCTTTCTTAGGGTATGCTTACGTTATAGTAGCTATATGCATGCAAAGTCCCAGCCCGATCGGTTTAAAATTTACAAAGTTTCATACAAACTTTCATCCCCTATTTTATCCCCTTGGGGGTAGAATTTATCAAAATCCTTTCTGAGCGGATGCCTACGTTATAACATCTACCTGCATGCCAAAGGAGATGGCCAAAAATGAATGAACTAAAAACCCAGAATCGACAGGAATGAAATGTACACCAATGGATTAACAATAAAATATAGTAAATGTCACCAAAGGGGCAACCCTGAAATATGTATAGTATAAGAGCTGAGAGCCAACAAAGAATAAGCACAAAAATCGGAGTTTTAGTTAAGTTATGGCTAAACATGATGTTTTTGTTTCGTGTTACATGTATTTTAGCTGATAATTATCAAAAGCACATGTTACAAGAAATAACAATATAATATCAACATCATGTTAAGCCACGCAATAAAGAAAACTCCAATTTTTTGGCTTATAGACACAACAATTTAACAATTATAATATTGTATGTGTTGTCATCGGTTATTCTGCTGCTATAGATATGAAATAAAAAACAATTTGTATATACAAACAACAATACAACAACAACAACAACAACAATATAACAATTTGTATTTTGTACTCATTGTTTTATTATATCAGTAATATTATTAATTATTTTCCAAGTCCAAACATGCTAGGTCTAAAAATTCCGCAGGTTGAGCCAGATTGCCTTCGTGCCTCGCCCAGGCAAGATAATATAGAATGCTTACAATATGAGCACAACTGCCTAATGTGCGGCGCCCATGTATGCAAGTACAATAGTACTCCGTGACCGCGTGACTATTATATGCTACATAACAGTAATAGGTTTTTGATGTTATGTGTCTTGAATGAATTCTGCATCTTATTAATGTATTTTCCTCCTCTTCATTAAAGATCACTCTTTCAGGATGCCTGTATAGTTCTATTGTATACACGCCTGTTTCCCTAATATGTTCGCTGCAGTACGATCGAGCCAGTTTCACATGATAAGTGCCTATGGCAAAAATAAGCAGCTCATCATATGTCATTCTAGGAAAATCTGTAACATGCGTTGCCTCCATCCTATTAAAGGCAATGTTTCTTTGTGTGTTTAAACGATTTTGATCCACATATTCGGCCAGTTGGTTAGGTCTATTCATGTTTCTATCGATCATTTCGATGAAGTTCGCAGTCAGGTGGCTGTCGCCATAAGATTCTTGCGTTGCATTAACAAGCGCTGCAGCTATTCTAAAATCTGTGATGGCGTTGCATAACGTTATATTAAAATATCTATTTCTAAATATTTTAAAATCACGCTTCATTCTTCCGTTGATTGTTTCTACCACCCATCTGACCAATGTCACAAGTCTCGATTTATTTGCAGCTTCAGTAGTCAGCTGATTTTCATGTCTACTTAGCGTCTGTGGCGTGTAGACTGTGAATCCACATTCCTCAGCATATGGCAAAGCGTCCCGAAACCCCCTGTCTAAAACCATTACGTTGCCGGCTTCAAAAAACCATCTCATCGGAGCTTCTTCCATGGGTTCGCTGTGATTATCCAAGATCTGTCGTAATATTGTTGCATCGGACGTCCTAGCATTATAGGGTCCTGTGACTTCCAGAATATATCCATCAGCACACACAAGCATAAATGGCTTTACCAAATTGGTATATTTATGCAGACTGTAACTCAATCTCTGGAATAAAAAGTTTGAGCTTTTCTGAATATATAAATAAGTCCCATCTAAAATGATAATTGCTTTTGCTTGGTCTTCAGTCCCAAAAATATGATTAGGTATAATTCTATTTCTAGCTATAACTTCATTCCGGGTGATATGGTCAAATCCAAGATGGCGTGGAACAAAGTCATTTTTGAGACATTCTCTTGCTGTTTTTATTTTCAGCTGTATTGTTGACCTGGGTAGGCCAAAAACCGATACCAGTCTTCGGTCAGGTGCGCCGCTTCTCAGTTTACATAAATAGATGCCCAAGATTGTATTTCTATCAGACTGTTCTTGTAAGGAAGGGGTTTCTTCTAATATGCTGTGAAATTGCTGGTGACTTATACCGGTCCAATTATGAAGTTCGTCCGGACACATTTCATGGATTTTCTCAAAATCTAGCAGCTTTTTATTTTCGAGAGCCTGTGTATATAACTCTACTATATCACGTAAGTTCTCGCCTCTAAAATCGTCTTGACGTCTGGTGATGTTTTCAGATAAGTCCTCCCAAGTCGTATTTCGCAAGTGGTGTAAACATATCCGGGCAAGCGGTGGTATGTATAAATGAAAGTAGCTTAAAAGATACACTTTTATCGCATTAGGCAAAGAGCGAAGTTCCAGATTTCCACAATCGTCGATCATACATCGTCTTGACGTGTTTGCTGCGCGTGTAAAGCCAGGTGTAGATATCGATGCAGAGGGAGATGTGGATGGTGGTGGAGGAGGCCGTCTTAAGCTATAGTCAATGCGCTGCCAGCACGGATGACAAATAGCTCTGGAGCCGTCAAATGCAATCTGAAATAAACGATAACATTCCTTTGTTAGTCTCATATTCATTTGCTAAAAGTTTGTTTATGGTATACTTACTAGCTGATATGTAAAGTGTGTATATCACACGCCCATATAATGCAAGTACATAGCCTAGACTATTACAACCAATTGTTTTTAAAATGGAGAGTAAAAACGACGCGCTATGACAATGTTATTTATCTTTTTAATTCAAGCGTAATATCGTCGAGTAACGCTGCTGACATGGCGGTGTCGCTTTGTTCATAGGTATAGATTAAGATACATATTATTTGTATTAAAGCAATATAGTACTTACTTCTTGTGGCGTTTGCAAGGTCCTAAACATATGTTCGACGATATCTCGATTTGATTCCAGAAACTCGCGGGACAAAACATGTCGCCGCCTTTGTAGAACAGAACGGGAACAAGTCACACAACGGTTACTTGCAGCCATTTTAAACAATATCCAATCACAAAGAAAATCCAGGTCCAGTATAATGCGCCACAGTTTCAAATAAGCATTAAAAATCAGTGTCCAGTATACGAAAAAAGCAGAGGTCAAATAAAAAAATCCACGGAATAAAACAAAACGCACTAATCACGATGAAAACAAATGTAGAACTGCGACGGGAAATGGCTGTAACCTACCTGCTACACCCCCCGCAAGCGCCCGCGCATTGTTCTCAGCTAACAATTGTGGACTATTCCTTTCTCTCTCTCTCTTTCTTTCTTATGGAATAAGGACAAAGTCTATCCCTTTCTTTTAAATATAGTTTATTATTAAACTATCCAATTGTTTTTTTTACAACACATACAGTAATATAATTGTAGAAGCGTCTAAGGGTCAACAAAAAGAAGATACTACAACAAAATCATACAAAAATTGGAGTTTTCGTTATTGCGTGGCTTAACATGATGTTGATATTATATTGTTATTTCTTGTAACATGTGCTTTTAATAATTATCAGCTAAAATACATGTAACACGAAACAAAAACAACATGTTTAGCCATAACTTAACTAAAACTCCGATTTTTGTGCTTATTTTTTGTTGGCTCTCAGCTCTTATACTATACATATTTCAGGGTTGCCCCTTTGGTGACATTTACTATATTTTATTGTTAATTCATTGGTGCACATTTCATTCCTGTCGATTCTGGGTTTTTTTTTGGCCATCTCCTTTCAGCCCGATCGGTTTAAAATTGACAAAGCTTCATACAAACTTTCATCCCCTATTTTATCCCCTTGGGGGTAGAAATTAACAAAATTCATTCTTGGTGGATGCCTACGTCATAACATCTACCTGCATGCCAAATTTCAGCCCGATCGGTTTAAAATTGACAAAGCTTCATACAAACTTTCATCCCCTATTTTATCCCCTTGGGGGTAGAAATTAACAAAATCCTTTCTTAGCGGATGCCTACGTCATAACATCTACCTGCATGCCAAATTTCAGCCCGATCCCTCCAGTGGTTTGGGCTGTGCGTTGATAGATCACTATGTCAGTCAGTCACCTTTGAGTTTTATATATTTAGATTAGGTACTTACAAATATTATTTTTTATCAAAAAACTCGTGCAGATTTTAAAATACAATATCAATTAGCATTTTTTTCAATTTATTTTTAAACATATTTCCATTTAATTGTTTAATGGCTGGCGGTAACTGATTATACACACGAATAGCAGTAACATAGGTACTTTTATAATACATCATATTGTTAGATAGATAGATTTATTTATTTCTGAGTATATGGTACATTAAGATCTTAATATTAAACAGTTTCACATGCACTACCGTTGCCGGTGTAGAAATGTTAAAAATAACTTACATAGTCAAAGTGGCCAAGTTTTAGGCCGCAACAAAATAATCATAGTACCTACTCGTAGTTAGTTTGTCATCGAAACGCTAAGAAGAAGATATATTCCCCATTAATATAATTATAAATTCATTCAAATGAAAATTGTTAATTTTTATACAATGTCAAGTTTTACAAGCACAACTTTATTATATTTATTATTTATGAATGAAAAAAATGTCAAAAACAAAAAAAAAACAGTAAGTACTAGTCGAGAGGTATACATACACACACACAAAGTAAGTATTCATAAATGTAAGTAATGTCAAAATTTATAATTTAAAAATTCATTAACTGAATAGAAACAGTTGTCTAAAAGCCAGGCAAATATTGTTCCTCTGAATTTATTTGTGGGCAACACTCTGATGCGTGAGGGTAAATTGTTAAAGATTTTGATGGCCATGCAATTGGAATTCCTGCTATACAGATGTAGTCTCTGTTAATAAGTTAATAACCGGTAAATTAATGTCATGTTTATATTGTTTCCGAATGTTTCTTTTAGAATTTGCTTTGAAATTAAAATATTCCATATTGTTTTTAACAAATAAACATAATTCGAGTATATAAATACCAGTCAGTGTCAAGAAACCCACCGTTCTAAAGACATCTCTTAATGATTCGATACTGTACATGTTATACAGGGTGTTTGGCAGAACGTTGAACATACGAAAATGGTGGATAGGTGGGGTCATCTGCTACTTACTCAGCCCTAATTTATTTGGCCCTGGCCCTCCGGATATTTAAAATTTTTTTTTTTTTGCTTTTTTCTAGTTTCACCACTTTCTTAACTTTAAAGTGTAATTTTTATTAAAAATGGGTAAAACAGGCAATACTTTGTTTTTTTTTTTTAATCTTTAATGTTGGCAGATTCTTATAAAATTATTGTTTTATTCAGATGTTAGCTAGAAAAAAAGTTATGAGTCCTCAAACTTACAGAAAGGTGTAAAAAATTACTTAAATCTTAATTTCAACTTGCATTTAAAAAAAAACAAAAAATGATTGAGGAGTTCCAATTCTAGCAAAACATCCCTAGTGTGTGACCTTTCTAATGGTATGTAATTTGCTTTTATAAAAAAAAAACTTTAAGAGTTATTTCATAATTTTATCAAGTAGGAAATTTTTGACGAAACTCTACCTTTACGGAAAGTGAAATGTTTTGCGAAATTTAACACTGCAAGGTTCGTAAAATTTAAATGATCGACGGCTTGCCAGTAGCAGTGGTGCAAATTGACATTCACTATTCCCTTGGGATGGTTACACAAAGCAGGTGGAAATTTTGTTTCACTCTTGTGCAGTCAAAGCTTATTTTTTTTTCTCTTTCACTCTCGTGGCACCGTGACGCCTCAGAATGAATTCTTTTCTTTTATTCAGTCGAGACTTAACTGCCTCTGCGATCTCACGTGCCCGTTACGCTTACGTTTGTTTTTGTTCACTTCGTTTTGTTTTATTGTTATCACTAGTTTTGTAACCTGTTAGTTAAGTTTTTTGTTATTACTGTTACCTGTTGTTATTGGTAAAGAAATGGCTGCTTTTACCAGTGAGGAATACGCGGACATGTTGTTAGCGTATGGAAGCGTTAATGCTAATTCGCGTGAAGCACGAAGGATTTATCAAGAGCGTTATCCCAACCGCCGAGTACCTAGTCATCAGACGTTTGCGAGTCTATGGTCTTTCAACACGATGGCTGCCCAGCTCACTGGAGTCTGATTGTACGTGAACATTTGGATAATTGTTTCCCAAATTCGTGGATTGGCAGGGAGGACCAATTCCCTGGCCTCCGCGATCGCCCGACCTCACTCCGCTCGATTTTTACGTGTGGGGAAGAGCAAAGGAACTAGTTTACACTACAGAAGTAGAAAGTCGAGAAGATTTGATAAATCGAATTAATGCTGCTTTCGAAGTTATGCGACAGGAGATGCTGCTGCGCACAACAACTGTAGAAATCAGACGTAGATGCCGCGCCTGTATTGTAAATGAAGGGCGTCAATTCGAACATCTGTAATTTATTAATTAAATAAATTATTTAAAATTATTTAATTGTTTCATTAACGCTCCTAACTGGTACAGCTATTTTCTTTGTACTTAATTCAAGAACTTACATAATTTTAATCGATCATTTAAATTTTACGAACCTTGCAGTGTTAAATTTCGCAAAACATTTCACTTTCCGTAAAGGTAGAGTTTCGTCAAAAATTTCCTACTTGATAAAATTATGAAATAACTCTTAAAGTTTTTTTTTTATAAAAGCAAATTACATACCATTAGAAAGGTCACACACTAGGGATGTTTTGCTAGAATTGGAACTCCTCAATCATTTTTTGTTTTTTTTTAAATGCAAGTTGAAATTAAGATTTAAGTATTTTTTTACATCTTTCTGTAAGTTTGAGGACTCATAACTTTTTTTCTAGCTAACATCTGAATAAAACAATAATTTTATAAGAATCTGCCAACATTAAAGATTAAAAAAAAAAAACAAAGTATTGCCTGTTTTACCCATTTTTTATAAAAATTACACTTTAAAGTTAAGAAAGTGGTGAAACTAGAAAAAAGCAAAAAAAATAAAATTTAAAATATCCAGAGGGCCAGGGCCAAATAAATTAGGGCTGAGTAAGTAGCAGATGACCCCACCTATCCACCATTTTCGTATGTTCAACGTTCTGCCAAACACCCTGTATATTGTCCTAAGACATTTATTCTGGACGATGCGAAAACGAGTCGTATACAATTTTCCTTTTCTTGCCTGCACGACTTATGAATAATAAGAGCAACACAACCGAAGTTATTGTAATTTTTGTGGAACTAAGCGCTTTGTGAAGTGTCAGATTAAGCACGAAATGTGCAAATTCTCGTGAAATCACAAAAAATCTATTTAGAAACTGATAATAAAGCCCAAGAGTTTCTTTATTTCTATGTTTGAACGCGCTAATCTCTGGAACTACCAGTCGGATTTGAAAAATTATTTTTGCATCTGATAGCCCAATTCTTGAAGAAGGTTATTTAATATTAAACATCGTAGCCCCTAGGAGCCGAGCAAAAAGAAAAAAAATCAGAAAGAACGCTACGTGAAAACGAAGTAACGAGAGAGGGGTATATTTTATGTTAAGGCCCTATGACCCGGCGCTCGAGCCGCGCACTGAACTGAAGTGGGCTCGCGATTGGTTGCCTTTATCATTGTTTTTAGTTTAGTTAGTGTCATCTTCATGAGCTAGTCACAATAAATACCTACTTTTAGGGTTCCGTACCTCAAAAGGAAAAAACGGAACCCTTATAAGATCACTCATGTGTCTGTCTGTAAGTCTGTCACAGCCAACTTTTTTCCGAATCATAGAACCGATTAAGTTGAAATTTGGTACACATATGAATTTCTGTAACCCAAACACGGATGTACAACGTAAATAAATATTTTTTTAATATGGGGGTCACTTTTGGGGGCAGATAAAGCTTTGTAAACTGTACCGTGTGACATATCAAATGAAAGGACTTACTGCGAGGATTTCAAATAATAGGTTGGGGAAAAAGTTTCTTCGCATTTTTTAAGAAAATTCAAAACATTTTTTAATATACATTATTTACATTTATCTAAAGTATGTAGGTACCATTTTGTTCGGTAACTTTCTGCCATCTTGTAGGTAGGGACATGATCCCATTGCTATAGAAATTTTGGGACTTCTGATCAAAATACCGCGACAAGTAGTTTTGGCAGTCCTCTCGTGATGTTAACCTGACACTGCCTAAAGAATCTGAAGAGACCGAAACAGGTGGAAATCTGAAGGTGCAAGGTCAGGACTATACGGCGGATGCATCAACACCTCCCAGCCAAACTCTCTTAATTTTTGCTGAGTGGCTAAAGATGTGTGAGGTCTAGCGTTATCATGATGAAAAACCACACCCCTTCTGTTGATTAATTCCGGCAGCTTTCTCTCAACTTCTTGCTTTAATCTCATCAGTTGTTCGCAGTAGAGTTCAGAATCGATGGTCCTGCCTGGTGGTAACAGCTCATAATCAATAATGCCTTTCCAATCCCACCACACACACAGCATCACCTTGTTGCGAGTGAACCCGGGTTTCGCCACAGTCTGTGAAGCCTGAACGGCCTTTGACCACGACCTTTTTCGCACGTTCTTGTCGCACGTGATCCACTTTTTATCTCCAGTTAGTAGCTTCTTCAAAAATGGTTCGGTTTCATTACGTCGTAATAAAGAATCACAAATGAGTACACGGTTCATTAGGTTTCTTTCAGTGAGCTCGTGAGGTACCCAAATATGGAGCTTTTTTGTGTACCTAGTTTTTTTCAAATGAGCCAAAACTGTTTTGTGGTCAATTCCCAGTCCTTCAGCTACGTTGTAACTACTGATATGCCGATCTTGCTCCACTTTTTCAAAAATGGCATCCATTTTATCCGTGATAGGGCGACCAGAGCGTCGTGCATCTTTGGCATCAAAATTTCCGGATTGAAAACGCTTAAAACAAATTTGTGCTACTCTCACAGACACTGCACTGGGTCCATAAACATCACAAATTTTTTTCGCGGCTTGCGTTGTATTTTTACCTTTTTTGTAGTAAACTTTTAAAACGTATCGAATTTCTTCATTAGATTCACTCATCTTAACAGTACGAAAAACAAATGAAAATCACACATTTTCCTAATTTGAATTTGGAATTATGTTCTTTAAAATTTAAACTTTCAATGTTACCAAAACCAGCCAGATACAAATAGTATAACCAAAGATATTTTATTTTAAGTTCATACATACTATAATGCGAAAAGACTTTTTCCCCAACCTAATATATATTCTTTATAATTTTAAACTTATTAGTTTTAAAGTTATTTAAGAAAATAGACGAAAAATTACCGTGCCCCTTATCTACGAAACTACTGTGGCTAAAATTTTGAAAAAATTACAGAAAATAGTTCTATACCTGTAGATTACAGGAAAACCTATAAGAAGTCTATGGTCTTAAAATAACATGGTCAATCTCTCAATATCTACAAACTTACATTTACAGTTGGAATGTATGGGAGAACATGTTTTTCAACTAAAATGTAAAGTTAGTCCTCAGGATAAATTCATCCCAACTATGGAACCCTTCATTGTGCGTGGTCCGACACGCTCTTGGCCGGTTTTTTCTTTCTGTTAATTATTCTCCTAAAGTCATGGTTTTTGACTTTCATACAAAAAAAAAAAAAAAACCATACAAAAATACCAAAAAAAAAAAACCACAACACCAAACCACCAAAAAAAAAAAACCAAAAAAAAAAAAAAAACCATTACAGACATACATAAATTCACGTCTTCTTCCCATGTTGGTAGGCAGTAACTACAGAACACCTCCTGCTACGATCCTTACATACTCCTTTTGCCTCGTTTACGTTCATATAACTGGTAATACACGCACGCTGGTTGCGGTTGCGAGTACACGCTCCTGACCTTTCTGAAGACTACAAGACTCAAGACTCTTGATTAAAGATTAAGAGGTATCCTTTTTAATGGGACCATAAAACAAATCTATCTCTTTCTTGAATACTTAATTGCTAGGAACGAACCTTCTTCCGTCATTTGCAATAACAATTAACGTTTTTGAAGTAGCTCGTAAAGAATTCTGTAGTCTCCTTTGAAGATAGTTTTAACTTAGTTAGGTGTAACTTTAGCCTGTAAAAGGTGCTGGCGAAAGCGCCAGGGTAGCCTGAGAAATTCAAATTTTCTTATGTTTTTTGCAATTTGTAAGTCATTATTATGTTTCATGTTGATCAAATTAAAGTAGGTCTTTACCTATGAAATTGCCGAAATTTGATATCGGCTAGTGTGAAGATCAATATCTTTCATTCTATTTAGAATTCCAAATTCAAATTTATTTTATAATATGGCATGATATTTAAGGCGCGGTATTAGCTCAATATTCACAAAAATTGGTTTCTTGGATTGTCGAGTATGACGTAACGTAATGATACTATCCGTCGCAAAAATACAGTGGACGGAAGGGAAGGAAGGGAAGGAACGTGGAAGGGTTTAAAGAAAAATTTTAACCGAATAGAATAGTAAAAAATAGTTTGATATTCCCAATAAAAAATTTGGAAGTTGATCCACAAAAATAAACTTTGCCGTCGAACATCTCTGTATTTTCAGCGATAACGACATTAGTTTTTTTTAAGAATTTAATAGGATTAACATTTTTTTTAAACTTTAACCGGACAATTATTTACTTTATTGTGTATATTCTGAATAATCTAAAGAAAACCCGGAAAATAAATGCACATTCGCAGCTTAGTCACATCTCGGCAACACAAATATTATTTTCATGGTTCAACCTTATTTCAAGCCAGCGAATGGTGACAGCAGATTATTACGCGGTTGTTTGCCTTTTAAAATCGTAGTCAGTCCGCGCCTTAATTAAGGACACTGTTACAAATGGGTAGTCAAATCATTACTTTTTTACACAAAAGTATGTTTATTAAATAAAATGCTTCACATTCTTAAATGTAATTCTTAAATATAATTTTAAATACTTACGTAAATTTTCTCAATAAATGTACCGAAGTAAAAATTTTCACTCCGGTACATTTATTGAGAAAATGTATCTATCTAAAATTAAATTTATAATTCAGAATCGTAATAGGCATATCTATCAACAATTTGGCCAAAAAACATTTTAAGAATGCAAAGCATTTTTAACAGACTTCAAAAAGGAGGAACCTTTTTTTTTTATTTTTTTTTTATGTATGTTCCCCGATTACTCGAAGATGGCTAGACCGATTTGGATTTTTTTTTTGTTTTATTCGAGAGGGTATACATCAAAGTTGGTCCTATTTAAAATTGATTAACTTTGCTTGGGTAGTTTTTGAGTTAGCTTCAATAATACGTATTTTTTCCCCACTTTTATATGGATGATGTTCTAGTTTGTTTTGCAGGTAGTGGTATTAGAATTTGTGTAGGGTAGGTACCACAACTGAAAAGTGAAAAATAAAAACTTTTTTACAAAAAAATACAACCGACTTCCAAAAACAACACTACAAAGTGAAAAATAACTTTAATTTCGGAAGTTGGTGGCAAAAAACGAAAATACGTTTAACCAGCACCGACTTCCGAAATTAAAGTTATTTTTCTACTTTGTACTTTGTTTTTGGAAGTCAGTTGTATTTTTTTGTAAAAAAGTTTTTATTTTTCACTTTTTAGTTGTGGTATATCCCTATACAAATTTAATAAACATACTTTTGTGTAAAAAAGTAATGATTTGACTACCCACCTGTAACAGTGTCCTTTAGAAAAAAATCTGTTGTTCATTTGTTTTCCCTCCGTTTGATTTTTCTTTGATATCGATGTTCGATCAGTAGTGTTTAAAGAATATTTTCGGGAGCGCACTCAATGAAACACCAAGTCAACGAATCAACTGTTTATTAGCGGCTTACCCGCAACTTACAATTATTACACAGACACCACACGTCCCCTCTTAAAAAAAATCTTACATATATCAATAGATAGTAGGTATCTACATAAACAAATCGCTTTAGCTATTGTAAAACAACTGTTACTAAGTATACAATACTGATATAAATGCTAAGTTATATACTGTTGCATTGTTTCGCTCAAGGAATAGAATCCGTAACTACCTGCTTATGCATTTTACTAATTTATAGTTTTACTCTTTTATATTGAAAAGCGTTATCCCTGAGTGAAACTGTGCAACTTTACTACACTACAAACAATTTACTTATTACGGTACAATAGAAAATATATTTCTGAGTTGGTATATTATCAAACACACAGAGTAGGTACTTATCATTAGTTTGGAAAAAAGAATAATCTATGGTTTAAAAAATCAGCAATATCCTGTGATTCCTTATTGGTTTTACAAATACTTAGACAATAATTAAAATACCTATCATAATTTAATATTTGTACTTCTTCTTAATTAATGCACAAGCGCGCTGTTGGCGCACACTTGACCTCTCAGGAGCGTCATTGTTACCTAAAAGCTGAGCTGGTTTCGGTATTTGTACTTCTTGATTTGAGCCTCCTGGGTCATTAGAAATTACTTTATGGGATTTTGTAAGTTCCGTTGAACTGCTATCCTGACCATCGGCATCGTCCACGATCGCGTCCTCTAACTTATCCTCTATAATGACGCTGTCTGAATCATCGGGCGTAAACACGGAATGCCGTTTAGTGGTGCAAGACGGCCCAACGGGTAGCAATTGATCAATGTGTCTTTTCCACTCTTTTCCGTCTGCACAACGTACTCGATAGGTTAGCGGTGCCTCTCTCGCGGTGACCACGGCCGGCGCCCACTTGTCAGCGCGCGCACGGTAATCTCGCGCTAGCACGTGGTCGCCGGACGCGGCGTGGCGCTCGGTACCCGGATTGTGGCGCGCGGCGCGGGCCGCCGCCTGCTCGCTGGCGCGCTCGGCGCTCGGCCGCAGCACGTCCAACCTACAACGGAGCCGCCTACCCAGCATCGCCTCTGCAGGCGTGATGCCAGTTGTCATGTGTTCACAATTACGATATTGAAATAAAAATTTTGTGACTGCCGTATCAACATCGACCGTCTCGTGCGCAGCTTTTTTCATTGCGCGCTTTACTAGCTTCACCGCGTTCTCGGCCGCTCCGTTACCCGCCGGCCTATAGGGGCTAGTAATAATGTGAGTGATGTAATTTCTTGTGAAAAAATTAGCTAGCTCTGCTGATCCAAAAGGCGGGCCGCCGTCGCTCACAACCTGCGAGGGAAGACCGAAACGAGCGAACAATTCCCTAAGTTTACCTATCGTCGCCATGGCGGTAGTGCCTGACATTTTCTGTACCTCAATCCACTTACTATGAGCGTCCACGGTGACGAGATAATGTATACCCTGAAATTCGCCGAAATCGATATGTAGTCTTTGCCAGGGTCGAGCGGGGAACTCCCACGGATGAAGCAGGGAACGTGGAGGTGCGTCACGCTGCTGGCGACAAGCACTACAATCTTTCGCGAGAGTCTCAATTTCAACATCTAATGTTGGCCAATAAACGTAACTCCTTGCCATATTTTTCATTTTAACTACCCCTAAATGCCCTTCATGTAATTCGGATAGAACTGATTTTCTCAGTGGCTCCGGCACGATTACCCGGTGTTTATATAAAATACAACCACGATCCAACACTAAATTATCTTTCCGGTTGTAATAAGGCTTTTCTAACTCGGCTGTTATTTTTGTTGGCCAGCCAATGATTAGATATTTTTTTATTTTATTTAAAACACTATCTTTCTGTGTCCATGTAACCACCTCTTTTGCACTGATTGGGATTGATTCCTCAACATAATTGACATATGATACCGAATCCAAGTCATCACAATATTTCCGTTCATATGGCAGTGGCAGTCGCGACAGTGCATCGACATTGCCGTTGTCACTCGATTTGACGAACTCGATCTCAAAATCATAAGACGCCAGCCTGGTGGCATATCTTTGCAGCCTACTAGCTGCCGTTTGCGGCAACCCAAATTTTGATCCAAAAATAAAAGTTAAGGGTTTATGGTCCGTTTTAATATTAAAATGGCGACCATAAATATATTGATGGTGCTTGATCACGCCAGCGATAATTGCAAGAGCCTCTTTGTCCAGCTGGCTATAAGATCGTTCAGCTGCATTTAACGTCCGTGACGCGAAACAAATCGGGCGCTCGTCGTCGTTTGGGAAACGATGTGACAGCACGCTGCCGATACCATATGAACTGCTATCCACGGCTAGTACTAATGGCAGTTTTGGATTATAGTGTACCAACACCTTGCTACTAAGAATAGCCGCTTTTATATCCTGAAAGGCCTTCACACAATCTGCTGACCAGAACCAAACACTTTGTTTACGCAATAAACTATGTAAAGGATGTAAAATAGTACTCAGCTGCGGTATGAACTTGGCATAGTAATTAATCATACCAAGGAATGATCTAAGCTGAGTTAAATCTTCTGGTGGTGGTGCATCCACGATCGCTTTTATTTTGTTTGGGTCTGGATGCAAACCCTGCTTATCGATAATAAAACCTAAATAAGTAATGCTTTCTTTCATAAAACTGCATTTTTTTAGTTTAATCCGCAAACCGACCTCACGTAAGCGAGACAACACAGCCCTTAAATTTGCTATATGTTCTGACCTGGACGCGCCTGTGATCGCCACGTCATCCAAAAACACTGCAGTTCCCTTCAACCCCCTAAGAGTTTCTTCCATAAACTTTTGGAATTTCTCGGGAATACATGTCAAACCGAAAGGAGTACGCAGGTAAATAAAAGTGCCTATATGCGTTGTTATTGCACTACAAGCCTGCGAATTCTCATCCAAAAATAATTGTTGGTACGCGTTGGTTAGGTCGATTTTAGAATACAGTTCGCCACCGGTTAGTGCAGCAAATAACTCCTCGATTCGTGGCATGGGGTACGGGTCGCGAATCAACTTTGGATTAATGGTGACCTTATAATCTCCGCAGATACGTATTTCACCAGATTTCTTTATTACCGGTACAATGGGTGTACCATAATCAGAGTAATCCACCTTACGAATAGTACCCTCTGCCTCGAGTCGTCGTAACTCCAGTTCTACAGGTTTACGTAAAGCTAGTGGTAATGATCTCGCTTTAATAAAAACGGGAGTCATGTCGCTTAATCTTAACGAAAGTTGCTTGGTGCATGTGCCAAGACCCGGGGCAAACACGGTGGGAAATTCTTTTTGCAACGTATCTACTAAATTGTCGTCTGATAAGTTCAACATCAATTCGTTAATTTGAATGCGATCGATATTTAATTTACTCAACCATGATCTACCCAATAAAGGTGGTCCACCATTCTTAATGATAAATAGTTTTAAATCTCTCGCCGAGTGTGTCCCGATCTCCACATTAACCACAATATAACCGATCACTTCAACCCGAGTGCCGTTATACGAATGTAAACAAACATCCTTTGCCATAAGTGGCAACGCCTTGAAGTGTTCATCTAAAGAATGAGTACTTATTGCAGACAACTTACTGCCAGTGTCCAGTTCAAACGTCATCGCCTTACCGTTAACTTTTACGCACACATTGTATGGCCGATCACTATTATTGCACACGTTTAGATTATTTAGATCTAAGTCCAAGTCGCTATCACTATTAGCCATATAATTTTGACCTCCCCCCGACGACCGCACCTCGCCCTGTCGGGGTTTTCGTTTGCACATAACTTTGAGATGGCCTTTTTGCCCGCACACGTCACAGGAATAATTTTTAAAACGACACACGACTGCTCGATGACCCTTGCCGCACCGCCAACATGGCTGTTGCGGCGCGCGCTGTGCCTCGTTCGCAGGCGCGGCCGAGGCGCGCGTTCCTTCGACGCTGCTGCCGGTCGCAGCGCGCGCCGTACCTCGTCCCATTGAGAGCCGGTGCATCATCTCCGGCGCCCCGGAACTCGTCGACGTCGCCGACGCTGCTCCGCTGCACGTGCCACTCGCTTGAGCGTGCCGGTCAGCCGCTTCGAGTGCGAAGGCCAACTCCACCGCCCTCTTGTACGTCAGTGTCGGCTCGGCGAAGAGCCGCGATCTCATGTCTTCGCTCACAAGGCTAGACACGAATTGGTCTCGTAGATTTTCTTCAAGACCACTTTTAAAGTTGCACGTGCTGGCTAGATGCTTAAGAATTTGCAAATAATCGCTCAGACTTTCGCCGCCATTTTGGCGTCTCATTCTAAATATATGCCGCTCAGCTATCTCTGAGCGCTTTGGTTCGAGATGGTCGCTAACTATTTTCACTAACTCCTGAAAACTTTTGGTCTCCGGATTGTCTGGCGCACAAAGATCACACATCAGATCATAAGTAGCTTCACCCACTAACGTAACTAACGTAGCCACTTGTAATGCTGGTTTGATTTCGTTGAGCGCCATGAACTGTTCCACGCGTCGAATGTATGCCAACCATTTTTTGCTCGATAAATCGAATTGTTCTATTTTTCCGATCGGCATTTTATTGTCACTTCACAATAACACTCAACACTAACTATTAGTGATAATTTTACTTAGTTTTACTCGTCGCCAGTAGTGTTTAAAGAATATTTTCGGGAGCGCACTCAATGAAACACCAAGTCAACGAACCAACTGTTTATTAGCGGCTTACCCGCAACTTACAATTATTACACAGACACCACACGATCAAGTCCTGAAACTATTTAATATGTACAGAATAATAATTTCATCTTCGCAGTAATGTGTACCTTTATGGACTTAAAACATAAAAAGATCTAAAGCATTACTTACCTTTATGTAAATAAAAGTAATTTATAAAAACCCATTACCCGTTATCTTTAAAAAATATGAGCTTAGAATATTATTACAGGTATTTTTTTCACGTAACTGAAGACTACCTTATATAAGAGGTGTTTACCCGGCAAATTTAAATTAAATTGTGTTGTGTTGTGTGTGTGTTGTTGTGTTGTGTGTTGTATGTGTGGTTTCTTTTTTTTATTTTTTGAGGATTTTTTTTATATTAGAGGAGCTCGTAGCTAAGTAATAACAGCCGCACGGGTCGATCTATCGGGTTAAGCTACGCTTGCCGGGGTTGGTCCGTGGATGGGTGACCATCTTTACATACCGAGACTTCTCGGTGCCTCGGAAAGCACGTTAAGCCGTTGGTCCCGGTTGTCATTCGTGGAT
Source organism: Cosmia pyralina (assembly GCA_946251885.1). Classification (NCBI taxonomy): domain Eukaryota; kingdom Metazoa; phylum Arthropoda; class Insecta; order Lepidoptera; family Noctuidae; genus Cosmia; species Cosmia pyralina. The sequence goes on along the minus strand of OX276371.1, from coordinate 7,551,669 downwards.
CTTTGACAGTCGTTACGAGTCGTCAGAAGCCCGAAAGTCTGACAACCAGTCTTACCAAGGGGTATCGTATTACCCAGTTACTGGGTTGTGGAGGTCAGATAGGCAGTCGCTCCACGTAAAATACTGTTATTCAGCTGCATCCGGTTAGACTGGAAGCCGACCCCAACATAGTTGGAAAAAGGCTAGGCAGATTGATTGTTACTTTTATATGCTCCTTTTTAACTGTACCTATTTCCAGTGCGTGTCCCAAATAAAATATTTTTCTTTCTTTCTTTCTTTCTTTCAAATATTACTGAACTGAAGTATAATTTCACGGGGAGTTTGCTGTGATCTAAATGCTCTTTTATCTATTCTGTAGTGTTAGCGAGACTGCCTTAATATATTAGGTCTTTACCTATGAAATTGCCGTTTTACGCAGAAAAAATCAACAATTATTTTCAAAAGAAACATTGTTGATGCATTTTTGCCATATTATTAATGAAAGTTCGTTGTTGCCTCTGCTATAGAAATCCTGTGGACGGGAATCGAAGAATTCTAAGGCGTTTTTCGCCCCCTCACTGGATTTGAAATTTTTCCCTGGGGCTCATTGTTGAAATCAAAATTTGCAAAACGGAAGCGATCAAACCAAAAACGCTCCGTGCGTTCACTTGCGGTACCTTGTCCATACACGTCGTTAATATTGCGTGCTGTCTGTGCTGCGTTGGTGCCACGACGGAACTCGTATTCGAAAATAGCGCAAAATGTCGATTTGGGATCACTAGTATGTCGTCAGAAATGCAAGTGGTCAAATACGCATTTCGCCAGAAAACGCATGTTGACAGAAACGCATCTTGTCAGATTTGCACCACGTCAAAGACGCAGTTCGACAAATACGCAACTGGACAGATACGCGTCTCGACAGATACGCAACTCGACAGTCAATTAATAAATAGGATGTAAACGCAAACTAATGCTATTTCGTATTTTATCATTGAAAAACTAAATGATTAACTTTTTGCCGCCACGTCTTAAAAGCAATAGCGTGCCCTGTGTGCCAAGCTACAAATACCTACACCCAATAATACCGACAAAATATTATAGTAGTGTAGTCGGAATTTTCTTGGTTACAGAAACATCGATATCAACGAAAATCGAACGGCGGGAAAACAAATGAACAACTGTTTTTTTTTTAAATATCATGATATATTAAAAAATTAATTTTAATTTGGAATTCAAAATAAAATGAAAGATCTAAGATCTTCACACTAGCCGGTAACAAAAATCGGCAATTTCATTGGTATAGGCCTATTATTTTCGTACCGTTTTGACATATTGGAATACATATGTAGAGGGGAGGCAACGACTTTTATTGCACGGTTATCTGGCGGATGGTATAGTAGGTATTAGGCCGTCAATACACTTGTAAGTTTCTTCTGTAAAATTTATGTAAGTCAATCTGCCTAGCCTTTTCCCAACTATGTTGGGGTCGGCTTCCTGTCTAACCGGATGCAGCTGAATACCAGTATTTTACATGGAGCGACTGCCTATCTGATCTCCACAACCCCGTAACTGGGTAATACGATACCCCTTGGTAAGACTGGTTGTCAGACTTTCGGGCTTCTGACGACTCGTAACGACTGCCAAAGATCCACGAATGACAACCGAGACCAACGGCTTAACGTGCTTTCCGAGGCACGGAGGAGTCTCGGTATGTAAAGATGGTCACCCATCCACGGACAACCCCGGCAAGCGTAGCTTAACCTGATGGATCGACCCGTGCGGCTGTTATTACTTAGCCACAAGCTCCTCCTCCTCCAAGCTGTAAAATTTATGTAAGTAACTTACATAAATTGACTTAACTTGAAGAAATTACGATAAGCTACTTACAAGAGGTTCAATCAATCAACTCAGTCTACCGCAGTCCACTGCTGGACATAGGCCTCTCCAAGGTTGCGCCACAACACCCTGTCCTCCGCCTTCCGCATCCAGTCTGCCCCAGCCACTTTCTTCAGATCGTTGGTCCGTCTAGCTGGGGGGCGTGTCACACTACGCTTACCGATACGCGGTCTCCACTCCAGAACTCGTCAAAACATGGCCAGCCCACTGCCACTTCAGTCTGCTTACTCTCCAAGCTATGTCTCCGGTTCTTTTCCGGATAACTTCTTTCTTGATTTTATCCTTCATAAAAACTCCGAGCATAGTCCGCTCCATAGCGAGCTTAGTGACGTTAGAGAGTTTACATTTGCTAAATTATTGTAAGTTAATTAAGGGCGCTATTACATTTTGACCGTGATTTTTTCATAAATTGAAATTGCACACTATAAACAAAAAAATAATTATTATATGACTCAAAATAAACGTAATCACAACTGCTAAATTGCTACATAATGCGATGCGTCCGGCGTCTAAAGCTAAAGACCGCGTGTCCCGAGATTTACATTGATTTTTAGCACTGCATACAATAATTAATTAAACATATTATTTTACTTTTAAATAGACTAATTTTTTTTATCAAGCAAGGTAACATAGTAACCTTATTTATTAAATACATTTTGTATGAATTTGGATTATACATTCGTAGATAAAAAATATAATTTCGGACGAAAAATTGTCAGTAACTCTGGTTTACGGAATTATTTTTGGTGTATTACTGTATGAAACATAAAAAACTGAATTGAGCACTCCAAAGTTGAAGATACAGTTGTTCCAAGGACATTTTTTTAAATGATTAAATTATTATATCTTCGATGTAACAAAGCATCAAAACCTGTCCAAAAGTAAAATTTTATGAAACATCCTTTGCAGAGACAAGGTTTTTACTGATTTTTGTAAACAAATTTTGTAAAGGCCATTTCTTGTAGCACAGAATAAATAAATTGTAGTAGCAGTAACAGAATACACTCAATGTAATAACATTTTAGAAGATGCCAATATTTTATCAGTAACAGCTTGGTAATTTATAGGTTAGGTTTTCTTTATCTTTATTATGCGTTTGAACAATTTGTCTGTAACGGTTGATTCTTACTACCGAAGCAAAATAAAAGTTATTGTATTGTGAAACCATACACTACCGACGACTAAGCATTTTTACGTAACTTCATTAATTAATATCTATTAAGCAATTAGTACACGATTATCGGTCATCGCGTGTGCTCCCTCGCTCCTTTATATTATAACCTTTGGCCCGATAAATATACATTTCTTTTACCTTTAACGCAACAATATAATTGACTATCTTCCTATCTTCTACAGTTATAGAAGGAGTGCTATTCTCTTAAGTTCACTTGGAACCTCACTCAAGTGAGTGCAGACAGTTCGAAAGCAAACTCATTTGTTTTTAAAGGAAATCATCGCGGATTCACAACGCGACACCCACGGACTTGAAAAAAAAAAGGACTCCGCGCCACGCGTATCGAAAGTGAAGCACCGTACCGATCTATGTGTGCGTGATTTGACAAAGACGCCGTCGTGTCACGTAATGGCGGCCGGTCGGCATACTATGATGTAAATATGTGCGTGAGGCGCATGTTTGTACAAACGGTCCCGGCATACTTACTGTGCTTCACTTTTGATATGGGTGGCGCGGAGTCCTTCTTTTTTTTCTAGTCCTTGGCGACACCGTTCCAATTTCGAAGTGTGGTTTTAGAGAAATCCCCTTCTGCTATTATTATTAGCTATTCATTTAATCCTGTTCTACCATTTCTTTTATAACTCAACCCAAAAATTAGCAATACTGCATCCTATTATTATTTTATTAATATTATAAATGCGACAGTACGTTTGTTTGTTACGCTTTAACGTCTTAACTACTCAACCGATCATCATGAAATGCATATGCATAGCCAGGGGTACAGAAAAGGACACAGGGTGCCCTTCATCCAGAAAAAAAGCACTGTTCCCGCGGTAAAGAAAAACGCGAGCGAAAGTGCGGGCAACAACTAGTAGGATATATTTTATACTAGCTTTTGCCCGCGGCTTCGCTCGTTAATTTACAATTTGATAATCAATTCGGGTTGTACTCTACTTGTAATAATATAATTCAATCATGATTTGAAAGACACGTGGCGACATCTATTATCATAAGAACATTATTGTTGTTTTCCTCGGGAACAGTACTTTTTTCGAGATAAAAGGTACTCTGTGTCCGTTTCTGGACACCTGACATGGTATAATGCAAACCTTTCAGAATGATCGGTTCAGTGGTTTAAGTGTGAAAAGGTAACAAACGGACAAACAAACTTATTTTTGCATTAATAATATTAGTTAGGATTAAAACATGAAATTTCACGCGGATGACGCGAACTTGTATAATAATCCCAATACTACATAAAATACATGCTGCCTTATCCGTCATCCGCAAGGTTGTCACCCGGAAAAATTCCGTCCATTTCTCCCAAAATTAGCAACAAATGTTCGCAATACAAGGTGACCGTAATTTACTAAAGGGATGAACGCTAAGGAAAACATACGTTTATTTGCGGAGCAATTTATGTAGTAGATAGGTGTGTTCTGTGTAAAATACTGAGCATTTCGTACCGGAGTAACTTATTGCTCGTTTTAATATATAAGGAGGTCTGCAATACCAAAGACTAAGCGTTTCATGTAAGTACAGGTACTATCGACAAAACGGATGCCTTTACACCTTACAGTTGTTTTTGTATAAATAAAAAAACCCCGCCCCTATGGTCGCCTAAAAGCCTTTACTGTGGGGAAGTTTGGAATGGAGGAGGTTTGCGTGTAGGTTTTTAGCCTATAACTATAAGTGAGCTAACTCTAAAATAAGTTAATAGTGCCCATAATCTTATTGTTATATCTAAGATTGAGCGCTATTGTTATGATAATGTCCATGTCAAGTTTTATGAAATAAAAAGTTTTAAATTATTTTTTTTTACGGTCCTTGGTTTTACTTTGTCATAAGTAGGCACAATTTCAGCTAGCAAGCAAAATTGTTTCAAAATTGCAAAAGGCCTTGCGTTTGTCGATGGTACGGTCAGCAACAGAAGTCGGTTAACACTGCTACTTTTTGCCATCATCTAAATTAACACAAAATGATTCGATAAACTGCTTTTTTTTCGTTTAACTGCTATGAGTCTGTTCCGATTTGAATTAAATATTTCGCTTAATAATTAAGATTAAAAAACAGCAAGTGTTAATCGACTTTTGTTGCTGACTGTACATGATACATTAAGCTTTTACCGGCACCCAATACCCTCCGAGAGCAGTGGTTAATGGCTCTTACTGTCGTAGGTCGTGGGTCCTAACCCAGGCAGGCACTTTACCTACTATGTGTAATTTATTTCATCACCACTGCTCTGAGAACGTGATTAAAATAAATAAAAAAATGAAATTAAATTAAATTGTTTATTCTCACCATTAAAGTATAATTTCAGAACAGGTAACGTGACAAGTACTAAAACATTTTGTTTTGTGGTGGTTATAAAAGGTGCACAGAATATTGCCCCTAGCCCCTGAACTAGGCGGGAACCTGTATCTCAGGGGATAGTGTTCAGCTATTGTTATACAATATTCAAACTTAGGACTTATGTGTGTCACTACTATAACAATTATTTCGACTTAGTACTTATGAGAGTGCAAGTATGTGTTCGTGAGATTGAAGATTTGAGGTGTGGATGTGTATGTGTGTTAATACGAATGGTGAAATAAAGGAATGTGTGTAAATGATGTAGTGGTGAAGTAAATGAGGAATGTGTATGTGTTTGTGTGGTAAAAAAGATTAACAGTAACGTTGATGAGCATCGCAGACATGTGGCCTCCACCAACCCGTACTGTGTCCGCGTGGTGTGTGGTGGATTTCCCTCTCGCAGAGAGGAGAGCTCCTGTGTCCCAACAGTGGGAACGTTGTAGGCTGATTATGATTATTCAACCAGGGGGCTCGTGGCGGGAGAGGCAACAGCCGTTCCCTCGCGCCCCTAGCCGCCGTAGGAGACGCCCTGGGCGGCGGGAATCGATTGCCGATTCCCGGCCACCGTAGGCGCGGGCTTGCGGACGACGAGTAATGGGCAGCTCGCCGTCCGGTAAGGACCAGGCCCGGGTCGACGGCGCGTTGTGTTCCACGCGCGCCTCAAAGAGATGTCAGCAGTGACGGGGTCAATTGGGCCGATGCCGCCGGGGTCGCGGGTAGTTCGAAAGAGATACCGTGGCCCTGGCACGGCCAACTGAAGGATCATGGGTGGGTTTTAGTCAGTAAAAGTCTGACACGCCCTCCCGCTCCGCCCAGAGCGGGAGAAGTCATTTGATGATTTCCCATCCACAAAAAGGGGGCTCGTGGCGCACGGGTCGATCGATCAGGTTAAGCTAAGCTTGCAGCCTCGGAAAACACGTTAAGCCGTTAGTCCCGGCTGTCATTCGTGGTTCTTCATCTTTGACAGGCGTTACGGGTCGTCAGAAGCCCGAAAGTCTGACAACTAGTCTTACCAAGGGGTATTATGTTATATTATTGTTGAGTTGTGGAGGTCAGATAGGCAGTCGCTCCATGTAAAATACTGGTACTCAGCTGCATCCGCGGTTAGACTGGAAGCCGACCCCAACATAGTTGGGAAAAGGCTAGGCAGATAGATTTGAATTTTGAAACTATTTATTAAATTCCACAATTTCAGAGAAACTGGGTGATCAAATTAAAAGCTATTGAATACCCAAATGAGTCTGTCATTCATTCGTTAATGAAATGGTCGCAAACAAAATGAATTCAATCACGCTAGTTCGTTTGGATATGTTCATTCATTTAGTTCGGTCTATTTGGATAGTTATTGGGTTGAAAAATGGTTGTAAATTGAGTTGATAAATGTTTTTAAATTAATTATTGTAAAAACCGTTCGTTTGAAAGGTCAGGTGCGTAGTAGTGTGCATAGTACTCGCCCGATGTACATTTATGTCCAGATGTATGAACGTAAACGAGGCAAAAGTAGTATGTAACTAAGGATCGTAGCAGGCGTTCTGTAATTTCGAAAAAACGCCTTTGTCCCATGGGAGTAGCCCCATGGGAGGAGGGCGTGAGTTCATGTACTATCGAAGAAACGAACATCTGTTCGTTTCTTCGATAGTACATGAACTCGCAACGCGTCGTACGTCCACCCAGTAATAAACTCAAAACTCAAACTCAAAGCATTTATTTCAATGAAACTAATTACAGGCACTTTTGAATTGTCAAGGGTCGGTCAGTCAAAAAGATGAAGCTAGGCGCCCATTCCAAAGCATAGTAGGTACCTATGGAGAAGAACGGGCAAGAAACTCCACGGACACTCTTTTAAATCAAGATATGGTTACAAAATAATGGTTACATCATTCATGTTGAAATTTTACATGTGAGAACGATGCAGAACGTTAAAAGCGTCCTTAAAAAAAAAAAAAAAAAAAAATTACAAATAAGCCGTGGCCGCTAAGGTATGACCAGCCTTCACTGACAGCGCTTGTTCACTATAGGACTTACTCGTCAAGAAGCACTTTCCCAAATTAGACGCTTTATTAATTTATTATTTATAAAACAAACAATAGGTATTTTTATAAAACACGTATACTAAAAGATAAATAATTTAATTATCTTTAAAATAGTGAAGGTTTTATTAAAATACGCATCATAGTTTTTATGTGATTCTCAGTTTTTTATCCGCGTTAGACATAACTTTACAAATTAATTACACTATGTAATATAAACATAATCTAAAATATTCACATTTTAAGTTATTAAGACAATGTTCTACTTTAACATTTATATTTTTTTTTTCAAATCATTAACACTACGTGTTTAGACGTGATCTTCAGTTTTAAATCATTAAAAGTCTGTTATCGTCACCATAAGCAACTTTATTTTTTGTTTTATGACAAAGGGGCTTTATACAAATAAATTAACTAAAACACACAGTTCCGTTTTAAACGAGAATGTGATAAATTATCCTGTGGCTTAGAAACAAGAACTATTCCATAAGTTGGCACACGGAAAACTAATGGGTTTTTCAGAGCGCAATAAGTTTGACCCACGTTCCGGGCCTTAGGCAACTTGGAAAGCACATCTGCACATCTGTCATGAGAAAACAGGAATTATAATATAATCTCGCGTGTATTCCCCGAAAGGGTCAGCAGACGTGATACAGGTTGACCCGTAAATAATTGATCAAACGCAACGGGTAGGTATCACACCTGATTTCCAACAATTTTTTTTTATTAGCCTACATTGTGTCCCATTGTGTGAGTTTTGGAAGGGAAAAGGGGAGCCTTTTCCCTTCCAAAACTCCCTGTCTTGTGCGATCTCTGGCCATGTTGGCCCTGCAAACCTAGTCAGATCGTCACACCACCTTCGCCGTGGCCTGCCTCGACGGCGATGTCCTCCCTCAGGCGTCCAGTGAGTGACGATCTTTGCCCATCTCTCCGGGTGCATTCGTGCGACGTTCACTTCAGTTTGGCTGTTTTTACTCCAACATCTGCTGCTAGAGTTATGGAGCGCAGGGTGGTGTTTCTGACTCGGTCTGTACGCTTGACGCCTATTATGCTGCGCTCCATTGCCCGTTGCCAAATCTTGAGTTTGGACTTTTGTTGTTCAGTAACTTACCAACTTTGTGCACCATAGGTTAAAACAACTAATTTGAATTAAATTTGAAGGCAAAAATTATTGCTGGGAAACAACTTTTATTTCTGTTATGGTAAATTCAATACTGCGCAGTTAATGCCAAAACGGCGGTTTTTGGCATTAACTGTTAAGGCTTCGAACCATCGAAATTTCAAAATTTTCCTTATATCCAGACTTATGATGTTTTTCTCAATGGTGGCACTAGATGGCGTTACTACTCGCCTTTAACGATCAATCAACCGTGTGGCTATTATTTACTTAGCTACAAGCCCCTCGTTAACATATTAAAACAACATGTCGGCCGTTCATCAACCCTCACGAGCTGCCTCGGGGTATTAACATACATTTTCTTTTAGCTAAAAATATTTATTTGGTGAACATTATCTAACGTTTTGTAAGTTGTGGCATCACAATCTGATGCCTCAATTTTCAAAAAAATTATATTTGTTGTTTAGGTGGATTCGCAGTGGTGGCCCGTGAATTTTAAATTTTCTTGCGTTTTTTGCAATTTGCATGTCAGTATTAGATTGTATCTTGATCAAAATATGATTCGCGATAATAACAAATATGTATTTACATAATTATAACCATAAGAGTCACCAATACATCTTTCTAAGTTAGATTTTCTCTTTGTTTCAACGTTCAATTCCCGTATTTTTAACAACGTTCGCAATCTCATCTCAGTCTCAATCTGTCAAAAATTGTATAGCGTTACCAACATTCTTGACGTTTGATTGTCGCTGCCATGAGATTGCGACTTGAATTTGAATGTTTTTAGGCACGAGAATTGACCTTAAGATCAAAAGAGATCAAATCTGATTTCGGAAACACAAGTACCTACATTATGAAAATCACCCTTACTGCTACGATATAAAGGCGCTATCAATGCCAAATTGTTACCAGTGAAATGAATGTAGCTACAGGAGTTGATTGATACTTCTATATACACACACACATACACACATATATTCGGTATATTCGGTATACCTATAGGTAAATCCTACCTTAGTTGTCATATATTATAAGGAGCTAGCCCACTGTAAAATCAAGCCTAGATATTATGATATGCATACGTAACCAAGTAAATAAAAGAAAATAAAAAAAAATATTGTGACTAATAAGTTATGTTAGAAATAAATATTCAAAGATAACTATATTCCAGTAAAATAAGATAAGAACATATAAACAAACCTTTTTTACAGACCGTTCAACCGATTTTGACTTCTATTGCGTTGGTGGCATGACAAATGGCAGCTGCAGTAAACAGTTGGTGTTGTAACCACTTTTTTGCCTTTAATGACATCCTTAAGCCTACGGAATAGAAGTCAAAATCGGCGGAACGGACTGTAAAAAAGTTTTGTTTAAATGTCTAATCTTATTGTAAATGGAGTATAGTAGGCAAAACAATACAAAAACAAATACCATGGGAGAAGTCATCCAGTTATCGCACTCTGTGAATTTAGACAAATACAGAAAAACTTTCTGGCGTTCGTAATACAAAATACTAAAACCACAACTTTCCGTTGCATAAAAGAGGTGGTCCAACCTGTTTAGCTCCAACTTCCTCACATCATCATCATCATCCACATCCCGACCCACTACTGGGCATAAGCTGCCTATTCTTGTGCAAATCCCCACGTTCCTGTGCCAGCCTTATCCAGGTTCTACCCGCGATGGTAACAATGTCATCCGCCCTTTCGTCGCCGGCCAACCGACACTTCGTCTTGCAGTCCTTGGACCCACCACTGCGCTTTGCCAGGTGTCCTGCCCAAATCTATTTGGGTTCCATAACTCGTTTTCCGATATCGAAAACCTTCGTAGGTTCATCTGCGGATCTCGACGTTTGGGACTCGGTCTATAAGCTCTATGCCAATACTGCATGACTGTCTGTGCAACTACCTCACACACTAGAATAATAATGGCATCATGATCGCAGTACGTCACACTAATATTTTTGCCGATCTTGCAACCACCGAGCATGCACCAATCAAAACGCGACCTCTACCGCAACAGCCAATCACAACTAACCATTCCTTCTGCATTTTCCAGGTGGACCTGAGCGAGAAGCCCTCATTCTGGAAGGCTCTGAAGCCACCAGCTAAAGACAAGTGTGGGGAGCTGCTGACATCACTGTGCTACCATCCCAGCAACAGTGTGCTTACGCTGACACTGTTAAAGGCAAGAAATCTGAAGGCTAAGGATATTAATGGAAAATCAGGTACGTCTTGTTGCATTACTTGTTTAAACTTGATTGATGAAGATGTGGAGGAGCTCGTGGCTAGGTAATAACAGTCGCACGGGTCGATCCATCAGGTTAAGCTATGCTTGCCGGGGTTGGTCAGTGGGACCATATTTTCATATCGAGACTCCTCCGTGCCTCGGAAAGCACGTTAAGCCATTGGTCCCGGCTGTCATTCGTGGATCTTTGACAGTCGTTACGGGCCGTCAGAAGCCCGAAAGTCTGACAACCAGTCTTACCAAGGGGTATCGTATTACCCAGTTAATGGATTGTGGATGTCAGATAGACAGTCGCTCCATGTAAAATACTGGTATTCAGCTGCATCCGGTTAGACTGAAAGTCGACGCCAACATAGTTGGGAAAAGGCTAGAACTCACAGAAAACTCCCACAAACACCCAACTTCCCAGTCGCACGCCTCTGCGTCGCCGTCGACGCAAAACCCTGAAATTGAATCATTTTTCAAAGTGAACTTAGCAAATAAAATTGAATAAATCATTTTTTTATTAAGTTGACTAATTCGCCCTTCATATAGGGTTGACCATAAATCAAGATACGGATCTAAGGAGTTCCAATTATGGGGCGGTTCCATTTTCAACGGTAACTCGAGACGAGAAAATATTGCGCGAACGTTTTTCTTTTTCTGGCTTAATGATCGCGGGAAGGGGTGTGCTGAGTATGAACAATCTTCCGTTTTCTTGAAAAGCGAAAGTTTCATGAAAAGGAGATCAAATCCGTTGCGTAGTTAAGAAAGAGGAGGCCACACAGACACAAACACACACGAAAAGCGACTTTATTTTACTCGTATAATAAGTAGAGATTTACCATGTCATGGTAAATTATTCTTATTTGAAAATCGAACCAACTTTTGGCCATATGCCGCACATAAAATATAAAAAGTTGGTTCGAATTCGAAGTTCGAAATTCGATTACGCACATCACAGCCACATCAGGTTGCATTTCAACACGAAAGAGTTCGGTGCGGCTCGCCAGTAGTGGATGGCCAGTAAGGATTTTTTAAATACGACGGACACATCAAAATGTGCGTCATCAGCCTCAAAAAAAAAAAACAATTTAAAGGACCATTTATAATCTACTTACAGGTCTTTCCTCTGCGCTGTTGACACTTTAAAAATGCCTTGAAAATTCAAATAGCAACGAATTGCAAAACCTTGAAAATTGCAATAGCAATAAATCTCTTAAAAGCAAATTCTACCAACTAACACGTAGGTAATTTGTAACCAACTACTAAAATTTCCAACCCAAGTACTCATTAATTAAACCGCACTTAAACATTTTTAAACCGTTCGGAATTTTAACCTAACATCAGGAATTTGTTCCGGAATTCCAACATACTTCGGACAACCCTTAACTTAAGGGGAATGAATTTTATTCCTGGAGAATTTTCACGAGAAAATGTCTAGAAGATTACCGTCTAGTTCATTAAGATTTTATTACTAAAGGTGTCCCACTTATATAGGCGTCATATTTATATTATATAAATAGGTAGGTACTTAATTGTATTTTACGATCATTGGCAGGCTGGCTGTATTGGTTGAGTCGTTTCTTCATTATTTGTACAGACTATAACTTTAAGTGAGGAGTTTGTGGCTAAGTTAAAGCCGCACGGATCGATCGACCAGGTTAAGCTACGCTTGCCGCGGTTGGTCCGTGGTTGGGTTAAGGGAAAGCACGTTAAGCCGTTTGTCCCGGCTGTCATTCGTAGATCTTTGACATTTGTTACGGGTCATCAGAAGCTCAAAAAACTGACATCCAGTCTAACCAAGGGATATCGTATTACCCCGTAATTGGGTTGTGGAAGTCAGATAGGCAGTAGCTCCATGTAAAATACTGGTATTCAGCTGGTAAAAAAGGCTAGGCAGATGATAAATAAGTCTAGGTGAAAGTCATCTTTTTGACTGCCCTGTTGGTCTAGACCGGGTCCTGAGAAGTGAAGTCTTGGGTTCAATCCCCGGGTTGGGCAAACTAAACTAGGGTTGTTTCAATTCGAAATTCTCAATAGCATACTCTTAGGTTTGGGCCTAATTTAACCCGTCGCGCGCTAATTAGCAGACACAATTGAAATTCTATTGTTATCTGTACACATGGTGTGCAATCGACATTTTAAGAGTTAAGGTACATTTAGTGAGCTGGAGACGAGATTAGCGGAGTGGAGAAGTGCAGGAATCACATTGGTTGAAATTTCATCTCGTCTCGTTTGTTTTACAAAAACCTTTGATCGATTTTATAAAAACCTTCAGTTAAGATTTGCACACCAGATAACCAAAATCAAAATATTTAAACAAAATATTTTGATTTGAGTATTATATTTGAATATTTTGACGTTTCATAAGTGCTCATGTAGGTTTAGACCTACATGAGCACTTATGAAACGTCAGAAGCTAGGTGCACGGTTCCAAATTGGTCGTTTCATAAGGAGAAGAGCAGGCAAGAAACTCCATGGTTACTCTTTTAAAAATAATTGGCTTTTACAATATTTTCAAATAACAATGTTAATAGGTATGGGAGGACAATGTAGGCCTTTCAATAACTACCAGGTACTTAACAAAATAGAAAATAGTCAACAAATGTACAGTCTACTAGACCAATCAGAAACAATAATATGACAGTTCGAACTTACTGTGCTTTTGTCAACATAACCTCCGCGCAAACGGGCCACCGTCCTCAGCCACCGGTGGCTGTGGCGCACCACGTCCTTTGGTACCGCGCAAACGAAGGTAGTCGGTGGCCGCTACAATTTGTAACACTCTCCTGCTGTGCAGCCTGCATGAGTGACTAGTCACACGTGTGCAGCGATTCCATACAAAACGTGTTATAATTCATTTAAACAGCTTGTCGCCAGCCACCGGTGGCTGTGGTTGGTGGCCCGTTTGCGTGGAGTCTTTGTACTTACCGACTTCAAAAAGGAGGAGGTTCTCAATTCGTCGGAACTTCTTTTTTTTATTTTTTTTTTTATGTATGTTCCCCGATTACTCGAAGATGGCTGGACCGATTTGGATTTTTTTTTTGTTTTATTCGAGAGGGTATACATCACAGTTGGTCCCATATAAAATTGATTAACTTTGATTCGGTAGTTTTTGAGTTAGCTTCAATAATACGTATTTTTTTCCCACTTTTATATGGATGATGTTCTAGTTTGTTTTGCAGATAGTGAGTGGTATTAGAATTTGTGTGGGGTAGGTACACAACTAAAAAGTGAAAAATAAAAACTTTTTACAAAAAAATACAACCGACTTCCAAAAACAACACTACAAAGTGAAAAATAACTTTAATTTCGGAAGTCGGTGGCAAAAAACGAAAATACATTTAACTAGACACCGAATTCCGAAATTAAAGTTATTTTTCACTTTGTAGTATTTTTGGAAGTCGGTTGTATTTTTTTTGTAAAAAAGTTTTTTGCAAATCAATGTTATTCTTGTTCGTGCACGTCTCCGCTCTGCTCGACTCCATCTTAGTAAAAACGTGCCCTGATGGCGTTATACTCGCTCTAATACTTACACACTTGCAGAGAACACAAGCAGAATGTCTCGTTTACTTTTTATTTTATTTATTGTTGGGAATTGCATCTCGCTGGTCAACCTAGGAGGTTGTCGGCTGATTAGCCGGACTTTCCTAAATAAATTAAGGACACTTATACTAAGCGACTATAATATTCGCCAAGGGCACCCCCCTGTAGGGTAAGGGCATCGGCTGAGGGCGTCGCTGACGGAGGACAGCCGGGGACAGGTTATATCATCTTTTTTTAACCAACCATCATCTCCATTTCAGATCCTTATGTGAAAGTCTGGCTGCAGTTCGGCGACAAACGCATAGAGAAGCGCAAGACGGCCATTTTCAAATGTACCCTGAACCCCGTCTTCAATGACTCCTTCTCCTTCAACGTACCCTGGGAGAAGATCAGGGAATGTTCCCTTGATGTACAAGTCATGGACTTTGACAATATTGGCAGGAATGAGCTGATTGGCAGAATATTGCTGGCTGGTGAGTTGATAATAAATTTTACACTTAATTTTTCTATTAAAAAGCGTTAGCTAGGTATCGAAATTCCCACCACCTAATTTTGTTTTCTAAAATTAAAATAATATAGAGTTTATTGGGGTAATGATTAACGATAATGGGGTAATTCCGATTAATGATAATTTCTACCAAACGCAGCGGCATTTTATATAGGGTGACTGGTGACCGATACTTAAGCACATAATTATACTCAAGATTGCAAACAACTTTTACTATGGGACCAAACCTGAAATCGTGAAAAAAAAATCTACTGCCACATACATTCATGTTCGCATAACTCGGCAAAATGTAGGGAACAGCTGATTTTTTTTTCGCGATTTCAGATTTGGTCCCATAGTAAAAGTTGTTTGTTATCATGAGTATAATCATGTGTTTAAGTATCGGTCACTAATTACCAGTCACCCTATATAGCGACAGCGAAAGACGGCGGCCGATAAAATGGCGTCGAATCATTATGTTGCCAATATGTGTAAAATGCCGCTGCGTTTAGTAGAAATTATCATCAATCGGAATTACCCCATTATCGTAATTACCCCAATAAACCTTTTAATAAAATAAGCAAAAAAATACTTTAGAATTTAACCTTGATACACTTACCTTTTGCACAGTCTTTGTTTGAAATAAAACAAGTCAAACTTTACATTCCCAATAACTTTGTAGATAATCAAACCTAGGAATTTACTAACTTCATATTTTATCACTAATCGGAGGAGCTGTTGGCTAAGTAATAACAGACGCAAGGGTAGACTTGCCGGGGATGATCCGTGTGATCTTTACATACCCAGACTCCTCCGTGCCACGGAAACCACGTTAAGCCGTTGGTACCAGCTGTCATTCGTGGATCTTTGACAGTTGTTACGGCTAGTCAGAAGCCCGAAAGTCTGGCAACCAATCTTACCAAGGGGTGTCGTATTACCCAGTTATTAGGTTGTGGAGATCAGATAGGCAGTCACTCCATGTAAAATGGTAAGTGGTATTCAGCTGCATCCGGTTAGACTGGAAGCCAACCCCAACATAGTTGGGAAAAGGCTAGGCAGATTGATTGATAATCTATAAAAAAAAAATACTGTCCTAAATAATATTGATTTCGGGGAATAAATAAAACGGATATTTTTTCCGAGGCTACAATCCGGTCAATCAATCGTCTCTAGGGCCAATCAGAATACGTATGCTGTAACACCGTTGGGATCACTGATTGGCTAACGTTACCTGCCTGTGGTCGACCGATTGAATACCAATAAGGGAAAATATTAAGGACTGCCCATATTTTTACGGCTATGCGTTGTAATGGATGAAATGGACTCAGTCGTATTAGAAAAAACTTTATACAGGGTGTCCCGTAAATAATGGATCAAACGTAACGGGTAGGTAGCTTACCTAATTTCCAACAACTAATTTGAATATTAAAAAAAAAACCGTTACAGTAACCAGGATATTAATTTTTTTTCGAATTTTACGATTTTGTCTTCCAGAATTAAGCTTTTTTAATGCTGTCGCTGCAAATGATGACATTTTTAGGTATGATTTTTATTTAACATTTCTGAATAGCTTACTAATGTTATAAGATACCATTTTTTTTGAATACCGTTTTATTTGCCTTAGAAAAAAAATCTTGAGTTGAAAAGTTTTTTCTTTACGATGTTAGGACCAAAATTGAAAAAATTCTCCTGTAAAAAAAATGTATGACACCGAAGACCACCATTATTTTAAAAACTTGTACATTTAATAAGGTTTGCAAATTGGTATAAAACTTACGTCTAGTCCTTATCGTTACAAAGATATTGCTATGAATGTGATGAAGAAGACAGAAAATAAATTAAATTGGTACTATTCCATTTTTTCCTTTTCGTAATGGCTTATGCTTGAATGCTTGTAATCGAAGCAGGTAGTTAAGCGGATAGCATAATTCCGACCCGATGACGTCATCTGTCCGGAATTTGGGACCGCTACCTGTGGCGGAGTTGCACCTCAGTCAGTGTGAAAGGGATAGATAGCGCCGCTTTTTGGTAAATCGGTTAAATCGGTATGAAGTTGCGCAGGTTCTTTTGTTCTTTCCTGCGCCCTTCACTCGTACAGGCTTCATTGTTGCTTGATTTTATTAGTTTAGTTGTAACTAGTCTCTCTTCGAGTTGCTACGTCAGACAACTTTCGCTCCCGGTCAGTGGCTCGGTGTTTTCTTCTGTAAAATTTGACTTGTGCTGTGTTTTTGGACTTTGCTTTGCCTATCGATTTGGAACTCTTAGCGTATTGGACAAACGACTTGGCGATCCTACGGACTCCGAAAACATTCGTTTGTGTGTGCTTGTACGTGTGTGCAGTAGCGCTGAAACCTTATTCAGCCCAATGCCTCGTTATGAGTACACGCCACGGCAGTACGGCGAAATGCATTTTATCTACGGAGAAGCAAGAGGTAATGCCAGGGCGGCTGCAAGATTGTACCGTGAAAGATACCCGAACCTGGTTCGTTATCCCGATTATCGCGTCTTTATTAGAGTGCATAACGCGCTTCTTGAGGGAAGAATTCTTGGCACCGGAGTTGGTGGTACCCGTGAAGGACGACCGCGACAAGTTAATGACGAAGTCATTCTTCGAGAAATCGAGGAAGATCCGTCAGTCTCCGTTCGCGTCATAGCGCGACGCGTAGGAATTTCTAGATCGACGGTGCATCGAGTGCTACAACGGTGCCGATTGCACCCATATCACGTGCAACGTGTTCAAACGCTGACGTCGCGTGATTACCAGCCAAGAATAGAATTTTGCCAAAGGATGCTTAGAATGATTCGGGCGGACCCGCAGTTTTTTAACAAGATTTTATGGAGTGACGAGTCTTCATGCCGCCGAGATGGATATTTAAATTTGCATAATTTGCACAGTTGGCAGCTGATAAACCCATATTTGATGCGAGAGGACAGGAGCCAACATCAATTTAAAATAAATTTATGGGTGGGAATAATCAATGGGCAAATAATAGGGCCCTTTGAACTACCAGCTACTCTAAACGCCGAATATTATCTCCATTTTTTAAGGAATGAGTTGCCAAGGTTATTAGAAAACGTTCCAGAAGACGTACGGCAAGCAATGTGGTTGCAAAATGATGGGTGCCCCGCTCACTATGCGACGGCAGTAAGGGCGCACCTTGATGAAAGTTATCCGGACAGATGGATCGGCCGATTAGGACCAATTTTGTGGCCTCCGCGATCTCCGGATTTAAATCCCCTAGATTTTTTTTACTGGGGATGTTTAAAAGACAGGGTCTACAAGAATCCAATAACGTCGGAAGAAGAATTACGACAGCGCATCCAATCTGCTGCATCAGAAATAAACCAAAGCCGTTTTGTCCGTCGGATAAGAGCTTCCTTTATTAGGAGATGCAGACTTTGCATTCTTGTAGAGGGAAGGCAATTCGAACATTTATTGTAAAAACCAAATAAAACGATTTATTTGAACTAACTGTTTTTTTTAGTACGGCCTCCTAATTCTTTTCATACGCCTCAATAATTCAATGAACATTGCCTCTGAAATACTACAGTTACACATTTTAAAGAAAAAGTTTAAATGTACACACTTTTTTATTTTTTTTATTAACGTTGATTTGGAGCACCTCTCAGATTCATAGCAATTATCTTTGTAACGACAAGGACTAGAATGTACAACTTCATACCAATTTACCAAAAATACAAAAGCGGCGCTATCTATCCCCTTCACGCTGACTGAGGTGCAACTCCGCCACAGGTAGCGGTCCCAAATTCCGGACAGATGACGTCATCGGGTCGGAATATGCTAGCCGCTTAACTACCTGCTTCGATTACAAGCATTCAAGCATAAGCCATTACGAAAATGAAAAAATGGAATAGTACCAATTTAATTTATTTTCTGTCTTCTTCATCACATTCATAGCAATATCTTTGTAACGATAAGGACTAGACGTAAGTTTTATACCAATTTGCAAACCTTATTAAATGTACAAGTTTTTAAAATAATGGTGGTTTTCGGTGTCATACATTTTTTTTACAGGAGAATTTTTTCAATTTTGGTCCTAACATCGTAAAGAAAAAACTTTTCAACTCAAGATTTTTTTTCTAAGGCAAATAAAACTGTATTCAAAAAAATGGTATCTTATAACATTAGTAAGCTATTCAGAAATGTTAAATAAAAATCATACCTAAAAATGTCATCATTTGCAGCGACAGCATTAAAAAAGCTTAATTCTGGAAGACAAAATCGTAAAATTCGAAAAAAAATTAATATCCTAGTTACTGTAACGGTTTTTTTTTTAATATTCAAATTAGTTGTTGGAAATTAGGTAAGCTACCTACCCGTTACGTTTGATCCATTATTTACGGGACACCCTGTATGTCTCATAATGTTTTTTTTTTACTGGCAAGGCTTTTTTATCATGTATTATGTATATTATCTTTGAAAACAACTTTCACTAACAATTTTCTAAAACGATAAAAATTTTATCGTTTATAAAAAAAAAAAAAAATTTAGAAAAATACAAAGATTTTTTCTAAAACTTTCTTAAATTTTCTTCAAACGTCAATTTGATCCGCAAATAATCTTGTTTTTATTTTCCAGGAAAGAACGGTTCCGGCGCAACAGAAACGAAACACTGGCAGGACATGATCACGAAACCGAGGCAGACCATCGTGCAATGGCATCGTCTGAAGCCTGAGTGAACGGCATTTAACAAAAAAAAAAAACAAAAAAAATACAAAAAACGTCATAAGACTGAACGGTTAACAAAATTTAATGGCACACTAATCTCTCTGAGCTGTCCTTGTATTGGCGTTGTGCACATCTTTTATCTTTTTTCTTACCTTTTTTTAGTAAAAAGGATTTAATCTTTTTTCGTCTGTGATGCAGCCAATACTGGCCTGGTTATTTTGTAACCCACATTTTATTTATTTTGAAAATTATTGGTGATAATTTGATTTCTAAAAGTACAAAAAAGTTGTATTTTAAGTAATGAAACTGTCTTTTCTATTTAATTTAATTTATATTTATTATAAACACAGTAAGGTTACGTTTTGCAAAGCACTTTATTTTTGTTACACATTTTCTCCTTCATCTAAGCACACGCTACTTCTCGAATCTTGACTTTAAAAGAAAAATATTAAAAAATGATCTAAAATTAAAATCAAAAGGTGATATTTCTAAAAAAAGAAAATCAAAGTGTTGAACATTAACTTTTCCTAAAATTAGACTAATTTGAAATGCTGTTCATACAAGACATTTAGGTCCTACGCTTGATTTGTAAAACTTTTTTATCTTTTCTAAAATAGTCAATTAATTTCTTATTACCAATATTCTAATCAACGTCTTCTACTATACTATTTTTAAAGTTTTTTCTTCTGTCAAACTCATTTCATTTTGTGCTTTTTTTTATATATATTTTTTAAATCTTTTTTGTTGATAAATTATAAATAAGTCTCTTGACATCTATGACACAGCATTTCTAGTTAGTTTTAAGTCTTCATGCTATATTGACGTTTTACTTAATAAGTAATGGTTGGATGATGAATGTTAAGAATTTTAATAAAAAAATATTGTTAGAATTATAAAATTAATTGTTAAAAATGTAGTAATTATTACGAAAAGTCGGGTTCACATAGCACAAAGAAGAGTAGATTTTTCTTTTTGTCGTTATTTTCTTATAATATTAATACGTATTATTCGATGTTTAATCATCTAAGAACGAATTTGCTTTTGAATTGCTCAATTAAGAGTCAACAAAAAAAAAGTTTTTTTTTTTTGTTATTTTAACATTTTTAATAATAAATTGTAATCAATTCATCAGAGTAAATACCAAACTGCCAAATTATTACCTTTGAAAGAAAAAAACAATAAAGTAACATCTAAACGCGATTTTTGAGAAAAAATGTGTCAAATAGTTTGCTTTCTGTATTGAAGATGCTTGAAGTGAGTACAGAAATTCTAAATTAATTGTTAAAAATTAAGAAAGAGTTGCAAGTATATGAGGCTGGTCAATTTTAGGTGAGAATTTAAAACGAGATGTAAGAAATGCCCAAAGTTGCAAGCCGTTCTATAAAAATCATCAGCAACTTTTGGATATAGCTTCGTTTGATAGGTAGCAACGTTTTTTGTTATATATAATAGTATATATATAAATATATATTATATATAAAAATAATAAAAATAGTATCGAAATGCTTGTTGTTACATGTTAAAGCTTACATTCCGTAATAGTAGTTCGAATCGATGTTAAAACGTATTGAGAAAAAAAAATTATCATCAGAATCCAAAATATTGTATACATTTATAAAAGTTTTATAGAAATTAGTGTATTTATAGGTGTACCACGTAGCTTGTTGTTATAGATGTTAGACAGTTCAATGTTCATAATAATTAGTTGCAAACAACAAGATCTGTTGAAAAAGGGAAATAAAAAAAATCTTTTATCAATTTTACTTAAACAAATCCTCTAACTGAGCTTCAAAAACCGATTTTAGTGGAAAAATGTCAAGAAAACATAAATGTTAAGACGTAATTTAATAGTTTTAGAGATAAAAAAATAAATCAGACGGTTAGCGACACCGATACTTAAGTAAACGACTATATTAGTCACTCTTACTTGTAAATAGGCAGAATTGCGTCAGTAGACTCAGTAAAAAATACTGGTTCCTTATAAGTGATAAGAATTTGCCGTTGAAAAATCTTTCGACATAAGTATCGATGTAACTGGCCCAGAATTGACACTAGTCATAATTATGACATACATCAATCCACTGTTTCAAAAGTTTCAAGTCAATGAAATAATTATTAAAATGTGCCAGTAAAAATAATTCAATAGAAAAAAAAAACTTTAAAAAATCCTAAAAATCAGTCGGTTCATTGTTTAGTAAAATAGCTGAGAACTATATTTTTTACTCTCGTGTTTATGCAAAGATAAATGTCTATTTTAATGGGGTAAAAGAAACCTCGGTAACGCTTTTTCAATTATTTTTGCTATGCATTTTTATGTATTATTTTGATTTGACTAAATGTACGCTAACGCTTTATTAGTTAGGTGACCACTAAATCCGTTTTGTCGACATGTTTTTTTTTTTACAAAAAAGGTGACCACTTAGTACTAAATAATTGCAGTTCTACTGTCCCAATTTAAAAGACGAACGTTCACAAAAATCGTAATTCTCGAGAATCAGGACAACGATTAATTTCAGCTCTTTTTTAAAACAAAAGCATATCCAGGTATTGGTAGGGAAGTAAAAATTAAAAAAAAATATTGTAAGTATAAAAGAAAGGTCAAAATGAGAGGAATTATTCTAATAATTGTACATAAAATAGGAAAATTGTATTGATTGTCGTCATGCAAAGTTTGAGCTAAATAACGAAACGTATTTCATTAAAATATACATAAAATATTTCAAGAAATATGTTTGCATCTTCCGATTACTACCTCTTTTTTGCTTAATCAATATTTTTTACTGTTGAGTAGCAGAATATTTTTCAACTCTAATAATTACGAAAAAATATTTTTCCTTAAAAAATACTGCGATTATATTTTTAATGAATAAGCCAGTTGATTGACATAAATAAATAATTTTAACATTTCTAATTAATATAAATTAAATCGATCAAATTATTATTGTTACACTTCTTGATAATATTTTAAGCAAATTATATAATAATATTATATAATGTTTGTGTCAGACAACTGGTTTATTCCGCCTATATCTAAGCTTTTCGATTTCAAAATCATTGTGATGTACAATTATAACATATCAATCATTTTTTTTATTTTCAAAGCCTTGAAGGAATATATATTTTGGTGAAATATTCTAAAAAAAAACTATTTAGATTAACACTGCGCACATATAAATTATTTTTTATCTATATACAGGAATCCTCAAATTATAATCTCTTTAAAACTATGAGAATCACAAATTGCTAATTTTGTTTTTAAACTTTTTTTTTCTATAAAAACAATCTTTGAATTCTACGTGTTTACGAAAAATTGCAGAATGTTGCAAATCGAGATGAAAAATGGACGAGTTTTTTGTAATATTAGTTAAGTTCATAGAAATTCCCACCAATTTGGTGGCGCACGCATTTATTTTTAATCATATAACATTAATATATTTGAATGTTAACATGTAATCGCAAATAACATAGTATTGTGGCCGAGAAAATGAGTTACATTGCAAAATAATTATGTAATATTTCGCGCGCTTTTGTCATCCGCCCTAAAACTTGTCGTGACGCTTCGGGTTTGGTTTGGTAAAGTTCGGCTCAAACGATGTAACTTATAATCGCGGTCTGTGTCTATTCTGTGCAATATAAATGTTATAAAATTAGGAAAAATGTGATTTTAAAAATATAGTTGATTATATTTTATCGTATAGTTAAAAAAAATAATAACGTTTTAAAATATATGTAATATCATGTAATGTTAAGGAATCAGTGTTTAGATTAGATGAAGAAGTTAAAAAATGTATTTATAGACTGTTACGTTTAAAAAATAAGAATGTATTCGCTTCGAAAACATTTATTTTTAATTTCTATTTTTTTTTAATGCATAGATGTCATTGTTGTGTATTATTTTTTGTGTGTTTTATGTTTTTCATGATTAATTAAGGTTTTTAGGTGTACGATTCATTAAATTTATTATATAATTATACACGTATTATAAAGTGTTGACAATCATTAATGTATTGTGTATTTATTAATTGTAATTAAATTCATTATTCCCGAATAAAATATTGAGTTAATTACTGGACGTACTCATTTGCTTTTCTATAATTTTTATTTTATCTATCTAATATACAGGTTGTCCGATATTGAATGGATAACCTTGAAATAACATATAATAGACCTTATGGCCGTGATAACAAAAATACAAAAAAAATATATAAGTATTTGGGATACTTATATATTTTTTTGTATATTTATAATAGGTCTTTACCTATAAAATTGCCGTTTTGTATGAAAAAATTTAAACGAATTTTTTTCATGCATTTTTTATTTGTATTAATCGAAGTAATCACCCATGCAATCAATGCATCTTTGCCAACGCAGTGGCAGTTTATTGATGCCCTTCTTAAAGAAATCAGCTGGACGGGAGGCAACAAATTCTTCAAAGGCATTTTGTACTGCCTCTCGGGTATTGAATTTTTTTCCCGCCAAGAAGTTATCCAAATTCTGGAAAAAGTAGTAGTCTGTAGGCGCAAGGTCTGGTGAGTAGGGCGGATGACGGAGAGCTTCCAACCCCAGTTCTTGCAACTTGGAGACCGTCTGCTGTGCAGTATGAGGTCGCGCATTGTCATGCAGGAGCAGCGGAGACGAGCGATTGACCAATGCTGGTTGGAGATGTGCCAGCTTCTCCATCATTGTGTTCAGTTCTTCACAGTACACATCTGAAGTAATGCTCACCCCGTTTGTAAGAAGCTGTGATGAATCACACCGGCGCTAGACCACCAAACAGTGACCATCACTTTTCTAGGGGTAAGTTTTCGTTTAGGGCATTGTTTAGGTGCTGAACCAGGATCCAACCAACTTGCTGAGCGCTTGCGGTTATCAAAAAGAATCCATTTTTCATCGCAGGTAACAATGCGGTTCAAAATTCCTTCATTTGTGTGTCTGTTGAGCAGTGCAAGACACGTCTCGACGCGTACTTCGCGCTGGCGATCATTGAGTTCGTGGGGCACCCAAATGTCAAGCTTTTTTACCTTGCCAATTTGACGCAAATGAACCAATATTGTTTTGACGCTATCGTCGAAAGCTGCTGCTAATTCAGCCGTAGATTGTGTATCATCAGCTTCCACAATCGCCTTTAATTCGTCATTGTCGACCAAAGTCTTCGGACGACAGCGAGGTTCATTTTTCAGGTCGAAATTTCCAGAACGGAAGCGAGCAAACCAATAACAAGTGGTGCGTTGGTTTGTAGTGTTAGCTCCGTAAACGTCGTTGATGTTGCGTGCCGCTTGTGCCCCGTTGCTGCCACGACGATACTCATATTCCATATATACTCGAATTTTTAACGTATCCATGATGACGAAAAAGATTGAAATGCGATGAAAATGTAACACTAATCAATAAACAAATGACTACTTTTGGAAAAAAAAATCCATGTTTTTAAAATAAAATTAATTTGAAATTAGAATTCTTAGCCAAACAAAAATTATTTTGATTTGAAATGGCCAGTACTGCAGAACGGCAATTTCATAGGTAAAGACCTAATATTATTACTATTTTTTTTATATATTTATTATCTTATATACCGTAAGGGCGGGTTACTTTGACTCTAGGGCATAACTTTGGCCCAAATCGAGACAACTGTATAAACTGCCCGAAGTGTCACGACCACACAACCGAACGTCGTATGTCCTTCGGTAACTATTAGATGGTGATATAGACGCGTACTTGCGGAACCTTGTGTGGATTTAATGACAGTAAACATCTGTCTCGATTTGGGCCAAAGTTATGCCCTAGACTCAAAGTAACCCGCACTTACTGTATTTTTTTTGTATTTTCTTAAGAAGACCCTAAGATTTTATAGAAAGAAAATACTAACTTTATTCAACTTATTTTACATTCTTCTTCGCCACGACCATAAATTAATGAATTCCATCGGTTATTTGATTTTATAATATTGCAGAGAGGCTGTCAAATAGTGTGACTAGCAATTGCACAGTATTATTTGACCGACGAAAAAGAAGTAGGAGTTTCTCAAGTCGACACGTATATATATTATTTTTTTTTTCTATAAAATTCATTAAAATTCATTTTTTTTTTAATCTTTTTTGGAGTGGCCATAAGGTCTTTTATAATAATATGCTATTTCAAGGTTATCCGTTCATGCGGACATCATGTATAAATATCAATGTTTGTTTGTTCGTATTTTAAACGCTGCCTCACCGGTTGTGATAAATCTTTTTCAACTTTTGCTTATACTTGCGCATAGGCACGTAACAATAATTCTTCTGCGGCAGCAACGCGCCGGGTACCAGATAATACTTAATACTATAAACAGAGTAATAACAGCCGCACGGGTCCATCCATCAGGTTAAGCTACGCTTGCTGAGGTTAGTCCATGGAAGGGTAACCATCTTTACCTCCGTGCCTCGGAAAGCACGTTAAGCCGTTGGTCCCGGCTGTCATTCGTGGATCTTTGACAGTTGTTACGTGTCGTCAGAAGCCCGAAAGTGTGACAACCAGTCTTACCAAGGGGTATCGTATTACGCAGTCACTGGGTTGTGGAGTTCAGATAGGCAGTCGCTCCATGTAAAATACTGGTAGTCAGCTGCATCCGGTTAGACTGGAAGCCGACCCTAACATAGTTGTGAAAAGGCTAGGCTAGGCTAGATGACGATGATGTAGGGGCAATCTTCAGAGATCACTCACACCACTAGATCACTCGGCAATACTGTAGTATTGCCGAGTGTCATAGGATAATTTCACACGGACGAAGTCGTGGGCAGCAGCTAGTTTCGTTTAATTTTATACCAATTTATTTGGCTTATTTTTTCATCTTGATTTTTATGAGTTAAACGGGTTATTGGTAAAACATCAGCAACCTCATCATTATGAACAACTTTTACTATGGGACTAAACCTGAAATCGCGAAAAAACAAATCAGCTGTTCAGTACATTTATCTACATCAAACTCTTCAAAATGTAGGGAGCAGCTGAATTTTTTTTTCGCGATTTCAGGTTTGGTCCCTTAATAAAAGTTGTTCATAATGATGAGTACAATGACCCCTTAAGAGGTTGCTGGTGGTTTACCAATAACCCTGTATATTTCACAAAAATCGACCATAATTACTTTGAATTTTTTTTTGTATTTTGTACTACATCTCTGCTGGCGTCCGCCAAATCTTTCCAGGAACCCTTCTCCCGTCAGACACGTCCAGGTCATCTTGCCTTTTTCAGTTTCTAGATATATTATTTCAACTCCAAAAATGACAGCAATGTCTACAGTAAACTCACGATTTCAAGAATGGATGTGAAATAATACACCTTTTTCATTGCATTAATTCTGTATTTTATCTTCTTGCACACATACAAACTTGGTATAAGATAGCCATATTTAACAAACTGTTTAACTAGGCACTCAATAAATATCAGTATAGACTAGATTTCTAGACAACCTTTAGGATCTGAGGCTCGAAACGAACTAACTTGGAAAAACTAGGCGACGCTCCAAAAATCATGTTTTCATTACGTAGGTAATGGTAATTCTCTAGAAAAAAACCAGTACTTTTGGCGGCAACTGTCAAATTAGATACTTTTTAACTTCACGAATACTCAGATACAAAATCATTTGAGTCAAATCACATACTTTCAACTTTATGTTTAGTATTTTAAATCCACAAAACTTATTATTATTTGGAAATCATGACAGATGAAGGAAAAAATGAAAACCAGAATGTAGAAATTTTGTATTTTTTATTGAATAACTTTTCTATTTATGTTATCATTATCACAAAACATTATAATTAGGTAGGTATTCAAGTAAAAAAGCCGATAACTTCTAAAAACAAAACACACTGTTGGAAAAATTTACAAAAATCATTTTACTTTAAAAAAAAATAAAATTGTATTACGTTAAAAACGCCATTCACAAAAATATATTAAAAAGTTTTTTTTTTTTGTTTTTTCTAAATTCTCCCAACACCGCGAAATCAGAGACAGGGTTCCATACATTTTTGTGTCAACAAACGCTTTCTATTGTCGCACGATGACTAAACCAACTGTTATCAGATTCATTTGTAAAGTTAATAAAGAACAGGAAATAGAAATCTACTTTTGAACTCTTTTGTGACTCGGTCACAACAAAAACGTGCTTACAAACCACGAAAATATGTTCTGCATGACTGGTTTACTAAAAACTGATAAAAACCAAGGATTATTTATTTAGATTTTTACCGACAAGGTAAGAAAAAAGAGCATTTTCACAAAAAATAATCATAAAAAATTAATTTAATTAACATTTCGTGGTCAAAACTTATTCCAGCCAAACAGAACAGTTATAAAAAATTTGGTATATTTAAGGAATATTTTGAGACCAATTTCATACGTTTTATCGATAAAAACGTATCCCGGGCATTTTACCTTCACATCTCTATAAAAATAACCAGCCAATTAGAGTCCAGCATTTGAATTATCGCGTGGTACTTGACTAATCACGTTGCGTTATTGTGCAAGGCGCTAGTGTCGTCTATTATTGTAAAATGCCCTGACTTCTGGTAACTTCTTAAGACTTCTTAGCTTCTTCCTCTTTCTTCTCCGCTTCTGGGGCAGGAGTGGGGAGTTCAGGGTACTCCAGTTTCACACCTTCTTCGCAAGTGAAGATTGGACAGCAGCCGGGGAATGGCGCAGTCTTGTTGGTTTTGTCTGAAAATGGAGAAGAATGGTATAAATATCATTATTTTTTTAATATCTGATGTACTGGCATTATTTCTATTATTATTTTTTTTATTATTATTATTATTTTTATCAGAATAATAGGAGCTTTAATTAACACAACAAGTAAACAATATTTTTAATAGGAATATACACTGGGTTTTAATGAACAAAAGTCGGTGTGATCATATATATTTTTTGTTCTACTTTTAGCTTTCTTTAAGGTGGAAGCGCCAGTGTAACCCGCGAAATTCAAATTTTCTTACGTTTTTTACAATTTGTAAGTCAGTATTATGTTGTATGTTCATCAAAATATGATTCGCAACCGTAAAAAATAAGTATTTACAGAATAATAATCATTAAAATCATCAATACTACTCTTTAAACCAGGTATCGTATTGAATGACTATTTCATGAAACCTTGTTGTATTTGCTGAGTTGTATTACTTCTTTGGCCGTCTTTAAATAACGAGACTCCTCCGTGCCTCGGAAAGCACGTTAAGCCGTTGGTCCCGGCTGTCATTCGTGGATCTTTGACAGTCTTTACGGGTCGTCAGAAGCCCGAAAGTCTGACCACCAGTCTTAGCAAAGGGTATCGTATTACCCAGTAACTGGGTTGTGGAGGTCAGATAGGCAGTCGCTCCATGTAAAATACTGGTATTCAGCTGCATCCGGTTAGACTGGAAGCCGATCCCAACATAGTTGGGAAAAGGCTAGGCAGATTGATTTTTGTTGAGTTGTATTTACTGATTGTAATGATTATAATACTCTAAATATTTTTTTTTACGGTCGCGAATCATACTTTAATCAACATACAGTCTAATGACTGACTGACTGACTGAATGACTGACTTGCAAATTGCAAAAAACGTAAGAAAATTTGAATTTCGTGGGTTACCCTGACGCTTCTTTTAAGTTTCCTCTTAATGAAAGGGAGAGGGCTGAAATCCACCGCATCTTTGATTGATTTTGCTCTAGGACATGCCGGCTTCCACACTTACCACACAATGCGTTCCTTCATCGTTTTTAAAGCAGATGAAATAAATATACAAAGCTGGGTTCAAACCAAAGACCTGTAACACCCCCTCCCCCTGAACCCTCATTGGAGGGTTCTCTTGAAAATTCACGCCACCAGTAGGCGCCACTGTGACAACAGGTCTTCCATTTCGACAGTAAATATAAAATATATGATGCCTTTCATCATTCGTTTTATTCAATCGTTCATCATTCAATCATCATGATTAAAGAAAATATAGGCGCTTTGACACTTCTGACAGGTGCCCGGACCTGACATCTTAGTGCTGCCACCTAGTGAACGTCATTTCAGAAAACCCTCATTCGAAAGTTCTTTTTGTTTTTCTCCACTTACCAGTGTCAAGTTTGCACTTAGGGTTGGCCAACGGCAATGGGCCACAGTCCTCAACCAGCTCCAACAGCCTCGGGGGCTGGTCCTCACTGACGACGCAGGTGCTGCGGCCACAGAAGGGGGCTAAGTCCCAGGTGTTGCCAGGTTCGACGGTCGCACAGCGGGTGGATGCGAAGCACATCCCCGGGAAGTCTGCAAAGATGATAGGGTTTTTTAGAGTTTGGTTGAGGTGGAATTTTTTGGTCGAAAAGTGGAATTGTTTGGTCGAAAGTGCAATTATTGTTTGGTTGAAAGTGCAATTGTTTGGGCGATTTTTTTTTGGTCGGTAACTCTATTTATTGAAAGTTGAGTTTGTTCATTTTGTCTGAAATAGAGCTTAAAAAATGTTATTATTTAAAAACGGGAAAAATATTTTCACTGTTTTGTGTTGGAATCAGACCTTGAAATTAATTTTAAATTACAAAAGGGAACAAAATTAGACTTTTTTTGTTGAATGGAATTGAATGGCTGTTGTTTACTAATTCGAGGTCGCTGATTTCAAATCTACCCTCAATTTATCTCTAACAGGTCTAGTTTTTGAGATACATCAGCATCAAGGTACACTATATCCTCCACAGCCATTTGGGCCGTTTCCCTGAAAATCTTGATGATCTGAGTGAAGAACAAGAGGAACGGTTCCATCAAGACATTCAGACGATGGAGAAGTGGTACCAGGTTCACTGGAATGCCCACATGGTGGCGGACTACTGTTGGACCATTAAAAAAAACTAAAGCTGATACATAAAAATCTGACTTCAGATCTAAAGCCGCCCCAAAAAAATGTACCTTAATATTAGTTATAATATTTCAAGCAACAAAAATCCTTTGTTTAAAAACGATTAAGTTACCGATACTGAGTAAGCCGACGTTCGCACGGACGTAAAAATATCGCGGCGATTTTTTTCACGCACTGGATTTTCAACGCTCTGCTTAGCGCCGAGAGTTGAAAATCCAACAGTGTGATTTTTCAACGTGCTGGGATGTACTCTATTGTTGGTAGGTTGTATTCTCGAAGCTCGGCTCAACACTGAGAGTTGTTGACCAGTGCCCGATAAAATCCCGCCGCGATATTTTTACGTCCGTGCGAATGTCGGCTAAGTATCCAAATATTTACAAATGTATGGTTCTATGAAAACTCTTATGTAAGAGGAAAACATGCCTTTAGTATTGTTAATAAGATTTTTAATTAACATTCAAACACTAATTAAACATTGACATTAGTCTTACGCCATCTAAACATACCTACACAACAAATATTTGACACATGTACCTACTAGCTATTAAGAGGCTACTTTCTAACTCTTGCACACTAGAGAGCTATGATTTCTAAATGTAATAAGTTTTGTTTGCGTGTCCATGTATGGAATTTTACAGGCAATGACAATTTAAATCTAATAAACTGATATCTTGTTAGCAACCTAAGTTATTCTAACTTAGCAAGCAGAGCAGCTGTTCTGCTGGGGAGTTAGTTGCGGCACTTTTTCACTTCTGTAGTGATGTATGCAACTTGAGGGGATACATCGATAATTTTGTGTTTTCTAAAATTCTTATAAAACCAAATGTATATGGTCAAATCATTTTGATTTTGCATATGTATTATTTGACTATATTGTCTACTGCTGTATTAAAACCGGAACATGATTAAAGTAGCACCATCTATTTTCTCTTTTCTACGATTATACGTAAACAGTTCCTTATTGTGCAGTAAAATTTGCTTTAAACCGAAGGTATATATGTTAAGAACTTCCTAAGCTAAAAATTGATTTAAGTATAGCATTTTGTCATAAATCTACATTTAAACGAAGCGCGCTTAAATTCCGGTGCGCCTGAGAGTCTTCTATCTCGCGCATCAAACTAAACCTTAACGCCATTTCACTTACACACCGAGCTAAACCTCGCTTCGCTATATCCTCTTAAATACGGAATCAACAATATGCTACAGTAAACCCCCGTTCGCACGGGCGTAATAAAATAACGGCGGGATTTTATAGCGCGCTGGATTTTCAACGCTCTGCTTAGCACTGAGAGTGCAAAATTCAACAGCGTGTTTTTTCGACGCGCTAGAATGTACTCTGTTATTGTTAAGTTGAATTCTCAACGCTCGGCTCAACAACGAGAGTTGAAAATCCAGTGCGCTATTAAATCCCGCCGCGATTTTATTCCTCCCATGCGAACGAGGGTTTAGTCGACGTTCGCACGGACGTAAAACTATCGCGGCGATTTTTTTTCGCGTACTGGATTTTCAACGCTCTGCTTAGGCGCCGAGAGTTGAAAATCCAAGTATTGTTAAGTTGGATTCTCAACGCTCGGCTCAACAACGAGAGTTGAAAATCCAGTGCGCGATAAAATCCCGCCGCGATATTTTTACGTCTAGAATATACAGTACGGCCGATGAATGATGGCTGACCTGAACATAGGCTCTCTGAACTTTCGCGCATGTTCTATAACTCACACTCGCCTCGTATCACCATTTGTTTCCTAAAAAATGTTATTGCGCAGCCTTCTGCGCAAAGTTCGGGCCGGCCATGTATCAGGCATTTCGGTAATCAAAAATAATTGCCATTGTTCTTTCATAATTACACACAAATACTAGGCAACCGCATAAAAATTTACTTCGCGATTTCAATGCTTTTCACACAAGCGATGCGAAAAACGCTGTTCATTTGTTTCTATTTGTATGGAAAATTCACAGGCGTCCGTCATTTTTGTGATAACAACTAACAATTGGGCGTTTTGTAAAATTCTACGCGTTTCTAGATCAGGGTCAAAGCGTGTGAATGTATTTTTCTATGTATTGTGTTGTATTGTATGTACAATGCGTTGTGAAAGGCTTTGGTACAAATGGAAACTTTTGTTGATGGTATCCTGGTAAAACTGTGTTTGTCGAATTTAAAAAGGAGAAGGAAAGGAGGTTATGCATTAGACGAGGTTTTTTTATTATTGTACACCGATTTTCCAGCGATTACTGGGCCAATTAATGTGGTTCTTTATTCAATTGATTGAAGACGTTCGCGCAGTTGGCGCCAAATTTTATTAACTTCGAAGTTTTTGAGTGAAATTCATTAATAGGTTTTTTATTTAATCATAAAATCTAAGATTAATTTCAGTAAAAAATTAGTCTAGGAATAAAATAATATGACAAACCTATCATGTTAGGTTAGGTTAGGTAGCTCGTGGCTAAGTAATAACAGCCGCACGGGTCGATCCATCAGGTTAAGCTACGCTTGCCGGGGTTCGTCCGTGGATGGGTCACCATCTTTACATAACAAGACTCCTCCGTGCCTCGGAAAGTGCGTTAAGCCGTTGGTCCCGGCTGTCATTCGTGGATCTTTGACAGTCGTTACGGGTCGTCAGAAGCCCGAAAGTCTGACAACCAGTCTTACCAAGGGGTATCGTATTACCCAGTAACTGGGTTGTGGAAGTCAGATAGGCAGTCGCTCCATGTAAAGTAAAGGTATTCAGCTGCATCTGGTTCGACTGGAAGCCGACCCCAACATAGTTGGGAAAAGGCTAGGCAGATTGATTTTGTTAGGTTAGGTTAGGATTGGTTGACCAAAATAGCAACTAAGTATTTAAGCTGACATGACATTAACTGGGATGATAAAATAAATTAATAAAAATGGCTTTTAGATTCAACGGTTAACATTGTCAATTTCAAAAAAAATGTTCGCAATAGGACAGTTGGATGTCCTTCACGCATCGCTCAGGGCAAAATCTTAAAATAGACAAAAGACATTCGGTCATTCGAATTTTAAAAGAATGCTCAATATTGTCCGTTTCCTCATTAAAAGTGAACGGCCTTTTGTCTCGTGTTTTCTTACAAGTCTTTGTAATTTTGTGACTGACATGTTAGCTCACTGTGAGTCATAAATGAGTTGAATGCGATCAGTTTGGGTAGAAAACATTGTTTTTATGTTTAATTTGTCATAAATTGTGATTCGCTCGTGGCTAAATGATAACAGCTGCACACGTCGATCGAATGTTAAGCTACGCTTACCGCGGTCAGTTCGTAGATGGGTTACAATTCATTACATACCCCTCCGTGCCTCGGAATTGGTCCCGGCTGTCACGTGTAGATTTATGACAAAACGATTCTTACCAAGAGGTATCGTGTTACCCAGTAACTGGGTTGTGG
The DNA here is from genome assembly GCA_946251885.1 of Cosmia pyralina. Taxonomy (NCBI): domain Eukaryota; kingdom Metazoa; phylum Arthropoda; class Insecta; order Lepidoptera; family Noctuidae; genus Cosmia; species Cosmia pyralina. Next base: position 7,517,930 of record OX276371.1, on the reverse strand, counting down.
AGGTCCTCCATGTAAAAGCCGACCCCAACATAGTTGGGAAAAGGCTAGGCTGATTGATAGTATCACACCGATTAGATAAAGTAGTTAGGTATCGAATGGCCAAGGGGCACATCACATGTTGCCATGATTTCAAAATTTTATGGCAAAGTATTTTATGTAATTTCACAAAGGTTTTATGCATAATGCATTTAGGCACACATTAAAAAAAAATATCCATTCATCTTTTTACAAAGTACTTACCTAATGCATGATTTCATAATAAGGTCACAGTCTTAGAAGAAGATGGTCCAATTATGGCCAATTCTTAAAGCTCAGCCTACACTATAAAAAAACTTTTTTACAAAAAAATACAACCGACTTCCAAAAACAACACTACAAAGTGAAAAATAACTTTAATTTCGGAAGTCGGTGTCTGATTAAATGTATTTTTGTTTTTGCCACCGACTTCCGAAATTAAAGTTATTTTTCACTTTGTAGTGTTGTTTTTGGAAGTCGGTTGTATTTTTTTGTAAAAAAGTTTTTATTTTTCACTTTTTAGTGGGTCTGTTTATAATTTGTATAAGTTACAATAGTCCAATGTCAATTGCTCATCACATGTTACAAAATATTGCTTTTCCCGATGCTGGGACGTTAATTGTTGAGGAGTTCTGCTGGTAAGAACCAGGAGAACTCCTCAACAACCACTCACCACACGCATTGTGTGACGAGCGGAAATTGCTTAGCAACCATATTAAAGTAATCGAATCGCAACCCGTGAAATATTTATCATTGAGTAATTCCGGTAGCCATCTGTGGTCTTCATCATCAGTTCCACTTCACCAAGTGGTGCTTTCCGAGAGCAAATACACGAGCTACTATAAAAAATACCCAAATCACTATAGGTGTGCCTATAATATTTGAAGAGTTCCTTCGATTTCTCCAGGATTCCATCATCAGAACTGGATTTTGACAAAAATGGGACCATTTGGGAAGTATACCCTTTCCAACAAAAAAATAATTTTTCAAATCGGTTGGCATGCGACGGAGTTATGCGCGAACAAACATAAAAAAAAAAAAAATAGAAACATCCGAATTGAGAACCTCCTCCTTTTTTAGAAGTCGGTTAAAAATGATTGCCAATAATAGCTTGGATTTAGTGCAGACGGAAGGCACTAAGACTTTACAAAAGTGAAAGTACCTCATACATCTAGATTGTGCTATGTGGGACGAAGTAGGGCTGCCTCATCGACGACCAGACTTATTGCCAATGTAACACAGTGCAAAATTGCTTAACCATAACAATTACAATTATTTCAACACCAAAGGATGACAATAGACTTAGTGTTTTTTTTTTAAAAGTTCACTTGGAACCTCACTCAAGTGAACGCACATAATTCGAAATCGAACTCATTTGTTTTTAAAGTAAATCATCGCGGATTCACAACGAGACACCGTTCGAATTTCGAAGTCGTTTAGAGATGTACCTATAAAATTATTGCATTGCAACATTGCTTAGACAATAAAACAATTGAACCACTATGTTCAAAATGGCGGCTGGGACGCGCTGGATGAGAAATTCAGAAAAAAGGGTGATGCGGAGGCTTATGCCAAGCAGTGGGCTAAGTGATCCTCCATCCATCAACATTTATATTCATCACTCTCTTAGTCACATGCATTGCATCTTATATCAATCTCGTTTCTGAGAATATAGTTACCCTGTAAATGGCGACTGTAAGCCCGAGGCTATTGTTACATATACATTAGCTATAATATATATAAGGAAGTATACAGAAGCTTTGAAATTTCTTGTTTTAACATAAAATATATCCTAACTAGCTTTAGAATTTGCCAAACAATTCGGGTTGTACTCTGATGATTCGAAAGACACGTGTCGTGGCGCCATCTATTATCTTAAGAACGTTATTGTTGTTTTCCTCGGGAACAGTACTTTTTTTTCGGGATGAAAGGTACCCTAGTCCGTGTCTGTACACCTGACAACGTATATACAAAATTATAAGATGATCGGTTTAGTGTTTTAGACGTGCAAAGGTAACAAACAAACATACTTAGGTACTTTCGCATTTATGATATTGGATGACACTCGACAAATAAAATAAAAATCTGCAATATAGCTTCCAATTAGTGAAAGAGTTTTTGGAATCGGGTTATGAGTTCCGAAGAGTACACCCTACATACAATCTCACTTTTACCTCTTTCTAATATTAGTTTATGTAGATAAATAAATAATATTAGAACTCGTCCTCACTCAAAGTACTTTATATTCTTGTTGCACCTCAAACCCAACATGGCAGACACATGACATTTCTTTTTCTTCGACGTGACAACCTTGTCTCCGTCTGTCTGTCAGTTAATCCGACGATGAAAACTTTTGCAATGGTTACGTCAGTTAAGTCGACTCGTGGTACATTTTTAGTATCCTTTTTTGAGAAGCCTATTGCAATATGCATTATATGTTATGTGTCACACTGTTGCGTACTTTGAATTTTGAATTTGGATTAAAGAATGTGGATTTTTGAACATGGTTGGAACGTAGATTTTTGAAAATGGATTATGAAATCTACATTTTTTATTATGGCTTTTATACGTCGATAACGAACGTGGAATTCCAGAATTTTGTATATGATTTGGGATTGCATGGATTTGATATTGATCACTACATTATACTCGATCAATTAAATGTAGGCATTGACTGCCTTAAATCATCTGCCTTCAAAACCGCAAAATGCGACCGCAAGACTTCACTGTTAACTCCATCACATAATTATTTAATGTGTTAAGGCTCCCGCTGACAGGCACAACGCGACGGGTGCAACGCGATTCTGGTAGAAGAATTTTCATTCAGTTTTCATAGGCATTGTTCTACTAGACATGTCGCGCTGTCTGCGGGAAGCCTTAATATGATACAAGACCACAATTTTAAACTTTGGTCAGGTAAGTAGCTAGGTTAGTGAGTTTTCCAGTCATAGTAGTCCAGTGACTGTATTTGTTGGTGCCTATAGTTCGGCCGTTGAGAGAATTTGTTCTTGATACATGACAGTTTCATACTTACGAATATGTGTTTTGCGAATTTGATCCTTATTAGTACTAGAAATTGTCCAACTGACAGGTGTCAGATACGTCTCTCGACGGCAGGACTGTAGTTGATAGCAATAAGCTCAAGACTAATAACACATGAACATCATTATCATTTGACATAATGTCAATGTCAATTCATAAATCGATTCTGAAACAAGTACTTTCAGGATTTCCGCTTATTTTGTTCCAAGTTACATAAAGGTTATTTCCTTAATTCTCAATAGGTTACTGTGGTTACCAAACCAGTAACAGTGAAAGGCAGGAAGGTTTAGTCGCGACAATCGCTGCTAAATGTCATTGAAGATCGGATTTATTTCCTTGGAGAAAGTTAGCATGTTAGTTGACATCCTAGGTTTTGTAGTAGTTCAGGCGAAACGTGTATTCGATCGTGGTAAGCAAGGCATGGTTACCCAATTTGGTTAAAATGGAAGCCTAGTTGCAATGCTATTCTGTAAAGTTCACTTGGAATCTCACTCAAGTGAGCGCACACAATTCGAAAGCGAACTCATTTGTTTTTGAAGTAAATCATCGCGGATTCCCAATAGAGCGTTCGAATTTCGAAGTGATGTTTAAGGAATAATAAAAAAAGAAAAATGCTTGCACGAAACGTAACAATAAAAATATCAATTCTTTTTTTGTAAGTAAACGGAACTCATTCTATTTTTAAACCTGTCAACTGGTTGACACCTGTCACCACTCACCGCCGAATAAAAACTAAAATGTCAATTGAAATGTCATTTCCTTTATTACTTAACCCTGTTTTGTCTTGGCCTTGGTCGAATTGAATTAAGTAGCAAAAAGTGTAAGTTGCATTTGGATTAAATGTTGTATTAAATGTCATCCCTTCTAATTTTAAATGGTAAGGTTAGTAATACTTAATTGATATTGATACATAATCATATGTGTTATGGTAATCTAGGCTGGACAGAGGTTTTAGTTTACCCATAATTTATTTTTGCAATGATACTTATAATAAATCTATGTACAGCATTATCCTAAGCAATCATCCGCGACCACCTTGCTCAATAGCTAATGTTTTTACCACAGCGTGACCTTTCAGTTTTACTTCTTCCCATAAGCGCCACGCTTGATAAACCAATTAATGAAGGTATAAAGGTCATGATCACGTCGGGATTACCAGTATAGAGGTATGAGGAACAGGGTGTAAAGTTCCAGTTCCAGTTCATCATCCATAGAAAAGGGAGGATCCTCCAACCAGACGGGTGGCGGGGCCCGACGATTGATATCGGGATGTTGTAGATATATGCCAAACGCATGGTAAAGTCTGCTTGCGCGATGCAGGATTTGTGTGACGTCAGGTCTTTGATGTGTAGTTCGTATGTGGCGTTGTAGATGACGCAACAAAGACATTGTAATGTAATTAGCAAACGGGAAGGCCAGTCTTATTAAGGGATATTGTGTTACCCAGTAACTAGGTTGTGGAGGTCAGATAGGCATTCGCTCCAAGTAAAATACTCGTATTCAGCTGCCTGGAAGCTGACACCAACATGGATGGGAGAAGACTATGCAGATGATGATGATGACGATGAGACAGGTGGACGCAGCTTCTTGGTCTCTTGACATCTCTGAGTCACCTTTTACGAAAACCTTGCCACGAGAAGAGGTTGACTTCCTTGTCAGGGTGAACCGCCGTATGTTAATTTCTGCTCTTATTAAAATACAAATCGCATTTAGTGTCATCTATCGTGATGGCCCAGTGGTTCTGGCTTCGCCTCTCATGTACGAGGTTGTGGGTTCAAATCCGGGCAAGTACCAATGTGACTTTTTCTTTTTGCGTTTATTTTGGATATTACTGACATCGTTGAAGGATAAACATCGTGAGGAAACCAGGACTTATCGTTAATATAAGTCTGAAATCGCCAACCCGTCGTGAGCAAGCGTGGTGATCAATGCTCGTGCCTTATTTATTTATTTATTAGGAAACTCAACAGCTTATAACTAATTACATGTGTTATGAATGTTCACCACACTAACAATGAACAGCTCAAAGCAGTTGCGTCAAAGTTACAGCATCCTACAGTCTGTATACACTGTTCAATGATAGCGAGATGATGACAATTATCACTTAGCCAATAATAGAGTTTCACGGCATAGATAAAGCTAGGTAACTAGAAAGTAGCGAGAGAAAACAAATGAAAAAACTTAAACAAGTATACCTATCAATAATAGGTAAAATGCGATTGTTGACACATTACTCACGTGAAATTAAGGCCTTCTCTGTATGAGAAGAGAATAGGAGGGTACCTATTATTTAGTAACAAAATGTAATTCCAATTTATTTCACTTGGGTTATTGACTTCATACCCGTCGTTCAAACCTCAAATGTCAAGCATTATGTTATTTAGTAATATCTCGACTGCTGACATTTTGAGATGGTTTTGCGCTAAACTTTATTGCCTGCCTGCATTAATATGAGGTAAAAACCTTTACATAAACAACCATTAATATAGTGTAAAGTGACTGGGTAGGCAAAACTGTCGGTCTTCAACAAACATGGCCAGTTCTTTGCCACTTCAGCATGCTTACTCAGCAGGCTAATATGTCGGTAACTCCGGTTCTTTTCCGGATAATTTAATTGCTGAACTTATCGTTCAAAGAAACGAGCATAGGCCGCTCCACAAGAACACACACATTTGGCCAACTATGTTTAAGTCTCATATAATAGGGGGCGAGCCTTTTGCCATCAACACAAATCCAGACTCTGGGCTACTACTCAGAGATAACATTTTGCTGACCTTTTCTTTTTCATGTCTTGTTTTTTTTTTTTTTTTTCTTCGTATGAATGTGGGCCCACGCAAGACAAGAAGGTTTTAAATTATGTCTATAATTACGGCATTCGACTTACAAAATACTAAAGACCACAAAGTTTTTACATAATTCACAACATAAACGTGCCGCTTCACGGATAGTTTTTAAATCTCTTTCGTAATTATTCTGCATGTTAATCTCATTGAAATTCAAATGGAGGCATGTGACATCATTTTGGTGCGTATCCATTCAACGATTCAATTGTTACGCAAAAAAAATTCTTTGTCTTTCGAGACGCAGCAGCGTAAAAGATTTAGCTGAGCTGCTGAAGGGTTGAGTAACAGATACAAAAAAAAGAAACTCGGCTTCCTTATTTGAATTAGTCCTATACCTATATTTTATTATTACAATGTCTTTAGATAGTGTTGAAACATTCTGCAACGAAATTAATGTGGGTGTACTATACATAGGTAGGTACACCTCTGTCTACCCAATCCGGACAATACAGGCGTAAATCATCTGTTCCCTCATAACTTCTAAACTGCTTATCATAATTTGACAAATGAGGTATCGTTGGAAGCGTCTTGATTGTCCGCTGGTTATAGGCACATTAAATTGAATAAAACCAATACAAAGCGCTGCGAACAATACAGTGAAGTATGCTCAAAACTACACCTCATTCTGTGCATACACGCTCACACGCACACATTTACATCACTACAGTTAAACTACACCTCACTAAGTGCACACATGTTTACGAAACCGGCCTCACGTCACTGTTGACAGCGCTATGTCTTGGTTTTTTATTTGGTCTGAGTATGCGGCGAGAAAGTACACAAATGTTTACCAAATAAACAAGAGAAATCTTCGCTTGGCGACAACAGTGGTTATGCCTATTTACATAAAGCTATAAAAACGTAAGTAACAGCTAAATAAAAAAAAAAAACTAATTAATAAATAAAAAACTTATTTGACGCTTCTCTAAACTAAATTCGCCATTCTAAAATGATTCGATAAAAAAAAAAGAATCGCGGTAAAAATCAATTCGTATCTTTTACACCGATTTTTTTTCGACTTTCCTAGAAGTGTAACGAAACTGTTTCATTATTTAATTCCAGCTCATTTCCTGGTGACCTTAAAGCGTAAGAGTCGTAATGATAATAAAAACACGTTGACTCATGAACAAAATCATTCAAAAGTGAACGGCTTAGACCTTGAAAGTATCTAGAATTCTGCTAGGGCTCTGCTCTTGATGTAGTTAAGTTATGCAGCTTGGATTAACGAGGTCGGCTTACTTTACTTTACATTCATCATCAAACTTAAACAGAATATTCTTAACATAAACATAACCTAAATAAGAATAATGTTTTTTACTAACACAATAGGTAGGTACTTATAATTGATTGTTTGACTGCTTTGTATTTTCATTTTGTATTTTGTATTTGTTTTTTTTTTTTTTTTTTTTTAATTTATTTCTCTCTATTTTGATAATTTGTAAAATATAATTTGTAATTTTATGGATTTATTTTATCTGAAATAAACTGATTAATAATAATAACCTATAGTAGGTACACCTACATATCACCAGTTATGTTATTTAAGTCCCATGATTACATGATTGATGATCACAATCAATCAATCAATGATTGGGTTGATGACAATAGGCGCGCCCCCTATTAAGGGGGCGCGCCTATTGTCATCAACCGAGCACAAATCCAGTCTCGAGCTGCTACTGAGAAATTCTAGATGGTAAAATACAATAACACTTTGCCGGACCCGGGAATTGAACCCAGGAACTCATGCTCAGTAGTAGCGCTTGCGATCACTAGACTAATGAGACAGTTCGCACCACCTTTTTTAATAAAAATATTTGATAACTCTGAGTAGCAGTAGTAAAAGTATATGAAAAGAAATAGATATTAAATTCTCAGTTTTAATCCGTTATACTTAATAATTCAGATTCATTTATATCATCATCATCTGCTTAGCCTTTTCCCAACTATGTTGGGGTCGGCTTCCAGTCGAACCGGATGCAGCTGAATACCAGTATTTTACATGGAGCGACTGCCTATCTGACCTCCACAACCCAGTTACTGGGTAATACGATACCCCTTGGTAAGACTGGTTGTCAGACTTTCGGGCTTCTGACGACCCGTAACGACTGTCAAAGATCCACGAATGACAGCCGGGACCAACGGCTTAACGTGCTTTCCGAGGCACGGAGATATTATATAAATATTCATTTATATACCTATAAGTAATGCTATAATGCTATCTGTTCAACAAAAACAGTTACTTTTAAACAAAAACTATATTCACATTTTGATACATGAAAAATTTTAAAATTACATATAATTATAGTTATAAAATTAAATCATTCCTCACTCAGGTCATGTAACTCGTTATAAAAGATACAAAAAGATAAATTTCGCGTTTCGCTTCGCGACCAGTTGTGGTGCCCAAAAAAGTCGATGCATTTTAGGGTTATCGATTTTATGAAGATTTTTTTATTATTATTTTTTGTCGTTAAATTTAAACAAGGAACGTGGAATTTATATTGAAGTAGAACCTGCCTGCTACATAAATAAGTATTGTGGAGAGAGAAGACTTATTTAATAAATCTTTTGATTTTAAGCATTTCGTGTGAATAGGAAATTCAAAATTCTATAGTCATAAACTTTTGAACGACAACCCTAGCTTAAGTTCACCGCCCTATTTTTAAAAGGTCCGTTATTGTAAAAGAAACAAACGTGTTACGATATTCGCAATTCGATTTTTGAAAAGCAACCATCTTGAATTTCTTTCATAACAATGAACTTTTGAAAATGGAATCATTGCGTCAGCTATTCATTTTTATGGCTTTAGTAAAAGTGTGACCAATACTGGCTTTTGTCCGAAATCCATAGACAATGGACAATCATTGCGATGTTTTTAAATAAGCGTGATGTCAACTTTCCAGTCTAGACAAATATTGTGAAAGAAAGTGGGACCACTGAAGAGGAATTTATGTTTTGTAAACAACCTTTCACCAATAATTCGTTCAACTTTTTACTATCATCACTTTCATAAATTGACAATCAATCGATGACTAGTCAACTAATAAGAACTTCTAACCATAGAAAATAATTATAGACGAAACGGATGACTTATCAATATCAAACAAAATATATAATAGTTCCATAATCGTCTTTTCATGCAGAAAAGGAACGAGCATTGATCAGCCAAAATGGTAGAATGTACAAGGATTTTATTATTATTGTAACCACCTTATTGTAAACACCTAACATTCTGAGCAAATAAATGAATATTCTATTCTATTCTATTCTATTCTATTCTATTCTATTCTATTCTATTCTATTCTACCACAGCGTATTGGTGACAGATCCAGGTTTTCATAGGATACCTCATTATGTTTTCCTTGACAGTTTACAGATCTTTGTAGGTCCCATAATACTAGATTTTATTTTCATATATAGCACTATTTATTTAACAGGTATTTTTACAATGTTTTAAACTTAACAACAAACAAAAAAACAATAACAAACAACAACAACCAAATATTTCAAGGTTTTTATTTTCAGCAACAATCAAACATCAAACGTTTTTTTTTTTTTGTTTTATGCATAGAATGAATAAATAATAAAGTCATCAAATTATTTATTCATTGACACTAGTATCATAAAAATAATTTGATTTGATTATTATTTTATCGTTCAATCAACCGACGATCTTTGGTATGTTCTTTTTTTTCTATAAAAATAAAAATATAATAAGCATTTTTTTTTTTTTTTGTTTTATTTTGTTACACAGCAGTCCACTGCTGGCCTATGATGTCCAGCTGTGGACTGCTGTACGCTAATGATGATGAAACAACTGACAGAATATGGATGTGCCATACACCTCTGCCTAGTCCTTGGAACGAAACAGGCGCGATGTTATATTACAAATAGACATTGCTGAAGCCTACATTACCTACTTACATATCATAAATAATAGTTTATCGCTCAGATCGCGGCATACGGAAGAGTATATAAATGAAAGTGGATTGCGCTAGCGCAGTGAAGTCGCAAATATTAGTAGCAATGAGCCAGGAATACAGCAATCATCTTACAATTAAAATTTTCTGTCTAATCTATAAATATTAGTTAATAGTTTTAGGACTAATTTGACCAAAGTCGGATATCTTAACAACTGACAGTTGTTGTATGGAGAAACTGTCAAAAATTCAAAATTAATTATTATTATTATTTTTTTTATTATTATTTATATTGGGTATAAAAGTTTGGTCGAATTTACCCTTAGTGTGGTTATTGAGTAGCCACGTAGCCACCTTCTCTTCAACCGACAAAAGGAGTAGGTATATGCATTCAAAAAGTATTTTATATACTTATCATTCAGCCATCACCAGGAACACACATAATTGAAGACTCGCGATTATCTATTGTTACTAACCTTGTAAATATATTGTCGTTGGTGTGCCTTGCTCAATAAATAAATTAAAAAAAAAAAAAAATCAACACAAAAATCAGGTTAAAGAATGAATTGATCCGCCTCTGATCTGAAAAAGAGAACGCCATGTTCTTTCAGCTATGGCTGACAAAAAGGATCTTAGGTTGTCATTAAAAGTTGCGACGTTTAATTTCGAGTTGATGTGTTGTCGTAGTAAGAAGATTAACCAGATAGCGTAGTATTGCGGGTTTGCAGCTGCGCCGAAATCTGAATTACCTAAAATCTGAAAGATCTTAACTATTCTCTTCTCATTCAAAGAAAAAGTCGGTAGGTAGGTACTTAACTGTGTAGAACAAAAATTATCAGAAAAATAAATGATCAAGCAAACTCAAATGCCATTGCACCAAAAAAAAAAGTCTACTAATCGCCATCCGACCAACAAACGATAATCGACAGAAAACATTACCAAACATCCTACAAATTGCGACAAAATTCTATTCGGCAAGAATCCTGCTTACGACACTTCCCTTCAGCCATAATGATATTACTATGCAATGATAACTGAAGGGCAATTGAGCAATCGAAGGTAGTGCCTTGTTGGAACCTCACTCAAATGAGCGCACACAATTCGAAAGCGAACTCATTTTGTTTTTAAAGTAAATCATCGGGGATTCACAACGAGACACCGTTCGAATTTCAAAGTGATGTTTAGAGGTTGCCATGATAATCTTCAAACCAGTACAGTACAACACAGTACACACACACAGTAGTAGTGTACAGTAGAAAGACGAAACTAGGCATATGATTATCTCATAATGTCAGGAAAGCTTGTTATGCTCTAATAACAACGATGAATGATCTGATAATATCATACTGTGATAGGATCTGCTTGCAATACTTTGTGAGTATGGCAATACCAGTAACGATGGTTTTCCTATTGGGACATAGTACTAAAAATAGCATTTTTGTACTTCTCTTTGGTAATTAATCTTCACTCGTAACATAAACACACACATGCAACTCTCGTATACATTCTTATTGCCATTAGTTAATCCAATTTACCGTCAGCTCATATAAATCTGCTTCTTTGATGAAGGCACGCCTTTATCCTACTGGTAGGTATGCACTTTAAAAAATTTATTAGATATTTTAACAATGATAAACTTGTCTTTTTCTAAGGTCACATTTGGCTGTTACTTTGGATGATCTAAAGAGACCAGACCAGACCAGTGTATCAGACTTTTTGTATCCAAGTACTGTCGTAACAATTTAATGGTAATATCAATCACAATCATGCTTAACATAATGATGTATTAGTAGTCTTTAGAAAAAGTACACTCTAAAACGATTATATAACACTTGGATGCTAATCCTTTCAGTCTAAATCGTGACTGAACCATAAACTAGTTACTCAAGACCACATTTAGATCGAATTATAGATTAATAAGCCACAATCTGTTATAGGCGTGGCTGATCTAGATTTTAAATGTCAGTTCAGAGTTCAGAACGATACCAAAGACTAGGTTATAGTGCATAGAGCTTAGAAAGATAGAATAAGCATTAAACTAAATACAGGAGAAAGCAATGAAAGAGTAAAGATTGGAGACAAACTTGCAAATGCAAAATCCTACTAATTAAATTAAACATCCAGATGTTAAATTTTCTAAAGACAATAAATAGGAAAATACTATAGTAAAAATGACAGCTTAGAAAATAGTATAGCAAGGAAAAACAGGTTGGTTTACAAAGCTAGTTGGGAAATGAAGAACAAAAGTGAGAAAGAAAGATTCTATCATGAAGACGATACTTGATAGCTAAAACAATTTCTAACTTGAGAAATTACCAATGTTATTGAATGATGCTCATTCTGCCCGTATTTACGTATTGCACTTGCTTGTAAGCTATATATTGCTATATATATATATATATATACATAATTATATATTGATGCTCGGAGGAGGCATAATATGTCCAGCACCAGACGTTTTTCTACAGAAATGAAGCTGATGAACTGCATTTCGTTTTGCTTTATCTCTTTCACAAATCATTTCACCGTTTGCTTCCTTTATAGCCTTAACATCTTAATTCTTTATTAAATAATAGTGTCACGGTCAAAATGCTTATTATTATTTACTTTTTGCCATTCCGGTTATGCCTCAGAGCTTCTCTTACACTCCTTGACCTAGTGACTATATTTTTATATAATTAAATGCATATATAATTTTTGTTTTAACCTTTATTATTGTTTTGGTATCTTTGTTATTTCCTTTTTTTTAAAGGTTATTACGTAAGGTCTTTATTTGTTTTAATTATATCATTAAGGAGATTTGGGTTATTTCCTGATTACTTTGCATCTTTATTTTCCGACAAAACTGTGTCAACTTCCTTCCTATCTTTATCGTGAGCTTCCTATCTTTAGTAAATCTATTGGTAAAAGTTATTTTTCTTTATTTTCATAAATGTTGCCGATTCTCCGTTCACTCAAGCTGAGACCTACAATAATAGCAGTCCACATAGCCAGTCGATTATATTTTGAAATACGGCGATTTTCACCTACACTAATTTAATTTAATTGTAGAACCAGGATGAGACTGGTATTGGAGCGTGGAAATAAGCAAGGAGAGGAATATACTCCACATGCTGCAGTGTCTGAAATAAAGCTGTGGATGATGATGATGATGATGAAGATGAAGATGATGAATTATCATTGTTCACCACATGTACCTGGCCACCCAGTAGGACAAAACCTGTAGCAATCTGACATTACAAACTCAAATACGGGTAATCAGTGTGGTTTTTTTTTTATATCAGGAACTGTAGTTTACACGCAATGTAACAATAAACTGGTTAACACCCGATTGTTCGTCAATTTCACTCTTAAATCATATACTGTGACTGTTGTTGTCATTAGGGCTGGCAGTGTTATATTATTTCTTTTATTTGTTATTGCGTGCTATTTTCCATCAACCCGCGCTGGGCCCGCGTTGTGGACTACTGTGAGGAGGCCTCGTGTGTCCCAGCAATGGGAACGTTATAGGCTGACTAAGCTATCTTGCACGTTGTTTTTAGCAAGGAGCACATTGTGAAATCGTTAGGTAATTATTGAAATTATTTTGTTTATTTATTGTGGATGACATGTCAGTGATATCATTGGGTTTTGTTATCTTGATGAACCAATAGCATGACATTTTACTTATAACTGTTTTTTTTTTTAATTCACCTCCCTTTTAGTAACCGATTGTTAAAGGGATAAATTCCAATAATCTACATCAAATATTTTGTACAAAAAAAAAACTTGTCACTAAGTTTAACAATAAAAAAAAAAATATTTTCGAAGATTTATAATGTCATATTTGTATGTTGGCAGCCCTGTGTCTTACCAACTGGGCCGTTACCGCCATCCGTTGCGTCATCGTGACACTTTTTTCACTCCAAATACACACGCAACGATAAAACAAGACGATTGACTAATTTCCGTAGATTTATTTATTAAAATATAGTGTTTACGTAATGGTGGGCAAAATAAAAGCATAATACTTATAAATGAGATACCAAATTACCAATGAAGATGTTTAATTAAGGAAATTTTGCTGTAAATTAAACTGTCACTGTAATTAATAAATTTACTCAGCTTATTTTTGTTTATTATTAATATAATAATAATAATTTAACTACAAAAAAGCAATAGGGTTCAGCCAGTTTATTTAAATTATAACAAAAGAATGAACATTCTTTTTTTTGTAGAATTTATGGAAAGCATAAACTAGATTTCTAAGTATTATTGATTTTATTATTATTTAGCTCTACTACAACAGCTGACATGAGATAATAAATGACAGGACAGAAAAAGATGACAAAATCTTTTTTTATATTTAGAATATGACTAAATCATCATTTTTTTATAAAACCTACTAGGCTGATTACAATAATAATATAGTACTACAGTATATAATTTGCTGTCTTTAAACATTTTACTATTATTAAAGAAAATATTTCTCTTTGTTCTAAGGAACTCGAAGATAAGCAAATGAAAGCACAATTAAACTACGAGAAATTATAATTAAAAGATTTTCTCTACTTATAGTATATTAATTTTATTATATTGCATTTTTCAAAGTATATTATTATTATATGCTTTTTAAGACACAGGCATTGCTTAAAAATGTGTCTAGCTGCTAAATGCATTTTTTTTTTTTTTTACGTTTTTTTTTTAAATTCAAATAAGTATTAAAAAAAAATACCTACCTAGTTGAATTTACACAACCGGCCTACCTACTTACGTTTAGTGGTTAGCTAATTAAGTAATAATGACTTAATCGCTGTAACGGATTACTTAAAACAAGTTGAGCGTAACTTAGCGTTCAACTTTTACTATTTACTAGAATGTTCGCCAGTATCAAGTTATCCGGTTCAACTCTTCCAACGAAATATTGTTTTACCTTTCACATACCTTCTAAAGTATAGGTCTGTACCCGTTTTTAAAAAAAAGTTTAGTTTCATTTTTATGTAAATAAATATAATGAGACGTAATTTTTATGAACTCAATTTTCCGTGAAAAAAAAGAAAAGTTTTTATTCATGAATTTAAGTGAAATTTGTCACTATTCCTGATTAATTTAATAATCATTTTCTTCTGTCCTGTTTTTGGTCCATATTTAACCCAAATAAATTAAAACAGGCACTGATTCCAACACATACATACTCCTTTTTTATTTCAACATTTCACCCTTATTTCTTCAAAGGCACACGTAGGATTTTCGTACGTTCTACCAATTTAAAAAATTGTTCTAAATAAGCACTGACCTCTTAACACATCAGCTGGGATCAGTCTCTTGTACGTCGTCGGCCTTTCATCCTCCTTCTTCTCTTCAGCTGCAAAAGCGAGGGCGAAAACGGCGAACGCGACGAAATACTTCATTTTGAACAACAACACCTTACGAATGCCGACTCGATACAAAAAAAAATATTTAAAAAAAGAACGATTTGATTTCGCGCTCTTTTTTGACAGTTACGTGTCAACGCCGCACCAAGACTGAGTCAAAGGTTCGAGTTTCCCGCCTTTTTATGCCAACTGACAGGCGGGGAGTGAGCGGCTAAGATGGCTGGCGATTTTTTTTTTCTCATACGTCTCAGGGTTGGCTTTTGTTGTGAAATTTTTATTATTTTTTATGATGTTATCAGCTTTTTGAGACGGCTACCTAACGCCATATTGGTGTAGGAAGATATCCTGATTTAGATGTTGCAAGTTGCAAGCAAAATGAGTCATACTTCCAATGCCTTAGTAAAAGTTTATTGACATTCTTTTTCCTTATTGTTCTAAGCTCTTTGATTTGAATACTTTTGCATACTGGAGAATATTAAAACAACAAAGAATTCTCGTAATAATAATTATGTTCAGGTATACTTATTTATCATGTATAAAGTGTGGTACTTTTTTGATAAAAACATATAGGTTCGATTTCTGACTACTGAACTACACACATCAAAAGTGTCTAGGGATCAACATATATTTTTGCAATAACTTTTCTCCTGATTGATATTAATTAAAATTTTCTTTAAGGATTCATCAAATAAAGTGTTTTCGTTTGTCACAGTAACGATAAACCAAGTCACCTTTGCATTAATAAAGAAATTTGCCATTTTCCTAATAAAGGGATTTTTGACATTTGAACCACTAACATTAAAGTTCGAAAAAAAGACTGAAATAACAGTTTTCTTTAAAATTTTATTGGGTAACTTAAACAATTAATAATCCGTGTTTCTACCGCGAACACTAACAACACAAGAACATCGGTTTGGCATACTCAAAATGAGTTCATCCAAATCACGCTGTGGAATGGCCGCCCATGTTCGTTGCAACAACAAAAAAAGGTCTTCTTGCGACTGGATACCCTCCATATTCGGCAGAGCTCTTCTCTGTAGCATATCCCATGCATGCTCAATCGGGTTCAAGTCTGGCGACTGAGCAGGCCAGGGCAGGACATTGATGTTAGCTGCGGCGAGAGTCTGTCTTACAACTCTTGCGGTGTGCGGTCGTGCATTATCATGCATTAACTGAAATAAGGGACCGATTTGCACTTGTAGAGGAACGATGACGTCTGATACAATCGTCTCAGCATAAATTTGAGCGTTGAGGTTGCCTCTGATCCAAATCAACTCAGTTCTTCCGCCGATCCAAATACCCGCCCATACCATGATGGTTCCACCACTATAAGGATGGACTTCCTGGCAGGATTTTAATCGCTGTTGGCGTCCAGGGGTTCTCCAGTGTCGTATACGTCTTGTATCCGGTCTCATACCAAAACGAGACTCATCAGAAAAGCACACGAAACGCCATTGTTCTTCTGCCCAATTTCTGTGTTCAAGAGCCCATTGATATCGAATCCTACGATTGTGCATTGCTATAGGTGGTACCCGTAGCGGTCTTCGGGAATGAAGGTTCACTTCATGCAAGCGGTTTCTGACTGTTTGGTCGCTAATTAAGTTCCCTGAAGAGTGATGAAGCCTCACGGCTAACATCATGGCGGTTACAGTTGGAGCTCTTCGAGTTAAGATTTGAATGTATCGGTCTTGTCTCCGTGTGGTGCAGCGATACCGTCCTCCATGGCGCTCAGCCACGGTACCAGTGCTTCGGTAACGTGTCCAAAGTCGACTGATAACACTCTGACTTGTATTCAGAGCTAAAGCCACAGTACGTTGCCGGGAACCAGCTTCTATCATTCCCACGGCTCTGAGCATTTCTTCCCTGCTTAAATGACGTCGCCGCTCCATAATAACGTTGGTTTTAATCAGTAGTAGGGAAACAGTAGCACTAATAATGTCTTCAATGCGTTGTATGTTTTTATAGGGAAAATATTGACAGCTGATTTTCATCTTTTACTCGAATTTGATTCACAGTTCCTGATTCAAATTATGAAATGCACCAAAAAGGATCCATATAAATTTATAAAATCATAAATTTATTACAAAGCCACATCTCAATCTCAAGAAATCCGCATAAAAATGCTTGATCCCTAGACACTTTTGATGTGTGTATTTAAAAAATCTAGTTTTTTTTTTTTTAAAGTCTCAGGGTACCTTTGACCACTAATTACTCAATTGATCATAATAAGGATGATGCCTGTGTAAAAAAAAAGAAATTTTATTTTGTCCGTCAGTCAGATAATAAAAAACCGGCCAAGTGCGTGTCGGACCACGCACAATGAAGGGTTCCGTAGTTGGGATGAATTGATCTTAAGAACAAACTTAACATTGTAGTTGAAAAACATGTTTTCCCATACATTCCAACTGTAAATGTAAGTTTGAACTCACAATATTGATAGATTTACCATGTTATTTTAAGACCACAGACTTCTTATAGGTTTTCCTGTAATCTACGGGTAAAGATCTATTTCCTGTATTTTTTTATCAAAGTTTTAGGCTCGGTAGTTTCGGAGATAAGGGGGGGAATGGTCAATTTTCGTCTATTTTCTTAAATAACTTTAAAACAAATTATTTTAAAATTATGAAAAAAAATATATTTGAGACCCTCATAGTAACCCCTTCCATTTGACATGCCACATGGTGTAGTTTGCAAAACTTTTTTTTTTAATTTTCTTATTTGCCCCACAAAAGTGACCTCTATATTCCAAATTCATTTATTTACTTTACCCGTCCGTGTTTGGGTCACAGAAATTCATATGTGTACCAAAGTTCAACTTAATCGGTCCATTAGATTCGGAGCAAATTGGCTGTGACAGACGGACAGACAGACAGACAGACAGACAGACAGACAGACAGACAGACAGACAGACAGACAGACAGACGGACAGACAGACAGACAGACAGACACACGAGTGATCCTATAAGGGTTCCGTTTTTTCCTTTTGAGGTACGGAACCCTAAATTAAATACGTCTTTTTTGCTTTATCGTAATTAATAAAAAATTACATAGATAAAAACGCATTAAAGTTGGGGAGTGAGGGCTCGCTACGTCACATCTATAACAAACTACGTCTAAAATCTAGCAAGGAGTGACGTCATGCCACATTTCAACTCAATGTTTCGCCGTAATCCTTTGATTACGAAAAAAAAAAGAAAAAAAAAAATACATGTGCAATATTTTTTAATAATCTAGGACAAAAAAAAATTGTCATCATCCCTATTTTGGTTTTTGCCCTAGAGTCCCGACTTAAAAAGACATTACTTTTTTTTTATTAATTTGTAAACGTTTTCTGTTGAAAACGTTTTGTAAACGTTTTCTGTAGAAAACGTTTACAAATGACGTTTTATTGATGACGTTTATAAGACGAGGAATTAACCCGTAAAATACCTGGAAGTACACCCTCCCACGCAAGTTAATTGTGTCATTAAACTGAATGAACCAGAATACCTATTTGTGTAAGCTCTGGTACTGTAATAAATTCTAATCAGCTATTACATGAGTCATACAATCATACACAATAACTGTTTGAAAAGTAGTTACCTATTTCTAGTCCATACTTCTTGTCCTTCTGTCTGTCTGTCTATTACCTTTTCACGCCTAAACCGTTGAACCGATCTTAATGAAATTTGACAGGTTGTTAGCCTGGGACCTGGAGAAGGACATAGGCTACTTTTCATCCTGGACACAAAGTAGGTACACGAAGACGAAGTCGCGGGCAACAGATAGTATTTTATACTTTTGTGTTTTAGGTAACAAACGCACGAATTCACTTGTTTTGGCGTGCAATTTGGCTTACATGTCTTAAGGCGCTACCCCGAGTAAAACTCATTAATTAATAATAATAAACTACATTTAAAAGCAAATTATTAATATTCGATATCAAAGACCAAAGAAACGATGGATGGACTGTGTGACTACTGAGATGACGACTAATAGAAAAGTATGGAAGAAAAAGACATGTTGCGCCGACCCCAAATAGATTGGGATAAGGGCAGGAGAATGATGATCCTATCATCATCGTTCTTATTTGTTTTTGTGTTATTTTTTATTATTATTATTTTCTTTATTTAAAAATGTTAAGAACTTACTAAGCTAAAAATTGATTTAAGTATACCTAGCATTTTGTCATAAATCTACATTTAAACGAGCGCGTTTCAATTCCGGTGCGCGTGAGAGTCTTCTATCTCGCGCGTCAAACTAGACAGCCATAACGCCATTTCACATACACACCGAGCTAAACCACGTTAAACAGAAAATACTGGGAATTTTTTTCAATCAAAAAAATTTCAAGTACCTCGTGTTTCGGTTTTGTACAACAGTAGACAATATAGTCAAATAATACATAAGGAAAATCCAAATGATTTAACCATCCACATTTGGTTTTACCGAAAATTTTGACTGCGTTGCTATTGGTCCACGTAATCAACATAAAGTCCGTTCCACACAAACCAAATGCTGTAATTACATGTACAACATTCAGTTGAATCATCGACTACCTGCGTGTCGCACGTGTTTTAGTGAGTGAACCAGACGATATTGTATGTGCGTGAGTTATGGCGGACATGTCTCCTGTACAGTAAATTTTAGAAGTATTCAATATGAACGGGCCTTAACAAAACAAAACAAAAGCGTTGGTCCCACCCTGACCAATGACCCATCTAACTCTGTCAATATCGGAAATGTGTGAGAAACATGACTCATTACTCGTTTGTTAAAAAAAAAACAGACTACACAGGGTTAGTTTTCAATTACCAGTCAAATTTGCACAGGGCGTTCTACCCGTGAATATGAACAACTTTTACTATGGGACCAACTTTAAAATCACGAAAAAAAAAACAGCTGTTTCATACAAAAGTTCAATACCTACTCGACCAAAATGTATGAAACAGCTGATTTTTCTTTCGTGATTTCAAAGTTGGTCCCATAGTGAAACTTGTTAATAATCATGGGTAGAACACCCTGTGAAAATTTGGCTGGTCATTGAAAACTAACCCTGTATAGCAATTGTAGAAATAGAAACACTCTGAAGCGAATGTCATTAGGCTAGGCCCTCGGTTCTAGGTTAGATCTCCGCATCGGCAGTGTTGTTGGGTTTTTCCATTCTGATATTCTTAGAAGCAGCTCACAATCAAGATTTCGGGCAATAATCTCGTCCTCTATTATACTGGATGACTTTTTTACCGTCTCGAAAAAAATAGGGTATATTCGGTGAACGGAGTATAAGCCTATGGCATATCTAGTTTTTTTTTTTTTAAATTAAAAAAAATAAAAATTCAAATCATAATGCAGGTTGCATAGGATTTGAATTTCGATATTTTTAAAGGATTTATTATTTTTCGTCATACGGGGCATCCTTGCGACCCACGGATGCCCCTCAAGTTGAAGGGGAAAATTTACAAGTCCGTGATAAGGCCTGTCGTACTTTATGGATCGGAATGCTGGACAGTGAAGAAGACGGATGAAAAAAAATTGCATGCAGCGGAGATGAGAATGTTGAGATGGATGTGTGGAGTGACAAGAATGGATAAAGTGAGAAATGAGTATATAAGAGGAAGTTTGAAAGTGGCGCCAGTGACAGAAAAGTTGAAAGGAAATCGTTTGTCTTGGTATGGGCATGTAATGAGGAGAGACGAAACGCATGTGACTAAAAGAGTGATGAATATAGATGTTGATGGATGGAGAGGCAGAGGAAGGCCAAAGAAAAGATGGATGGATTGTGTGAGGAATGATATGAAAGAGAAGGGAGTGAATGATAGCGTGACGGTTGACAGGGGAGAATGGAAGAAGAAAACGTGTTGCGCCGACCCCAAGTAATATGGGATAAGGGCAGGAAGATGATGATTATTTTTCGTCAAAATTTACGTTTTTATTGTTCTAAAATGAAAAGTTTACAACGAATTTGTAGTATTTATTGATACTTAGATATTTATTTCTGACTAAGCTATTAAAAAAAAAAAAAAAACTAGGTATGCCATACGCTTCTACTCCGTTCACCTAATATACCCTATTTTTTTCGAGACGGTAAAAAAAGTCATCCGGTATATTCAAACAATAGATTACCAACAGACGGAAAACTTACTTAAATAACAAGACACGTGATAATTAAATAGTAATGTAGGCAAACAAAATCAGATATTCTAACCCAAAGTTTCTGGTGTTTGTGATACAATGATTTTTTTCATTAGTATGTACATACATACACCAACGATACACTTCTTTCTGGAATATTCTATTTTTACTTGGAAAATTGTTTTTGTGAACCGTAAATGTGTTTTTTCTGTAATCAATTTATTATATTATATTTAAGTCCAGTCACGAAGCACAACCACTCATACAAGCACACACACACACCCCACCTCACACACGCAAAATACAACACACTCACACGTTCACACAAAAAACAAACAAACACATATACACCGCTCAAGAGCATGCATGCACTAAATTCCCTTCGTTTTATGATATATTTTACAATTTTAATTTTTAACCGACTTCAAAAAAGGAGGTTTCTGAAATCGACCGTATATACAGTATATTTTTTTAATGTGTGTTCGCGGATAACTTTTTTTGATGCCTCTTTTTTTGTTGAAAATAAGGTATCCCAAGAGTGGTATCATGACAAGGAAACCTGGATCTGATGATGGCATCCCAGAGAAATCGAGGGGAACCTTCAAATTTTATAGGCACACCTATAGCGATTTGGGTATTTTTTATAGTAACTCGTGCTTTTGCTCCCGGAAAACACCATTTGATGAAGTGGAACTGATGAGGAAGACCACATATGGCCATCGGAACTACTCAATAATACGTATTTCACGGGTTGCGATTTGATTATTGCTAAGCAATTTATGCTCATCACAATACATTATGTTGAAGTGGAGCTGATGGTGACTTCACCATCAGTTCCAGTTCTCCTGGTTCCTTACTGGGAGAACTCCTCAACAATTAACGTCCTGGTATCGGGAAAAGCAATATTTTGTAAAAGATGATGAGCAGTTGACATTAGGCTATTGTAACTTAGATAAATTACAGACTGACCCACAAAAAGTGAAAAATCAAAAACTTTTTTACAAAGAAAAACAACCGACTTCCAAAAAAATACTACAAAGTGAAAAATAACTTTAATTTCGGAAGTCGGAGGCAAAAACTAAAATACAGATCCAAAGACACCGACTTCCGAAATTAAAGTTATTTTTCACTTTGTAGTATTTTTTTGGAAGTCGGTTGTTTTTTTTTTTTTGTAAAATAGTTTTTTTGTTGCATAAATTGTTAATGTTCCGAAATCGGGTGAAGACACTGACTTCTGTAACACAGGTACCACCTAGTTCAATTGAAAATGTTAAATACCGTAAGGTCGGGTAACTTTGACTCTAGGGCATAACTTTGGCCCAAATCGAGACAACTGTAAAACTGCCCGAAGTGTCACGACCACACAACCGAAGGTCGTATGTCCTTCGGTAACTATTAGATGGTGATATAGACGCGTACTTGCGGAACCTTGTGTGGATTTAATGACAGTAAACATCTGTCTCGATTTGGGCCAAAGTTATGCCCTAGAGTCAAAGTAACCCGCACTTACTGTACTCAATTTTTATGTCAATATTTTTTTTTTTTTATTTACTCTATGATGATAATACTCGTAAATTGAAAAAAAGCAAAATTAAAAATTGGCTCATTTCACATAGTTTTTAATCAATAGGTGAATTACTAAAAAAACCTTCTCGTCCGTCCGGCCATGCATTGTAGATTAGACTTAGATTACGTTTTAAATCTGCGATTGTACGCAGATACAAATGTATTTAAAAAATATATATTAGGTGTGTTAATTGAAGAATGATTTACTTTAAATAATTTCATGTTTAGTAATTATTTTCAACTGTTGGCATAGATAATTACTTATTTCATTATTTATCTTACTATTAATATTTGCATTCCAAATTATCGTGAAATAATATAATAGGTCTTTACCTATGAAATTGCCGTTTTGTATGAAAAAATTTAAACGAATTTTTTTCATGCATTTTTTATTTGTATTTATCGAAGTAATCACCCATGCAATCAATGCATCTTTGCCAACGCAGTGGCAGTTTATTGATGCCCTTCTTAAAGAAATCAGCTGGACGGGAGGCAACAAATTCTTCAAAGGCATTTTGTACTGCCTCTCGGGTATTGAATTTTTTTCCCGCCAAGACGTTATCCAAATTCTGGAAAAAGTAGTAGTCTGTAGGCGCAAGGTCTGGTGAGTAGGGCGGATGACGGAGAGCTTCCAACCCCAGTTCTTGCAACTTGGAGACCGTCTGCTGTGCAGTATGAGGTCGCGCGTTGTCGTGCAGGAGCAGCGGAGACGAGCGATTGACCAATGCTGGTTGGAGATGTGCCAGCTTCTCCATCATTGTGTTCAGTTCTTCACAGTACACATCTGAAGTAATGCTCACCCCGTTTGGTAAGAAGCTGTGATCACACCGGCGCTAGACCACCAAACAGTGACCATCACTTTTCTAGGGGTAAGTTTTCGTTTAGGGCATTGTTTAGGTGCTGAACCAGGATCCAACCAACTTGCTGAGCGCTTGCGGTTATCAAACAGAATCCATTTTTCATCGCAGGTAACAATGCGGTTCAAAATTCCTTCATTTGTGTGTCTGTTGAGCAGTGCAAGGCACGTCTCGACGCGTACTTCGCGCTGGCGATCATTGAGTTCGTGGGGCACCCATTTGTCAAGCTTTTTTACCTTGCCAATTTGACGCAAATGGACCAATATTGTTTTGACGCTAACGTCGAAAGCTGCTGCTAATTCAGCCGTAGATTGTGTATCATCAGCTTCCACAATCGCCTTTAATTCGTCATTGTCGACCAAAGTCTTCGGACGACCGCGAGTATCATTTTTCAGGTCGAAATTTCCAGAACGGAAGCGAGCAAACCAATAACAAGTGGTGCGTTGGTTTGTAGTGTTAGCTCCGTAAACGTCGTTGATGTTGCGTGCCGCTTGTGCCGCGTTGCTGCCACGACGGTACTCATATTCCATAATTACTCGAATTTTTAACGTATCCATGATGACGAAAAAGATTGAAATGCGATGAAAATGTAACATTAATCAATAAACAAATGACTACTTTTGGAAAAAAAATCCATGTTTTTAAAATAAAATTAATTTGAAATTAGAATTCTTAGCCAAACAAAAATTATTTTGATTTGAAATGGCCAGTACTGCAGAACGGCAATTTCATAGGTAAAGACCTAATATTTACCTACTACATTAATTTTTATTACCGCATTTAAATCAAACAAATGACTTTGGGCCTATTTCACGATGTCCAAATAGCCACCACTCACCGAATAAATTAAAAAAAATATATAACTGACTTCCAAAAACAACACAACAAAGTGAAAAATAACTTTAATTTAGAAGTCGGTGTCTAGTTAAATGTATTTTCGTTTTTTGCCACCGACTTCCGAAATTAAAGTTATTTTTCACTTTGTAGTGTTGTTTTTGGAAGTCGGTTGTATTTTTTTGTAAAAAAGTTTTTATTTTTCGCTTTTTAGTTGTGTACCTACCCCACACAAATTCTAATACCACTATCTGCAAAACAAACTAGAACATCATCCATATAAAAGTCGGGAAAAAATACGTATTATTGAAGCTAACTCAAAAACAACCGAAGCAAAGTTAATCAATTTTATATGGGACCAACTGTGATGTATACCCTCTCGAATAAAACAAAAAAAAATCCAAATCGGTCCAGCCATCTTCGAGTAATCGGGGAACATACATAAAAAAAAAAGGTTCCAACGAACTGAGAACCTCCTCCTTTTTGAAGTCGGTTAAAAATGGAACAGAATTTGTATGAAATTATCTGCCAAGTAAGTTAATTGGAACTTAATCGTAGGTGGTGAAGTAGGCCCTTAGACTTTGAAATGTGACCTCGGAGATCAATCAATGTACCTGCCTTTTCTGAACCATCTTGGAATACCAGTATTTTACATGGAGCGACTGTCTATCTGACCTCAACACACCAGTTACTGGGTAACACGATACCCCGTACGAAATAGAGGCGTATTATCGTCGCCTTAGAGTGAAAACCTCGGGAATGCATTTTTGCTCAAATTTATTTTATTACGTTTCTAGGAAAAAAACCTCGCAACGAACAACCTGATCTGACTAATTTGTTCATTCGATACTCGTAGCGCCATTTATGATTGATGATATTCCATATTAATTAACAAAAAACATAAAAGACACCAAATCAATCTGATTCAATCTGCCTAGCCTTTTCCCAACTATGTTGGGGTCGGCTTCCAGTCTAACCGGATGCAGCTGAATACCAGTATTTTACATGGAGCGACTGCCTATCTGACCTCCACAACCCATTAACTGGGTAATACGATACCCCTTGGTAAGACTGGTTGTCAGACTTTCGGGCTTCTGACGACCCGTAACGACTGTCAAAGATCCACGAATGACAGCCGGGATCAACGGCTTAACGTGCTTTCCGAGGCACGGAGGAGTCTCGGTGTGTAAAGATGGTCACCCATCCACGGACCAACCCCGGCAAGCGTAGCGTAACCTGATGGATCGACCCGTGCGGCTGTTATTACTTAGCCACGAGGAAACATAAAACACGCCATACAACAATTTTACAGCGCGCAGTTTTTTCTTCCTCCTGAAATGTTACGTCTTTCACACTTACGAGGTTTTCACTCTAAGGCGTCGTTATGTAATGTGACTAAACGTGATGTTTTTACATGGCTTCTAAGACTTCGTTCCGACCTTGTTTCGGATTAAGCGTTAAGGCGCTATGAGCCGGCAGAGACCTCGCTTACTAGTTTTTTGAATCCATAGGAAACATGAATACCTAACAGTGTTATAAAATACTGTAAAAAGATATATTTTATTTAAGGATCTGGCGGATAGCTAATAGCTTTTACTGATACGATTAGATTTACTTTGCTGGATAGAAAAAAATCCCAAAGTTATCCCTTTTCGTAATGTTTATTCAATCTCATAGCTACAAAACAGACATTTTTTCTTATTTTTTTTAATCGACTTCAAAAAAGGAGGTTCTGTATTCGACCCATATGTATGTATGTATTTTTGTAGTGTGCAGGCAGTCCAGGGAGGCCATCCCGACCCTGGATGGTACGCTTACCAGGCGATTATTACGTCTGGACAGGAACGGGCTGCGCATGGTGACGGGGACCATCACTGGACACTGCTCATTAAACAAACACTTCCACACAATAGGAATAACGGACAGTCCTCTGTGCAGGGCCTGCATGGAGGCTGAGGAAACCGTTGTGCATGTGCTTTTTGAATGCACAGGCGTCACCCAGATTAGAACAGAAACTCTCGGAATATCCCGATCTATCACAGATGTTCTTAACAAACCCGGAGATTTGATTAAATTCTGGAGGGAGGTGGGCTGGATGGAATAAACCCCCGACGGCCGCCATGGCCCACGCACAATGGTCCACATGAAGGACTAAGTGCGGAAACCAAATCCATTAACATAGAACATGTATTTTTGTATGTATGTATCTTTGTTAGTCCACGATTTTCTCAAAAACTAATGAACCAATTTTGATAATTCTTTCACTAACGTGATCTATATATTTTCAGGAAGGTTTTAGTATATAATACATTATATAATTATTCTTATGTACGAAGTTATATGCATAAATGCACTGTATCTCCGGTATTTCTAAGCAGATTTTGATGATTCTTCTTTTCGTTCGACTTTGGCTTACCTACTTACTTATGTAATTGTATAATATTCAACTAAAAATGGAAAAATAAATTTACTTAAAAAAAAGAAAAAAACCCACTACAAAACCAAAAATGAATAAAAATACTTAACAGCTTCTGAAGTCGGTGTCTTCAATTCTTCAATGCACTTTACTTTTTTTAAAGATAAATGAAAAGGTAAGTACTTAAGATTGTTTATCGCAATTCGCTGAGTGTGTCGTGTTAAAATGATTAAAATAATTACTATGTTTAAATACCTACCAAATGCGCGAGGCAACCACTCGCGAGCCAAACTTCTGTTCAACACGCGGCTCGAGCGCCGGATCATAGGGCTTTAAGACTTACCTATAAATATTAGGTCTTTACCTATGAAATTGCCGTTCTGCAGTACTGGCCATTTCAAATCAAAATAATTTTTGTTTGGCTAAGAATTCTAATTTCAAATTAATTTTATTTTAAAAACATGGATTTTTTTTTCCAAAAGTAGTATTTGTTTATTGATTAGTGTTACATTTTCATCGCATTTCAATCTTTTTCGTCATCATGGGTACGTTAAAAATATTATTAGATGTTCTAGCACTTTCGCTTCTAGATTATCTATTTGTACACAAAACCACTCGAGAACTGAACGCGAAAGTCAGAGTACTACACAAATGGTTTAGAATCAATGGCATATGACATATCTACAAGGTGTAACTTAAATAACGCATAACGTCTTAAGAGGTCATTGTACTCATCTTTATGAACAACTTTTATTTTTTTTAAATACGAAAAAAAATACCTGTTACCTAAGTTAATGCGAACATAAATGTAGGGAACAGCTGACTTTTTTTCGCAATTTCAGGTTTGGTCCGATAATAAAAGTTGTTCTTAATGATGAGTCCAATGACCCCTTAAGAGATTGTGCGTTATTTAAGTTACTATTTATATACTTTAAAAAACTATGTAGCTATTGCCAGTGATTTCGTTCGCATACAAAGTTCAAACTCACGATGGCAGTGGTGGAGTTCAGATAAATTCTTTAGTACACTCCTACCAACTTATCTGTGAAATGGCGAACATTGGAACTACGGCCGTCATGTTGAAATGTCTTCGATTGTGCCGACGCATGTCATTCGATTGTGTCGACGCATCGACGGTGGCGTCCTCTTTCAGTTCACAGATAAGTTAGTAGGACTGTAAGCACCTCAACCACAGAATAAATAATAGTACTAACGCACCTCAGCTTTCTTCTAAGTACAGATCACTGACATCGGTGAAGGAAAGGAAACATGTTGTCCTGTCAAAAATTCAATTTCAAATTTTCGGCTGTTGGCGAACAAAAAAAAAAAAAAATTCAAATCAGTCGAGCCATTTTCAAGTTTTTTCCAATTGATTTTTAGGTTTCCGTACCCAAAGGGTAAAACGGGATCCTATTACTAAGACTCCGCTGTCCGTCCGTCCGTCCGTCTGTCACCAGGCTGTATCTCATGAACCGTGATAGTTAGACAGTTGAAATTTTCACAGATGAAGTATTTCTGTTGCCGCTATAACAACAAATACTAAAAAAGAGAATAAAATAAATATTTAAGGAGGCTCCCATACAACAAACGCGATTTTTTTGCCTTTTTTATAAATAATGGTACGGAACACTTCGCGCGCGAGACCGACTCGCACTTGGGCGGTTTTTTGTGTGTACGGGAGGTGAGTCTGAAATCACCAATCGGCCTTGAGCAGACATGGTGCTCAACGCTCATACCTTCCGTGTAGAAGGAATTAGCTGGTATTAAAATTTACTCCCAAAATCGATCGAGTCAAAATCGATTCGGCGGAAATTTAGGTTGAATCGATTTTGACTCGCCAAAAAAGGCGTTGTATTGTAATCCAAATAAACTAGAGACGTAAGAAATAGCATGCAATCCATTATTATTATTAATAAAAGTACCTTCATAATTATTAATATCAAGTTACCCTATAAGGACATATCCTTATAGGGTAACTTGATATTAATAATTATGAAGGTACTTTTATTAATAATCATAACAGGCAGCAGCAATGTAGGTGGAAATTAGAGCAAAATGTTCCTGAAATATTTTGTCTATACTTCCTTGTAAAAGATATTTTTAACCGCTCAAGCCGGCGCCGTTTTTCAATTTTCGAACGGTTTTGAATCAAGTAAGGTCCTATTTCACGATGTCCGAATAACCACTACTCACCGAATAAATTTAAAAATGGAACAGAGTTTGTATGAAATTATTTGCCAAAGTTAATTGGTGAAACAGGCCCTTAGTCGACGAGAATATCCTCCAGGCCATAGAGTGAAACTGCCCACACAGGATATTATCCCTTATTTAGTAGTAATGATAGAGGTCTAAACCGCGTGAAACGGTGGACACACGGGTGAGTTTGCGGTTGACCGTCGGCGGCGGTGAATACACTTTAAATTGATGCTGTCACTTTCTTTTTGATACAAAATGTAAGGGATGGCATGAATTTAAAGTCTTCGTTAAACAAGGTTGCTTTCGTGCAACTCAACGACAGACACAGGCCTCCTCTCTGTGAGAGGGAGTGGGCTATAATCCACTACGCGGGCCCAGTGCGGGTTGGTAGATATCAAATGTCTTCAAATTGGTTCTAGGACATGCCGGTTTCCTCACGATGTTTTCCTTCACCGTTTTGAGAGCAGCGGTGATGAAATTATTTACACAAATTAAAGCGCCTGACAGGGTTCGAACCTATGATCACTCGTAAGTCACGGTCGTTACAACTGGGCCACCAATGCTCTATTGCCATTGACCAGGTACAAATAGATCGACACTGCGACATTTTCTGATGGAAATGCCCCAATATCAGGTTGCCCTATCCGGGAATGACACCCAGTCCCCACATAAAGCAGCCATGCTTGAGACCACTAGACTATAGTAATACCAGCCTATTATTGTCCCACTGCAGGGCTTAGGCCTCTGCTCATACACAGAAGGCACGAGCATTGATCACCACGCTTGCTCAAGTCGATTGGTGATTTCAGACTTATCTATACAACAACCGTTTTGAGAGCAGTGGTAATGAAATTATTTACACAAAG
Source organism: Cosmia pyralina (assembly GCA_946251885.1). Lineage (NCBI taxonomy): Eukaryota > Metazoa > Arthropoda > Insecta > Lepidoptera > Noctuidae > Cosmia > Cosmia pyralina. The sequence continues at coordinate 7,487,910 of OX276371.1, read as the reverse complement.
TAAAGCCTGCCAAACAATGCCTCTGGCATTAAGTCCGCCTTTGTACAGTATTTTTTTACTTGTGCATAAAGTTTTAATAAATAAAATAAAGCGCCTGCCTGGGTTCGAACCTACGAAAGTAAAAGTCGAAAGTTAGGCTGTTAGACCACCACTGCTCTTCATCTCTTTTGCCAGTAACCGGCACAAATCCAGATTACGGCTGCTTCTAAAAAATTCCAAATGGCAAAACCCATATTACTTTCATGACCAAACCAACCACCAACCACCACCACCATTACCACCACCACCACCACCACCACTACCACCGCCACACCACACACCACCACCACCATCACCGCCACCACACTACACACCCCACCACCATTACCACCACCACCACCACCACCACCACCGCCACACCACACACCACCACCACCACCACCACCACCGCCACCACACTACACACCCCACCACCATTACCACCACCACCAGCACTACCACCGCCACACCACACACCACCACCACCACCACCACCATTACCACCACCACCACACACCCCAACACCATCCACCACCACCACCACCACCGCCACACCACACACCACCACCACCACCGCCACCACACCACACACCCCACCACCATCCACCGCCACCACCACCACCACACCACACACACCACCACCACCACCATAACCACCACACCACCACTACCACCACCACCACCGCCACACCACACACACCACCACTACCACCACCAGCACCACCGCCACACCACACACACCATAACCACCACTACCACCACCACCACCACCACCATAACCACCACACACACCACCACCACCACCATAACCACCTCACACACCACCACCACCATTACCACCACCACCACCACCGCCACACCACACACACCACCACCATCACCGCCACCACACCACACACCCCACCACCATCCACCACCACCGCCACCACCACCACCACACCACACACACCACCACCACCACCACCATAACCACCACACCACCACCACCACCACCAACACCACACCAAATGGTGGTGGTGGTCACCATCACCACCACCATTTATTTCAATAAAGATTTTATGTTTATGTTGTTTATGTTTATGTTGTTTATGTTTACGTTTATCTAAGCATACCTACTCTTTTAAATTTTTGTCACTACCTACATCTTCTTTTAAACCGCATCGTTGTCTTATCACATCATTCTTTTGATTATCTACCGTCAATAGTTTCATAATTGAGTTCATTCATGCAGCTAATATATCTTTAGGGTTCCGTACCTCAAAAAGGAAAAAAATGGAACCCTTATAGGATCACTTCGTTGGCCGTCTGTCTGTCTGTGAAGACCCTTTTTCTCAGGAACGCGTGGAGGTATCAAGTTGAAATTAATACGAGATACATAGGTTTATGATCACTTAGAGCTCTAAAAAAATTGAGCTTCTAAATCAACGGAATAAAGAAATACGGTAATTTCGACATATCTTGATACTCGCAAATAAATCAAAACCTATAGGATACTTACTGTTGACCTAGAATCATGTGGCATGAAGCAAGGTCCCATAGCACAAGTCAAGGAAAAAGTCAGAAAAATGGTAATTTGTAATTTTATCACATATTTTGTTTTTGGAATCTTGCAGTTGGCGAATTGACTGTGACATAGACCACAATGTATTGGAGAAAATATTTTTTCAATACACTTCCACGAAAACTGGTTCATATCGCACTGCGATTAGGTTCACAATGCAATATATTTCACACGCGTGCGATTTTTCATTTTCCAACACATGTGCGGGAGTAAAAATTACCACAGATAACTTATACCTATACTTAGTCCAAATTGGTTCAATGCCTCTATTCACACCGTCTCTATTCGGAGGTGAATGTTTTTTTTAATCTCGGCGTCTTTACGGCGTTAATATTTTATGAATATTTAAAAAAATATTGTTTATAAATAGAATATCATCAAAAACCATGATTATTACAATAAAAAAGCGTTTATGAACAAATTAACATTTATTTGTGTTCTAAACTCAACAATATTTAGATTTTCTATTTTTCATATTAGACTGTTTATCGGCTTTATACCTTTGCTTCTCCTTCAACCTGGCGAAACCAAAGCGCAGAAAAAAAAAGAAAATTTAAATCACAGTTTCCTAATAATTCATGACAAAAATACTTTTCGTTATTTTATTTTATTTCTTCAAACGTGTATTGAAAAACGTCGTTTGATACACGTGGACATTTTTGTTATTGCAGTTCTCGGCTCAAAAACAACCTCGCCTACAGCTCGGGTGTTAATTCCGCCTCGAATGCAATAACAAAAATTCTCCACTTGTATCAAAATGTACTATTCTACTACAATGTTAAGTTCATTTTTGGGATAAATTCTTTTCAACAGCCGAACCCTTCATTGTGCGTGGTTCGACACACACCTGGCAGAATTTTTTGTCATTACATCTTTTGTTAAACCGCTCCGTTGCCTTATCACAACATTCTTTTGCTTATCTTTAGTCAATAGTCTCCCAGTTGAGTTAATTCATGCTGCTATTATATTTGTATCGTGAAACGCTTCTTGTTTTTATTTTAATATAAATTGCTCTGAATGACAGGCCGCGTGACATCCCCTTTGTAGTATTGTTCCTGACAATGAATACGTCATTCAATGGGTACGTTTTATACCTCAGATATATACTGAATGTCCCTTCAAGCGTGTTTTGTTTTAAGATAATAAGACAGATAGCATACATCTTTTTTGGAGTATTTGTCTCAAAATGGACACCGTAACTGAACTCTAAAAAGGCCTACATTCAACAAAGAGTTAGTCGAATTTATTTCTTTATAGTTGTTATTTATTTTTAACCGACATCAAAAAATGAGGTTTCTCAATTCGACCGTTTATATATATTTTTATTATGTGTGTTCGCGGATAACTTCGTCGTTTATGAACCGATTTTTATGATTCTTCTTTTGTTGGAAAGGAGATATCCCAAGGGTGGTACCATGGTAAAGAAACCAGGATCTGATGATGGCATCCCAGAGAAATCGAGGGGAACCTTCAAATTTTATAGGCACATCTATAGCGATTTGGGTATTTTTTATAGTAACTCGTGCATTTGCTCCCGGAAAGCACCATTTGGTGAAGTGGAACTGTGGTGATGAGGAAGACCACAGATGGCCATCGGAACTACTCAATAAAAAAACCAAATGGACTTTGTCTGAATAAAAATAATTTAATTTTTATTTTTATTTTAATAATACGTATTTCACGGGTTGCGATTCGATTATTGCTAAGCAATTTATGCTCGTCACGATACACATGTTGAAGTGGAGCTGATGGTGACTTCACCATCAGTTCCAGTTCTCCTAGTTCCTTACTGGGAGAACTCCTCAACAATTAACGTCCTTGTATCGGGAAAAGCAATATTTTGTAAAAGGTGATGAGCAGTTGACATTAGGCTACTTGTAACATAGATAAACTGACCCACTAAAAAGTGAAAAATAAAAACTTTTGTACAAAAAAAAAACAACTGACTTCCAAAAAAATACTACAAAGTGAAAAATAACTTTAATTTCGGAAGTCGGTGGCAAAAAGCTAAAATACAGATCCAAAGACACCAACTTCCGAAATTAAAGTTATTTTTCACTTTATAGTTTTTTGGAAGTCGGTTGTTTTTTTTTTTTTTTGTAAAAAATTTTTTTTTTATGCAATTTGCAGGTCCGTGTCAGGTTGTATCTGGATCAAAATATGATTACACGGCAATATGCATTAACATAATATTAACCATAAAAATCATCAATACATCTTCCTAAGTTAGATTTCGTGCAGATTCGTCGAACGAACGAAATCTAACGAAGCTCCATGAAATCTAACTTATAAAGATGTATTGATGATTTTTATTTTTAAATTTATGTAAATACATATGTTTTATTCCCGCGTATCATATTTTGATCTAGATACAACTTGAAACGGACCTGCAAATTGCAAAAAAAAAAAATTTTTTTTTCAGCACAGTACTGGGCACGTGAAGTACTCGTAGATGCTTTTTCGTTATCTAGGTCTACATTCTATGTCTGTGCTGGCCTCCTATTAATAGAACTTTTAATTAGTGAATCGTGGAAATTTTGAGGAATACCTGCATTATATTTTATGAATGAATGAATGAATGAATTGCACCGATCCCAGCGTGGTTTAACCAGACTCGATCACTCGAATGAACCCAAAGATTCACACTAGCCCCTGCTGCCTCATGTTATATGGTGCAACAGAGACCATTGCATGTCAAGTAGACAAAGAGCCTATCCAGTATGCACCGTAAAATAAGCATTGGAATAGTGGAGAGACGGGTGATATAATATGGATGGGCTTTTTTACGGCGTTGCTGCCATGTTGCTTCTAGTCCAGCTTCCCCGGTGAATCTTTTGGCGGTTAAACTGCATTTTCGACTCTTTTTATGTCGCTGCTATGCTGTATTACAGGTAATCTGCCTTCTCGACTCTTTTCTTCTTCGTTCTGATGAGTTGAAGCAGCAGAATGTCCAGGACGCGGTCGGACCGTTCCTCGTTGTTGTCTAGCTCCAACTTCAAATTGTGTAATTTTTGTTTTTCTTCAAAGTTCGACCTATAGCTCGCCGCTGTTCAGTTCAGGTTAAACATTTATCCTCTCACAGCAAATCAGTTTGGACTTCCCATTTGAAATAAGATTAGACATTTAAACAAACCTTTTTACAGACTGTTCAATCGATTTTGACTGCTATTCCGTAGGCATATGGATGGCATTAAAAGCAAAAACGTGGTAACAATACCAACTGTTTACTGCAGCTGCTGTTGTCACGCCACCAACGAAGTAGAAGTCAAAATCGGTTGAACTGATTGTAAAATAGGTTTGTTTAAATGTCTAATGTTATTGCAAATGGAGATATAGAATTCATAGGTACTGATCTAACACTCGTAATATACACTTATTTAACCTTGAGGACTTGATCTAGAATTCTAGACTAATTCGCCTACGCTTATTACCTAGTGCAGAACGTGTCTTTGTTTCATTGCTTATGTAATTTATATGCTTTATTTATTTACTTTGACCTTTGATTGACGAGTTGATAGCCAAAGATCAGTGTTGTAGGTATTATTATTTGAATTCCTGATGACATACGGGGCCGAAAAGTGGACACTGACAATCGGCCTGGTCCACAAATTCAAGGCCGCTCAGCACGCTATGGAGCGGACTATGCTCGGAGTCTCTTTGAAGGATAAAATCAGGAATGAAGCTATCCGGAAAAGAACCGTAATTACCGACAAAGGACGATGCTACACTGCTCCGTTGCATTGCGTTGCGTCTTTGCATTTCAATGGCGCTATAAATTAAATCCTCATGTCTTTTAGAACCGAGCATGCATTATTGAAATGCGACGTCGCAACGCCCGTGTCGCAACGCCCATCGCTTGTAGAGTAAGCAAGCTGAAGTAGCAGTGGACTAGCCATGTTTGTCGAAGGACCAATAGCTGGTGGAGCAGACGAGTCCTAGAGTGGAGACCGCGTATCGGTAAGTATAATGTGGGACGCCCCCCAGCTAGATGGACCGATGACCTCAGAAAGGTGGCTGGGACAGACTGGATGCGGAAGGCGGAGGACAGGGTGTTGAGGCGCAGCCTGAGAGAGGCATATGTCCAGCAGTGGACTGCGATAGGCTGAGTTGATTGATTGACATCGTTACCCATCATTTCAGATAAAATTATTAAGATACATACATACATATACTCACGCTTTCTTCCCATGTTGGTAGGCAGAAACTACAGAACGCTACCTGCCACGATCCTTACATGCTCATTTTGCCTTGTTTACGTTCATACATCAGGGGCAGTACTATGACATGAAAAAATATCATTGAGTCATGATGATTCCGTTAAGAGAAAAGGATGGTGCTGGTGGTGGTGGTGGTGGTGGTGGTTATGGTAGTGGTGGTGATGGTGGTGGTGGTGGTGGTGCTGGTGGTGGTGGTGGTGGTGGTGGTGGTGGTGGTGGTGGTTATGGTAGTGGTGGTGATGGTGGTGGTGGTGGTGGTAGTGGTGGTGGTGGTGGTGGTAGTGGTGGTGGTGGTGGTGGTCGTATATAGCTCCGTCTCTCTCACTGGAACCATGATGGATCCATGATCTTTTTTCACGTAATAGTACGGCCCCAGGTCATACACGCACGCCGGTTGCGAATACTACGCACCTGACCTTTTTGAAGAACATCACCAATAAGGTAATTGTCATATGTCCCTCTAGGACGTCCCCTCCCGGTGTTTCAAAAAATGTCTACTGTCATATCGATTGTTTGAACGTTTTGCTTTTATACACAAAGGCTCCTACGTAGGTTCGAACCCTGTCAGGCGCTTTACTACACACATATTTGAGTCACCTCCATCATACTTTTCAATCATTGACCAGCACCAATCCAAACGACGGCGTTTTTGATCTTCCGTCAAATTATGAGGTATCCATCTAGATAAAGCTAACTGACGCCTAAATGTTCATGTAAGACTTTTTGTACTTGACTTGATTTGTCACCCTTCTATCAGCTTCTGTCATTGGCCGCACAGCACTCACGTTGTCTTCAGTAGTCGCCAAAGAAGGACGTCCTTCTCGCCAATCATCAGTGAGTTTGCTTCGACCACGTTTAAACTCATTAAACCAGTTGTAAACAGTGGCACGCGCTGGGGCTTCATCATGATATCGAACGAAAGTCGTAATAAAACATTGAACGAAAATTGACATGACAGACACTTTTTAAATTGCCGCCAATTTGTAAAAACAAATGACATATGAATTCATTACACATCTACAAGTTCCCAAAGAGTTCCTAATTCGAAATTTAAATAAATTTTTCATCGGCTGCTTTTCTTACTGGCCTATTCTAAAAACTTTCAGTGTGACCCACGTACATGCCTGTATGACCAGTGCGCTGTTTATCAAAACTTACAAGCCTTGTATTACAAGCAATTTTCCTGTAAAATATTTAATTATTACAAATGTGTATTTATTAAAACTATACGTGTAAATTACGAGTTACAAGGGTCATTATTGATTTCACAAGTATATTTTTACATTTGTATTCGTGATTTTGTTCATCAAAAATCCCTTGTAGGTACGTTACAATATGTAGAAAATCATAGCAAAGGTTACGAAAGGTTTCGACTTCAAGTTGAAAAAGTTAACATTTTGGGTAGTGGTTGTTTGGACATCCTGTCACTAAATGCACCAAATAAAATGTTTTTTTTTGTAGCGAATCAGTTGTAAAATCGTTATTTTGTTATCATTTCTAGTAATTTTTCAAGAAATCGCAAAACCTTGCCGCGAATCATTCAGCCATGCGTTTATAAAGGGATATTCAATAAAAAACAAACAAAAAAGGCGGGAAAAGAATGCGGCACACATTTTTGATTTTTAACCGACGAAAAAAAAGGAGGAGGTTCTCAATTCGACACGTGTTTTTTTTTTATGTATGACCACGCATAACCTTTTACAGAGTCGTCCGATTTGAAAAATTTTTGTTTTATTCGAGAGGGTATACATCAAAGTTGGTCCCATATAAAATTGATTAACTTTGTTTGGGTAGTTTTTGAGTTAGCTTCAATAATACGTATTTTTTCCCCACTTTTATATGGATGATGTTCTAGTTTGTTTTGCAGGTAGTGGTATTAGAATTTGTGTGGGGTAGGTAGGTACCACAACTAAAAAGTGAAAAATAAAAACTTTTTTACAAAAAAATATAACCGACTTCCAAAAACAACACTACAAAGTGAAAAATAAATTTAATTTCGGAAGTCGGTGGCAAAAAACGAAAATACATTTAACCAGACACCGACTTCCGAAATTAAAGTTATTTTTCACTTTGTAGTGTTGTTTTTGGAAGTCGGTTATATTTTTTTGTAAAAAAAGTTTTTAGAACTTACAAGTAGAACCTACAAGTATTCAATTTTACAAGCCCTGTAGATTTTTTTTGATTAACGTAATTTACACGAACTTGTAAAAACTTCCATGTGAAGTGCAACTTGTGACCGTGCAGACTTGTGAGTTTTGATAAACAGGGCATAATAGTGCTATTCTGTAAAGATCTCACCGTGAAAACATAAGTGAAGTGATCGTAAAGTGAGCTGTCAATAGTGTCAACCCCTAGCACATCAGTTGGGATGACGGCTCACTTCACACTCACTTCACCTAAGTTATCACGGTGAGATATTTACAGAATAGCACTACTGATGTATGAACGTAAACGAGGCAAAAGGAGTATGTAAGATATCTCTTGTGCCTCGATTTTGCATTGCGACACTTAAGTTTGCGGAAGCGAGGCTGGACGACTTCTATGCCGTCATGCGCAAGAGATGTGCGTCTATGCTGCGGCGGTTCAGAGGTAGTCCTAACAACATCCTTGCTACACTGGCGAACAAAATAGATGGGCCGTTTATCAGGCACTGGGTGGGTAGACATGTGCGCGCAGATGTCCATGTCACCAATTAATTTGTTTTAAATAATTACTAACATTTAGGCTAAGGCTGTACTAACACTATATGGATCTATGGTCTGAAATAAAAATTTGAATTTGAATTATCTTCTTAGTGGCATTAGAGAACGCCACAGTCATATAACTCAAACTAGATTGTTACAAGCAAGTCATACCAACTACTAACTAGATTGTACTCGTAATTATCGACGTCTGAGCGATTATTGATGACACGGTGAAAGTTCACTGCAGTACGGAATAGTGATCGTCTTGTAATGTCTTCAATACTTAGCTATCTTTGGGTGGCCTCTTTGCTTGTAGAATACAGGGTCAAATTAAATTGTGATGCTTATATCGATCTAAACATCATAGAACAAAAAAATAATTAATAAGATGAGTTTTTTTTGGGGCCATCAGCCTATTGTAGACACTTGAAATACAGGGTTAGTTTTCAATGACCAGCCAAATTTTCACAGGGCGTTCTACCCGTGAATGTGAACAACTTTTACTATGGGACCAACTTTAAAATCACGAAAAAAAAACAGCTGTTTCATACTTACTCGACCAAAATGTATGAAACAGCAGATTTTTTTTTCGTGATTTCAAAGTTGATCCTATCGTGAAAGTTGTTCATATTCACGGGTAGAAAGAACACCCTGTGAAAATTTAGCTGGACATTGAAAACTAACCCTGTATATGTTTAAAAATGTAGTTTTTTTTTTTGTGTAATCTTCAAAGACGTTATAGGATATCGATATCTGAACACGATAAAACCAAACAAAAACTAATTTTCTCAACTAATACTTCAAGTAACAACACCCAGCGGTCGTTGACCCCTTAAAACAAATCATTAAATCTTTTTAGGGTTCCGTACCTCAATAGGAAAAAACGGAACCCTTATAGGATCACTCGTGTGTCTGTCTGTCGGTCCGTCTGTCTGTCTGTCTGTCCGTCTGTCACAGCCAATTTGCTCTGAATCGAATGGACCGATTAAGTTGAAAATTGGTACACATATGAATTTCTGTGACCCAAACACGGACGGGTAAAGTAAATAAATGAATTTTGAATATAGATGTCACTTTTGGGGGGCAAATAAGAAAATTAAAAAAAAAAGTTTTGCAAACTACACCATGTGGCATGTCAAATGAAAGAGCTTACTAAGAGGGTCTCAAAAATATTTTTTTTATAGTTTTAAAATAAATTGTTTTAAAGTTATTTAAGAAAATATACGAAAATTGACCATTCCCCCCCTTATCTCCGAAACTACTGAGCCTAAAATTTTGAAAAAAATACGGAAAATATATCTCTACCTGTAGATTACAGAAAAACCTATAAGAAGTCTGTGGTCTTAAAATAAAATGGTAAATCTATCAATATTGTGAGTACAAACTTACATTTACAGTTGGAATGTATGGGAGAACATGTTTTTCAACTGCAATGTTAAGTTTGTTCTTAACATAAATTCATCCCAACTACGGAACCCTTCATTGTGGGTAGTCCGACACGCACTTGGCCGGTTTTTTTTTATTTTTATTTTGTCGTGTTTAGATTTCGATACCATGACGTTGGCGGAGTTCCGCAAACTACTTTAATGTGACCCTTTATAATTGAATTTGACGGAAGAAATACTTCTTACATTGTCTTCTGCCTAGCCTTTTCCCTACTATGTTGGGATCGACTCCCAGTCTAACCGAATGCAGCTGAATACCAGTGCAACCTAGTTACTGGGTAACCCGATACGCTTGGTAAGACTGCTTGTCAGACTTTCGGGCTTCCGACTACCTGCAACACCTGTCACAGAACTATGAATGACAGCAAGGACCGGAGGCACCCATACACAGATATAATAATCTTGATTGGTTTATCCGTGAGGCTGCTATTACCTACATAATCAAGAGTCTCTCTAGCCAAACTGGCTGAACAGTTTGTTGCGCCACTTCTTCCCAGCTAAAGCACTAGGAAGTGGTGAAGGGCGGGCGTTTTGGAGGACTGTCTTCTGTAATTTTTGACCGACTTAAAAAAGAAGGAAGGTCTATGTTCGTCTGCATGTTTTTTTTATTTTTTAATGTATGTTCATCGATATTGTCGTCAATCGTGGACTGATTTTAAAAATTCATTTTTCATTTGGTAGAGAAAGCTTGAAGGATAAAATCAGGAATAAAGTTATCCGGAAAAGAACCGGAGTAACCGACATAGCTTTCAAAGTAAGCAAACTGAAGTGGCAGTGGGCTGGCCATGTTTATCGAAGGACCGATGGCTGGTAGAGCACACGAGTTCTGGAGTGGAGACCGCGTATCGGTAAGCGTAGTGTGGGACGCCCCCCAGCTAGATGGACCGACGATCTGAAGAAAGTGGCTGGGACAGACTGGATGCGGAAGGCGGAGAACAGGGTGTTGTGGCGCAACCTTGGAGAGGCCTATGTCCAGCAGAGGACTGCGATTGGCTGAGTTGATTGATAGAGAGAAAGGTTGCGCGGTGGTTCCTAAATTTTATCAACTTTGTTAGGATAGTTTTTGAGTTAGCTTCAATAATAAGTATCTTTCCCACAGTCTATGTGGAATTGTGGATGATGTTATAATAACTTCTAGTCACTGTAATTTACTTAGCAGTTAGTGGTTTTTTAATGTGTGTGGGTACCACAACCAAAAGTCATCATCATTCTCCTGCCCTTATCCCAATCTATTTGGGGTCGACGCAACATGTCCTTTTTTCCATACTTCTCTATTATTCGTCACACAACCACAATCAAAAGTAAAAAATTAAAATTTTTTTACAAAAAAAAAAAACAACCGACTTCCAAAAAAAACACTCCAATGTGGAAAATAACTTTAATTTCGGAAGTCGGTGGCAATAAACGAAAATACAAAACAAGAAGACACCGACTTCGGAAATTTAAGTTCTTTTTCACTTTGTGGTATTTTTTTTTTTTGGAAGTCGGTAGTTTTTTTTTTTTTATTTATATTCAAGAAGTGCTGATTCTCACTGAGAATCATTACTCAATTCTTACCAAACTAATTTTTTGTTGCAAGTGAAAACCGAACCCGCAACCCATACCTCAAAAACTTCTCAGCAATTGAGCCAGATTAACCGAATGACCTATCACGATCATCGAAGTCCTTATAATCAATCAAAAATGTAAATAATTGATACTTACATTGTTCATTCTTGTCACCCATCCGATCTGTAACCGGTTTGAACATTGCTTAACTTACGCGTTCTGCGTACGAAATTGAGTGCACACTTGCAAGTTGTGACCTACTTGGTCGAAATCTTGAGACACATCTTTACGATGTATAATGTGTACAGAGCAAGCAGACTTTAATCTGCTTTCAAAAAGCCGAAAAAAACGGGGTTCCGTAGTCAACAAGGAACCCTTAAAGTTATCGCTATGTCCGTCCGTCTGTCCGTCTGTCTGTCTGTCCGTTTGTCCGTCCGCAGCTTAGCTCAGAGACTCTTAGTACTGGAAAGCTATAATTTGGCATGGATATAAATATTCATCACGCCGACAAAGTGGTAAAATAAAATCATGAAAGAATTTTTTTTTTTACACGGTGTACCCTGTTGTTGTTTTTTTTCTCGTCTACCCCATGGTGTGGGGTGTTGTAGGATGGGTCTTTTAATGGGTTTTTTTATATATTTCCGAACTCACTAGCCACATATAAGCCTTCAAAGGCTTCTGTGGTTTTTAGCGTAAGATTTAAACGCTGCGATATATATTTTGAACATTAATAAAAATAAAAAAATAAATAAAAAATATTGCGGGTTTGTGAAAAGAATTTTTCGATTTAGGGATCCGTTTCTGAAATATTAAGCATTAAAGTGCTAAGTTTTGTTAGAGTCAAGTGTCGTCGTCCCCCCCCCCCCCTTTTTTTGTGGATGGAAAACCATCAAATGACTTCTCCCGCTCTGGGCGGAGCGGGAGGGCGTGTCAGACTTTTACTGACTAAAACCCACCCGTGTTCCTTCAGTTGCCCGTGCCAGGGCCACGGTATCTCTTTCGAACAACCCGCGACACCGGTAGCACCGGCCCTATCGGACAAACTGTCAGTTTTGGATGGGTGAAAAATTCACGGTAGTAGTATATATAACAAAGTTAAAAGGAAAACTATCACAGCTAAGTAGGCTTTTCAAGTTCACGAGTAATAGTCAAATATTCATAAAACATCAAAAAGCTCTCTTCTTAGTCCGCTATTTTTGCAACTACGGAACCCTATTACTGCGCGTGGCCCGACACGCACTTGGCCGCTTTTTATGTTAAGTACCGGTATAATATTATATTGTGTTCATAATAATATGCATTTAGTAAAAATCTGTTATTTTGACACTACAAAATTGACACTCTCCGACACTTCAATTTTATTTATTTGTAATAAGTCTGAAATCGCCAACCCGTGTTGAGCAGGGGTGGTGATCAATGCTCGTGCCTTCTCTTTATGAGAAGAGGCTTTTATCCTGCAGCGGGAAAATAATAGGCTGATGGTATTACTATAGTCTAAGGAGCTCGTGGCTAAGTAATAACAGCCGCAGGGGTCGATCTATCAGGTTAAGCTACGCTTGCCAGGGTTGGTCCGTGGATGGGTGACCATCTTTACATACTGAGACTCCTCCGTGCCTCGGAAAGCACGTTAAGCCGTTGGTCCCGGCTGTCATTCGTGGATCTTTGACAGTCGTTACGGGTCGTCAGAAGCGCGAAAGTCTGACAACAGTCTTACCAAGGGTATCGTATTACCCAGTAACTGGGTTTTGGAGGTCAGATAGGCAGTCGCTCCATGTAAAATACTGGTATTCAGCTGCATTCGGTTACACTGGAAGCCGACCCCAACATGGTTGGGAAAAGGCTAGGCAGATGATGATAGCGGACATCGTCTATACGGCAATTATATTGAATGAAGTACATTTCTAAGTATACATTTTTTTCCTCTTTGTTTTGTAATGTTTTAATTACTTCTTCGCATAGGTACAGACGCGCCAGCACATCAAGCCACCCGAAACTGTCAAATGTTCCCAATCAACCTTGAACCTAATGCTTTAGCGATAAAGATGAAAATCTATTAAAGAAATTTGACAGATTGTAGTAGCTTTATGTGCTGGCGTCTGTACTACGAGTATTGTATAGAATCAAGTTCTTCTAACTTATAATAACTGACAGATGAGCTGCTGGGGAATTTGTTGCGCGACTTCTTCCCAGCTAAAGCACTAGGAACTGGTGAACCGTTTTCGGGGACTGCCTTTTTCATTTTTTGACGTTAAAAAATGCCTATTTCCAACCAAACCTGAATATTATTTTTTTTATTTTGAATTCGATTCACATCAACTTCTGCTGACCATGTAAAACAAAAAGGTCGTAATAAAAAACCCGACCTGCATGTCTACCATGCCGTGACACGTTCATTCATTCGTTCAATCGATTGCTTCATGCCGTCATTCATTGTCATTCATTGACCTGTTTGGGACAATTTCAAACAAAAGTTTATTGAAGCATTATTTTTCATTATTCTATTGTTTTAAGGTGGGTTGCACCATCTTAGTTAAAAAAAAACAAACAACGCACTGAAGGTGCGATTTTTGTTATAGGAAAGGACAATCCACAAGAAATCTAACTTAGAGATAGTTATTGATGATTTTTAACCGACTTCAAAAAAGGAGGTTCTGTATTCGACCCGTATGTATGTATGTATGTATGTTTGTTTGTTCGCGATTTTCTCAAAAACTAATGAACCAATTTTGATGATTGATTCACTAACGTGATCTACATACTTTCAGGAAGGTTTTAGTATATAATACATTATGTGTTTATTTTTATGTACGAAGTTATATGCATAAATGCACTGTATCTCCGGCATTTCTAAGTGGATTTTTGATGATTCTTCTTTTGGTTCGACTTGGGCTTACCTACTTATGTAATTGTATATTCAACTAAAAATGAAAAAATAATTTACTTTAAAAAAAGTTAAAACCGACTTCAAAAAACCAAAAACGAATAAAATAACTTTCTTATATCACTTAACAGCTTCTGAAGTCGGTGTCTTCAATTCTTCAATGCACTTTAGCTTGACAACGACTGCAGAAGCTGTTAAGTGTTTTATGAAAGTTATTTTATTCGTTTTTGGTTTTGAAGTCGGTTTTTACTTTTTTAAAGCAAATTTATTATGGTTAAAATTATATACCTAAATAGTTTAGTTAGTTAGTTTGTTTAGTTTAGTTTTTGTTGTCGTGAATCATATTTTGATTAAGATACAACCTTACACTGACCTTCAAATTTCAAAAAACGCAAGAAAATTTGAATTTCGCAGGCTACCACAGCGCAATCACCATGTTATTTCTGAATGCACCTTTTTTTGTTTTACATTGTTATGTAAAAGTCTTACAGATTTAACTACGCATCATTGAAATACAAAAGCCGCATTCTTTCCGATTACGTAAGTTGAAACATTTAAATTGTAAATGAGATTTTGTCTGTAAAGAAAAATAATTTTATTGTTGCTATTTTGACACTTTTATGGACAGACGAACACACATCAGTGGTAACACCTTGAGCTGGCATGGCGTAGTACGGAGCTTCAATAGAATACGGGCTCCCGCAGACAGGGTGACGCGGAATCTATCGCCGATTCCCGACCACCGTAGGCGCGGGCTTGCGGACGACGAGCAATGGGCAGCTCGCCGTCCGGTAAGGACTAGGCCCGGGTCGACGACGCGTTGTGTTCCACGCGCGCATCAAAGAGATGTCAGCAGTGACGGGGTCGATTGGGCCGATGCCGCCGGGGTCGCGGGTAGTTCGAAAGAGATACCGTGGCCCTGGCACGGGCAACTGAAGGAGCATGGGTGGGTTTTAGTCAGTAAAAGTCTGACACGCCCCACAGTGGGCCCATACTGAAAATTAGTGGACTTAGGCAACAAAGTTCCTATATCGATGCGATTTTTTTTTATATGACGTGTTATATTATTCCTGACAACTTTTATTCTTATAAAATTTCTTCTAAAGTTGATAGTTTGTCTTGAAAAAAATTAATTAGATTTTTTTGTATGGAGCGAATCACGTTTAATTTTTTTTCTTCAATTGTACTAATATGTTGAGTGTGTGGCGTGAGTATATGATAGCTAGGGTCATTCTCTATCCATGAAAAAAAAATCAGCGCCGGCCATCTGCGGCAGCGCGAGTAATCATTCGGTAAAAAAAAAATGATTTGGAAGAATTTTTTTGTCATTTAAAATAAATTCAAAGCATATTTTTTGTCTCATTTGGCTGTTTTCACCTTCTTTTTAGTTAAATAAATAGTTTTAATAGCGCATAGGTACGTACTTATAACTAGTAATTCTGGTAGAACTCATCCAATTTCGTGATAAAACAAAATATGTGATAAAACTTAGATACTTTAGTAAAATCTTCATTTTTATTTGAATTAGGAACATAAAGCAATCTTTCTTTTACAATAATTAGGATAATAAACTTACTTAAGACGACTTATAGCTAATAATCGAAACCTTTGTTAACTTTTTTAACTTAACGAAACAGACTATCACGAAATTAGGACTATCACTTATTTGAGTGAGTTTACTATACTGCTTGAATTTGTTTTACCGAAGTCGCGTCGCGCCAGTCTGCGTGAGCTACCTCGGAAGGCCCAGTTCGATATACATTACGACTCAATAATTATTAAATTAATTGGCGGGATTATTTAACCAAAAAATACGTTTAAATACGAGTATCATGTCATAATTTTAGGTAGTTGAACCGTAAATTAATGACTTTAAAAAATTGTCTTGTAGCCGGAGTGTCAACATATTTTTGTCATTCACATTTGTTAATATTTAAGGTCGTTGGGCCTTACGAGGTGCCGCCGGGGTCGCGGGTTGTTCGGAAGAGATACCGTGGCCCTGGCACGGGCAACTGAAGGAACACGGGTGGGTTTTAGTCAGTAAAAGTCTGACACGCCCTCCCGCTCTGCCCAGAGCGGGAGAAGTCATTTGATGATTTCCCATCTACAAAAAAAAAAAACGCCTTACCGAGGTTAAGGCGACGATAACCGACTTTTAATGATTTTAAAACTGAAGATTTCCCTACCTTCGTTTGTACGAACTAAACTTGACATTGGCTAAATGCACAAACCGTGCGAAGCCAAAAAAAAAAAAACTGAAGATCACGTCTAGGTACAAGATTTGGAAAAAATATGATAAATTAGAGCATTTTCTTTATGTGAGTATTTTAGATTTTGTTTATATTACAAAGTTAAGGCGAAGAAGTGGACATTTTACGGTGTCCCGGTTAAAAAAAACCTTAATTTAATTCACTCACTAACAGACAACACACAGCCTAAATTACTGGATCTAAAAGCGTGAAATTTTGTACAAGAGTTCCTTATACAGCACAACATCTCTAATCCGGCACTAATTCAGACAGAAGGATGCCGGATTAGTGGAAAATTTTGATTGGTAGATTAAGGTAAAATAATGCAAAATAAGTACACAGTAGCACGCTCAACGTCGTATTCCTTCACAAAACACATGTGTCCGCGTATTTCTAACCTCTTTTAAAATGTCCATCTTCTCGTCGGTCATCTTATGTTATTTCTCTTATTCCTTGTACTAGTAGAATCCATATTGACAGATTAAGCATATGAACTATCAGTGAAAATCAATCTAAATCAATATTGCGCTTTTGGCGCGCACTCGCGATATCGCCCATAAGAAAACTGACCCAGCAAGTTAGCAATACAAATAAATTTACTTTAAAAAAAGTAAAAACCGACTTCGAAGCCTAAAACCAATAAAATCATAAAAAAACTTAACAGCTTCTGAAGTCGGTGTCAAGCTAAGTTGCGTTGAAGAATGGAAGACACCGACTTCAGAAGCTGTTAAGTTTTTTTATGAAAGTTATTTTATTGGTTTTAGGCTTTGAAGTCGGTTTTCACTCTTTTTAAATTAAATTTATTTTTCCAGTTTTAGTTGAATATACAATTAGGACAATTTGATGAGCCCAAGACGAACGAAACGAATAATCATCACAAAATCCGCCTAGAAATGTCGGAGATGCAGTACATTTTTTCATATAACTTCGTACATAATCAAAATTACCTAATGTATTATATACTAAAACCTTCCTGAAAGTATGCAGAATGCGGTAGTGAAAGAATCATCAAAATTGGTTCATTCGTTTTAGAGAAAATCGCGGACAAACAAACACACATACATATATACATACAGACATACATACATACATACGGGTCGACTACAGAACCTCCTTTTTTGAAGTCGGTTAAAATGCAAACTAACACCACAAGACTAATAAATTCAATTCAATTCTTGTGCTAATACTGTACCAGATAACTTGACGCCGGTGTATTAATAATAATAATATTTTTATATTAATAATATTATTAATAAACTCGATTTCCCACATACCAGACTCTTCATAAAGCTGCAATCTTGAATACC